>CM038672.1:191117850-192595064 GCA_021605145.1 Aegilops bicornis | reverse complement strand
GGTGCTCTTTGGCCTTCAAGAGGCCGAATGGGGTCATATATTTGTGAATTATGAGTTAGGTCATATATTTTCGATTTTGTTATGCAAAACATCATACATATTTGTGTTTATCGGGTGGATTCAAATGTGCAGCTCTTTTCTGTCACGCGAGGGTGTGGTGTTTGACGACCTCCCCGTGTGTTCGATTTAGCCCCTGCTCACAGGTGAGCACAAATGATATCTCCTCCTCCCCTTCATTTGCTCGCTCCGCCTTCGCGCCGATGAAACATGCTAGCTATAGGTGTCAATCATCGCATAAGCGTGAACCACTATGCGCGCCTCTCGCTCGAAAGTGGTTACATCAATAAATATGCATGCATTTGCATATTTGTAACCGTGGATTCTTCTGGAATCGCCCAACGCTATCGGATAGTTGAGAGTGTAGATTGGGTTCTGATAGGCGGTTCGATCCGACGCATAAATTTCGGCTAATGCCCCCTCGCTTTTCTCCGGCACATCCTCTCGCTTATCGCAGACGGTATCAGAGAACGGTGGGGAGGTGCCGCCAAATTTTGCTTCAGATCCCGAGCATAGCATGGGAAAAGGAACCCAATCTACACATACCGGGTGGGATTAGGACCTATCATTACCTATTAGAGTGTAGGTTGCATGGACGTAATAAAATTGACAAACTAGATCAACTGATGAATATATACATGGTGAATTATATATATATATATATATATATATATTTTGTTGTGTGTCTAGTAGCTCTGAAAGTCAAGATGAGTGATCGTGCATGGATGTACACCGGTCACACTGGTTAGAACAAATGGAGCACTAAATGGTTCACAAAAACCAAGGCATTTGTGCAAGCCGCATTTGCAAATAGCCAGAGGAAAACCTGGTGCCCCTGCTCTTGCAAGCGACAATTGGGAAAAGAGGACAGAGGCTAAAATGGGCAAACACCTGCAGAAGAGTGGTTTTACGCCCAATTATACGGTGTGGACATTTCATGTTGAGTCTGCCAACGTGACCGAGCTGATGTGGTTCGTTGTCGCACCGACAAGCATGGTACCGGGATGGAAAACATGGTGAAAGACTTGGATGATGCTCGGGATTCGGACGAGGAGATGGAGGAATCTGCAAAGGCCTTCAATGAAATGTTGGAGTCTTCAAACGCCCGGCCCACGAGCACACCGAAGCTTTGTCAGCTTGGATGCCATCTCCCAAGTAATGGCTCAAGGCTGGGCTCAACTTGGGCGTAGAATGCTACGACGCAATTATGACAATGTTTGACGCTTTCTACCCAAAGGCCATGTAATGCCTGCAAACCTCGCATCGGGCCGGACAAAATCCTCCGTGCAATCAAGATGCCCTATGAGAAGATACATGCCCGTGAGAAAGGATATGCCTTATTTAGGCTTGAATATGCGGACTTGAACTATTGTCCCATTTGCAAGTCTTCTGTATGTTGTGGTAGACAACAAGATGGGTGAGAAGACGGCATCAAAATCCCTCGTTAGTGTTCTTCGGTATATGGCAATCGTATTCAAGACTTCAACGCCTTTTCATGGTTGAAGAGACGGCTTATGTATGACATGGCACAAAACGGGCAAAAGAACAGAACTCTAGATGCAGATGGGAATCTGATGATGGTACACACATCGGATGGTGTTGCGTGGAATAAGTTTGATGAATTACATGATGACAAAGCGGCAGATTCGAGGCATCCTCGAGTCGGCGTCAGCACAGATGGGTTCAGAGTGTTTGGTCCGATGGCTACCCAATACAGTTGTTGGCCAGTATTTGTCTTTCCACTCAATCTCCCTCCCGGACAGATTATGCAAAGAAAGAACATTTTCCTGACGTTGATAATTCAAGGGCCCAACTATCCGTGGAAAAATATGAATGTGTACATGCAGCCGCTTAAGGACGAACTGCAAGAAGCCTGGGATAATGGGTTCAAGACATATGACACCTATAGCAAACAGAACTTCATAATGCGTGGTTCCGGGTACATGTACTGATGCATGAATTGCTTGGGCCAGAGCGCGCTTATTCGTTGGTCGGGTGTGTGCATGGAAGGTTCCCGTGCCCCACATGCAAGGGAGCTCTTGAGTTTCGTTGGCTTCAAGCCGGTCGCAAGTTTCATTGCTTCGACATGCATAGACAGTTCCTGGGTCCTCTCCATAAGTTTAGGAAAGACAAGAAGAACTTCATCAGAGGTAGAGTTGTCAAAAACTCTGCACCACCTGCGTTGACAGGCCAATAGACCCTGGATCAGTTAAACACACCGGAGCTGCATCCAGAGCGCCTGGTGGTACTTAAAGGGGTATAATTCTAAACACGCGTGGACTCACAATACATGCTTATGGGATCTACCTTACTTCAAAGACCTCCTTTGCCCACACAACATCGACGTGATGCACACTAAGAAGAATATCGCCGAGGCACTTTTTGGTACATTGTTCGGCATAGATGGGAAGTCAAAGGATAATACTAAGGCTAGAGTCGATCTGGAGGTGCTATGTGATAGGCCGTTACAAAAAATGAAAGAACCGGAAGGAAAGCGGAACTGGACGAAGCCAAAGGCATGGTTCAATCTTGGAAGGCCAGCTAGGAGGGAAATTATATTGTGGGTGCAACAACAGTTGATGTTCCCCGATGGGTATGCAGCGAATCTAAAGAGGGAAGCGAATCTTGATAAATTGAAGTTATTGGTCCCAAGAGTCATGATTGGCACATATGGATTGAGCGGGTAATGCCGATGATGTTGCGTGGCTTCATCCCTGAGGATGAATGGCTAGTACTGGCAGAACTCGGCTATTTCTTCCGTGTTCTTTGTGCGAAAGAACTATCGCCTGGCATGCTAGAAGAAATGGAAGAGTTGGCGCCGGAGTTGATCTGCAAGTTAGAGAAGATCTTTCCACCGGGCTTCTTTAATCCAATGCAGTATTTGATTTTGCATCTCCCAACCGAGGCAAGATTGGGGGGGCCCGTGCAAAATCGTTGGTGCTACCCAACAGAGAGGATGCAGAAGACGCTTCGACAAAAATGTAAAAATAAACGTAGAATTGAAGCATCGATGACTGAGGCATTCATCACTGAGGAGGCGGTAAACTTCGTGACAGCACACTACGAAGCCAAAAATCGTCATTTGCATAATCCGAAGCCTCAGTACAATGATGATGAACCTCAAAAGGGTGGATCCAACCTCAGCCTATTCAAAGGGAATCTCGCACCAGCCAATGGTTCGAAACCAGTATCTTTGGATAACGAAGAATGGTGGACCATTACGTTGTATACCTTCAACAACCTGACAGAAGTCCGGCCATACATCGAGTAAGTTCTTGGTACATTGTTTCGCAACTTCTATTTCCTTTGAACTGCTCTTATTCCTGGATATTTCATAAAGTCGATAAGTCGCCATATTCTCGTTTGGAGCGGTGATCCAAAAGGATTTCGTCGAAGAGTATGAGCTTCTCGCAAAGAAAGGAGGCGGCTATCCCGGTTTCATCTCTTGGTTCAAACAAACGGTAATTTCTATTAGACCATTCATTTCATTCGCTAATTTCTGCATAATGCAAAAATCTTTTCGTATTAAACTTGTAGGCTAATTCAGAGTCCATGGACGCCGAATTGAGACAAGTCGCTAATGGTTTTGACTATAAGGTCCGTTCATTTGACAAATACGACATAAACGGGTATCGGTTTCTGCACTCTATGGCAAAGAGCTATCTATGGTCAATCGAAAAGTCTACAAATTGTTGTGTTTCTCGCTATCGGCCAAGGAGGTACCGAGTATTACGGAGAGTTGAAGAAATTTATGAACTTCTATTCTATGGTGAAAACCCACCGAATGTCGTGACTCTTCAAATGTTATTGGTTTCAAATTAAGGAGACTAGAAGGACTCATGAACATATAGGGCTAGTTGAAATCAAACATAGCACCCATTTAGATGTTCCCGATGTCTATATTACGGCTCAACAAAGCGACTCCAAGTATTCTATCTACCATGGGCCTGACAAACTAATCCAAATCTGAAAGGTTGGGATGTCGTTTATGAAGTGCCGCCACGTGCTAGACTAACTCCCCCAAAGGAAGAGGATTATGAACCTCACATTAACCAAGACACATATGAAGGAGAATTCTTCCAAGAGACACGTCTTTCCAAAAAATGTTTCAAGAACCACTATACTTCACCCCAAAACATTGGAGTAGACAGCGGCAGTGAATCCGGCATCACCCCAGAGGACTAACAAGAAGAACCGGAACACGAAGAGGTTACTGCTGCGGATGACCTCTCAATGCTTGATCGATTACGTCAACGTGGCCTTCCACATGTTGATGCCGCTGAACCCTATGAGCACGTCATTGATGAAAGTGATGATGATGATTATGCATTTATTGATGATAGTGATCAAGATTATTAGTAGCCCGCTCCTACACCTCCATGATCACGGTAAGTTTCTCTAGTATTTTTCTTACACTACTAGGAAAAAGCCTACTAATGGCGCACTGATTTTGCCTACTAATGGCGCACTACCGGTGCGCCATTAGTATCACGCCACTAGTATTTTCTACTAATGGCGCACCACTGGTGCGCCATTAGTACCTGGTATACTAATGGCGCACAACCTAGTGCGCCATTAGTATGTAACACTACGCGCCATTAGCGTACCTCCCGGGGCCATACGTAACCATGTGCTTTGTCATACTAATGGCGCACTTCGTTATGATGCGCCATTAGTGTCTCTTATACACTAATGGCGCACCTAGTGGTGATGCGCCATTAGTATGAATATTTTTTTACTTTTCTGATTTTTGCACAGGTTACAAAATATATTATTGGACAAAATATAGACAACAAAGACACAGCAATAGCAGATTCATCGAATACAATAGAAGATTAGTCTCCGAATACAATTCATCATATTAGTCTCCGAATTCAAAAGACCGAACAAAGATAAAACATTACAAGTCTCAAGACCGCGAGTATCGAGTTTGTCTTCACATTACAAGTCGATATCGATCATCTAAAGTACTATCACGTAGAAGAGAGCTGCGGTCATCACGATGAGCATCATCGCGATCAAACTGGTCTTCATCCGGTTCCTCCAACGCTCCCTCCTCTCACCTGCTAGAGAGCGGGTGTATCTAGATTCGGCCTCCGCCCTAGTGGTGTACCCTTTGTAACAGTTACCGCCGAAACGGTGAACCTATCTCCGACACTCCTCCCAGTCGTCGTAGACTCCGGGAACCTTACCCTTGTACACAACATATATGCACGGCATCTCTATGCACAAGCCAAACAATGCATAATACATAAGCAATATGTAAGTATGCAACAAAAGGATCAGAAGAGAAAAGCAAGACATTAATAGCACGATTCATGGTCCTACTAATAAATAGCATCGATTACATCTAAGTTGAACGACTGTCCAAATCAAAGACACATACAAATTCATTAAAGTTTAATTACAACATGAGCCAATAAATGTTTCAGAACTACACATCACTACTTTCGACTCAACTCATCGGACAGGAGCGTGGATGAAGCCGTCGTCTGTCGTGATGGTCACAAAATCGCGGTTGTTTTCACCCTGCATTTGTAGCGTTTCACCTATCTCACTGTTGGACGGTTGATATCTGCGGAAGAACTGCCCCGAGGTATGAAGGACATCTTGATGGATGATGTCCGCAAACTTCGACTGGATGTGAAAGAATTCTTGTCTGAGGTCCACGTCCTGGGTTGCCGACAACCTCGCGGCCCAATCTTTGAGACTATCTAGTAGAAGAAGGTGATGATGGTCCCTTACGATCACCCGCATGTGATGGAGGGCATAGTAGGCATCCTTCTAACCGCCAGGCGGCTGCTTGACGCAGCAAAACTTCGTATTGTGTGAGAAGGTGTGCTTGCCGTACTTACGAACTGCCCCGTGAAGGTGCTTCCAGATTTGCGGTAGCCGGGAGAACATCATCAAGAACTTTCCCGACATTTGTGTAGTCTATCTTGGAGTTACGGTTCGGGTCGTAAATACGTGGCCATGGAATATTTCGGGCTTAGGAGGATGAGTGTGCAATGTGTGTCACCGCACGTAACCCTAATATTAGAAAAAAAGAATGATCGAAATCTAAGAAATCATATGTTATGGGCGGTTAAGGGATGACTTACTCGGAAAGTAAGCCACAAGGAAGTTATCCTTATCCGGGTTTGCTGAATGACGCCTTCGAGGTGTGAACTCGCAACTTGGCGGTCCCCAGCGCTGCTCAAGTGCTTGGCACGCATGTAGAAGGGGTCGACCATCACGATGTCCGGGGTCTTGTCTCTAATGATCCGCATCTCCATACTCAGCGAAAACAGCCGAACGAAGGTGTAGTGCAGCGGATGAAGGTTAAACATAGCAAAGATGTCATCAAACCGCATGAAGATCGTACCCCCGATGTCGCCATCCACAAAGCCCTTGCGCTCTGGCACCTTGGCCACAAAAACCGGGTATGCCACATCATTCTCTCTCAGACGCCGCTTCTCCAAAGAAAGAACACTGTCGTGCGAGACTCCGCAGATAGCACCGGTTGCAGCATTCAGCATATTTGGCGGTAGCATCGCCCTACCCGCCACATGCACCCTCCTCGAGACATCCTTAGGTGAAGGTGGCCCGCCCCGAGCACGGATCGAACTCGTGTCGGCTGGCTCGCACCGCGCCTCTTGTTAGTCTTTCGCTTTCGTCCCTTCTTCTTGATCTCCTGTAATGGGACCGAAGTTCTGCCATGCACCGCCTTCTTGAGCGTGTTGGGGATGATAATATTTCGCACCTCAGCTATCTGAGGCTCGGTGAAGGCGGGAGCTGGAGGCGTGTCCTGAGAACTGAACGCTAGACGACGCCTGTTGCAATTCGATTTCTCCGCCGTACCAGCTAGATCGGGGTCGTCTTGGTTGGGTTCTTGAGAAAGAGACCCGCAGAACTCATCGGGCCGCATTCCATGTTCGCAAAGTACTTATCAACTTTGGTAAATGTACCGTCGTCATTGTCGCTGCCGTCCGGATCCTCGCGTACATAGGGATGTCCGGATCCCGTGCCATAGGGATGTCCGGCAGGTCCGGTAGCGCTGGCGGCGTTTTGCCATGGCTTGGCGCCGACACGACCGGGCGGTCTTGTCTGTGGGTGGTGTCCCCGCCCTAAACGAATCTGGCTCTTCGCCAAAGCAGGGCCAGTTTACGCAGCGCCGAGGGTCATCTCATCTTCTTCGCTATTCTCAGCTGGTCGAATCGGAGGTAATAAACATCGCAGCTCGGCAAAAGACCAACCACTTCAACCCTATACATAGTGGGTGCCATCGATTACCGTGGAACATGCGGTTGCCGGTTGAACGATTACGCCCTTGGCGACATCGACCAACTCGCCGCCCACGGCGTAGAAGAGTGCAAGGAACGTCGGTGGCGCTCGCGAAAACATGTAGGGCGCCGTGGAGGCCCAACAAAGGCAAGGAGATGAAGTCATCGGCCGAGAGGCTTAGTTACCGTGATGCCGCCGAGCTCAAGCTAATCGTCGCAGGCACCGCCAACAATGGGCGCAAGTGACGGAGGGGCGCTGTCGGCAAGGTGTCGGCCGGCGTATACTCGGGTGCATTAAGCTCCAATGCCTGTGTCGGCGCCGGAGACACGAATACCGCCTCCACCGGAGACACCAATGGCGCCGCCGCCGAAGACACGAATGGCGCCGCCTGATACACCAATGGCGCCGCCGGAGACACCAAAGGCACCGCCAAGGCTGCAGGCGAAGTTGTTGGCCGTGAAGCCGGGAACCGGGAGGCCTCGTTGGCCGCCCGCAATCCACGCCGCCAGCCCATGAATCAACGTAGGCACCATTGCGCTGAGCTTCGCTCCCATTGTTGTTCCACTTGCTCTTGGACAAGCTCCGGAATCCGCGCCACTTGTGCCTTTGAGTGCTTCAACCTCGCGTGTCCGGCTTTCCGAGCAGGTCTTTTTTCTCCTTCCGCCACCAGCCGTATAGTATGACCCCATTTTGTGGACAAGCCTTTGCCGCCACACGACCACCGACGCCGCCTTAGTGAGCTTATCCTTCTTTTCATTACGCTCAACGTACTATTTAAAGGGGTGTCGAAAGGGGAGCTCGAGACGACCCGACGCCATCGCTTTCAGTTGTCCCGCGAAGGAACGTGGAACCGCTTAGAAATATTGGGGATTAATTAGAGTGCAACCATATGGAGCTAATTACGCGGGGTGTATTCCTTACCGTAACAAGCTCAAGCCTCTGTTCTTCGGATCCGTGGTAAGCTCCTTTGTTATCGGGTCCTCCTTGTACCGGCCCCGACAAAGTTCCTAGTCCGCTTGTCACCGCCAGATTTCGAAGCTGGGCGGTAGGCCTTGCTCGGCACGCCCGCGTCCTCCTTGTCCCATATAGGCTCGCCACTCAGAATCACTGGGACCGAGTTTGTGTTCCCTAAGTTCAACTCCCACATTTCTTTCCCCAATCGACTTGATTCGGAGGTTGCGCTTGCTCTCGCACTTGATCTTGAACTCCTTGTACTCATCTTCGCTCATTAAAGGATATTTCGCCTTGATCTTCTCATAACTATCACCTTTATCAATCATTCTCTTCACCGCTTCTCCAAGTAGACAGGGGCCGTGCTTATCCTCGTGAGGGCGGCACTGTTCACTTTATTCCCCGAGAGGCGTGTGTTTTCAAATTCGGCGGGGAACTTCTATCGCTCAGGCAGCTTCGTGAAGAGCAGGTTGCGAAATTCCGTGGGTCCTTATGCCTAAGGTTCTCGGTGTTGATCGAGACGGTGCTCGGAGAATGCACCCGAGCTGAAGCGAGTACCCTTGACTGTATATTTGGGCTTCATGGATGCCCGCCGGAGTCCACTTGAGTAAATTCTCCTTGAGGGTGCGGAGCGCATTCGGGCACCAGCCCTTCCTTTGCTTCTTCGGGTTTGGCTGCCATCCGTGTGTGCGCCGCCATCATCGATGGTGGCATCCTCGGCGGCACCATCGGTGGTGTCATCCCCGACGCCACTAGGGGTTGTATAGTCAGGATCGGTGTCTTCCGCAAGGCCCTCATAGCGGTGAGGTTGTTCCTCCATCTCCGGGACAGCTCCCAGAATTGCTTGCCTCGAACCACCGGCCTCATCGTTCTGGGCCATGTTTCGCTCTAAATAGGAAAAAAGTTTGGTCAAAAAGTTGGTTATTGTCAAGGAACAAGATCATGGTCTCATCATTTAGGGTTTGTCGACGCTGAGGCACCCTAAAAGCCTAAGCTTTCATCATTTAGGGTTTGTCGACGCCGAGGCACCCTAAAAGCCTAAGCGTACATCATTTAGGTTCTCATCGACACCGAGGCATCCGGGGCAGCCAAGGTTTCATCATTTAGGGTTTGTCGACGCCGAGGCAGCCTAAATGCTAAGTTAAGTTTTCAACATTTAGGGTTTATCGATGCCGAGGCACCCTAGGTTGGGCCTAATCACTTGGCACTAATCACTTGGCTCTATTGCCACATATGTTGGGTTTATCATCTAGGGTTTATCGATGCTAAGGAGAATTCTAAGTTGGGCCTCATCACTTGGCTCTATTGCCACCTATGGTTTAATGCAGCAAGAATAAAGGGGCAGTTGATCCTAATTAATTAAGTACTAAGATACCCCGGCCCATGCATTAGTAGTAGTATTCTATATGTCCGATTTTAGCAAAGTCATGCTAAAATTCACGGAAAATTTCAGCATGACCTTTCCTGAAAATAGGACATATGGAGTACCCAAATTTGCCGGAACGGAAGTTAATCGACATTCTGCAAACTCAAGGGCCTCTCGGGGTACAACAAAGAAGATCACAAGTTGACAAAATTCCCAAGTAGTACAAAGAAGAAAGATCACAAGTAATACCAATGAACATATAGTCCAAAGAAGTTGAAAAAGCTGAAGTTCTCATAATGAAGAATCGCACAACACAACACCTACATTATGATGATACATTTGTAGATTGCACATACAGTTTTCACATAAGCATAATTGTTCTGGAGATTGCACATACAATTTTTGACAAAGACGACACCTATGACAAAGACATACAGCTTTTTCACATTTGTAGATTGCACATACAATTTTCACATAGAGCAATGTTCTTTTCATTTCACCTTCCATTTTTTGCAATTCAACTCACTTCCTTTTCTTATAGTTATTGCTCCCAAATGAAATGACACTTTGACATGGCTGCAATTTACAAAGGTCTACTTATCTCGCAATTTTTCAAAGGTTCCGCTTAGGGAGAAATAGGTTTCAAACTTCAGCTTGTTTTGTATAAGGAGACTAAAAAACAATCTAAGGAGTTCTTCAAGTTCAAGTTACAGCCTGCATGACTGAAAATAGTTACACTAAGTTTCAAAATAGAAAAATACACTTCTTAGTTTTACAAACTGAAAATTACTCTAAAACTGAAACTTTAACTGACTTTTAGACTGAATTTTTAATGCGCACCCAACCGATTAGAGCAACAATGATTGTAACTAAAGAGGCGGATGTTTCATGATAATTTCCTAGAAAAACTGTTTCAACATGGCCATTTGCATTTTCTTTTCCCTAAGTAAATATTGGGTGTAGCAAGAACAGGATGGCTCTTGGGATATATGTTCCATATTTGGTGAATTTATTAATTAGATGCAATGTTAGTTACGTTGGTCGAAGGCGCTTTACTTGTACCAAAATAAATCTATTGCCTATCGTGCTATCACCATCACATGAATCAGCTCTAGACAAACAAAGGGGAACAACACACCGGTATTGGTCCCTAAGTCGGAAACTAGCTATTGCTTCTACTTTTTCAAGTTTGTGTTGTTCCCTACCCTTCTACATCTAGCTACTCAAATACCAACAGTTCTAGGGAGAGACAAAACGCCCAAATTATATTTCAGAGATATCTTTTAAGGACCCCGGTTTCCAGCTTTTCCAAACATTCATCCCACCAACAAATCAAGACACAAAAATAATCAACTAAAAACATATAATAAGATAAGATAATGCAACCCACAATCACTTGAAGTGACAGGATAGTCACCTTCGTAACTCTATGTTTTGGCAAAATTAATGTAAAGTATGGATACAATAAATAACAAAGGCAGCAAAAAGATAGAAGGTAGGGAAAAAATGCTTACTCGAATCAAAGAATGTATGAAATCGATAATTTGACTTGCTAAAGCTAAATGCTTAGAAGTAATTGATTTCGCACCAGATACCTGAAAAGGAACCAAAGGAAAATAAACCAAGCAGTCCGCACTTCTTGATATATAAAAAGAAGTGTGGCAGCACATGCCCACATTAAATAGCTATTTAGCTTGATTAAGATTTGAGGAAACCACTGGTGCATTGAAGTACTATTGATGAACTATTTTCTTGGATGTACCGATCTACACTAACATCTGCACATTGTGCATAACAATTCACAGGCATATTTACTTGGTATACACGTACACGTATGTACGGGTTGGCTCATTGGCTCTACTTTTTTGTTTAGGATCAGGACGTACACTAGCACTACAATTCATAGACAAAAAAGTAGATGTACCACTGAAGTACACCTACAGAAAATATTTGAACCTATAGAAAATATTTGAACCTACTTGTGTATGTACATTGTGCATAACAATTCACACGCATATTTTCTTGGATCTACTGCTCTACACTAACTCTCTTTCTCCCACAAATTCACAGGCATATTTGAACCTACAGAACCTACAGAGCTCACCAACAAGGAAACATCTCACCAACACAGCGCTGCCAAACCGTACCCACGTTGGGCATCCCGGTTACCGACAGAGGAAGCAAAGCGACCAACCCACACGGGCAAAGCGGCGCGGAGGCCACAAAGCAAAGAAAGAGCTGCATCAAGGCGCTGCAGATCCCGGGGAAGCTAGAGAAAGGCGGCCGCAAGAAGCAGCAGCTGCACGACGGGGCGGCGGCGGCGAGCTCCTGCTCCTAACCCTAGGCCGCCGCCCCGTGGGGGCATGGGGATGAGCAGGGGAGAGAGGGAGGGAGGGAGAGAGACTAACTAGGTCACGCGGGGAGGCTTGCGCCGCCGTCGAGGAGCGCGTCCGACGAGGCTAGCGGCCATCGAGGGGCAGCTCCAACGAGAGAGATTTGGTGGTGGCCGGAGCAGAGATGACAGAGGGCTCGAGGGGGAGGCGGAGCTCGAGGGGGAGGAAGGGGAGAGGGAGGCGGCGGGGGCGTGTGGGCGGCTGCGGCGCCGTGGGTCGGGGCAGCAGCGGTGGTGCGGTGGAGGGATGGAGCGGCGCGGTGGAGGGAAAGGAAGGAAGTGTTGATCTGGCGAGAGGGAGAGGGACGAAGTGTATGGATGGGGGCAGATTACTAATGGCGCACCACCAGGGGGTGCGCCATTAGAATTTTTTAGTTCGAGCACTCAAGAGGTTATATTACACCTAACCCAATCCACAATGTAACCCCCCACTAGCCCGACCGGTCAAGACGCCACAAGACACACTGGAGGTCCCGGGTTCGATTCCTGTGCTCCCCAATATTTTTTATGAATTTTAAATGCTGTTTGATATTTATTTGTGTTTAAATATGTTCAAACTTGTTTAAATCATAACAGTAATATCTTTTTATAAAAACAGTAATAATTTTTTAGAAAATATGTTCAAATTTGTTACTTGAAAATATCATCGGCGGCGGCATTGGAGCGGGGGAGGGTGCGGGGGGTGCCCGTTGGCGGTGGTGGAGCGGGGGAGGGTCCGGGGGGCCGGGTGCTCGTCGGCGGCGGTGGAGCGGGGGAGGGTTGCGGTGGGTCGGCTGCGGCGGTGGAGCTAGCGGGGGAGGGTGCGGGTGGGATCAAGATGGAGGGGGATCGAGATCGAGATGGAGGGGGAATCGAGATCGAGATGGAGGGGTATCGAGATCGAGTGTCCTCATGAATTCAAAGAGTGCCCATGAAATTTAAAAATATTCATGATATCAAAAAGTGCCCATGAAATACAATCGAGAAATGAAGACTACGATTTAAATACAATCGATCTTAGCTAGGTATCTGTTCACAATCTTCTTTCCCTTCTTTTTCGCAAATGGAGTTCTTCTGTGGAACGGACGTCCTTTACGTAGGGCGGTCCTGCTTCTTCTTTTGGTGTGTGCTACATTTCATCGTCATTGCCATGTTCGATCTTTGGGTCGCCAGACATGTCAAGTCTTGCTCATTGGCTACTCCATCCATTCCGATGATCTTCCTTTGCCTCTCCTCACGACAACACGACCGGGCTTTGACGGGTCGGTAATGAAGAAGCATTGGTCCACTTGGGAAGCCAAGACCCATGGCTCATTTTTTCAAGGTGACGCTTATACCATGGTCTTGGATTTGGCTTCGGGTATAACCATGGTGGTGAAATACCGGTCTTCTTTTAGGACGCTCTTGGCCCATCTGACACGGAACATCGGGACCTTCTCTCCAGCGTAGCTCAGCTCCCAGATCTCCTCGATCCTTCCGTAGTATCTGTCCTTGTCATTGCCGGTGTATTGATTCCATCGTTACCCCGGAGTTCTAATAACCATCGCTCTTCATGTCCTTGTTCTCGGTGTAGAATGTGTAGCCGTTGATATCGTACGCCTCATAGGTCATCAGGTTGTGCTCGGCGCCCTGTGACAAGGCGAATATGAGTTGTTCTTCCGCAGAAGAATCCTCCTGTAAAGGGTAATGGCGAAGCTTCGCTTGAACTAACGCTGTGAAACATGAGTTGTGCTCTTTGATTATATCTCCGCCCGTCCTCCTCGCTGGCCTCGGCCATTGTACGCCTTCTCAATAAAGGTTTTGTGCTCTACCACCCAAGGATCGACCACGCCTATGTGTTGTAGCGCCGACTAGGTTTGCTCTTTAAAAGTCGGGCGAAGTCGACCCTCGAAGTCGACATGCATTTCGCGGCGACCCTCACGGTGACCCCATCCAGCGAGCCTGCCGAGGTGCTCGCTGACGGAAGACCAACGGGTTCTCGATGCCTAGATAATTCATGCAGTAGGAGATGCACCTTCGGTCGAAAAGCCCCGCTATACTTCCCTCTCGGGCGTGACATGTTGCGAACGTATCCTTTGATGACACCATTCATCCTTTTGAACGGCATCATGCTGTGCAGGAACGCCGCCCCGAGTTGGATGATATCCTCCACGATATGGACCAGCAGATGCACCATAACGTCGAAGAATGCGGGCGGGAAGTACATCTCAAGCTCGCATAGTATCACCACGATCTCTTCCTGTAGCCTTCGAGTTGCCTCACGCCAATCGACTTCCGAGATATGACGTCAAAAAGTTGCATAGGCCAAATAGCATTTCACAGACGTGCGGCCCATGATCCCAATGGATTGCAATCGAAGTATTCGCGTCATCAAGACGTGATACCGTGGAGACTTCATCCCGCTGAACTTCGTCATTGGGTCTAGGTATCCGCTTATCTTCCCAGCCAGAATCGTAAGGAAGTTTTACTCCTAGGAGGCAGGTGAAAAACTACTCGATCTCCTCCTGACTTAGAGTGAAGCACGCGGGAGGATAGTCATTTCCGGTCTTCTTGGCCTTTTGGCCTTTGCGATGACTTTCTGTGTCCTGCTTTGCCTCATCATCATCATCATCATCATCATCATTAGTGTGAAGCTCCTGCCTGATGCCCGTTGATTTCAAGTTTGCCCTTGCTTTCGGCCCATCTTTGGTCCTCTCTGGCATGTTGAGCAGGGTACCAAGCAGACTCTCGCACACGTTCTTCGTGATATGCATGACATCAAGGCTGTGAGGCACATGGTGGATCTTCCAAGACGGCAAGTCCCGTAAAACAGACCTCGCTTTCCATACCTTCAGCGATGGCTCTGGCGCCTTTCGCTTCTTTCCGGCTCTGGCGCCTTTTGCTTCTTTCCGGCGGTGGGCAGTCTTTCCAATTTTTCAACAACTCGTCTATTTCCTCGCCGCTCCTCGTGCACGGGCGTTTTGGTTCGGTTTCACCATCGAACAGATCCTTGCGTTTCCTCCACGGGTCATCATCGTGAAGCCACCTTCGATGTCCCATGAACACGGTTTTCGAAGACCCGGGATCTTTATCTAGCTGGCGATACGTTGTGTCATCCATGCACCTTACGCATCCAGAAAATCCGTGGACTACCTGCCTTGCGAGATATCCGTAATCGAGATAGTCGTGGCACCGTCTGCGTGAGGAGTGCGGCTCTCATAGGGAAATATTCTTTCTCCGCAGCGTCCCACGTATTGACACGTGGCGTTTTCCATAGCGTGTCTAGCTCCTCCTTCAGAGCCCTGCATACAGATTGATGTTGATCCCTGGTTGTTTCGCCCTTCAATTAGCATACTCATGTGAATGTACTTCCTCTTCATGCACAAACTGTGGGGAAGGTTGTACATCCACACAAACACGATCCAGGTGCTATGTGTGCTTCTCTGCTGCCAAATGGATTGACTCCATCGATGCTCGTGCTCAAAGCATGATGTTCCTTGGATCCTTCCCAAATTCTAGGTATTCGAAGTTCAACGCTTGCCATCGGCTCGCATCCTTAGGGTGACTCAAAGATCTTGTCTTTTTATTTATCTCCGGATCATTTCCGTCATCTTCCCGCTTTCTTCTCCTCCCTATCCGCTGCGCAACGCAGAGCTTTGCTACCTTAGGGTCCGCGAAATACCGCTGCAGACGAGGAGTGATGGGAAAGTACCACACCGATTTTCGAGGAGCTTTCTTCCTCTTCTTGTATCGAGTGACGCCAAGACACCGGACATATGGTAGACTCCGCGTGCTCGTTCCGATAAATGATGCAATTGTTCATGCACACATGGTATTTCACGCGGCGGTAAATCTAGAGGACACACGATTTTCTTCGCCTCCTCGAAACTGGTCGGGCACTTGTTCCCCTTGGGAAGACGTTCGTGCAAGAATGACATGTTCTCGTCGAAGCATACGTCGGTCATTTTGTGTTTTACCTTCATCTCCAGAGCCATGAGCATTACTTTTAGGCGGGTATCCTCGGGCATGCATCCTTGATACAATGGAGTAACCGCATCTATCTCCAGTTGATCCAGCTTGGCTTTCTCTCGGGCGGCAGCTCTTGCATTATCCGTCTGCTTGAGAAGCAACTCTTGAATATGAGGGTCCTGCACCCAGCCTCCATCGCCGCCCGCCCGCATCTTCATCTTCATGATCATGCCCTTCGCCTTGATCTTCCTCATCATCATGTATGACATCTTCTACATGATGACTGTGTACAACATCACAGCCGTGATCATGTCCTCGAGATTCTTCGCCTTCTCGCCCGCCTCGCCATGGGTGGTACTTGTCTTGTTGCCCTTCCTCATTTCTTGCCAGCCCCCATGGACGACTTCATAGTCATCTTCATCACCTTGCCACCGATAGCCATCCATGAAACCACGCAAGAGCAGGTGGTCCCAAGCACCTGCCCGTAATCCGGGTCCACAATAAGGCTCTTCACTTGCATCTTCGACACGGACATCTTATCTCCGCCTCGCTCTTTTGAAGCATCTCAGCCTTCATGGAGCTCAAAAACCTATTCACGATGCCTTCGGTCATCGTATGGACCATGGTGGCTCGCGGGTAGAGCAAAACGATATTTTAGAACCAAGAAAAATTTGGCATGACCTTCCCTAAAATAGGACTAAAAGAATGCATAGTGCCAAAATTCTCGCCAAACGGAAATGAATCAACATTCCGCAAAATATTGGCAACTATCGCATTTCAAATACCGTACACTGCAAACACAAACATATATGCAACACCACAAACACATGCAACACCACAAACATACATAGATATAGCTAGGCCACAAAAGTGCATGTGCACGTTGTTGGAGCGAGCTAGGGAGAAAAAGTAGATCTACATCATGAAGATAGCTTTCCCTTACTTACCTATCAAAAAAAGGTAATTTCACCACTTAATTTTGATGAATCTATGGTGCAAATGAGGTGAGGAGGAGGAGGCAGCCGAGACAAGCTTGGAGGAGGAGGTGGAGAGAATGAAGTGGGAAAGTGAGTGGATAGGTGGGCTGTCCAAAATATCGTGTTGGTCCCAGGTTACTAATGGCGCACCACCAGCAAATGCGCCATTAGTAACCCTGGTTACTAATGCCGCACCTGCAGGTGGTGCGCCATTAGTAGTTTTGCAGAAAAGTAAATATATATATATATATACACTAATGGCGCACTGTGGAAAAGTGCGCCATTAGTAGTTTAAACTAGTAATGGTGCACTGTGACACGGTGCGCCATTAGTAGTTTTGCAAAAAAGTAAAAAAAATATACTAATGGCGATCGTCGCACGGTGCGCCATTACTAGTTAGAACTAATAATGGCGCACTTCGGATGCGCAAATTAGTATGTATGTAAAAATGAAAAAACTTTATTACTAGTGGCGCAATCGCTTTTCTCGTGCGCCATTAGTGTCTTTCACACTAATGGCGCATCACAAACTAGTGCGCCATTAGTATATAGTAGTGGTGCACTGCATCCCTGGTGCGCCATTAGTGTCAATCCTATCTATAGCCCTTTTCCTAGTAGTGTTAACAAATGCATAAAGACCTAGACTTAGCTTTATTTCCTCCAAAATGACTTAATAAGCTTACTGACCTCCAAAACCATCCATTTTACCTAAGTTAGCTCTAAAACGATCTATACTTAGCTTTGTTTCCTCCAAAATGACATGTACTTAGCTTACTTATGTCAAAAATGGCATAATTAGCTTAGTTAGCTCATAAACGATTCATTTTACCGAAATTAGCTCTAAAATGATCCATTTTACCTTAGTTAGCTCATAAACGATCCATTTTACCTAATCTAGATCTAAGATGACCCATTTTACCTTAGTTAGCTCATAAATGATCCATTTTACCCAAGTTAGCTCTAAAATGACCCATTTTACCTAGGTTAGCTCCAAAATGACCCATCGTACCTAGGTTAGCTCTAAAATGATGCATTTTACCTAAGTTAGCTCATAAACGATCCATTTCACCTAGGTTAGCTCGTAAACGATCCATTTCACCTAGGTTAGCCCATAAATGATCCATTTCAACTAAGTTAGCTCATAAATGATCCATTTCACCTAAGTTAGCTCATAAATGATCCATTTCATCTAAGTTAGCTCATAAACGATCCATTTCACCTAGGTTAGCTCTAAAATGATCCATTTCACCTTAGTTAGCTCATAAACGATCCATTTCACCTTAGTTAGCTCATAAACGATCCATTTCGCATTAGTTAGCTCATAAACGATCCATTTCACCTAAGTTAGCTCATAAATGATCCATTTCACCTAAGTTAGCTCATAAATGACGTATACTTCTTCTTATAGTCACCTTTTTTCTAACTTTCTTATTTGCCATTTTTTAGATCTCATTCACTTCACAGAAGCTAGCTTGCTATGATGGAGTGCTTGTTTTTTCTTTCATTCTCTTCTAGTATTCTTAGCTTGCTATGATGGAACAATGTGTATGTGCAACTTCCTATGTATGAATGGATGGAACTATATATGTATGTACGATGATACTTATGTGCTGTATATGTCATATGTTTGCTATGAAATAACCCTGTCAAATATATCTATATATGTCATATATATATGCTGTGAAAATTGTTGGATTTAAAAAAATAGAAAAAAATGAGCCAATGCAGGCTCTTTGCCGTCAGCCACCGACGACAATGGACTCTTTGCCGTCCGCGGGAAACGGCAAAGAAGCCATGTGGCAGCCAATTGTGCTTCCTGGGAGCTGACCCATTTGGTCAGTTTTCCTA
Organism: Aegilops bicornis; assembly: GCA_021605145.1. Lineage (NCBI taxonomy): Eukaryota > Viridiplantae > Streptophyta > Magnoliopsida > Poales > Poaceae > Aegilops > Aegilops bicornis. Next base: position 192,576,284 of record CM038672.1, on the reverse strand, counting down.
CAGTGGCGGACGACAAAGCCTTTGACTATAGCGGCAGACAGCAAAGCCTTGGTGGGCAGTGACATCCAACTGACGTCATTAGGCGGACGGCAAAGGCCTGATGCTATTTGCCGTCAGCCGCGGACGGCAAATACTGCCGTTAGCCACCTAACGGACTAACAGCGAATTTATTGCCGTCGGCTTTCTTTGCCGTCAGCCGCTGATGACAAAGTCCCCTTTGCCGTCCGCTTTAGAAAGTAGACGACAAAGAAGGTCTTTACCGATGCTTTCTTTAATGGCAGCATTTTGCCGTCGGGCGGACGGCAAAGGCCTTTTTGCCGTCATTATCTCAGGTTTTGCCGTCCGCCTTGCCGGACGACAAATTAGCTGATTCCTGTAGTGATATCAATGATGTTTCTTGCATTATCCTACTCATACTCTGAACAATGCTGATCTTACATTAACAATGCATGTCCTTTTTTATATGATGTAGTGTCCCTACAGTTACTGCCCTTTGTAATCACACCATCTTTGTCAGAAACAGGGAAGCACAACTGGATCCTTGCTCGATCAAACGACGGGGAAATACTGATGACCATTCGCACACATGAGCCAGAAAAGTTATATTGCATAAACCCCACTGTGTACAAGCATCATGAAATACGTGAATATCCGGAGAGTGGTTGTTATGTCTATGAGAAGGATACCAGCTTGTTGGGGCCTTCATGATTTTTGAGTTGGAGGCGGGTAAACAGCCTTGGTTCACACTCTCTGTTTCTCGGACTCAGTTATCCGATTAACCAGGAGATCAGCGTTGGCAACGACCTTGATGGCAGGGAGGCTCTGTTTGCTATGGAAAACTGTGTCTATACAGCGAGCCCTAGGACTTCGGGAGCAAACTCCCCTGATTGTCACTGATACAACGTGCAGCCAAAAGAAGGTGAGAATGACAAAGGCATCTGGATTAACTCTGATCCTTGGATATCTCAAGTCCGACGGGCAGTGATGTGGTTCAATCCTTCAGGTTGATAGGTAATTGGGCTGTTGCATCGAAAGGGTGGATTACTGGTGTCTCCAGATCACCGGTCGCTGAAGTAGGGCTGCAAATTGTGATGGTGTTGGATCATCCCTCTTCGAATGACTTGTTGTCTTTGCTGCTTGTTCTGGATGGGTAGTTCTCTCTTTTGTTATGCATATTCCTTGTCATTTGTTCATCCTCATCTATGTCACTCTTACTATGTAATAGTTGCCTCTATTTAGAATGTCATTCTCGTCTGGATCACGAGAGTCTTAGCGCTCCAGATGGGTGCATTTTGGTGGTGTAGCAAGACTTCTTATGAACTATCATGTCTTGCTGTTTATGTCAATAGTAGTCACTAGTCAGTGTTTGAATATTGTATATATCGTTGTTTCAAACTGCTTATTGTCTCAAACTGCTGGTGGGCTAAATGAGGGCATCAGCATTCTCCAGTGTTCAGAGTATATCTCCTTTTTCAAGTTATAATTTGAGCTCAGTGTCTTTTTGATGATGTACACTTGTTTGGGCCAGTCAGGTGTCGCTGAATATGGGCTGAGTAGTAACGCAATGCCAAACAGGTCAATTATGACTCTTAGGCCGGGCTCTCAAAAGATCCTCAAAAGAATGGTCGGGCTCTCAAAAAAAGAAAGAATAAGGACTCTTAGGCCGACATGTAGGCGCCACCGGTGTTTTCGTGCGCTTGCACGCCGAGAGCATATTGGCGCGTGTTCGAAATTCATGCTACCTTTTCATCCCAATCTCCTGCCCCTCCCCCACCTCTGGAATCTTGATTCCTACTCCAGTTCCCCAAAATCCCCGTCATGTACTCCCTGTACTCAAGGGCACTATCATGTCGTCTGTCAACACAGATCTCTGAGCCAGAGATCCTGAGGTCCGTCCTGCCTTCGGGCGTTGTGTGATGTCGCTCAATAGTGGCATGGCGGCGCTTGACGACCAGTTTGCCGGCAAAGTATTGATGGTAACCATCAACGGCGACCGGCCTCCCGTATCGCCGGACAACCTTGTCAAACCTCTTGGCATTGCGCACGCCATCCAAATAAGTGACTTGCTCGTCAAAGTCTGTCCGCCACTGGCTGATTTGTTTGTCAGGTTCCGAACAACTTTCGACTGCAGTCGTGTGTTCGAATCTTCCCGATGTTTGTTTTGTGATGGCGCACTAGTGAGCTTTGATCGATGGCACCCGGGATGGGGCTCGGTTCCCTCAGATCTTGAGTTTTTAACAAATATTACCTTCCACGGTATGCCTCGACGTGCTTGGAACAGCGAGCCCATGAATGAGCTTATCAACAACCTTGGAGGTTAATTCTTAAGTATGTTTGTTCCTCCAGACACCTGGGCTCTGACGGTTATGGCATGGATGAAGAAGCCGTCCACCATACCGAAGGTGATTGGTGTTGAGATACCGGTGCAGGAACCGAGGTTGTACTATTCGTCGCCACCAAGGTCGCCATGGGCCATGTTAGGAATGTACCTGTATCAAACGTTCGTGCATGTCGAAGTAGTGGTCAATCCATCAATCGAAGTCCTGCCACGGTCGTTGGTGCCAGGGTCCATCGACGACATCCATTACAGGAGTCAACGTCTGACTTTCCCCGTGTTGCTCGGAACAATGGATGTCAAGGGCCTACTCCATCGCGGTGTGGAGGCCACTGCTTCTTTGGGAGAAGAGGTAGGGCTGCCTACCTGGATGTGCTCTAATTTTAGGTAACAACTAAATCTTGTCAGATACTAGTTAAATCCGAGCTTGAAGCACTGATGTGCCAGTATATTTGATTGTGATCTATTCTATTTTTGTACCTAAACTTTTTTTAGAAAGGGTTGTACGCCAACTTAATGTGCTAGCAGAACTTATTGTGTTGTCTATCTATTTTCTTTGCACAACATTCAAGATATTTTCCCTTCATTGATAAAGACAATGAACCGTTATGTACGAGTTCGTTGGTTTCAACATAGCCCTACCCGTAGCACTGCTTCCACCCTAATTGTGGCGCGTGCGTGAAATTTTTGTATGCAAGTTTAATGTGGTATGATGTTCTATATGATTGTGTCAACTATATAAGTTTTTACTGAGCATCAGCAGTGCATATGGCTGAAAGATGTATTTACGAGCATTGACCGATGGGTCTCTCTCTCTCCCTCCCTCTCTCTCTCTCTCGCTCGCTCCCTCACACACACACATGCACACGCACACACACACACAAGTGGGACCCGTTGAATTATTTCTTCGCTCATGACAGCTATTAATTAGGTTCCACCACTACTAGAAAAAGGCCTAATGGCGCACCAGTTTTGCCTACTAATGGCGCACTAATGGTGCGCCATTAGTATCACGCCACTAGTATTTTTTACTAATGGCGCACCAGTGGTGCGCCATTAGTATCTCAGAGCATTAATGGCGCACCACTGGTGCGCCATTAGTATAGGCCTCGGTGCGCCATTAGTATGGGCCACTGGTGCGCCATTAGTATGGGCCACAGTGCGCCATTAGTATTTTTGAATTTTGAAGGCGGGAAAATAGTAGTGGCGCACCACCTAACCCCCACCGTGCGCCATTGCTATTTTTGAATTTTGAATTTGGATCTGGATCGCGATTTTTTTGCCCATTTTTGCTCGTTTTTTTGCTCGTTTTTTGCACGATATTATTTCAAATTTTGTTCCCTGCTTTTGGATCTTGTACGCTCTTTTGCCGTGTTGTTTTGTCAAGAGGATTTCACGGAGAGGAGTTCACCGGAGAGGAGGAGGAGGAGGTGACCGCAGCATCGCCGGAGAGGAGGACGAGGTCGCCGGAGAGGAGTTCACCGGAGCATCGGAGAGGAGGAAGGATAAACCATGAGGGGATGGGAGGAGAGAAGGGAGGAGGAGCTCACCGGAGAGGAGGGAGGAGGAGCTCACATGAGAGGAGGGAGGAGGAGCTCACCGGAGATGAGGGAGGAGGAGCTCACCGGAGAGGAGGGAGGAGAAACCGTGAGGGGAGGGGAGGGGAGGAGAGGAGAGGAGGGAGGAGGAGGTCGCCAGAGAGGAGAAGGAGGAGGTCGCCGGAGAGGAGGAGGAGGAGGTCACGGAGAGGAGAAGGGTAGTATGGTGGAGGAGAGAAGGGAAGATGGAGTGGAGCAGTGGAGGAGAGGTGGAGTGGAGGAGAAGAATGAAGAGGTAAGGAGGAGAGGACACGCCCAAATTATAGAGTAGAGAGATACTAATGGCGCATCATGCAGGTGCGCCATTAGTAACTTTTTTTTGGTTTTTTTATTTATTTTGAATTTTGAAGGCGGGAAAATACTAATGGCGCACCACGGCAGGTGCGCCATTATTAACTTTTTTTATTTATTTGATTTATTTTGAATTTTGAAGGCGGGAAGATACTAATGGCGCACCATGGGCAGGTGCGCCATTAGTAAGTTTGAATTTTTTTGAATTTTTTTGCCTCTCCAGATTTTAAAAGGCCCGTAACTCTTTTTCTGTTTAGTTTTTGAGGATTTTTATGTTAAATTTGGATGCAACTTTTCGAGTAGATGATTTTTCATATAAAAAACTTTTTCATTCGAGTTAGTATGCAAAAGTTATGCCCATATTTACAAATTCCAGAGAGATTTTGCAAATAAAGTCGAAATTCACATTTGTAAATTTTCCCAACAACTAGACCACATATCACATGGGAAACTTATTTTCTTTTATTTTTTGACATTTCCATCATTTTCTTTTACTTTTTTTAAAACTGAAAAGGCGATCCAGGGGGGGGTGCATCCGCGGGAATTTTTGGGCCAAAATACTAATGGCGCACCGTGGAAGTGGTGCGCCATTAGTAGTTGAAATTAGTAATGGCGCACCAGTCCCACGGTGCGCCATTAGTAGTTTTGAAAAATTATAAAGATTTACTAAGGGCGCACCGTGGGATGTGGTGCGCCATTAGTATTTGCACACTAATGGCGCACCAACACATGGTGCGCCATTAGTATTTAGTAATGGCGCACCACATGTACAGTGCGCCATTAGTGTCCATCCCATCTATAGCCCTTTTCCTAGTAGTGCACTATACTCTAACTTTTTTCTTAAGTTATTAATTAAGCTCAGTGATTTCAAAAAGTTGTACAAGAGCCTTGTTTGGGCCTTTCCGGCATCGCTGAATGTGGGTTGAGTAGCCATATAAAGTTGTACTATACTACACATTCCTTTTTTTTAACATGAGTAATGTAAACGGGCTCACGGTTGTACACAATATCGGGGTAAACTTGTTATTCTCCACCCCGGTGGGTTGCAAATCTTTCCTAAGAGGGATGCATTAGGGTTAACAAGAAAATGGGCTTTAAGACATACTAAATGGGATGTAATTATAAAACTGGGCAGTAACTATAAAAAAATGCACCAAACTCGTAATTAGTAAAAATGTTATTATTGGATTTTGAAAATTTTAATTTCATTACTTGTTGCGCGCGCAATATTTCGTTGGATTTTTATGTAATACAAATTTATTTTGAAATTATATTTAATCTGACAAGAAATTTTGGGACAAAAATATTTCGGATCCCATCAAAATGTGCGAAATTTTATTGAATTCTTTTTGAGCGGTTGTTTGAAATTATTAATCGTTGTCCTAGCTAGAAAATGGGTTGTACTTTTAACAAGCTGTAAATGGGCTGTAGTAAATTCCATTAGAATTCAAAAATGGGTTGTACATTCTTACAAATCATAAATGGGCTATATGTTCTCTGCCACACACTTGTGGGCCTACTAAGTTGACGCGTACGCAAGGCTTTGTCAAGCTATAGTTAACACATGGTTTTAGCAGCAGTAGCCATTGGATGTCCATCCAATCGATGTCGTGCTTCTTCTTCAATCTCGGATATTCTTGTTGCAGCCGCCAAAAAATGATTCCTCCCCCTGACATCTTGGGCGCACCGTTTCGGAGGCTGGCCAGTGGGCCTACTAGGTTGACGTGTACCAAGGGCTTTGTCAACTTAGTCAATATAAACGATTCTAGGTGCAGTGACCGTACGATGTCCATCCAATGGCCGTCGTGCTACTTCAACCTATGGTCTTCCTGCTCCAGCCGCCTAGACCAGCGCCGGCCGTGCCGCCTGCTCCTGCCTCCCGTATCCGGCTGTCCTACCACCGCTGGCCATGCCATCCCTCTATACTCACCCACACCTCCTGTTATTATCCGGGGACGGTAGCCTCACACCGCAGCCAAAGCAGTCAACCCACGTACTCCCCTCCGCGAGGGCATCCATTGTCGCGTCTTCCCTGGCTCTGCGTCTTTCCCTTCCTAGGCCCCGTCGTTGTCCACCGCCTTGGTGCTCTCGGCGCGATGTGGTAAACGTTCAACGAAGGATAGCCATCGGAAGAGGACTTTAGGCGGTGAGGATGACAGTACGACCCACCAGCTACATCTTCGAACACAAGGAAGTGCCTCCTTATTACACACAGAATAAAAATGATGCCTCCCCCTACAGCTGGGACCGACCAGCTATATCTTCGCACCCAAGTAAGCGCGTCCTTATCCTCCCTGACCGCTGGGACCCACCCAGTCAAAGCATACGTAGCATTGTGTGTCTAGTCACAAACGTGTACGTACATACTGGTCGATCGGTCTCTCTGCAAGTATGAACCGTGGCCAAGTAAGTAGCGGCACGTGTCATTGTAGAGCACACGACATAGCAGTTCACGCAGTCCCGTCTAAGTGTTGTACACGTACGTACAACCACAAGGCAAAAAATAGGGCCACATACGTACATATGGTTGGGGTCTCGAGCGCGTACTCGCGCATATATACGGACGACCAAGGCTTGTTTACATGGGGAGGCAACGGACGACAGCAACAATGTCCTGTTCATCGGGCAGCGAACCGGCTGGGTCGGAACGGAGAAACAGTGTCCTGTTCATCGGGAGGCAACTGACTGAGTCGGAATGCGTCATGTTCAATAGGAGCCAACCGGCTTGGATGGAATAGCCAAAATGGGGTCTGGCTTATCGTAGAACGGAGCAAACGGCCTTCTGTTCGACCGGCCACGATCGAAACCGGATCATGTTCATCTAGAGGGGTCTGTCGTACCACAAAATGAAGGAAATGGACTTGTGTTCGAGTGCCTACGGTCGAAACGGGGTCCTGTTGATCGGGAGGGGTGTGTCGTACCACAAAACGGAGGAAACGGACTTGTGTTGGACCGCCTACGGACGAAACAGGGTCCTGTTCATCCACCGTCTACCGCGTCTCTCCGGCCTCCACGGGCTACTGTTGATCCACCGTTGACCTCCTCCAGCCTCCACGGGCTACTGTTCATCTGCAGCTACTATTCATCCAGCCTCCACCGGCTGCTGTTCATAGAGCCTCCACGGGGTCCTGTTCATCCACCCCCAACCGGCTGGCATGCGGCGGCCTCCTCGGGGTCCTATTCATCCAGCGGCAACAGCCTACTACCACGGGGTCCTGTTCATCCAACCCCCACCAAGAACTGTTCATCCACAGCCAACCAATCGGCTCGACTCACCATGTATCGACTCGCTCTACGTACCGCGCACGCGGTAGCAATGGTCACTGTTCATCGAGAGGCAACCCAACACCGGCTGGCTACGTCTCGCAGAGGGGCTCGATCGGCTTCAGTAAGCAACAGTAGTGATCGATCGCTCGGGTTCGGTTTGCAGCAGCAGCGAAGGAATTGCTCGGGTTTAGTCCGCAGTGAATGAATCGCTCGGGTTCAGTTAGCCAACACCTCGCACACACGCGCATACACGAGAGAAATGCGCAAACCACAGTGCATCGCTCAGCCTCGACCACCCACCGTAACCGGGAACTCCGCGATATTTTCCTCGCCCTCGCTTCTACCATGGTTTTTTCCGTCATGGACGGCCCAAAGAATGTCACGCAGCTACATCTCCGGCCCGCCCAGGACGAAAAGCCCATTTTCTGTCATGATTTCTTGACATAAAAGTAGGAGGCCACTACATCTATGATGATACCGGGTTTTGTCACAATTATCGTCATAGAAGTGTCATAAGCATGAAAAAAAATCGTTCGGCCCAAAATGTCACGGATGTGTCTTTTTTTTATAGTGGAGTAGTTCCCAATACTTTCCATGCTAGATATATCATAGGCGGTTCCCAAACAGAAAATAAAGTTTCTTCCTTTTTCCACCATACTTTCACTTTCCATGGCTAACTGTATCCACAGGTGCCTTCATACCAATACTTGCCAAGGAATTTATTATTTGACAACATAAATTTAATTCATTTTTCATTTTGGGACTGGGCACCCCTAATACCTTTGACGCACTCTCGTGCAATGACAAGTGAATAAACACTCATCTTGAGAATAACATATCTAGAATGGAAATATATCAGCCACCCCCTACTGTTTCATGAGCAGTACGAGCACACAAAAGAGAAATTTATTCTGAAAATCAGAGATGGCACATACAAATTTACTTAGAATGGCGAAAGAATACAGCACATAGGTAGGTATAGTGGACTCATATGGCAAAACTGGTTTGAAGGATTTTGGATGCACAAGTAGTGATCATACTTAGTGCAAATGCAGGCTAGCAAAAGATTGAGAAGCATCCAACGAAGAAAAAAAATCTCATAAGAGAGCATTAAGCATAACTAAAACCAAATAATGCACCACAAGTAGGATGTAATTTCATTGCATAACTATTGACTTTCGTGCTTGCATAGGGAATCACAAATCTTAACACCAATATTCTTACTAAAGCATAATTACTCATCAACATGACTCACATATCACGATCATCATGTCGCAAAACTAATACAAAGAATTAAGTTTATTTTGTCCAATGATCTTCATGAATATTTTTATTATATCCTCCTTGGATATCTATCACTTTGGGACTAATTTCATATGTTGCTTTTGATAGCTCAAACAAATATAGGTGAAGATCACGAGCATAAAACTTTTCTTGTCTCAAAATGATTTAAGTGAAGCAAGAGAGAATTTATAAAAATTTACTAACTCTTATATAAATCCAAGTGAAGCATGAGAGTATTTCTTCAAAAATACTAAAGCACATCGTGCTCAAAAAGATATAAGTGAAGCACTGGAGCAATTCCATAGCTCATAAAGATTTAAGTGAAGCATAGGTAGCAATTGTAACAAGTCATAGCAGAATTTTGGCTCTCTCAAATAGGTGTGTCCAGCAAGGATTCATGACACAGAATAAAGATCAAAACAAGCAAAGGCTCATATCATACAAGACGCTCCAAGCAAAACTCATGATATATGACGAATAAAAATATAGTTCCAAGTAAAATACCGATGGCTGTTAGAAGAAAGAGGGGATGCCACTCGGGCATCCCCAAGCTTAGTTGATTTCTTCTCTTTGGATAATAGCTTGGGATGCCATGGGCATCCCCGAGCATAGGCTCTTCTTACTCCTTATTCCTTCAACCCATCGTAATATCACCCAAAACTTGAAAACTTCAATCACACAAAACTCAACAAAACCTTCGTGAGATCCGTTAGTACAAGAAAGCAAATCACTACTATAAGTATTGTTGCAAACCCATTCATATTTTATTCTTGCATTATATCTACTATATTTCAACTTTTCTATGGAAAAAACTCTTCAAAGGAAACCTTGGAATCGTCAAAATAAGCACATAACACAAAGAAAACAGAATCTGTCAAAACAGAACAGTCTGTAGCAATCTGGATATTTCGAATACTTCTGTATCCTGAAATATTAGGAAAACATGAGAAATATGTATATAAATATTCTGCAAAAATAATTAGTATTTTGTCACGCTTTTTTTAAAAATGAAAATTATTTTCGTGAGCGCAAAAGTTTTTGTTTTTCAACAAGATCAAGTCAACTATCACCCAACATGATCCTAAAGACTTTGCTTGGCAAAAACACTAATTAAAACACAAAAAACACAATCATAACAGTAGCATAATTGTGCAAACACTCAAGAACAGAAAAAAGACAAAAATAAATTTTATTCTTTGGGTTGCCTCCCAACAAGCGCTATCGTTTTATGCCCCTAGTTAGGCATAATGCAAAGGATCTAAGTGTTGTCATCTTTGGTCTCCAACTCCTCAATCACACAATTAGATTTCTTTGAAGATTTAGCAAGTAAAATAGCAAAACTTCTAGGCATAAAATTGAGGAATTCATTCTTATCAACGGGATCTCTTGCAACTTCAACATAATTCGGGTGAATACTAATCATTTTAAGATCTCCTTTATTATTACTAGAAGTTGCACCACTGTTTTTGGTAACTTGAGTAATCTTGCTAATTTTCACATGAGTTTTTTCGACAGTTTTAGCGGAAGCAAAAGTAGTACTTAGATTACTAAATATTTCTTCCAGTTTATTAATCCGAGATGGGCTTTCTTCAATTCTTTCATGAATTACGGCCCCCTTTTCTTTTAACAGCTTAAAAACTTCTCCCGCTTTTGACCGAATCTTAGTGGAAAATTATGTATCTTTTTATCCAAGTTTTCAATATGTTCTTCGCTAAGCATTTTCTTTTTGATAGCATCTAATCTTTCCATAACATGCTCAAGAGTCAAAGTTTTTTCATTAACCATAAGCGGTGGTGAACCCACTAAATTTAACATAGCATTAAAAGCATCAAGAGAGGGACACAGCAAGAAGTTTCCACCGGTAATCGTATCAAGGATGAATCTATACCAAGTGGTGATGCCCACATAAAAACAGCGGAGAAGAACAACGTTAGATTGCTTTCGGATAGATCTATTATGAGCATTGCAAATCCTATACCAAGCATCTTTTAAACTCTCCCCTCCCCTTTCCTTAAAGTTAAGAACCTCATTCTTGGGAGTGCACACAATAGCGGAAGACCTATCCATAACGACAACAGCGGCAAACAAGATTGCACACAAAAATAGACCTGACGAGAAAACGACGAACGAAAAAGAGAGGGAATAAAACGGGAATTTTTTGTGAAGCGGAGGAGAGGAAAACGAAAGGAAAATGGCAAATAATGTAAATTGCAAGGAGATGAGATTTGTGATTAGGAACCTGGTAGATGTTGATGATGTCTCCTGGGCAACGGCGCCAGAAATTCCTTTTGATGCGGCTTGAACTACGTAGGTATTTCCCCAAAGACTAAGGGATGATGTAGCACAGCTAGGGTACGTATTTCCCTCAGTGATGAGACCTAGGTTATCAAACCAGTAGGAGAACCACGCAATACCACATAAATAGCTCCTGCACACAAAGAACAAATACTTGCAACCTGACATAAGAGAGGGGTTGTCAATTCCTCATGGTTAAAAAGATAGGTAAAATTGTAGTTGATTGCATAAATAGATCTCGCATGAATGCGAGATAAAATAAATAAATAAATAAAAATTTCAGCAAGGTATTTTTGCAATTTTGGATTAATAGATCTAAAAATAAAAGCAAATAAAAATAGATCGTGAAGGCAAATATAATAAAGAATAGACCCGAGGGCCGTAGATTTCACTAGTGGCTTCTCTCGAGAAAAATAGCATACGCCAGGTAAACAAATTATTGTTGGCCCTTTAATAGAACTTCAAATTATCATGATGATATCCAGGAAATGATCATTATATAGGCATCACTTCCAAGATTAGTAGACCGACTCCTGCCTGCATCTACTACTATTACTCCACGCATCGACCGCTATCCAGCATGCATCTAGTGTATTAAGTTCATGGAGAAACAGAGTAATGCAATAAGAACGATGACATGATGTAGACAAGATCTATTTATATAGAAATAGACCCCATCTTGTTATCCTTAATAGCAACGATACATACATGTTGGTTCCCCTTCTGTCACTGGGATCAAGCACCGTAAGATCGAACCCATCACAAAGCACCTCTTCCCATGGCAAGAAAAATTCGATCTAGTTGGCCCAACTAAAACAAAGATTTGAAGAAGAAATACGAGGCTATAAGTAATCATGCATATAAGAGATCAAAGAAGACTCAAATAACTTTCATCGATAAAACATAGATCTGATCATCAACTCAAAGTTCATCGGATCCCAACAAACACACCGCAAAAAGAGTTACATCAAATAGATCTCCAAGGGACCATTGTATTGAGAATCAAAAGAGAGAGAGAGAGAGAGAGAGAGAGAGAGAGAGAGAGAGAGGAAGCCATCTAGCTACTAACTACGGACCCATAGGTCTACAATGAACTACTCACGCATCATCGGAGAGGCACCAATGAGGATGATGAACCCCTCCGTGATGGTGTCTAGATTGGATCTGGTGGTTCTGGAACTTGCGGACGCTGGAATTGATTTTCGTCGACTCCCCTAGGATTTCTGTAATATTGGCGTATTAATAGAGCAAAGAGGTGGTGTGGGAGGCCACCGAGGTGGGCACAACCCGCCTGGGCCCCCAGGCATGCCCTGGTGGGTTGTGCTCCCTCGGAGCACCCCCTCTGGTACTTCTTTGGCCCATCTTGTGTCTTCTGGTCCAGAAAAATCCACAAAAAGTTTTACCGCGTTTGGACTCCATTTGGTATTGATTTCCTGTGATGTAAAAAACAAGAAGAAACAACAACTGGCACTTGGCACTATGTCAATAGGTTAGTACCAAAAAATGATACAAAATGATTGTAAAACATCCAAGAATGATAATATAACAGCATGGAACAATCAAAAATTATAGATACATTGGAGACGTATCATGCATCTAGGCCAGATATAATGCTTAGCGTTTGCATGTGTGCCCGATTCCAAGCGGCACCAAAGGAATCGCATCACCTCGCGGTGAAGCGAATACTTTGATATTTGGCACACATCCCAATGCTAGGATTATGGTATCCAAAGGGCTCAGAGTTTGATCTAGTTAGATTCTCATATGCTGATTATGCTGGTGAAAAGGTTGATCGCAAGTCCACATTAGGCACATATCACTTTCTTGGACGATCTCTTGTCTGTTGGTGTTCAAAGAAGGAAAACTGTGTGTCACTCTCCACTGTTGAATCTGAATATATTGCTGCTAGATCTTGTTGCGCTCAGCTTCTTTGGATGAAGCAAACTCTCAAGGACTATGGCATCAACATGAAGAAGGTGCCCCTCTACTACGACAATGAGAGCGCCATCAAGATTGCTCACAATCCATTTCAGCACTCGAAGACAAAGCACATACATTTCCTTCATCACTTTCTCAGAGACCATGTGTTGAAGGAAGACATTGATATCATTCACGTCAACCCTGAAGAGCAATTGGCAGATATCTTCATGAAGCCCTTGGATGAGAGAAGATTTTGCAAGCTGTGGTGTGAGCTAACACTATAAAAAAAAGACACATCCGTGACATTTTGGGCCGAACAAAAAAAACTATGTCATACTTATGACACTTCTATGACGATAATTGTGACAAAACCCGGTATCATCATAGATGTGGTGGGATCCTACTTCTATGACAAAAAATCATGAAAAAAATGGGCTTTTTGTCCTGGGCAGGCTGTAGACGCAGCTGCATGACATTCTTTGGGATGTCCATGATGGAAAAAACCGTTGTAGAAGCGAGGGCGAGGAAAAATATCGGGGTGTTCCCGGTTACGGTGGGTGGTCGGGGCCGAGCGATGCGTGTTTCTCTCGTACACACATGCCCGTGGGTGCGAGGCATTGGGCACTAACTGAACCCGAGTGAGGCGTTGGGCTATAACTGAACCCGAGCGATTGCACTGCAGGCTATGTGTTAAAGAACCCGAGCGATCGATCGATGGCTGTTAACTGAACCTGATCAAGCGATTCCTTCGCTACTGCTGCTAACTAAAGCCGATCGATGGTGCCTCTGGATGAACAATGAGCGTTGCTGGGGGGTTTGGATGAACAGTTCCCGGTGGGGGTGGATGAACAGGACCCCGTGGTGTTGCCTCTGGATGAACAGTGAGCGTTGCTGGGGGGTTTGGATGAATAGTTCCCGGTGGGGGTGGATGAACAGGACCCCGTGGTGTTGCCTCTGGATGAATAGGACCCCGATCGATCGAGACAGTTGGGGCTGTATGAAAGGACCCCGTGGAGGGCTGGATGAATAGGACCACCCCGTGGAGGGCTGGATGAACAGTAGACGGTGGAGGGCTGGATGAACAGTAGTCCGTGGAGGGGTGGTTGAACAGTAGTCTGTGGAGAGGGCTGGTTGAACAGTAGCCGGTGGAGTAGCGCGCGGTGGAGGCTGGATGAACAGGAGCACGTGGATGAACAGTCGCAGGTGGAGGCTGGAGGAGGTCGACGGTGGATGAACAATAGCCCGTGGAGGCAAGAGGGGGTCGACGGTGGAGATGAACAGTATCCCGTGAAGTCCCGTTTTGCGGTACGCCACACCCCTCCCGATGAAAAGGACCCCTGTCTCGACCGTAGCGCTCCAACACAGGTCCATTTCCTCTATTTTGCGGTACGCCACACCCCTCCCGATGAACAGGACCCCCGTTTCGACCGTCGCGCTCCAACACAAGATCGTTTCCTCCGATTAGCACAACGCCACACCCCACACGATCAACAGCACCCCCGTTTCGACCATAGGAGATCTGCTTCCTCCGTTTTCCGCACGCCGGACCCCTCCCGATGAAAAGGATCCGTTTACGACCATGGTCGGTCCGGACACAAGGCCGCTTCCTCCATTCTGCGGTATGCCGTGCCTCGCTTCCATCGGCTATTCCGTCCAACCCGGTTGGCTCCCACGCGTTTCGTTGCCTCCCGATGAACACGACGCATTTCGTTGCCTCCCCATGAAGACGACGACGGCGCAGTTTCTCCATTCCGACCCGCCATGTACACGAGCCCCGCCGCATTTGGCGCGCAACTAGGCATTCGATACTCCGCCCGTGTACGTATGTGGCCGTATTTTCTTTCTTGCACACTGGCCATTGTACGTACGTGTACATGCTACATGCGCGCCTCTACTACGACACATGCGCTCTCTACATCGACCAGTATGTACATACACAGTCGTGACCAGAATGACAATGCTACGTACGCTTCGACCAGGTGGGTCCCGACTGTTAGGCACTTCCTTCCGTGCGAAGATATAGCTGGTGGGTCCCAGCAGTCAGGGGGGCGAATCGTTTTTTTTGCCCAGACGGACTTCCTTGCGTGCGAAGATGTAGCTGGTGGGTCCCAGCAGTCAGGCGGAAACTTTTTTTCACAAAATACGGTGGCCCGTCCGATGGGTCCATGCTGTCAGGTGCAGGAATAATTATTTTGCGCGTAATAAGGAGGCACTTCCTTGCGGCTGCCGTGGACCTAGTTGTTAGCCTCACCACATACAGTACTCTTCCGATGGAAGTCGGTCGTTGATCACATTGACCACGCCTTGCCGAGAGCACCAAGGCGGTGGACAACGGCGAGGCCTAGGAAGGGGACGAAGCGGAGCCAGGGAAGATGCGGCAGTGGATGCCCACGCGTAGAGGAGTATGAGGGTTCAATGGTTCGCTGCGGTGTTAGGCTGCCGTCGCCGCAAAATAACATGGGGTGTGGGTGAGTAGGGGGATGGCCTGGCCAGCGGTGGGAGTAGTAGGGGGCGGTGAGGCCTCCGCTGCATCGCACCGTCCACGGGAGGCATGAGCACATGCACGACCGGCGCTGGTTTGGGCGGCTAGAGCACGAAGACTAGAGGTTGAAGAAGCACTACGGCCGTTGGATGGACATCGTACGGTCACTGGAGCTAGAATCGTGCATATTGACTAAGTTGACAAAGCCCTCCACTATACTGGGTCCCAGCTAGCAGGGGGAGTATTCATTTTTTTTGTGCGTAATAAGGAGGCACTTCCTTACGTGTGAAGATATAGCTGGTGGGTCCGATCTGTCAGCGGCGGTAACATTTTTTCACGAAATACAGAGGCCCTTTCGGTGGGTCCCAGATGTTAGGTGGAGGAATCATTATTTTGCGTGTAATAAGGAGGTATTTCCTTGCGTGCGACCATGGACCCAGCTGTCAGCCTCTCCACGTACAGTCCACTTCAGATGCATGTCGGTCGTTGAGCACGTTGAACAGGCGCGCCGAGAGCACCAGGCGGTGGGCGACGGTAAGGCCTAAGAAGGGAATGACACGGAGCTTGGGAAGACTCGGAAGTTGTTTCCGACGGAGGGGAGTAATCTGACGAGGGTTTCTTGGTTCGTCTGCCGTCACCGAAGAATAACAGCAGTGTGGGTGAGTAGAGGGATGGCTAGGCCAGCTGGGAATCTGGTGAGGCGATGAAGCCCGGTAGCAGTAGCAATGACCTGAGGGGAGGAGGGAGCAGGCAGTCCCGCTGGCCCTTGTTTGAGCGGCTGGAGCAGGAAGAGCAGAGATTGAAGAAGCACGACGGCCGTTGGATGGACCTCCAACAGTCTCTCCTTGTGCGTCAACCTTTTTCTAGGAAAGCCTCAAATCTGTGGAAAACAGCATACAACCCATCTGCCATTATTTCTAATAATTTACAGCCCATTTGCTAATTCTTAAGGTTTTTTTGGAGCCCATATTCTTTTTGTTAGCATTACGGTGCGGTTCGAACTGTTTTTAATCCCGAAATTTCGAGTCACATTCAAACTAATTTTAAAAATAGATGTATATCAATATAAAATCCACAAATTGGCAACGCATAAAAATCAATGCAATCTATCGAAATGAAAAAAGAAATTTGAAACTAATTGTCGGTTTGATGTGTTTTAAAATGTACATCCCATTTCTCGTTACTGATAGGCCATTTTCTCGGCCAGCCGAATGAAGCTCTCCTTGTCTTGAAAGATTTGAAGCCCAACAGTCCTGACAAAACAACTTGCTTGGCAAATCACAAAAAAACTGGGCTGTGGCCGTGGACCCAACTGTCAGCCTCTCCACGTACAGTACTCTTCCGATGGAGGTCGGTCGTTGACCACAATGACCACGCCGCGCCGAGAGCACCAAGACGGTGGAAGACGGCGAGGCCTAGGAAGGGTACGATGCGGAGCCGGGGAAGACGCGGCAGTGGATGCCCATGCGGAGAGGAGTACGAGGGTTCACTGGTTCTGCTGTGGTGTGAGGCTGTCGTCGCCGCAGAATAACAAGGGGTGTGGGTGAGTGGAGGGATATCCTGGCCAGCGGTGGGAGTAGTATGGGGGTGGTGAGGCCTCAGCGGCAGCAGAGCCGGCCACGGGAGGCAGGAGCAGGCGGCACGGTCGGCACTGCTTTGGGCGGCTGGAGCAAGAAGACCAGAGGTTGAAGAAGCACTATGGCCGTTGGATGGACATCGTACGGTCACTGGAGCTAGAATCGTTCATATTGACTAAGTTGACAAAGCCCTCCGTCCACATCAACTTAGTAGGCCCACAAGTCAGCCACCCACTATGGGTCCTAGCTGTTAGGTGGAGGAATCATTATTTTGCGCGTAATAAGGAGGCATTTCCTTGCGTGCGGCCGTGGACACAGTTGTCATCCTCTCCACGTACAGTCCACTTCCGATGGATGTAGTTCATTGACCACGTTGACCAGGCCGCGCCGAGAGCACCAGGGCGGTGGACGACGGCGAGGCATAGGAAGGGAACGACACGGAGCCAGGGAAGACTCGACAGTTGTTTCCCACGCGGAGGAGTACGAGGGTTTACTGGTTCTTCTACCGTCCCCAGAGAATAACAGCAGGTGTGGGTGAGTAGAAGGATGGCTAGGCCAACGATGGGAGTACGGTGGGGTGGTGAGGTCTGCGCGACACCATAGCCGGCCGCGGGAGGAGGGAGTAGGCAGTCCCGTTGGCGCTTGTTTGAGCGGCTGGAGCAGGAAAAGCAGAGATTGAAGAAGCACGACAGCCGCTGGATGGACATCCAACAGTCACTGCTCTCGTGTGCATTATTTCTAATAATGTAGAGCCCATTTGCTAATTCTTAAGAATTTTTTTGGATCCCATCTTCTTTTTGTTAGCATTACACCCCATATTGTGGCCACGGTTAAAAAGTACACCAATTTTTGCATATTTCGTTGCGGTCAACTGTTTTTAATCCCAAAATATCGATTCACATTCAAACTATTTTGAAAAATAATTTATACAAATATAAAATCCAAATAATTGTCCATGCATTCAAATCAATGGAATTTAAAATCTTGTAATGAAAAAATTTGAAACTAATTAACGGTTTGATGTGTTTTAAAAATGTATAACCCATTTCTGTGCAAACCGAATGAAAATCTCCTCGTCTTGACAGATTTGCAAATAGGCTGATAAAGCAAGTAGGCCTCATTTGGGTATTTCTTTAAAAAATAGAACTGGGCTAGCCATTTTCAGCAAGAAAAAATGACAACTGGGCTCATGATGTGGTAAACATAAATAAAACCCTGGCTAGATGGGCCACACCTCAAGCATAGCCCGTTGTTACCTCGATCCGTCGCTAAAAACTAGTATAAATAACAACTTCTTGTTCCTCAAAAAAATTGCGCAACCCATCGGGTCCCTCATAGTGTAATTCTCTCGCTTATTGACTACGTTGACAATGGCGTGAGCCCCGGATGTTCAACCATTAGGAGGAACCATATTTTTGGGCTTGTAATATAGAGGCACTTGCTTGCGTCAACGCCATGATGGTGGGTCCCATCTGTCATCCTCTCCACGACAAATCATCTCCTTGTTCCTCTCGGTTGTTGTGATGTTGACAACACACGAGGGCGGCACACCGAGCACGGCGAGCGAACCAAGGCCGCAAGGTGGAGGAACAGGAGCCACGACGACGAGGCCTCGGACGGAACGAACAGGAGTCATAGAAGATGCGCCAGTCCAGTCGCAGGCGGTGGGGAGTACGAGGGCTGACTGGTTCGGGTGCGGGTGCGTGTTGGGGCTGACATCGCCGGAGAATAACAAGATGTGTGGTGGAATAGAGGGAGGGACTGGCCAATGTTGGGGGGTACGTACGGTAGGGCGGCGGAGGCGCAGCCAGCCATGGGAGGCGGGAGCAGGCGGAGCCGACGGGGAGGTTTGGTTTGGGTGGCTAGAGGAAGAAGAAGACAAGAGATAGAAGATACACGACGGATGTTGGATGTTAATCCAACGGTGGTAGGCGTAATCGTTTGTTGGTGGCTAGTAAGTCGACACCACCTTGGATAGGCTATTTCCTCGCGGGTCCCAAATGTCAGAATCCAAATCTGTCACGGTATGCAGCCTTTCCTATGAAAATTTACAACCCATTTGATGTGCTAGATCGAAATAAGTTTGTGGGTGCTGGTGGGGGCTAATCACTTGACATCTGTAATGCACAGTGAGCTCAAGTAGCCGGCGAGAGTGATGTTATTTCCTTTGGTTGGGATTTGTTAGTTGTTATGATATTTCACTCTAAATTAAACGACTGGCAAGCCATTTGCCTTGCTTCAAAGAAAATATGTGATCACAACCGAGTTGAAAAGGGCAAGAACATCTAACTCCGACTTACAAACTGTACAAAAAGCACGAGGTTAATTGTTCATCAGGTTTACAAAAAAACCAGGTTGAAAAGGGAACAACATCTAACTCCAACACTTGTTTTCGGCGATCATCATCAAATGGATCGGTCAGGTCCATAGAATGAACATCCTGGGTCGTAAAATTTACTGGACATGACCACAATATGTTGTAAATAGAAGCCCTGCACGTTCAGAAGCTCTTTTGCCCACCTGAAACTCCTTTTTTGGCTCTTCCACATACCCATCCGTCAAAACCATGCTGATGATAAACTTAAGCTTGATGGACAATAGTAACCTCGCATTCAGCAGGAAGAATGTGACAAATCTAGTGTTTGCACGGTTGGCTACATATCGTTCTAGCGTTATTGTCTTCAATCGAACCTCATGAGAAGTGAGAAAATCCCGATGCTTACGAATCCACCGATTGGTTATAACTTTCTTACCCCGTCCTGTTGCCTAAATAGACATAAAGATAGAAAACAGTTAAGGTCTAAAAAAAGAGTGTCGAAAGAGCAACAGCTAAACGGTTAATTCTAGTACACTATATGCGGGCTTCCAATGTGCGTGAAATTATCACCTTTATATACAACTTCTCCGAGACATGGAAAGCATTGCACCAAGCCAATAATCTTGTTCAGATCAAAACTATTCATTTGGATATATAAGATCTTGACATAATCCAGCACCATTGATAGGCCATCCAGGGAGAAACTCTTCATTGAGCATATAACATAATATTAGTACAAAATGTGTACTACAAGATGACATATAACTTATGCGCAGAAATTTAAAATGTAGCTTATGGTTACAAGTGTAGATGATAATGTAAAGTACCTGAAGAACTGTGGAGCCAAAAACCATATTGAAATGAGCACAGAGATCATGTATTACACCCAAGGTCTCGGTTTAGGAGCAGAGAGGACGGTTATTTTCAACGGTGAATAACTAGAATCAAGGATCAACCATTGATGTGAAGGGGCATCTTGGATGATGAGCTGCCTTTCATCAAAACAAATTCCAATTCTTACAAGGTTAGGCGACTATATTTGGAGACAACCAATTCTAACTATGAAAACAAGCATCAAGCACTCCAGGGCAGGGCAACTGGAGTGGATGATGTTGTGCAATGAGGCCTCCGATATACGAACCCGCACAAGTGTAAGTTTCTTTAGAAATGGGAGTCGATGGTTTAGTACCAGATTGTATGGTAGGTCGCATAGTGCAAAGGTGGCGGTGTGGAGAGAGGAGGAAAACCGCGAGATGGACATCGGTGCTGAGGGCACAGGTAGATGGCGTTCGGTATCTGGTAGGTGATTTCCAGGGGAATAGTAGAACTCAAGCAGCTGTAGTTCTTTGAATTCAGGGGATTTCAGCCGGTGTCCACCGTGCGGGGCATGGTATGCTTGCTCAGGTAGCATGACGGGATGCAGAGGCTTTGCACGGAGCCCTGGTGGGAGGAGATGATGGCTATGGGGATTTCAAAATCATTGAAGAGAGATAGCTGACGACAGTCGAGATTAAGGGCCACGACGCGCCATAGAGGGCACCACCGAGTTGAGAGGACTTGGGTGCGGTAGCAATCCTTGGTGGGGAGAAGCGAGATGATCTCCCCAAGGACGGCGTCCGGGAGATCGCTGATGTGGTCCAACCGAGATTCTACGGGTTCCTGGTATCCAGTGGGGGCGGGGTCGCCGCTTCTCCCCACGCTACCGGGTGCGGGATCTACAACAGATGTCGCCGCTGGCAGGAGCCTCATCTTCTTTGCACTGGGGTCAGCCGACTCCATTTTCCTCGAGGGCATCGCGTCGCGCTCACGAATTTGAGCAGAGTAACGAATGACGAGCCTAGTTGTAGTGCGAGTGAAGAAGAAGGGGAGCTGGGGTTTTTCTGTAGTAGTGAGGAAGATGGGGAGCTAGGGTTTTCTGTAGGATTGAGGTGAGGAATTTGGGGGTACGAGTGGAGCGAGATGATGTGAGGTGGGTGGGAGTGAGGAGGAAGAAGAACACCCAGGGTTTTTTGGGGGGCGGTGTGCTGGGTGTGGGTAGCGCCTCTCATTCAATAAATATATAGACTTTTGAATTGATTTTACTATTTACTAGGGTGGATGGGCTGTTTTGTCTTGGGCCCAGAGAAACAATTACTACTAGTACAGTGGAGACACTCTACAGCTACCGGAAAAACAATTACTACTAGTTCGGTGGATACAATACCGCACGGCTCCTCCTAGGTCATCGAACGTCTCCCTCATGAATGTCGTTATACTTTTGTTCATCGACATGTGGGCCATGCAGTGTGGCGGGCCCAAATGCCATCCACCAAATTAGAAGGCAGTATGTAGGCGGAGAGTCACCCCGGTCGTAGTGCGGCAATAACGAGCCGTTGTATCACAAAACCCCACCTCCCCGCAGTCTAAGTTTGACGGACGAAGCAACCATCATTTCACTCTTCATTTGAATCCCTTCTCCCTCACCGTCTTCAAGAAAGGCAGCACTCACATCCGCCCTTGTTCTTCTCTCCCCAACGAAGGGAAGGTAAGCGGAACCGTGATGTTGGTATATTTTCGTTCAGCGAAAAAAAAGAAATTTTGCAAAGCAGTAACCGATCCTCACTCTATTTTTTTGTTTCATTGTCATTGCGATTGTGTTTTCCTTTCAGTGATATCCTAGTATTCGTCAGTTTCAGGATGGACCAAGGAGAACTGTGCAAAGATCTGTCGATATTGGAGCAGATCACGGGAGGCTAATCCCCACGAGACAGAGAGCTCAAAGAAGATGGAGGCAGCCACCGAGCCGACCCGGATATGCTCACGGCCACTAATGAGATGGTCAACGCCCGTTTGAGGTTACAACACCCGTGGTAATCAGGAGCAGTTTTCCCCTTCGAGGATGTGTCTCCCCCACCCCCTACCGAGCTGCCCAAGGTGATTTTTCTTCTTTGCCGATCTCGATTGTGGTTTTTCATCTAAGTATGTGGTGATGAATAATGCAAAATTTATTAGCTTCGATGCCATGCTATACATGGTGGTCTTAATAACTTGTGTTTCTTATCTTTGGAAAGTAATTTAGAATTTGTTTCATTTCAATTAGAGCCCTAGATTGTGTGGTTGTACATGTCACTCACTATGAGGCGGATGACCTGAATATACGACCTTTGGGAAAATAGAGTTTTTAGGCATTGGATCCGGAAGCCATTTTCGCTTATACCAATGAAGAGTTGTATTCCATCCTCACTTGTTGTCGGCGTGTTATCCAGGGTGTCTTGAAGCGCAAGAAGTTCAAAGCTGCTCCTTCATTTGTGAGGCATACTGTTCTTGTCAAGCTTATGCATGAAGATGACGTGGCATGCCTCCACAAACAAGTTTATGAGTGGCAAGGCCACAAGGTTGTCTTCATGAAGGTTCACAGGATTGAGCTGCTGCCGGTCATCCTCGATGATGTTCATGGCAAGGTCCGTCTTGTGTCCATCCCAAATTAGATTGAGGCATGAAATAGTTGTACCAGCTAGTGTTTAATATTAGTTTGGATTGTGTCTATGCTCATTATCGAGCCCTCTGGGGATAGTACTCTGTTTGAATCCGTCTATGGGCACTGCTGCTACTTTTGTGTGCCCGTGAATCATGTGAGAACCATCGTAATTGTTGTCGAAACAGATGCGTCCTCACTAGTTTTTTCATGAATATGGCATGGTTAGACATAAGTTATCACGGTTTATCATACGAGCAGTGTGTGTTTTGATGAAATAGATTACTCGTTCGAGAACTATGCGCCGACGTATACATAAGTACTTGTAAACACTGTTGGTGCTACCTCACTTGTAAGCAGTTGTGCAAAACATGGCACATTGGCTCAGCTCGCTTCAACAGTAGGCTATCGACCAGCTAATAATCAACAATCTGTTGTATGACATATAAGCAACTATGTATCTTGTTACAGTGGTTCATGCAGTTAACTGAGGCCACAATGTAAATTCCAAACGATCACACACTAGTCCAGCGTTCATGTGGAACACTCACATTAAATTCGGCTTCATAAAAAACTTGAAAAGCATAAGTTAAGCAATTCTATACATCTCAATGATTCATAGAACATAACAAACATATACTAGTTCACGGCAAAAGACAAAGTTGTGAGAAGGTTTACAAATCAGGAAAAAAACAAGCAATGCTTCTCTCGAGCAAAAGGGCCTTCCTACAGCTTAAATTTCCTGGAGTTCACTCTGGTTTTTCTTGTTGCCACCATCTAGGGTTAGGTTCTCTCATTCCAGAATAACCAATTATAATTGTGTTCTCAGCTGGAATGCTGAACTGAACCATGTAGTGTACTGACCAGCTGAAATTCTTGTGCATTCCACTAAATTTAAGCACCGCTATTTGCAGAAATAAGCAGACCATGATGCCTCTTGTCCGCCAAGACTGTCCAAAAAAACCTGATGCAGCCGTGCCAGCTAGTCCTCGGTCCATGGATGAACTGGTAGAAAGTGCATTCTGGACTAGGATGCAGTTGTTTTCGCTCGTCCCTACACTTCAATCAGGAGGAAAAGCGTACGAATCAACTTCTTTTATATTGCGTTGGTCATTCTACCTAGTAACTACCAATGTAGGAATACCTGGAAGACGGGTGGTTAGACGACGGCAACAAGGGATAGCCATCTCATTTTGTGCAGTTCTACTAAAACTGAGGTGTGTGCTTTAGATTGTGCGGATAGAAACGATACGGATAGACATCCCAAAACAATATGGAGACAGACATCCTTGTTTGCGCAAATACGAAATGCGGTTATTTAAACAGTGACAGATATTTGTAGTGGCGTATGATTAACAGCAGCATCTATTGTGTTATAATTGGCACTAGATAGACAGTATGAAAGTGTCCTTAAGTAAGTAGCATCACATCACATCAACACTGCCACTAGATTAACATGCAGAACAATAGCATTAGTATTACTATCATGAGAGTAGCACATGGTCAGTAAATGTGCAATCAAATTTGTGCAGTTCCACTGGGATAAAGCAATGTTAGCGGTGTGAGATTTAAGTGTAACTGCAAAAACACAATTCATGGGAAATAAACCAAGACGGAAGCACTTCATAAAATGGTGGTGGCATTGCTTCAATTTATCGACGGCACTAGACCATTACTTATAGTGACATTAGGTGGCATTGATTAATGCTTCATGTGATTTTACATTAACGGTAGCGATATGGGCGTAGGGACAGCAGGGGCATAAAGTGGTGAGGCAGATGTGGTTGCCGAGAGCGGCAAACACTCAGGCAGGATGTCTACATTTGTCCCATTTTTTATCTCCTCGGCGACATTTTCCTATGTGAGCACGGGAAATCTAGACCTGCTCATTCTCATTTGCATTGTCCCCCCACACTCGTCACTTTCTTTCGTTTTTCAACCAAGAGATAAGTCCACTTCCCCTGTAACGCCCTCGATGCGGCTATATCTCCCACGTGTCGAAGCACGACTTAGAGGCATCACCGCATTGAAAGCAATGTCGCAAGTGAGGTAATCTTCACACAACCCATGTAATACATAAGGGAAAGAGATACATAGTTGGCTTACAGCTGCCACTTCACACAATACATAAATAAACATCCATCATTCAAATTACACTCAAGGTCCGACTACGGAACCAAAATAAAGAAGATACCCCAAATGCTACACAGATCCCCGATCGTCCCAACTGGGCTCCACTACTGATCATCAGGAAAAGACACATAGTAACGACCACGTTCCTCGTCGAACTCCCACTTGAGCTCGGTTGCGTCATCTTCACTGGCGTCGTCGGCACCTGCAACTGTTTTGGTAGAATCTGTGAGTCACGGGGACTCAGCAATCTCACACCCGCGAGATCAAGACTATTTAAGCTTATAGGAAGGACAGAGTTGTGAGGTGGAGCTGCGACAGCGACTAGCATATATGGTGGCTACATTCGCAAAAGAGAGCGAGAAGAGAAGCAAGGCGCGGCCGTGAAGCTAGTAGCGATCAAGAAGTGATCCTGAACTACTTACGTCAAACATAACTCCAACATCGTGTTCACTTCTCGGACTCCGAGAAGAGACCATCACAGTTACACACGCAGTTGATGTGTATTAATTAAGGTCAACTTCGGGTTTTCTACAACCGGACATTAACAAATTCCCATCTTCCTCATAACCGCTGGCACGGCTTTGAAAGATAATACCTGCAGGGTGTCCCAACAGCCCATAATAAGCTCTCACGGTCAACGAAGGATATTCCTTCTACCGGAAGACCCGATCGATCTCGAATCCCGGACTACCGACATTTCGACGGCAATAAAACAAGACCAACAAAGCCGCCCGATTGTGCCGACAAATCCCGATAGGAGCTGCACATATCTCGTTCTCAGGGCACATCCGGATGAGACTAGCTACGAGTAAAACCAAGCATCGAGTTTCCCCGTGGTGGCCCCGCAGGCAGCTCAGTTCGGGCCAGCACTCGAAGGAGCACTGGTCCGGTGGGGGGGGGGGGTTAAAATAAAGATGACCCTCGGGCTCATGAAACCCGGGGAAAAGGCTTAGGTGGCAAATGGTAAAACCAAAGTTGGGCCTTCTTTGGAGGAGTCTTATTCAAAGCAAACTGTCAAGGGGGTCCCATAAATCACCCAACCGTGTAAGGAACACGAAATGAAGGAACATAACACCGGTATGACGGAAACTAGGGCGGCAAGAGTGGAACAAAACACCAGCCATAAGGCCGAGTAGTCCACCCTTTACCAAATATATAGATGCATTAATTATAGCAGATATATTGTGATATCCCCAACAAGTAAACATGTTCCAACAAGGAACAACATCTCCATGTTCCAACAAGGAACAAACTTCATCTTCACCTGCAACTAGCAACGCTATAAGAGGGGCTGAGCAAAGCGGTAACATAGCCAAACAACGGTTTGCTAGGAAAGGATGGTTAGAGGTTCGACATGGCAATATGGGTGGCATGATAGCAAGTGATAGGCATCGTAGCATAGGCATAGCAAGAGCGAGCATCTAGCAAGCAAAGAAAGAAGTGATTTCGAGGGTTTGGTCATCTTGCCTGCAAAGTTCTCGAGTTGTCGAAAGCTTGATCCTCGTGGCGTTCTCAACAGGTTCCTCGTTCACGTACTCGTCTCCCGGCTCTACCCAAAGCAAGAACACAAAATAAGGAACCACAATAAATCACGGTGCAATGCACAAGCAACATGATGCAATACATGGCATGATATGCGAGATGTGATATGCAATGCGTATGCGTGCTCCGGAAGGAAAATGATGAACCAGGCATCAACTTGGCAAACCAAGTATGCCGCTGGAAAGGTGAGATGATTTCGGTTGAAATCGATATAAAGATCACCGGAATCGGATGCACGGTTTGCAAATGACAAGCAAAACAAGAATGACACAAATCTGCCATTAACAGCATGATACCACTTAGCAAACAACAAGAAATTAAGCTATCGCACCCAAACGTACCCGGAAAAGCATATGGCAGTGATCTACTCAAGATGCTTGACAAAAGATGAACACTGAGCTACGGCTAAATCACACCATAACAGGTCCAAACAAGCATGGCAAAAGTGCAAAATATATCAGCTTCACAGACTTGCAATAGCACCCATGTAAACATAGAAGTTTCGTTAACAGATTTAGCAACAGGGCATGACAAAAACAGATAACAAGTAGGCATGTTTAAGAGCTCAATGCACTCACTACAGATCATTTCATGATAAAGTAACCATACATCCATCAAGAAGACATGGCATAGAAGCTATACATGGCAAGAACAACATCATAGCATACACGGATCAACTACAACAACCTTGGCAAAATTGAACAACACGTAAACAATCTGGCAGGAAACATTTTATAGCAAAAGTAGAGCTCGATTGACTCAAGCTATGGCAGTCCATAATTTCAAAAAAGGGCATGGATGGATAGAGCATAACCATATGTTCAAAACATCCTTATCAAGTATCTCAAAATATGCATGGATCTCTCGGTATCATCAAGTTAACATAGCATAAAATATCAAGAAAAGCAGGGCTGAAATCAGCAACATCATGAAGCCTAGTTTGCATGCTTGTGCTAGTCATCACAGAGATCACAAAAATACATGGCATACACCCCTGTAAATATGGCATGTAATATTACAAAACACATGTAGGGCTCAAAATCATAGGGTGCACACATCAATCATGGCAAAAATGACAAAAGTGCATGTTTTGATAAGAATCTGAAACTAACATCACATAGCCCTCTTCGAACAGCATTTCGGGCATCAAGATGAGCTCAAATGAAAATGATGCAATGATATGAAATGATCTAATCATCTAGACGAACATTTTCACATATTACGCGCACGAAACAGAGGAATACTGACAGAATAAAAGGGCGGGAGGAGGCGGGGCCGGCGGCGAGGCGAAGGCGGCGCGGGACGAGGTTCGCCGGAGCGGGAGAGGGCGCCGGAGGAGGGCCGGGGCCGAGGCCGGGTCGGCGAGGTGGGGGCGGATCCGGGCGGAGGAGGCGGGCCGGGCGGCGAGGCGGCGGCGGCGAACGTGGCGCGTGAAGCTCGCGGCCGGGCGGCGACTGGAGGCGGCGCGGCCGAGCGGAGGGTCATGGGCGCGGGCGGCGCGGCCGGCCGGGTCGCTGGAGCGCTGGGCGACACGATCGTGATCCGACGACCTTGAGCATGGAAGTGACTTAGATGGGTTATTGGGCAGTTTTGGAGGGTGTTGGGCTGCAACTTAAAAGAGGCCTTTGCGGATATCACGGAAAACCGTTGGAGTACCAAACGAGCTCCAAATGACCCGAAACTTGAGAGGTGGTCTACGGTGGTGTACCAAGGCCACTTGGCAAACCTCGGTCCATTCCGAGAAAGTTTAGTACCCGCTCACGGAAAAATGTAAAAGGGCACGTCGGGGGACATAGGAGTGCCGGGTTGCAAAACGGACAACGGGGAAAATGCTCGGAATCATGAGACGAACACGTATGCAAATGAGATGCACATGATGACATGATATGAGATGCATGACATGAACAAAATGCAAAACAAAAGACAAAAACCCAACCACGGAGGGAATATCATATCACAATGCCGAAAATGGCAAAAGTTGGAGTTACAAATATGGAAAGTTACATCCGGGGTGTTACAACACTCCACCACTACAAGAGGATCTCGTCCGAGATCTAGGACTGAAAGAACTCCGGATATTCGAACGGAGGTGATCCTCGCGCTCCCAGGTGGCTTCTCGGTCAGAATGGTGTGACCACTTCACTTTCAGGAATTTGATTGACTTGTTGCGAGTCTTGCGCTCGGTTTCTTCAAGAATAGCAACGTGGTGCTCATGATAAGAGAGATCTACTTGGAGGTTAATCTCTTCGAAGTTGATAGTGCGCTCAGGAGTCTTGAAGCACTTGCGAAGCTGTGACACGTGAAACACATCGTGCACGTTCGCGAAGTTGGTCGGGAGCTCAAGTTGATAGGCGAGATCGCCTCTTTTGACAATGATCTTGAAAGGACCCACGTATCTAGGGGAAAGCTTCCCTTTGATACCGAAGCGACGAGTGCCTTTCATTGGAGAGACGCGGAGGTAGACATGGTCTCCGATTTCAAAAGCCACATCACGGTGCTTGTCATCATAATAGCTCTTCCGGGCGCGATTGCGCTGCTTTGCGATTCTCACGAATGACTTTGCACATTTCTTCGCTTCGTGATCAAGTCGTTGCCAAGAAGTTGGCGTTCAATTGTCTCGGACCAATTGAGCGGAGTACGGCACTTTCTCGCCATAGAGAATTTCGAATGGGGCCTTGCGAACTCGCTTGGAAGCTGTTGTTGTAGGAGAACTTCGGCATATGGAAGACAATCTTCCCACATCATACCGAAGGAAATGACACAAGCCCCGAGCATATCTTCAAGGATTTGATTGACTCCTCGACTTGGCCACTTGTTTGAGGATGGAAAGCTGTCTTTGAAACGAATGTTGGTGCCCATGGCCTTACGAAAAGAATCCCAAAACTTGGAGGTAAAGATGCTGCCACAGTGCAAGAGATCACTTGTGGAATGCCGTGCAAGGAGACAATCCTGGAGGTGTATAACTCTGCCAACTGAGCTGTTGTGATAGATTCTTTGATAGGAAGAAAATGAGCCACTTTAGTAAGCTTGTCAATGACAACGAAGATAGCCTCATTTCCACGCTTGGACTTAGCAAATCCAGTCCACGAAGTCCATTTTGATATGATCAAACTTCCATTCCGGAATAGCAAGAGGTTGAAGGAGACCAGCTGGTCGTTGGTGTTCTTCTTTCACTCTTCTGCAGACATCACACTCATTCACGAATTGAGCAATTTCTCGCTTCATTCGAGTCCACCAATATGACTGCTTGAGGTCATGGTACATCTTCGTAGTTCCGTGGATGAATGGATAGAAGGGAATTGCGCCTCATTCATGATGACTTTACGTAGATCACCCTTAGGAACCACAATCCGGTCCTCGAAGAAAAGAGTATCTTTGTCATCAATGTGGAAGCACTTGTATTTGAATGCCCTTGTCGATACCACGATTCACCTTTTTCACCATGGTATCTAGGAGTTGAGCCTCACGAATTTGGTCTTCCAAAGTAGGAGAGACTAAGAGGTTGGCAAGAAAGCCTTGAGGAACAACTTGAAGATTCAGCTTGCGGAAAACTTCACAAAGATCCGGTTGGAAGGGCTTGAGAATTAAGCTGTTGCAATAAGCCTTCCTGCTCAAAGCATCTGCAATTACATTGGCCTTGCCCGGAGTATATTCAATACTTGGGTTGTACTCTTGAATCATTTCGACCCATCGAGTTTGCCTGAGGTTGAGGTTGGGTTGAGTAAAGATATACTTGAGGCTCTTGTGATCGGTGAAAATGTCCACTTTCCTTCCCAATAAGAGATGTCTCCATGTTATTAATGCATGGACAAGCTGCCAACTCAAGATCGTGAGGGGTAGTTCTTTTCGTTGGGCTTCGGTGACGAGAGGTATAGGCCACAACTCTCTTCTCTTGCATTAACACAAAGACCGAGACCTTGAAGAGAAGTATCACGAGAAAACTTCGAATGGCTTGGATTCATCAGGAGGAGTTAAGACAGGAGCTGTGACGAGTTTCTCTTTGAGAGTATTGAAAGCAACGTCACACTCAGGAGACCAGACATACTTCACATGCTTCTGGAGGAGGTTGGAAAGAGGCTTTGCAATCTTAGAGAAGTTCTCAACGAATCTTTGGCAATAGCTTGCAAGACCAAGAAAATCGCTGAAGTCGCTTGACATTCTGAGGAGGTTCCCAATTCACAACTGCAGACACCTTCTTGGTATTAACAGCGATGCCCTTGGCGGAGATGATGTGACCAAGATAAAGCACTTCATCAAGCCAAAATTCACATTTGGAAAACTTCGCATAGAATTGATGCTCTCTGAGCTTGTCTAGCACCAATCGCAAATGTTTGGCATGATCCTTCTTATTCTTGGAGAAGACCAAAATATCATCAAGATAGACCAAGACGAATTCATTGGTGTAGGGGTTGAAGATGAAGTTCATCATTCGAGAGAATGTTGGAGGAGCATTGACAAGGCCGAAAGACATAACAATATATTCATAAGAACCAAAGCTTGTTCTGAATGCTGTCTTGGGAATATCTTGTTCACGAATGCGAATCTGATGATAACCCATACGAAGGTCAAGCTTGGAGAACACTTTAGCACCTTTGAGTTGCTCGAAAAGCTCATTGATGTTGGGAAGTGGATACTTGTTCTTGATAGTCTTCTTATTCAATAGACGGTAATCGACGCAACTTCGGTCCGTGCCATCCTTCTTCTGGACAAAAAGAACACCACAACCCCAAGGAGATGAACTCGGTCTGATCAAACCCAGACGCTCTTGTTCATCGAGCTGCTTCTTCAATTCCTTCAGCTCATTAGGTCCAAGCTTGTATGGACGCTTGCAAGCGGGTTCAATGCCGTGCTCAAGATTGATAACGAACTCAACAGGCCGGTGAGGAGGCATTCCTGGAAGCTCTTCTGGAAAGACATCTTGGTACTCACAAACGACTGGAATCTGAGAGATAGCATCCAACTCGCCCTTCTCATTGAGGGAAAACAACCGAATGGTTTCATCACGAGCGGCATAGATGATCACATCCTCAGAAGAGTGAGTTAATTGAATTTCCCTAGCAGCACAATCAAGCTGAGCTTTGTCTTTGAGAAAGCGATCCATCCCAAGAATAAGATCAATATCCGAGTCACCAAGGACAATTGGTTTAGCCAGAAATTTATAGTCGCCCATCTTGATATCGACATTCGGAACCATCATGCTAGAGCTCAAACGCTTAGCCGGAGAAATAACTTGCATAGCTTTAGGTAATGCCTCTGTATCAAAATTGTGCTTTGATGCAAAAGGATATGACATGAAAGAATGCGATGCACCAGTATCAAATAAGACTTTTGCAGGAATATCATTAACTGAGAGATTACCCATGATCACATCAGAAGATTCCTCTGCTTGAGCTGCATTCATCATGGTCACCTTTGCAGACTTGGGATTATGCTTAACCACTTCATTCTTGGAAGATCTCACAGAGGAGGAGGCCAAGGCGCCTTTTGGTTGAAGCACTTGTTCGCATAGTGACCTTTTCACGACATTTGTTGCAAGTCACCTCCGAGAGCGGACGGTGATAAGGAGCATTTGACCTTGGAGCTTGAGAATTAGACTTGTTCTGATAGCCAGGGTTGGGTGGGTGGGAAGATCCACGACCACCTGAGTTCTTCTGCTGATAAGGCTACCGGAACGGAGGAGAAGGAAGGTAGAACTTCTGCTACTTAGCTGCCACTTGAGAGGAAGAAGAAGACTGAACTGCATCCCTGATTCTCTTCTTAGAAGCCTCACATTTGAGCTGGGCAGCTTCTTGCTTCAGTGCCATGTTGTAGAATTCATCATACTTTTACGGCTCAAAAGCACGAGAGCTAATTGCAGATCTTCTCCGAGACCACCTCTGCATTGATAGATCATACTCTTTTCATCGGGGACGTCTTGCTTAGCGAAGCGGCGAAGTTTCTCGAACTGGATATTGTATTGATACAGACATGTTGCCTTGCTTGAGATTGCGGAACTCCTCACGCTTGCTCTCAACAACACTTTTCGGAATGTGGTGAGCTTTGAAGTCTCGGCGGAACTCATCCTAGGTAATGACACGACCTCCTCTGGAATCTTTGTATTGCTGGTAACACTCAGCAGCTTGGTCCTTGAGTTGAAACGAAGCAAACTTCACAAAGTCCTCGTGTCGACATTGCTACATTCAAAATGTTTGCAGATGTCCACAAGCCAATCGTCGGCGTCTGTGGCCTCGGCTACGTAAACCGAAAGACTTCGGCTGATTAGCGAGGAACTAATTGAGGGTAGCAAAGTGCGGCTGGTTGTTGCCTTGGTCTTGATTTCCTTGATTGCCTTGCCCTCGGGTACGCTCTTGCAAGAGTTGCAAAATCATCTGAGCATTGGCATTGGTGGCTGCCATGATAGCTTGCCATGCCTCCGGAGGCGGAGGTGGAGGTGGAGGGTTCGACTGACTCCCATCATTGCGTTGCGGATTCTGTCGCGTTGGCAGAGCCATGCTGAAGAGGGTGACATCCGTTAGCACTTTGATAGACTGATAGACAAGTTGAATCAACGGATAGAAATTGCAACATATAGTCTTCACAATAAACATTCGAACAAGGATGAACGAATGAATTCCAAAGCTAACATCACACGTCCATTAAGGTGAGAAGCCACTTGATAAAGGGTTGATGAAAAAATAACAAGGTACGACTGGAACAAATAAGTGGTAAGGATTACCCAATCGCAAACCAAATATCTGCGGGAAGAAATGCTAGGAGCTACTTGAATCCCACCTATACTCCCGAAACTTTCTGGTTATGCAATCTGGTGTTGGGGATACAGGGGACACAAAATATATCACCCAAACTAACAATACCTAGATCCAAATTGTATCCATCCGTCAACACATAACCAAGAAACCTTCGAAATCGTGTACCTCGACCTTCGAAAAGCATCATTATAATGAGTCATGGCAATACTCCCGAGCTCGCCCAAGATCTTTGGGTTATCGGGGTTATCTCACCAACAACTGCACAAAAGAGATTTTCGATGTCGGCAAATCTCAGGTATTCCGTAAGGCTGCAACGATAAAATTGTGACGACAACACCTCGGAGCTCAACTCCCCGGGACACTGCCACAACCCCTAAATGTCAGGAGGCACCAAGAACAATGTTCTCGTCACAAAACCATCGGAACGATTCCAAGATACCCGCGTGATCCTAAAAAAAATTATAGTGAAATTTGAGGAGAGGAGAGTCAAAACTTCTACGTCAGGAGACCTCACCAGAGCGACGAAGGGACTGGGGAGTAAAAAGAATCCTACTCTCCGATATATATAATCCTAAGACTCAAAACATTTTTGTTCTAGACTCAACAACGCCAAAGAAACAATCAAGCAGGGGCTCCTAAGTCGGGATGGCTCGATTACCAACTTGTAACGCCCTCGATGCGGCTATATCTCCCACGTGTCGAAGCACGACTTAGAGGCATAACCGCATTGAAAGCAATGTCGCAAGTGAGGTAATCTTCACAGAACCCATGTAATACATAAGGGAAAGAGATACATAGTTGGCTTACAGTCGCCACTTCACACAATACATAAATAAACATCCATCATTCAGATTACACTCAAGGTCTGACTACGGAACCAAAATAAAGAAGATACCCCAAATGCTACAGATCCTCGATCGTCCCAACTGGGCTCCACTCACGATCATCAGGGAAAAGACACATAGTAACGACCACGTTCCTCGTCGAACTCCCACTTGAGCTCGGTTGCGTCATCTGCACCGGCGTCGTCGGCTCGCAACTGTTTTGGTAGAATCTGTGAGTCATGGGGACTCAGCAATCTCACACCCACGAGATCAAGACTATTTAAGCTTATAGGAAGGACAGAGTTGTGAGGTGGAGCTGCAGCAAGCGACTAGCATATATGGTGGCTACATTCGCAAAAGAGAGCGAGAAGAGAAGCAAGGCGCGACCGTGAAGCTAGTAGCGATCAAGAAGTGATCCTGAACTACTTACGTCAAACATAACTCCAACACCGTGTTCACTTCTCGGACTCCGCCGAGAAGAGACCATCACGGGTACACACGGGGTTGATGTGTATTAATTAAGGTCAACTTCGGGTTTTCTACAACCGGACATTAACAAATTCGAATCTGCCTCATAACCGCGGGCACGGCTTTCGAAAGATAATACCCTGCAGGGTGTCCCAACTTAGCCCATAATAAGCTCTCACGGTCAACGAAGGATATTCCTTCTACCGGAAGACCCGATCGATCTCGAATCCCGGACTACAAGACATTTCGACAAAGAATAATACAAGATCAAAGAAGCCGGCCGATTGTGCCGAGAAATCCCGATAGGAGCTGCACCTGTCTCGTTCTCAGGGCAGATCCGGATGAGCCTAGCTACGAGTAAAATCAAGCCTCGAAGTTTCCCGTGGTGGCCTGCAGTAGCTCGATTCGCCGGCACTTTCGAAGGAGCACCGGTCCGGGGTTAAAATAAAGATGACCCTCGGGCTCATGAAAACCCGGGGGACAAGGCTTAGGTGGCAAATGGTAAAACCAAAGTTGGGCCTTGCTAGAGGAGTCTTATTCAAAGCGAACTGTCAAGGGGTCCCATAAATCACCCAACCGTGTAAGGAATGCGAAATCAAGGAACATAGCACCCGTATGACGGAAACTAGGGCGGCAAGAGTGGAACAAAACACCAGGCATAAGGCCGAGTCTTCCACCCTTTACCAAATATATAGATGCATTAATTATAGCAGATATATTGTGATAACCCCAACAAGTAAACATGTTCCAACAAGGAACAACATCTCCATGTTCCAACAAGGAACAAACTTCATCTTCACCTGCAACTAGCAACGCTATAAGAGGGGCTGAGCAAAGCGGTAACATAGCCAAACAACGGTTTGCTAGGAAAGGATGGTTAGAGGTTCGTCATGGCAATATGGGTGGCATGATAGCAAGTGATAGGCATCTTAGCATAGGTATAGCAAAAGAGCGAGCATCTAGCAAGCAAAGATAGAAGTGATTTCGAGGGTATGGTCATCTTGCCTGCAAAGTTCTCAGAGTTGTCGAAAGCTTGATCCTCGTAAGCGTTCTCAACAGGTTCCTCGTTCACTTACTCGTCTCCGGCTCTACCCAAAGCAAGAACACAAACAAAGGAACCACAATAAATCACGGTGCAATGCACAAGCAACATGATGCAATACATGGCATGCTATGCGAGATGTGATATGCAATGCGTATGCGTGCTCCGGAAGGGAACTGATGAACCAGGCATCAACTTGGCAAACCAAGTATGCCGCTGGAAAGGTGAGATGATTTCGGTTGAAATCGATATAAAGATCACCGGAATCGGATGCACGGTTTGCAAATGACAAGCAAATCAAGAATGACACAAATCTGTCATTATGACATGATACCACTTAGCAAGCAACAAGAAATTAAGCTACTGCACACAAACGTACCAGAAAAGTATATGGCCGTGATCTACTCAAGATGCTTGACAAAAGATGAACACTGAGCTACGGCTAAATCACACCATAACAGGTCCAAACAAGCATGGCAAAAGTGCAAAATATATCAGCTTCATAGACTTGCAATAGCATCAGGAAGCAATGTTCAGAGCAAGCAAACAACATGCTACAGGAACTTATAATAGCAAAACAAGGCATGGAATGAATCTACTCAAAGCATAGAACAAAAGTCCCTTCGACCATAAGCCAAAAAGTAACAGAACATGCAATAGCACCCATGTAAACATAGCAAGTTTAGATTAATGATTCAGCAACAGGGCATGACAAACAGATAACAAGTAGGCATGTTTAAGAGCTCAATGCAGTCACTACATAGCATCTAATGATAAACTAAGCATACATCCATCAAGAAGACATGGCATATAAGCTATACATGGCAAGAACAACATCATAGCATACACGGATCAACTACAATAACCTTGGCAAAATTGAATAACACGTAAACAATCTGCCAGGAAACCTTTTATAGCAAAAGTAGAGCTCGATTGACTCAATCTATGGCACTCCATAATTGCAAACAAGGGCATCTATGGATAGAGCATAACCATATGTTCAAAACATCCTTAATGAAGTATCTCAAAATATGCATGGATCTCTCGGTAGCATCAAGTTAACATGGCATAAAAATATCAACAAAACAGGGGCTGAAATCAGCAACATCATGAAGCCTAGTTTGCATGCTTGTGCTAGTCACCAAAGAGATCACAAAAATACATGGAATATACCCCTGTAAAGATGGCATGGCATATTACAAAACACATGTAGGGCTCAAAATCATAGGGTGCACACATCAATCATGGAAAAAATGACAAAAGTGCATGTTCTGATAAGAATCTGAAACTAACATCACATAGCCCTCTTCCAACTGCATTTCGGGCTTCAATATGAGCTCAAATTAAAATTATGCAATGAGAGGAAATGATCTACTCATCTAGGCGAACATTTCTACATATTACACGCATGAAACGGAGCAATATGCAAGGAGTTACGGCAAGATGAAAATGCAACAAAATACTGACAGAATAAAAACTTGGGAGGAAATTTCGGGGAAGAAGAGGTCAACCCTCGGTGGATCTGGCTCCAGATCAGGCGCGGGACGAGGTTCGCCGGAGCAGGAGAGGGCGCCGGGAGGAGGCCGGGTCGGCGAGGTGGGGCGTCGGATCCGGGCGAGGAGGCGGGCCGGGCGAGACGGCGGCGGGCGGACGGCGGCGAACCTCGGGCGGCCGGGCGGCGATCGAGCGAGGGGTCATGGAGGCGGGCGGCCGGCCGGTCAGCTGGAGCACGGGCGCGGGCGGGCGCGGCTGGTTGGGCGGGGGCCCCGCTGGCTCGCCGCCGGGCGGCGGCGGCGATGTGGGCACGCCCACGTGGCGTGCCGCGATTGGTCCGGGGCGGCGGGCGGACGCGTCCGGCTCTGCCCGGACGTGTCCGGCAGCGGCGAGAGGAGCGGGGCTAGGGTTAGGGGCGGAATTGATCGGGGATTTCGGGGGAGGGGTGTATTTATAGGTAGAAGGAGCTAGGAAGCTCCAAATGAGGTGCGGTTTTCGCCCACACGATCGTGATCCGACGACGGAGAGCATGGAAGTGACTTAGATGGGTTATTGGGCTGTTTTGGAGGGGTGTTGGGCTGCAACTTAAAAGAGGCCTTTGCGGATATGTGGATAACCGTTGGAGTACCAAACGCGCTCCAAATGACCCGAAACATGACAGGTGGTCTACCGGTGGTGTACCAAGGCCACTTGGCAAACCTCGGTCCATTCCGAGAAAGTTTAGTACCCGCTCACGAAAAAATGTAAAAGGGGCGGCAGAGGGACATAGGAGTGCGGATTGCAAAAGCGGACAACGGGAAAATGCTCGGAATCATGAGGCGAACACGTATGCAAATGAGATGCACATGATGACATGATATGAGATGCATGACATGAACAAAATGCAAAACAAAAAGACAAAAACCCAACCACGTAGGGAATATCATATCACAATGCCGAAAATGGCAAAAGTTGGAGTTACAAATATGGAAAGTTACATTAGGTGTTACATCCCCCACCCTTCGCCATCCACCATGCTTTCATCATCTTTTCAACCAAGAGACCGGTTGGGTAGCCAGTATATACTACTTTCCCCCGTTTCCTCTTAGAACCAAGTCCTAGATTCATGCTACAGCTTTCCCACTTTCGTCCCTGTTTGAACCAACTCTTACAGTTGACTTTATGAACTAGCTTTACCTCTAATAATAGTAAAAGTCAAGGTGGCTTTGGAACAGCGGACGGAAGTAGAAAAAGATCCACATGAAGCCAAGTGGGGGGCTGGGGCAGTAGAGCAAGGTAGGTTTCGAAGGAATATATACCTGAGGGTCGTCGGCATGTGGCAAAGACGGCGTCGGGAGGCCGCATCTTGGCCACTACCGCAGGGAGGAAGAAGGGGTCGGAGGCGAGTGGGTGTGACGTGTACCCGCGAGTGGGTGTGAGAGAACTAGTGCGTGCGTGCACCGCTTCTCTTCGTGAGAGTACAATATACTATGCCCAAAGAACGTTCTCCAAAAGAGTAATAGTATAAGTGTGTGACGTGTGAGCTAAAATAAAATGTGCGCGGCGTCTTTTGTTTTTTAGAAGTTTTAAGGGTATGGTGTGAAGAGCACATATGTGTGTGACGTCTACCTGCAGATAGACGGTGGGTGCGAGAGGACTCGGGAGGGTGCGTGTGTGTGAGAGAGAGGGGGGCACGTATCAATGCAATGCATGTGTCTGTAAATCATTATCCGACAAACGTTCACCACAATCCTTTTCCTGAAGAACACCGTAAGAATCGTTAGATTGGCATCCGACAATGTCAGTTTTGCCATGTCACTTAACAGAACAGCCACTCCTCCTACACACAAATCTTCCACGTGAGTGTTAGCAACCGCCGTATGCTCCCTCCGTTCCAAAATGCAGTGCATAGAGCTTTATTGAAAATTCGAACCTCGCAAACTTTTACCGAGTTTTCGTGTACCAAATTGCACATGTAGAATACCCTGTATATATCATTTCATTCATATTCGAGAGGTAACTACAAAGATGGGGGAGGAGTCTACAAATAAAGACCATCGTATCACCTACAACAATTTCAACCATCCTTTGGTGTGGAAGAATATCATAGGAACTCTATATGATATGATTTTTATAGAATTTTTTCCTTTAGAGCCAATTGGTTCATAGGAATAGATTCATATACTCCACATTTCAAAGGAAATAAACATGATATCATTTCTATAGCTTTAGAGCCACTTGGTTCATATGAATGGATTCCTATACTCCCATATTTCAAAGGAAAATAAACATTAGCGTATATTCAATAGAAAAGTTTCTATGATATGACCCAAATTACATCTCTTTTCTAATCCCTCCTCATAGGAATTGAGATACATGTCATCTCTAGATTCAATAGAAAAGTTCCTATGATGTCTACCAAATGACATCTCTTTTCAAATCCCTACTCATAGGAATTGAGATACTCCATGTCATCTCTTTCCCTACAACTTCCATGTATACATCTTCTATTCCTAAATAGCTAGTACAACCCACTAGTAGCTTTTTTCCAAGACATGCAACTATGGCACAAGAACTATATAGTGTGCGAATAACTTGAAAGATGGTCGCTGGATGAAGCTAATTCGACATTGCAGAGATGGCAAATCCGAGCACTACTAGCCGTTGGATATCATCAACATTCCACCAGATCAAGCACCGTAAGATCGAACCCATCACAAAGCACCTCTTCCCATGGCAAGAAAAATTCGATCTAGTTGGCCCAACTAAAACAAAGATTTGAAGAAGAAATACGAGGCTATAAGTAATCATGCATATAAGAGATCAAAGAAGACTCAAATAACTTTCATCGATAAAAACATAGATCTGATCATCAACTCAAAGTTCATCGGATCCCAACAAACACACCGCAAAAAGAGTTACATCAAATAGATCTCCAAGGGACCATTGTATTGAGAATCAAAAGAGAGAGAGAGAGAGAGAGAGAGAGAGAGAGAGAGAGGAAGCCATCTAGCTACTAACTACGGACCCATAGGTCTACAATGAACTACTCACGCATCATCGGAGAGGCACCAATGAGGATGATGAACCCCTCCGTGATGGTGTCTAGATTGGATCTGGTGGTTCTGGAACTTGCGGACGCTGGAATTGATTTTAAATCGACTCCTAGGATTTCTGTAATATTGGCGTATTAATAGAGCAAAGAGGTGGTGTGGGAGGCCACCGAGGTGGGCACAACCCGCCTGGGCCCCCAGGCATGCCCTGGTGGGTTGTGCTCCCTCGGAGCACCCCCTCTGGTACTTCTTTGGCCCATCTTGTGTCTTCTGGTCCAGAAAAATCCACAAAAAGTTTTACTGCGTTTGGACTCCATTTGGTATTGATTTCCTGTGATGTAAAAAACAAGAAGAAACAACAACTGGCACTTGGCACTATGTCAATAGGTTAGTACCAAAAAATGATACAAAATGATTGTAAAACATCCAAGAATGATAATATAACAGCATGGAACAATCAAAAATTATAGATACATTGGAGACGTATCATGCATCTAGGCCAGATATAATGCTTAGCGTTTGCATGTGTGCCCGATTCAAAGCGGCACCAAAGGAATCGCATCACCTCGCCAGTGAAGCGAATACTTTGATATTTGGCACACATCCCAATGCTAGGATTATGGTATCCAAAGGGCTCGAGTTTGATCTAGTTAGATTCTCATATGCTGATTATCTTTGGTGAAAAGGTTGATCGCAAGTCCACATTAGGCACATATCACTTTCTTGGGCGATCTCTTGTCTGCATTGGTGTTCAAAGAAGGAAAAGCGTGTGTCACTCTCCACTGTTGAATCTGAATATATTGCTGCTAGATCTTGTTGCGCTCAGCTTCTTTGGATGAAGCAAACTCTCAAGGACTATGGCATCAACATGAAGAAGGTGCCCCTCTACTACGACAATGAGAGCGCCATCAAGATTGCTCACAATCCATTTCAGCACTTTCGAAGACAAAGCACATACATTTCCTTCATCACTTTCTCAGAGACCATGTGTTGAAGGAAGACATTGATATCATTCACGTCAACCCTGAAGAGCAATTGGCAGATATCTTCATGAAGCCCTTGGATGAGAGAAGATTTTGCAAGCTGTGGTGTGAGCTAACACTATAAAAAAAAGACACATCCGTGACATTTTGGGCCGAACAAAAAAAACTATGTCATACTTATGACACTTCTATGACGATAATTGTGACAAAACCCGGTATCATCATAGATGTGGTGGGATCCTACTTCTATGACAAAAATCATGAAAAAATGGGCTTTTGTCCCGGGCGGGCTATGAAGCCTTGCATGACATTCTTTGGGATGTCCATGATGGAAAAAACCGTTGTAGAAGCGAGGGCGAGGAAAAATATCGGGTGTTCGGTTCACGGTGGGTGGTCGGGGCCGAGCGATGCGTGTTTCTCTCGTACACACATGCCCGTGGGTGCGAGGCATTGGGCACTAACTGAACCCGAGTGAGGCGTTGGGCTATCGCGAACCCGGCGATTACTGCTGCGAGCTATGTGTTAAAGAACCCGGCGATCGATCGATGGGCTGTTAATCGAACCTGATCAAGCGATTCTCTTCGCTCTGCTGCTAACTAAAGCCGATCGATGGTGCCTCTGGATGAACAATGAGCGTTCTTTGGGGGTTTGGATGAGCAGTTCGGTGGGGGTGGATGAACAGGACCCGTGGTGTTGCCTCTGGATGAGCGATTGGCGTTCTTTGGGGGTTTGGATGAATAGTTCCGGTGGGGGTGGATGAACAGGACCCGTGGTGTTGCCTCTGGATGAATAGGACCCCGATCGATCGAGACAGTTGGGGCTGTATGAAAGGACCCGTGGAGGGCTGGATGAATAGGACCACCCGTGGAGGGCTGGATGAGCGATGAAGCGGTGGAGGGCTGGATGAGCAGTGAGTCCGTGGAGGGTGGTTGAGCGATGAGTCTGTGGAGAGGGCTGGTTGAGCGATGGCCGGTGGAGTAAGCGCGGTGGAGGCTGGATGAACAGGAGCACGTGGATGAGCGATCGCAGGTGGAGGCTAGAGGAGGTCGACGGTGGATGAACAATAGCCCGTGGAGGCAAGAGGGGGTCGACGGTGGAGATGAACAGTATCCCGTGAAGTCCCGTTTTGCGGTACGCCACACCCCTCCCGATGAAAAGGACCCCTGTCTCGACCGTAGCGCTCCAACACAGGTCCATTTCCTCTATTTTGCGGTACGCCACACCCCTCCCGATGAACAGGACCCCCGTTTCGACCGTCGCGCTCCAACACAAGTTCGTTTCCTCCGTTTTGCACTACGCCACACCCCTCCCGATCAACAGGACCCCCGTTTCGACCATAGGAGATCTGTTTCCTCCGTTTTCCGGTACGCCAGACCCCTCCCGATGAAAAGGATCCCGTTTCGACCATGGTCGGTCGGACACAAGGCCGTTTCCTCCATTCTGCGGTATGCCAGGCCTCGTTTCCATCGGCTATTCCGTCCAACCCGGTTGGCTCCCACGCGTTTCGTTGCCTCCCGATGAACACGACGCATTTCGTTGCCTCCCCATGAAGACGACGACGGCGCAGTTTCTCCATTCCGACCCAGTCATGTACACGAGCCCTGGCCGTACCTATGCGCAACTAGGCATTCGATACTCCGCCCGTATGTACGTATGTGGCCGTATTTTCTTTCTTGCACACTGGCCATTGTACGTACGTGTACATGCTACATGCGCGCCTCTACTACGACACATGCGCGCTCTACATCGACCAGTATGTACATACACAGTCGTGACCAGAATGACAATGCTACGTACGCTTCGACCAGGTGGGTCCCGACTGTTAGGCACTTCCTTCCGTGCGAAGATATAGCTGGTGGGTCCCAGCGGTCGAGGCGAATCGTTTTTTGCCCGAACGGACTTCCTTGCGTGCGAAGATGTAGGCTGGTGGGTCCCAGCGGTCGGTGAAACTTTTTCACAAAATACGGTGGCCCGTCCGATGGGTCCATCTTTGTCAGGTGCAGGAATAATTATTTTGCGCGTAATAAGGAGGCACTTCCTTGCGGCTGCCGTGGACCTAGTTGTTAGCCTCACCACATACAGTACTCTTCCGATGGAAGTCGGTCGTTGATCACATTGACCACGCCTTGCCGAGAGCACCAAGGCGGTGGACAACGGCGAGGCCTAGGAAGGGGACGAAGCGAACCGAGGAAGATGCGGCGGTGGATGCCGCAGCGTGAGAGGAGTATGAGGTTTCAATGGTTCGCTGCGGTGTTAGGCTGCCGTCGCCGCAAAATAACATGGGGTGTGGGTGAGTAGGGGGATGGCCTGGCCAGCGGTGGGAGTAGTAGGGGGCGGTGA
Organism: Aegilops bicornis; assembly: GCA_021605145.1. Classification (NCBI taxonomy): domain Eukaryota; kingdom Viridiplantae; phylum Streptophyta; class Magnoliopsida; order Poales; family Poaceae; genus Aegilops; species Aegilops bicornis. Next base: position 192,532,857 of record CM038672.1, on the reverse strand, counting down.
GGCCTCCGCTGCATCGCACCGTCCACGGGAGGCATGAGCACATGCACGACCGGCGCTGGTTTGGGCGGCTAGAGCACGAAGACTAGAGGTTGAAGAAGCACTACGGCCGTTGGATGGACATCGTACGGTCACTGGAGCTAGAATCGTGCATATTGACTAAGTTGACAAAGCCCTCCACTATACTGGGTCCCAGCTAGCAGGGGGAGTATTCATTTTTTTTGTGCGTAATAAGGAGGCACTTCCTTACGTGTGAAGATATAGCTGGTGGGTCCGATCACATCGTGGCGGTAACATTTTTTCACGAAATACAGAGGCCCTTTCGGTGGGTCCCAGATGTTAGGTGGAGGAATCATTATTTTGCGTGTAATAAGGAGGTATTTCCTTGCGTGCGGCCATGGACCCAGCTGTCAGCCTCTCCATGTACAGTCCACTTCAAATGCATGTCGGTCGTTGAGCACGTTGAACAGGCCGCGCCGAGAGCACCAGGGCGGTGGACGACGGTAAGGCCTAAGAAGGGAATGACACGGAGCTTGGGAAGACTCGGAAGTTGTTTCCGACGCGGAGGGGAGTACGACTGTACGAGGGTTTACTGGTTCGTCTGCCGTCACCGAAGAATAACAGCAGGTGTGGGTGAGTAGAGGGATGGCTAGGCCAATGGGAATCTGATGGGGCGATGAAGCCGGTAGCAGTAGCACCCGGCCTTGAGGAGGAGGGAAGCGAGCAGTCCAGCTGGCCCTTGTTTGAAATTTGGAAGCGGGAAGAGCAGAGATTGAAGAAGCACGACGGCTGTTGGATGGACCTCCAACAGTCTCTCCTTGTGCGTCAACCTTTTTTTAGGAAAGCCTCAAATCTGTGGAAAACAGCATACAACCCATCTGCCATTATTTCTAATAATTTACAGCCCATTTGCTAATTCTTAAGGTTTTTTTGGAGCCCATATTCTTTTTGTTAGCATTACGGTGCGGTTCGAACTGTTTTTAATCCCGAAATTTCGAGTCACATTCAAACTAATTTTAAAAATAGATGTATATCAATATAAAATCCACAAATTGGCAACGCATAAAAATCAATGCAATCTATCGAAATGAAAAAAGAAATTTGAAACTAATTGTCGGTTTGATGTGTTTTAAAATGTACATCCCATTTCTAAATTCTTGATAGGCCATTTTCTCGGCCAGCCGAATGAAGCTCTCCTTGTCTTGAAAGATTTGAAGCCCAACAGTCCTGACAAAACAACTTGCTTGGCAAATCACAAAAAAACTGGGCTGTGGCCGTGGACCCAACTGTCAGCCTCTCCACGTACAGTACTCTTCCGATGGAGGTCGGTCGTTGACCACAATGACCACGCCGCGCCGAGAGCACCAAGACGGTGGAAGACGGCGAGGCCTAGGAAAGAATGCGATCCGGAGCCGGGAAAGGCAGCGGCGGTGGATGCCCATGCGGAGAGAATCTGAGGTTCACTTGGTTCTTTGTGGTGTGAGGTCATCGTCGCATGAGAATAACAAGGGGTGTGGGTGAGTGGAGGGATATCCTGGCCAGCGGTGGGAGTAGTATGGGGGTGGTGAGGCCTCGTGGCGTGAGCCCGGCCACGGGAGGCGAGAAGCGGCGCACGGTCGGCCTTTGCTTTGGGCGGCTGGAGCAAGAAGACGGAGGTTGAAGAAGCACTATGGCCGTTGGATGGACATCGTGCGGTCCTTTGGAGCTAGAATCGTTCATATTGACTAAGTTGACAAAGCCCTCCGTCCACATCAACTTAGTAGGCCCACAAGTCAGCCACCCACTATGGGTCCTAGCTGTTAGGTGGAGGAATCATTATTTTGCGCGTAATAAGGAGGCATTTCCTTGCGTGCGGCCGTGGACACAGTTGTCATCCTCTCCACGTACAGTCCACTTCCGATGGATGTAGTTCATTGACCACGTTGACCAGGCCGCGCCGAGAGCACCAGGGCGGTGGACGACGGCGAGGCATAGGAAGGAGCGACACGGAGCAGGGGAAGACTCGACAGTTGTTTCCCACGCGGAGGAGTACGAGGGTTTACTGGTTCTTCTACCGTCCCCAGAGAATAACAGCAGGTGTGGGTGAGTAGAAGGATGGCTAGGCCAACGATGGGAGTACGGTGGGGTGGTGAGGTCTGCGCGACACCATAGCCGGCCGCGGGAGGAGGGAGTAGGCAGTCCCGTTGGCGCTTGTTTGAGCGGCTGGAGCAGGAAAAGCAGAGATTGAAGAAGCACGACAGCCGTTGGATGGACATCCAACATTCAATGCTCTCGTGTGCATTATTTCTAATAATGTAGAGCCCATTTGCTAATTCTTAAGAATTTTTTGGAGCCCATCTTCTTTTTGTTAGCATTACACCCCATATTGTGGCCACGGTTAAAAAGTACACCAATTTTTGCATATTTCGTTGCGGTCAACTGTTTTTAATCCCAAAATATCGATTCACATTCAAACTATTTTGAAAAATAATTTATACAAATATAAAATCCAAATAATTGTCCATGCATTCAAATCAATGGAATTTAAAATCTTGTAATGAAAAAATTTGAAACTAATTCCCGGTTTGATGTGTTTTAAAAATGTATAACCCATTTCTGGGCAAACCGAATGAAACTCTCCTCGTCTTGACAGATTTGCAGCCCAGCAGGGCTGATAAAGCAAGTAGGCCTCATTTGGGTATTTCTTTAAAAAATAGAACTGGGCTAGCCATTTTCAGCAAGAAAAAATGACAACTGGGCTCATGATGTGGTAAACATAAATAAAACCCTGGCTAGATGGGCCACACCCCCGCATAGCCCCGTTGTTACCCTGATCCGTCGCTAAAAACTAGTATAAATAACAACTTCTTGTTCCTCAAAAAAAATTGCGCAACCTACTGGGTCCCTCATAGTGTAATTCTCTCGTTTATTGACTACGTTGACAATGGCGTGAGCCCCAGATGTTCAACCATTAGGAGGAACCATATTTTTGGGCTTGTAATATAGAGGCACTTGCTTGCGTCACTGCCATGATGCTGGTGGGTCCCTACTGTCATCCTCTCCACGTACAGTCATCTCCTTGTTCCTCTCGGTTGTTGACGATGTTGACAACACACGAGGGCGGCACACCGAGCACGGCGAGCGAACCAAGGCCGCAAGGTGGAGGAACAGGAGCCACGACGACGAGGCCTCGGACGGAACGAACAGGAGTCATAGAAGATGCGCCAGTCCAGTCGCAGCGGTGGGAATCTGAGGGCTGGCTGGTTCGGTCTTGAGTGCGTGTTGGGGCTGACATCGCCGGAGAATAACAAGATGTGTGGTGGAATAGAGGGAGGGACTGGCCAATGTTGGGGGGTACGTACGGTAGGGCGGCGGAGGCGCAGCCAGCCATGGGAGGCGGGAGCAGGCGGAGCCGACGGGGAGGTTTGGTTTGGGTGGCTAGAGGAAGAAGAAGACAAGAGATAGAAGATACACGACGGATGTTGGATGTTAATCCAACGGCTGGTAGGCAGAATCGTTTGTTGACTGGCTAGTAAGTCGACACCACCTTGGATAGGCTATTTCCTCGCGGGTCCCAAATGTCGAATCCAAATCATCACGGTATGCAGCCTTTCCTATGAAAATTTACAACCCATTTGATGTGCTAGATCGAAATAAGTTTGTGGGTCTTTGGTGGGGGCTAATCACTTGACATCTGTAATGCACAGTGAGCTCAAGTAGCCGGCGAGAGTGATGTTATTTCCTTTGGTTGGGATTTGTTAGTTGTTATGATATTTCACTCTAAATTAAACGACTGGCAAGCCATTTGCCTTGCTTCAAAGAAAATATGACAGTCACAGCCGAGTTGAAAAGGGCAAGAACATCTAACTCCAGCTTACAAACTGTACAAAAGCACGAGGTTAATTGTTCATCAGGTTTACAAAAAAAACCAGGTTGAAAAGGGAACAACATCTAACTCCAACACTGTTTTGGCCGATCAACATCAAATGGATCGGTCAGTCCATAGAATGAACATCTGGGTCGTAAAATTCTTGGACATGACCACAATATGTTGTAAATAGAAGCCACACTGCGTTCGTAAGCTCTTTTGCCCACACAAACTCCTTTTTTGGCTCTTCCACATACCCATCCGTCAAAACCATGCTGATGATAAACTTAAGCTTGATGGACAATAGTAACCTCGCATTCAGCAGGAAGAATGTGACAAATCTAGTGTTTGCACGGTTGGCTACATATCGTTCTAGCGTTATTGTCTTCAATCGAACCTCATGAGAAGTGAGAAAATCCCGATGCTTACGAATCCACCGATTGGTTATAACTTTCTTACACCGTCCTGTTGCCTAAATAGACATAAAGATAGAAAACAGTTAAGGTCTAAAAAAAGAGTGTCGAAAGAGCAACAGCTAAACGGTTAATTCTAGTACACTATATGCGGGCTTCCAATGTGCGTGAAATTATCACCTTTATATACAACTTCTCCAGACATGGAAAGCATTGCAGCAAGCCAATAATCTTGTTCAGATCAAAACTATTCATTTGGATATATAAGATCTTGACATAATCCAGCACCATTGATAGGCCATCCAGGGAGAAACTCTTCATTGAGCATATAACATAATATTAGTACAAAATGTGTACTACAAGATGACATATAACTTATGCGCAGAAATTTAAAATGTAGCTTATGGTTACAAGTGTAGATGATAATGTAAAGTACCTGAAGAACTGTGGAGCCAAAAACCATATTGAAATGAGCACAGAGATCATGTATTACACCCAAGGTCTCCAGTTTAGGAGCAGAGAGGACGGTTATTTTCAACAGTGAATAACTAGAATCAAGGATCAACCATTGATGTGAAGGGGCATCTTGGATGATGAGCTGCCTTTCATCAAAACAAATTCCAATTCTTACAAGGTTAGGCGACTATATTTGGAGACAACCAATTCTAACTATGAAAACAAGCATCAAGCACTCCGGGCAGGGCAAGCTGGAGTGGATGATGTTGTGCAATGAGGCCTCGATATCTGAACCCGCACAAGTGTAAGTTTCTTTAGAAATGGGAGTCGATGGTTTAGTACCAGATTGTATGGTAGGTCGCATAGTGCAAAGGTGGCGGTGTGGAGAGAGGAGGAAAACCATGAGATGGACATCGGTCTTTGAGGGCACAGGTAGATGGCGTTCGGTATCTGGTAGGTGATTTCCAGGGGAATAGTAGAACTCAAGCAGCTGTAGTTCTTTGAATTCAGGGGATTTCAGCCAGGTGTCCACCGTGCAGGGCATGGTATGCTTGCTCAGGTAGCATGACGGGATGCAGAGGCTTTGCACGGAGCCCTGGTGGGAGGAGATGATGGCTATGGGGATTTCAAAATCATTGAAGAGAGATAGCTGACGACAGTCGAGATTAAGGGCCTGACAGCGCCATAGAGGGCACCACCGAGTTGAGAGGACTTGGAGTGCAGTAGCAATCCTTGGTGGGAGAAGCGAGATGATCTCCCCAAGGACGGCGTCCGGAGATCGCTGATGTGGTCCAACCGAGATTCTCGGGTTCACGGTATCCGATTAGTGGGCGGGGTCGCCGCTTCTCCCCACGCTACGGGTGCAGGATCTACAGAGATGTCGCCGTGGCGAGAGCCTCATCTTCTTTACTGGGGTCACCGACTCCATTTTCCTCGAGGGCATCGCGTCAGCTCACGAATTTGAGCAGAGAATGTGAATGACGAGCCTAGTTGTAGTGCGAGTGAAGAAGAAGGGGAGCTGGGGTTTTTCTGTAGTAGTGAGGAAGATGGGGAGCTAGGGTTTTCTGTAGGATTGAGGTGAGGAATTTGGGGGTACGAGTGGAGCGAGATGATGTGAGGTGGGTGGGAGTGAGGAGGAAGAAGAACACCCAGGGTTTTTTGGGGGGCGGTGTGCTGGGTGTGGGTAGCGCCTCTCATTCAATAAATATATAGACTTTTGAATTGATTTTACTATTTACTAGGGTGGATGGGCTGTTTTGTCTTGGGCCCAGAGAAACAATTACTACTAGTACAGTGGAGACACTCTCTGACTACCCAGAAAAACAATTACTACTAGTTCAGTGGATACAATACCGCTTCTGGCTCCTCCTAGGTCATCGAAACGTCTCCCTCTACTGAATGTCGTTATACTTTTGTTCACTGACATGTGGGCCATGCAGCGCGCGGGCCCAAATGCCATCCACCAAATTAGAAGGCAGTATGTAGGCGGAGAGTCACCCCGGTCGTAGTGCGGCAATAACGAGCCGTTGTATCACAAAACCCCACCTCCCCGCAGTCTAAGTTTGACGGACGAAGCAACCATCATTTCACTCTTCGCTGAATCCCCTTCTCCCTCACCGTCTTCAAGAAAGGCAGCACTCACATCTGCCACTGTTCTTCTCTCCCAACGAAGGGAAGGTAAGCGGAACCGTGATGTTGGTATATTTTCGTTCAGCGAAAAAAAAGAAATTTTGCAAAGCAGTAACCGATCCTCACTCTATTTTTTTGTTTCATTGTCATTGCGATTGTGTTTTCCTTTCAGTGATATCCTAGTATTCGTCAGTTTCAGGATGGACCAAGGAGAACCAGGCAAAGATCTGTCGATATTGGAGCAGATGCGGGAGGCTAATCCCCACGAGACAGAGAGCTCAAAGAAGATGGAGGCAGCCACCGAGCCGACCCCAGATATGCTCACGGCCACTAATGAGATGGTCAACGCCCCGTTTGAGGTTACAACACCCGTGGCACTGCAGGAGCAGTTTTCCCCCTTCGAGGATGTGTCCCCCCCCCCCTGCTGAGCTGCCCAAGGTGATTTTCTTCTTTGCCGATCTCGATTGTGGTTTTTCATCTAAGTATGTGGTGATGAATAATGCAAAAATTTATTAGCTTCGATGCCATGCTATACATGGTGGTCTTAATAACTTGTGTTTCTTATACTGGAAAGTAATTTAGAATTTGTTTCTGTTTCAATTAGAGCCCTAGATTGTGTGGTTGTACATGTCACTCACTATGAGGCGGATGACCTGAATATACGCACTGGGAAAATAGAGTTTTTAGGCTGTTGGATCCTGGAAGCCATTTTCGCTTATACCAATGAAGAGTTGTATTCCATCCTCACTGTTGTCAGGCGTGTTATCCAGGGTGTACTGAAGCGCAAGAAGTTCAAAGCTGCTCCTTCATTTGTGAGGCATACTGTTCTTGTCAAGCTTATGCATGAAGATGACGTGGCATGCCTCCACAAACAAGTTTATGAGTGGCAAGGCCACAAGGTTGTCTTCATGAAGGTTCACAGGATTGAGCTGCTGCCGGACATCCTCGATGATGTTCATGGCAAGGTCCGTCTTGTGTCCATCCCAAATTAGATTGAGGCATGAAATAGTTGTACCAGCTAGTGTTTAATATTAGTTTGGATTGTGTCTATGCCTGTTATCGAGCCCTCTGGGGATAGTACTCTGTTTGAATCCGTCTATGGGCACTGCTGCTACTTTTGTGTGCCCGTGAATCATGTGAGAACCATCGTAATTGTTGTCGAAACAGATGCGTCCTCACTAGTTTTTTCATGAATATGGCATGGTTAGACATAAGTTATCACGGTTTATCATACGAGCAGTGTGTGTTTTGATGAAATAGATTACTCGTTCGAGAACTGTGCGCCGACGTATACATAAGTACTTGTAAACACTGTTGGTGCTACCTCACTTATGTGATTGTGCAAAACATGGCACATTGGCTAAGCTCTCTTCAACAGTATTCTATCGACCAGCTAATAATCACCAATCTGTTGTATGACATATAAGCAACTATGTATCTTGTTACAGTGGTTCATGCGATTAATCGAGGCCACAATGTAAATTCCAAACGATCACACACTAGTCCAGCGTTCATGTGGAACACTCACATTAAATTCGGCTTCATAAAAAACTTGAAAAGCATAAGTTAAGCAATTCTATACATCTCAATGATTCATAGAACATAACAAACATATACTAGTTCACAGCAAAAGACAAAGTTGTGAGAAGGTTTACAAATCAGGAAAAAACAAGCAATGCTTCTCTGAGCAAAGGGCCTTCCGGCAGGCTTAAATTTCCTGGAGTTCACTCTAATTTTTTCTTGTTGCCACCATCTAGGGTTAGGTTCTCTCATTCCAGAATAACCAATTATAATTGTGTTCTCAGCTGGAATGCTGAACTGAACCATGTAGTGTACTGACCAGCTGAAATTCTTGTGCATTCCACTAAATTTAAGCACCGCTATTTGCAGAAATAAGCAGACCATGATGCCTCTTGTCCGCGCACCTGTCCAAAAACATTGCGTGCAGCCGTGCTGACTAGTCCTCGGTCCATGGATGAACTGGTAGAAAGTGCATTCGGACTAGGATGCAGTTGTTTTCGCTCGTCCCTACACTTCAATCAGGAGGAAAAGCGTACGAATCAACTTCTTTTATATTGCGTTGGTCATTCTACCTAGTAACTACCAATGTAGGAATACCTGGAAGACGGGTGGTTAGGCAGCGGCAACAAGGGATAGCCATCTCATTTTACGCAGTTCTACTAAAACTGAGGTGTGTGCTTTAGATTGTGCGGATAGAAACGATACGGATAGACATCCCAAAACAATATGGAGACAGACATCCCTGTTTGCGCAAATACGAAATGCGGTTATTTAAACAGTGACAGATATTTGTAGTGGCGTATGATTAACAGCAGCATCTATTGTGTTATAATTGGCACTAGATAGACAGTATGAAAGTGTCCTTAAGTAAGTAGCATCACATCACATCAACACCGCCACTAGATTAACATGCGTAACAATAGCATTAGTATTACTATCATGAGAGTAGCACATGGTCGATAAATGTGCAATCAAATTTGTGCGATTCCTTTGGGATAAAGCAATGTTAGCATTGTGAGATTTAAGTGTAACTGCAAAAACACAATTCATGGGAAATAAACCAAGACGGAAGCACTTCATAAAATGGTGGTGGCATTGCTTCAATTTATCGACGGACACTAGACCATTACTTATAGTGACATTAGGTGGCATTGATTAATGCTTCATGTGATTTTACATTAACGGTAGCGATATGGGCGTAGGGACAGCAGGGGCATAAAGTGGTGAGGCAGATGTGGTTGCCGAGAGCGGCAAACACTCACGCAGGATGTCTACATTTGTCCCATTTTTTATCTCCTCGGCGACATTTTCCTATGTGAGCACGGGAAATCTAGACCTGCTCATTCTCATTTGCATTGTCCCCCCACACTCGTCACTTTCTTTCGTTTTTCAACCAAGAGATAAGTCCACTTCCCCTGTAACGCCCTCGATGCGGCTATATCTCCCACGTGTCGAAGCACGACTTAGAGGCATCACCGCATTGAAAGCAATGTCGCAAGTGAGGTAATCTTCACACAACCCATGTAATACATAAGGGAAAGAGATACATAGTTGGCTTACGATCGCCACTTCACACAATACATAAATAAACATCCATCATTCAGATTACACTCAAGGTCCGACTACGGAACCAAAATAAAGAAGATACCCCAAATGCTACGGATCCCCGATCGTCCCAAGCTGAGCTCCACTCATCGATCATCAGGAAAAGACACATAGTAACGACCACGTTCCTCGTCGAACTCCCACTTGAGCTCGGTTGCGTCATCTTCACTGGCGTCGTCGGCACCTGCAACTGTTTTGGTAGAATCTGTGAGTCACGGGGACTCAGCAATCTCACACCCGCGAGATCAAGACTATTTAAGCTTATAGGAAGGACAGAGTTGTGAGGTGGAGCTGCAGCAAGCGACTAGCATATATGGTGGCTACATTCGCAAAAAAGAGCGAGAAGAGAAGCAAGGCGCGACCGTGAAGCTAGTAGCGATCAAGAAGTGATCTGAACTACTTACGTCAAACATAACTCCAACACCGTGTTCACTTCTCGGACTCCGAGAAGAGACCATCCTGTTACACACGCCGTTGATGTGTATTAATTAAGGTCAACTTCGGGTTTTCTACAACCGGACATTAACAAATTCCCATCTTCCTCATAACCGCAGCACGGCTTTCGAAAGATAATACCTGCAGGTGTCCCAACTTAGCCCATAATAAGCTCTCACGGTCAACGAAGGATATTCCTTCTACCGGAAGACCGATCGATCTCGGAATCCCGGACTACCGACATTTCGACGGCAATAAAACAAGACCAACAAAGCCGCCCGATTGTGCCGACAAATCCCGATAGGAGCTGCACATATCTCGTTCTCGTGGCACATCCGGATGAGACTAGCTACGAGTAAAACCAAGCATCGAAGTTTCCCGTGGTGGCCCTGCAGTAGCTCGATTCGGGCTGACACTCGAAGAACCTTTGGTCCGGTGGGGGGGTTAAAATAAAGATGACCCTCGGGCTCGCGAAAACCGGGGAAAAGGCTTAGGTGGCAAATGGTAAAACCAAAGTTGGGCCTTCTTTGGAGGAGTCTTATTCAAAGCAAACTGTCAAGGGGTCCCATAAATCACCCAACCGTGTAAGGAACACGAAATGAAGGAACATAACACCGGTATGGCCGGAAACTAGAGGCGGCAAGAGTGGAACAAAACACCAGCCATAAGGCCGAGTAGTCCACCCTTTACCAAATATATAGATGCATTAATTATAGCAGATATATTGTGATATCCCCAACAAGTAAACATGTTCCAACAAGGAACAACATCTCCATGTTCCAACAAGGAACAAACTTCATCTTCACCGCAACTAGCAACGCTATAAGAGAAATTTGAGCAAAGCGGTAACATAGCCAAACAACGGTTTGCTAGGAAAGGATGGTTAGAGGTTCGACATGGCAATATGGGTGGCATGATAGCAAGTGATAGGCATCGTAGCATAGGCATAGCAAGAGCGAGCATCTAGCAAGCAAAGAAAGAAGTGATTTCGAGGGTTTGGTCATCTTGCCTGCAAAGTTCTCAGAGTTGTCGAAAGCTTGATCCTCGTAAGCGTTCTCAACAGGTTCCTCGTTCACGTACTCGTCTCCCGGCTCTACCCAAAGCAAGAACACAAAATAAGGAACCACAATAAATCACGGTGCAATGCACAAGCAACATGATGCAATACATGGCATGATATGCGAGATGTGGTATGCAATGCGTATCACGTGCTCGGAAGGAAAATGATGAACCAGGCATCAACTTGGCAAACCAAGTATGCCCATTTGGAAAGGTGAGATGATTTCGGTTGAAATCGATATAAAGATCACCGGAATCGGATGCACGGTTTGCAAATGACAAGCAAAACAAGAATGACACAAATCTGCCATTAACAGCATGATACCACTTAGCAAGCAACAAGAAATTAAGCTACTGCACCCAAACGTACCAGAAAAGCATATGGCAGTGATCTACTCAAGATGCTTGACAAAAGATGAACACTGAGCTACGGCTAAATCACATCATAACAGGTCCAAACAAGCATGGCAAAAGTGCAAAATATATCAGCTTCACAGACTTGCAATAGCACCCATGTAAACATAGAAGTTTAGATTATGATTTAGCAAGGGCATGACAAAAACAGATAACAAGTAGGCATGTTTAAGAGCTCAATGCACTCACTACAGATCATTTCATGATAAAATAACCATACATCCATCAAGAAGACATGGCATAGAAGCTATACATGGCAAGAACAACATCATAGCATACACGGATCAACTACAACAACCTTGGCAAAATTGAACAACACGTAAACAATCTGGCAGGAAACATTTTATAGCAAAAGTAGAGCTCGATTGACTCAAGCTATGGCAGTCCATAATTTCAAAAAAGGGCATGGATGGATAGAGCATAACCATATGTTCAAAACATCCTTACTGAAGTATCTCAAAATATGCATGGATCTCTCGGTATCATCAAGTTAACATAGCATAAAAATATCAGCAAAACAGGGGCTGAAATCAGCAACATCATGAAGCCTAGTTTGCATGCTTGTGCTAGTCATCACAGAGATCACAAAAATACATGGCATACACCCCTGTAAATATGGCATGTAATATTACAAAACACATGTAGGGCTCAAAATCATAGGGTGCACACATCAATCATGGCAAAAATGACAAAAGTGCATGTTTTGATAAGAATCTGAAACTAACATCACATAGCCCTCTTCGAACAGCATTTGGGCATCAAGATGAGCTCAAATGAAAATGATGCAATGATATGAAATGATCTAATCATCTAGACGAACATTTTCACATATTACGCGCATGCAAGCAGAGGAATCTTGTGAGAATAAAAGGCGGGAGGAGGCGGGGCAGTGGCAGGCGGCCTGTGGGACGAGGTTCGCCGGAGGCGGGAGAGGGCGCCGGAGGAGGGCAGGGCCGAGGCCGGGTCGGCGAGGTGGGGCGGCGGATCCGAGGCGGAGGAGGCGGGCCGGCGGCAGGCGGCAGCGGCGAACGGCGGCTCTGGCGGCCGGGCGGCGACCGGAGGCGGCGGCCGAGCGAGGGTCATGGGCGGCAGCGGCGGCCGCCGGGTCGCTGGAGCGCTGGGCGCGCGACACGATCGTGATCCGACGACGCAGAGCATGGAAGTGACTTAGATGGGTTATTGGGCAGTTTTGGAGGGGTGTTGGGCTGCAACTTAAAAGAGGCCTTTGCGGATATGCGGAAAACCGTTGGAGTACCAAACGAGCTCCAAATGACCCGAAACTTGAGAGGTGGTCTACCGGTGGTGTACCAAGGCCACTTGGCAAACCTCGGTCCATTCCGAGAAAGTTTAGTACCCGCTCACGGAAAAATGTAAAAGGGCACGTCGGGGGACATAGGAGTGCCGGGTTGCAAAACGGACAACGGGGAAATGCTCGGAATCATGAGGCGAACACGTATGCAAATGAGATGCACATGATGACATGATATGAGATGCATGACATGAACAAAATGCAAAACAAAAGACAAAAACCCAACCACGGAGGGAATATCATATCACAATGCCGAAAATGGCAAAAGTTGGAGTTACAAATATGGAAAGTTACATCCGGGGTGTTACAACACTCCACCACTACAAGAGGATCTCGTCCGAGATCTAGGACTGAAAGAACTCGGATATTCGAACGGAGGTGATCCTCGCGCTCCCGTGTGGCTTCTCGGTCAGAATGGTGTGACCACTTCACTTTCAGGAATTTGATTGACTTGTTGCGAGTCTTGCGCTCGGTTTCTTCAAGAATAGCAACGTGGTGCTCATGATAAGAGAGATCTACTTGGAGGTTAATCTCTTCGAAGTTGATAGTGCGCTCAGGAGTCTTGAAGCACTTGCGAAGCTGTGACACGTGAAACACATCGTGCGTTCGCGAAGTTGGTCGGGAGCTCAAGTTGATAGGCGAGATCGCCTCTTTTGACAATGATCTTGAAAGGACCCACGTATCTAGGGAAAGCTTCCCTTTGATACGAAGCGGCGAGTGCCTTTCATTGGAGAGGCGGAGGTAGACATGGTCTCCGATTTCAAAAGCCACATCACGGTGCTTGTCATCATAATAGCTCTTCTGGCGCGATTGCGCGGCTTTGCGATTCTCACGAATGACTTTGCACATTTCTTCGGCTTCTGTGATCAAGTCGTTGCCAAGAAGTTGGCGTTCACCTGTCTCGGACCAATTGAGCGGAGTACGGCACTTTCTGCCATAGAGAATTTCGAATGGGGCCTTGCCCGAACTCGCTTGGAAGCTGTTGTTGTAGGAGAACTTCGGCATATGGAAGACAATCTTCCCACATCATACGAAGGAAATGACACAAGCCCCGAGCATATCTTCAAGGATTTGATTGACTCCCTCGACTTGGCCACTTGTTTGAGGATGGAAAGCTGTCTTTGAAACGAATGTTGGTGCCCATGGCCTTCTGAAAAGAATCCCAAAACTTGGAGGTAAAGATGCTGCCACGGTCTGAAGAGATCACTTGTGGAATGCCGTGCAAGGAGACAATCCTGGAGGTGTATAACTCTGCCAACTGAGCTGTTGTGATAGATTCTTTGATAGGAAGAAAATGAGCCACTTTAGTAAGCTTGTCAATGACAACGAAGATAGCCTCATTTCCACGCTTGGACTTAGCAAATCCAGTCACGAAGTCCATTTTGATATGATCAAACTTCCATTCCGGAATAGCAAGAGGTTGAAGGAGACCAGCTGGTCGTTGGTGTTCTTCTTTCACTCTTCTGCAGACATCACACTCATTCACGAATTGAGCAATTTCTCGCTTCATTCGAGTCCACCAATATGACTGCTTGAGGTCATGGTACATCTTCGTAGTTCCAGGATGAATGGATAGAAGGGAATTGTGCGCCTCATTCATGATGACTTTACGTAGATCACCCTTAGGAACCACAATCCGGTCCTCGAAGAAAAGAGTATCTTTGTCATCAATGTGGAAGCACTTGTATTTGGAAATGCCCTTGTCGATACCACGATTCACCTTTTTCACCATGGTATCTAGGAGTTGAGCCTCACGAATTTGGTCTTCCAAAGTAGGAGAGACTAAGAGGTTGGCAAGAAAGCCTTGAGGAACAACTTGAAGATTCAGCTTGCGGAAAACTTCACAAAGATCCGGTTGGAAGGGCTTGAGAATTAAGCTGTTGCAATAAGCCTTCTGCTCAAAGCATCTGCAATTACATTGGCCTTGCCGGAGTATATTCAATACTTGGGTTGTACTCTTGAATCATTTCGACCCATCGAGTTTGCCTGAGGTTGAGGTTGGGTTGAGTAAAGATATACTTGAGGCTCTTGTGATCGGTGAAAATGTCCACTTTCCTTCCCAATAAGAGATGTCTCCATGTTATTAATGCATGGACAACTGCTGCCAACTCAAGATCGTGAGGGGTAGTTCTTTTCGTTGGGCTTCAGCTGACGAGAGGTATAGGCCACAACTCTCTTCTCTTGCATTAACACAAAGACCGAGACCTTGAAGAGAAGTATCACGAGAAAACTTGAATGGCTTGGATTCATCGGGAGGAGTTAAGACAGAGCTGTGACGAGTTTCTCTTTGAGAGTATTGAAAGCAACGTCACACTCGAGGAGACCGGACATACTTCACATGCTTACGGAGGAGGTTGGAAAGAGGCTTTGCAATCTTAGAGAAGTTCTCAACGAATCTTTGGCAATAGCTTGCAAGACCAAGAAAAGCTGAAGTCGCTTGACATTCGAGGAGGTTCCCAATTCACAACTGCAGACACCTTCTCGGGATTAACAGCGATGCCCTTGGCGGAGATGATGTGACCAAGATAAAGCACTTCATCAAGCCAAAATTCACATTTGGAAAACTTCAGCATAGAATTGATGCTCTCTGAGCTTGTCTAGCACCAATCGCAAATGTTTGGCATGATCCTTCTTATTCTTGGAGAAGACCAAAATATCATCAAGATAGACCAAGACGAATTCATTGGTGTAGGGGTTGAAGATGAAGTTCATCATTCGAGAGAATGTTGGAGGAGCATTGACAAGGCCGAAAGACATAACAATATATTCATAAGAACCAAAGCTTGTTTACGAATCTTTGTCTTGGGAATATCTTGTTCACGAATGCGAATCTGATGATAACCCATACGAAGGTCAAGCTTGGAGAACACTTTAGCACCTTTGAGTTGCTCGAAAAGCTCATTGATGTTGGGAAGTGGATACTTGTTCTTGATAGTCTTCTTATTCAATAGAAGCGGTGTCGACGCAACCGGTCCGTGCCATCCTTCTTACGGACAAAAGAACACCACAACCCCAAGGAGATGAACTCGGTCCGATCAAACCCAGACGCTCTTGTTCATCGAGCTGCTTCTTCAATTCCTTCAGCTCATTAGGTCCAAGCTTGTATGGACGCTTGCAAGCGGGTTCAATGCCGTGCTCAAGATCGATAACGAACTCAAGCGGCGGTGAGGAGGCATTCTGGAAGCTCTTACGGAAAGACATCTTGGTACTCACAAACGATCGGAATCGAGAGATAGCATCCAACTCGCCCTTCTCATTGAGGGAAAACAACCGAATGGTTTCATCACGAAGCGGCATAGATGATCACATCCTCGGAAGAGTGAGTTAATTGAATTTCCACAGCAGCACAATCAAGCTGAGCTTTGTGCTGAGAAAGCCAGTCCATCCCAAGAATAAGATCAATATCCGAGTCACCAAGGACAATTGGTTTAGCCAGAAATTTATAGTCGCCCATCTTGATATCGACATTCGGAACCATCATGCTAGAGCTCAAACGCTTAGCCGGAGAAATAACTTGCATAGCTTTAGGTAATGCCTCTGTATCAAAATTGTGCTTCGATGCAAAAGGATATGACATGAAAGAATGCGATGCACCAGTATCAAATAAGACTTTTGCAGGAATATCATTAACTGAGAGATTACCCATTATCACATCAGTAGATTCCTCCGCTTGAGCTGCATTCATCATGGTCACCTTTGCAGACTTGGGATTATGCTTAACCACTTCATTACTGGAAGATCTCACAGGAGGAGGAGGCCGAAGGCGCCTTTGGTTGAAGCACTTGTTCGCATAGTGACCTTTCTGCTGACATTTGTTGCAAGTCACCTCTGAGAGCGGACGGTGATAAGGAGCATTTGACCTTGGAGCTTGAGAATTAGACTTGTTACGATAGCCAGGGTTGGGTGGGTGGGAAGATCCACGACCACCTGAGTTCTTCTGGCGATAAGGCTACGGAGCGGAGGAGAAGGAAGGTAGAACTTCTGCTACTTAGCTGCCACTTGAGAGGAAGAAGAAGACTGAATCGCATCACGATTCTCTTCTTAGAAGCCTCACATTTGAGCTGGGCAGCTTCTTGCTTGATGCCATGTTGTAGAATTCATCATACTTTTCTGGCTCAAAAAGCACGAGAGCTAATTGCAGATCTTCTCTGAGACCACCTCTGCATTGATAGATCATACTCTTTTCATCAGGGACGTCTTGCTTAGCGAAGCGAGCGAGTTTCTCGAACTGGATATTGTATTGATACACAGACATGTTGCCTTGCTTGAGATTGCGGAACTCCTCACGCTTGCTCTCAACAACACTTTCCGGAATGTGGTGAGCTTTGAAGTCTCGGCGGAACTCATCCCAGGTAATGACACGACCTCCTCTGGAATCTTTGTATTGCTGGTACCACTCGGCAGCTTGGTCCTTGAGTTGAAACGAAGCAAACTTGACAAAGTCCTCAGGTCTGACATTGCTACATTCAAAATGTTTGCAGATGTCCACAAGCCAATCGTCGGCGTCTGTGGCCTCGACCACGTAAACCGAAAGACTTCGCTGATTAGCGAGGAACTAATTGAGGGTAGCAAAGTGCGGCTGGTTGTTGCCTTGGTCTTGATTTCCTTGATTGCCTTGCCTCAGATGCACGCTCTTGCAAGAGTTGCAAAATCATCGAGCATTGGCATTGGTGGCTGCCATGATAGCTTGCCATGCCTCCGGAGGCGGAGGTGGAGGTGGAGGTTCGACCGACTCCCATCATTGCGTTCGGATTCGAGACGCGTTGGCGAGCCATGTGAAGAGGGTGACATCCGTTAGCACTTTGATAGACCGATAGACAAGTTGAATCAACGGATAGAAATTGCAACATATAGTCTTCACAATAAACATTCGTACATGGATGAACGAATGAATTCCATAGTTAACATCACACGTCCTTTAAGGTGTGTAGCCACTTGATATAGGGTTGATGAAAAAATAAGAAGGTACGTCTGGTACAATTAAGTGGCAAGGATTACCCAATCGCAATCCAAATATCTGCGGGAAGAAATGCTAGGAGCTACTTGAATCCCACCTATACTCCCGAAACTTTACGGTTATGCAATCTGGTGTTGGGGATACAGGGACACAAAATATATCACCCAAACTAACAATACCTAGATCCAAATTGTATCCATCCGTCAACACATAACCAAGAAACCTTCGAAATCGTGGTACCTCGACCTTGAAAAGCATCTGTTATACGAGTCATGGCAATACTCCCGAGCTCGCCTCAAAGATCTTGGGTTATCGGGTTATCTCACCAACAACTGCACAAAAGAGATTTTCGATGTCGGCAAATCTCAGGTATTCCAGAATCGCAACGATAAAATTGTGACGACCACACCTCGGAGCTCAACTCCCGGGACACCGCCACAACCCCTAAATGTCGAGGCACCAAGAACAATGTTCTCGTCACAAAACCATCGGAACGATTCCAAGATACCAGCGTGATCCTAAAAAAAATTATAGTGAAATTTGAGGAGAGGAGAGTCAAAACTTCTACGTCGGAGACCTCACCAGAGGCGACGAAGGGACTGGGAGTAAAAAGAATCCTACTCTCCGATATATATAATCCTAAGACTCAAAACATTTTTGTTCTAGACTCAACAACGCCAAACAAACAATCAAGCGGGGCTCCTAAGTCGGGATGGCTCGATTACCAACTTATAACGCCTCGATGCGGCTATATCTCCCACGTGTCGAAGCACGACTTAGAGGCATAACCGCATTGAAAGCAATGTCGCAAGTGAGGTAATCTTCACAGAACCCATGTAATACATAAGGAAAGGAGATACATAGTTGGCTTACAGTCGCCACTTCACACAATACATAAATAAACATCCATCATTCAGATTACACTCAAGGTCCGACTACGGAACCAAAATAAAGAAGATACCCCAAATGCTACACAGATCCCCGATCGTCCCAACCGGGCTCCACTACTGATCATCAGGAAAAGACACATAGTAACGACCACGTTCCTCATCGAACTCCCACTTGAGCTCGGTTCGTCATCTGACTTTGGCGTCGTCGGCACCTGCAACTGTTTTGGTAGAATCTGTGAGTCACGGGGACTCCGCAATCTCACACCCGCGAGATCAAGACTATTTAAGCTTATAGGAAGGACAGAGTTGTGAGGTGGAGCTGCAGCAAGCGACTAGCATATATGGTGGCTACATTCGCAAAAGAGAGCGAGAAGAGAAGCAAGGCGCGACCGTGAAGCTAGTAGCGATCAAGAAGTGATCCTGAACTACTTACGTCAAACATAACTCCAACACCGTGTTCACTTCTCGGACTCCGCCGAGAAGAGACCATCACGGGTACACACGGGGTTGATGTGTATTAATTAAGGTCAACTTCGGGTTTTCTACAACCGGACATTAACAAATTCGAATCTGCCTCATAACCGCGGGCACGGCTTTCGAAAGATAATACCCTGCAGGGGTGTCCCAACTTAGCCCATAATAAGCTCTCACGGTCAACGAAGGATATTCCTTCTACCGGGAAGACCCGATCAGTCTCGGAATCCCGGACTACAAGACATTTCGACAGCAATAATACAAGACCAGCAAAGCCGGCCGATTGTGCCGACAAATCCCGATAGGAGCTGCACATATCTCGTTCTCAGGGCACATCCGGATGAGACTAGCTACGAGTAAAATCAAGCCTCGAGTTTCCCCGTGGTGGCCCTGCAGGCAGCTCAGTTCGGGCCAAGACACTCGAAGGAGCACTGGTCCGGGGGGGGTTAAAATAAAGATGACCCTCGGGCTCGCGAAAACCCGGGGGACAAGGCTTAGGTGGCAAATGGTAAAACCAAAGTTGGGCCTTGCTAGAGGAGTCTTATTCAAAGCGAACTGTCAAGGGGTCCCATAAATCACCCAACCGTGTAAGGAATGCGAAATCAAGGAACATAGCACCCGTATGACGGAAACTAGGGCGGCAAGAGTGGAACAAAACACCAGGCATAAGGCCGAGTCTTCCACCCTTTACCAAATATATAGATGCATTAATTATAGCAGATATATTGTGATAACCCCAACAAGTAAACATGTTCCAACAAGGAACAACATCTCCATGTTCCAACAAGGAACAAACTTCATCTTCACCGCAACTAGCAACGCTATAAGAGAAATTTGAGCAAAGCGGTAACATAGCCAAACAACGGTTTGCTAGGAAAGGATGGTTAGAGGTTCGACATGGCAATATGGGTGGCATGATAGCAAGTGATAGGCATCTTAGCATAGGTATAGCAAAAGAGCGAGCATCTAGCAAGCAAAGATAGAAGTGATTTCGAGGGTATGGTCATCTTGCCTGCAAAGTTCTCAGAGTTGTCGAAAGCTTGATCCTCGTAAGCGTTCTCAACAGGTTCCTCGTTCACTTACTCGTCTCCCGGCTCTACCCAAAGCAAGAACACAAACAAAGGAACCACAATAAATCACGGTGCAATGCACAAGCAACATGATGCAATACATGGCATGATATGCGAGATGTGATATGCAATGCGTATGCGTGCTCCGGAAGGGAACTGATGAACCAGGCATCAACTTGGCAAACCAAGTATGCCGCTGGAAAGGTGAGATGATTTCGGTTGAAATCGATATAAAGATCACCGGAATCGGATGCACGGTTTGCAAATGACAAGCAAATCAAGAATGACACAAATCTGTCATTAACAGCATGATACCACTTAGCAAGCAACAAGAAATTAAGCTACTGCACACAAACGTACCAGAAAAGTATATGGCCGTGATCTACTCAAGATGCTTGACAAAAGATGAACACTGAGCTACGGCTAAATCACACCATAACAGGTCCAAACAAGCATGGCAAAAGTGCAAAATATATCAGCTTCATAGACTTGCAATAGCATCAGGAAGCAATGTTCAGAGCAAGCAAACAACATGCTACAGGAACTTATAATAGCAAAACAAGGCATGGAATGAATCTACTCAAAGCATAGAACAAAAGTCCCTTACTGACCATAAGCCAAAAAGTAACAGAACATGCAATAGCACCCATGTAAACATAGCAAGTTTCGTTAACAGATTCAGCAACAGGGCATGACAAACAGATAACAAGTAGGCATGTTTAAGAGCTCAATGCAGTCACTACATAGCATCTAATGATAAACTAAGCATACATCCATCAAGAAGACATGGCATATAAGCTATACATGGCAAGAACAACATCATAGCATACACGGATCAACTACAATAACCTTGGCAAAATTGAATAACACGTAAACAATCTGCCAGGAAACCTTTTATAGCAAAAGTAGAGCTCGATTGACTCAATCTATGGCACTCCATAATTGCAAACAAGGGCATCTATGGATAGAGCATAACCATATGTTCAAAACATCCTTAATGAAGTATCTCAAAATATGCATGGATCTCTCGGTAGCATCAAGTTAACATGGCATAAAAATATCAACAAAACAGGGCTGAAATCAGCAACATCATGAAGCCTAGTTTGCATGCTTGTGCTAGTCACCAAAGAGATCACAAAAATACATGGAATATACCCCTGTAAAGATGGCATGGCATATTACAAAACACATGTAGGGCTCAAAATCATAGGGTGCACACATCAATCATGGCAAAAATGACAAAAGTGCATGTTCTGATAAGAATCTGAAACTAACATCACATAGCCCTCTTCCAACTGCATTTCGGGCTTCAATATGAGCTCAAATTAAAATTATGCAATGAGAGGAAATGATCTACTCATCTAGGCGAACATTTCTACATATTACACGCATGAAACGGAGCAATATGCAAGGAGTTACGGCAAGATGAAAATGCAACAAAATACTGACAGAATAAAAACTTGGAGGAAATTTCGGGGAAGAAGAGGTCAACCCTCGGTGGATCTGGCTCCAGATCAGGCGCGGGACGAGGTTCGCCGGAGCAGGAGAGGGCGCCGGAGGAGGGCCGGGGTCGGCGAGGTGGGGGCGTCGGATCCGGGGCGGAGGAGGCGGGGCCGGCGGCGAGACGAAGGCGGCGGACGGCGGCGAACCTCGGCGGCCGGGCGGCGATCGAGCGGAGGGTCATGGAGGCGGGCGCGGCCGGCCGGGTCGCTGGAGCACGGGCGCGGGCGGCGGGCGCTGCTGGTCGGGCGGGGCCCTGCTGGCTCGGCCGGGGCGGCGGCGGGCGATGTGGGCACGCCCACGTGGCGCGGCCGCGATTGGTCCGGGCGGCGGGCGGACGCGTCTGCTCTGCCGGACGTGTCCCAAGAGCTAGAGGAGCGGGCTAGGGTTAGGGCGGAATTGATCGGGGATTTCGGGGAGGTGTATTTATAGGTAGAAGGAGCTAGGAAGCTCCAAATGAGGTGCGGTTTTCGCCCACACGATCGTGATCCGACGACGGAGAGCATGGAAGTGACTTAGATGGGTTATTGGGCTGTTTTGGAGGGGTGTTGGGCTGCAACTTAAAAGAGGCCTTTGCGGATATGTGGATAACCGTTGGAGTACCAAACGCGCTCCAAATGACCCGAAACATGACAGGTGGTCTACCGGTGGTGTACCAAGGCCACTTGGCAAACCTCGGTCCATTCCGAGAAAGTTTAGTACCCGCTCACGAAAAAATGTAAAAGGGGACGCCGGGGGACATAGGAGTGCCGGATTGCAAAACGGACAACGGGGAAAATGCTCGGAATCATGAGACGAACACGTATGCAAATGAGATGCACATGATGACATGATATGAGATGCATGACATGAACAAAATGCAAAACAAAAGACAAAAACCCAACCACGTAGGGAATATCATATCACAATGCCGAAAATGGCAAAAGTTGGAGTTACAAATATGGAAAGTTACATTCGGGGTGTTACATCCCCCCACCCTTCGCCATCCACCATGCTTTCATCATCTTTTCAACCAAGAGACCGGTTGGGTAGCCAGTATATACTACTTTCCCCCGTTTCCTCTTAGAACCAAGTCCTAGATTCATGCTACAGCTTTCCCACTTTCGTCCCTGTTTGAACCAACTCTTACAGTTGACTTTATGAACTAGCTTTACCTCTAATAATAGTAAAAGTCAAGGTGGCTTTGGAACAGCGGACGGAAGTAGAAAAAGATCCACATGAAGCCAAGTGGGGGGCAGGCAGTAGAGCAAGGTAGGTTTCGAAGGAATATATACCTGAGGGTCGTCGGCATGTGGCAAAGACGGCGTCGGGAGGCCGCATCTTGGCCACTACCGCAGGGAGGAAGAAGGGGTCGGAGGCGAGTGGGTGTGACGTGTACCCGCGAGTGGGTGTGAGAGAACTAGTGCGTGCGTGCACCGCTTCTCTTCGTGAGAGTACAATATACTATGCCCAAAGAACGTTCTCCAAAAGAGTAATAGTATAAGTGTGTGACGTGTGAGCTAAAATAAAATGTGCGCGGCGTCTTTTGTTTTTTAGAAGTTTTAAGGGTATGGTGTGAAGAGCACATATGTGTGTGACGTCTACCTGCAGATAGATGGTGGGTGCGAGAGGACTCGGGAGGGTGCGTGTGTGTGAGAGAGAGGGGGCACGTATCAATGCAATGCATGTGTCCGTAAATCATTATCTGACAAATGTTCGCCACAAGCCTTTTCTTGACGAACACCGTAAGAACCGTTAGATTGACATCCGACAGTGTCGGTTTGCCATGTCACTTAATGTAACAGCCACTCCTCCTACACACAAATCTTCCACGTGAGTGTTAGCAACCGCCGTATGCTCCCTCCGCTCCAAAATGCAAAGTGCATAGAGCTTTATTGAAAATTGAACCTCGCAAACTTTTACCGAAGTTTTCGTGGTACCAAATTGCACATGTAGAATACCCTGTATATATCATTTCATTCATATTCGAGAGGTAACTACAAAGATGGGGGAGGAGTCTACAAATAAAGACCATCGTATCACCTACAACAATTTCAACCATCCTTTGGTGTGGAAGAATATCATAGGAACTCTATATGATATGATTTTTATAGAATTTTTTCCTTTAGAGCCAATTGGTTCATAGGAATAGATTCATATACTCCACATTTCAAAGGAAATAAACATGATATCATTTCTATAGCTTTAGAGCCACTTGGTTCATATGAATGGATTCCTATACTCCCATATTTCAAAGGAAAATAAACATTAGCGTATATTCAATAGAAAAGTTTCTATGATATGACCCAAATTACATCTCTTTTCTAATCCCTCCTCATAGGAATTGAGATACATGTCATCTCTAGATTCAATAGAAAAGTTCCTATGATGTCTACCAAATGACATCTCTTTTCAAATCCCTACTCATAGGAATTGAGATACTCCATGTCATCTCTTTCCCTACAACTTCCATGTATACATCTTCTATTCCTAAATAGCTAGTACAACCCACTAGTAGCTTTTTTTCCAAGACATGCAACTATGGCACAAGAACTATATAGTGTGCGAATAACTTGAAAGATGGTCGCTGGATGAAGCTAATTCGACAAAGGCAGTAGATGGCAAATCCGAGCACTACTAGCCGTTGGATATCATCAACATTCCACCAGATCTGCCACATGTACAATTTAGAAGACTCCATGGTTGAAATTAAGCATAATGCACAAACCTCAAAACACAAGCACTTCTCCTTTGTTCTAGAATCTTCCATATCATAATTGATTTATTTTCTAAATGAATTGCCATTATTTGTTTTTACTTTATGCTTTACAATGCACAACCCCATGAATCTTAACATTTTTATAAAACTAATTGATTTTGAATGAGATGAACTATAAGAACTAAATGAACATCTACATCATGCATATATGACTCAAAGCTTTACATGCTATAGTGTGTATTTATTCATAATTTGGTTTCAAATCTCATGCTCAATGCATGTGTACCTTACTAGTTTTGAGTAGAGTCGCAAATTTCACGCTGCCCCGGTATATCAAAATGCAGGGCCCATGCATCATTGCCTTCGGTCGAACCCACGTCCACAATCTTTGTACGCATTTATATCTCCATCGTCCCCGAACCCAAAATTCTACCTCGTTCCCCTAAAACCAAGCGGCCCACACATATTTAATGCGTCGACTCGAACTCAATCCCTCTCCCGTTTACTATGACGTGATCCCTCACGCCGTAGTAGTACTCCTACAAACCCTACCACCGCACGCATCATCGGTTTTCTTCAAGAGGACGAGGGAGAAGCCGATTTGTAGTGGAGGCGCTTTCAAAAAAATGATCTGTAGTGGAGACCCCTACCCTAGGGTGCCCTTGGTAGCTGCCGCACGCATAATTGGTTTTCTCTTTTCTTTAAGCTCTTGCACCCTAGAGTAAAATGATGGTTGCTTCGTCCATCCAGCTTAATGCGGGAAAGGTGGGGCTTTGTGATTTGACCCTTCATCGCTCATTTTCTACTACTACGGTGCTACGACCGGGGTGCCTCCAATTCCAACCCCTGCTCTGAACTGTAATTTGGTTCATCGCACATGGAACAAGACGGTGGATGAGCCACATGTTGGCCAAAGGGGTCCTGTTAAGTGTGTCGCCATTTCGTGTGCGGACTGACCCTGCTTGGGTCGCTACGCCAACACGACAGGTGCAGCCTACCACTTGGTTTTCTCCTTGGTGAATCCCGACTATTGATCTAAAAAGATACGTACTGAACTACCCTCTCCATCTCGTTTTTTTAGGCGTCTCGGTTTATAGGGCGTGCATGTAGTTCTAGGTCATCCATTTGACTAACTAAATATGAGTTACTATGTCACAAAAAGTATATCATTGGATTATTAAGCGGATGTAGTTTCTAAACATATACTGTTCATCACATATATAGCCGTTAAATTCTCAACCTAGAACGACATGCATGCCATGTAAACCGATACGAAGGAAGTATAGTAGTAAAAATGAGGTGATTTTACCGAGCGATCAGCGGCGGAGCATGGCCTGTCATGCGGTCCCACGTGTCATGATGTACCAAGGCAATGCGTGTGTCCCGCTTGAGGCAGAAGCAATACTACATGGTTTGTGATGATGGCGAACCGAAGCATGAAATAATGGTTGCTTCGTCTGTTTAGGAAGGTGTGGCATTGTGATTTGACGTCTCATTGCTCATTAGTACTACTATTGGGGCGGTACGACTAGGGTGCGTCCCCCTGCTGCTCTGCACTATTATTTGGTTCTTGACACGTCGACCCAGTTGCTATATGTCCCACATGTCGGCGACAGGAAGTGCATAATTCATGAAAGCGAGCATCGACGGAGGACACTACTAGGAAAATGCTTATACATAGAATTTTAGGAGTAGCGCCTGTTTGGGCGCCGGCCAAAACGGGCGCTACTGCTACTGAATAGCAGCAGCGCTGGTTGGCGCGGAACACGCTGCTATTTAGCGGGCCGCCGGGGCCAAAAGGGCAGGCCACTTAGTCAGAAGGCAGATTTGCGCTCTACAGCCTAGTGGGCTTAGCAAAGGCTGGCCCATTACCCGCGCTGCCGTTAAGCCCACTCCTCCCAGCTGCCCCTCATCACTCAGCTCACTCACACTCCACACTCGTCCCTCAATCCCAAGACGCTGTTGCCGTCGACCTCAAGACTGCCGTCCCGCAGCTGCCCTCCTCCTGCGTCGGCCACCCTCGCCGGGCCGGCCGCCTCCCAGCGTCGGCGTCCTCCCCCCGCCGCCTCCCCCACACCGGCCCTCCTCCACCGAGAGGTACTCCTCCCTCCTTCCTCCTCCTCCTTCCCTTCCTAGATATAGTTATTAGAGAGTAGTTATTTTGAATCCAATGTAGTTGAAAAATTGTAGGTTCTTAGGATAATGCAAGTTATGATTGAACCCTAGCTAGGACAGATTAGGTATGAACCCTAGTTAATTCGTATGAACCCTAGGTTTTTAAATTTAGCTAGGTTTTAAATTTAGGACAGAAATTTTGCTAGGTTCTTAATTAGATGTAGTTAATAGAATTTTGGTGTTTTAAGTGCATTTAAAAGAGTTTTAGGTGTTTTAGTTGTTTTAGGTGTAGTCAACAGAATTTTAGGTGTTTTAGTTGTTTTAGGTGTAGTTAATAGAATTCTAGGTATTTTTTAAGTTAAAGCAATTGTTGTTTTTTTAGTTAAAGCAATTTTTCCTGTTATATGCAAATTTGAAGTGGCCATGTCATATTTTGAACATGTCACATTTTGGACATGTCATATTTTTCTGAGTGGCCTATGTTTTGCCAGAAATGTCGATTCGTTTATGTTCTTGCAAATTTCAGGCGCTCGATATGTCTTGCTTTTAGCAAAGGTCATGCCGAATTTTGCTAAGTGTTTATTAATTTTGTTTTCATAATTACGCATTTTGTTCTCGAAGACGATGCCTATCCAGTATCCTCGTCGTCGACTCGGCGGAGGACTGTATATGTATTCAACATCGACGATGCCTATCCCGCATATTCGATGTCAAATTCAGCATTTTGTTCTCGACGTCGATGATGTCCACCGCGGCTCACTGAAACTAGAGGAGCTATTATTCGAGATGTATTAGTGATATTATATGATGATCTTTGCTACAAACTACTATATATGTATTCGATGATGGATTATTAATTACCTATTAGTTATTTGCTTATTGAATGCAAAAGATGAGCGTGGTTTGTGCTACAAACTACTATATATGTATTCGATGATGGATTATATGATGATCTTTGCTACAAACTAGGTTTGATGATGATCTTTGCTACAAACTACTACAAACTACAAATTTTAGGTGTTTTAGTTGTTATATGATGATCTTTGCTACAAACCACTATATATGTATTCGATGATGGATTATTAATTACATATTAGGAAATGTCTGACGACGAAAGGGAATTCGCTATGTGCGTAGCATCGCGAAGATGAGCGTGGTCTGCGCGATGTGCCTCACCTGGTAGAAGGTCGGCGCTTCAGCATCAAGCTCCAAGAGACCTTCGATGTTGAAACGGTACGCAACGACGACAAGTATTTTTCGTTATTTTTTGCACGACTTCACTGCTTCTTCAACGTGTAATTTCCATCTTTTACAATTCGACTAGCTTATCCCATGCCATGCAAGACGCTATGTCTTGGAGAAGATGGGCTTTGAAGATCATGAAAGCATGGAGACAAAGATAATTCAACTAAGGACCCATATGATTTTGCTGTAAATCTATACAATTATGTTAACTAATCCATGTGACGTCCCCGATTCAATCATACACTAATCATGCACACAAACGTGTACGATCAAGATCAGGGACTCACGAGAAGATATCACAACACAACTCTAATAAATAAAATAAGTCATACAAGCATCATAATACAAGCCAGGGGCCTCGATGGCTCGAATACAAGTGCTCGATCATAGACGAGTATGCAGAAGCAACAATATCTGAGTACAGACATAAGTTAAACAAGTTTGCCTTAAGAAGGCTAGCACAAACTGGGACACATATCGAAAGAGGCGCAGGCCTCCTGCCTGGGATCCTCTTAAACTACTCCTGGTCGTCGTCAGCGGGCTGCACGTAGTAGTAGGCACCTCTAGTGTAGTAGGAGTCGTCATCGACGATGGCATCTGGCTCCTGGACTCCAGCATCTGGTTGCGACAACCAGAAGAAAGGAAAGGGGGAAAAGGGGAGAGAAAGCAACCGTGAGTACTCATCCAAAGTACTCGCAAGCAAGGAGCTACAATACATATGCATGGGTATATGTGTAAAGGGCCATATCAGTGGACTGAACTGCAGAATGCCAGAATAAGAGGGGGCTAACTTATCATGTCGAAGACTATGCTTCTGGCAGCCTCCGTCTTGCAGCATGTAGAAGAGAGTAGACTGAAGTCCTCCAAGTAGTATCGCATAGCATAAACCTACCCGGTGATCCCCTCCTTGTTGCCCTGTTAGAGAGCGATCACCGGGTTATATCTGGCACTTGGAAGGGTGTGTTTTATTAAGTATCCAGTTCTAGTTGTCATAAGGTCAAGGTACAACTCCAAGTCGCCCTGTTATCAAGATCACGGCTATTCAATAGATAAACTTCACTGCAGGGTGCACCACATAACCCAACACGCTTGATCCCATTTGGCCGGACACACTTTCCGGGTCATGCCAGCCTCGGAAGATCAACACGCCGCAGCCCACCTAGGCCAACAGAGAGGTCAAGACGGTCTAAACCTAAGCGCCAGGGTCTGGGCCCATCGCCTTAGCACACCTGCACGCTATGAGGGCGGCCGGAAGCGTAACTAGCCCCTTAATACAAGAGCAGGCTTACTGCCCAAAACTGCGCAAGGCTCAATCGCCGACGTCACGAAGGCTTCTACCGATACCACGACGCCGAGTGCCCATATCGTTCCCACGTAGGTTGTTAGTGCGTATAGACCAAATGGCCAGACTCATATCAAGATCTCGTTAAGCGTGTTAATGATGTAACCGCGGACACCGACCTCTCCGCCACAAAGTAACAGTCGGGGGCCGTCGGAAACCCAGGCCCACCTCTACCGGGATGGAGCCACCTGCCCCTTAAGCCCCCATCTCCGAACAGTATCACAAGTAATGTAACAGTATAAAGTATATAGCATATGTCCGAGATCACCTCCCGAAGTGATCACGGCCCAGTAGTATAGCATGGCAGACGGACAAGGGTGTAGGGCCACTGATGGAATACTAGTATCTTATACTAAGTAGTAGGATAGCAGGTGTAAGGGTAACAATCAGAGCAACAATGACAAAGGCTATGCATCGTAATAGGATTAACCGAAAAAGTAACATGCTACACTAATCTAATGCAAGCAGTAGAGAAGAAATAGGCGATATCCGGTGATCAACGGGGGGGCTTGCCTGGAAGCTCTGTTGCACAAGAAGAAGGGTCGTCGGTGACGTAGTCGTACTCGGTGGCATCAACGCCGGTCTCGGGGTCTACCAGGGAAGAAGAGGGGGGAATAAACAGTAAATACGGAGCAAACAAAGCATCACAAAACATAATGAGGCAATACGCGGTGCAAGGTATGCCCTAACGCGGTAGGAGGTGATACCGACGAAGGGGGGAAACATCCGGGAAGGTATCCCCGGTGTTTCACGTTTTCGGACAGACGAACCGGAGGGGAAAAATTGCATGTTTGCTATACTAGGGATGTGTGGCGGACGAACGGGCTGCGTATCCGGATTCGTCTCGTCGTTCTGAGCAACTTTCATGTACAAAGTTTTCCCATCCGAGGTACGGTTTATTTTATAAATTTTAAAAGTTTTATATCCTTTTTATAATTTATTTAATTAATTTAGTTCAACATTATCTAGAATAGTGCATGCTGACATCATCATGACGTCAGCAGCCAACAGAGGTGTTGGCTGGGTCACTGAGTGTGGGTCCCGCATGTCATTGACTGTTAACTAACTAACTAGTTTAATTAGTTTAGTTAACTGATTAGTTAACTTAATTAACAGTAGTTAATTAGGTTAAAATTAATTAAGTTAATTAATTAATTAACATTTTTATTTAACTATTTATATTATTATTTTAAATTATTTTTTTTGTTTTCGTTATAGGACGTGGGCCCCATGTGTCTGTGGCCCAGAGGGGAAATCGGCGTGCGGGCACTAGCAGGGCGCTGGCTTGGCCGCGTCCGGAGGCGGAGCAGAGCAGGGGAAAGCAGGAACAAGCCGATGCGAGCGGGTGCGAGGACTGAGAGGCGATGGCGCGGGGCAAGGCCACGGCAGGCGCGGGCCTCAGCGGCCAAAGCAGGGGGAGGCGCGCGGAGCTCCCGGTGCGTGCCGGCGCACGAGCGCACGACGCGAGGGAGTGGCAGACGGTGGCCGCACGGGAGGAGGTAAAGGAGGATAAGAGGAAGGGTTCCTCACAGGGGAGTTGCAGGGGGAAGGCAGTGCGCTCAGGGATGTGACCGCAGTGTTGCCGGTGATGGGAAGCGACGGAGGGCGGCGCCGATCGGGGAAGGTGCCGTCGTTGGGGTCGATCGGCTCCAGGCTCGGGGCAGTCCGGCGGGGAGGAGGACAAGGAGGCGACGACGACGGAAGGGTGGTCCGATGAGGAAGCGGCGCCAACGAGGTAGAAGCGGGACAACGGCGGTCGACGGGTCGTCGGCCCCGATCCGCATCGGGGGAAGCGAGGAGACGTGGGGGACGAGTGGGGTAATGGGGTCTGCTAGGGTTTCAGGGGTGGGGGGGTTAGTAGGCGTGGCTGGGCCGGCCTGTTCGGCCCGATGGCCAGCTGGGCCGAGGCCCAGCGAGAGGGGGGGTGTTGCCCCCTTTTGCTTTTTTTTTTGTTTTGTCTTTTCTTTTTCTTATTTTTCTTTTTTTTATTAGTAGTTTCTTTTAATTTTAGTTTTATAAAAATTACCACTAGTGCCTGAATTTGTATTTATCAACAAACTACTGTCAGGTTAATTCTTAACCCATAATAAAATAGTTTTAGCATTTTATAAATTCAATAGGCATTTCTTTAATTGTTTTCACCATCGCTTTTAATTGTTTTAGAGCCTTTAAACATTTTATCAAAGTTTGGTTTCTACACCATAATTACTTACGATTTATTTGACACAACCCGAACATTTTAGTTTTGATATTTGAAAATTTTACTCTTTGCCTATATTTTAAATTTGAATTTGAATTGTTTTTTTGAACTAAAGTGAGTTCATCTACAGTAACCGAGGTGACGTGACACAATTAGCGGAGGGTTACTATAGCTTAACTATCCGGGAGTCACAATTCTCCTCCACTACAAGAAATCTCGTCCCGAGATTTAACAGGTAGAGTATGGGGGAAAAGTCGGGTTACGAAATTCTAACGGATCTTCTCTGACTTAGTTTCTCTTCTCGAAGAGGTTGACCCATTACGTTGATGTCTTCATTTCTCTGCTTCAAGTCATGATGGTGAAGTCGGCATCCTTTCTTCGGGAACTCCCTCGTACTTACGAAAGAATAAAGGGTGGGTATTCTGGGAGAACGAACCTCTGCAAGGTCGACTATCTGGTCGATAACATCGGGGAGGGTGGCAGAAAGTAACTCTCGAAGTGAAAACAAAAAAATTATCGATTGCAAAGTAAGGAGGCATCATGGGAAGTTTCGAGTGGGTAGGCAATCATTCGATGCCTGAAACAAAGTGTGAAAGGGGTTCAGAGCAATGGGAATAAGTATTGCGTCTGATAACAGAACTGATGATCTCTCAGAAGGTGGCTAATAAATTACTTACGAGGACACGCGCGAGGAACAACCTTGGCAACAGGGGATTTACCGGAGAGTCAGGTTTTGATCTTGTGGAAATGTGGGTTATGGGCCCACCATGTGGGTTAAAGTAAGAAGGGCGTTGACATCTTGCACGGTCATGATAGCAAGACATGTCAGAGGGTAGGCTATCAGTTATGTTGGCAACAATGTCGGTACCAAGGGCGAGGGACGAAGAGAACCATTTTCCTGCTTGTTGAACGAGGCGGACCATTAGGCAAAGTTCTCGTCCATCGGTGGCTACCAGAATGTCATCAATGATAGTAATAGGGTCTTGCTGACAGAATTGTACACCGAGGTGTTTACATAAGAAGGAGAACATTACTGCTTAGATTATATAGATCGCAAGAAACTTTAAACCAACCAATTGAAAGGAAAATATGATCATCAGATTAAACAGAACAATCGAAAGGAAAATGTGTTTAAACACATATTTCAAGGGTATAACCTTCCCAAGGACAAGCAGAGCATGATATCCATGTCAGGATATAATGTAGAAAACTCTTTAGGTAGGGGAGAGAAATTTTATGACATTACCCATACAATAGTGTTTGGATAATTGAGCAAGAAACAATTAGCATTGGGATAAGTGTTCTTGTTGAAAATCGGAGTACGATAGACATGCTTCGAGATAGCATCGACATGGTCATCAGGTGAAGATCAGACTTCGGAAACACAAAGGATTCATCGGAAACAAGTTATAGAATAAGTCTTACCATTTCCTCATGGAAGAATGGATAACCTTGCTGAAAAGGAATCTATAACAATAGGGCCTCCGCCAGGTGTGCTAGGCACGACATCACCGACCGGGTCACATAAATACCATTATTATAACTCTTGGAAATATGTTCCAACCATCATATCGGACCAAGATTCAGATCTGATTGGTGTCAGGATACCTCAAACTCACGATGCTCGAGGAGAAAAGGTGCGACACAAATTGACGAGATGACATCAAAGATTCTCGGGAAATGAACTATGGAAGCGAGTTCTGAAACAAGAGTTCATCATTAAATCAAGAAGGGGATGAGGAGGTGGCTGATGAACTCAGCGATAATTCAACGAGGTATCCAAAAGATGGATCTCCACAATTATGTGGATAAGGAGATACCATTTGCCAGATCAAATGATATCAGGAAGTATGCTTGAGGAAAACATACACAACTAAACATTGGTTGATAGGTGCGTCCGAAATATGGGTTGGGTTGGACGACCAATGTCAGAATGGTGATTCAATAATAAATAGACTAAGAGTGAACGGCCGACCATAATCTTCAAAGCAATATGGTTGCTAGAAGGGCAGAATCCAAACATCACCGATCGAATCAACACGAGGACCAAGAAAGAATGGTGATGGTGAGAGGTATCACTATACCAAGAATTCTTAAGAGGTGGAGTAATCCTCACGACATTCTTGACATAACAGATGATAATACTTCAAGGTAGAACATCATACAAGCTAGATAGCAAGTATCATCCATAACATGAACAAGTTTGTGTTGGGGGAAGGAAAGAATGTTGTCGATGATAACACAACCATCGAGGGGCAAGGATGGTATTTCCCATCATGAATTTTATTGATATCCTGGAAGAGCTCAGAATGCTGACGATGATCACGACACATTTGTCGAGAGGTTTCATGACGATGTAATCGGTCGGCGATGACATCAAGTCAAAGGAATGATGAAGCAAAAGGTTATTGGAACCATGGGTACGACACAAACTCGAAATCAAGCTTGTTGTTTAAGGTCAAATGATATGACGAGGAAGATCGGCATAAGGTTATCTCATCGTCGAAAATTGTGCTCCGGGAAGAAGGACCAGGTAGCACAGTTAAATTTTTGCACAAAATGATATAGCCGATCAGGCTAGGAATGACGTGATGGAGTATTAAACTTCTCAACCACAAAGTACTAGGAGTATCAGATCATAGGGTGATTCAATTCACTAACCGGAGTTCTCGCTGATTTACAACCCGTAACCCGTGGAGTGACTATGACGGGAAAGGCACTACTTCATCGAAATGATAAGATGTAGTGCAATCGGTTGATATCCTCGAGATACTGTGGGGAATACTCAAAGGTAGATCAAAATAGAGGTTGGGCTAGGGTATTGCTCAAGAAGTCAAGTGCTTAAACTTGCACGAGAAAATGTATTTAAAGGAGAACATGGTCGGAACCACGATTGTAAAAGGCCGGATCCCAGATATAAGAACTTATACCAAGGGAATAATTAATTTAAGAGAAGCTTTAATGATAAGATCTACATCGTGTCCATGGGCATGAACACAAAGTTCAAGGTCGACTCCCACTTCTTCAATGCATAACCTTTCATTCACTGCTCTAGATAAAAATGATTTTAGTGTCAAGACCTACCTGGTGAATTACCAGAGGAGTATGACCCGTGAAAACTTTCGAGTTCACACAGATCAAGGAAGGCATAAGTTCAACCCATCGGGGCTTCTTAGAACATATACCATGAACTTCATGAGTAAATAACACAAGCTCAAAAGTAGAGCATGGTCGAAAAAGTAGAGGATACAATTTACCAAAGGCATTATGTATCGGGTAAAGAGCTCATAAGAATTTTGGTTGTGAAGGACACTGTCGGATAATAACCCGGCAATGGGTATGGCGGCCCACAACGGGGCTGATGTGAGTATTGGTACTCAATCAGAGGAAGAAGGAATGCCAATGCAAAGAATTTTATGATTTCCAAATTAAAGGATCAAAAGCAATTGTTCTGATCAAAAATGAATAAGTTCAATAGACTTACAAGTACAACTGATCAAGGCATTGATTGGCCAACAACCAGCTCATATCCAAATGATATCTGAGCCAGAAGGATAATCCTAGGATTCGACTGATGATTGTGAACATTCACAACTTATTTAATCAATGGACTCAAAAATGATAGTGACAAAGGATTCCAATAAGATTATTGTGCTTATGGGATTAACCATAATGCAAGCAAGCGAGAATTTCAAGAACAACAGGCTGTTGAGGATTTTCGAAAGATCAAATAGTATTTCGAAGACTTTGGTGAAATACATGAACAACGGGGAAAGAACAGATACTCGGTAAGTGTGAGGAATTATCCGTAGGGGGTATTCATGTGGGAAGAACTGCAAGGCAGTAGGCACAAAGTATTATCGCATAATAGAGAGAATTTTGAGGTATCTTGTAATAACAAGATCAACGCGGAATGATTGTATCAATGGCAACTGCACGTGGTTATCTCTAAGGGTTTATTGATGGAAGGGAATTGCTATAGCAATCACACAAAGCCTTGAGAGAACATCGAAGAGTATCTTCAGAAACCTTCGGTGCACCGAGTAATCATCTTAAGTGTGGGGCCCTCTGGGAGGAAGTGGTTACGAGAACCTAGAGAGTTAGTAAATTCATTTTAACCCTAATAGAAGAGAGATCAGAGTCCCAGAGTATAGACGAGGACTAGAAGATCCTAATACCACCCAATCTTGGCGTGGGCCCGTAAGGCGCTTACAGCCATGTTAATAAAAGTTTTGTAATGTCTAGACTCGACTTTGGCCTAGAAGTGTGGAAGGGGATTCAGATCGGCAAATGGCTCGATACCAACTTCAGGACGCTCGATTCAATCATACACTAATCATGCACACAAACATTAATACGATCAAGATCAGGGACTCACGGGAAGATATCACAACACAACTCTAATAAATAAAGTAAGTCATACAAGCATCATAATACAAGCCAGGGGCCTCGAGGGATCGAATACAAGTGCTCGATCATAGACGAGTCAGCAGAAGCAACAACATCTGAGTACAGACATAAGTTAAACAAGTTTGCCTTAAGAAGGCTAGCACAAACTGGGACACATATCGAAAGAGGCGCATGCCTCCTTCCTGGGATCCTCCTAAACTACTCATGGTCGCCGCTGCCGGCTGCACGTAGTAGTAGGCACCTCCAGTGTAGTAGGAGTCGCCGACGGTGGCGTCGGCTCTGGACTCAAAGATCTCTGGTTGCGATAACTAGAAGAAAGGAAAGGGGAAAAGGGGAGAGAAAGCAACCGTGAGTACTCATCCAAAGTACTCGCAAGCAAGGAGCTACACTACATATGCATGGGTATATGTGTAAAGGGCCATATCAGTGGACTGAACTGCAGAATGCCAGAATAAGAGGGGGATAACTAATCTTGTCGAAGACTACGCTTCTGGCAGCCTCCGTCTTGCAGCATGTAGAACAGAGTAGACTGAAGTCCTCCAAGTAGCATCGCATAGCATAAACCTACCCGGCGATCCCCTCCTCGTTGCCCTGTTAGAGAGCGATCACCGGGTTATATCTGGCACTTGGAAGGATGTGTTTTATTAAGTATCCAGTTCTAGTTGTCATAAGGTCAAGGTACAACTCCAAGTCATCTTGTTACCAAAGATCACGGCTATTCGAATAGATAAACTTCCCTGTAGGGGTGCACCACATAATCCAACACGCTTGATCCCATTTGGTCGGACACACTTTCCTGGGTCATGCCCGGCCTCGGAAGATCAACACGTCGCGGCCCCACCTAGGCCAACAGAGAGGTCAGTACGCCGGTCTAAACCTAAGCGCTCAGGGGTCTGGGCCCATCGCCCTTAGCACACCTGCACGTTGCGAGGGCGGTCGGAAGCAGAACTAGCCCCCTTAATACAAGAGCAGGCTTACGTTCCAAACCGGCGCGCGCCGCTCAGTCGCTGATGTCACGAACGCTTCGGTTGATACCACGACGCCGAGTGCCCATATCTTTCCCACGTAGTTGGTTAGTGCGTATAGACCAAATGGCCGCACTGCATCAAATACCAAGATCTCGTTAAGCGTGTTAATGATGTAACCGCGAACACCGACCAGGGCCAGGCCCACCTCTCACCTCGGCGGTCACAACTTGCCATGTCGCTCCGCCACAAAGTAACAGTTGGGGGCCGTCGGGAACCAAGGCCCACCTCTACCGGGATGGAGCCACCTGCTCCTTCAGCCCCCATCTCCGAACAATATCACAAGTAAATAACAGTATAAAGTATATAGCATATGCCCGAGATCACCTCCCGAAGTGATCACGGCCCAGTAGTATAGCATGGCAGATGGACAAGGGTGTAGGGCCACTGATGGAATACTAGCATCCTGTACTAAGCGGTAGGATAGTAGATAAGGGTAACAACTGTAGCAACAATGACAGGCTATGCATCAGAATAGGATTAATCGAAAGCAGTAACATGCTACACTAATCTAATGCAAGCAGTATAGAGAAGGAATAGGCGATATCTGGTGATCAAGGGGGGGCATGCTAGGAAGCTCTGTTGCACAAGAAGAAGGGTCGTCGGTGACGTAGTCATACTCGGTGGCATCAGCGCCGGTCTCGGGGTCTACCGGGGAAGAAGAGGGGGGAAGAAACAGTAAATACGGAGCAAACAAAGCATCACAAAACATAACGAGGCAATACGCGGTGCTAGGTATGCCCTAACGCGGTAGGAGGTGATACCGACGAAGGGGGTAAACATCCGGGAAAGTATCCCCGGTGTTTCGCGTTTTCGCACAGACTAACCGGAGGGAAAAATTGCATGTTTTCTATGCTAGGGATGTGTGGCGGACGAACGGGGTGCGTAACCGGATTCGTCTCGTCGTTCTGAGCAGCTTTCATGTACAAAGTTTTCCCATCCGAGGTACGGTTTATTTTATAAAGTTTAAAAGTTTTATATCCTTTTTATAATTTATTGAATTAATTTAGTTCAACATTATCCAGAATAGTGCATGATGACATCATCATGACGTTAGCATGACGTCAGCAGTCAACAAAGGTGTTGACTGGGTCGCTGACGTGTGGGTCCCGCATGTCATTGACTGTTGACTAACTAACTAGTTTAATTAGTTTAGTTAACAGATTAGTTAAGTTAATTAACAGTAGTTAATCAGGTTAAAATTAATTAAGTTAATTAATTAATTAACGTTTTTATTTAACTATTTATATTATTATTTTTAATTCTTTTTTTTGTTTTCGTTCTAGGGTGTGGGCCAAATGTGTCTGTGGCCCAGAGGGGCAATCGGACGTGCGGGGACTAGCGGGGCGCCCGGGCGCTAACTGGCACCGGAGCCGGGCGCAGCCCGGCTAGCCCCGGGTGCTGGCCGGGGCGGAGGAGAGCGCCGGTGAGTCTGTGGCGGAGGCGATGTGCACGGGAGGGGGGAGCGATAGGCTGCGGGTGCTGGCTTGGCCGCGTCTGGAGGCGGAGCAGAGCAGAGGAAAGCAGGAGCAGGCCGATGCGAGCGGTTGCGAGGAGTGAGAGGCGATGGCGCGGGGCGAGGCCACGGAGGGCGCGGGCCTCAGCGGCCAGAGCAGGGGAGGGCGCGCGGGGCACCTGGTGCGTGCCGGCGCACGAGCACACGACGCGAGGGAGTGGCAGACGGTGGCCGCACGGGAGGAGGTAAAGGAGGATAACAGGAAGGGTTCCTCACAGGGGAGTTGCAGGGGGAAGGCAGTGCGCTCGGGGAGGTGGCGGCAGTGTCGCCCGGTGATGGAGGCGACGGAAGGCGGCGCCGATCGGGAAGGTGTCGGCGCTGGGTCGATCGGCTCGGGCTCGGGCTGTCGGGGGGGGAGGAGGACGAGGAGGCGACGACGACGGTAGGGCGATGCGATGAGGAAGCGGCGCCAGCGAGGTTGAAGCGGGACGACGGCAGTCGACGGGGTCGTCTGCCCATGATCCACATCGGGGGGGAAGCGAGGGAGACGTGGGGGGACGAGTGGGGTAGTGGGGTGCGCTAGGGTTTTAGGGGTGGGGGGTTAGTAGGCGCGGCTGGGCCGGCCTGGTCGGCCCGATGGCCAGCTGGGCCGAGGCCCAGCGAGGGGGGGGGGGTGTTGCCCCCTTTTGCTTTTTTATTTTGTCTTTTATTTTTGTCCTTTTTTTATTTGTAGTTTCTTTTAATTTTAGTTTTATGAAAATTACCACTAGTGCCTAAACTTGTATTTATCAACAAACTACTGTGAGGTTAATTCTTAACCCATAATAAAATAGTTTTAGCATTTTATAAATTCAATAGGCATTTGTTTAATTGTTTTCACTACTGTTTTAATTGTTTTAGAGTCTTTAAACATTTTATCAAAGTTTGGTTTCTACACCATAATTACTTACGATTTATTTGACACAACCCGAACATTTTAGTTTGGGTATTTGAAAATTTTACAGTTTGCCTATATTTTAAATTTGAATTTGAATTGTTTTCTTGATCTAAAGCGAGTTCATCTACAGTAACCGAGGTGACGTGACATAATTAGCAGAGGGTTACTATAGCTTAACTATCCGGGCGTCACAATACAATTTTGGTTGCCTGAATTGGGAAGCCCTTTGCAAGGCATATGATTTTCATGCGGGTATGCTTCTCACCTTCGATATTGATGATCCTGACATCGATTTAAAATAATATGACCATTTGGGTCCTTGTTGACACGCTTCCAGTTCTACCGCTGTGTGAGTTTTTCAAACATATTTATTAAGTAATTTATATTGTTTATTTGAAAATATTTGACAGCTTATTTCCATTAACAGCTTATTTTCATTCTTCAAAAGATGTACGGAAAATGGTAGACAGAACCTAGCTACTACTACAATGATGAAGCACAATTAACCTATAAAGAGAAAGATGGTCTTATCGCATTTTTTACTAATCTTGAGAATTATAATAGCTATTATCAAACTCCTCCACATTATGGTCAATACATGCCACTAGTGCACGTGTTGAACTACGGTAACATCAATGGAGATAGCATGGTAAGATTTTCTACTATTACGACATTCGTGCATCTTTTGCATAAATTCTCCTAAACTAAGCTACATTGCTAACTACAAAGTTATTACTACGTTTTTGAACAGAAAATCCTGATGGATTGTGTGACTCATCTGATGTTGTCGAGAGGTCCTGTTGATGTTGTGAGCTTACGGCCACCACGGCCGTGTCGACCGCAAAGATCCACATCACTCCTGTCCATATCGGATTTCTAAAAGAGAGGAAGCCATGATAATAAATGATTTCAAAAAATATTTGAACCATCGTAGAGAGCTATTTGGAAGCAACATTGTGCGTAGGCCAAGACATGGAGACAGGATGATCTCCGTTCTTTATTATGGAGAGTCAATTTTCCTTAATGGAGAATCAATGCCTATTTTGTTTTATGATATTTTACCTAAGACAGGGTAGAGTAGGTTCTATGAAAGGAGTAGGTCATAGCTAGAATGTGTTATTATGTGCTACAATGTGTTAGAGTTGGTGATGATGAGGAGGAGTTGTGATTATGACTAGTGACCAACTTGTTATATGATGTCTCATTGACGAACATTATTTGGGGGTGATGACAAGTGGTAATGAATATGCTATTTATACAGACTAGTTCATGATGAGTTGTTATTGTATAAAAGATATATCTGTTTAAACATGTACAGCGCCAAAATGCTAAAAAACCATAAATTTTAGCAGTGGCGCGGGCCAAAATATTAACAGCAGCGCTCATTTACCAGTAGCGCTCTACGGTGCCGCGCTACTAGTACCTGAACTTACCAGTAGCACTGGCCTAAAAAAGCGTTACTGCTACAAAATAGATGTAGCGCCGTAGCAGTAGCGCTGGTGCCCCCGCTACTGGTAGCTCAAAAACCAGCGCTACTGGTATGGTTTTCCCTAGTAGTGGGAGTACAAGACACGGCTTGGGTTTTTGCTGCTTCGCGCGATCCATCGATACAAACCCGGACTAAAAAAGGCGATGGTGGGTCTTTTCCCGCACGGCAGGCAGGGGAGTTTGGTATAGTCTGTTCGAGGCAAGGAGGCAGGAAGGGAAACAAGCAAATAAAGGTTGAGCGACTTAGTTTTGGGAAAATCTGATTTTACGGAGTACGTACCCACTAGGCTTTATAGGGCTCATCTAAAAAACATTCATTTTTCCGTTATATAAGTCTCAATTCTACTACTAGTAGTAGTACCATCACATGTTGTATTTCGAGGTGCGTTAGATCACCCGATGCAAGCAGTGTCAAGAGAAAACTCACCAATGCATGTAGAAGTTCATGGAAATTTAGTGGTCATTCATGCATTCGTTCTAATTAATGCCTCGGTAAACATAACTTCTTGAGAAAACGAGCGTGCATTTTATTACTTGTGCAAACTAGAGTACGAAATTAATTCGACCACTCACCGTCTACCTTGGTTGGAGAGATTTTGAAATTGAGCCATAAATTGGAAAGGAGGGAGAAGTAACTTTTGTCTCGATTACTATTTGTGGCCTTGTATAGATGCAAAATGTATTTTTTATAGTGGCCTTGTATAAGTAAATGGAGGAAGTACTAAAGGAAATATATATTCCAAACAATATGATAATCTCTCAAACCAAGGTAGTAGGGACGAAGAGTAAACGAAGGGAGTAGTAAAAATTTCTCCTCGTCCTGTGAGCCACCGTGCGTGTGGGCGAGGGAGCGGGCGTAAGGCGTACAGTACTACTACTAATAAGCAAGCTTCACCTCCTCCTGCGATCCACCCCGCCCGTAGGCGGGGGAAACAGCATACTAAGCAAGCTTCTCCTCGTTCTGCGAGTTGACGGGACACATCAAAAGTACTCCAGAGTATGGGGCCTTGCCTCTAAGGTAGGCCCCACATGGTTTGCCTCTTTTTTAACATAACGTGTCAAGTCGCAATTTATTTGTTCACCCGTGGTAGACGATCCTCCCTCCACCAAGTGGACAACCAGTACACGGTCAAATTACAACGTGGGCTGCCTTTTCGTAAAGAAATGAGCTCCACCGTGTACCCGCGCGGGTGTGGTTGGGAAAGAGACGGGAGTACGCTTGTCGTGCGTGCAGCTCTTCTCTTCGTGCACGTCCCCCACCTACGTGGGTGTGTGTGTGAGATACAAACCTAGACAAATGGCTTGTGTGGAATAACTACTCTTCGTAAGCCATTGTAAGAGTCGATAAAATTGTGAAGGAGGAGATAGGGGAGTGGCGGAGGTGTGCGATTCTTGGCCGGCGTTTGGCCTTGTTTAAATAGGAGAGTAAATAGACGGCGGACAGGAGGAGCTCGTCCTGCATTGCGTTTAATGCCGGCCCGGTCATGAACGGACGTATGTCCAGAGGGGGTTTCTCGGGTTCCACGGGCGGGTTTCATGGAGGCGTTTGAATGTGGCAAGGAGGCGTCTTCAGCCGGGAGTGCAGCGAGTGGCGCCCTCGACTCTGACGTAGGACACTGCGCCGTTCTTCCACTGACGTGTGGCTCTTTGGGTACATGGGCTGCATGTCAGTGACGCAACGCAGGCAGCCCACAACAGAGGAACCTTTGGTGGGCCAGGGCAGTCAGAAGCGGGCATTTCATAAACCGACGATTGTTCATTGAGCGTGACATCATCATTTTCATGTAGATAAGCCTACTATGTTGATAGCCCATTCGATACGTTATGATTCATAAAGACCGCTGCAAACATCAATGTTCTGCTTATCATAGATAAGATTGATTAATACCCGTAACAATCCATGTCCTTAAAAAAGGGTGCATGCACGTATAGGTTGAGCGTGTGTATTGCTTCGTGTGTATGCAGGCGTGCGAGTGGTGCGTATGTGCAAGGGTACATTTCAGTGTTGCATGCATGTTTGCGTACGTGCGTGTGTTCGTGAGTGCATGTGTATGTGTCAGTGTTGCACGCCTGCATGCGTGCGTGTGTTCGTTATGTGTACGTGTCAGTGTTGCACGCCTGCATGCGTGCATGTCTTGCGTGCGTGCATGTGTACGTGCGGGGTGAGGCTACACGTCAGTCGACTGACTTTTTCATCTCTGGTCATTAGATTTTCCAGCCGTTGGATACGAAATCAAGGGCCTGCAGTTTATCATCAAACTCCACCCCCCTGAGCCGCCAGCCACCACCGGCCGAACCGCTGGCCACCGCCGCCGCTGGCCGCTTGCCACCACGCCGCCCGCCCGCCAAAACCACTCCCCACCGCCGGTCGCCGCCCGGACCGATACCTCTATGCCCTCCCCCATGACGAAGCGATATGGGCGTAGGGTGAGGGCATAAAGTGGTGAGGCATATGTGGTTGCCGAGAGCGGCAAACACTCAGGCAGGATGTCTACATTTGTCCCATTTTTTATCTCCTCGGCGACATTTTCCTATGTGAGCACGGGAAATCTAGACCTGCTCATTCTCATTTCCATTGTCCCCCCACACTCGTCACTTTCTTTCGTTTTTCAACCAAGAGATAGGTCCAGTTCCCCTGTAACGCCCTCGATGCAGCTATATCTCCCACGTGTCGAAGCACGACTTAGAGGCATAACCGCATTGAAAGCAATGTCGCAAGTGAGGTAATCTTCACACAACCCATGTAATACATAAGGGAAAGAGATACATAGTTGGCTTACAGTCGCCACTTCACACAATACATAAATAAACATCCATCATTCAGATTACACTCGAGGTCCGACTACGGAACCAAAATAAAGAAGATACCCCAAATGCTACACAGTTCCCCGATCGTCCCAACTGGGCTCCACTACTGATCATCAGGAAAAGACACATAGTAACGACCACGTTCCTCGTCGAACTCCCACTTGAGCTCGGTTGCGTCATCTGACTTTGGCGTCGTCGGCACCTGCAACTGTTTTGGTAGAATCTGTGAGTCACGGGGTCTCAGCAATCTCACACCCGCGAGATCAAGACTATTTAAGCTTATAGGAAGGACAGAGTTGTGAGGTGGAGCTGCAGCAAGCGACTAGCATATATGGTGGCTACATTCGCAAAAGAGAGCGAGAAGAGAAGCAAGGCGCGATCGTGAAGCTAGTAGCGATCAAGAAGTGATCCTGAACTACTTACGTCAAACATAACTCCAACACCGTGTTCACTTCTCGGACTCTGCCGAGAAGAGACCATCACGGTTACACACGCGGTTGATGTGTATTAATTAAGGTCAACTTCGGGTTTTCTACAAACGGACATTAACAAATTCCCATCTGCCGCATAACCGCGGGCACGGCTGTCTAAAGATAATA
The DNA here is from genome assembly GCA_021605145.1 of Aegilops bicornis. Classification (NCBI taxonomy): domain Eukaryota; kingdom Viridiplantae; phylum Streptophyta; class Magnoliopsida; order Poales; family Poaceae; genus Aegilops; species Aegilops bicornis. The sequence continues at coordinate 192,488,958 of CM038672.1, read as the reverse complement.
CCCTGCAGGGGTGTCCCAAGCTCTCACGGTCAACGAAGTATATTCCTTCTACCGGAAGACCCGATCGATCTCGGAATCCCGGACTACAAGACATTTCGACGACAATAAAACAAGACCAGCAAAGCCGCCCGATTGTGCCGACAAATCCCGATAGGAGCTGCACATATCTCGTTCTCGAGGCACATCTGGATCGGACTAGCTACGAGTAAAACCAAGCCTCGAAGTTTCCCGTGGTGGCCCGCAGTAGCTCGATTCGGGCCAAGACTTTCGAAGGAGCACTGGTCCGGGGGGTTAAAATAAAGATGACCCTCGGGCTCGCGAAAACCCGGGGAAAAGGCTTAGGTGGCAAATGGTAAAACCAAAGTTGGGCCTTCTTTGGAGGAGTCTTATTCAAAGCGAACTGTCAAGGGGTCCCATAAATCACCCAACCGTGTAAGGAACGCGAAATCAAGGAACATAACACCGGTATGACGGAAACTAGAGGCGGCAAGAGTGGAACAAAACACTGGGCATAAGGCCGAGTCGTCCACCCTTTACCAAATATATAGATGCATTAATTATAGCAGATATATTGTGATATCCCCAACAAGTAAACATGTTCCAACAAGGAACAACATCTCCATGTTCCAACAAGGAAAAACTTCATCTTCACCTGCAACTAGCAACGCTATAAGAGGGGCTGAGCAAAGCGGTAACATGGCCAAACAACGGTTTGCTAGGAAAGGATGGTTAGAGGTTCGACATGGCAATATGGGTGGCATGATAGCAAGTGATAGGCATCGTAGCATAGGCATAGCAAAAGAGCGAGCATCTAGCAAGCAAAGATAGAAGTGATTTCGAGGGTATGGTCATGTTGCCTGCAAAGTTCTCAGAGTTGTCGAAAGCTTGATCCTCGTAAGCGTTCTCAACAGTTTCCTCGTTCACGTACTCGTCTCCCGGCTCTACCCAAAGCAAGAACACAAACAAAGGAACCACAATAAATCACGGTGCAATGCACAAGCAACATGATGCAATACATGGCATGATATGCGAGATGTGATATGCAATGCGTATGCGTGCTCCGGAAGGAAACTGATGAACCAGGCATTAACTTGGTAAACCAAGTATGCCGCTGGAAAGGTGAGATGATTTCGGTTGAAATCGATATAAAGATCACCGGAATCGGATGCACGGTTTGCAAATGACAAGCAAATCAAGAATGAGACAAATCTGCCATTAACAGCATGATACTACTTAGCAAGCAACAAGAAATTAAGCTACTGCACCCAAACGTACCAGAAAAGCATATGGCAGTGATCTACTCAAGATGCTTGACAAAATATGAACACTGAGCTACGGCTAAATCGCACCATAACAGGTCCAAACAAGCATGGCAAAAGTGCAAAATATATCAGCTTCACAGACTTGCAATAGCACCCATGTAAACATAGAAGTTTCGTTAACAGATTCAGCAACAGGAAGCAATGTTCAGAGCAAGCAAACAGCATGCTACAGGAACTTATAATAGCAAAACAAGGCATGGCATGAATCTACCCAAAGCATAGAACAAAAGTCCCTTACTGACCATAAGCCAAAAAGGATAAGAAGATGCAATAGCACCCATGTAAACATAGCAAGTTTCGTTAACAGATTAAGCAACAGGGCATGACAAAACCAGATAACAAGTAGGCATGTTTAAGAGCTCAATGCAGTCACTACATAGCATCTAATGATAAACTAAGCATACATCCATCAAGAAGACATGGCATATAAGCTATACATGGCAAGAACAACATCATAGCATACACGGATCAACTACAACAACCTTGGCAAAATTGAATAACACGTAAACAATCTGCTAGGAAACCTTTTATAGCAAAAGTAGAGCTCGATTGACTCAATCTATGGCACTCCATAATTGCAAAAAAGGGCATCTATGGATAGAGCATAACCATATGTTCAAAACATCCTTAATGAAGTATCTCAAAATATGCATGGATCTCTCGGTAGCATCAAGTTAACATGGCATAAAAATATTAACAAAACAGGGGCTGAAATCAGCAACATCATGAAGCCTAGTTTGCATGCTTGTGCTAGTCACCACAGATGTCACAAAAATACATGGAATATACCCCTGTAAAGATGGCATGGCATATTACAAAACACATGTAGGGCTCAAAATCATAGGGTGCACACGTCAATCATGGCAAAAATGACAAAAGTGCATGTTCATATAAGAATCTGAAACTAACATCACATAGCCCTCTTCCAACAGCATGTCGGGCATCAAGATGAGCTCAAATGAAAATGATGCAATCAGATGAAATGAGCTACTTATCTAGATGAACATTGCTACATATTGCACGCACGAAACGGAGCAATATGCAGAGAGTTACGGCAAGATGAAAATGCAACAAAATACTGACAGAATAAAAACTTGGAGGAAATTTCGGGGGAGAAGAGGTCAACCCTCGGTGGATCTGGATCCAGATCCGGCTGGACGAGGTTCACGGAGCGGGAGAGGGCGCGGAGGAGGGCCGGGGTCGGGCGAGGTGGGGCGTCGGATCCGGGCGGAGGAGGCGGCCGGGCGCAGGGCGGCGGCGGCGGACGGCGGCGAAGTTTTGGGCCGGGCGGCGACGAGGCGGCGGCCGAAGGGAGGGCCAGCGGCGGGCGGCGGCCTTGCTGCGGAGCGCGCGCGGCTGGGCCGGGCTGGGCCCCGCTGGCTCGCGGCCGGGCTGGCGGCGGGCGATGTGGGCACGCCACGTGGGCGTGGCCGTGATTGGTCCGGGCGGCGGGCGGACGCGTCGCCCGCCGGATGTGTCCCAAGAACGGCGAGAGGAGCGGGGCTAGGGTTAGGGGCGGAATTGATCGGGGATTTCGGGGGAGGGGTGTATTTATTGGTAGAAGGAGCTAGGAAGCTCCAAATGAGGTGCGGTTTTCGCCCACACGATCGTGATCCGACGATGGAGAGCATGGAAGTGACTTAGATGGGTTATTGGGCTGTTTTGGAGGGGTGTTGGGCTGCAACTTAAAAGAGGCCTTTGCGGATATGTGGATAACCGTTGGAGTACCAAACGCGCTCCAAATGACCCGAAACATGACAGGTGGTCTACCGGTGGTGTACCAAGGCCACTTGGCAAACCTCGGTCCATTCCGAGAAAGTTTAGTACCCGCTCACAGAAAAATGTAAAAGGGGACGCCGGGGGACATAGGAGTCTTGGGATTGCAAAACAGACAACGGGGAAAATGCTCGGAATCATGAGACGAACACGTATGCAAATGAGATGCACATGATGACATGATATGAGATGCATGACATGAACAAAATGCAAAACAAAAGACAAAAACCCAACCACGGAGGGAATATCATATCACAATGCCGAAAATGGCAAAAGTTGGAGTTACAAATATGGAAAGTTACATCCGGGGTGTTACATCCCCCCACCCTTCGCCATCCACCATGCTTTCATCATCTTTTCAACTAAGAGACCGGTTGGGTAGCCAGTATATACTACTTTCCCCCGTTTCCTCTTAGAACCAAGTCCTAGATTCATGCTACAGCTTTCCCACTTCCGTCCCTGTTTGAACCAACTCTTACAGTTGACTGTATGAACTAGCTTTACCTCTAATAATAGTAAAAGTCAAGGTGGCTTTGGAACAGCGGACGGAAGTAGAAAAAGATCCACATGAAGCCAAGTGGGGAGCTGGGGCAGTAGAGCAAGGTAGGTTTCGAAGGAATATATATACCTGAGGGTCGTCGGCATGTGGCAAAGACGGCGTCGGGAGGCCGCATCTTGGCCACTACCGCAGGGAGGAAGAAGGGGTCGGAGGCCCTCCGGAGCCGGCGCTCTCTCGGAGAGAATGGCACGGCCACCGATCGGGAAGCGCGGGCAACCGTTGGTCTCCTCCCTCGCTGCCGACGAGAGCGTGAACGATGCACCTACACCCCTGCCCCGGTCGAGGTTGTCCGGCCGGATTTGTGACTAGCCATGAGCTGAGAGAGAGTGTGGCCACCTATGTCTTGCTTACATCTGGAGAGTATGAGAGAGTGAACGAGAGGAACCCTAGTAAAGCAAGCGCTAAGGCTCTTGCTTATATATAGTGGAGTGATTTTGTTGTACCATCTTCAAAAAAATGCGCTCCTACGTGTACCCGCGAGTGGGTGTGAGAGAACTAGTGCGTGCGTGCACCGCTTCTCTTCGTGAGAGTACAATATACTATGCCCAAAGAACGTTCGCCAAAAGAGTAATAGTATAAGTGTGTGACGTGTGAGCTAAAATAAAATGTGCGCGACGTCTTTTGTTTTTTAGAAGTTCTAAGGGTATGGTGTGAAGAGCACATATGTGTGTGACGTCTACCTGCAGATAGACGGTGGGTGCAAGAGGACTCGGGAGGGTGCGTGTGTGTGAGAGAGAGGGGGGCACGTATCAATGCAATGCATGTGTCTGTAAATCATTATCCGACAAACGTTCGCCACAATCCTTTTCCTGACGAACACCGTAAGAACCGTTAGATTGGCATCCGACAGTGTCAGTTTTGCCATGTCACTTAACAGAACAGCCACTCCTCCTACACACAAATCTTCCACGTGAGTGTTAGCAACCGCCGTATGCTCCCTCCGTTCCAAAATGCAGTGCATAGAGCTTTATTGAAAATTCAAACCTCGCAAACTTTTACCGAGTTTTCGTGTACCAAATTGCACATGTAGGATACCCTGTATATATCATTTCATTCATCTTCAAGAGGTAACTATAAAGATGGGGGAGGAGTCTACAAAGAAAGACCATCGTATCACCTGCAGCAATTTCAACCATCCTTTGGTGTGGAAGAATATCATAGGAACTCTATATGATATGATTTTATAGAATTTTTCCTTTAGAGCCAATTGGTTCATAGGAATAGATTCATATACTCCACATTTCAAAGGAAATAAACATGATATCATTTCTATAGCTTTAGAGCCACTTGGTTCATATGAATGGATTCCTATACTCCCATATTTCAAAGGAAAATAAACATTAGCGTATATTCAATAGAAAAGTTCCTATGATATGACCCAAATTACATCTCTTTTCTAATCCCTCATCATAGGAATTGAGATACATGTCATCTCTAGATTCAATAGAAAAGTTCCTATGATGTCAACCAAATGACATCTCTTTTCAAATCCCTACTCATAGGAATTGAGATACTCCATGTCATCTCTTTCCCTACAACTTCCATGTATACATCTTCTATTCCTAAATAGCTAGTACAACCCACTAGTAGCTTTTTCCAAGACATGCAACTATGGCACAAGAACTATATAGTGTGCGAATAACTTGAAAGATGGTCGCTGGATGAAGCTAATTCGACAGTGCAGAGATGGCAAATCCGAGCACTACTAGCCGTTGGATATCATCAACATTCCACCAGATCTGCCACATGTACAATTTAGAAGACTCCATGGTTGAAATTAAGCATAATGCACAAACCTCAAAACACAAGCACTTCTCCTTTGTTCTAGAGTCTTCCGTATCATAATTGATTTATTTTCTAAATGAATTGCCATTATTTGTTTTTACTTTATGCTTTACAATGCACAACCCCATGAATCTTAACATTTTTATAAAACTAATTGATTTTGAATGAGATGAACTATAAGAACTAAACGAGCATCTACATCATGCATATATGACTCAAAGCTTTACATGCTATAGTGTGTATTTATTCATAATTTGGTTTCGAAATCTCATGCGTTCAATGCATGTGTACCTTACTAGTTTTGAGTAGAGTCGCAAATTTCACGCGGCCCCGGGTATATCAAAATGCAGGGCCCGTGCATCATTCCCTTTCGGTCGAACCTACGTACACAATTTTTTGTACGTACTATATCTCCACTGGTCCCCGAACCCAAAATTCTACCTCGTTCCCCTAAAACCAAGCGGCCAACACATATTTAATGCGTCGACTCGAACTCAATCCCTCTCCCGTTTACTATGACGTGATCCCTCACGCCGTAGTAGTACTCCTACAAACCCTACCACCGCACGCATCATCGGTTTTCTTCAAGAGGACGAGGGAGAGGCCGATTTGTAGTGGAGCCGCTTTCAAAAAAATGATCTGTAGTGGAGACCCCTACCCTAGGGTGCCCTAGGTAGCTGCCGCACGCATAATTGGTTTTCTCTTTTCTTTAAGCTCTTGCACCCTAGAGTGAAATGATGGTTGCTTCGTCCATCCAGCTTAATGCGGGAAAGGTGGGGCTTTGTGATTTGACCCTTCATCGCTCATTTTCTACTACTACGGTGCTACGACCGGGGTGCCTCCAATTCCAACCCCTGCTCTGAACTGTAATTTGGTTCATCGCACATGGAACAAGAAGGTGGATGAGCCACATGTCGGCCAAAGGGGTCCTGTTAAGTGTGTCGCCATTTCGTGTGCGGACTGACCTTGCTTGGGTCGCTACGCCAACACGACAGGTGCAGCCTACCACTTGGTTTTTCTCCTTGGTGAATCCCGACTATTGATCTAAAAAGATACGTACTGAACTACCCTCTCCATCTCGTTTTTTTAGGCGTCTCGGTTTATAGGGCGTGCATGTAGTTCTAGGTCATCCATTTGACTAACTAAATATGAGCTACTATGTCACAAAAAGTATATCATTGGATTATTAAGCGGATGTAGTTTCTAAACATATATTGTTCATCACATATATAGCCAGTTAAATTCTCAACCTAGAACGACATGCATGCCATGTAAACCGATACGAAGGAAGTATAGTAGTAAAAATGAGGTGATTTTACCGAGCGATCAGCGGCGGAGCATGGCCTGTCATGCGGTCCCACGTGTCATGATGTACCAAGGCAATGCGCGTGTCCCGCTTGAGGCAGAAGCAATACTACATGGTTTGTGATGATGGCGAACCGAAGCATGAAATAATGGTTGCTTCATCTGTTTGGGAAGGTGTGGCATTGTGATTTGACGTCTCATTGCTCATTAGTACTACTATTGGGGCGGTACGACTAGGGTGCGTCCCCCTGCTGCTCTGCACTATTATTTGGTTCTTGACACGTCGACCCAGTTGCTATATGTCCCACATGTCGGCGATGTGAAGTGCATAATTCATGAAAGCGAGCATCGACGGAGGACACTACTAGGAAAATGCTTATACATAGAATTTTAGGAGTAGCGCCTGTTTGGGCGCCGGCCAAAACGGGCGCTACTGCTACTGAATAGCAGCAGCACTAGTTGGCGCGGAACGCGCTGCTATTTAGCGGGCCGCCGGGGCCAAAAGGGCAGGCCACTTAGTTGTAGCGTGTGATTTGCACTGGCGCTACAGCTAGTGGGCTTAGCAGTAGCGCTGGCCCATTACCCGCGCTGCTGTTAAGCCCACTCCCTCCCCCGCGCGCCCCCTCATCACTCAGCTCACTCACACTCCACACTCGTCCCTCAATCCCCCGCACGCTGCCGTCGACCCCCGCACGCTGCCGTCCCCCGCACCAGCCCTCCTCCCTGCGTCGGCCGCCCTGCGCCCGGGCAGACCGCCTCCCTCCCAGCGTCGGCGTCCTCCCCGCCGCCCGCCTCCCCCCCCCTCCCAGACCGGCCCTCCTCCACCGAGAGGTACTCCTCCCTCCTTCCTCCTCCTCCCTCCCTCCCTAGATATAGTTATTAGAGAGTAGTTATTTTGAATCCAATGTAGTTGAAAAATTGTAGGTTCTTAGGATAATGCAAGTTATGATCGAACCCTAGCTAGGACAGATTAGGTATGAACCCTAGTTAATTCGTATGAACCCTAGGTTTTTAAATTTAGCTAGGTTTTAAAGTTAGGACAGAAATTTTGCTAGGTTTTTAATTAGATGTAGTTAATAGAATTTTGGTGTTTTAAGTGCATTTAAAAGAGTTTTAGGTGTTTTAGTTGTTTTAGGTGTAGTCAACAGAATTTTAGGTGTTTTAGTTGTTTTAGGTGTAGTTAATAGAATTCTAGGTATTTTTAAGTTAAAGCAATTGTTGTTTTTTTAGTTAAAGCAATTTTTCCTGTTATATGCAAATTTGAAGTGGCCATGTCATATTTTGAACATGTCACATTTTGGACATGTCATATTTTTCTGAGTGGCCTATGTTTTGCCAGAAATGTCGATTCGTTTACGTTCTTGCAAATTTCAGGCGCTCGATATGTCCTGCTTTTAGCAAAAGTCATGCCGAATTTTGCTAAGTGTTTATTAATTTTGTTTTCATAATTACGCATTTTGTTCTCGAAGACGATGCCTATCCGGTATCCTCGTCGTCGACTCGTGAGGAGGATCTGTATATGTATTCAACATCGACGATGCCTATCCCGCATATTCGATGTCAAATTCAGCATTTTGTTCTCGACGTCGATGATGTCCACCGCGACTCACTGAAACTAGAGGAGCTATTATTCGAGATGTATTAGTGATATTATATGATGATCTTTGCTACAAACTACTATATATGTATCCGATGATGGATTATTAATTACCTATTAGTTATTTGCTTATTGAATGCAAAAGATGAGCGTGGTTTGTGCTACAAACTACTATATATGTATTCGATGATGGATTATATGATGATCTTTGCTACAAACTAGGTTTGATGATGATCTTTGCTACAAACTACTACAAACTACAAATTTTAGGTGTTTTAGTTGTTATATGATGATCTTTGCTACAAACCACTATATATGTATTCGATGATGGATTATTAATTACATATTAGGAAATGTCTGACGACGAAAAGGGAATTCGCTATGTAAAGTAGTACTGCGAAGATGAGCACGGTCTGTATGACAGGCCTCACCGGTAGAAGGTCGGCGCTTCAGCATCAAGCTCCAAGAGACCTTCGATGTTGAAACGTGCACGCAACGACAAGTATTTTTCGTTATTTTTTGCACGACTTCACTGCTTCTTCAACGTGTAATTTCCATCTTTTACAATTCGACTAGCTTATCCCATGCCATGCAAGACGCTATGTCTTGGAGAAGATGGGCTTTGAAGATCATGAAAGCATGGAGACAAAGATAATTCAACTAAGGACCCATCATGGTTATGATTTTGCTGTAAATCTATACAATTATGTTAACTAATCCATGTGACGTCCCCGATTCAATCATACACTAATCATGCACACAAACGTGTACGATCAAGATCAGGGACTCACGAGAAGATATCACAACACAACTCTAATAAATAAAATAAGTCATACAAGCATCATAATACAAGCCAGGGGCCTCGATGGCTCGAATACAAGTGCTCGATCATAGACGAGTATGCGTATAAACAATATCTGAGTACAGACATAAATTAAACAAGTTTGCCTTAAGAAGGATAGCACAAACTGGGACACATATCGAAAGAGGCGCAGGCCTCCTGCCTGGGATCCTCCTAAACTACTCCTGGTCGTCGTCAGCGGGCTGCACGTAGTAGTAGGCACCTCTAGTGTAGTAGGAGTCGTCATCGACGGTGGCGTCTGGCTCCTGGACTCCAGCATCTGGTTGCGACAACCAGAAGAAAGGAAAGGGGGAAAAGGGGATAGAAAGCAACCGTGAGCACTCATCCAAAGTACTCGCAAGCAAGGAGCTACAATACATATGCATGGGTATATGTGTAAAGGGCCATATCAGTGGACTGAACTGCAGAATGCCAGAATAAGAGGGGGCTAACTTATCATGTCGAAGAATATGCTTCTGGCAGCCTCCGCCTTTGCAGCATGTAGAAGAGAGTAGATGAAGTCCTCCAAGTAGTATCGCATAGCATAAACCTACCCGGTGATCCCCTCCTTGTTGCCCTGTTAGAGAGCGATCACCGGGTTATATCTGGCACTTGGAAGGGTGTGTTTTATTAAGTATCCAGTTCTAGTTGTCATAAGGTCAAGGTACAACTCCAAGTCGTCCTGTTATCAAGATCACGGCTATTCGAATAGATAAACTTCCCGCAGGGTGAACCACATAACCCAACACGCTTGATCCCATTTGGCCGGACACACTTTCCTGGGTCATGCCCGGCCTCGGAAGATCAACACGTCGCAGCCCCACCTAGGCCAACAGAGAGGTCAGCACGCCGGTCTCAACCTAAGCGCCCAGGGGTCTGGGCCCATCGCCCTTAGCACACTCAAGACGCTATGCAGGGCGGCCGGAAGCGTAATCTAGCCCCTTAATACAAGAGCTGGCTTACGTACCAAACCGGCGCGCGCCGCTTAATCGCTGACGTCACGAAGGCTTCGGCTGACACCACGACGCCGAGTGCCCATATCGTTCCCACGTAGGTTGTTAGTGCGTATAGACCAAATGGCCAGACTCATATCAAGATCTCGTTAAGCGTGTTAATGATGTAACCGCGGACACCGACCTCTCTGCCACAAAGTAACAGTCGGGGGCCGTCGGAAACCCAGGCCCACCTCTACCGGGATGGAGCCACCTGCCCCTTAAGCCCCCATCTCCGAACAGTATCACAAGTAATGTAACAGTATAAAGTATATAGCATATGTCCGAGATCACCTCCCGAAGTGATCACGGCCCAGTAGTATAGCATGGCAGACGGACAAGGGTGTAGGGCCACTGATGGAATACTAGTATCTTATACTAAGTAGTAGGATAGCAGGTAAGGGTAACAACTGTAGCAACAATGACAGGCTATGCATCAGAATAGGATTAACCGAAAGCAGTAACATGCTACACTAATCTAATGCAAGCAGTGTAGAGAAGAAATAGGCGATATCTGGTGATCAACGGGGGGGCTTGCCTGGAAGCTCTGTTGCACAAGAAGAAGGGTCGTCGGTGACGTAGTCGTACTCGGTGGCATCAGCGCCGGTCTCGGGGTCTACCGGGGAAGAAGAGGGGGGAAGAAACAGTAAATACGGAGCAAACAAAGCATCACAAAACATAATGAGGCAATACGCGGTGCAAGGTATGCCCTAACGCGGTAGGAGGTGATACCGACGAAGGGGGGAAACATCCGGGAAGGTATCCCCGGTGTTTCACGTTTTCGGACAGACGAACCGGAGGGGAAAAATTGCATGTTTGCTATACTAGGGATGTGTGGCGGACGAACGGGCTGCGTACCCGGATTCGTCTCGTCGTTCTGAGCAACTTTCATGTACAAAGTTTTCCCATCCGAGGTACGGTTTATTTTATAAATTTTAAAAGTTTTATATCCTTTTTATAATTTATTTAATTAATTTAGTTCAACATTATCTAGAATAGTGCATGCTGACATCATCATGACGTCAGCAGTCAACAGAGGTGTTGGCTGGGTCGCTGAGTGTGGGTCCCGCATGTCATTGACTGTTAACTAACTAACTAGTTTAATTAGTTTAGTTAACTGATTAGTTAAGTTAATTAACAGTAGTTAATTAGGTTAAAATTAATTAAGTTAATTAATTAATTAATTAACATTTTTATTTAACTATTTATATTATTATTATGTGTCTGTGGCCCAGAGGGGAAATCGGCGTGCGGGCACTAGCAGTGGCCTTGGCCGCTGGCCCCGGAGGCGGAGCGAGCAGGGAAAGCGAGAACAAGCCGATGCGAAAGGGTGCGAGGATCGAGAGGCGATGGCAGGGCAAGGCCACAGAAGCGCGGGCCTCGGCCAAAGCAGTGGGGAGGCGCTGTGAGCTCCTGGCAAGCCGGGCGCACGAGCGCACGACGCGAGGGGAGTGGCGACGGTACGCACGGGAGGAGGTAAAGGAGGATAAGAGGAAGGGTTCCTCACAGGGGAGTTGCAGGGGGAAGGCAGTGCGCTCAGGGATGTGACCGCAGTGTTGCCGGTGATGGGAAGCGACGGAGGGCGGCGCCGATCGGGGAAGGTGCCGTCGTTGGGGTCGATCGGCTCCAGGCTCGGGGCAGTCCGGCGAGGAGGAGGACAAGGAGGCGACGACGACGGAAGGGTGGTCCGATGAGGAAGCGGCGCCAACGAGGTAGAAGCGGGACAACGGCGGTCGACGGGGTCGTCAGCCCCCGATCCAGATCGGGGGGGAAGCGAGGGAGACGTGGGGGACGAGTGGGGTAATGGGGTCTGCTAGGGTTTCAGGGGTGGGGGGGTTAGTAGGCGTGGCTGGGTCACTGTTCGCCCGATGGGCTACCGGGCCGAGGCTCAATGAGAGGGGGGTGTTGCCCCCTTTTGCTTTTTTTTTGTTTTGTCTTTTCTTTTTCTTATTTTTCTTTTTTTTATTAGTAGTTTCTTTTAATTTTAGTTTTATAAAAATTACCACTAGTGCCTGAATTTGTATTTATCAACAAACTACTGTCAGGTTAATTCTTAACCCATAATAAAAATAGTTTTAGCATTTTATAAATTCAATAGGCATTTCTTTAATTGTTTTCACTACTGTTTTAATTGTTTTAGAGCCTTTAAACATTTTATCAAAGTTTGGTTTCTACACCATAATTACTTACGATTTATTTGACACAACCCGAACATTTTAGTTTTGATATTTGAAAATTTTACTCTTTGCCTATATTTTAAATTTGAATTTGAATTGTTTTTTTGAACTAAAGTGAGTTCATCTACAGTAACCGAGGTGACGTGACACAATTAGCGGACGGTTACTATAGCTTAACTATCCGGGAGTCACAATTCTCCTCCACTACAAGAAATCTCGTCCCGAGATTTAACAGGTAGAGTATGGGGGAAAAGTCTGGTTAGGAAATTCTAACGGATCTTCTCTGTCTTAGTTTCTCTTCTCGAAGAGGTTGACCCATTACGTTGATGTCTTCATTTCTCTGCTTCAAGTCATCATGGTGAAGTCGGCATCCTTTCTTCGGGAACTCCCTCGTACTTACAAAAGAATAAAGGGTGGGTATTCCGGGAGAACGAACCTCTGCAAGGTCGACTATCTGGTCGATAACATCGGGGAGGGTGGCAGAAAGTAACTCCCGAAGTGAAAAGAAAAAAATTATCGATTGCAAAGTAAGGAGGCATCAAGGGAAGTTTCGAGTGGGTAGGCAATCATTCGATGCCTGAAACAGAGTGTGAAAGGGGTTCAGAGCAATGGGAATAAGTATTAAGGCCCGATAATGAATCGATGATCTCTCAGAAGGTGGCTAATAAATTACTTACGAGGACACGCGCGAGGAACAACCTTGGCAACAGGGGATTTACCGGAGAGTCAGGTTTTGATCTTGTGGAAATGTGGGTTATGGGCCCACCATGTGGGTTAAAGTAAGAAGGGCGTTGACATCTTGCACGGTCATGATAGCAAGACATGTTACAGGGTAGGCTATCAGTTATGTTGGCAATAATGTCGGTACCAAGGGCGAGGGACGAAGAGAACCATTTTCCTGCTTGTTGAACGAGGCGGACCATTAGGCAAAGTTCTCGTCCATCGTTGGCTACCAGAATGTCATCAATAATAGTAATAGGGTCTTGCTGACAGAATTGTACACCGAGGTGTTTACATAAGTAGGAGAATATTACTGCTTAGATTATATAGATCGCAAGAAACTTTAAACCAACCAATGGAAAGGAAAATATGATTAAACAGAACAATGGAAAGGAAAATGTGTTTAAACACATATTTCAAGGGTATATCCTTCCCAAGGACAAGCAGAGCATGATATCCATGTCAGGATATAATGTAGAAAACTCTTTACGTAGGGGAGAGAAATTTTATGACATTACCCATACAACAGTGTTTGGATAATTGAGCAAGAAACAATTAGCATTGGGATAAGTGTTCTTGTTGAAAATCGGAGTACGATAGACATGCTTCGAGATAGCATCGACATGGTCATCAGGTGAAGATCAGACTTCGGAAACACAAAGGATTCATCGGAAACAAGTTATAGGATAAGTCTTACCATTTCCTCATGGAAGAATGGATAACCTTGCTGAAAAGGAATCTATAACAATAGGGCCTCCGGCCAGGTGTGCTAGGCACGACATCACCTGACCGGGTCACATAAATACCATTATTATAACTCTTGGAAATATGTTCCAACCATCATATCGGACCAAGATTCAGATCTGATTGGTGTCAGGATACCTCAAACTCACGATGCTCGAGGAGAAAAGGTGCGACACAAATTGACGAGATGACATCAAAGATTCTCGGGAAATGAACTATGGAAGCGAAGTTACGAAACAAGAGTTCATCATTAAATCAAGAGGAGGATGAGGAGGTGGTCAGCGAACTCAGCGATAATTCAACGAGGTATCCAAAAGATGGATATCCACAATTATGTGGATAAGGAGATACCATTTGCCGATCAAATGATATCGGAAGTATGCTTGAGGAAAACATACACAACTAAACATTGGTTGATAGGTGCGTCCAAATATGGGTTGGGTTGACGACCAATGTCGTAATGGTGATTCAATAATAAATAGACTAAGAGTGAACGGCCGACCATAATCTTCAAAGCAATATGGTTGCTAGAAGGGCAGAATCCAAACATCACCGATCGAATCAACACGAGGACCAAGAAAGAATGGTGATGGTGAGAGGTATCACTATACCAAGAATTCTTAAGAGGTGGAGTAATCCTCACGACATTCTTGACATAACAAATGATAATACTTCAAGGTAGAACATCATACAAGCTAGATAGCAAGTATCATCCATAACATGAAAAAGTTTGTGTTGGGGGAAGGAAAGAATGTTGTCAATGATAACACAACCATCGAGGGGCAAGGATGGTATTTCCCATCATGAATTTTATTGATATCCTGGAAGAGCTCAGAATGCTGACGATGATCACGACACATTTGTCGAGAGGTTTCATGACGATGTAATCGGTCGGCGATGACATCAAGTCAAAGGAATGATGAAGCAAAAGGTTATTGGAACCATGGGTACGACACAAACTCGAAATCAAGCTTGTTGTTTAAGGTCAAATGATATGACGGGGAAGATCGGCATAAGGTTATCTCATTGTTGAAAATTGTGCTCCGGGAAGAAGGACCAGGTAGCACAGTTAAATTTTTTCACAAAATGATATAGCCGATCAGGCTAGGAATGACGTGATGGAGTATTAAACTTCTCAACCACACAGTACTAGGAGTACTGTATCGCAGGGGTGATTCAGTTCACTAATCGGAGTTCTCGGTTGACGACAGCCCAGAACCCGTGGAGTGACTATGACGGGGAAAGGCACTACTTCATCAGAAATGATAAGATGTAGTGCAATCGGTTGATATCCTCGAGATACCAGGGGGGAATACTCAAAGGTAGATCAAAATAGAGGTTGGGCTAGGGTATTGCTCTGCAGAAGTCAAGTGCTTAAACTTGCACGAGAAAATGTATTTAAAGGAGAACATGGTCGGAACCACGATTGTAAAAGGCCGGATCCCAGATATAAGAACTTATACCAAGGGAATAATTAATTTAAGAGAAGCTTTAATGATAAGATCTACATCGTGTCCATGGGCATGAACACAAAGTTCAAGGTCGACTCCCACTTCTTCAATGCATAAACTTTCATTCACTGCTCTAGATAAAAATGATTTCAGTGTCAAGACCTACCTGGTGAATTACCAGAGGAGTATGACCCGTGAAAACTTTCGAGTTCACACAGATCAAGGAAGGCATAAGTTCAACCCATCGGGGCTTCTTAGAACATATACCATGAACTTCATGAGTAAATAACACAAGCTCAAAAGTAGAGCATGGTCGAAAAAGTAGAGGATACAATTTACCAAAGGCATTATGTATCGGGTAAAGAGCTCATAAGAATTTTGGTTGTGAAGGACACTGTCGGATAATAACCCGGCAATGGGTATGGCGGCCCACAACAGGGCTGATGTGAGTATCGGTACTCAATCAGAGGAAGAAGGAATGCCAATGCAAAGAATTTTATGATTTCCAAATTAAAGGATCAAAAGCAATTGTTCTGATCAAAAATGAATAAGTTCAATAGACTTACAAGTACAACCGATCAAGGCATTGATTGGCCAACAACCAGCTCATATCCAAATGATATCTCGAGCGGAAGGATAATCCTAGGATTCAATCGATGATTGTGAACATTCACAACTTATTTAATCAATGGACTCAAAAATGATAGTGACAAAGGATTCCAATAATATTATTGTGCTTATGGGATTAACCATAATGCAAGCAAGCGAGAATTTCAAGAACAACAGGCTGTTGAGGATTTTCGAAAGATCAAATAGTATTTCGAAGACTTTGGTGAAATACATGAACAACGGGGAAAGAACAGATACTCGGTAAGTGTGAGGAATTATCCGTAGGGGGTATTCATGTGGGAAGAACTGCAAGGCAGTAGGCACAAAGTATTATCGCATAATAGAGAGAATTTCGAGGTATCTTGTAATAACAAGATCAACGGGGAATGATTGTATCAATGGCAAGTGCACGTGGTTATCCCTAAGGGTTTATTGATGGAAGGGAATTGCTATAGCAATCACACAAAGCCTTGAGATAACATCGGGGAGTATCTTCAGAAACCTTCGGTGCACCGAGTAATCATCTTGAGTGTGGGGCCCTCTGGGAGGAAGTGGTTACGAGAACCTAGAGAGTTAGTAAATTCATTTTAACCCGAATAGAAGAGAGATCAGAGTCCCAGAGTATAGACGAGGAATAAAAGATCCTAATACCACCCAATGCTGACGTGGGCCCGTAAGGCGCACAACCATGTTAATAAAAGTTTTGTAATGTCTAGACTCGACTTTGGCCTAGAAGTGTGGAAGGGGGATTCGTACTGGCAGTCGGCTCTGATACCAACTTGTGATGCCCCTGATTCAATCATACACTAATCATGCACACAAACGTGTACGATCAAGATCAGGGACTCACGGGAAGATATCACAACACAACTCTAATAAATAAAGTAAGTCATACAAGCATCATAATACAAGCCGGGGCCTCGAGGGCTCGAATACAAGTGCTCGATCATAGACGAGTCGTGAAGCAACAACATCTCGAGTACGGACATAAGTTAAACAAGTTTGCCTTAAGAAGGCTAGCACAAATCGGGACACATATCGAAGAGGCGCAGCCTCCTTCCCGGGATCCTCCTAAACTACTCATGGTCGCCGCCGGGCTGCACGTAGTAGTAGGCACCTCCGGTGTAGTAGGAGTCGTCGTCGACGGTGGCGTCTGGCTCCTGGACTCCAGCATCTAGTTGCGACAACCAGAAGAAAGGAAAGGGGGAAAAAGGGGAGAGAAAGCAACCGTGAGTACTCATCCAAAGTACTCGCAAGCAAGGAGCTACACTACATATGCATGGGTATATGTGTAAAGGGCCATATCGGTGGACTGAACTGCAGAATGCCAAAATAAGAGGGGGATAACTAATCTTGTCGAAGACTACGCTCAGCAGCCTCCGCCTCTTGCAGCATGTAGAACAGTAGTAGATCAAGTCCTCCAAGTAGCATCGCATAGCATAAACCTACCCGGCGATCCCCTCCTCGTTGCCCTGTTAGAGAGCGATCACCGGGTTATATCTGGCACTTGGAAGGATGTGTTTTATTAAATATCCAGTTCTAGTTGTCATAAGGTCAAGGTACAACTCCAAGTCATCTTGTTACCAAAGACCACGGCTATTCGAATAGATAAACTTCCCTGCAGGGGTGCACCACATAACCCAACACGCTTGATCCCATTTGGTCGGACACACTTTCCTGGGTCATGCCCGGCCTCGGAAGATCAACACGTCGCGGCCCCACCTAGGCCAACAGAGAGGTCAAAGACGCCGGGTTCAAACCTAAGCGCTGGGTCCGGGCCCATCGCCTTAGCACACCTGCACGCTATGTAGGGCGGTCGGAAGAAGAACTAGCCCCTTAATACAAGAGCAACTTACGTTCCCAAACCGGCGCTAGCGCCGTACCGATGATGCCATTTAACGCTTGGTGATACCACGACGCCGAGTGCCATATCTTTCCCACGTAGTTGGTTAGTGCGTATAGACCAAATGGCCAGACTCAGATCAAATACCAAGATCTCGTTAAGCGTGTTAATGATGTAACCGCGAACACCGACCAGGGCCAGGCCCACCTCTCACCTCGGCGGTCACAACTTGCAATGTCGCTCCGCCACAAAGTAACAGTTGGGGGTCGTCGGGAACCAAGGCCCACCTCTACCGGGATGGAGCCACCTGCCCCTTCAGCCCCCATCTCCGAACAATATCACAAGTAATGTAACAAAGATAAAGTATATAGCATATGCCCGAGATCACCACCCGAAGTGATCACAGCCCAGTAGTATAGCATGGCAGATGGACAAGGGTGTAGGGCCACTGATGGAATACAAGCATCCGATACGAAGCGGTAGGATAGTCGATAAGGGTAACAATCAGTAGTAACAATGACAAAGGCTATGCTGTAATAGGATTAACCGAAAGCAGTAACATGCTACACTACTCTAATGCAAGCAGTATAGAGAAGGAATAGGCGATATCTGGTGATCAAGGGGGGGCATGCTAGGAAGCTCTGTTGCACAAGAAGAAGGGTCGTCGGTGACTTAGTCGTACTCGGTGGCATCAGCACCGGTCTCGAGGTCTACCGGGGAAGAAGAGGGGGGGAAGAAACAGTAAATACGGAGAAAACAAAGCATCACAAAACGTAACGAGGCAATACGCGGTGCTAGGTATGCCCTAACGCGGTAGGAGGTGATACCGACGAAGGGGGTAAACATCCGGGAAAGTATCCCCGGTGTTTCGCGTTTTGAGACGAATGAAGGAGGGAAAAATTGCATGTTTTCTATGCTAGGGATGTGTGGCGGACGAACGGGGTGCATATCCGGATTCGTCTCGTCGTTCTGAGCAGCTTTCATGTACAAAGTTTTCCCATCCGAGGTATGGTTTATTTTATAAATTTTAAAAGTTTTATATCCTTTTTATAATTTATTGAATTAATTTAGTTCAACATTATCCAGAATAGTGCATGATGACATCATCATGACGTTAGCATGACGTCAGCAGTCAACAAAGGTGTTGACTGGGTCGCTGACGTGTGGGTCCGGCATGTCATTGACTGTTGACTAACTAACTAGTTTAATTACTTTAGTTAACAGAATAGTTAAGTTAATTAACAGTAGTTAATCAGGTTAAAATTAATTAAGTTAATTAATTAATTAACGTTTTTATTTAAATATTTATATTATTTTTTTAATTCTTTTTTTTTTGTTTTCGTTCTAGGGTGTGGGCCAAATGTGTCTGTGGCCCAGAGGGGCACCTGGACGTCAAGGGGACTAGCGGGCGCCTGGGCGCTTAATCGCACTGAGTCGGGCAAGCATGCCAGCCTCTTGGCCGGGCGGAGGGAGCGCCGGTGAGTCTGTGGCGGAGGCGATGTGCGCGGGAGGGGGGAGCGATAGGCTACGGGCGCTGGCTTGGCCGCGTCCGGAGGCGGAGCAGAGCTGGGGAAAGCAGGAGCAGGCCGATGCGAGCGGGTGCGAGGAGTGAGAGGCGATGGCGGGGGCGAGGCCACGGAGGGCGCGGGCCTCAGCGGCCAGAGCAGGGGGAGGTGCGCGGGGCGCCCGGTGCGTGCCGGCGCACGAGCGCATGACGCGAGGGAGTGGCAGATGGTGGCCGCACGAGAGGAGGTAAAGGAGGATAAGAGGAAGGGTTCCTCACAGGGGAGTTGCAGGGGGAAGGCAGTGCGCTCGGGGAGGTGGCGGCAGTGTCGCCGGTGATGGGAGGCGACGGAAGGCGGCGCCGATCGGGGAAGGTGTCGGCGTCGGGGTCGATCGGCTCCGGGCTCGGGGCAGTCCGGCGGGGAGGAGGACGAGGAGGCGACGACGACGGTAGGGCGATGCGATGAGGAAGCGGCGCCAGCGAGGTTGAAGCGGGACGACGGCAGTCGACGGGGTCGTCTGCCCATGATCCACATCGGGGGGGAAGCGAGGGAGACGTGGGGGGACGAGTGGGGTAGTGGGGTGCGCTAGGGTTTTAGGGGTGGGGGGTTAGTAGGCGCGGCTGGGCCGGCCTGGTCGGCCCGATGGCCAGCTGGGCCGAGGCCCAGCGAGGGGGGGGGTGTTGCCCCCTTTTGCTTTTTTTATTTTGTCTTTTATTTTTGTCCTTTTTTTTATTTGTAGTTTCTTTTAATTTAGTTTTATAAAAATTACCACTAGTGCCTAAACTTGTATTTATCAACAAACTACTGTGAGGTTAATTCTTAACCCATAATAAAATAGTTTTAGCATTTTATAAATTCAATAGGCATTTGTTTAATTGTTTTCACTACTGTTTTAATTGTTTTAGAGTCTTTAAACATTTTATCAAAGTTTGGTTTCTACACCATAATTACTTATTTATTTATTTGACACAACCCTAACATTTTAGTTTGGGTATTTGAAAATTTTACAGTTTGCCTATATTTTAAATTTGAATTTGAATTGTTTTCTTGATCTAAAGCGAGTTCATGTACAGTAACCGAGGTGACTTGACATAATTAGCAGAGGGTTACTATAGCTTAACTATCCGGGCGTCACAATACAATTTTGGTTGCCTGAATTGGAAAGCCCTTTGCAAGGCATATGATTTTCATGCGGGTATGCTTCTCACCTTCGATATTGGTGATCCTGACATCGACGAAAATAATATGACCATTTGGGTCCTTGTTGACACGCTTCCAGTTCTACCGCTGTGTGAGTTTTTCAAACATATTTATTAAGTAATTTATATTGTTTATTTGAAAATATTTGACAGCTTATTTCCATTAATGACTTATTTTCATTCTTCAAAAGATGTACGGAAAATGGTAGACAGAACCTAGCTACTACTACAATGATGAAGCACAATTAACCTATAAGGAGAAAGATGGTCTTATCGCATTTTTTACTAATCTTGAGAATTATAATAGCTATTATCAAACTCCTCCACATTATGGTCAATACATGCCACTAGTGCACGTGTTGAACTACGGTAACATCAATGGAGATAGCATGGTAAGATTTTCTACTATTACGACATTCGTGCATCTTTTTCATAAATTCTCCTAAACTAAACTACAGTGCTAACTAGAAAGTTATTACTACGTTTTTGAACAGAAAATCCTGTTGGATTGTGTGACTCATCTGATGTTGTCGAGAGGTCGCGTTGATGTTATGAGCTTACGGCCACCACGGCCAGGTCAGCCGCAGTATCCACATCACTCCTGTCCATATCGGATTTCTAAAAGAGAGGAAGCCATGATAATAAATGATTTCAAAAAATATTTGAACCATCGTAGAGAGCTATTTGGAAGCAACATTGTGCGTAGGCCAAGACTTGGAGACAGGATGATCTCCGTTCTTTATTATGGAGAGTCAATTTTCCTTAATGGAGAATCAATGCCTATCTTGTTTTATGATATTTTACCTAAGAGAGGGTAGAGTAGGTTCTATGAAAGGAGTAGGTCATAGCTAGAATGTGTTATTATGTGCTACAATGTGTTAGAGTTGATGATGAGGAGGAGGAGTTGTGATTATGACTAGTGACCAACTTGTTATATGATGTCTCATTGACGAACATTATTTGGGGGTGATGACAAGTGGTAATGAATATGCGATTTATACAGACTAGTTCATGATGAGTTGTTATTGTATAAAAGATATATCTGTTTAAACATGTACGGTAGCCAAAATGCTAAAAACCATAAATTTTAGCAAAGGGCGGGCCAAAATATTAACAAAGCGCTCATTTACCAAGAGCGCTCTCACGGTGCCGCTACTAGTACCTGAACTTACCAAAGATGCAATCGGCCTAAAAGCTGCTATCGCTACAAAATAGATGTAGCGTCGTAGCGATGATTTGGTGCCCCGCCATCTTGGTAGCTCAAAACCAAGCATCTTGGTATGGTTTTCCCTAGTAGTGGGAGTACAAGACACGGCTTGGGTTTTTGCTGCTTCGCGCGATCCATCGATACAAACCCGGACTAAAAAAGGCGATGGCGGGTCTTTTCCCGCACGGCAGGCAGGGGAGTTTGGTATAGTCTGTTCGAGGCAAGGAGGCAGGAAGGGAAACAAGCAAATAAAGGTTGAGCGACTTAGTATTGGGAAAATCTGATTTTACGGAGTACGTACCCACTAGGCTTTATAGGGCTCATCTAAAAAACATTCATTTTTTCGTTATATAAGTCTCAATTCTACTACTAGTAGTAGTACCATCACATGTTGTATTTCGAGGTGTGTTAGATCACCCGATGCAAGCAGTGTCAAGAGAAAACTCACCAATGCATGAAGAAGTTCATGGAAATTTAGTGGTCATTCATGCATTCGTTCTAATTAATGCCTCGGTAAACATAACTTCTTGAGAAACACGAGCGTACTAATTACTTGTGCAAACTAGGAGTACGAAATTAATTCGACCACTCACCGTCTACCTTGGTTGGAGAGATTTTGAAATTGAGCCATAAATTGGAAAGGAGGGAGAAGTAACTTTTGTCTCGATTACTATTTGTGGCCTTGTATAGATGCAAAATGTATTTTTTATAGTGGCCTTGTATAAGTAAATGGAGGAAGTACTAAAGGAAATATATATTCCAAACAATATGATAATCTCTCTAACCAAGGTAGTAGGGACGAAGAGTAAACGAAGGGAGTAGTAAAAAATTTCTCCTCGTCCTGTGAGCCACCGTGCGTGTGGGCGAGGGAGCGGGCGTAAGGCGTATAGTACGACTACTAATAAGCAAGCTTCACCTCCTCCTGCGAGCCACCCCGCCCGTAGGCGGGGGAAACAGCATACTAAGCAAGCTTCTCCTTGTTCTGCGAGTTGACGGGACACATCAAAAGTACTGCAGAGTATGGGGCCTTGCCTCTAAGGTAGGCCCCACATGGTTTGCCTCTTTTTTAACATAACGTGTCAAGTCGCAATTTATTTGTTCACCCGTGGTAGACGATCCTCCCTCCACCAAGTGGACAACCAGTACACGGTCAAATTACAACGTGGGCTGCCTTTTCGTAAAGAAATGAGCTCCACCGTGTACCCGCGCGGGTGTGGTTGGGAAAGAGACAGGAGTACGCTTGTTGTGCGTGCAGCTCTTCTCTTTGTGCACGTCCCCCACCTACGTGGGTGTGTGTGTGAGATACAAACCTAGACAAATGGCTTGTGCGGAATAACTACTCTTCGTAAGCCATTGTAAGAGTGGACAAAATTGTGAAGGAGGAGATAGGGGAGTGGCGGAGGTGTGCGATTCTTGGCCGGCGTTTGGCCTTGTTTAAATAGGAGAGTAAATAGACGGCGGACAGGAGGAGCTCGGCCCCGCATTGCGTTTAATGCCGGCCCGGTCATGAACGGACGTATGTCCAGAGGGGGTTTCTCGGCTTCCACGGGCGGGTTTCATGGAGGCGTTTGAATGTGGCAAGGAGGCGTCTTCAGCCGGGAGTGCAGCGAGTGGCGCCCTCGACTCTGACGTAGGACACCGCGCCGTTCTTCCAGCGGCGATGTGGCTCTTTGGGTACATGGGCTGCATGTTAGTGACGCAACGCAGGCAGCGCACAACAGAGGAACCTTTGGTGGGCCGGGGCAGTCAGAAGCGGGCATTTCATAAACCGACGATTGTTCATTGAGCGTGACGTCATCATTTTCATGTAGATAAGCCTACTATGTTGATAGCCCGTTCGATACGTTATGATTCATAAAGACCGCTGCAAACATCAATGTTCTGCTTATCATAGATAAGATTGATTAATACCCGTAACAATCCATGTCCTTAAAAAAGGGTGCATGCACATATAGGTTGAGCGTGTGTATTGCTTCGTGTGTATGCGAGGCGTCACGAGTGGTGCGTATGTGCAAGGGTACATTTCAGTGTTGCATGCATGTTTGCGTACGTGCGTGTGTTCGTGAGTGCATGTGTATGTGTCAGTGTTGCACGCCTGCATGCGTGCGTGTGTTAGATTATGTGTATGTGCCGGTGTTGCCTTTGCATGCGTGCATGTCTTGCGTGCGTTCATGTGTACGTGCGTGGTGAGGCTACACGTCAGTCAACTGACTTTTTCATCTCTGGTCATTAGATTTTCCAGCCGTTGGATACGAAATCAAGGGCCTGCAGTTTATCGTCAAACTCCACCCCCCTCAGCCGCCAGCCACCACCGGCCGAACCGCTGGCCACCGCCGCCCATGGCCGCCCGCTCCACGCCGCCCGCCCGCCCGAAACCACTCCCCACCGGGTCCGCGCCGCACCGCCATCCCTCTATGCCCTCCCCGCGACGAGCTTTTTCTCCAGCGATCCCCATCCCACCGCCCAATCAACGCCCCCCACCGCCGGCGACTACCAACTAGAGGTCTCACGACTTCGAGTACCCACCAACCACTAATTTATTACCATTTCTGTCCTTCATATACGCGCTGACGGGTGGGCCCTATGGTAATGTGCGCTGCTGAATGTGGACCGTTTGACTGGTCAATGGATCGTGTCATCAACAAATTACGAAGTTGTATGGTGAGCCAGTGACCATATGATCACCCTAAAATATATTTTATTAACACGGTACAGACTCAAACTACCATTTCTTTCTTTCATATATGGGCTGACAGGTGGGCCCCATGGTTACGTGCCCCGATGGTGCAACACTAGTTGCGCCACGTGGAACGTTTGACTGGTCAATTGATTGTGTCATCAACAAAATACAGAGTTGTATGGGTGAGCTAGTGACCATATAATCATGACATGTATTTTTTTGACACGGTACAGACGCAAGGGCTCATATATACGTGCAAGCACTCACCGCTATAAGCGCACACACGCATACCCTACCCCTATGAGCACCTTCGAGAGAGTGAGCCAGCATATGATCTTGAGATTTTACAAGTCACCATAGGTGCCTCGTAGTCGAGTGGAATGTCTCCTCCCAATGAACGCGCATCGCCAGAAATACTGAAATTAACCGAGGATAAATGCGAGCACCGGGACTTTAACCCTGGTGGGCTCGAGAAACCACTGTCCTCCTAACCATCCAACCACATGTTGGTTAGCACAACAAAATGTATGTGGTGACCGTGATTAGCTTATTCTGAAGTCCAGTGACCATATCGTGCTTTCGCTTCAAATACAATGACCGTAAGTGTCGTCAATAAAATACGGAGCACGCATCAAATGCAAAGTCCGTCAGTGTCATCAAAAAAAATAAGGAGACGTATCGTGAGCTAGATACTGTATGATCACCACGAGAATGTATACGGTGACCGTAATGAGCATATTCGGAAGTCCAATGACCGTATAGTGCTTTAGCTTGAAATACAGTGACTGTCATGCGTGAATGTGTCGTGGGCATGCATACTTTTAGAGGGCTGAGAGATAGTTTGTGTGCGTACGTGAAAGTGGTGTAGAAAGCGGGGATGTCCGGTGGAGACAAGGAGAGATATGCCCTTCGTTTCTCTTTCCCGTGACTAATATTTTAGGAGAATATATAAACATTCACAATGCAGAACAAATATTTTTGGACGCACCAGGCAATTAACTTTCATGTATAACATTGTACTATTGTATATGCTTATTTTCTTAGTGGCCGATTGCGTGTGTGGTGCGGTGGGCACATCATTTCTAGTTGTGGTGGGTCAACATGAGGACTCATGGGTCGATTCCATCCTGCGCCACATAGGTTGGATCGAGATACGTTATACGAAGACCCATGTGGAGGACTCGGCGTACAACACGAAGCTAGCTACCAGAGTCGCGGAGGACTCTATCCCCACTGGTGATAAGCCGACTATATATGATTTGAAACCCTAGGCCCCCAATATGTTATAGAAGCTTGGGGGCTAGTTCGTCGATAGTGTACACACACACAATGCCTGGTATTCACGTGTACTTTGTACACACCCCTATCACTAATATACAGTACCAGGAGTAGGCTTTTTCCTCAACTGCAAGGGTCCGAACTAGGGTAAAACTTTGCATCGTATTACCATCCAGCCTAACAGTCAGGGATATCCTACCAAATGATATGATGGAATCATATCTGCCAACTACTAAGAGAGAGGTGTGTCTGGGGGGGCAATGTGTGCGAGAGAGGCCTAAAGATAATGTGTGTTTGTGGGAGACACGTAGGCACATATATGTGCGTATAGAGGGCTAGTAGAGACCGTGCATGTGTATATATGCATGTGAGAGAAATAGCGTTTTCCAAATGAGATTAGTGAAAAGAGTGGTACATAGTAGTCAGAAAGAGAGAGAGAGAGAGATACAAGAGAGCATGTGCGTGAGATTCCCCGACACCCCGAGAGAGATTGTGAGCATGTGTGAAAGAGAAATGCTGATGCATATAAAGTGCATGCACTTATGCGGTAGATAGAGAGATATATAGCGCGTCTGTGAGAAGGGACCGAGGCATAGTGCATCTATATGTAAAAGGCGGTTCTACGCATTAAATTAAAATATAAATGGCATTATTATTTTTGTATGAGATCATGAATTTTGCAAATTGCGTATGGATGAAAATCGGTCAACCAGACACCCATACTCTATTGAATTCTAGCATGTGCATGTGTTTATTTCATATTATCGATCCATAGAGTGAGAACGGTTTGAAATACAGGCAATGGATGCTTTTGCAATTCATATATAAACATTAATTAGTGCACTCCATGTTGTTAGTGTGAAACACTTTATACATTTGTCACTTGCATGGATACATTCCAAATTGCTAGCTACGAAATAGAATACATGTCGAATTCAACATAAAGGGGGTTTCGAAGATTCGAATTCATAGGAAGTGCATTCCTCTATTTGAACTCGAGATAATGGCATTTGTAAATCAAATGTAAAAGGGGGCATCAATATTTGTTGTGCGTTTGAACATGCTATATATATTCATATGCATGTCTAACTTTTTTTTTTGCAACCAAGGAGATTATATCTGGAACCATGCATGAACTGAGGTAAGTTGCATATTTTTTAATATATACTCGTGTACAATGTATATTCAAATGTACCACCTCCATTCCAAAATAATTGTAGCTTTAGGATTTTCAAGAGTAAAGATTTGTGAAGTTTGACCAATCCTGAAAGTTCAATTCAAGAGAACCGAAAACGTTAATGCTTCTGCTCCCAAATATTGAACGAAGCGCCAAATAGGCCTCTGGTAACCCGAAACCGCGCGAGACTAGTGTTTGGTGGTAGGAAATTAATGTCCTGACTCTGGCCCGTGTAGCCTATCGGCCCGATGTCCAAAGGTCTAAACCGGGGTAGGTTTGTAACTTCACCAAGACGCCAGTCTCAACTCCCTCCGAGAAGCATTCATACGCCGTGGGTGCCTAAACACCTCTGCGCTCGGCCGAAATCTTTCCCGCCCACATTTGGTACACCTGAGATTACTGTCCTACCCCCAACCCGCAATATGTCCAAAATTTTAGCTGGGGGCAAAGTTTGTAACTTTCCCCAAATTTCAAACAAGCGCGTCCCAAACCGAAACATTGTTCCCCCTTAGTTCCTCGCCTCCCTCCGTTTCCCCATTCATACTCCGTGGGTGCCAAAACGCCCTCTCCACCAGCCGCGAAATCCCAGCCTCCTCCGCCCTCCACCCCATAGCGCCCAATCCACCGCCGCCCTCCTCCATCACGCCGGAGATAGTACCCCGACGTCGTCGTCCAATGCAACCGCAACCGCAACGCCCACAAGGACTTAGCAGCTAAATCTGAGGTAGAGCTGCCTCCACGACGCCGACGCCGACGTGCGCTGTATCAGAACCACTCAACCACGCCGTCCTGCGCCTCACTGTTGCCGCTCCACTGTCGAAACCGTCCACCGCACCGGAGTTGTTCCTGCTACGCCGTCGTTCGCCGCCTCGGATTTGGTTCCCCCCGCCGACAGACGGCCACCACACCACACTCAACAACTTGGCCTATTCGTAAAGAGATTCTCTACAAATTCTACTCCACCATCCTCCCAAAGAGATTCGCAAGACAACGCAAGGCTAGACAGTCAACATAGCTGTGTAGATGATGAGCACATCTCCCCTACTCCACCATCACAGGTGCTTGCTCTAACTTGGCACTATTATATGTGGTTGCATGTTGCGTTATGATGTCTAGCTTGTATTGCTTCTAACTTTGTTGAATTGCATCCGCTTACTTTACACATAATGCCCGTGAATATGACACGTGTTCTGTTTCTAGAACATACACAGCACATGATGAGCACATCTCCCCTACTCCACCATCACAGGTGCTTACTCTAACTTGGAACTGTTATATGTGGTTGCATTTTCCGTATGATGTCTAGTTTGTATTGCTTCTGATTATGTTGAATTGCATCTGCGTAGCTTACAACTTATACCTGGAATGATCACTTACCCATAAGACACATTTAACTTGGGACTGTGATGTAGGTTGCATCTTGCATTGTCTTCTAGCTTGTCTTGCTTCTAATTTCTTGAAATGTCTCTTTCGACGAGAGACTTTTTAGAGGATTGAGTGATATTGGTTGCATGTTCATATGGTGCCTAGCTTTCATTTCTTCTAATTTTGTTGAAATGCCTTCCGCTTACTGTTTTTTCATACATATTCCATCCTCCTATCGTACGTGTGAATATGAAATGATGTCTTTTTTTGTATATATTCCATCCTCCTATCCTGCTCTTGCCTTACATCAAAGTACTGTTCGTCTGTATCATGCATCAACCAGGTATGCGGAGCTAATTTTATTCATCTTCTTGTGGATTTGACTTCATAATGCAATATCAGAAAATAGGAAGGAAAAGAGTAAGTTAGGGGATGTTGGTGGTCCTCCGCACCGACGCAAACAGAGACTCTCCAGATTTGCCACTGCTACTGCTAATGAAGTTGAAGTCCCAAGTCTACATGATGAGTTCATTTCCCGTACTCCACCATCGCAGATGCTTGCTCTAAGTTGATACTGTGATAGTTGGTTTCATGTTGCATATGTTGTCTAGCCTGTATTTCTTCTATTTTGATTAAATTGCACCAGCTGAGTTCATACGTTACACATGTGCATAGGACATGGCGTTCTGTGTCTAGAATACACTTCATCTATCTATCATACCATGTTCTTACATCAAAGTACAACTGTTGTGTATCCCGCATCAGTCACTCATGATTGGACACTTTTAACATGGCAGTTTGATAGTGGTTGCATCTTGCATTGATTTCTACGTTGTACTGCTTCTAATTTTTTGAATTGCCACTTATTACAAGAAACTTTTAACTTGGCAGAGTAATATTGGTTGCATCTTTCATATAGTGTCTAGCCTTCATTACTTCTATTTTCTTGAAAATCCTTCTGCTTAGTTTACACATCGTAGATGTGAATATGTCATGTCGTCCTGTTTTTCTTACATATTCCATCCTCATAAGGTTGTCTTACATCAAAGTATTGCTTGTCTGTATCATGCATCAATGAGTTCTGAAGGGCGATTTTTTACTTTTGTGTTGTGGGTACGGCTTGACATGGCAAAGTCAAAAAAGAGCAAGGAAAATAATATAGTAGGGAGTGGTGTTACTCGTCGGGTGAAACGGAAAAGGATCTGCCGTCCAGATTCTGCTGGTACTTATAGTGCAGAGAAGGTCCAAGTCCACCGGCTAAATCTACAAACACAAGATCACCTACTCCACCAAAGATCCGCTTCAACTGCATCGACATCTCAATGAGTTACTCGTTTGCTTGTTTTAACCGGCTAGTTCCCAAGTTTCCTTCACACCTAACACTACTTCAAGCAATCGATGACACAACAGGACTTGGCAAGATCAGATGAACCTCATGAGCATCAACACCAAGAAGGTACCTGACCGAGTCAAGTTGAAGTTGCATGCTCCTTTATATGTACTCTCACAGTTTGATGTACACTAACACTTACCATATTCGTTGTTGAACTAGCACCACGACGCAAGTGGAAACAGACATCAGGGATAATGCTTGACAGATTAACAAAATCTAAAGGAGGAAGAATGGAGATCCATTTTGAGGCAAGTTTAAAAAGTCCACGTGATGCTACAGAGGCAGCCAAGTTAGTATCAGAGGCGGCCGTTGCCGTTAGGTGTCATGCACGTATCCTCCCAACGTGGATCCAGTACAGGAATGAGAAAGACAATACCCAGTTTAACACCTTCCTTGACCATTTATCTGTAAGTAATGTTATTCATCGCAATTAGTAATATTGTCTTGCTACATCCCATACTTTCTAGCTTCCTCCTAATAAGACTCACATTCTTTTTTCAACAGATGAGGTTCAAGTTGGATCCGGAAGATGATGCAACTAAACAATCATGCACTCATGTTTTTCAGTTTGCTCTGTGACAGTATCGGTACCACCTTAGAAAATCTCACTTTGAAGGCAAGGCTAACAATGAAATCGCCCAAACATCTCCAGTGGAATATATTACAGATGAAGACTGGACAGCCCTCGTTAAACACTGGTCTGATCCAAAGTATCAGGTAGGCTATATGTATTTAATCAGACCACATGTTGAACTTGTATTTATGTATGTGCCTTACAACTGTATCTTCTTCTAGGCCAACTGTTTGAAGAACAAGACCAACCATTCTAAAGTGAAATTCCAAAGACAACAGGATCTCGTAGCTATATTGCACACTGTGAGACTCTTGTAAATAGCTACTACTTCCTTCTTTTTCTGTGCCATATTATCGTATCTATATTGACTTGTTCCAAATACAGAGGAAAGCCTGTGCGGACCAAAAAGAACCTGAACCGAATGCAGTGCAAATCTTCAAGGATTGCCACACTAGCAAGATGAAGGGCATGAGCACACCAGTTCAAGCCGTTGTTGTAAGTCCTTACTCCTCCTTCCTTTGAACTGATTGGTACTGTGATGTGTTCATTTAACTACTTGGTTTGCAGCCAATGTCAGTTACTTTGTTCAATTTTATACATAGTTGTCTTAACCTATCATTTCACCTTACATGGTTTAAAACAGATGAAGGATATTATTTTGGTCTTGATCTGTATTCAAGTTGTTATGTTCACATGCGCACACAATGATAAAATAGCCTGTTTGTTTTATATCTATTTGCCCATGATATGAATGATGTCATACTATGTTCATCCTACTTTAAACCATGTCTCTTTATCCTTAGATGTCAACGAGTGTGAGGAAATAGACAATACAATAGGCATGTTACATGGACATATGTTCCGAAAGTGATTTTCTTATGTAGTTGGCACTATAATACATGCTAATGTATTACAGTAGTTCACCAAAACAAGTTATGTATAAACGTGTAACCTACTTTGTTTGTTTTTGTCTCATTAGTAACTTATCTGGTACACTAATCTACAAGTTCAAAATTTCAGGAACTATGGAACAAATGATTGAACAGCCACAACCACCTGAAGGTGACGAGGCTACCACAGGCACAATGTCACCTCTTGCTGCAGTGCGTCAGTATCTCTCCACTAACAGTGCAAAAAGCACCTTCCTGCGTAATTCTGGGTTGGTTGTCAAGGTAACCTCGTCCAAATCGCAAACTGAACAAAACCTTCTTGCTAGACAGAGTGATATATCTGTGCTCCAGACACAAGTCCAATCCCTAATGGACGTCGTTTTGGAAACAAGAATAGTGGTTGACAAATGTCGTCAAGATACGAATGGTCTTGAAACCAGACTATCAGACATTCGCTTCGTTGTTCAAGAGCAATGGCGGAAAAAAGGTGAAGATCATGCTGCTCCATCAGATTCTACATCCTGAAACATTAGCACTCAACTCAAATGAGCTGTGCTTCTATACATCTGATGGTGCTTTTATCTGCAAGGACTGTAAACTTTATGCCAACATGCCTTTTGTTGTACGGTTGGAATTTATTTTGTTGTGATACAGCATTTATGATGCTGCAAAAGGCTGCAATAATTACGACACTATTTTTGTATAGTGTAGGTTTATCTTAGTAATGTATTCGGCCGAAAGCTTCGTAGGAGCCCAACATGCCAACATTAAATGGGCCCATTCCAATTGGGCTAAAAATGATTATGGGCGAAATTTGCATGTAGCCCACTAAAAATATCTGGGCCTAAATCAGCATAAGATTTCATATTTTTCTGGTAGGCATGTGCCCATAGTGGGCCTTTAACAGGCCTAAACATAATTTGGGCCCTCAGTAACAATAGGCCGTTTACAAGTGTAAATATCTCGAGCTCATAAAAACATGGGCCTTTAAAAGACCGAAAGTGAGATTGGGCCCTGATTGTGCCAAATAACCCACTGGTCTTAGCAGGCCGAAAATGGTGGCCCATTTACGATGCGGATCTTTCACAGGCCGAAATTCGGACGGGCCGTAAATGCACCAACCTAATACACGGGCCTTTAACAGGCCGAAAGTTCGGTCGGGCTAGATTATCGTCATTTTTATGTGGGCCATTAATGGGCCCGATGTGACGTTGTGCCACATACGACCCATGGATTTCGTCCGACGTTAACAGGCCGAAAATCACAACAGGCCGAAAGTGGCCCAAATCTATAGTGGGCCTCTAAAAGGCCGAATGTCATACATGGCCGAATATGACCCAAATCCTTCACGGTCGTTTATGGGTCAAAAGTTTCAATGGCCTGTAAGTGGGCGCAAATGAAGCAGGACCTTTAACAGGCCAGAAATACACCGGGCCGTAATTCGGCCCATATACTACGCGGACTGTTAACGGGCCAGAAGTGACCATGGGCCGCGATGATGACAAGTTTAGGACAGGCCGTTAACGGGCCGATTTGACACTAGCCGTACGGGCGTTAACTGAGAATGTTGGTCCTTTAGCTGGGCTGGCCCATCATGGTCTGCAAAATCTTGTGGGCCTTTAGCTGGCCTGGCCCATTGTGGTCCGCTAAATCTTGTGGGCCTTTAGCTGGGCCGGCCCATTATGGTCTGCAAAATCTTGTGGGCCTTTAGCTGGGCCGACCCATTATGGTCCGCTAAATCTTGTGGGCCTTTAGTTGGGCCAACCCATTTAAACTCTATGGGCTATTTTTGGGCCTGTCCACATGTCAACATATCATAGGCCCATCTCGACTGTTGGATGAGTGACACATGTGCCAATGCGGAGCTGACGCGTGGTTCCGTCAGCCAATGAGAATTTTACACGTGGAAAATCGGCATTGGTCGTGGCTGTTAGCGGGTTATCGGATCCAAAACCAGACTCGATAGCTTAATGGCGTCCCGTTACGGTGGATGCCACGTGTCGGTCACCCTTGACGAAAGAACTTCTATGGCACGCGATTTATCGTCATGGAAGTGGACACTTCCGTGATGATAATTTTGGTAATGTCATGGAACACTTCTATGACAGCACATGTATGACTATCTTCATTCTGTCATAAATTTGTCATGGATGTACATGCATGACAGAAAACGTGACCTACTGTGACAAACACGTATCATCACGGAAGTGTATTTTTTTGTAGTGTAAATATCTTAGAATCCTCGAATGTCCTGTGAATGGACACACATCCTAACGCTTATTCATGTTGATGACTTAGGTGCGCAACTTACAAAGTCACGTATGTCTTCAATTCATGAAGACATACATTCTGAGTGTGAATACATTAATGCAGAATTTGACTTCGGAGCGCCACGATAATTTTGCGCCATGTCTGGGTCTAATACTTCCCAAAATGGTGGGTAACGCCACCACCAACCTTTCTTGAAGATTTTTGTTTGGTGTCATGTTACATTAAATTGATGGCCAGGTGGTTACCTAGGAAGGACACCTTTCGGCATTTGGGGTCAATGTTGCAGGAGGATGGGGTATTGATGAAGATGTGAACCATCGAATCATAGCCGGATGGATGAAGTGGCGCCAAGCTTCTGGCATTCTCTATGACAAGAGAGTGCCACAAAAGCTAAAAGGCAAGTTCTCTGGGGCGGTTCGACCCGCAATGTTGTATGGCACGGAGTGTTGGCCGGCTAAAAGGCGACATGTTCAACAGTTTGGTGTGGCGGAGATGCATATGTTTAGATGGATGTGTGGCCATACGAGGAAGGATCGAGTCCGGAATGATGATATATGAGATAGAGTTGGGGTAGCACCAATTGAGGAGAAGCTTGTCCAACATCGTCTGAGATGGTTTGGGCATATTCATGCAGCCTCCGAAGCTCCGAAGCATAGCGGACGGCTAAAGCATGCGGAGAATGTCAAGAGAGAGCGGGGTAGACCGAATTGGACATGGGAGGAGTCCGTTAATAGAGACCTGAAGGATTAGAGTATCACCAAAGAGCTAGCTATGGACAGGGGTGCGTGGAAGCTTGCTATCCATGTGCCAGAGCCATGAGTTGGTTCCGAGATCTTATGGGTTTCACCTCTAGCCTACCCCAACTTGTTTGGGACTAAAGGCTTTTGTTGTTGTTGTTGTTGTTGTTTTTTTCATGTTACATTAACTTCAAAGTTGGTTTGTCTTCAACATTGCCTTGTCTTCATGTTTTATCTTCGCAATGTTTGATTTGGATATATATATATATGTGTGTGTGTGTGTGTGTGTGTGTGTGTGTGTGTGTGTGTGTGTGTGTGTGTGTGTGTGTGTGTGTGTTCTGTCTTGTATAGCATTCACTTATAGCTATGTTTTCAAGTTGTCATTTTCTGCACTAAGTGAATGTGATCGGACCCTAACCCCTTTCGTGCTTATCTCTCTAATTCTCTCTGTCTCTTCATATGCATTCTTTTGACACGTGTCAATTGTCTTCACTGTGTCCTTGTCAGTTGAAGATAGAGAGACAAACATTTAAACTGCTTTTACAATCTCTATCCTTTTTGCCTGAATACCAGAGAAACCGAAACGACCACTCAACAAACCAGGCGCGCGTGGGGTCATGGCACAACTTTCTATATGTTGCATTCTTGCCACGTGTCCTTCAGATGTGAACCGCCTGGGGCACTTGATTAATTACACTACACCGTCCCTCTTCCTTATAAATACTCAATGCCTGCGGTCATTATTTCTTCTCCTCTCGTTGTCTCGCTCAAACCCTAGCGCCACCGCTAGCATTAGTCATCGCCGGAGATGAAGTGCTTCGCTGCCACGACTTCTCCGACGTCGTCTTCACGCCGGCCGCAGACATCTTCCCCCCGCCACCATCGTAGGTGTCTTCCGTCGCCAAGTTAGGGTGCGGGAGATTGGACTGATCGGCCTCCATCCCCCCCGTCTAGCAGTTCTTCATGCGGTAAATAAAAACTCACTTTTTACTATGTGTTTGATCCATTAAAACTTTTTATATCTTCAGAAAGTTGTTTGTTCACTTCCAAATCTCGATCTCTACTTCTATGCATCACATGACACGCAAGTACTTTCACTTATGCTCACTACTAGTTAGATTCCTCACTTGTACTTATTCATGGATTCGTACAAATCTGGAACCAACTCACATCAATAAGTGATGGTCTTCCCACTATGAGGTCAATGTCTTCAAACTGATTTTTCTTCAAAATCTTCTGAGAATGCATATGACCTCTTCCCCTTCCCTTGCATCTCTAATGCTGTCACAGGTACATGTCCATAGGAGATTCCCTTGGTTCTCATAGTCTGCATTCATTTGCAGAGTTCTTACAGCATCATATCGAGTCGCCTGAAGCCAGTTCTTGTCTGATCAGCCGACCGAAGCCAAACACCATTGTCAAGCCTTTCCGTTTGAAGCCAATAGCAGGAGAAAAATCTGCAAAGAAAGGTGGCCGCCAGTGCCGTGATAACACTGCCTTGGATCTGCCTCCAGATCTTTTTGAACAATATAAGTCTAATCAACTACACATAGCACAAGTCCAAGGTGCAATGGATTCGCAGACATTGGGCAGAGGAATGGTTTCGGTATCATTTTGTCACACCAGAGTATGCAAAGAAGAATGCTGTGAGTGACGGTGTCCTGGACTAGGGGGTACTCACCACGTCATCTCCCGATCTGTTAGATTGGGCCGAGGACCCCCATGGTCGTATACTCATGGGCCAGTCCGGACAGTTGCCGCATACAAGGAAGATTCCACAAGACTTGGCGATCAAGACAAGGACTCCTCCCCACCGGCGTATTCATCTAGGACTCTTGTTATCCGAGGCCTCTGGTGCATTATATAAACCAGGGCCGGGCTAGTCGATAGATATACAACAATCATACCATCATAGGCTAGCTTCTAGGGTTTAGCCTCTACAATCTCGTGGTAGGTCTACTCTTGTACTACTCATATTCATCAAGATCAATCAAGAAGGAAGTAGGGTATTACCTCCATCGAGAGGGCCCGAACCTGGGTAAACATTGTGTCCCTTGCCTCCTGTTACCATCTGCCTTAGACGCGCGATTCAGGGACCCCTACCCGAGATCCGCCGGTTTGACACCGACATTGGTGCTTTCATTGAGAGTTCCATTGTGTGTTCGGCAAAAGGTCGATGGCTCGCTCGCAGATCAACCGCCACTTGGCATCTTTGTCACCAGCTCGACCGGTCACCTTGGTTCGACCAAAGATCGCGCCCTACCTCCGATCGTCATGCTCGGATGAGGGCCTTCATCAACATCAGCTCCGATCTCTATCAAGATCATGGAGGAATCATCCAGGGAGCCCGGGGGCTCAACGTCAACATTGCCATCGGGCGACCGTGCTGTTTTTCTGGACAGCGAATGTGTGTCTGCCGCCACCGCCTCCTCAAGTGTCGTTTTAACGATTGCTTCGATGGAATTGTGCGGAATTGAGTCTACAACAACCCTGGAATATTTCCTCGAGTTCCGATGGATGAATCTCTGGCAATCCGCGATATACCGGAGCCCTGTTAAATGTAGACGAGAATCTAGATGAGTTTAGGGCGTGGTGTCGAGCTTCTAGCTCGGACGTCCTTTGGAAGATCCAACCGTTGATCGGCTGCGGAATTCCTATATCTACCACCCCTCAAAATTTCAGCTCGATCCGACCGTCCAAACTCCGGGAACCTTCCGATTAGTGCATCACTTTTTGGATCTGTTTTCTGCGAGAAAACGAATCCGACCCGAGTTCGTCTTATTTACGAACGGGATTTCGGACATCCTTTTTTGAAGGAAGTTTTGTATGGGATATTATGTTTTGTTCCCGAACACATCCCACTAAAATCTTTTGAACATGATCTTCAACATCATGCTGGTGTCAAACCAGTCCAGCAATATTGCTCCACGGCTGCCAACCTGCGCTAGACACGTCGTCACTTTGTTGAGCCGAGCTCAACTTCTTCGGATCATCATCTCAACAAGCCGAGCAAGAGTTCGGCATCGCAAAGTATAAATCATCACCAACATCGCCACCCCATGGATTACACGGAGCAGGCACACCGGCATCGCCGCACGGTCACTTCATCAAGCCGGCATTGACCATGTCACGACCTGCACCGGCAGGGCCGCACTGTCGCTCCTTTGAGCCGGTGTCCATCACGCCGACCTATTTCGACTCATCGGCTGACATCGAGGCTTCGACATCTTGGCTGGACCGGGGGCTTCGCCACGTTAGCTGGACCGAGGGCTTTGCCTTGGCGAGCCAACCTTTGCCAGCACTGCCATGCCGTCGCTTTATCACCCGTCAGGCAATGGGTGTGCGGATCGAGTCCCAATTTTTGGAATCACCTTTCTTCGGATTGCTACAATAAATAAACCAGGTGCTATTAATCCTAGTATTTTTTGCTTGTTTGGGTTCATTTTTCCCAAGGAATTATTACTCTGGTTTGTCCATCATATGTACGCAGGTCTATCGGATGGAGGCCGCATTAACGACGATCGCGTGGTGGTTCGGTCAGTTTCCGTTCATAGTCCGGCGAACGCCGCATCCGGAACTCGGACCGACCTGTGAATTCACGCTTTGCCACGCCTTTACCGCATCACGCTGACGCCCTACATCAACATTGACTTTGGCGCCAGGCCATATTTCTTTTATTACTCACTTTGCATAAATTATGTATTATGCAACATTTTTTTATTATTACTATTATCCCAGGTCTGCACTATTTTTTGTGCACGGGAAAATGATCCAGCCGGACTATATCCTTTGGCGTCACCTCGGCTGGACGGGGGGCTTCATCAACACTTCATTACCCCATGCCGGGGACTTCGGCATCACTCTGCCGGCCTGCATTGACCGTGCTATGTCACCACTTCGGAGTGCCGAGCTCTTTGCTCCGCCACCTCGAGACCGGCTTGGGGGATGGAACCTTGTCCCGCATCAAGCTTGGACTGCGTCATCAATACCGAACACATTAACTAGCTAAGTTGCCTTCATTCTCAAAGTTTTAAATTTTTAATTTATGTTCGGTTCGACCAAGCATTATACTTTTTTTGGAAAAATGTAGCTTGTAAAAAAATTTCCTTGTCCAAACTTTGTTTGTGACGGACAAATCCAAATACCCCGTTTACTTGGGGGCTCCCTTGCTGGAGCTTTTCCTTTCGCATTTGATTATACTTGTACGGCTTCGTTCCTTGTTCGTGTATTATGCCACAATATGCACCATATTGACCTAGGTGATTTGCAAGCTGGGTTGCCTTGCTCCTGTGTTTACCCCTATGTTCCCGATTGTTCGGCTAGGGAGTAAAGGGAGCACCTCTGCGATTGTCACGATCGGGTCACCCGAGCCGGACCTCAGACTGGGTGAAGCCGAAAGCTAGCGCTCTTATTGTTTCCAATTATGGTCGGCACACAATGGAACTCATGAGTACAAAAAATCTATTGCACAAGTCTCATATTAACAATGAGCACCGAAGAAAGGTATCGGTGGGGTACTATTTTCTTGAAGATGCTTCTTACACTTTGTCGATAATATAGCATAAGTTCCTGGCGCGCTTTATGCATTCTGACCTTATGACCTGATTGCCTGGTTATCGAAACACCGTCGATATTCTCGACAGATGGAGTACATAACACTTGTCGGTCCTTGACCGAAGAGGGAGAAGCTGACGGCCGGTTAAGACGCGTTTAAAGTTCGGTTGAACATAGATATGATATAAGTACTTCGGTACATACAATCATTCTTTTACCCAAGTCACTCGGGGGCTCTTAAATTTATGTGAGCCATTTTATAATAAGTGTTCTTCTTCTTAGTCATTGCAAAGTCTTTTTTCTATCACTCCTTTTTCGGCCTTGAGTGTGCGGTCAATAGTCGGGCGCCTAATTTCTCTCTCAAAGCCGCTAAAGTTTGCTAAACCGGCCTAACGAGAAGTACTCCGCCTTGAGGATAGGAGGTTGAAGCCATAGGCTGACCGGCTTGAAGTCTCGAGATAGGATGTGTCATGTTAAAGCACCCATGAAACACCTTTTTTTCTAAGACCAATTTTTCAATTTGGCAGGAACACTTGATCTAGTTCGGACATTAAACTTTTGAATAAGTTTTTGGCTTTTCGAGCCTACGGCACTTTTAAACTATTTGTGCGTTTCCAGCATTAGTCTCGCAGTGCAACGTCGGACACCTTTAGAGATTTGGCAAAAACATTCTCGGATATTGCTATATATGCATCGGTTTCGAATTGTGTCTTCAGTCAATAGTTGGGTTGCCTGGCTCCTATGCTTGCCTCCTATGTTCCACTTTGTTCGGCTAGGTGTGCCAAGGGAGAACCACTGCGATTGTGCTTCCAGCTCGCATGGTCAAGCACCTCAGTGGAGAAAGCCGAAAACTGACTATCACAATAGGTGTAAACTGGTCAGCGATCCGATGACTATGTTAAATGACGGGCTGTTCATAACATTGGCCGAAGTGTTTACGGCTTGACCTCGGCTGTCGCCGAACACTAACCGGGGGCTCATAGCTAGCTTCCCCAATATAAAGCTCCTATGACTAAACGAAAGTTTTAAAGCCCGCATATCTGATTGCCTCGTTTCTGCTAACACAACCGACTTCGGGCACCGAGACATCGGCTAAGGGTTGTTTTGTTAGTACGGAAACACCCTGCATAGTATCTACCAAGGGGTAGAAGCCGACGATGGGCCACTTTCAACTGATAAACAGTCACAATGGAGTCAAAATAATGATGTAAAGTACTTGGATACATAGAATCATTACACATATTCTGTGATTTTACTCTGGATATTGATCCTTAATTCGGCCACCTGTGCCCACATTAAGGCTCGGGGGCTACTGGGCTTCGTGCTCATTATTTAAAAATATTAAAGGGCACATCGATCCTCGATGCGGTGTTGCCACCCGACCCGATGTCTCGGGGCTCTTTGCATTGCTTATTCAATGCGAGAGAATTCAAAGTGCTTTCGATGTTCAGCTTGAACGAACTATGCGCATACATGTCTTCGGACAATAATAGGTACCATATGGACCTATCCGGCGTCAAGCTAGTATATTGCGGCGACTTCTCATGACCCTATCTCAGGGGCCCGTTCGCCGATCACTATTATCTCTAATATATTACATTGCGTTTTTATTCCTATGTATGCTTTGCCGAGCTAGAATTGATCCTCGAGCCGATTTCGCGCATCGACACGAGTCTCGAGAACTCTTGGGAACAGCGGTTTCTATGCTTGCCTTCAGTGCATCTCGGGTTTTAGACCGATACACACCTTGAGGGCTACCGGATATACATCGGCAGAGAATAAATCGCACCGATTAAAAATATTCACAAAAATCAGCACTGTGATGGGGTGGTGCACCACCTTGGAAGCAGTCCGGCATAAAGCTCTGGCGCTAGCGGCTAGCTCCATAGAGGGGATTTCCGTCATTAAGCTCGGCTACACTCCTTTAACTTTTTTGTACCAAGATGATCTATGACATCTTGGATATAGTCCGGCGTTGGAACTCGGATACAGTACGGCGCTGGAGCTTGGACACAGTCCAGCGTTGGAGCTCGGATACATTTCGGCATTGGGGCTCGGATGCAGTCTAACATTGGTGCTCGGCTGCAAAGGATACCTCGAATGCAGTCCGGCGTTGGAGCTCGGACACAAGAGGACACTGCCTCCCGGGAACAACTTCAAACCCGAGGCGTGGCATAAAAATAACAAGGCATTGATAAAGGCCGAAAACTTAAAGGGGCTCCTCGGATACCCAACGTGTAAACTCTTCGGATGCACTTCGGTGATCCTCAAGATCGAAGATGATAAGATTTGTTGAACCCGTTTTCAAGACCAACAATCGAAGATGAAGAACAGTTCGGAAGAATCGAGGAGCGTTCCTAACTTGAAGACCGGTTCAGGGGGCTACTGACGCTGTCCTAGACTAGGGGGTACTCACCACGTCATCTCCCGATCTGTTAGATTGGGCCGAGGACCCCCATGGCCGTATACTCATGGGCCAGTCCGGACAGTTGCCGCATACAAGGAAGATTCCACAAGACTTGGCGATCAAGACAAGGACTCCTCCCCACCGGCATATTCGGCTAGGGCTCTTGTTATCCGAGGCCTCTGGTGCATTATATAAACCAGGGCCGGGCTAGTCGATAGATATACAACAATCATACCATCATAGGCTAGCTTTTAAGGTTTAGCCTCATGTTACCATCTGCCTTAGACGCACAGTTCGGGACCCCCTACCCGAGATCCGCCGGTTTTGACACAGACAGTGAGGCCTCCATGGGCAGACATCATATACAAGAAGCTTCAACCTAAGACCAAGGCTGAAGCCATTGCTAAAGGCTTCTTTCCTTGCATGGTCAAAGGCCCCATGCCTGAAAATGCTGACCCATCTAGTCTTCGATGGTGTCGTGAGGATGAACTGTTTGAAGCCAACTTCCAGATTGCTAAGGCTTCAGCACCTCAAAACAACAAGGATCTTGGGATTGACTTCAACCTAGGTCCAGCTGCTCCTAGGCTAGATGGCAGTCGCGAGGCTGAGCCTAATCTTATTGGCCCCTTTGACGACCTTGATTCATTCTTGGCACATTGTGCCGCTCAAAGGACCACTATTGAAGAAGCAGTTGAGGGAGAGGAACATGCTGAAGTTCCAAAGCCCCCGAAGCCAAAGAAGAAGGAAAAGGCTTCAAAATCTTCTGCTGCACCAAAATCTTCAAGTGTCAAGCAATTGAAATCTGCACCACCTGAATCCAGTGTGCAGTCTGAAGACTTGTCTCGCATCTCCAAGAAGTCCAAGAAGCCCAAGAAAATCTCTGGGCAAGGCCTTACTCCAGCTAGCATCCTGCGCAATGAAGATGATGTCATAGATCTGTCCAGTGATGAAGATCTAGCTGATGATGCTCTGGAGATGCTGATCAAGAGCAAGCAGGAGGCTGAAATTTTCAAAGATTTTCCTCTCTTTGACGCCGACATACTCAACAACTTCATCGATGAATGGTTTGAAGACACTACTCTCACCATTGATGATTTGTAGTTGTCAATTGACATCAGCGTCACATTCCAGGGCTGCATAGCTAAAGAGCTTGCTATTGCTCAAAAGATTGTTGAGCTGAAGAACAAAATAGACCATGAGAAATCTCTATTCAAGCACATGGCCAAGCTCAGTGTCTCTGATGTTCAAAACTTCAAGAAGATGATGGCAGATCTCAAGGATGAATTCCATCAGCGTCGCGATGAAGCTAAAGGCTCTAGAGAGCGCATGAAGTAATATGCAGAGAAGTGTGTACAGGCTCACAATGAAGCCGTGAAGAGAAAGGCCCTTGGGCGTCCTAGAATCAACCCCCGATTGGCCGCCAAGAAGAAGAAGCCTGCTGGAGCTGAAACCGAAGCTCCAAGGCAGGAAAGACCAAGCATTGTCTTCCCTGCAAGTATGACTGTCTCGAAGCCCAAGGCCCCATCAGCTTCTTTAGAGAAGAAGAAGACAAAGTAGGTTGAGGCTGAGGCTAAGAAGCGAAAACATCAAGAAGCCTTTGATGCTGCTCGTTCTCAAATGAGGCTGAAGAAGTCCTCTAAGGATTCAAGAGGGGCCCAAGCACAAACTGCCTCATCTGCTCCTGGAGAGCCACTGCTTGTTGAACCCATTTCTGTTGCCCTTTCTACATCCTCCAACCGTGAGCGTCATCTAGTTGTTCATGAGCCTGCTCCCACAAAGGCTCTTGTGTCTGAAGACATTCCAGCTGCTGACACCACCACAGCTGAAGACATTGGTTATGAAGACAATGTAGTTAATGATGAAGTCCGTCCTCAGTTCCCCCAGATCATGCCTAAACCGGTATCATCGCCTGCTCCATCGAGCAGTGCATAGATAAGCATTGGCGGTCCCACGACACCAATCACACAAGATGATTTCTGGGAAGAGCACCACCCCAACACTCCGCTCCATGAGGTCATTCCTCGCACACCACCAGCTCAAGTCACTACTCCTGTGATTGAGACTCCGCAAGACACACCTGAAGACATGGAGAAGACCACTCCCTCACCACAGGCATCTCCCTCTCTTCGAAGGCTTCACCCAGGCCCAATGCCAACGGTCTCCAAGACGAGCATTCCTGAAGAGGATGTGCAAGCCACAAGCTCAGTAGCACGTCAAGTGTTCCCTGAAGCCATCCCTATAGAAACTGCTCAAAAATCTGAAGCCAAAGAGGCCGAAGATATACCGGCTGCATCAGCCGAGGACAAAGAAGAAGATCAAGTTGGTATTCCCCCTACCATTGAAACAAGAGAGAATGAAGATGTGATTGTGCCAGACCCCCCTATTCCTGAAGCCACTGAAGCCGCGGCAAATGAGGCTGCCGATACAACCACTACTAAAGCTGATGACATAGTCATGGCTGAAGATAATGTGCAGCCCAAAGCCACTCTTCAGACTGAAGCCCATGATGCCACTGAAGACATTGAGCCATCCATCTCAGATGTTGCTGGTGCTCCTCCTGTACCTCACACTATGGAACGGGCATTCTATCATGGTGAGCTTGTGACTGTCAAGTGGCCAATCATGACACCACCGGCTGCTCCTGGTCCTCAGTATGATTATCATGTGGATCAAAGGCCTCAGACACAAAAGCCAAAGCCAAGACTACCTAGGCTTCCCAGTGTCGTTACCACTCAAGGCTCATTCAGTGTGCTCAGCTTCAGAGAGCACAACACATTCTTTGACAAGGCCAAGAATCCTTACAAGAAGCCCAAGATCTCCTCTGACAGGTTATGGAGCCATCAACAACGAAGCTATTACTCTTGCATCTTGTATAACCAGGACACGATCTTACCACACGAGCGCCTGTGCCGCGATGCCATTGCTGGACTCCTCAGCCTTGAGGAAGCTCTTGACTGCTTTCGTGAAGTTGGCTTGCTCCCACTTTTCCTCGACAAGGAGCACTGGAATGAGGAAATCTTGCTGCAATTCTATGCCACTCTCCATATATCAGGCTACAACAGGTATCCGGAGACAAGGGTCCTTGAGTGGATGTCA
Organism: Aegilops bicornis; assembly: GCA_021605145.1. Classification (NCBI taxonomy): domain Eukaryota; kingdom Viridiplantae; phylum Streptophyta; class Magnoliopsida; order Poales; family Poaceae; genus Aegilops; species Aegilops bicornis. The sequence goes on along the minus strand of CM038672.1, from coordinate 192,444,904 downwards.
CGTGATGTATATCATGAAGCCAAAGCTCAAGACATTATCGAGCTAACTTCCCTACCCACTCCTGGTGATCTCTATGAGCCAGGTTGTCAGTGTTATGAGCAAGAATTGCAGAGCATCTTTCAAAATCCTAAGCCCAACATGAGTCAAATGCTCAGCATGATGAAGCCACCGCTAGTTGATGCTAAATACCCCAAGGAATTCTATGTCAATGACCTCGAGTACCTGCCCCACACCATCTATAGTATACTGAGGCATACTCTATGGCCACTCAAAGGGCATTATCCCCATGCCAAGCTTGAAGGCACCATGAAGATATTGGTCTTCTATATCATCAATGGCATCAGATTCAATACTCAAGATTTCTTCATCCATCAGTTGGCAGCTTCTGGTATTGATTTGTTTGGCCTCAAGTTCTATGCTCCATGGGTCATGCGACTGATTAAGCTTCATTCCACCATCAATTATCAAGCTTCAGCATGCAACCATGTTGTCTTTCTGCCTGAAGTAGATATGTCCCATGAAGCCATATATCCTGAACCTGCCAAGGAACCTATTCGTGAAGACAATGTTGACTTCCAAAGCTTCACTCAACCTCTAGAAGGGATTCATGTGCCGAATCCAACTCTTGCTGCTGCTGGTCCTCTTGCTGGTCAGCTTCGGCTGCCGCATCGTGCCAACACTGATGCTACATCCAGCACAGTTGCCCAAAGGCCCCAGAAGCATGCTCGTGTGCTGAATGACCTAGAGCTTCTTGTTTCACTTCATTAGAAGCAGGATAGGCATCATGACTGGATGAAGCGCTAGATGCAAAGTCTTCTTGTTGATGTCAATTGTATTCGCAGCCTTGCAACCAAGAACTCATTTGTTGCTCATGAAGCCTGTCGGCGTGCCTGGAAGAGCCTCACAATGCTCTGTTCTGAAGACGGTCTTCAAGCAGATGGCTTCACTGAACGGTTTAAGTTTGACTCCAAGCCTCCACAGTCAGCAAGTTGGCGTCCAACTTCTTCCATTGAAGACTCTGAATATTCACCTTTGGCTCCAACTAATGTTGCATGAGTCACTGATGAAGAGGACAACGCCACTTCACCCGCTATGGCTTCACTGCATCAGGCCGTCTGCACCGCCCAACTTCACCGTCGACCCTACTGCCCCAACGACTTCACCAGCATCGCATGGGAATGCATAGACACTCTATGTCTTCACATATTTTTGGTCATTCCTGACAAAAGGGGGAGAAGCATATGAGTTGATAGTCTTCAAGCGGGTCTATATGCGTCGGGTGCTTATTTTTGCTAAGTTTTGCAACTCTCGTTCTTGAACTGTTGGTTTTTGAGTTGTAACACTTAAAACTTGATGGCTGTCTGCCGCTTTTGTTGCTACCGTTTATTGTGATGATAAATTCCGCATGAGTTTTTTTCTGTAGACGCCCATTTCTCATTGTGCATGTCATTATCTTCATCACATTTTTGTATGCACGATGAATTGTCTTCATGAGGTGAAAGAGATCTCCACAAAGCACGACCTACCAAGTGCATTTGCATTCAAAGGGAAAATACTTATATACACATCTTCAGGGGGAGCCCCTTCATCTTCATGAAGCCAATGACCGCGTTCTTTAACTTACACATAATTTTATCCCTGTTGATAACTTCAACCAGTTTGTCATCAATCACCAAAAATGGGGAGATTGTAAGTGCATCTAGTGCCACCCCTAGTTGGTTTTCGAGTATTGAAGACAAACATGGTTGAGGGACTAATGTGTTTTTGAGAATTGCAGGATAACTGTAACATCCCAAATTTTCAATTTGGAATGTTATACATAGATCATATTGCATATCATATTTTTGTGCATTTGTTGGCTCGATCCTAGAAATTCTACGCAACTCAAGGACCCACGGAGAGAGTTGGGGATTTCGTTATTTTCATATTTGAGTTTTCTCAAATTTGAAAATAGGATCGTTTAATTTTATTTATTTTATCTTCAACTATTTCTCCTATCAAAATATGAGAGAGGGAATAAAATGACTTTCCCAAAATAAAGAAATAATGAAGATTCAATAAAAAAATAAAATAAGATTTTATTTCGGAGTTTTTCGCCTTTTTATTTGAATTTAGGAAAAATGCGCATTTTTCAAAATTGCATTTAGGCCCCAAATAAATGTCCATCTAGTCCGGCTTGATTTTAGAAGCCGGGGAAAATATATTTCGGGATTTTTGGAGTCCGTTTAGTATTTCTTTTTATTTTTCTTCAAAGACGGAATTATTTAAAAAACGCAACCGACCTTGGGCGTGCAGCGGACTCGCTTCGGGCGCTAATAAATAGTCGCCGCCCACACCACCTGAGCCCCACCCCACTCCCACTACCGAGCTACCACCGCCAAACCCTAGCCCGCCAAGACCGTCATTGCCGGACCGACCGCCGCCGCCGCCCGGACCCGCCGAGGTTCGCCGAGCGGTTTTTTTTTTTTTTTTTTTAGTTTCGGTTTTTTTATGTTTAGATTAAATAGCGACCGTTCGTTCGTTCGTTTTAACAAACACGTTCGTCAGATTGGTTTAGTTAATGAATGTTCATTAGTTAACCCGTTCGTCGTTTTTCTTTTTCTCGGATTTAATTCGTGATTTTTCCGATCACGATTTCTGATCCGATTTTCATTTTTGTTTAACTTTCCGCTCGTTTATCGGAATCAGGCGATTCAAGCGCCTAGAGTTTCGTCTTGAAACCCTGTTTCCGAATAACCAACTTAAACAAATTTTTGCTACTGTAAAATTTGACCTAGATCCAGATTAGTAAAACGAAGTTGTTTGCTTTCGCCGTTCGATTTTCGTTGCTACGTTTGATTTGTTTCTTTTTGCAAACCGGAGTTCTTAAGTTGAACTATCTGGTTAGATCTTTTATTTGAGTTTTACCTATGCATTAGATGAGTACTTATTGTATGCTTGTTTGTTTGTCTGTGATAGAATACCTGTAGTGTGCCGCCTGTTATTTCGAGTCTCTAGGTTTCACGGATCATCAGCAAGGCAAGTAACACTTTGATCATACCTTTTCTCATACCCAGTTTTTAATACATTAGATCAATCCTCAAACATTTCATGACTAGGATCTAATTAAACTTTGGGTTATGGGAAGTAGTTGAGGTAGTACCTATTACCTATTTCTTTTCAAACCCTTGGGAGTTACTTCTATGTTTGCTTATGTTGCCATGCTATGCTAGTAGACGTGGATTGTATCCATGACAGATGTGAGATTGTTAATTAATGGTTTACTTAAGGTGGCAACTTAAACACACATCTGGGTGGATTGAGGTACCTGGTTTCTAGGATTTTCCTGTTTTTCTTCGGACTGCCACCCAGGCTCAAAGGGATCATAAGATTATTCATGCTAAAAACTTACGTGTGCAGCCACAAGCCATTATGGGCTCTGGCATAGTTGATTAAGTCGTGCGAACTCTTACGGGTAGACTAGCAGATGTAGGGAAAGTAGGTGTACCGGTCTACCCTATGTAAGGTGCTAAGCGCTTAGAAAGACTATGTCTCGGTCATCCGTTTCTCAATCATCATGTAGTGCGGGAAATCCAACGGAGGCGATCGAGTCTTGTGGGGAAAAGTGCGCAAACCTCTGCAGAGTGTATAAACTAATCATGGTTAGCCGTGTCCCCGGTTATGGACATCTTGATTATCTAGTACTTGCATATCATGTGAATCTCAACATGTTACTCTAATTAATATTATTGGGTTTTTAATGAGTACTTTTAATTGGGATTGAGAATGCTGTCAACCATTCTCAATGTTTAACAACCACCATGATAGTTAATAATTTTATTCCATTGCAGTAGGGAAAAATTGGCTTTACGCAAAAACTGTAAACATAGAGCTTTCCACCACCAAATATGCATGTAGTATAGCTTATTCCATTATTATTCTCTATGTGTTCATTGCCAGCATATTCCATGTGCTGACCCGTTTTCGGGCTGCAACGTTTCATGTTGCAGACTTTCGGACGAAGAGTAAGGTGCTTAGCTCGTGGTTCTATACTCAGTGATGTCGTTGGAGTTGATGGACTCGCTTATTCTTCCAAGCCTTCCGCTATTATCGAATTTAGATGGCCTTAAGCCATATTTATTTTAATAAGTTCTCTCTTGAGACATTCGATTGTAATAAGTGTGTGATTGCTACTCTGTTATAAATCCTCCGAGTACTGTGTGGTGTCAGCATCCAGGGATGACACTGAGCACGTAGATCGAACTATTTGAGGTCTGGTCGCTACAAAGATGGTATCGAGCACCGCCGACTATAGGACACTGACCACTAAGCTAAAGCCCTAGATCACTACTTTTTCTTCTCATTTACGACTCCTCATCTTTTCTATTCTTTAGGATGGCGGATGCAAGGAACAAGTTCACACAACCAGATGAAGACTCACCTTTTGGATATCACTTGAAGGAAGTCACTAGATACTGAACATAGGAGTACCAATCTTCACCGGACCTTCAACGCCACTTTACCCGAAGAGGAGCGCTGGATGATTCAAGTCTACATTCCAGAAGGACATTTGCACCAAAGGATGGAGCCCATAGAATTTTCCTTTGATGCACCAACATGGAGCTTGGGAAAGAGCATGGCAGCTCATATCACCATGGGACGAATTGGAGAAATTTACCATCATGATCTCAAGAATACTATCTACCAGATTTGTGGGCGCCGAGATGAGCAATGGGAGATGATCAACACCAAGAGGGACAGATCAATCGCAGCTTACATCCAGGAATTAAACCAACACATCCGACACCAGGAGAATCGGATGTCTTGAGATATGGAGGATCTGCAGAAGGCTATGACCAAGATCAAGGCGCTAGAAGAAGAACTCAAGGCCACATGTGAAGACTACATGGAAGAGATCGTCGCTCTAGTGAGACAGAACGGCGACCTAAAGGAGAAGCTTGGAGTATTCATGGGAGGTTCAGCACCCAAAAGAGAAGGGGGCGAATCCACTTGCCCGGATAATTATATCATCATCGACGACACTGACTCGGATCCCGACGATGACTTTGTTGATGAAGCTGGAGCAGATATTATGGAATCGTCATCGGAGCAGTTTTTCTAGTTGACCACCATAATAGTAGTAGTATTTCCCCCATTTTGAATAAGTTTTACTCCAAGCACTTTGTAATGATAGTTAGACCGTTGTATATCTTTGTTGAATTGATTGGAGTGATATTGTGTGCTTTTGTCTCATGTGCATATGGGTAGTGTTTCTCACTAGACCTCATTCTATTCTTAACTCTCGTCTTTTCTATAAACCCTCAGATGCCTCCGAGACGCGACCCCGGATTTGTTTTCCCGCCAGAGATCACTCAGTTGATTCAGCGGCAGAATGCCTTGATTCAAACAATGGTACGTAACCAAGGCAACAACAACAACAACAACAACCCACCACCACCACCACACTGTTGACCATCATTTCGTTTCTTAAGGCTGAATCCGCGGTGTTTTCCAAGAGCACCGAGCCGATAGTAGCAGATGATTGGCTCCATAAGATAGGGAGGAGTTGACCGCTGCGGGATGTACAGATGGAGAAAAGGTGAAGTTTGCCGCACATCAGCTCGAAGGACCCTTGGCGGCATGGTGGGAGCATTTACATCCACTTACCACAGAGACACCTGTCACATGGGATCAGTTTCAACAAGCTTCTGTCGCCCATGTTTGGAGCTATGGCCATGAAGAAGAGTGAGTTTTGCAACTTACGCCAAGGAGGAGACAGACGGTTGGCCAGTATGTGGATGATTTCAGTAAGTTAGCACGTTATGCCCCAGATGACGTTGCTACGGATGCAGCTAAGCAGGAGAAGTTCCTAGAAGGACTGAATGTGAGCTGAGCATGCAGTTGATGGTAACCACTTTCAATAACTACCAGGAGTTAGTAGATCGTGCTCTTATGATTGAAGGGAAGCAACAGCAGATTGACAATCGCAAGAGGAAGTATGGACAGGGGAAGTACAATTCTGGAGCTCAGCAGAAGCTACGCTTTACCCCAAAGACAGGAGAATCAAGTATGTATCACGGCATGAGCCGAGGAGAGCACATGTAAATTCCCTTTCAGGAGTTGTGCAGGAGGAAGTACCAGTGGTAAGGGATTTCCCTGATGTATTTCCAGAAGAGTTGCCAGGCATGCCACCGGATAGAGATATCGAGTTTTTGATTGAGCTTTTGCCAGGCACTGGGCCGATATCCAAGAGACCGTATAGGATGCCAGCCCAAGATTTGGAGGAAATCAAGAAGCAGATTAAGGAGTTACTGGATAAAGGCTTCATTCTCCCAAGTTCTTCGCCTTGGGGATCGCCTGTACTTCTAGTGGAAAAGAAGGATGGATCATTAAGAATGGTTGTTGATTATCATGGATTGAACGAAGTAACAATCAAGAACAAGTACCCACTACCGATGATCAATGATTTGTTTGACCAATTGCAAGGAGCTAAGGTGTTTTCCAAGATCGATTTGCGATCAGGGTACCATCAGTTGAAGATTCGAGAGCAGGATATACCTAAGACTGCTTTTACCACCAGGTACGGGCTGTATGAGTATACCGTTATGTCCTTTGGTCTGACTAAGGCACCTGCCTATTTTATGAACATGATGAACAAAGTGTTTATGGAGTTTTTGGATAAGTTCGTCGTGGTGTTCATTGATGATATTTTGGTTTACTCGAAGAATGAAGAAGAACATAAGGAACATTTGCGATTGGTACTCGAGAAGCTCAGAGAACATCAGTTATATGCCAAGTTCAGCAAGTGTGAGTTTTGGTTGAAGGAAGTTGGATTTCTCAGACATGTTATATCCGGAGAAGGTATAGCAGTGGACCCCACTAAAGTTGCCACCGTGACCAATTGGGAAGCGCCGACTACAGTTGGGGAGATCCGGAGTTTCCTTGGACTCGCAGGATACTACCGGAGATTCATTGAAAATGTCTCAAGGATTGCGAAGCCTGTGACAGAATTGTTGAAGAAGGATATAGCAGGCTATGTAGCAGTCTGTGATGTGTGTCAGAGGGTGAAGGCAGAACATCGAGAAGCTTGGAGTTATTACTGACCATTGCCTATACCGAATGGAATTGGGATAAACTAGGCATGGATTTCATCACGGGATTACCCAGGACCCGTTCAGGCTATGACTCAATTTGGGTCGTAGTCGATCGTTTGACGAAGGTAGCTCATTTCATTCTAGTAAAGACTACCTACAGCAGTGCCAAATTGGCTAAGATATACATGACCAGGATTGTATGCTTGCATGGAGTTCCGAGGAGTATCGTATCAGATAGAGGAACCCAATTCACCTCAAAGTTACGGAAGCGGTTGCACGAAACTTTGGGAACCAGGTTGGAGTTTAGCATGACTTTCCATCCATGAGCAGATGGACAAACCGAGAGAGTCAATCAGATTTTGGAGGATATGCTTAGAGCTTGTGCCTTGGATTATGGATCTAGCTGGGACGATAACTTGCCATATGCGGAGTTCTCTTACAACAACAATTACCAATCCAGTTTGAAGATGGCCCCTTTTGAAGCCTTGTACGGAAGGAGGTGTAGAACCCCGTTGTTGTGGGATGAAGTTGGAGACCGCCAGTTGTTTGGACCAGATTTGATTAAGGAGTCTGAACGGAAAGTGAAGTTAATTCGTGATAGGCTCAAGGTAGCCCAGTCACACAGAAGACCTATGCGGATTCAAAACGCAAGGAGACGGAGTACGAATCGGAGACAGAGTTTATCTTCGAGTAGCTCCGCTTCGAGGAGTAAAGCGTTTTGGAGTAAAGGAAAGTTAGCACCCCGATTTATAGGACCATATCGTGTTTTGGAACGTATGGGAGAAGTCGCCTACAAGTTAGAATTACCCGAGGGATTGTCAGGTGTTCATGATGTATTCCATGTTTCTCAGTTGAAGAAGTGTCACGCAGAGATGGCTGATATACCCCTAAGAGATACAGTGCCACTGGAAGCGATTCAGTTGAATGATGATTTGACCTATGAGGAGAAACCTGTTAAGATTCTCGAATATGCTAGTCGAGTCACCCTTGACAAGGTTATCAAGTTACGCAAAATTCGGTGGAGCCACCACACCGAGGAAGAAGCCACACAGGAGGCGAGAGGAAGATCTGCTCAAGGCCCACCCTCACCTATTTGCTAGCCAACCCGAATCTCGAGGCGAGATTCATCTTAAGGGGGGTAGGTTTGTAACATCCCAAATTTTCAATTTGGAATGTTATACATAGATCATATTGCATATCATATTTTTGTGCATTTGTTGGCTCGATCCTAGAAATTCTACGCAACTCAAGGACCCACGGAGAGAGTTGGGGATTTCGTTATTTCATATTTGAGTTTTTTCTCAATTTTTAAAAATAGGATCATTTGATTTTATTTATTTTATCTTCAATTATTTATACTATCAAAATATGAGAGAGGGAATAAAATGACTTTCCCAAAATAAAGAAATAATGAAGATTTAATAAAAAAATCAAATAAGATTTTATTTCGGAGTTTTTCGCCTTTTTATTTGAATTTAGGAAAAATGCCGGTTTTTCAAAATTGCATTTAGGCCCCAAATAAATGTCCATCTAGTCCGGCTTGATTTTAGAAGCCGGGGAAAATTTATTTCGGGATTTTTGGAGTCCGTTTAGTATTTCTTTTTATTTTTCTTCTGCTGAATTATTTAAAAAGCATAACCGACCTTGGGCGCGCTGGCGGACTCCGCTTCGGGGCGCTAATAAATAGCCGCCGCCCGAGCACTGACCCACCGCCCGCTTGACCCACCCATGCAGGGCAGCCCGGCGAAACCCTAACCGCCGCCGCTCGTCACCCGCCGCCCGCCGGCCGCCGCATTGGACCTCACCCGCCGCCGCCGACTTCGCGGACCTGCGCCGAGGTTCGCCGCCTCGATTCCGTGCGGTACGGTTTTTAAAAAATCGACCGGTTTTTCTTTGGTTTTTTTAGTTTCGGTTTTTTTAGGTTTAGGTTAAATAGCGAACGTTCGTTCGTTCGTTCGTTTTAACGAACGCGTTCGTCAGATTAGTTTAGTTAACGAACGTTCGTTCGTTAACCCGTTCATCGTTTTTCTTTTTCTCGGATTTAATTCATGATTTTTCCAATCATGATTTCTGATCCGATTTTCGTTTTAGTTTAACTTTTTGCTCGTTTATCGGAATCAGGCGATTCAAGCGCCTAGAGTTTCGTCTCGAAACCCTCTTTCTGAATAACCAACTTAAACAAGTTTTTGCTACTGCAAAATTTGACCTAGATACATATTAGTAAAACGAAGCTGTTTGCTTTCGCCGTTTGATTTCCGTTGCTACATTTGATTTGTTTCTTTTTGCAAACCGGAGTTCTTAAGTTGAACTATCTGGTTAGATATTTTATTTGAGTTTTACTTGTGCATTAGATGAGTACTTATTGTATGCTTGTTTGTTTGTCTGCGATAGAATACCCGGAGTGCGTCGCCTGTTATTTCGAGTCTCTAGGTTTCGCGGATCATCAGCAAGGCAAGTAACACTTTAATCATACCTTTTCGCATACCCAGTTTTTATTGCATTAGATCAATCCTCAAACATTGCATGACTAGGATGTAATTAAACTGTGGGTTATGGGAAGTAGTTGAGGTAGTACCTATTACCTATTTATTTTCAAACCCTTGGGAGTTACTTCTACGTTTGCTTATATTGCCATGCTATGCTAGTAGACGTGGATTGTATCCATGACAGATGTGAGATTGTTAATTAATGGTTTACTTAAGGTGGCAACTTAAACACACATCTGGGTGGATTGAGGTACCTAGTTTCCAGGATTTGCCTGTTTTTCTTCGGACCGCCACCCAGGCTCAAAAGGATCATAAGATTATTCATGCTAGAAACTTGCGTGTGCAGCCACAAGCCATTATGGGCTCTGGCATAGTTGATTAAGTCGTGCGAACTCTTACGGGTAGACTAGCAGATGTAGGGGAAAGTAGGTGTACCGGTCTACCCTATGTAAGGTGCTAAGCGCTTAGAAAGACTATGTCTTGGTCATCCGTTTGTCAAACATCATGTAGTGCGGGAAATCAACGGAGGCGATCGAGTCTTGTGGGGAAAAGTGCGCAAACCTCTGCAGAGTGTATAAACTAATCATGGTTAGCCGTGTCCCCGGTTATGGACATCTTGAGTATCTAGTACTTGCATATCATGTGAATCTCAACATGTTACCCTAATTAATATTATTGGGTTTTTAATGAGTACTTTCAATTGGGATTGAGAATGCTGTCAACCATTCTCAATGTTTAACAACCACCATGATAGTTAATAATTTTATTCCATTGCAGTAGGGAAAAATTGGCTTTACGCAAAAACTGTAAACATAGAGCTTTCCACCAGCCAAATATGCATGTAGTATAGCTTATTCCATTATTATTCTCTATGTGTTCATTGCCAGCATATTCCATGTGCTGACCCGTTTTCGGGCTGCAACGTTTCATGTTGCAGACTTTCGGACGAAGAGTAAGGTGCTTAGGTCGTGGTTCTATACTCGATGATGTCGTTGGAGTTGATGGACTCGCTTATTCTTCCAAGCCTTCCATTGTTATCGAATTTAGATGGCCTTAAGCCATATTTATTTTAATAAGTTCTCTCTTGAGACATTCGATTGTAATAAGTGTGTGATTGCTACTCTGTTATAAATCCTGCGAGTATTGTGTGGTGTCAGCATTACTGATCCAGGGATGACACTGAGCACAAAGATCAGACTATTTGAGGTCTGGTCGCTACAATAACACAGGTAGTAGTATCTCATTGATTCAGTTTTCCTACCAGAGATGACCCCTAAAAATCTATGAAGACATTTAAGACAATGGTGGTTCATGAAGACATTCACGTCGAAGACAATGACGCGTGAAGACATTCACTTGGAGACAATGAAGTGCGAAGACATAGTTTCTTTCGTAGTTTCATTTTCTTATTACTTGAGTCATAGGAGCCACCGTACTGTTAAGTGGGGTCAAAGTGAGCAAAGTCAGAAGACTGACGTGATGCTCAACCATCTTTGAGTGAAGACAATTAGAGCAAATCTTATCCAGAGTTGGATGAGTCACCTTTGCTTGTAGCCCAAGCCAAGCTGTCGCATGTGTTTGAAATCCGACCATTGGACACATGTCGGTTCCTTAGTGACCCAGGGTCATTTCGGGCATATCATGTCGCATCGCCTCCTGGCTATAAATAGCCCACCCCCTACACCGTAAATTGGTGACTGCTCAGAGTTAGTGCACGGCTTTTGTCGTTTCAGAGCAACCCACCTCCAAAGCCTTTGAGAGAGAGAGAGAGAGATCCTTGCGAGGATAAAGCCCAAAACACCCAGAGCCAAAGAGTGTTAGCCATCACTGAATTCTTTCTGTCTGTGTGACCTGAAGACTTGTCACACTTGAGTACTATGTATCCTCCTGCCAGTTAGGCGTCACGTTCTGAGGATCCATAAGTCATTGTGGATCGCCGATGAACGGAGTCTGTGAAGGTTTGGAAGTCTACCATGAAGACTTACCAGAGTGATTGGGTGAGGGCTGGGTGTCCTTAGCTCAAGGGGAATAAGGTGAAGACGTGGTCTTCTGAGTTCAATCTCAGCCTCCCTAACTAGACGTATAGTTGTCACAACAACTGGAACTGATCTACCAAATCCTTGTCTTCACCAAGCTACTGGTTCTATCTCCCACCTCTTTTACATTTCAGTTTGTCTTCGTGAAGTCATTGCATGTTTGCCTGATCTGTTTGACTTCACTGTGTGAAGACTATTACCTGTTTGGCTTTATACTTTCTTCCATTCCAATATTTTCTACCTAGTTGCTATTAGTTTTCGTGCTTTCATTATATTGCTTACTTGACTATGGTCTGTCTAGAGTAGTTTATCTTCCGCTACATATCATATAGGTTCAATTTGATTGTCTGTCTTCAAAGTCATTGAGTTTTGAATACTTCCATAAAAATCGCCTATTCACCCCCCCCCCCCCTCTAGTCGATAACTAGCACTTTCACTCCTAGATTAGTTAGGTGTAGCTTGGGAGCCTCCGTCAAGATGTGGAGTTGAACCAAGAAGTTTGTAAGGGCAAGGAGATCGCCTACTTCGTGAGGATCTACCCAAGTGAGGCAAGTCCTTCGTGGGCGATGGCCATGGTGGGACAGACAAGGTTGCTTTGTGGACCCTTCGTGGGTGGAGCCCCCCGTGGACTCGCGCAGCCATTACCCTTCATGGAATGAAGTCTCCATCAACGTGGACGTACGATAGCACCACCTATCAGAACCATGCCAAAAATTCTCTACGTCTCCATTGCATTTGCAAACTCCAATCCCATCCCTTTACTTTCTTGCGACTTGCATGCTTTACTCTTTCCGCTGCATATACTCTTGTCATGCTTGCTTGGAACATACTGTGAGTGCTTTAACTTGTGCTAAACTCAACCTTAACTTAAAGAAATTAAAAACTGCCATTTTTGCTTGTTAAGGGTCTAATCACCCCCCTCTAGACCCCTCTTCTTGATCCTTTTAGCATTACATTCCTCACAAATAGTCTGGTAAACTTACTAACATGTACTACTATTACTCCACCCCAAGACCCTATCTAGTATGCATCTGAAAGTATTAAGTTCATACAAACAGAGTAAAGCATTAAGCAAGAAGACATAATAAGACCAAAAAATATATTCAAACCTCATCGTTTTATCCTTAGTAGCAACAATACAAATACGTGCCCTTATCCTTTGTGTCACTGGACAGTATCACCACAAGATTGGAACCTAGTACAAAGCACCTCTCCCACTAAAGATAGATCAATCAAAGTTGGCCAAAGTAAACCAACGGAGGTAAATACAAAGATATAAAATTACATAATAATGAAGGCTCAAGAACTCAAAGTAGATCAATGAATAACTTGATCATAAACCCACAATACATCGGATCCCAACAACTACATCGCAAAACATTACATCGGACTGATCTTAGAGAGATCATTGTATTGAAGACCGAGAGAGAGAGAGAGAGATCTAGATACTGCTATGGATCCATCGGTCCTGTAGGAACTACTCACACATCATCATTGAGGTAGTCAGGTTGAGGAATATAGCCTCCCCAATGGATCCTCCCCTTCGACAGAGTTCGAAAAAAGGCCTCCAGATGGGATCATGAAAAAACCGAGGCTTGTGTTGGCAGAAGAATTGTTTCGGGTCTCGCTTTGATGTTTTGGGAATATTAGGAAATTTATAGGCCAAAGATTAGGGCAAACGGAGGCTTGGGGGCTCACAAGCTTGCAAGGCACCACCCAGGGCGCATCGCCTGGGCTTGTGGCTCCCTCGTGTGTCTTCCGGTCTCTCCTAGAAACTTCTAGGGTCTCTTATATTCCAGAAAAAAATCACTGTAAAACTTCATCGTGTTTGGACGTCATTTGGTATGGTTTTTCTATGAAACAAAAAAACATGCAGAAAACAAAAACTGCAACTGGGCACTAAATTAATAGGTTAGTTTATTAAAAAAATATAAAGCACACAAAAATAATAATATAATAGAATTAAACAATAAAAAATTATAAATACATTGAAGACATATCACCATGCATCGTAACAGGTGCCTGGCGTGCACTGGAGGAAGCTAGGGGTGCGACACAGCGGTTCTGCATGCGACCTCGGCTGCCAGCAAGAGGCAGGCCGCACTCGCGCATGAGCGTCGACTCTATGTGGGCCATGAATTTTGGGAAAAGAGTTGGGCCCACGAGGGGCATACCCGGGGGAACGTGGTCTCTGAAAATTTTTCTTCTTTCGATCTTCTGCGGCTCCGGTTGGTTCAGCCATGTTGATGTCTTGGAGTGTCCCTACCAACGAGGCCACTGTCCGTCGTACGCATGAAGGTTCGTGGGACCCCGGTGTTCACGACACCGACAATATGTGTCATTCATGATAATAAATAAGACTATTATAATACCAACCTATGAATACTATCGCTGTGAAGATAGTATAATGCACTACTATCTTATGCATGATACTTATGCATGTTTGCCTAAAGGCTGGTCAGAGATTGCATTCTTTGTTTTAATATATGGTACTTTTCATTATGACCAGCCTAAGGGCATTTTCAACACCGTGCGTCAAAACATCTCTAAATGTTCGGACTGTGTGGTCCAGACACTTTTTGCTCTCCATGGCAATGCATCAAATTTCCGTTGACCAGTTCGGATGTCTGAATTCCCACAAATCCAAACCCATGTGTCCTCACAATCCATGTGTTTTATACTCTAGATTTTTTTGGTCCATACCGTTGTCCGTATTTGATGTCTTCGTAATGCATACGATTGAGTGACCGGTTCTCCTACCACTGTTCAGAGACATATCGAGACGTGTCCGAGAATATATTTGGTGTGTCCATTTTAAGATACAACGTTGGAGATGCCCTAAGAGCAACTCTAATGGGGCGACCCATTTCGTCCGCTGCCGTCCATTTGGGTCAGGGCGGACAAAAAAGTCGGCCCAACGTGCCGACCCAAATGGACGTGTGTTCGCTTTCGTCCCCCTGCTGACCCATTCCTAGCCCATTTTTAGCCGGATTTGCGTCAGCGCGGACACAAGACGGATGCGCGCGCTCACCCTCTCTCCTCCTCGGGCCCGCTGGTCGGTAGCACATTAGCCTCCCCATCCAACAACATATCCTCGCCCGCCTGCTTCGTCACCGACGTCGCCTGCCATTTTTCCCGATAGAAAAAGGATACATAGATAGTTCTAGCATAGACAGGCAAAAGAAAAGATCAACTACTCGTCGTTTCCGACACTGACTCGGTAATGTCCTCCTCCGACGTCTGAATGTAGGCATCATCATACCGCTCGTCCTTAGAGTCCCAGACGACGCTTCTCCTAGCTTCAGGTTCAATTGAGCGGCCTGCTTCCGCGCACGCTTGTCCTCCAGATAGGCGGCTCGCTCCGTCCTCCTCGCCTCCCTCTCTGTCCTCCTTTGCTTGTAGAACTGGTGCTCATCGACGATGTCCTGCGGGAAGTGTTCGCACCACACCACCATGGCTTCCACGTCCATCTCAGCGATGGCGAGGCGACGCTGCCGCCTCTGGTGGTCACGACGATCCTCGTCGGTGAAAAGGCGCGGGAGAGGCACGAGATCCTGCGCCCGCAGGCTTGACACGTCGGGAAAATTCATCTCCCGACGAGGCCTCAAGAGGCGCCATGCCGCCGTGTCGTGCGCGCGGGCCGCCTCCTCTGTGGTGTCGAAGGTGCCGAGAATGAGGCATTTCTCGCCAAACCAGATCTCGGAGGAGAAGGCGCCAGAGCGGCGCTCGCGGACTCCGCGAAAATCCGAAGCGCCCAGGCGGCGCATCGACATGGTGTCTTAGAGGCGGCAAGGCTAGTGATAGGGGTGAGGGAGTCCTGGATTAGGGGGTCCTCGGATAGCCGGACTATATCCTTTAGCCGGACTGGAGGACTATGAAGATACAAGATTGAAGACTTCGTCCCGTGTCCGGATGGGACTCTCCTTGGCGTGGAAGGTAATCTTGGCAATACGGATATGTAGATCTCCTCCCTTGTAACCGACTATGTGTAACCCTAGCCCCCTCCGGTGTCTATATAAACCGGAGAGTTTAGTCCATAGGACAACAACAATCATACCATAGGCTAGCTTCTAGGGTTTAGCCTCTACGATCTCGTGGTAGATCAACTCTTGTAATACTCATATCATCAAGGTCAATCAAGCGGAAGTAGGGTATTACCTCCATCGAGAGGGCCCGAACACAGGTAAACATCGTGTCCCCCGCCTCCTATTACCATCCGCCTTAGATGCACAGTTCGAGACCCCCTACCCGAGATCCGCCGGTTTTGACACCGACATTGGTGCTTTCATTGAGAGTTCCACTGTGCCGTCGCCGTAAGGCTTGATGGCTCCTTCGATCATCGGACAGGGTGAGGTTTTCCTCCTCGGACAGATCTTCCTATTCGGCGGCTTCGTACTGCGGGCCAACTCGTTTGGCCATCTAGAGCAGATCGAGAGCTACGCCCCTGGCCATCAGGTCTGGTTTGGAAACTTGAACTATAATGCCGACATCCGCGGAGACTTGATCTTCGACGGATTCGAGCTCATGTTAGGTGCGCCGCACAATCACGACGAGCATGACTTAACTCTGCCGTCAGACAGTGTTCGGGAGATCACACCTGCAACCACTCCGGCCCTCAATCCAGAACAAATTGCGCCATCTGAGGACGGGTGGATGGACCCCGCCACGGAGGCCACATACTCAGTGGCGACAGAGCCGAATACTGACTTCACCTCCTACGAAACCCGCGTTGCTGAACCGTTGGATTCGTCCCCAGCCTTGGGCTCTGAGCCGCCTGCGTTCGTGCCTATCGAATCCGATTGGGCACTGGTCATGGAGTTTACCTCCGCGGATATCTTTCAGCACTCGCCCTTCGGCGACGTGCTAAACTCGTTGAGGTCTCTCTCTCTCTCTGTCAGGAGACCCTTGGCCGAACTATGTCCGGCTAGAATGGGATGCGGACGGCGAAGAAATTCGCTCCCCACCCACCACCCACTTCGTAGCCACTTTCGACGATTTAACCGACATGCTCGACTTCGGCTCCGAAGACATCGACGGTATGGACGACGATGCAGGATACGAACAAGAACCAGTGCCAACAGGGCGCTGGACTGCCACCTCATCGTATGAAATATACATGGTGAACACCCCCAAAGAAGGCGATGGCGATAAGACAGCGGAGGATAACCCCTCCAAGAAGCAATCCAAGCACCGACGTCAGCGGCGCTGCTCTAAGTCCCGCCATAGCAAAAGCAGCGATACCGACACAAGAGACAATAATGCTCCAGATAGTGCCGAAGACGACGACAATCCCCTCGGCCCGGACCTCGAGCGGAGGATGAGCAGGCTAGTCCGCGGAGCAGGCGTGAGACGGAGAATCAGAGGATGACAATTACATGCCTCTCTTCGAAGACGAGGTGAGCCTCGGCGACGGAGAATTTATCATGCCTGAGGATCCCGTCGAGCATGAGCGCTTCAAGCGTCGGCTTATAGCCACAGCAAACAGCCTGAAGAAAAAGCAACAACAGCTTCGAGCTGATCAAGATCTGCTAGCGGACAGATGGACTCAAGTCCTTGCGGTCAAGGAATACGAACTCTAACGCCCAACCAAGAGTTACCCAAAGCGCAGGTTGCTACCCCAACTGGAGGTGGAAGCATCAGAACCCACCTTACCAGCGTATGATGCGGCTGATCGGCCACCTCGTGGCCGAGACATAGGGGCATATCAGCCCGAAGTCCAGCCCGCACCCTGTCGCCAGACAAACAAAAACACCAAGGCCCGGGGCAACACGCAGGACCTGCGAGACGTATTGGAAAACAAAGCAGGACATACAAGATTGATCTACGGATCATGGGATCACGCCCCAACGCGTGACGATGATCGTCACGCCGGATACACTAAAACAAGTCCGGCCGGGCCGAATACAGCAGGCAAGACTCGTATGAACTGCGTCGTGACATAGCCTGGCACAGAGGCGCCCCCCCCCCCTATGCTTCACCGATGAAGTAATGGAAATAAATTCCCAGAAGGGTTTAAACCCGTGAACATTGAATCATATGATGGTACTACAGACCCCGCGGTATGGATAGAAGATTTCTTCCTCCACATTCATATGGCCCGCGGGGACGATCTACACACCATCAAGTACCTCCCGCTAAAACTCTAAGGGCCGGCTCGGCGTTGGCTGAATAGCTTGCCGGCAAACTCCATCAGAAGTTGGGAGAGCCTGGCAGATGCATTCCTGGACAATTTCCAGGGCACTTATGTGCGACCGCCGAATGCTGATGATTTAAGTCATATAACTCAGCAGCCAGGGGAATCGGCCAGGAAATTCTGGACCCGGTTCCTAACTAAGAAGAACCAAATTGTTGACTGTCCGGATGCAGAGGCCTTAGCGGCATTTAAGCATAACATCCGTGACGAGTGGCTCGCCCGGCACCTCGGTCAAGAGAAGCCAAAATCCATGGCAGCCCTCACAACACCTATGACCCGCTTTTATGCGGGCGAAGATAGCTGGTTGGCTCGTAGTAACAACACAACAAGCAAACCTGGCTCATTAGAGGCTAGGGATAGCAATGGCAAACCACGACGCAACAAACACAAGCGTCGCAAACATGGTGAAAATGCCGAAGATACGACAGTTGATGCTGGGTTTAGTGGCTCAAAGTTCGGTCAGCGGAAAGGGCCCCTCAAAAATAACAATTCGGGTCCGTCCAGTCTGGACCGCATACTCGATCGTCAATGCCAAATTCATGGCACCCCAGGGATGCCAGCCACCCATACTAACAGAGAATGATGGGTCTTCAAACAAGCCGGCAGGGCAGGCGCCAAAAACAATAAAGGGGGGTCTCAAAGCGATGATGGTGACGAGGAGCCCAGATCACCGGACACAGGAGGGCAAAAGAAATTTCCCCCACAAATCAAAACGGTGAACGTGGTAAAAACCACCCAAATTCCCAAACCAGACCCGACACGCACCCCTAGGGATGCCGACTTAACGGAACCAGCCGTCCCACGATATAAACTAGGGCCGGTCACCTTCAACCACACAGATCGTCCGGTCAACGCCAATCAGGGCAATCCAGCCGCACTAGTCCTTGACCCAATAATTAACGGGTTCCGCCTCACACAAGTCCTTATGGACAGAGGCAGCAGTCTAAACCTTCTTTATCAGGACACAGTGCGCAAGATGGGCATCGATCATTCGATGATCAAACCCACTACAGCCACATTCAAAGGCATTATGCCAGGTGTGGAAGCCAGTTGTAAAGGCTCCATTGCCCTCGAGGTAGTCTTCGGATCACCAGACAATTACCGCACCGAAGAGTTAACCTTCGAAATCGTCCCCTTCCACAGTGATTATCAGGCACTGCTCAGACGAACCACGTTCGCTCGATTTAACATGGTGCCACATTACGCCTATCGTAAGCTCAATATGCCCGGTCCACGCGGCGTGATCACAGTTAAGGGCAAGGCCGACCTTTCCTCCGGCAGCAACAAGTACACCGCTGCCTTAACAGTAGAAGCAATGAGCAGCACCTTGCAGCCGAACCTCGAGTCGACGGCCAGGCTCCCGGATACCACCAAAGGACTTCGAACTACTTCGCAGCAGCATAGCCTGGCTCGTCCAGAGCTCAATTAAACACTCCGGCGAAGGCCAAGATAGGCCGCATACAGCGCTCAACCACTCTCCGGCAAACAAACATTTCTTACATTTCATTTTTCAGGCTCACCTTTGCATTGACCAGGATGGGCAATATGGAGGCAGCTTGAACGCGCGAGGGAATCCTTAGATGTTCCCCACGATGACCATCCGACTATACTACGGATCCGCACGCAGCTTCGTCCTCCCTAGTCTCAGCAGGTGCCACAGTCATATTTCTTTTCCATTATTACCTGTCTTATACGCATCGACGTACTATTCAAATAAAATATGTGGATTTGTATGACGCTTCTCTGCTGTCATTTCTTATTAAAACTCTTTTGTCAAGTGGCATCCGTACGCCGCGATATGCCTTTAAACGTGTCAGGGGCTTCGTTTTACCCACAGTACGGCAATAAAGTCCAAACACCTTCGTGGAAGTTCGGCACCCCGAACTTATAGCATTATATGCATCAGCTCTGAATCATGTCTTGGGTCAATAGTTGGATTCGCCCGGCTCCCATGTTTTGGTACCTTACGTTCCGCTATATCGGCTAAGGTAGCACTGGGAGAACTACTGCGATTGTGTCCCGGTTCTTCCGGACGAGCACCTCAGTAGAGAAAGCCGAAAACTGACTGTCATGATACGGCGAGAGCTGGTCAGCTGTTCGAGAGGTCGTAAAATCTTTAAGGATTTCTCCCGCATAATGCCATAACCAATGCAGCGTGCGATGGATCGGTTTTTTCTCTGATCAGGCGCTTATAGAGCCCGTAGTACGGTATTCCGAACACCAGGGGCTGCGCATACCTTACTAAAGCTCCTATGGCTAAGTGAGAGTGATAAAGCCCTATAGTCTGATGGCCTGGTTCGTTGTGCTGAGCACCTCCTTCGAAGGACCCAAAACTGGGATAAAGAGTGCTCAGGTCTATCCCAAACACCCATTACTTCTTACGTGGCGAAGCCGACAATGGCCAGCTCTCGGGTTTAACATATAAAGCGGCCGCTGGTGAGGGTAAACTTTTATATAACAGGAAATAAATAGTATAAATGACCCTGTTCAGACATTTACAAAGGATGACATGATTCGCATTCATGGAAATATAATGTCCTTGGTGCATAGCTCCGCTGCAAGGTAGGATCCTTTAAGGACATTTTCATAATATAATTCAGGCTTGCGGTGCTCCTTCTCCTCTGGCGGCCCATCGGTCATCAGCTTCTCAGCATCCATCTTCCCCCAGTTCACCTTTGCGCGGGCGAAGGCCATTCGCGCACCCTCTATGCAGACCGACCGCTTGATGACATCAAGTCGGGGGCAAGCGCTTACAAGCCGCTTCACGAGCCCGAAGTAGCTGCTTGGAATCGGCTCGGCGGGCCATAGCCGGATAATCAAATCCTTTCATGGCTCGTTCCGCCGCCTTATGTAGTTCGATCAGCTGTTTCAGTTGATCGGCAAAAGGTAATCGGATAATTGATTGCCAAATCTGCGACCGTAAGAGCTTATCCGCAGTGTTCCTTTCTTCGGCCCGGTAGAATTGGGCGGCATCCGCAATGCTGCGGGGCAGCTCCGCAAACACCCCAGGAGAAATTTGAATTCAAAATCAAAAACATAATCTTATCCTCAAGAACTTGCTTTACAAGGAAAAAGCCTTACCCATCGCGATCTTCCTCGCCTCTTGGATCCCCTACAGGGCGCTTTGGGTTTCCCCCCGGGCATCGCTCGCGGCCTGATGCGCCTTGGTGAGTTCGGATTCTTTCTCCGTTAAACTCTGCTCCAACGTCTCGCATTTCTTCATGGCCTATTGCAGCTCCTGCTCAGCTTTAATAACCCTGGCTTCGCACTTCTCGTGGAGGGCCTGCTCTGCGGCTGCCTTTTCCTCGGCCTTGGCCACAACCTTCTTAAGAGCCTCAACTTCGGTCATCATCCCTAGAGAAAATCAGGGAACATATTCTATAATACTGGAAATTTGATCGCACTAAACGCGAACAAGACTTGTGCATACCCTGTTTATCTCCCAAATGCATTTTCAACCGGCCAAGTTCTTCTTCGGCCCGCTCCAGACTTTGATTCAGTCCGGAGATTTCCATGATATGGGAGGCCGCTTCTGACGCCTTTGCTTATAACAGAAGAGAAATAGATGTCATTCAATGAGTCTTCCTGCGAACATAAATTTGATCCTCTGTCTGGTTTCTTCTTTCATCAAACAGTGTATCAGGGGCTACTATCCATACTATGACACTCTTCGATAAACATACCTCAAAACCTTTTATAAGGCTGATACAGGCTCCATTCAGTCCACTCTCAGCAGAATGAATCTTCTCAATCACCGCACCCATAAGGGCACGGTGTTCATCGACGATGGAGGTGCTCTTCAGCGCCACCAACAAAGCACCCGACGCCTCTGGTTGGACAGAGGTTGCCGGTATACCCCCTCCAGCTGAGAGAGGCTGCCTGCTTGATTATGGAGCCGTATTGGTCTCTGGAACTGCATCCGGCTGGGAGCCGAATTCAAGATGGCCCCCGCCGTCAGCTCCCATGGGAATTTGCTCCCCCATGTGTTCGGCCCCTGAAGTTTGACCTCCAGGCGCCGCCTTCACGGTCTCTCCCTCTCCTCCTTGGCCGGGGTCCCTCTGGGACGAAGCCTCGGTGGTATTCACCTATTCGAAGGAAGGGGCCTTCGGGGGCGTCCTGCTTTCCATATCATCCGAGCTCAGCGAATCGTGTGATGAGGATTGTTCGGTACGGGACCTCGCCGGACTACAAAACATATGGCTCAGGTTAAAATATTACGCCATGAGGAGTCTGGACGCGTAAACGTGTTCGGACTGTATATACTCATGGGTTCACCAGGGGCTGGGCCCTGGGATCCCACGTCGGGCCGCTGTCGGCGGCGGCAGTGGACTCCTCTGGAAGAGGAGCTTTTCCCCTTTTGGGCGACTCGGCCTCCAAGTGTGTGGAGGCCATCCTCTTCTTTCTTTCCCCCGTAGGGGATTCATCTTCTTCCTCCTCCTCGTCCTCTTCGGAGGCAGAACGTGCATCAGAGCCTTCGGATATTGTATCCGAAGTGCCGCGGTGACGAAGGCCTAACCGGGTCTTCTTGGCCCCCTTCTCGGCCGTCTTCTTCAACACCTTGTAAGGCGCCGGGACCTGCATCTTCGTCGGAAGTGGGACGGCCAGTTCTTCGGGCAGCGGGGCCGGACAATGGATCCGCTCCACCTTCTTCGTCCAGCCCTAGGAGGATTATGGAAAACACATTAAGCGCTTCCCTTGGGTTATGCGGACATAAAACGTGATTACTTTCCGAACTTGCAGGGCGGGATAGTTGGTACCCGCTGTCTTCGGCGGAGTCCGGCCTTGATTTGCTGGACTTGAAAAGCACCTTCCAGATGTCCTTGTGCAAGGAGCCAAAAAGCTCTCGCAAGGTTTGGTGCTTGGCCGGATCGAATTCCCATAGATTGCAAGTCCGGTGTTGACAAGGCAGGATCCGGCGAACTAACATCACCTAGACCACATTGACGAGTTCAATGTTCTTGTCTCCCAAATATTTAACGCGCGTCTGGAGCATTGACAATTCGTCGGACGAGGACCGGTTCAATCTCTTCTTGACCCAGGATGTAAGCCGTAGGGGGGCACCGGATCGAAACTCGGGAGAAGCGGCCCATTCCGTGTCGCGCGGCTCGGTGATGTAAAACCACTGCTGTTGCCACTCCTTGACGGAATCGTTAAATGTGCCTGTTGGCCATGTAACGTTGGGCATCTTGCTCACCATAGCGCCCCCGCACTCGGCGTGCACGCCACTCACTACCTTGGGCTTCACATTAAAAATCTTCAGCCATAAGCCAAAATGTGGCGAGATGCGGAGAAAAGCCTCACACAAGACAATGAATGTCGAGATGTTGAGGAAGGAATTAGGGGACAGATCGTGAAGATCGATCCCATAATAATACATGATGCCATGAGCGAGCGGGTGGAGGGAAACCCTAGCCCGCGGACAAAGTGAGGAAGGAATACAACCCTCTCGTGGGGTTAGGTGGGGGCAGTGCATCCCGCCGTCGGGAGACGATGGCTGATTTTCTTGGCCAGATACCCAGCCTCCCGAAGCTTTTTGATATCCTTCTCCCTGACGGTAGAGGCCATCCATTTGCCTCCTGCTCCGGATCCGGACATTTTCGGAAAGCCTTTGTGGGCAGAGAAGATGTACGCTTGGGCGCTGGAGCTTGGGCGGAGGGGAATGGATCGGGAAGAAGAAAGTGTGGGTGCGAAAGGGAGTCCTTATCCCCTTATAAAGGCAGCAGGGATTCTGCGCCTCCCCACTTGCCCGGTAAAACCGCTTATTCCCCAAGCGTCGTAATTGATGGCGCTGTTGGGTTACCCACACCCGTATTGATGAGAATCCCGTGATAAGGGGACACGATCTCTGCTTCGACAAGACATGCCAAGAAAACCGCCTCGCAATATGAGCAGCTGCTGGTTGAGAAAAACGGTTCGAATAATGACCGGGCTGTGGTGTGATTTGTCATGCTACCAAATGTGTCAGCGGATTAGATCTGTGGAAATATTATTCTCTCTACGGTGGTATGTGGAATTTGTTTTGCAGAGCCGGACACTATCCTTGTGTTTAAAATCTTCTATGGAATATTCGGAGGAGGAACCCGTCTTGCAATGCCGAAGACAATCTGCGTAGGACTCATCGTCATTGAAGCCTGGTTCAGGGGCTACTGAGGGAGTCCTGGATTAGGGGTCCTCGGACAGCCGGACTATATCCTTTAGCCGGACTGTAGGACTATGAAGATACAAGATTGAAGACTTCGTCCCATGTCCGGATTGGACTCTCCTTGGCGTGGAAGGCAAGCTTGGCAATACGGATATGTAGATCTCCTTCCTTGTAACCGACTCTGTGTAACCCTAGCCCCCTCCGGTGTCTATATAAACCAAGGGTTTAGTCTCAGAGGACAACAACAATCATACCATAGGCTAGCTTCTAGTGTTTAGCCTCTACGATCTCGTGGTAGATCAACTCTTGTAATACTCATATCATCAAGATCAATCAAGCAGAAGTAGGGTATTACCTCCATCGAGAGGGCCCGAACTCGGGTAAACATCGTGTCCCCCGCCTCGTTACCATCCGCCTTACACGCACATTCAGACCCCCTACCCGAGATCCGCCGGTTTGACACCGACAAAGGGCGAGACGATTGACGACAGGGCAGAGTGTGGAGGAAGCGCCTTTCATTAACGAAGCGGCCGGGCGCTGGCTAAAACCAAGGCTTAGGCCGACTTTTTCCCCGCGAACCTTTCCGTCTTGTTGGAGCGTCAAGACCAGGTAACGACATGGCCGGCATGATCTATAATGCTGCTGGGTCATGAAATAGGTCGTAGCGCATGAGGCCGACCCAAATCTAAAAGAAGGCGGACGTCGGACAAGCGGTCGACCTAAACGGACAAAAAGCGGACAAAAGCACCGTCCGCTTAGGTCGGCCTGTTGGAGTTGCTCTAACCCATGTGGTGTGGATGGTTGGCAGGGCAGAAAGAATAAGGCCTCTTTAGGTTCATAGGATAGGATTATCGTAGGAATAGGAATTTTGTAGGAAATAAGATGACATGTATCTCAAATCCTATGAGTAGGAATAGGAAACGAGATGTCATTTGGTTAACACCAAAGGATTTTTTTTCTATTGAGTCTAGGCTCATTTTTATTTTCCCATGAAATGTGAAGGATAGGAACCAATCCTATGTAGGAATAGAAATCCATTCCTATAAACCAAAGGGCTTTAAAGGAAAAAATCCTATAAGAATCTTATCCTCTAGAATTCCTATGAGATTTCTCCAAACTAAAAGAGGCCTAACACAAAAAGAAGATGCATGGTCTTTTAGTCTCTGGAGTACTTGTTTATATGGCACACAAGATAACATTCCCATCCGGCCATCCCCATGTGTTGGGAAAAAATCTGATCTGACCGATTAAATGCAAGCCGATCGGGAGATCCAGTCCCGCGTGCGCCATCTGGCAGTACCAATCTCAACGCGGTCCTCGCCAGACTTCCAGCCCCACCCTATTTCCCATTGTCCACGCCCCGTCCTTAGTTTGTAATCTGATACGTCTTCCAAAACAGAATTACATCTCTGTCTCTTGCATCTGGGAGATACAAAAGTTGTTTTTTCTAGACCTGCATATCCAGCGATACAAAAGTTGTTTTTTCTAACCTTTCCTACACCTGCACCGGAACGATCAGATCAACTCCTGTTTTTTTTTTGAACAACATCAACTCCTGTTTGGGCAGTAGCCCAAGTGGTGCTGGAAGAGAATCCTCCAAATTCCAACGATTCACCTCTCAAGATAATTGTTCTCAAAAAAGAAAAGAAAAAAACCTGTCAAGATAATTCGGACTTGTGGAGGGTTATTGAACCGCATCTTTCTTGGTTTGTTCCTCTTAGAATTTCTCTGTCTGGTTACCATTCCTGCCTGGCACCGCTGCATCCCTGGACTTCTTTTTTTGAGGGGCCGCTGCATCCCTGGACTTGTCGTGTCATCAGGGATTGCAATCTCTGTTTTGGCTGCTTGGTAGTTCTTGAGGCGATTTGTTGCCTTGTTTGGGGCAATAAAATCCAGCTTGTTCTTCTTCTTTATCGTTCGGTGCTGCTGCTTTCAGTTCCCACTCTTGGCATTATTCTGCCCACGGGAGGGAGGGCCCTCCTGGCAAAGATTGGATTATGGGTTGATTAGTACTCCATATATTTATGCAGCTCATCAGGGAGTCTCTTGTTTTGGTGCATGCAAATGTGGGCAGAAAGCAACACAGGCAGAAGGGACCAAGCAGTAGGCAGCCCCCTCTATATATTTATGCGATTGGGGCCAGCTTTTGGTCATTGGGAAAGGCTTGCTTGTCCTCCCATCTCTTCTTCTCTCCCTCTCTCTCTCTCTCTCCTTGTGTGTGTGTTTTTTCCTGGGAGAAGAAAGAGGGACAGAGAGAGGAATAAAAAGGTGGGCAAGGACATGGAGATGGCCATGATTTCACCTCAGGTCCTTCCTCTCTCCCCAAACACTTCCCGATAGATTCCATCCCCTCTCTATCATCCTGGGTTTCCTCCCACCTTTTTCTCATCTTAATTGCAAAGGTTTCTGCGGGATAACATTTGTTTTGGTGAATCGTATAGAATCTTTCCCTTCTTTTTATGTTGCTTTCCTCACGCCCCCCCCCCCCCCACACACACACATATTTCAACTTGTTGAATCCCATGCGCACCTACTTGCAGCCATTCCAGATGATAGAGGAAATTCAGAGAGGTGATTTTTTGTCTTCGGTTTCATCTTCACACTGGTTTTCACATGCAACCCGCTGCCTCGATTGCGTGCTAGTATTGCCTTGTACTAGTACAATACCCGCACATTTATTCTTTGTGCTAGTAGACTAGATGTTCTTGATGGGTCTTTATTTGTTTCCAGTACAGCCCGATCCCCACATAAATGCAAAGTTTAGCCAACTAATTTTGTAATTTATGGGTCAATTTCAGGGGACACTCTAGCTAGCTCTGGTGAAGAAGAATCAACAAGAGTGAGTTTGGAGAGGGAGAAAGGGATGGAAGGCGAGAGCTTCTCGGGGATGGGCAATGGAGGCGGCGGCGGCGGCGGCGGCGGAGGGGGACACCGCCAGGTGGTGGACGGGAAGCTGATCCAGACGTTCCACAAGAGCTTCGTACAGGTGCAGAGCATCCTTGACCAGAACCGGATGCTCATCTCAGAGATCAACCAGAACCACGAGTCCCGGGCGCCGGACAGCCTCACCCGCAACGTCGGCCTCATCCGGGAGCTCAACAACAACATCCGCCGCGTCGTCGGCCTCTACGCCGACCTCTCTGCCTCCTTCGCGCACCGTGGCGCCGCCATGGACGGCGGCTCCTCGGAGGGCGACTCCTCGGGCACGCTGCGCTCCTCCGATGCCGCCGGCCGCGCCGCCGCCGCCGGACAGAAGCGCGTCCGGCCCGGCTAGCTTGGCCCGACCGGATGGTACTTGGCATCGCCATGGATGCTGTGTAGCAGCTAGCGAGGAAGGATGTGAGTTACTGATGAGATGTTTGCTACTCCTACTTACTACTAGTACTAGGCTAGTTCTTCCTTGCTTAATTTCTTGCCGTGCTTCTTCTTCTTTGCCGCAAAGTGCTTCCTCAACCCTGATGGTGAGAGAAAAAAAATAACTTTTCGGTACAAGTCCATGTGACGATGAGCAAAAAACACCAGTTCTTGATAATCTGCAGCCTTACTATTACATGTAGAATCTAGTCACCTGGCTGATCTCAGGGATGCCAGCCAGGTATACAGTTAATCTGAGAGATTTGGGAGTTCTTGAGTAGTATTTTCTTCTTACTTTGGTAATTTGAAACTATCTTTCTCTAGGTGATTTGTGAGGGGAAAATTAAAATACCGTTGCCCTTGGATTGGGATGGACCATGTTGATCCTGAAATTCGCATGTACTGATGCAAAGTGCAAAGCTTTACAGCTTTTACCAAATCTGCTGCTGCTAGGCTAGTTCTTCCTTGCTTAATTTCTTGCCGTGCTTCTTCTTCTTTGCCGCAAAGTGCTTCCTCAACCCTGATGGTGAGAGAAAAAAAATAACTTTTCGGTACAAGTCCATGTGACGATGAGCAAAAAACACCAGTTCTTGATAATCTGCAGCCTTACTATTACATGTAGAATCTAGTCACCTGGCTGATCTCAGGTATGCCAGCCAGGTATACAGTTAATCTGAGAGATTTGGGAGTTCTTGAGTAGTATTTTCTTCTTACTTTGGTAATTTGAAACTATCTTTCTCTAGGTGATTTGTGAGGGAAAATTAAAATACCGTTGCCCTTGGATTGGGTTGGACCATGTTGATCCTGAAATTCGCATGTACTGATGCAAAGTGCAAAGCTTTACAGCTTTTACCAAATCTGCTGCTGCTCCCCCCCCCCCCCCCCTTCTCCCCTGTCATCTTTCCCTTCTGTCCTGTTGCAAACCATGATGAAAAGTTTGATGACCGAACGACTTGCTTCTACTGCTAGATCAGCTCACTCATCATCTGATGAGTTTTTTTTTTTGAGCCGCATCATCTGATGAGTTGGTGGAGTGTAGATAAGGTTCTCCTTTTGTGCATGCCCAAGTAGCCAAAAAATAACATGGGGGTGTTCTTTCTTTCTAGTGGGCATCTGCAAGATGCTGGACATCATCAGCGGCAGGAGGAGGACAGAAAAAAAAGGTTGCAATAATTTTTGGGCTGCCAATCATAGTTTACAAAACCATGGCCAGAATCTTATTTGAGACAGTGGCCTCTGGCCTGTGTGTGTGGCATCTTTCTCGGTCCCTGATCTGAGCATACGAACCTTTTTGACCACTGATTTGGCATGCTGGATAGTGTCAATGGGTGCCCATTTGTTATCTGTCTACGGTAACAAACCCAAAAAGTAATCTACCTCTTTATCTATATCTATATCGATATATGAGAGTTCTTGAGATCCAACAAATCTCACCCGTTGAACTGCATCTATTCAACGGTCTATGTCGCCCTGGTATTTAGCACCTCGGCTTTTTAATATTATTATGCCCAATATTAATGTCAACATTAACCAGTTAATTGTATTTTACCTAATATTAACATGCAATTTATATCTAATGTCAACAAACATGCAACTTGTATCTTGCCTAAGACTAGCCACAGTGGGAGTAACTTCAGTAGTAACATCGAATCCAACTCAGCAAACTTGCTTATGTGGCAATGAGTTAATGAGGAAAGAGGTAGTTACAGTAACTTAGCTAGTTACTGTAACATCACATGTCCCAATGCAATATAAGTCTATAACCTAATAAATGAAGCTTTGTATGTTACCACACTTATGTTACTACCCACTAGAAGAACGCCCGTGCGTTGCAACGGGGCCTTTTTATCATTGCTCTGAAATCATGTTAACTTGGAACTAAAATTCCAACAAAAGAGTGAGGAACATACCTTTTTTATCATTGCTCAAGTCCGAACCTCCCCTATTTGTTAGTGAAATGTGAGTATGCTTGGAAGATAATAATTTCTTATGCAACATATGCTTTTACATCCGAAAAGCTACAAAATATGTTGACCTATCTATGTGCACTACATTCGATGTAGCTCGATGTGCCTTGCACTCGCTCTTGATTAATTGCCATTACGCAGCGTCTCACGCCAACAAGTCGGGGAAACAAATGCAAATGTTACACCGAGTCAAAATCAACCATCCCACAATCGTAATAATAGAAAAGATAATAACCAAAATTTAACAGAAGAACTATCGCTTGGCTCCCAGATCCATCTCGATAGCCCTTGATCCGTCAGCCGAGCTTCTCCTAGCCGCCTCAACATCACGTCATTACCAAACATGTAGTGGATGCCTAGTGGGACAAGGATTAAGAAATAACATGAGGTGAAAAATACGATGTTGCACAATTCCATAAGACGATCCAAGTAATTTGACAAAACAGATCAGGAGCATCTTGTATAATCTCAAAAAGCAACTAAAAATATGAGAAATGAATTGATGAAAATCAGCCCCGCTCTCATTCATGCTCGCTTTTGTAATGTGAGGCAAGGAATGGGGATACCGGAGAAGAAAGGATCACATGGACGGCAAGCCTCCTCCACCAAGCAAGTGGGGTTGCTTCACATCCAATCTCCACGGCCGCCTCCATGGGGACGAACTCCCATGTTCACAACCAGGCTCCCAATCGGTCATTGCCACGCCGACCTTGACGACGAAGTAGTCCCTCCCTTCGATCCCATTCGCAACGGAGGCAACACCCATCCCAAATGGACGGGTCCGCGGTGAGATCCTCTTGGATTATGGTCGCGCCTCCCAAACCTCACCGCAGGACACATGAGAGGCCGTTGCCATGGTCAGCTTGGATGGGGAAAGGAGGCGACATAGAAGAACGGCGCCTTTCACGGATTGGTGGCGACAATGGCGGCGAGCGAGCGGGAGGACGGTGGCGGGCGAGAGAGTAGGAGGGTGGTGGCGGCGATCCATCGGCCGCCGTGGACGTGAGAGGAGGATGGGGATGGGGCCACGATCCGGAGGTATGGAAGCGGTCGAGAGGAGGGAAGCAGACGGTTTGGGGTTTTTCCATCGTGCGGGGTTCGGGAAGGTCAAACGAGAGGGGTTTTTTCGTATGGGAGGCAGAGCAACGAGGGCGGATGTAGGGAGACGGACGCGGTTGGTTGGCGGAAAAGGAAAGCTACGCATTTTTAGGCAGAGAGATGATTGATGATAAGAAAGGGAAAATCACATCAATATAAGGAAATATCCCATCAATACTTGATTGATTGCGATTTATTTTTATATGGTAACTAATCGATCATCAATACTTGATTGATTGTGAGTTATTTATATATGGTAACTAATCTGATGGGTTTATGTGGGTGGTGAAGCGAAAAGGCGGTGGGAGGGAGGCGACATAGCAAGAACGGCGCCTTCACGGATTGGTGGCGACGCGGCGGCGAGCGAGCGGGAGGACGGCGGCGAGAGAGTAGGAGGTGGTGGCGGCGATCCATCGGCCCGTGAACGTGAGAGGAGGATGGGGATGGGGCCGCGATCCGGACATATGGAGCGGTCGAGAGGAGGAAGCAGACGGCTGGGTTTTCCCATCGTATGCGGGGTTTGGGGAGGTCAAACGAGAGGGGTTTTTAGCATGGGAGGCGAGCAACGAGGGTGGATGTAGGGAGGCAGGGACGGTCGGTTGGCGAGGAAAAGGAAAGCTACGCATTTTTAAGCAAGAGAGATGATTGATGATAAGAAAGGGAAAATTACATCAATATAAGGAAATATCCCATCAATACTTGATTGATTGCGATTCATTTTTATATGGTAACTAATCGATCATCAATACTTGATTGATTGTGATTTATTTTTATATGGTAACTAATCTGATGGGTTTATGTGGGTGGTGAAGCGAAAAGGCAGGTGGGAGGAAGACGAAATAAAACCAGCGAAATAAAACCAACGAAAGTGGTGAGGCGAAATAAAACTAGCGAAAAATAACCGGCGGACTATTCACCAACTGCTATACTAAGAGTAGAGACTATGAAGGTAGTAACATGGTCTAGGGATATGTGTATGTTACTAGTATATGTTATTATGCATTGTGGCTAATCTAATACTAACGCGCAATACAATTAGTATCTTATCTTATATTAATGTGCATTGCACATGCACTATTACTCGTGATGTAGAACATAACTGGCTAAACGGGTCGGGCCGGCCCGGCCCGGCCCGTCTAGGCATGATTATTATACGGGTCGTGTCGTGCCGGCACATGTGCTGCAGCCTGCAGCCCAGACACGGTCCAACTGGCACGGTCCAGCTGCTCAGACATGCTAGTCTGACTGCTATTTGGCTCACTGGATGTTTTTTAGCCTATTTTTACCCAAAAATGCTCCCGAGCTCCATGCAGCTCGTTATCTTGGTGGTCAGTCATCGTATCCATCAGCTGCAGCCTCGCATTAATTACATGTATTTCAGCTCAGGGGCATACACCCCACACGGTATTCTGTATTTACCTACAGTGTCAGCCCATGTTGTCGAAGCCGCGCTGCCAGGCTGGTCAAACTTGCGACAGATCCACCCATCATGTCTAGGCAGTCTAGCCGCTCATGAACATAGGCACGCATACACTCTCATGTTCATAGTCAACAAAAGGTGCAAAAATGCGAACCCTCGTTCATGAATTGGCACGCAGATGTCCAACAACAAAAATGACAGCAGCGATGTTGACCAGCCTACGTGCAGATATTTCAACAAGATGGCCTCTGTTACTTTCAGGCTGTGTGTGCCCTTGTCATTGAGATTTTTTGAACTCTAGACATGCCTCCGGCAGATCAGATGGGTACGAGGATATCTTTTTCCACCTACTGCTAGGCCAAAATCGCTGTCGACATCGGCTGCTGAAAACCTAATTGCTCGATCTTCGTCTATACTCATTTCACATGTGTCTACATCCACCTTTTCCATGAGAAACGAACTGAATTTTAACTTCAGTTTTGGGAGTAGTCCTTTAAGTCTCCGTCAAATCCAATCTCTGTCAAGATATTGCTCAGCTTCTGCACTGAAATCGTCCGATGTAACCACTCCTGGACCTACGGCAGCGGCTAACTCGCGGGCTCCATGTTTTGTAAATCCGGCACATCTAGATCTAGATTGATTTCCATGCCGGCCGAAGGCGGCGATGCGATGAAGTGCGCCCTACAGAGTACAGACTGAACGCAAAAGGAGGGAGGTGGGGTGTGGAAAATCATGTTCACACGAGTCAGCAGCTAAAACGCAGGCCCATGTACAAATCGTGAACACGAGTTGCTGGCACTGGTGTATCTCTATTAAATAGCGATCGTATATATAGCTAAAAAGGCACACACTACGCATCCTGATGCCACAACGACCGACACAAATTACGGCCTCCAGGCAGCTCGTCCGCCAAAATGCCTCTCTCATTTTTACCTGGCTATATAGAGATATATAAAAAAATAAAAAAGATAATCGGTTTTGCGTGCCGGCCTGCCTGCTCAGCCTAGCAGCCCAAGCATGGCCCAGGGCGTGCCGCGTGTTGGACCCGACCCGTTTAGCCCGTGCCGTGCCTGGCCCATAGTGGGCCGTCTTGCGTGCTCGCTGAGCGGCTGGTTGACCCGCCCATTTGGCCGACTATAATATAATGTAGAAAGGGAAAACACGTGGCTCCCTCTAGTCGACACAGGCGGCGAGTCCGACCTAGACTCCACCTCCCATTATTCATCCATCCTTCCCTCGCTGTAGCCTGAGCTGTCCGGTGAAAAATCTAGCCATGCTTTTGAGGAGAGCATCGGCGAGGCGTTTCCTTCCTACCGACCATGAAAGCAACCTGATCGGGTAGCGCTTTGTCCCGACGAGTTGTTCAAATTGGGAGGCGTGCGAAGTGCTCAGCAAGGCGATCTTGGCCAGGGATGTTGTGGATCTGGCGTGTGCTGGTGGGCGAGGTCTGCAGATCACCCGGCTGTGGTTGGCGGATCTAGTGGCGCAATGTCGTGTGGTGGCTGGTTGGCACGAGGTGGGGCCATGGCGGCTAGCAGAAAGCAGAGTATACGAGTCGGTGCCCTAGCGAAGACCTCCTGGTCGCCACTCGCAATGGCCTAGGTTGCTCAGTCTAATAACGCTCTAACCCTCGGATCTAGAGCACGTTTCCTCTAGTGGCTCGCTCTTGCGCTCTGGCTAGGACGTGCGGCTCATATCCTGTGATGGGTGTGTCCGACATTGGTTTGCAGTTTGCCTGGACGAAAGTCATTCAATTGCTTGTTGCAGGTGATGACAATTTTTGCTTTCTTTGTTGGAGGCATCATGGAGGAGTTTGACACCTCTCCATCCTTGAGTTCTCCTTTCCACGTGAAAACCTAGATCTGACTTGTTGGATCAGCGATGGTGACACTCTTAGCGTTGTTCCTTCCATTGAAGCATCTGTTAGAAGGGAGTGTAAGATTTGATAGGAAGCGTTGAATCCTTTGCTCGGGCCGCATGTATATTTATGGAAGGATTGCCGTGGCTTACAAGGTTTGGAATATCGCTAGGATATTTCCAGAATACATCGAGAGAGGGAGATATAACTTGGAGAGGAAGAACAGAACAGAAGAAGAGATAGGAACAGAATACAGTTTAAACAGCTATCTCTACAAACTCTATTCTAACATCCTCCCTCAATCTAAACCTAGAAAATTTCTCTAGGTTTAGATTTTACTTGAACTCATTCAGTCTCCTCGTAATAAGTGGTTTGGTGAAGCCATCAACAAGTTGATCTCCTGTGGGAATAAACTTGATGTCAAGTAGCTTTCGTGCTACTCTTTCTCTCACAAAACGAAAATCAACTTCTATGTGTTTTGTACCTGCATGGAACACATGATTTGCTGAAAGGTAGGTTGCACCAATGTTGTCACACCACAACCTTGCAGCTTGTGGAGTTTCGATTCCCAACTCATATAGAAGAGTCTGAATCCACATAACTTCGGGAGTTGCATTAGCAAGAGCTTTGTATTCTGCTTCAGTACTAGACCTTGACACAGTAGCCTGTTTCCTTGCACTCCATGACACAAGGTTTGATCCCAGAAATACAGCAAAACCATCTGTTGACCTTCTATCATCAGGGCACCACCTGGGCCAAGATCTGAGTATGCACTAACTAGCATGGATGATGACTTAACAATCTTGATTCCAAGTCCCATTGTGAACTTTAGATACCTCAGAATTCTCTTTACTGCAGTCCAATGAACTGTACTTGGTGCATGCAAAAACTGACACACTTTGTTAACAGAATATGAAATATCAGGCCTAGTCAACGTTAAATATTATAGAGCACCAACAACACTCCTATAGTTCGTTGCATCACTTGGTCCAAGTAATTCACCTCCTTCAATTGTAAGTTTCTCAGTAGTGGAAAGTGGTGTACTTACTGGTTTGCAATGTTCCAGTCCTACCCTTCTCAGAATATCTATGGTGTAGTATTTCTCTTGTGTAAGAAGTATTCCATCCTTGATCTGTTTTACTTCTATACCAAGAAAATAATGAAGATCACCCAAATCTTTGAGTGCAAACTTCACATTAAGGTCACGGAACTAGCAATATCATCAGCATAAACAAGAACAAACATAGAGATGTTGCCTTTCTGATAGAAGAATAATGAGGTATCTTCCTTGCTTGGAATAAAGCCAAGTTGTTGTAATCGAAAGTGCTCAACACGGAATACTGTGCTCTTGGGGCCTGTTTTAAGCCATACAAAGCTTTGTCTAACTTACAGACAAAATGAGGTGTGCTTTTGTTTTCATACCCTGGTGGTTGCCGCATAAACACTTCTTCCTCAAGAACACCATGAAGAAACGCGTTCTGGACGTCTAGCTGACGTAAGCTCCATCCTATGGAAATAGCAATAGATAATACAAGTCGAATAGTAGCTGCCTTAACAACAGGGCTAAAGGTATCCTCATAATCAATTCCAAATCTTTGTTTAAACCCATTTCCAACCAATCTGGCCTTGTATCTATCTATACTTTCATCAGACTTTCTTTTAATCTTATAAACCCACTTGCAATCAATCAAATTCTTTCCCTTTATTGGTGGTACAAGATGCCACGTTTTATTTTTCATGAGTGCTTGGTATTCGTTGTCCATAGCCCCTTTGCATTCTTTGTGAGCAAGAGCTTCGGCTAAATGAGTAGGTTCACCTGAACTAGTGAGGAAAGCATACTTGCGAGGATCATACCTTACTGTACCGTCCTTGTATTCCTTAGGCTTGAATAATCCAAATTTTGATCTGGTATGGCGCTGAGGAATTTCCGGTGACACACGTGCAGCAGTTGTTGCAGTTTCTACATCGCCAGAACCGGCCGTAGAAGATCCAGCCGAATCAGCCAGGACTGCCGCGCCGCAGGACTCTAGATCCAAGGTGGGCACGGGATCCGGCGAGATCCGCCTCGTACTAGACGCCTCAGCAGGGGAGCTCCGCATGGCACTGTTGGCGGGGTCCACCCTGGTCGGGTTGTCGGCCCCAGAGCGCGCCGGCTCCCATGCAGCGCGTGCGGACGGGCTGCGCCCCGTGCCGTCTGGGTCCACACCTGGACCTCGGTTGGCCACGGACTCAGCAGGTGGACTGGTCGCACCACTTGGCGCCTCAAGAGACGCGGGGAACGCCGCTACGCGCCGAGCGACAGGGCTGTCAGCCTGGGATCGCGCGCGGCTATCATCCTGGGATCACGTGCCTTCTCTGGAACCGCAGTTCTACACCAAATCTGCATCAGAACCAGCGCGGTTTCCATCCTCTTCTGCACACATAAAATCATAGCCAAAAGCTGCATTTTTTTCATTAGTTTCTGAATTTTCTTCCGGACTAGACACATGATCATGTTCTATTAATTCTCCCCTGTGATCAGTACGTGGCAAAGAATCAGAGAGAAGAGATATTTCAGCTCGAAGAAGGGCTCCCGCATTTGGATGATGTTTGGGAAAAGGGAAAATAGTTTCATCAAAAATCACATCCCGAGAGATGTAGATGCGTCCAGTTGAAATTTCTAGACACTTGTAGCCCTTATGAAGATTGCTATAGCCAAGGAAGACACATTGAGTGGACCGAAACTCTAGTTTGTGGCGATTATATGGACGAAGATTCGTATAGCATGCACATCCAAAAACTTTGAGGGAATTGTAATCTGGTTTTTGATGAAACAATCGTTCTAAGGGAGTTGTGT
Organism: Aegilops bicornis; assembly: GCA_021605145.1. Classification (NCBI taxonomy): domain Eukaryota; kingdom Viridiplantae; phylum Streptophyta; class Magnoliopsida; order Poales; family Poaceae; genus Aegilops; species Aegilops bicornis. The sequence goes on along the minus strand of CM038672.1, from coordinate 192,408,441 downwards.
TTCCATTAACCTTACTAGGCAAACGATTGATAAGATAAGTGGCGGCGATGAAAGCTTCATCCCAATATTTCAGAGGCATAGATGCATGAGCAAGAAGGGAAAGGCCAACTTCAACGATGTGACGGTGTTTGTGTTCGGCAGAACCATAATGTTGGTGTGCATGGGGACACGAAACATGATGCTCAATGCCTATGCTTCGAAAGAAGGAGTTGAGTTTCTCATACTCTCCTCCCCAGTCACTCTGGACTGTATGATTTTCTTGTTAAATTGACGCTCAACAAGTTTTTGGAATTCTTGGAAGACAGAGAAAACTTCGGATTTGAACTTAAGTAAGTATATCCATGTAAACTTACTATAATCATCAATGAAGCTAACATAATATTTCTTTCTTCCAAAGGAATCCCTGGCATGACCCCATACATCACTGAATATCAGTTCCAACGGAGCATGAGACACACTATTTGATCTAGGATAGGGGAGTTGGTGACTCTTGGCACATTTACAAGCATCACAAACAGACTCTTTATTCTCACTACTAGACAATTGAAGATGCCTTTATTCACTACTTGATCAAGTATTTTTAATGAAGGATGACCTAATCTTTGATGCCACCTCTCTAAGGACGGCTTGACGACGGAGTAGACTTGGCAATGACGCTTGCAGCTAAAAGCTCTTCATGTGATAGGATCTAGACCACCGACGCATTTACCGTGATCGAGGAGCTCCCTCGTTGCCCGATCCTTAATGAAAAAAATACTTGGGATGAGTTTCAAAGAAGATGTTATTATCAGCGGACAAACGAGACATAGAAGCAAGATTTTTGTTGGCTTGTGGAACATGAAGGACATCCTTTAGAAGAAGATCATGTTTAACATTAGGGAAATTAATAGAGGATTGGCCAATGTGACATATGTGTTGGGGAACGTAGCAGAAATTCAAAATTTTCCTACGTGTCACCAAGATCTATCTATGGAGAAACCAGCAACGAGGGGAAGGAGAGTGCATCTACATACCCTTGTAGATCGCTAAGCGGAAGCGTTCAAGTGAACGGGGTTGAAGGAGTCATACTCGTCGTGATCCAAATCACCGGAGATCCTAGTGCCGAACGGACGACACCTCCGCGTTCAACACACGTACAACCCGGTGACGTCTCCCATGCCTTGATCCAGCAAGGAGAGAGGAGAGGTTGGGAAGACTCCATCCAGCAGCAGCACGATGGTGTGGTGGTGATGGAGGAGCGTGGCAATCTGCAGGGCTTCGCCAAGCACCGCGGGAGAGGAGGAGGACTTGGGAGAGGGAAGGGCTGCGCCCGAGGCAAGGGTGCAGCTCCCATGCGCCTCCCCACTATATATAGGGGTGGAGGGGATTATTTCTTGCCCTCTAAGTCCATTGGGGCGTTGGCAAAGGTGGGAGGAAAGAAATCCCATCCTTCCCTTTCCCATCGATTGTTATCCCCTTTAGGGATCTTGATCTTATCCCTTCGGGATATGATCTTATTCCTTCTAAGGGGGGATCTTGGTGCGCCTTGACCAGGGGTGTGGGGCCTTGCCCCCGCTACCCACGTTCATGTGGGTCCCCCCATGCAGGTGGGCCCCACTCCGAAACCTTCTAGAACCTTCCAGGTACAATACCGAAAAATCCCGAACATTTTCCGGTGGCCAAAATAGGACTTCCCATATATAAATCTTTACCTCCGGACCATTCCGGAACTCCTCGTGATGTCCGGATCTCATCCGGACTCAACAACATTCGGTAACCACGTATATCTATTCCCTATAACCCTAGCGCCATCGAACCTTAAGTGTGTAGACCCTACGGGTTCGGGAACCATCTGAACATGACCGAGACGTTCTCGGTCAATAACCAACAACGGGATCTGGATACCCATGTTGGCTCCCACATGTTCCACGATGATCTCATCGGATGAACCACGATGTCAAGGACTCAATCGATCCCGTATACAATTCCCTTTGTCTAACGGTATTGTACTTGCCCGAGATTCGATCGTCGGTATACCGATACCTTGTTCAATCTCGTTATCGGCAAGTCTCTTTACTCGTTCCGTAACACATCATCCCGTGATCAACCCCTTGGTCACATTGTGCACATTATGATGATGTCCTACCGAGTGGGCCCAGAGATACCTCTCCGTTTACACAGAGTGACAAATCCCAGTCTCGATTCGTGCCAACCCAATGCAGACACTTTCGGAGATACGTAGTGCACCTTTATAGCCACCCGATTACGTTGTGACGTTTGATACACCCAAAGCATTCCTATGGTATCCGGAGTTGCACAATCTCATGGTCTAAGGAAAAGATACTTGACATTAGAAAAGCTTTAGCATACGAACTACACGATCTTTGTGCTAGGCTTAGGATTGGGTCTTGTCCATCACATCATTTGCTAATGATGTGATCCTGTTATCAACGACATCCAATGTCCATGGTCGTGAAACCGTAACCATATATTGATCGTGAGCTAGTCAACTAGAGGCTTACTAGGGACATGGTGTTGTCTATGTACCCACACATGTATCTGAGTTTCCTATCAATACAATTATAGCATGGATAATAAACGATTATCATGAACAAGGAAATATAATAATAACTAATTTATTATTGCCTCTAGGGCATATTTCCAACAGTCTCCCACTTGCACTAGAGTCAATAATCTAGTTCACATCGCCATGTGATTAACACTCACAGGTCACTTCACCATGTGACCAACATCCAAAGAGTTTACTAGTGTCACTAAACTAATTCACATCATCATGTGATTAAGACTCAATGAGTTACGGGTTTGATCATGTTTTGCTTGTAAGAGAGGTTTTAGTCAACGGGTTACGCAACATTCAGATCCGTATGTACTTCATAAATCTCTAGGTCATATTGTAAATCTTGCTTCCACGCTCCACTTGGAGCTATTCCAAATGGTTGCTCCACTATACGATCCGGTTTGCTACTCGAGTCATTCGGATAGGCGTTAAAGCTTGCATCGACGTAACCCTTTACGCCGAACTCTTTATCACCTCCATAATCGAGAAACATGTCCTTATTACTCCAAGGACAATTTTGACCGATGTCCAATGATCCATTCTGGATCACTCTTGTACCCTTGCCGGACACGTGACAAGGCACATATCAGTGCGGTACAAAGCATGACATCTTGTATAGAGCCTATGGCTAAGGCATAGGGGCGACATTAAATCCTTTCTCTTTCTTCTGCCGTGGTCGAGCTTTAAATCTTCACTTCATACCTTACAACTCGAGCAAGAACTCCTTCTTTGATCGATCCATCTTGAACACCTTCAAGATCATGTCAAGGTATGTGCTCATTTGAAAGTACCATTAAGCGTTTTTGATCTATCCTTATAGATCTTGATGCTCAATGTTCAAGTAGCTTAATCCAGGTTTTCTATTGAAAAACACCTTTCAAATCACCCTGTATGCTTTCCAGAAATTCTACATCATTTCTGATCAACAATTTGTCAACATCATATACTCATCAGAAATTCTATAGTGCTCCCACTCACTTCTTTGGAAATACAAGTTTCTCATAAACTTTGTATAAACCCAAAATCTTTGATCATCTCATCAAAGCGCACATTCCAACTCCGAGATGTTTACTCCGGTCCTTAGAAGGATCGCTGGAGCCAAAGATACCTTTTAGCATCCTTAGGATCGACAAAAACTTTCCGATTGTATCACATACAACCTTTCCTTAAGAAGACTGGTAAGGAAACTCGTTTTGACATCCATCTGCCAGATTTCATAAATGCAGCTAATGGTAACATGATTCCGACGGACTTAAGCATCGCTACGGATGAGAAAATCTCATCGTAGTCAACTCCTTGAACTTGTGAAAAAAAAACTCTTCGCCACAAGTCGAGCTTCATAGACAGTGACATTACCGTCCACGTCCGTCTTCTTCTTAAAGATCCATTATCTCAATGGCTTGCCGATCATCGGGCAAGTCCACCAAAGTCAATGCTTTGTTCTGATATATGGATCCTATCTCGGATTTCATGGCTTCTAACCATTTGTCGGAATATGAGCCCACCATCGCTTCCCCATAGCTCGTAGGTTCATTGTTGTCTAGCAACATGACCTTCAAGACATGATTACTGTACCACTCAGAAGTAGTACACATCCTTGTCACCCTACGAGGTACGGTAGTGACTTGATCCAAAACTTCATGATCACTATCATAAGCTTCTACTTCAATTGGTGTAGGCGCCACAGGAACAACTTCCTGTGCCCTGCTACACACTTGTTGAAGTGACGGTTTAATAACCTCATCAAGTCTCCACCATCCTCCCACTCAATTCTTTCGAGAGAAACTTTTCCTCGAGAAAGGACCCGTTTCTAGAAACAATCACTTTTGCTTCCGGATCTGAATTAGGAGGTATACCCAACCATTTTGGGTATCCTATGAAGATGCATTTATCCGTTTTGGGTTCGAGCTTATCACGATGAAACTTTTTCACAAAAGCGTCGCTGTAACGCCCCGGATTTGATGCGCCAGGTGTCCGCCAGTTATTCGCAGTCGTTGCCATGTCATTTGCTTGCGTGTTGCATTTTGCCATGTCGTCATGTGCATTTCATTTTGCATACGTGTTCGTCTCATGCATCCGAGCATTTTCCCCGCTGTCCGTTTTGCAATCCGGCACTCCTATGTTCCCCGGCGCCCCCTTTTACCTCTTTTAGGTAATGCGGGTGTTGAACTTTCTCGGAATGGACCGAGGTTTGTCAAGCGGCCTTGGTATAGCACCGGTAGACCGCCTGTCTAGTTTCGTGCCATTTGGAGGTCGTTTGATACTCCAACGGTTAACCGGGTAACCGCACAAGCCTCTTTCTCTTTGCAGCCCAACTCCCTTCCAAAGTGGCCCAAAACCCAAGCAAACTCCTCCATGCTCTCGGTCGTTCGATCACGATCGTGTGGTAAAATCGCACCTCATTTGGACTCTCCTAGCTCCCTCTACCTATAAATACACCCCTCCCAAATTCATGGATCAAAACACCCTAACCCTAGCTCCTTCCTCCGCCGGGACGCCTGGCCAGCGCGGACATGTCGGCCGCCCGACCAATCCCGCCGCCACGTGTCGCCGCCGCCTCCCTCACTTGTGAGACCCACGGAGCCCGCCTGGCCGCCCGGCCCGCCTCCGCTCCTCCTGCGCCGCCCGGCTTTGGCGCCGGGCAGCGCGCCCGCCGGCCTCTGCCGCCCGTCCTCTCATGTTGTCGGCTCGGCTCGGCGCTGTTCGCTGGCGTGCCCAGCGCCGCCTCGCTGCCCGCCCGTCCGCGCCATCATGTCGCCGCCCGCGCCGCACCGGCGACCCGCCTTCTCGCCGCTCCCGCCATGGCGCCGAGCCGGTAGGAGCTCGCCGTCCGGCGCCTCGCGCGCCCGCCTCCGGCCTTCCTCGCCGCCTCCGCGCCCTCCTCCGGCCGCCTCCCCGGCCCCATCCCCGACCACTCCGGCCACCGGCGCCGCGGATCCGGCGAGATCCGCGCCGCTTTAAAATCCGTGCACGAGGTTGACTTTCCCCTCCGAATTTGACTAAGTCCCAGATTTTGCATATTATTTGCCATATTCATCATGCCATAACTCCATGCATATTGCTCCGTTTCGTGCGTGTAATATGTAAAATTGTTCATCACGACGGGTACATCAGTTAATCTCATTGCATCATTTTCATTTGAGCTCATCTTGATGCCCGAAATGCTGTTAGAAGAGGGCTATGTGATGTTAGTTTCAGATTCTTATCAGAACATGCACTTTTGTCATTTTTGCCATGATTGATGTGTGCATCCTATGAACTTGAGTCCTACATGTGTTTTGTAATATGCCATGCCATCTTTCCAGGGGTATATGCCATGTATTTTTGTGATCTCTGTGGTGACTAGGACAAGCATGCAAACTAGGCTTCATGATGTTGCTGATTTCAGCCCCTGTTCTGCTGATATTTTTATGCCATGTAAACTTGATGCTACCGAGAGATCCATGCTTATTTTGAGATACTTCAGTAAGGATGTTTTGTTATACATGTCTTGGTCTATCCATCCGTGCCCTTGTTTGCAATTATGGAGTGCCATAGCTTGAGTCAAACGAGCTCTACTTTTGCTATAAAATGTTTCCTGGCAGGTTGTTTACATGTTATTCAATTTTGCCAAGGTTGTTGTAGTTGATCCGTGTATGCTATGATGTTGTTCTTGCCATGTATAGCTTCTATGCCATGTCTTCTTACTGTCAGTTGCCTTGCCATGCCATTTATTGCTCTCTGGTGAGTGGTTCAAGCTCACCAACATGCCTACTTATTGTTGTTCCTGCCATGTATGAATCTGTTATATAACTTGCCACGTTTACATGGGTGCCGTCATATCTTATGTTACATTTTGGCTCATGGTCACTAAAGGAATTTTGTTCTATGCATTTAGTAGTTTCATGCCATGCCTTTGTTTTCCATGATAAGTTCCTGTAACATGTTGTTTGATAGCTCTAAACATTGCAACCTGATGTTATTTCTGCTAAAGTCTGAAACTTATTATTTGCAAACTTGTTCGTTAAAACGAACGGACCGGTGAACGTTCACTAAATAACTAAACCAAAAAAAATAAATAAACCGATCTAGGGTTTTAAAAAAAACCGAACAACAAAAGAAAACTGGAAGGTTTTTTTTAAAACAAAACCGGACCGAGGGAGGGGCGCGGTGGCTACCTTCGGCGAGGTCGCTGGGCACCGGCTCCAGTAGGTCGGCGGCTAGGGCGGCGGGGCACCGGCTATGGGTTCGGCGGGCGGGCACCGGGCGGCGGGCGGCTATGGGCGGCGGCGGCGCTGCTTAGGGAGGAGAGAGGGGGGTGGGAGTATATAAAGGAGGGGGTTGCTTGGGGAGGGCAAGCGGGAGGAGGAGTCCTCCTCGGACTGCCTCACGGCCGGCGGCGGGCGGTGAGCACGGCGCCATGAGGAGAAGGCTGGGCCCTTGGCCCCAAAGTGGGCGCAATTTTTTTAAACTCATGAGAAAAACGAATAAAATAAAATCTAAACGAACTCCAAATTTAATAAAATAAATTTTCCCGACTCCTAAAAATGAGTCGAACAAAATGAACTTTAATACGGGGCCAAAATGCAAATTTTTAAAACACGCATTTTTTTCCCTAAAGCAAATAAACTCCGAAAATCCAAAATTTGATTTATTTATTAAATCTTCATTTTTCCTAAATTTTGGGAAAGTCATATTATTCCCTCTCTTAATTTTTTTATTGGAAAAATATTTGAAGATAAAAATAAATAAATCCAAATGATCCTATTTTCAAAATTTGAGAAAACTCAAATACGAAAATTTCGAAACCTCCAACTCTCCCCGAGGGTCCTTGAGTTGCGTGAAATTTCTAGGATCAGCAAAATGCAAGAAAATATGATATGCAAGATGACTTAATATATAACATTCCAAATTGAAAATTTGGGATGTTACAAACCTACCCCCCTTAAGATGAATCTCGCCCTCGAGATTCGGGTTGGCTAGAAAATAGGTGAGGTGATCCTTGAGCAAATCTTCTTCTCTTTCCTGGTGGCTTCATCCTCGGTGTGGTGGCTCCACTGAACTTTGCAAAACTTGATAACCTTGCTGCGAGTAACTCTGCTGGCATAATCGAGAATCTTGACTCGTTTCTCCTCATATGTTAAATCATCCTTCAACTGAATTGCTTCAAGTGGCACTGTATCCCTTAATGGTACCTCTGCCATCTCGGCGTGACATTTCTTCAGCTGAGAAACATGGAATACATCATGAACTCCTGACAGTCCCTCTGGCAATTCCAGCTTATAAGCAACTTCTCCCATGCGTTGCAAAACCTTATACGGTCCAACGAACGCGGTGCTAATTTTCCTTTAACTCAAACGCTTAACTCCTCGAAGCGGGGATACTCTAAGATAAACTCTGTCTCCAACTTTATATTCCATCGCCTTGCGTTTTGAATCCGCATAACTTTTCTGTCTGGACTGGGCTACCTTGAGCCTATCGCGAATCAACTTAACCTTCTGTTCGGACTCCTTAATCAAATCTGGTCCAAACAAGCGGCGGTCTCGGCTTCGTCCCATTATAACGGTGTCCTGCACCTCCTTCCGTACAAAGCCTCGAAAGGTGCCATCTTCAAGCTGGTTTGGTAGCTGTTGTTATAAGAAAACTACGCATCTGACAAATTATCATCCCAACTAGATCCATAATCTAGTGCACAAGCTCTCAAAGATATCTTCCAAAATCTGATTGACTCTCTCGGTCATCCATCGATGCAATGGGTGGAAAGTCGCATCTTGAATTCCAGCCTGGTTCCCAATGTTTCGTGCAACCGATTCCAAAACTTTGAGGTAAATTGAGTTCCTCTATCTCGACACGATACTCCTGGAACTCCGTGTAAACACACAATTTTGGTCATGTATATCTTTGCCAACTTAGCACTGCTATAGGTAGTCTTGACTGGAATGAAATGAGCTACCTTCGTCAAGCGGTCGACTATAACCCAAATCGAGTCATAGCCAGAACGAGTCTTTGGCAAACCTGTGATGAAATCCATGCCTAGTTTATCCCACTTCCATTCGGGTATTGGCAATGGTTGTAACAACCCTGCTGGCTTCTGATGTTCTGCCTTCACTCTCTGACATACATCGCAAACTGCTACATACTCCGCAATATCCTTCTTCATTCCGGTCCACCAGAACGTTTCCTTCAAATCCAAATACATCTTGGTATTTCCTGGGTGAATCGAATATGGTGAATCATGTGCTTCTTGCAAAATCAACTTCCTGATCTCCGGGTTATTTGGCACATAAACACGGTCCTCAAACCATAGGGTATCATGCTCATCCTCACGAAATCCCTTAGCTTTTCCTTCGCTCATTTTCTCCTTTATAGAGGCAACTTCCTTATCTTCCTTTTGAGCTTCTCGATTTTTTCCATCAACGAGACTGAATCTCCAATGCTGCTACATAGCCTCTCGGAACTATTTCCAAACATAGCTCTCGAAGGTCCTCGGCTAACTCCTTGGGTATTCCTCCCATCATTAGGGTATTGACGTGGCTCTTACGGCTCAATGCGTGCCTTTCTGACGTTAGCCTTCCCGGGGTGATAATGCAATCTCATATCATAATCCTTAATAAGCTCCAGCCATCTCCTCTGCCTAAGATTTAATTCCTTCTGCGTGAAGATGTACTTCAAACTCTTGTGATCCATGTACACCTCACAATGATTTCTAATGAGGAAATGTCTCCATGTCTTCAAGGCATGCACAACGGCTGCTAACTCCAAATCATGTGTGGCAAAATTCAACTCATGAGGCTTAAGCTGTCGTGAAGCATACGGAACAACTCTTCCTTCCTGCATAAGCACTGCTCCAAGTCCTCGACGTGAAGCGTCTCAATACACCTCATAATCCTTGGTCTGATCTGGCAAAATTAACACTGGTGAGGTAACCAATCTTTTCTTCAACTCCTGAAAACTTGCCTCGCAGTCCTCGATCCATATGAACTTGGTATCCTTCTTCAACAATTCTGTCATAGGCTTTGCAATCCTTGAGAAATTCTCAATGAATCTTCGGTAGTATCATGCGAGTCCAAGAAAACTCGGATCTCTCCAACTGTCATTGGTGCTTCCCATTTGGTTACGGGTCTCAACCTTTGTGGGGTCAACTGCTATCCCTTCTCCGGATATAACATGTCCAAGAAATCCAACTTCCTTTAGCCAAAACTCACATTTGCTGAACTTGGCATATAACTGATGTTCCTTCAGTTTCTCCAAAACCAATCGCAAATGTTCCTTATGTTCCTCTTCATTCTTTGAGAAAATCAAAATATCATCTATGAACACCACGACGAACTTATCCAAAAACTCCATAAACACTTTGTCCATCAGGTTCATGAAATAGGCGGTAGCGTTAGTCGGTCCAAATGACATAACGGTGTACTCATACAATCCATATCTCGTGGTAAATGTTGTCTTAGGTATGTCCTGCTCTCGAATCTTCAACTGATGGTACCCTGATCGCAAATCCATCTTGGAAAACACTTTAGCTCCTTGCAAACGATCAAACAGATCATTTATCATTGGTAGTGGGTACTTGTTCTTGATTGTTACTTCATTGAATCCACGATAATCAACAACCATCCTTAATGATCCGTCCTTCTTCTCCACTAAAAGTACGGGTGATCCCCAAGGCGAAGAACTTGGGCGTATAAAACCTTTATCCAATAGCTCCTTTATATGCTTCTTGATTTCCGCCAAATCCTGTGCGGGCATCCTGTATGGTCGCTTCGATATTGGGCACATTCTCGGCAAAAGTTCAATCAAAAACTCAATGTCTCTATCCGGTGGCATTCCTGGCAATTCCTCAGGAAATACATCAGGGTAATCCTTCACTACCGGTACTTCTTCCTGCACCACTCCTGATAAGCAATTTACATGAGCTCTCCTCGGCTGATGCCGTGATACATACTTAATCCTTCTTCTTTCTGGTGTTGTGAGCAAAATCGTCTTACTTGCGCAATCGATGTTCCCTCCATACATTGACAGCCAATCCATGCCTAATATCACATCAAATCCTTGGGATTCCAGAATGATCAAATCCGTCGGGAAAACATGCCTTCCTATACTTAATGGCACTTGAAAACATCCTTGTCTGGCCATATACTCCGCTCCTGGTGAGCTTACTAGCAAAGGGGTTTTAATAATCCGAGTAGGTAGACTATACTTCTCTACAAATCCCTTGATATGTATGAATGCGATGCACCGGTATCGAAAAGAACTAGTGCAGTAAATGACTTAACCAAAAACTTACCGATTCTTTGCATCGGGCTGATCTTCAACTTCCTCCACATCAATGTGGTTCACCCGTCCCCTCGTTGAAAGGGTTGGGATTCTTTCGAGCTTCCATTGCCACCTTGGCCTTCGGAATGATCATTTGCATAATGTCCGGTCTTGGAACACTTGAAACAGGTGACATGGCTTAGGTCTTTCTTGGTTGGGGTTGACGGTGTGGTGCGGTTTTGTCCATAGCTTCCTCCATTCCCGTTCCCATTCTTGGTGCCATTATGGTTGTGCGAATTACTTCCTCCGTGGGTATGCTGGCCCGAACTCCTTGTTTAGGGGTATAACGAGGCTTCTGCGGGGCTCCAGAGTTATACTTTCCCTGTCCATACTTCCTCTTGCGATTCTCAATTTGCTGTCGCTCTCCTTCAATCATGAGGGCACGGTCTACCAACTCCTGGTAGTTGTTGAAACTTGCTACCATCAACTGCATGCTTAACTCATCATTCAGTCCTTCCGAAACTTCTCCTGCTTAGTTGCATCTGTAGTAACGCGTCATCTGGGGCATAACGTGCTAACTTCTGAAATCATCCACATCTTGGCCAGTCCTTCCTCCTTGGCGTAAGTTGCGAAACTCACGCTTCTTCATGGCCATAGCTCCTTTGAGACATGTGCGGCGGAAAGCTTGCTGAAGCTGATCCCATGTGACAGTGTCTACAGGGTAAGTGGCTGTAAAATTCTCCCACCATGCTGCTGCTGGTCCTTCAAGTTGGTGTGCCGCAAACTTCACCTTCTCTCCATCTGTACATCCTGCAGTGGTCAACTCCCTTCCTACCTTACGGAGCCAATCATCTGCTACTATCGGCTCGGTGCTACTGGAAAATACTGGCGGATTCAGTCTTAAGAAAGCGTGTCAAGTGATCCGCAGTGGTGGTGGTGGTGGCGGTGGGTTGTTGTTGTTGTTGCCTTGATTACGCACCAATGTTTGGATCAAAGTGTTCTGCTGCTAAATCAACTGGGTGATCTCTGGCGGGAAAACAAATCCGGGGTCGCGTCTCGGAGGCATCTGATGGGTTTAGAAAAGATGAGAATTTAAGAATAGTGTGGGGTCTAAGGAGAAACACTACCCAAATGTATATGAGCAAATGCACACAAAATCACTTCATTCAATTCAAACAAAGGGCTTACAACGGTCTAACTAACGCAAAAGTGCGTGAACTAAAAATGTTACATGGAGGAAATACTACTAATATGTGGGGGTCATCTATTAATTTGAACCGGTGGAAGACTCCATGATGTCTGCTCCAGCTTCGTTTTCAAAGTTAGGTTCACTTGGATCCAAATCGGTGTCGTCGATGTTGATGTAGTCGCTTGGACAACCGACGTACTGGTATTCATTCTTGAGTGCCAATTTCTTCTTGAGTTCTTCAATCTCATACTTAAGATCGTTATTGTGTCTTGCTAGCGCTACGATCTCGTCCATGTAGTCCTTGCGTGTAGACTTTAGTTCTCCTTCAAGTTCGTTGATCCTTCCCTTCACATTCTTCAGTTCTATCATATCATTGCACATCTGGTTCTCCTGGCGTCGAATGTGCTGGTTTAACTCCTGGATGAAAGCTGCAATGGATCTATCCTTCTTGGTGTTGACTATCTCCCATTGTTCATCTCGGCGTCCGCAAATCTGATAGATGGTGTCCTTGAGGTCTTCTTGATAAACTTCTCCAATGCGTCCCATGGTGATATGAGCTGCCATGCTCTTTCCCAGACTCCAGGTTGGGGCACTGAAAACACTATCTATAGGATTGGTGATTGGGGCGAACGTCCTTCTTGGTACATGAGCTTGAATCTTCCAGCGCTCCTCTTCAGGCGGAGTGGCGTTGAACGTCCCAGTGAAACTTGGTAGTCCAATGTTCAGGTACTTAGTGACTTCCTTCAAGTGAAATCCAAAAGGTGTGCCTTCATCCGGTTGGGTGTACTTGATCTTCGCGTCCTTCATCCTAAAAGAGTGGAAAAGATGAGGAGTTAGAAATTGAGAAGAGAGTAGTGATCTATGGCTTTAACTTAGTGGTCGTGTCCTCACGGTCGTGTGCTCGATACCATCTCTCTAGCGACCCGACCGAATGGATCAAGTCTCGGTGCTCGTGTGTCATCCTCGGATCGATAATGCCGACACCACACAAGACCTCGAAGGATTTATAACAGAGTAGCAATCACACACTTATTACATCGTTGTCCTAGAGAGGACTTATTACAATAAATATGGCTTAAGGCCATCTAATAACGATAACAATGGAAGACTTGGAAGATCGGTGAGTCCATCAACTCCATCGGCATCAATGAGTATAGAACCACGACCTAAACACCTTACTGTCGTAAATGCGAAAAGTCTGCAACATGAAAGTTGCAGCCCGAAACGGGTCGACACATGGAATATGCTGGCAATGTAACACATAGAGGGTAATGAAGGAATAATCCTATACTACATGCATGTATGGCTGGTGGAAAAACTCTCTGATTACAGCTTTTGCATAAAGCTAGTTTTCCCTCTTGCAAAGGAATAAATTTGTTTAACTATCATGGTGGTTGTTAAACATTGAGAATGGTTGACAGCATCCTCAATCCCAATTAAAAGTACTCATTAAAACCGAATAACATTAATTAGAGTAACATGTTGAGACTCACATGATATTCAAGTACTAGATACTCAAGATGTCCATAACCGGGGACACGGCTAATCATGATTAGATTATACACTCTGCAGAGGTTTGCGCACTTTTCCCCACAAGACTCGATCGCCTCCATTTGGTTTCTCGTGACTACATGGTGTTTGAGAGGCGGATGACCGAGACACGATCTTCGAAGCGCTTAGCACCTTACGATGGGTGGAGCAGTACACCTACATCCCCTACATCTGCTAGTCCACCACTATAAGAGTTCGCATGCGACTTAGTCAACTATGCGAGCCCATAATGGCTTGTGGCTGCACACGGAAGTTTCTAGCATGAATGATCTTATGATCCCTTTGAGCACAGGTGGCGGTCCAGAAGAAAAACAGGCAAGTCTCGATAGAAACCAGGTGCCTCAATCCACCCATATGTGTGTTTAAGTTGCCACCTTAGATAAAACCATTAAATTAAAAATCTCACATACATCATGGATATCACTCACCCAAACCACGTCTCTGAGCATAACATGGCATAATAAGCAAACGAGAAGTAACTCCCAAGGTTTCATAAGCAAAAGCAGGTAATAGGTACTACCTCAATCTACTTCCCATCCCACAATTTATTTAGATCCTAATCATGCAAGTGTTTGAGGATTGATCTAATGCATAAAAAACTGGGTAGTAGAAAAGGTATGATCAAGTGTTACTTGCCTTGCTGACGATCCGCGAAACCTAGAGACTGGCAAGTAACAAGCGGCGCACCGGGTGATCTATCGCGGACAAACAACAAGCATACAATAAGTACTCATCTAATGCACGAGTAAATCTCGAATAGAAGATCTGACCAGAAAGTTCAACTTAAGAACCCTGGTTGCAAAAAGAATCGAATCAAGTAAAACAACGAAAGTCAAGCGTCGAAAGAAAGCGACTCGGTTCTAGCAATTTGAAACTAGGTCAAATTTTACAGTAGCAAAACTTTGTTTAAGTTGATTAGTCGGAACGGCGGTTTCAGTAACAAAACTCCAGTAGCTTGAATCACCTGATTCCGATAAACGAGCGAGAAAATAAACTAGATTGAAGATTGGATCTGAAATCGAGATCGGAAAATAATCGGGTTAAATCCGGTTAAAAGAAAAACGACGAACGGTTAAACGAACGGACGTTCGTTAACAGAAGCTAACCGGTGAACGTGTTCGTTAAAACGAACGGATCGGTGAACGTTCACTAAATAACTAAACCAAAAAAAATAAAAATAAAATAAAATAAACCGATCTAGGGGTTTTTCAAAAAACCGAACAACAAAAGAAAACCGGAAGGTTTTTTTAAAACAAAACCGGACCGGGGGAGGGGCGCGGTGGCTACCTCCGGCGAGGTCGCCGGCGGGGCACCGGGCTCCGCGGGTCGGCGCTAGGGGCGGCGGGGCAACGCGGGCGGGGGCTCGGCTGGCGGGCAAGGCCGGGCAAGGCGGCTATGGGCGGCGGCGCTGCTTGGGGAGGAGAGGGGGTGGGGAGTATATAAAGGAAGGGGGTTGCTTAGGAGGGGGGGCAAGCGGGAGGAGGAGGAGTCCTCCTCGGACTACTCTCGCGGGCGGCGTGGTATGTGTGAGGAAGGGGCGGTTGGGCTGGGCCCTTCGCCAAAGGGCGCTGCAATTTTTTAAAACTCACAGAAAAAACGAATAAAATAAAATCTAAACGAACTCCAAATTTAATAAAATAAATTTTCCCGACTCCTAAAAATGAGTCGAACAGAATGAACTTTAATCTGAGGCCAAAATGCAAATTTTTAAAACACGCATTTTTCCCTAAAGCAAATAAACTCCAAAATCCAAAATTTGATTTATTTATTAAATCTTCATTTTTCCTAAATTTTGGGAAAGTCATATTATTCCCTCTCTTAATTTTTTATTGGAAAAATATTTGAAGATAAAATAAATAAATCCAAATGATCCTATTTTCAAAATTTGAGAAAACTCAAATATGAAAATTTGAAACCTCCAACTCTCTCCGAGGGTCCTTGAGTTGCGTGAAATTTCTAGGATCAGCAAAATGCAAGAAAATATGATATGCAAGATGACTTAATGTATAACATTCCAAATTGAAAATTTGGGATGTTACAGGAGCGTCGTGGACGGTGTCGCATCACGAACATGTTGACTGTAAAGGAAGCCAACGAGTTGCTCAAGAGGATGATAGCCCTCTGTGCCATTTGTTGAAGCAGCCGAGAGCGTAGGATGGTGTAGCCGTGGTTGAGGTAGCCGTGCGAAGAACGGCGTGGTCGATGTCAAGTCAGGGTAGCCGGTGTCAAAGTAGTCGCCGTGGAGCCGCGAGCGTAAGGAGCCGCCGAGTTAGTCATGGGCGCATTGGTGTCGAAGTAGTGGTGCGTCGGGAAGAAGATGTTGTTGACGACGCGTCGTGCCGGGTTTGCCAAGCCCGAAGTCACATCATAGACGAAGGCACACGCCCATGTTGCTAGCATCAGGCATGCGTAGACGGACGAGGACAAAGTTGACCAAGCGTCGCACCAGGCTTGCCAGGCCCGGTGACACGACGTGGACGAAGGCACGCCTCGGTGTTGCCAGCACCGGGCATGTGTAGACAAGGGACCTGCATGAGATGTACGCCATGTCGGGGAGTCAGAGGGGCCAGCAGAGGAGGAGACTCGATGACGGTTGTGGCGCCAATCAGCGTGAAGCCGATGTCACCAACAGTGGTCGGAGTAGACGAAGTGGTCGGGGTAGATGACGGTGACGCTAGCGATGGGCTGGTGCTGGATAAAGACGAAGGGGCTGTACTGGCGGCGCAGCTCGGGTGAGCGAGCTGCAGCGGCGCCGAAGAAGAGCGGCGGCGGCAGCCTGACTACGGTGGCGACTAGGTTAGGAGTGCGACGGCGTTGTTCGAAGTAGGCGAAGAACCCGACAGCATGACGAATACCAATGCGGACGGCGGCGTTCCCACGCCAAGGGAGGCGGTGCGGCACATACCACGAGAAGTTGACGGGCTGGGACGGTGGTGGACCGTGGGTCGCGGCGCTACGGCCCAAAGGGGTGACGCAGCGGCAGCAGGCGGGTCGGGGCGACGGCAAGAAGACCACGGGGCGGTGGCGGGGATTGCGGGCCGTGGCGCTGGGACCTGAAGAGGCGATGCAACGACGACGCGCGAGTTGGTGCAGCCGCGGGGGCGGCCTCGGGCGACGGAGGAGACCGCGTGCCATGCTCGCTACGGCCCGATGGGACGACGCAGCGACAGCGCGAGGGTCGATGCAACCACGAGACGACCTGGAGAAGACGGCCTCGGGATGGCTGTAGACCGCGGGCCGCGACACTACGACCCGAAGGGGCAACACTGCGGCAACGCGCAGGTCGGTGCAGCCGTGGGGAGAACCACGGGGCGATGCAGCAGCAGCCCGATGCTCGATCGGTGTAAGGCGTGCTGTACTCGGAACAATCTTCATGGGACTTGCGGAGATGCGTGCGGATGGTTGATCAGACCGAAAGCACGGCGGGCGAGATCAAGAAGAGCAGACCAGTCATGGCAGTAGCGGGACACGAGCTATGCACGAGACCTGAATTGGACATCGTGCATGCGTGCAAGTATAAACTCGCACTGGATGCATGGACGTGCGATCAAGACAAGACATGCACGTGATGCTCTAGTCTCACTACTAGGGAAAAGCCTAGCAGTAGTGCGGATTTTTGGCCTATCAGTAGCACGGATAACGGCGCTACTGCTACGGCGCTAGAGCTAAAGGTTAGTAGTAGCGTTTGTTAACACGCGCTACTGCTATATCTACTTAGTAATAGCACGTCCTGCAACAGGCGAACTAGTAGTAGCGCGTCTCACTGCCCCCGCTGCTACTATTATTCCGTATTCTACTTCTTTTTTATTTTATGTTGTATGCATATATCTTTATACAAGTTTTCATACAATAGCAATTTAGAGATTGTTTTTTACATTCTAATGAGTTATTAAATCACTAGGTGAAAGAACAACAGATTAGTTTCAAATGGATGGATCCCAAGTGACCAAGTCATGGATTATCACGATAATCCATGACTTGATCACTTAGGATCTATCCACTTGAAACTAATCCGCGGTTCTTTCACCCAATGATATAATAACTTATCATCATCATCATCATATCTAACATTCTTAAGAAATTGATCCCCACTAATTCCAATTCTCTTAACATGCACAATGTCCACATCACCAATTCAGTTCCCACTACCACTTGCAATCCTTCCACGTCAATAATTATGAACATGCAGTGTTCCACGAAAACAGATTTGCCACCTCAGCTTTCTAGAAAAAGAATAAAAGGAATCTCAAAGAAATCGTGTGATTTAGGAAGCTACCGATTGTTTCCCCTTCTACGTGACCTTCAGGCTTCAGTAACCGACAAGTCCATCTAATATACGCCATAGGGAGAGCTCTTCGTGTCGCAAATCCGCATAGGCCACAACCTCCACCGTGCGTGGAGTTCTCAAAGGTAGCCCCAGCCAGATCTGGTGTGGGATCACCGCCGCTGCCATCTGCTGAGAAAATGAAAAGGACAGAGCTTCTCTCTCGCTGGTTAGACTTAGGCACGCAACCTGCCGCACCCCACGAATCCAAGTGAGACGGCTAGGTCCATCGATGAGAGGAACAACACCGGCGTCGGGACCAAGATGCCCCCGTTGCAGCCTACACGCGCCTAGCACCGCCCGCCCGGCCACCTCCAAGTGTGATGACTCCGTTTCCTCAAGGACGACCTCCCAACACAATGATGCCGCCAGATCTGAAATGACCTCAGGCGCCCCCGCTACACTGTCCCTTTGTGGAGTTGCATCGTTCTCATCGTCTCCCACCACAACTTGGTATCCCCCAGTTTGCTCTAAGATCATTTCATGTTGGCCAGGCCAGGTCACATACAGTTAATCAAGTTTTCTATTGCATTGTTGATCCCAAAAGGACATATGTTGTATCATGGATTCATGGTTACAACTACAGATGCATACCAATATGATTATTTCCCATATGTTCGAGATCTTTGTCTCTCTTTTTTTAACTTGTAGAGCTTTCTCTTTGTCATATGAAGTGGGTAAGGGCTTTGGTCTGATTGCCAAGTTCATTTGGAATAGCAAAGGTAGAAAGGACCGGATGACGAATTTCGGTTTAAATAGCAAAGATAGAATAGAAAAGATCGAAAGTGCTAATGTGATCACGAGCTACAGTGGTCTCGTTATCTGTACCGCTCGCATCTCTCATGATGGGCCAGGGTGGTTGGCTATTTCCAGGTGGAATTTCCGGTGCATAATTGTTATTACGGCCCATGGCCCAACAGTCGGATGCAATAATGGATACGCCGTTACTCAGGCCCGTCGCGGAACAGAAATTCTACGTCACGGATCAGAGATTCAGCCACGATACGAGCCGTCTCCAAGGAGATTCTGTATGAACAGCGACAGCTTCGTACTTTCATTTAATGCATCTTCCCGTTGGAGCGACCCATCAATCTTATGCGACACCCTATTTATTCAGCTCCGTCCCAGTGGTGGCCTCATGGCACAAATTTGTAGATGTACGCAATCGTATCCGAGCCTTTTCAACTAGCAGCTCAACCATGTCTGCATCATCGTCTTCGGTAGGCCAGGAGGAGATCTTTCCCCTGGTTCCTTGTACAGAGTGTGGACGGGTGTACTCTTGGATTGCTCGGTCTGGACCGAACGCTGGTCGTCGATTCTACAAGTGTGTGAATAAGGATGTGAGTTTGTGTGCATAATGGAGTTGAACCATCTTTTTTCTTTTCTTACTGATGTCTGATTAGGTTTTCTGTTTGCAGAGGTGACTATGGATACATGAGATCTTCGGAAGAGTACCGTGCGCAGTTGCTCGGTAACCAGCTGGTTGTAGATCGTTAGGTTGTCCCCACACATATACTACCAGCAGCTTACTTGCATCGTCGAGTTATATCTGGCGAACCAGTCGAGCAAAGGTGGCGCGGAGGGGAGGTTGTGCCAGATGTCCAAGCGGAGCAGCAACCATGGAAGGGGAAGGCTCGGGCGTCCCAGGTCCACTGTCCGACCTGAAGGTGCATGTTATGTTAGTAGGCGCCCTTTTGGTGGTCGCGGTGCTTATGTTAATGGCTCTAGTCAAAATACAGCAGTCCGTCTAGCTCCACATTACACAAACGACTCAAAAAAAGTTGCGGTCCAAAAAAACAAATAAAGTGATGACAATTACGGACACCCAGAGACACGGTGAGGCAGCTTGTCATGCAGTTATTATTCAGGCAAGTTCATAAGCATTATGGGTACATCACTAAATAAAAATACAGCAGTCGCTCTAGCTCAACATTACACAAACGACTCAGACGATCATATTTTGAGCCTGAGCTCAGCCGCTTTGTGGCAGTTGTTCCTGCGATGTCCTTCAACACCACAATTCTTGCATCTTCCAGGCTTCTGAGGCTGTTTCGGCACATCACCGCGATCAGGACAGGTAGTTCGCTTATGTCCTTCACGTCGACATGTCGTACAATATCTTGTTCTCTTACTGAGCCCTTCGTATGGCGCCTTCTCCCAACTTGTTGTAGGCCTACCCAATTCCTTCCCCTTGGCGGGAGGCAACAACCCCTCCAGCATATTCCCTGATTCATTTCCCGAGTTGATATCATTGTTGACCATCGCTCCATGGGTTGCCATATCAACTCTCACTTCCTCAGGTTCTGCCTCATCTTGGTTCACAACGACACCATTTCAGCCATGCGGTCCTCCAGGCCAAGACAGTCTCTAATATCTGCAAATGGCTTCATTTCTTCAGCACAATGTTTGAACAGTGCTACCAGCCGTTCATATGCTTGTACACTTGCATCCCCCATTCGTACGAGCTCCATCGCTTGCATGTACATGTTGATATGCCTGTAACTGAATGGGTTGTTGTTGTTAGCATTGTCCTTCTGTTATTGGCTTAGATGTGGAGGTAGGATGTCCCGGGCGTCTCTTGTCCAACGCTTCACTATGTGTTTCTTTGGCATTTCTGTTACATGGATGAAGTTTAGAACCTACATTACAAAATTCGTTCCATGAGTAAATGATTGGAAAACAAATTAACCACAAATCTTTCACTAAATGTTGTCAATGTAAGTACCTTTAGAATATGGCTGCACAGCAGTCCCATGTGAGTGAATTGGCCGCATTCACAGTCAAATTCCTCTCCACCGTCCACCACGGTAACCTTGTATGAAACCATGCACCACTTCTTTCTCCGTGCTGCATCGGTATGTTGCAACATATGTTTTCCCTTTCTCTACCTCGTCCACCTGGTAAGCACACATTCCTATGTTATATGCCCAAATTGCTCGAACATCACTCTGGTTTATATCTTGCCAGCATGCCTTTCTGTAGCCATGTTAGCTCGAAACAGTGGCCTCCCCTGTAAATACAAATGTAGGTCAGAGATATCAACAAGGGGGACCAGCCAAAAAATGAACTATCAACTTGTATATCTTGCTATTCTGGTATGTTTTTCTTCATAATTTTCCTCTGCTTCCTTGTCGAACCGCAACACAATGTATTTCCTCACAAATAGGTGCATTATGCAGCCCGGGGGTATAAAGTTCTTCAACATATGGTTCACACTTTCAGTCCGCTGAGTACTAGTCATTTTTGCATAGAACACACCTTTGAAGTAAGGTTTTGCCCATTTGTGCCGGATCTCATACAGCTGTGTCATGTACTCATTTGACTTCGGGTTATATTTATTTATTAGGAACTTCCAGGCTTCTTCAAACTCATCAACCGTCAACATGTGATTAACAACCTTTTGAAATTCTGCTTGAAAATCACTCTTCTTTGAGTACAGTCGACCCAACGATTTCTTTGCCTTCTTAAGCACGTGCCACTTGCACCACCGGTGTGCTGTGCTTGGCATCACATTCCGTATAAACCTCCATTGCACGGTTCTGGTATGCAAAACACAGAGGTACTAAATCTGTTAGACATTGTTATCAAACTCATCACATTATACCCGTAATCCAGTTTTTACCTATGAGAATTGTTTGTGGCGCCTTCCCACCCATCATTCTGACAAATTCTGAGAAAACCCATTTCAAGGTTTCGACCTTCTCATCCCTTACCAACATGCCGGCTAGTATAATGCTCTGAAAGTGGTTGTTAATTCCAACAAAAAGCCCGAACGGCATGTCATACAGGTTGGTCCTGTATGTGGTATCAAATGTCACCACGTCCCCAAAGAAAGTGTATTGTAGCCTGCTGTTTCCATTTTCCCACATCAGAGTACGAATCCTTCCATCTTTGTCGGCTTGCACTCTGTATGTGAATTGCTGATCCTTAGCACCTAGCTCTTGAAACACCTCCATTGTCTTCCGGACATCATCCTCTGCCTGGTCGCGACCAATTTTTCCACACATGTTCCGCAAAGTTGTTTTCGTGAACGGTACATTCTCAATCTTCCCAAAAAAGCTTTGTATGATGTTGTACACTTTCGAAAGGTTCACATTATTTTCCCTGAGTTGCTTCACAAAATCTCTGCTGTATACGTCTATATGTTTGTGGGATGGCCAGTGTAATGTCTGCCCATATGTCGGAGGCAATGCGTGGTTGTGCTCGTCCCGGTCCTCTGCTATATACCACCCATTATCCTTTGACCGTAGCAGTCTAACTAAGGCAGGACATTCTCATCATCAGGAACTAGTATTCTCCACAATTGGTTTACCCTGGTAATCCAAAAATATTATCAGACAATTCATAAAATAATTAGAAAAATTAAACTGCAAGTCAGCACCAAATGAGCAAAGGAAATCTTAGCGCACAACCGCAGACTATCTCTTGCATGCACTTTGTCCTATTGACATTTAGTATGCTTTTCCCGTATCTAATTCCGAATCCTTTCTCCCAGGAATACAAAATGTAAAAATCATATGCCTCTCCAAGTGTATCGAAGCTGATCCCTGTTTTTCACACAATGACATTCTCACCGGGTGCCTCCGCAAAAACGCGGACCGATTTCTCTAATGCTTTCATCCTATTTGGGTTGGGGCCATGCCCTGGTGCAGCAGCTCCAATCCGTACCCTGAATTACTGCGGCCACACAAATGTGCATTCGGAAATTAGATTCTCAGATGCTAAACTAAGAGCAGTTTACTGTAACATAATCCCTACCATTTTTTATTCATACAGTTTACAAACGTATTTTTTTTCTAAATCCTATATTTATTCACCATTTCATTGTGCATTCAATCCATGGGCTCACTTCAGGCCACCACTCTCTAATACAGCTCCCCCCACATCTTGCCTACTCTGTTTTCACTTGTCTGAACTAGTTTACTCTAGGGGTTCGCTGACGGCAACCAGGACTACTTATTCAGCCATTGCAAAATATAACCTGTATCTGCATGCTGATTCAGGCTCCAACATCTGCACTAATCTACCAATTGAACTGAATCCCGTTTCAACAATAGTACTAATCTACCAATTTAGCTGAATCCGGTTTCAACAACTGTACTAATGTGACAATTCAGCTAATATCTACAGGTCGCGGCAGGAAAACATATTTTCATGTCCATCCTGGAGCCTATGGTTCAACTTGTTCTATGGAGTGTTCAGATGCTTGTGGCCGGTCTGCACCCTCGCATGTTGCGACAGTAGTCGCCGAGCAGATGAGCGCATCTGCACTCGATGCACTCGCCGCCGGCAGCTCTCCGGCCGGCATCGACAGAACAGGATAGCGAAGAGGTTGCATTGGTATGTCGCTGTCATTCACTTCCTCTGTCAGCACTCTACTGCATGAATACACCCATGGCAGGAAAAGTTAGATCTTGGACGAATTAGAAACGCAAATCAAACTAGGGCACACCAAGCAGACACAAGGGGCAAGATTAGCACATGTTGGCCGGTTGCATCAAGAACTCCATGGCTGCCGGAGCCGGGTCACCGGAACCCTAAAGGATGGACCGCCGCCGCCGAGCCTCTCTCGATACTACTAGACCAGAACAACAACTAATGGAGGTAGGAGACAACTCACCCCACCTGCCCATTTTTTGCATTTACTCCACCGCAATGACGTCGCTAGCACGATTGATTCACGGATCAGAATTTCGCCGACGATTCGAGCCACGGCTCTGACGTCCCCTCTCGACGGCCTAGAATATCCACGCAGTTCAGGTCCATAGTATATGAGAATTACTAGTTTTCCTTTCCTTTTCCATGTCGGCTGTGTGGCCCAACCCCGGTAACATCTCTCTGACAAACCGGATAACGATGGCATATTCGGCGGGTCAGATTCCGAGACCCTGTGTGCTCGTGATCAATTCCTCCGCATCCTGGAAAAGATGTACTAATGTGTTGATATTGTACTAACAAGCTTTCCTGATCTATATTGCCATCTAAACAGTTCAAGACCTAGATTATATGTATTAAAAGTACGCTCATGTTTAGTCATTTATCAATACGTGACTGCAAATGGTTGCTTTGTGATTGAAAACTACATCATGTCTGCACTATAGATGAAGGTGTAACCAAAGCTGCAGGCTGCAGCTAGCTTTATATCTATCTGATACAATCATCACCCAGTTATAAAAGCTTCCTGATTTGATTTGTAAACTTCATTGTTCATTCTGGACTTTATTTGCAAGGTAACGATATCTTCCACCTACTAACACAAGAATAGGTCATCCTTACCTATTTGACTTCATTTGGCTACATCAAAAAGTTACATAAATCTATTAACTCCTCCATGGATGTCATTCAATGTATCGGCACCTACCTGCTATCATGACAGATATATGAAACCGATACGGTATCTATTTGGCGACACACATATGTTTTGTTTTCCTTTAGGATCTTCTCTTTCTTAAGCTTTGTTATTTAGCATGTTGCTGAATAAGAACATCTTTTAAAACAAATATCGTTAACGGCTATTTTGATGTTGTTTCTTGGTGGCTGTTCTAGGTAATTCACAATCCATTGCAATATTTGATCAAGTTTGTTACGTCTTTGCTCTACATTTAATCAGCCATTTGACTTTCCCAAGTGATCATTGATGACCCACAAGAATAGGGGATCTATTGTAGTCCTTTTGATAAGTGCGTCGAACCCAACGAGGAGCAGAAGGAAATGACAAGCGGTTTTCAGTAAGGTATTCTCTGCAAGCACTGAAATTATCGATAACAGATAGTTTTGTGACAAGGTAATTTGTAACGAGTAACAAGTAACAAGTGTAAATAAAGTGCAGCAAGGTGGCCCAATCCTTTTTGTAGCAAAGGATAAGCCTGGACAATTTCTTATATGAAGGAAAACACTCCCGAGGACACATGGGAATTATCGTCAAGCTAGTTTTCATCAGCACATATGATTCGCGTTAGTTACTTTGATAATTTGGTATGTGGGTGGACCGGTGCTTGGGTGTTGTCCTTACTTGGACAAGCATCCCACTTATGATTAACTCCTATTGCAAGCATCCATAGCATGAAACATATGGATCCAAATCAGCCCCTTACGAAGCAACACATAAACTAGGGTTTAAGCTCGTCACTCTAGCAACCCATCATCTACTTATTACTTCCCAATGCCTTCCTCTAGGCCCAAATAATGGTGAATTGTCATGTAGTCGACGTTCACATGACACCACTAGAGGAGAGACAACATACATCTCATCAAAATATCGAACGAATACCAAATTCACATGACTACTTATAGCGAGACTTCTCCCATGTCCTTAGGAAAAAACGTAACTACTCACAAATCATATTCATGTTCATAACCAGAGAGGTATTAATATGCATATAGGATCTGAACGTATGATCTTCCACCAAATAAACCAACTAGGATCAACTACAAGGAGTAATCAACACTACTAGCAATCTACAGGTACCAATCTGAGGCTTTGGGACAAAGATTGGATACAAGAGATGAACTAGGGTTTGAGAGGAGATGGTGCTGGTGAAGATGTTGATGGAGATTGACCCCCTCCCGATCAGAGGATCGTTGGTGATGATGATGGCGATGATTTCCCCCTCCGAGAGGGAAGTTTCCCCGGCAGAACGGCTCCGCCGGAGCCCTAGATTGGTTTCGCCAAGGTTCCGCCTCGTGGCGGCGGAGTTTCTTCCCGAAAGCTTACTTATGATTTTTTCAGGGCAAAAGACCTCATATAGCATAAGAATGGCACCGAAGGCCTGACAGGGGGCCCACGAGGCAGGGGGCGCGCCCCCACCCTCGTGGCCAGGGTGTGGGCCCCCTCTGGTATTTTCTTCACTCAGTAGTTTTTATTAATTCCAAAAATGACTTCTGTGGAGTTTCAGGACTTTTGGAGTTGTGTAGAATAGGTCTCTAATATTTGCTCCTTTTCCAAATTTCTGTAATTCCAACACGGGCATTCTCCCTCTTCATGTAAACCTTGTAAAATAAGAGAGAATAGGCATAAGTATTGTGACATAATGTGTAATAACAGCCCATAATGCAATAAATATCGATATAAAAGCATGATGCAAAATGGACATATCAATCATACATATATTATATGATTTTTTTGAGGAAGCATATATTGTTTGATGATTCACACTTTTTAGTCTATAATAGTATAAGAAGATTTAGGCTATTCACCTGTAAGTATTACTTTAATGTTGAATTACCTTTTGTATTGCAGAGTTCTATTTTAGTGGCCAACTCGTTTTCTGATTTTACATTAAAAGTGCTCTCACTACTGGAATCTGGCACTTTGCCATCTGCCATGGCAGATGGCAAAGGCATGTTCGGCGGATGGCAAAGGCTTTGCCATCCGCCAATGGATAACAAGCGGTTCGTACGAAACCTCGGTAGAAGGCTTCTTTGCCATCTGCTGGTTGATGGCAAGAGCTCAGGGCTTTGCCATCTGGTGGCAGATGGCAAAGCCTCTTAACGGGGTTAACTCCGTTAGAGGTTAACGGCATACTTTGCCATCTGCGGGCAGATGGCAAAGGCTGCAGGCTCTTTGCCGTCTGCCCGCAGATGGCAAAGGCTGCAGTTTCTTGCCGTCTGCCGCCAGATGGCAAAGGCTGCAGCTCTTTTGCCGTCTGCCGCAGATGGCAATAAAGGTTGAGCTCTTCTTGTCTGCCAGCAGATGGCAAAGGCTGCAGGCTCTTTGCCCTCTGCCAGCAGATGGCAAAGTGACTATATTGCCCCATTTAATTTTGTTTTTTCTTATATCAATTCATTTTCACAGAAATCAAACACAAATATATTTATATGACCAATATAGCATATTCAACACATATTACCAATAGTCATGAACACATATTACCAATAGTCATGAACACATATGTATCCAACACATGTTACCAATAGTAGCAAGTTTCATCCGTAAATATACATAGTTTCATCAATATTACACAGTTTCATCCATAGGTAGCAAGTTTCACAAGGTCAAAACAAAAACTAAATACAAGCACTCCATCAACCCAAGCTTCCGTGATCTTAAGCAAATCTGTAAAATGGGAAAGAAGAAAGTTAGAAGAAGAAGACTAGAAGAAGATTATTATGATGCAACTAAAATGTGAAGATTATTATGATGCAACTAAAATGTGAAGATTATTATGACCTATACATAGTTTCATTTTAGAGTTAGCTAAGCATATTAAGTCATTTTGGAGGAAAAGATGCTAAGTATAGGTCATTTTAGATCTATCCTAGGTTAAATATGTCATTTTGGAGCTAATTAAGCTTATTATGTCATTTTGGAGCTAGCTAAGCATGTGAAGTCATTTAGGAGCTAAACTATGTCATTTCTTAAGCATATTATGTCATTTTAGAGCTCGTTAAGCATATTAACTAATTTTGGAGGAAAAGATTCTAAGTATATGTCATTTTGAAGCTAGCTAAGCATATTAAGTCATTTTGGAGGAAAAAATGTAAGTATAGGTCATTTTAGAGCGATCCTAGGTTAAATAGGTCATTTTGGAGCTAATTAAGCTTATTATGTAATTTTGAGCTAGCTAAGCATATTAAGTCATTTTGGAGGAAAAAATGCTAAGTATAGGTCATTTTAGAGCTAGCCTAGGTTGAATAGGTCATTTTGGAGCTAGCTAAGCATATGAAGTCATTTAGGACCTAAAATATGTCATTTCTTAAGAATATGATATCATTTTAGAGCTATCCTAGGTTAAATATGTCATTTTGGAGCTAATTAAGCTTATTATGTCATTTTTGAGCTAGCTAAGCATATTGAGTCATTTTGGAGGAAAAAATGCTAAGTATATGATTATGTCGCTAGTATCCATATGGCAGAGAACCCGGGCCGACATGACTAGTCATAGAACCAAGGTGGCACAAACATACAGGGACAGGCATACATGACCCAGCAATGCACGTGTCGGTCATCAGCGAGTGCAACCAAGTCGTAGCAAGCTACAAGGACTTCGGTGATACACTGCGTGACATTTCCCGTAGGGATGCAGACAGGAGCAAAGAAGGACACATGCCGGTCAATCCATGTGTTCCGGAGCAAGAGCGAACTACCATGGCTCAGTGGAAGCACTAGGAGGCATTTCCCTGTATGGAAGGGTACCAAAGGCACACGACTAGGTGTCGAATCCCACACATACAATGCATTTCAAACATACACACATTATGCATGATATGTCTAGATATATACAACATGGCATCACAACAAAACTCTATTAAGCAAAACACTTGGGACACTTACCGTCATCACGGAGGTGTAGGTGTAGGTGTAGGTGTAGGACCGGTCGCGCCAGTGGCAGACGGAGAAGGATCGGTCGATGCTTGTCGGGAGTTACGCTGCACCAAAGATTATTTCCAATGTATCGTTACCATGATGCAACTCAAATGTGAAGACTAGTAACTAATGACCGTTCAAATGAAACTCACCGTGCCCGCCGGAGCAATGACTGGCATCGGCGGAGGGGTCTGGCCGTTCTTCTCGCACATGGACTGCACATTTGGTTTTGACGAGTCAGTCATATTAGTTACTACTGAAAGAAACTTACCACGAAGAGCTCGTACATGGCCCGGTTAGCCAAGTCGTTCCGGTTCCTCTCCTCCTCCAACAGCCTAGCCGTCCTCTCCTCATTCTCCCTGTCCCTCTCCGCCGCCTGCCGGTCCCTCTCCGCCAACTGCCGGTCCCTCTCCTCAAAAGCAGCCTGGGCCTGTCCCTCAGCACACCTGTAGAAGGTCTGCAATCAAACAAGAAAACACGGATTAGAATGTCTGCAATCAAACAAGAAAACACATGTAGAAGGTATGCAATCAAAGAAGAAAACACAACGTAAATGGCAAAGGAGAAATTACCCATTTGGTGGCGATCACAATGTCGGCCATCAGGTCGCACTTCGCATCGCCGACCCTATGCTCCGGCGGGCCGGGCAGCCAAGTAGTGCTCCTGTGTCATTCCTAGCTCTAGAACCCGGCCCTCACCGGCAACGTGACCCACCCCGGGAAGCATCGGCGACAAATCACACCAAGGACAGTGTTGGGCCTGCGGACACCATCTTCGTGTGTCCAAGAACTGCAGATGACAAGGCCAACGCATTAGATATTCAAGAAACGCGTCTAAGGTAAAAGGTTAAAAAGAGTAAATGCACTTACTTCTCCCGTTAGGCGCAATCAACCACCTCACGGTGGAAATTGGCGGGGTGGGCGGGGAGCTTTATGCGACCACTATTTGGTAGACTTTGCGCCCCTCAACCCACTCACCCTCGCTATAGCTATCAGGACTATAGTCTCCACCCTGAACAAAACCATGCATATTTATAGATGTAACCCTTTCGAACGGGAGACACATAGTGGTCAGGCATACTGATGATTGAATACACCTATAGCTAGCAAGTTTCATCGCCACGAAGACCGGAACAAAGCAAATGAAGGGGGAGAGGAGGAGATGTCATTTGTGCTCACCCACGAACGCAGGGGCGGAGCTCGTCGAACGCACGGGGAGGTCGTTGAACACCAGACCCTCACAGCGATGAAACAACTGCACATTTAAATCCAATTCCGATCAATGCAAATATATATGATGTTTTCATAAAAAATTGGAAAATATATGACCTAACTCATAATTCACAAATAAATAGGGAGTGCCTATTTAGTACTTGATTGTTTTCCAATTCGGTATCATTCACATTTCCTGACAAATAAATAGAGGATTGTGCATGGAGTTGTTTTTCTAGCGTGCTCAGTTTTTTTAAAAGAGGTCTGGGGTTCTTTTTTTAAAACAGCGAAAAAACTACGGGTGCGTTTGGGAGCAAAGTATTTTTGCTGTTTTTTAGGAATACTGTGGTTTTTAAGAAAAACTTTGGTATTAAATACTTTGAAGTGTTTGGCTCAAAAAATTAGGCTCCGTTTGGAAGTAATGTTTTTATAAAACCTTAGTATTCTGAAACTACAGTTTTTTATACCAACGACAATGTATACTGTAGTTTATGAAAACAACAATTTTTCAAAGTATTGTGGAAACAATGGCATGTTTGGCAATCAAAGTATACATCGTTGTAATAGGTCCCAACCTCTTTGTTGTGTTTCTCAGTTTTTTAAAAAGAGGTCCCAACCTCTTTTTTAATACTGCAAAAATACTACAGTTTTGTGGATACTGCAGTTTATAATACTACAATTTTAACTAGAGCCAAACACCTCAAAGTATTTAAAACCATAGTATTTTAAAATACTGTAGTATTATTGAAATACTTCAAAATACTTTTGCAACCAAACACAGCCAGGCTATGTTTGATAGTAAAGTATTGTAAAACCAAAGTATCGAAACCAAAGCTCATTGCAAATAAAACTATGATAATCTCAAAAACTGTAGTATTCTTAAAATACTTAGGCTGTGTTTGATAGTAAAGTATTGAAAAACCAAAGTATTGAAAACTACAACATTTTAGCATGTAGGTGTAAGATACCATAGTTTTGACATATCGCATTATAGTGAAGTATTGGGAATACTTTGGAGCTGTTTGGTAGTGTTGTATATATTGATGCACCTAATAACTAGCTAGCCGTTTTCTACATGCTTACCCTGTTACCCAAACCCAACGGCCATGCAAAAGGCCACCCATATGCACAAAGTCCATAGCCAAACTGTCAACGACCATGCCCAAAGCTCGTCCTGTAGCTTACAAAGATGAGAAAAACCATGCAGTGCCAATGGCGGCACCGTAGCGCAGACACATACGAAAGAGAAGTAGGAGGCACGGTGATGCCATCTTCATGAGGCAGCAGGAGGTCTCTTCCTCGAAAGCAAGGCCTGCCAGCTTCATGCCACGGGCCTCCTTAAGAAGGAACAGATGATTGCGTGCTAGCCGCTTTTTCCATGGTCGCCTCTTTATCTATCCACGGCAACCTGAGGGAGAGACGATCTCCAGCAACGAGCTTAGCGGCGGTGGCCTGGGAATGAACGAGGACGAAGAAACGTGTTTGTTTTTTCGCCTGCTCTGTTTTTAAAAAAGAGGTCCTGGGTTCTTTTTATTAGACAGAGAAAATACTGCATTTTGAGAAATACTGTAGTATTAATACTACAGTTTTTTGTGGAGACCAAACAACTCAAAGTAATTAAAACCATAGTATTTAAAAAAACTGTAGTATTCACAAAATACTTAGAAAATGCAGAGCTATTAAACAGGGCCTTAGGCTTAGTTTGGCAACAAAGTTTTTACAAAACTGCTGTAATTGAAAACCACAGTATTCCAATCGGTAGGCAAGTAATACTGCAGTTTTCTAAAACCAACGATTTTCTCAGTTTTTACACGTGTTTGGCTGGTGCTGTTTTACCTAAGTTGACCAAGTATTTAGCATGCATGACTGAGTATTTAGCGGCTGCTAACGGCGGCGCCATGCACACGTCCGCCCGTACTAGATGCTCGGATCTGTAGAATGTGTCTACCCCTGCTGCATCTACATGCATGTCACCTAACCTCGCCAAGTAAAAGATGATGTACCTACTCAACAGGACTACAATTAGATGCTGAGCTAACTAGACAAGTGCAAGAAATAGATCAATCAGCCGGCCTTCAATGGCACGATTAATTTAACCAGGACGTATATCATTGTTCGTTAATCAACTAGATTAAAGCAATACAATCTTAGGAGTGTTGCCATCATTTTTTTCCTATACGTGCATGTACTTCCAGTTCGGCCAAAATTTATGTAAGGTAGAAAAGCGCCGTTGTTACTGCATCGGCTATCTAGGCCTGCCGGCCAAGTTGGATGCTACGGACAGTGGGTTCGTCGAAGCGAAAACTTTCCTGTAGCAGGTGCTGCAGAGCTGCCGGTGGAAGGCGTGGACAATTAAGACGGGATCATGTGTGGAGCCGCTTCAACGACATGTACTTTGGCATTAGTGTGAAGTTGCAGCCCAACTAGCAAAACTGGAACAGAACATACAGGTACCGAAATTTTAAACAAAGAGTTTGTGTTGTGGCTGTTTATTCTAATTTTCTGTTTGATAAAATTGTTCATGCTCATATTATAAAAACAGAATATATATGTGCTTACTTTTGTTTATCGAACAATGTTTCCTTGCAGATGACATATTTGTATTGTTAAACCAGCCTCTAACTTACTCCATACAATGTTAGGGCACACACAGCCTGACTCAAGAATTTGCTACTTTTGGTGATTTACTTGGCATTTTGTTTTCATGCTTTTTGACTCGAGTTGCTTATACATATATAATAGTAGGAGACACTTATGGCATCTTCCTGCTGCTCCTGCAGGCAACCCGATCAAGGTTCTGGCAAAAGCCCTCTACGTGCGTGTCTTTGCAATTCATATCACCGAAGCGCAACTGGTATCTTCCTGGTGGCCACCTCCAAACTCAGTAGTAGTGGTCTCTCTGATTTTACGCTTTCAACTTTCTCGAGCATTCAATCAAAGTGGAGATCAGTATATCAACTAGCATATATAGTAGTTACAGCATAGTTTGATTTAACAAGTTATGAACCAATCTATGAATTTTGCTGGTCCCCTTGGATTTTTTTTATTATCTTTCCTATGGTGGTGATTGGATTTAAATTTTTGTCTGATTCATCATAAAGGAAATCTCTACATGTTGCGGTGGCTGATGGTTGTGAACTACTTTTAGCAGCAGTCTAAAAAGATCTATGTTCACTAATAAGGTCAAGAGAAAATGGTTCTATAATAGTATTTTTCTACTCAAAACATACAAGCTAGAGTTGTATAGCTTATTTTGGTTTCTGTGTATGCCTGCTTGCAATAATACTTTTGAAGCAATATTATGGAGTTGGCCCATTCCTCTGTCTCTGCAGTTCTGCATTGTTGATTGAATGAAAAGTGCACTCATGTGCTACATCAATCTTCAACTTGCAAAATTAAATCCCTTCTGCAACATATGACTACAAATACTTTGTTTATAGGGCAATTTGTGTATATAAAACTGATGTTCAATGTTATATGGCAATATGGTTAATCTCCAAAACAGAAATTGCAAAGCCTCTACTTATTCATCTAGTATATCTAAGGATAGGCATGGACGAGCGCATACCTTTTTTCCCTGATGGTGAGCTAGTTCGATGGCGCCGTGGCGGGGAGGGCCGCGAGAAGGGGGCGGCGCCGTGGCCTTTGGCTCGGTGGAGGAGCGGGTCATGGGCACGCCATGGTGGCCGGGAGGAGGCGGGGAGGCAGCTCGGTGGAGGGACAGACGGCAGTCGGGTACGGGCTCCGTGGAGGGACGGCGCAGGCGAGCTATGGCGGGGGAGGGCGGGGAGGGCGGGGAGGGCTGCGGTGGCCGGGAGGGCGGGAGGGCCGGCTGCGGTGGAGGGACAGGCTGAGGCGAGCTATGTGAGGAGGCGGGGGAGCCATGGTGGCGGGAGGGCGGGCCGGTGGCGGTCTGGGTGGTGGTAGGCAGTGGCGCCACAGGGTCGTTGGGCCAGCGTGGTTGTGGTTTGGGCAGATTTTTTTAGACAAGTGGCTGGTGGGTGGGTGAGGTGGGGAGAGAGAGGGTGGGGCCGGGCTGGAAGAGAGAGAGAGAGGAGGGCCGGGCTGGAAGAGAGGGGAGGGAATTTTTTAGAATAAGAGGGGAGATAGTTCGACCTCTTTGCCATCTGCCGGCCCGGCCGATGGCAAGATATGGCCTTTGCCATCCGGCCGCAGATGGCAAAGAGGTGGGGCCATCTTGGCCGTTATAGCGCCGTTATCCATTGGGCTCCACCCACTTCTTTGCCATCCGCCAACAGATGGAAAGATTCTTTGCCATCTATTTGGCGAGATGGCAAAGAGGTTGACAGAACCGTTGCGACCTTGGACCCTACCCACCTCTTTGCCATCTGCCGGAAGATGGCAAAGATTATTTTCCATCCACTAGCAGATGGCAAAGAATTGGCTGATGGCAACCATGTTCTTTGCCATCTGTCGCTTCTTGCCATCTGTTTTTTATAAGCAGATGGCAAAGACATTCTTTGCCATCAGCTGGCAGATGGCAAAGAGCTGGCTGATGGCAAATTCCCAGTTTCCAGTAGTGTCTATTCATTCCTTATTGTTGTGACCTACATGGTACTCTTTGCCACTTAAACATAGAAAATAATAACCAGTTATCTATGGTTATTTATTTTTGCGTGACTAGATACGAAGGGATCAATATATCAGCTCACTATGTAAGTTTCTATTTAATCTTGGAATTTTTTATTTTTCTATCAGTGCAGACTCATTGGGTTGTTCAATTTTTTTTCTGAATGTGCGTGCCGGAATGACCGAATGTATTCACAAAGAGCAGTGAAGTGGGAGCTCTAACATTCACCTTTTCTTTGCTTTGGAATTCTTCATCCCAGATTACAATTGTGCCTTATGTCGGGACCAAATCATGTCAGGCAATATTGTTGTACCTTTCATAGGATTTTTTATCTGCCTTGCAAATGCTTGAACTTTCTTTGGCTTGCATGAAGAAGAGGCATCTTAATAATGCGAGATATGGAAATTGTTAAAGGAGAGATCAATAAACTATTTTCCATGGAAATTGCCATTCAGGGCCAGCTGCATTTGGAAACTACCGTTGTTGATGGAATCCGGAGGACTAGAAGGTCATTTAATTTGCTGGATAGTTAATTTTTATGGCAGTGTATTCTCTCCTCTAAACTCAGACATTATTTCCGTGTGACCAAAAGAATACATTAATCATCAAAATTGTCATTTTACAACCCTTAAATCATTAGTGTTACTTTTTAACCATATTTTTCCGCAGCAACGCGCGGGGAATTTTCTAGTTAACATAAAAACTCTTGCATCATATCATCACCAAGAACACTAGATAATAATCATTATAGTCATTACCACCAAAACTATTTAGTCACCATAGTCATAGTGTAGCTATCTAATCACCAGCAACACTAGCTAATAATAATCATCATAGTCATCACCACCAACACTCATTCTAGCTAGCGAATCACTCCTGCTGCTCTCTCACAGGTAAAATAGCATAGAACATGTGTAGCACTCTTGATTCATCATATTGGAGCATGCAGATGAACCTGTCTCCTAATTGTGGGTTGCGCTTTTTATTGCTGCCCCCTAGTACTTCTCCGTGATCCTTCACAATTTTGCTCCAATCTTTGACTATTAAGACTTGCTCGCTTTAGAAATCCTAAATGCACTCATGTGCAATGTTGGATGTCTTGGCCGTAAGCTAACCATGGACATGAGACCTTTAGCCTCTATCCAATGAGGCACAACTATCATCGTGAGTCCCTGTTGAAGAACATCGTAGTAACATACTTAGCAATGAAGTTTAGCTTAAAAAATAATGTATGCAAAAGATGCACTTAGGACAAATAGTAAAAATCTACCATCTTTCCTAAATAGATGTGACCGTAGTTCAATATGAACACTACTGGTCGCACATTTTGAGTAATGAGATTTTGAAGTCCGGGAAAATAATTTGTCTTGACAGTATTAAGATCCTCAAGCCATGAAACAAAATGACTTATCTCCTCGTAGTTTAGTTCAGCCCCGGGACAGTAGTAGGTCATGTCTACCAAGCGACGGACATGTTTGCTTGAATGGAAATAAGCTGTCAATAGAAATTAGTTGTCAACTATTTTTGAATATACAATATCCTAGACATAAATATGGTTGAGAAACTCACATAATGGTAGAGCTGGAGGCGTCTGCACATGGACCCAGATGTCGATATTACCTTCAATATCATCTTCCGGACGAATATCAAAGGTGATAAGCATATCAGGCTCAAATGCATAAGCCTTGCATATTGCTCTCCAATTTTTGCATTGAAAATAAGTGTAGATGTCTGCATTATACTCCCTCCGTCTGGAAATACTTGTCGGAGGAATGGATGTATCTAGACATATCTTAGTTTTAGATACATTCATTTTTATCCATTTCTCCGACAAGTACCGGACGGAGGGAGTATAATTTTGCGGCAAAAGTATAACCATGCTCGGTCCTCAAGTGAACTCTCTTTACCTCCATAGTTTCCATAGGACTGAAACCAACCTTATCCAAGACAAAAATTCTTTCATGGCAGGGGATACGCTAGTAGAATAGTAAAAAATTAAAATTATAAGTTGAAGCAAAAGAAGCAGAAGTCATGCTTAATTACGAAAAAGACTTGTCGTTGTGACTTACTGTATCCACGTCGAAGCTCTCATCCAGCTTGATGCTGAAGCGCCTACCATCAACTCGGAAATTTCTGTCGCACATGCCGCGCTCGTCTTTGCAGTATTCGCGCATATCAAAATCTTTTTCGTCGTCAGACATTTCCTATGTTCATAGTCGAAACATTAATTGAAAATCGATCGAAGGCAACTACTAGGAAACTCAACACACAAATCCGGGGCACTCGATATTTCCTACATATTCTAGCACAAGTCATGCTTAAATTCACGGAAAAATCCGGCATGACCTTTGCTAAAATAGGACACATCGAGCGCCTGAAATTTGCCAGAACGGAAATGAATCAACACTCCGGCAAAACATAGGACACTCGGATTTTCCCTGCGATACCAAGTTGTTAATACACATACGATGATGCTTAAACTTGCAATTCCATCTAGATAAATTATCATAAGCTTTCGCACATGACCTCACTGACTAAATACCCTAGTTCTACTCTTTTCTACACACCGAGGAGTGGAGAAGGAGGAGGTGGACTTTTAGCTCACCGACTCGGGTGTAGAGGAAGTAGAGGTAGCTCGGATGACAATCATTCCAAGGAGACATGACTCGACAAAGCCTGCAGATTCCACCGATTAAAATTTTAGATCATCAAATTTCATATAGCATTCTTTGATTACAAAGTGATAATGGCATAAAAATAATTAAATTTTCCATACCTAAATTTTCTTACTAAAAATAAACTAGTTTTATTAATTCAACTAGTTCAACTAAGCACTTACTATAAATAAAAATAATTAATTTTCTTATTCATTCAACTAGTTCAACTAAGCACTTACTATAAATAAAAATAATTAATTTTCTTACTAATTCAACTAAGAACTTACTATAAATAAAAATAATTAATTTTCTTACTAATTCAACTAATTCTATTAAGCACTTACTATAAATAAACTAGTTCTATAAACCACTTAAATTCTATGTACATTCTAGAAAATTCTACCTATCTATACTATTGAAAAAACCTACATTCTACCTATATATATTATCAACTAAATCTATGGAGGGAGGAGGGGCTATGGATGGAGGAGGGGCTGTGGATGGAGGAGGGGCTGTGGATGGAGGAGGGGGAGGGAGTAGGGGCTGTGGAGGGAGGAGGGGCTAGAGGAGGGAGGAGCAGGGGGAGGGCCGAGGGGAGGAGGAGAGGCAACTAGAGGAGGGAGGAGTGGCGCGGAGGAGGGAGGAGGGGCAGCTAGAGGAGGGAGAAGGGAGGAGGAAGAGGATAAGGAGGAGGCTTACCGAGGACGGAGGATGGCGGCGACGCCAGCAGTAATGCGGCGACGGCGGCGGCAATGTGGTGATGGGGACGACGGCAGGAGGAGGATGACGGCGGCCGCGACAGTGAGACAGGAGAGTGAGGAAACGGGCAGGCACGCGGGGGATAAGGCTGGATTAGCAGTAGCGCGGTTTAGCAGAAAGCGCTACTGCTAAACAAACTGGCAGTAGCGCATTTCGCAGGAAAGCACTACTACTACACTTAGCCTGGCGGCAACGGTGGGGTAATATTAGGAGTAGCGCTCTTCGCTAAGGCCGCACTACTGCTATGTTCATAGAAGTAGTGCCTTCTGTTGCCCCGCACTACTGCTAAGTAGCAGTAGCGCCCCATTTTATCCAGCGCTACTGCTAAAGTTCTGTGTATAAGGTTTTCCCTAATAGTGTCTCCTCACTGTGACGTGGATTGATGGATCAACTCGGCCGCCCGAGCAACCCACGCACATGCCGTGTGGATGGACACGCATGTGGACAATGCGAGCAGCGACCTCCCCTGATGCGTTGCCAAGCTTCGGTCACGGGGATGCAACCGATGGAGGCCGCATGCCGTGATAAGCCTGGGGGAGACATGCCGGTGCAATCGCTATCAGGTCGGAGTAGAGGCGCGTTGTAGATGACAGACGATGATGGGCGATGCAATCCGATCTTAGATTGGAAAACCAAAGAGAAAGCACCCATCAATGCTACCGGTGGAAGAGAGAAAAACCCGGATCAAGCGATCAGGAAAAAGACTCTCTAGGGCAGCCGGTCAACACGATCGGCGAACGAACCCTAGGTACGGGTGGCGCGGCCCCCGACGGCGGTCATGGAAGCCGACCGCCCCGGGGGCGACGCGCGGGGCGGAAGCGTCGGACGGCGGCTAGGGTTGGATCGATTAGGCTGATACCATGTTAGAAGTGAGAGGGATGGATTTGTTGGAATAGTTGATGGATGTTGTATTGAGCCTCACGGGCGAGTATATATAGGAGTACAGACTTGGAGGGAAAAAAGCTTCTCCTAGAGATAAGGTAGGAGATGGATTAAAAATCCTAGACTACCAAATATATGTAGACCAAATATATCTCTAACAACATCGTCTTGAAGACCTGATCTTTTTGTGGTTGCACCTAACTTGTGGTGATGTGGTTAGCCGGGAGGTAGCGATGGTGGGTTGTATTACGCCAACTCCCGCGCGCGACCCCATCCTGTCCGGGTGCGTCCGTTTGGGGCAAAACGGACATAGCACACGGCCCAGCGCGCAGACGCAAACAGACTTTTGTCCGTTTCCTGTCCGCTTTCGACCCATCCCCGGCCCAAGTTTGGGCCGCCTTTGAGGTGAAACGGACAGCGCGCGGATGGGCAGGCCGCATGCAATTGTCCTCCCCTAGCCCGCCCATCAGTGGCACATGCCTCCCTTTTTATATCCGCCCCTTCCCCCTCCACCGAATCTCCAGCCGCACCCCGGCCGCTTTTTCCCTCGCCGCCGCTGCCATTGCCGTTGTGCAGCTTGGACATGCGCTCGCCCAACCCCCTTTCCCTCGACGCCCCCGAGCTACCCAACCACGACCATCTGATTTGCGCACTCGACGGTCGGATTTGGAGCGGATCCGGTCGGACTTGAGCTCGCCCAGCTGTGGGAGGCCGCGCCGTGGCATGGACTGGCCGGGCACCCGGCCGGAAGGCCCTGGCAAGGCCGCATGCAGGTACTGATCCCTCCTCTAGCCGCTCGGATCAACACCGTCGGCGGTTCTCCGGCAGATACACTAACGACCTTCGGCCGGGCTCATTGCTTGCCCAAAAGCTCGTCGGCGCACCGTTGCCACTTATGAAGTGTGACGGCTGCCCAAATAAGGTCTCGCGCTGCGTGTCTACAACACCGGAACATCCCGGATGGGTGTTCATCAAGTACTCAACCGATGGGGTATGTGCTACTTAGCTTCGGTTGTGCTCTCGGATTTGACTAGTTGTGCTAACTTAAATTTTTATTGTGTAGAATGAATGCAACTTTTGGTATTGGGAAGAAGAGTGCATTAATATATTGATACAGCGTAATTTAGTAGATGTTCGTGCACTTTTAGCTAGAATGGAGGCTAGAGATGAGATTAGTGCACTTGTTGTTAGAATAGAGACTAGACATGAGACTAGATGCGAGGAAGCAACGTCTACTTCTTTAGCCTCGAAGAAGAAAGAAGCACTCAAGATCGAGCCTCCGCATATCAACAATAAATGCATTGAGAAGGCACTAATCCAACTTATGGGAGCAGATATGGAAGTTGGTTATCTTCTAAAATGTCTTCTTGTGGTTCTTGTTTTCTTTAGTCTTGCATTTCTAGTCAAAATTTGGTGATGTATTTTCATGTATCAAAAATCGTCGATGAAAAAAAAGATATGTACTTGAAAAGAAAAATGTACGCGGACGGGATGCGCCTAGGATGCGCCTGCGCGTTGGGCGCACGGCCGGCACATCCCAGGAAAGGCCCGGACAAGAACCTATTACCCTATCCAAATGGACAGAATCCGGACAAAATATACGTCTGTTTGGGGTCGTGCGCTGGAGTTGGCCTTATGTTGGCTCATCCTCCCGTGGTGGTGGGCAGTTGGAGCTTTCTTCACATGCATGTTGCGACAAAAATTCATGTTGGCCGTCCTCTTTGGACCGGAGTGGCACATGTCCGCTCCCCTATGGATATGTCCTCTCTCTCTCATGGCACCGAGGCCATCCAATAGGCTTGTGGTGGAGGTGACCATTACGGTAGAGAGGTGCACTCCAGTGATGGGGTGCGAAGTCGTCAGGGTTGTGGGCGTGATTGACGATGTACGTATGTTTTCTGTATGTCTTGTCGTGCTTTACACCTAGTTTAGCTAGATGGTGTGCCATTTGTGCAGCTTTTCACCCAGTTCTCACAAATAAACTGAGCGGCGGCGGGGCGGGTTATGCACATCTGTGATCAGCTGACCCGCTCCCCTCTCTCTCCGGAGGCGCTCCCACGAGCGCCGTCGGGAGGCAACCCTCACACCTCCCCTCCGGCCCTCCGTCCCGCCTCCCCCTCCCTCGCCCGCTTGGGCGCCACGGCCAAAGGTCAGCGTGGCCACTCTGGCGGGCGGTTTCTGTCTTGTGCAGATGGATGGCGTCGCGGGTCGCCTTCCTCCTGCCCGCGGCGTCGGGTCCCGGCCGGCTGTTGCTCCGGCGCTCCGTCCTGCGCCCTTGCGGGCCCGTCAGCGTCTCCTCCTCCCCTTCCCCTGCTGCTCGTGGGATTTGGTGGGCAAGGTCGTTCTGGAGGCGGATCTGGGCATCCCGGCCCAAATCCGGTGGATGTGCGGGTCATCGTTGACGGGGGTGGCCGGCGACCCCGTGGTGGTGGTGGTGTGGAGGCCGGTGTCCGCGTTGCTGGTGCGGGTAGGCGGGGCTTCGGCTATTGCTGTCCATGGCATGGAGGCGTAGGTGATGTGGTGGTGGCAGGTTGATTGCGGCGGCGGTCATATTTTCCTGGTGTCGGCCCGTCTGTAGGCTGCCTGTATCAGCCTTCGAACCCTCTCCTCGGCGTCCGTTCGCTTCTCTCACCGGAGGGCTGGCCTTCTCCCGGCTGCGGTCCATCATCCGTCTCGCACCCGGTGCTGTAGGACCGAGCTGGTCTCGCGCCCAGCAGCAGGACTGCGCTCGTCTCGCGCCCGGCAGCAGGACCGGCCCGTCTCGCGCCCGGCAGCAGGACTGCGCTCGTGTCTCGCCCCGTGTAGCAGGACGGCTCGATGGAGGCTTGTTGTGGCCGGCCTATTGGGTCTCGGCGTTGGGTCCGGCCAGGGGTGTGAAAGGCGGATCCTTTCCGCCCGTCTCTGCGGTGGGGGTAGCGGTGGAGCTCGGGGGACTTGGTGTCAAGGTCTTGGATTCCGGGGCGGCGGCCCTGGTGGTGGTGGCGCGGTGCTCATGGTCAGAGCTCGTGCCTCGGTGCTGCCCGGCTACCACGGCCGTGTGGCGGCATGGTAGCCGGGGTGTGGCGTTCGGTGGCGGTGAATGTTGGCCGGGATGAAAACCTACTCTATCTTCGGACGGACTGGCGACGACGAAGATCACTCCCTTCTTGAAGGCGTCGTCGCGGCTATCACTGCCCGTCGTGGTGCTCCAGGGGAAACTCTGATCCTTGGATCGGGCGATGGCGACGCTCCGGTGCCGTATCCTTCCTGAAGGCACTGCCTTGGAGCCCACGGTTCGTCATATGCGGCTTCACTTCTTCGGATGAAGCCCCCGGTGGCTCTTGTAGTGCTAGGGTGTGTGTTGCTGCGCTCAGCGCCTATGTATCTTGCCTTGAGTGCGTCTCTGTGTGTGTGTGTGGTGGGTGAGTGCGGTTGTTCCAGGCACTGTGGATCTTTGCTTTATATATAAAGCGGGGCGAAAGCCTTTTTCGGTATAAACTGAGCAGTTTCCGACTTCTTCTTTTGAATGGAATTTTAGCGACTCTTCTGCTAACTTTCAAAAAAGAAAACAAGGGAAGACACTATCCTTGTGCAAGAATGGTAGATTAGCGATTGAAAAATTATGTCCCAGTTTGAGGATAACGTGGTACATGCCACTGGTGAAAATAGAGCAGCCAAGATGGCATGAGCAAGAGCACCGGAGAATGGTACCATAACATGTAAGCATAGTGTATCATGACACAGAGGACAAGTTATTTTATGCTGTGAATGATGGCCCTCCTAGAATGCTTATCACCTCTCTCTAGAGCTACAGTGTATCTTCCGTTTCCATTCTCCATCAACCTACATATAGGAATCTGCCATGGCCATTGCTGCGAGACTGCACTTGATAGAATCCACACAAGCTACGGCTACACCCGCTCACAGAAAACACAAGTTTTCGGATCACAACTCTGGGAACTGGCCAAAACTCTATTAGGGACAATTCCACACCCCACATGGCTTGTTAATCTGACCCTTTCCAAAATCACTAATTTAGGGGTATCCCTTGCGAAGTCACACTATATCTTCAGTGGTGCTGATAAATGATGCATTGCATGTGGGTCACATGTCGTAACCTGAGAATTTCTAATTTTTTCGTGGATTCCTTTTTTTGCTGATGTGGATTCGTTTTTCAAAATGATTCATCTTTTGAACCGCGCGTCCGAATCACGAAGTTTTCACCAACCATCATTTGATGAGATTTATTCTGCTATGCAACACAATTTTTACTAAAAGCTAAATAATCATAATGTGAGGCATGCAATTGGAATATGCTACAGGCATATTCATAATCAATTAATGGACTATTATCCTTTGTGACAATGAAGTTCCTTGCCTAGCCTCTACCGCCAGCTCTTGCCGCCGGCGGCCTCCTGCCTCCCGACGCCTGCCACTCCGGCAGTGTCAGCCACCTTTCATGTCCTAAGGTATATCACGTCGATCACTTCAGCCACCAGAATGGCGCTCTTGGATCTATGCTTCCAGGCCGGTTTTGACTTGGAGACAAGATGAGGAGAATCTTTGGTGTTAGAAGGGAGAGAGAGGTTTGGTGGAATATTTGTTGTATTGCTTGAGCCAAGTGGGCATATATATAGGAGTACAATGACTAACTTGGAGTACAAGACAAGCTGGAACATATCCTAGTCTATCTCGTACTTCCTAACTAAACATAATACTCAACATCCCCCCCCCCCCACGGTCACAACGGTAGCGCCGCAGACGGTGAGACTGGAGAAGAATCCGAAGGCAAGCCGACGGACACCCTCCCCCATAGTTATAATGATCGACACACCGCGGAAGTCGTGGCGGGAGTGAAAACCGACGAGGTTGCTCAAGCAAGGGGGTAGCTCTTAGCCGAGAGCGTAGGGTGGTGTAGCCGTGGTCGAGGTAGCCGTGTGAAGAACGCCGTGGTCGATGTCGAATCGGGGTAGCCGGTGTCGAGGAAGTTGCCGTGGAGCCGCAGGCGTAAGGAGGCGCCGAGTTAGTATGGGTGCAGTGGTGTCGAAGTAGTGGTGCACCGGGAGGAAGACGGTGTTGACGACGCATCGCGTCGAGTGTGCCAAACCCAGGTACACATCATAGAAGAAGGCACGCGTCGGTGGTGCCAGCACTGAGCATGCGTAGACGGAGTTGACGAAGCGTCGCACCAGGCTTGCCAGGCCCGAGGACACGTCGTGGAGGAAGTAATGCGTCGGTGTTGCCAGCACCGGGCATGCGTAGACGAGGGACCTGCATGAGCTGTACGCCATGTCAGAGAAGTCGAAGGGGCTAGCAGAGAAGAACTCGACGATGATTGCGGTATCCATCGACATGAGGCCGATGTCACCAAAGGTGGTCGGAGTAGACAAAGAGGTCGGGGTAGATGACGGCGACGCCGGCGGTGAGCTGGTGCTGGACGAAGACAAAGGAGGTGGACGGGCAGTGGCGGCGGCTACAATGGTAGCGGCGGCGGCGGCCAAAGAAGAGCGGCGGCATGACGGCGGCGGCGCCTAGATTAGCACCGCGGCGGCGATGCTCGAAGTAGGCGAGGAACCAGACAGCGTGACGAGACCGGCGCGGACGGTGGTGTTCCCGCCCCGAGGAAGATGGTGTGGCACATACCACGGGAAGTCGTAGGGCATTGACGGCGGATTCGACCGCTAGCCATGGCGCTATAGCCCGAAGGAGCGGGGCAGCAGTGGCAGGCAGGTCGGGGCGACGGCAAGAAGACCTCGGGGCTGCGGCAGGGACCGCAGGCCGCGGCGCTACTGCCTGAATAGGCGACGCAATGATAGCACGCGAGTTGGTGCAGCCACGGGGACGGCCTCAGGGCGGCGGCGGGGACCGCGTATCGTGACACTATGGCCCGAAGGGGCGACACAGCGGCGACGCGCGACTCGGTGAAGCCGCGAGGAGAACAACGGGGCGGCGGCGCTACGAACCGACGGGGCGACTCAGAGACAGCCCGATGCTCAATCGGTGTAGGGACGCGCATACTCGATAATGATCTTCACGAAATCCCACAAAGACGCGCACAACGGTTGATCGGACCGAAGGCACGATGAGCGAGACTGAGAAGA
Source organism: Aegilops bicornis (assembly GCA_021605145.1). Lineage (NCBI taxonomy): Eukaryota > Viridiplantae > Streptophyta > Magnoliopsida > Poales > Poaceae > Aegilops > Aegilops bicornis. Next base: position 192,364,099 of record CM038672.1, on the reverse strand, counting down.
CGCAGATTGACGAAGGACCCACGACGGCCGGACATGCGAGTAGCGCACAAACAAACAGTGCACGAGGTCTAATCATACATGTGCATGTGCATGCAACATGCGTGAGGAGCCCGTACTTTGCCTAGAACCGGACGCGCCAAGAGCCACGCAGCTGCACGAGAAACCAAAGTGGTCTCGGGCGAGGTGGCACAGGAGGACGCACAACAAGACCGCACGGGCGGCGGTGGGCTGACAGGCCAGCGTAGGAGGACGCCAGCAACCGCTGCATGTGCACACCCAATCGTGCAGACACAACAAAGATGTTTTTTTAGGGTTAAGACAGTAGGAAAGGCTCCTAATGTAAATATATTATAAGAAATTAACAGTTACATTGTGGTATTTACAAAGGTGGAGGGAGGGGGGGGGTCAGAGCCTTTATACAAACCCTAGGGTTGCTGTGGTAGACTTTGCAAGAAAGAAGAGACAACATGCCTCTTGTTATGAGGTAATCTATATCTAATGTTGTCAAAGTCATTTTTGAACCTATTGAACCATGAAGCAATGGAGGGTGACACGTGTCTAAAGTAGTTATTGTTGCGTTCCTTCCAAAGACTCCAGGCAGCAGTCAAAAAGATCTCCATGATCATTTTGCGGGTTTGTTGTGTCTTCAAATTCTCCACCAGAGTCAACCTATCACCTTGCGTAGCCCATGAGATGTTTAGTAGGCGCCAACATTATTTGCTAAAGGTGCAGTGAAAGAAAAGGTGTTCCATAGTTTCTTCGATGTGAAGCCCACAAAGTAAGCAGTCAATATTTGTACCAAGATTGTAGTGCTGTCGTTTCAGCATGTTCCTTGTGTTGAGTTGATCCGAGAGCAAGAACCAGCCAAAGACTTTGATTTTGGGTGTGCATTTAGTCTTCCAGAGCCATTTAAACGTCACGTGGGCAACCACCTCCTGAAAAACGAATTGATAGTAGGTCGTAGTTTTGAACACAGTTGAGCCCCAACAGTAGGACCATACACCATCCAGTTCTTCCAACGCCACCGCAGCCATATCCAATTGGAGAAGCTTGAGCTCGTCATGGGCTTGCAACGAGAGTGGTAGTTGAAAGGTTGCATAAAGGGTGGGGGCAGTCAAAAAGCCTTGCACAGACAAGTCCTCATCAAGGGCATAAAAGAAGGCTCGCGGGTATTGTTCTGCCAGGATGGTTTGGTTCCAGTTGTCTTTCCAGAAAAGCATAGAAGCACCACATTTTACTTGCACCTGAGTGATGCCACGATAGATCGACATAAGGTTTATGAGGTCACGCCACAAGAAAGAGCCACAAGTATCTGTTGCATGCGGGATAGATTCATTGTAGTATGTATCCCAGACGAGCCGAACCCAAGGAATATCCATTTTGAATTTGTGCAGTAGTGCATCGTTTTGTATTTTAAGGTCAAGTATACCCAATCCACCACTCTTTTTGGGTCGACAGACCATGTTCCAAGCCGCTAGAGAGTTCTGTTTGTCTCCATCTGCCGTTCGTTTGTTCCAAAGACAGTGTCTGTGAATTTTATCCAGTTGAGCAAGTATTTTAGGTGGCAGTCTTAGTGTCCGCATGGGATAGATGGCCAGCGAGGTGATGAGCGAGTTTAGTAAAGCTAGCTTCCCAGCATAGGACATGAGGGACATTGCAGCTGTGATCTTCCTTTCAGCTTTGCACACCAACGACGTCAGGTCAAGAAACGAGGGCCGGGTGGTGCCTAGAGGCAGGCCAAGGTAAGTGAAAGGCATGCTGGCTTGTGTGCATCCAAATAGATTAGCCAGGTCGTTGCATTTGCTCGCCGGTGTGTTGATGGACACAAGTGTAGATTTGTGAAAGTTGATTTTCAGGCCAATTGATGTGGCATAGTCTTCAAGGATCTATTTGATCATTGCCGCTTGGACCAAACAGGCAGGTAGAACAATTATTGTGTCATCGGCATACTGGATCATGGGGTATTTGGCGTCACCATTTGGAGGGATGGGGTGTTTGATCAAGTCCTGCTCGAGCACTTCATTGATAGCACTCTGTAGTAGATCGGCTGCAAGGATGAAGATTAGAGGAGACATTGGATCCCCTTGGTGAACACCACATTTACAATGAAACTGTCGTCCAGGTACTCCATTTAGTAACACAGAAGATTTGCCCGAAGAGAAGATACTCTCCATCCAAGCAAGCCATTTGGGAGGGAAACCCATTTTCTTCATGATTAGGAGCATGGCAGAGTGTTCGACAGTGTCAAATGACTTCGCAAAGTCTAGTTTGAGAAGGAAAATTTCTCTTTTGGAGGCCTGGCATTGGTGAATGTATTCGAATGCCCAGGCAAGACAGTCATGAATTGATATGCCACGGAGAAAACCATATTGGCTTCTGTGCACAATTTGGAGGATGATTTTCTGAAGCCGATTAGCCAGAATTTTAGTGATCAACTTTAGGCACCAGTTACGGAGTGTGATAGGCCGAAAATCATTGACATGTTCGGGCGAGTTGACCTTTGGGATCAGTGTGATATAACCTGCATTAATGCTCTCTAAGTTAAGGGCACCTTGATGAAAATCATCACAAAGAAGGTAGAAATCATGCTTGATGATTGGCCAGCATGCTTTTAAGAAGGCTCCATTAAAGCCATTAGGGCCAGGGGCTCGATCGGGTGGCATTTTAGAAACCACATCGTTGATTTCTTTATGTGTAAATGGTGCAATGAGGTGAGTAAAGTTCACATCAACCCGTAGCAAGTTGTCTAAGTTAAACTTCATAGATTGAGGGTTTGCTTGTCCCATTCTGGCCTTAAAAGCTTAAAAAGTAATGGACTCCTTCCCAGCATGATCATCAATCTCCACTCCATTAGAAGTTTTTAGCGAACTAATGCAATTCTTCCTATAGCATTCCATACAACGGTTTGAAGAAACTTGGAATTTTTGTCACCAAACTGGATCCATCTGATCGTACATCTCTTTCTCCAATAGTCTTTTTGGTATTGTAGGAGGCGAAGCAAGTGCTTTTTGAGGATGCGAGGAAAGTTTCTTTCTGGTATGGTAAGTGTCCGACGATCCTCAATATTATCAAGCTCCAAAAGTGCTTTATTAGTGTTTTCAAGGGCTACTTTAAGGTGGGAGATTTTCTTACTCCATTGCTTGAGAGTGTGACGTACAACCTTGAGCTTTTGCCCTATCCTTGCCGCGCAGTTAGAGTTTTTATTAAATTTGATGGGTTTATTCCAAGATTGATCGACAACCTCCATAAACCGAGGGTGAGCAATCCAGTATGATTCAAATCTGAAGAGTTTACTTTTCGGGATCGTAGTTTGGATGACCACAGAACATGGCGTATGGTCAGAGACAGGTTTACCTAGTGGATTCACCATGGTGTTAGGGAAAGAAGTAGTCTAGTAAAGCGTGGTGAAGAACAAATCAAGTTGCTCAAGGAGTGGTTGAAGCTGCATATTCGACCAAGTGTAAGCACGACCCTTGATGGGTAATTCAGTGAGATTTTGTTCCCGAATAAAGTCATTCAAAGTGAACATGTCATGGACATTGGCCCCTGGTTTGTTATGATTATTAGGTGAGCAAATATAATTGAAATCGCCAAGTAACAACCAGTCTTCTGAAGAGGGGATATTCAAATCAAAGAGCCAATTAGTAAATGTGACACGATGTTCACCCTAACAGGGGCCATATACGTTAACTAGCTTCCAGCAATGATTGGATTGCATGGAGGTGAATTCGACGCCTAACGCAAATTGCTCAGATAAAAAGACCCGACCCGTAAAGATGCTACTATTCCTGACCGTGATAATCCCACCAGACACGCCTTGTGAGGGGATGAAAGCAAACTGATCAAAACACCGAGGGAATATAGATTTCATAACGGCAATATCAAAGGATGGCATCTTAGATTCCTGCAAACAGATGATCGCGCAACCACTAGCATTGATCGCATTACCGAGCGCTAAATGTTTATCGGGCGCATTAAGACCACGTACATTCCAGCAAAGTACGTTCCAGTTACGCAAAAGCATGGATAAAGTAAAACAAGTTTCGATAGCGAAGGAAGTAAAGACAAGAAATCCAACTACTCTTCCGAGAGGGCCGAAGTTGAGAGTTCTTCAGCAGGTATCGCATAGAGATTCATACCAATGGCCTGCAGAGTAGGGATGGGTGTGGGTGGAGGAGCTGCAGCCTCATCAGCTCCAGAATTTGCTATCCCAGACGAGGGATCACCCACGGCATTGTGCTCAGAGGCACCAACAGTAGCAGAGGGGACCAGGCGTGGCTTGACCTTCGACTTTGCTGGGCGAGAATCATTGGGCTGGATAACCCTGAAGCCATCATACTTATTGTTCCTGTCGCTACGACGCAGGGTGGATATATCAACTGGAGCTTGCATGTTTCCCTGGCGTTGCTTCTCAGTCTGAGTAACATTGGACAGAGAGCTCGAACCCTCAACTGGCAAAGGCAGCGAGGTGTGTGAAGCGTCCGGCAGAACTAGAGTGGAGATGACAGCAGCGGTGACCGAATGTGCATTAGGGGCAACCTGCTGTTCTTCTTAAAATCTTTGGAGTAAGCGGCTGCTAAAGTGCAGAATGGTTCCCAAGTGAGAAGCAGTGGAGGAGCAGCCGATGGCAAAGCCGTGTCAACCATGTTGTCCAAATCTGAATTCGAAGCATGCAGAACAGAGGATTGGTCAGGCGCAGGCAGAGCAGGTGCAGATATCTGTTGACAAACAGCCTGAGATAACTGAATATTCTCACCAACCAACGACACATGAATCTCCGCCTTAAAAGAGTCATGTCGCAGTCCAAAACCAGAGCACCAATGTCTAAAGGAGGTCATCATTGGGCTGAGAGCAGATAAAATTGCAGAGTTGAGCTGCTGGCGGGGTATGGTATTTTCAAACAGGAGAGACATGAGTACATCTCCTTGAGCTGAGAGTCTAAAACGCAGACCATGTTTATGAAGTTCAACAGAGACAGTGGGCGAGTCCTCAACCATTTGGGTGGCAGAAATCTCTTGACCAGGAATAACCAGCATATCAAAATCAGATCGGGCAGAATCAGTCTCAGTTTCATCAGAAGAAGTGATGGAATCATGCCATGCGTGCATAGCATTTTCAGAGATGTTATTTTCAGGCACAATACCGTCTTGCACTTGCAGACCCTGTGCGGCGAGCCAAGCTTGAAAGTTCATGAGATAGGGAGGCATTGGAGGAAGAGGAGGTGCAGCGGGCGCAAGCCAGGCACCCCAGCCTGCATTATCCTGAACATGCTGCGTATCAGGCCCCTCCGGTGCTCCATTGGGTGGTGCAGCATTCTGCACAAGCCAATTGTGCACCTGTTGCTGATAAAGTTGTTCCGCTGTCAGATCAGGTCCGAATTGAGGGTGTGGGATTCCACTAGGTGGCGGTGGTTCCTCTCCGGCAGGCAGAACCTCAAGAAGGAGTCCATTCCAATCGTTGCTTCAAAGCATTGTGATCTGCACTGTCCAACAATCTCGTGCCCCTCCTAGCTACCAGACCACAAAGCTCTTTGGCACAAGGCTCAATCTCAGGACTCTAGCTTTGATCGGCATGACCTCGGCGATCTTGGCGGGGATTATACCAAGACACAAGGGCATCGAAACCACTAAGAGACTTGTTAATGTAGTAGTCTATCTGGTAATCATACGGAAATCCAAAATACATCAACCATATCTTAGGACCAAAAGAGGTGGTGCGACGGTTAAGCGCTTCATGATGAGGAACCAATGTGATGAGAAGATCTTCATCTTCTAGTTCTAATGGCGTAGCTACCGCAGTATCTCTGATGAATGAGTCCGCGAAGCCAAAAATTCCGATTCCAAACGGGTGATCGCTAACTTCAGTAGTGCAAAGCTGGGCCTCATGAAGCAAACCTCTGATGGCATGAAGGATGATCGCACGGCGATGCAGAGGCACGTAGTGGCTGGACTCCGCAATGGCCAGATAGTCATGGTTGAGCGGCGGGATTGGCCCAACGACCATGCCACTGCGGACAACAAGATCCGCCGGTCCTTGTTCAACGGCGAAGCCCGCCGGCAGGAAATGCACCGGGTTGAGAGGGTAGTTTGACATGGTGGTGGTGCAGATGGAGAGCAGCTGAGGTGACGGGGGTGGCCGAGGTGGTGAATGGCTGGAGCAGGGCGGTGTCGATTGAGGAAACCGATTAGAAGCGGAAGCATGAGGGGACATTTTTGGTATGTTGAGGATATTTAGGGATCCACTGCCAATGCTCACGCCACCTCTTCCATCGACAGGATTGTGCCAAGTGTCCATAGTGGCTGCAGGCCTCGCATCGGACAGTCGGTTTCCGTTTGCGTTTATTCATATAAGAATCCGGGGCAACAGGAAAGCTTGGGAGATTGATATTATGTGACCTGACTGCATCAACTAGTCCAATTTGTTGCTGAGTAATCCGAGCCGGGCAATTACTTACCTTGTGATCAGGTGCAGAGAAATTAATGCAAATTAGCCTAGCCGGGTAGTGAATCTTCGTGTGACCCCATTGTAGGCAGCGAGCACACAAGACCGCCCAATTTTGATCAAGATTAGTAATCTCCTCCTCAGAATAGGAGGCCTAGGCCAAATCAGCCTTGTGCTGGGCCGAGAGTCTAGGAGGCCAGATAGAATGGGCCATGGCATATTTGAATGCCGATTTAATAAAGCACTGAGGCGGCATTGGATAAGAAACATTAATAGGGCAATTAAAGGCACCCAAACGTAGACACGCCGGATTGTGCTCTTCCTCCATTTCCGTTAAGCGGAGACATTTCTTCATTAAAGAAATCCTCGGAGGTTCCTGAATTATGTGCTCCTCATTGTTTGTTGCCAAAAAAAAAATCCAAATTGAATTTGAATGCCATGAGCGTTCTTTGGAATAGAGGAGGATGAAGAAGCTTCCCGAGCATTTTTGTTGGAGAAAACCATATGATTAATTGGTACCAAAGAGAATTTGCATAAATCATGATAGGAAGCTGTCCCAGTAGAACTATTTCTCAGAAACCCCAAGTCCGATTTGATAGCCATTGGGTCTCTAGCTGAAATTTCTGATAGTTCTTCATCAGCATGCCAATTACGAGTAGACGTGGGGACTCGGGCAAAACGGCCATTGAACCGATGAAAATGACAAATAAAGTCCGGCCAAATACGATCCTTAAGACCATAGATAAAATGTCCCACTTTGTTATTGGCAACCGAGAAACGAAACACATGAGGATTGATCTTGTGCACTTTAAAACCAGAACTAATGCCCCCAATACAACATTGAAGAGCAATACCCATAGATTCTTCATGGAGAGGAAAGGAGGCCAAAGAGAAGGAGACTACAAGGAAGAATTCCTTGGCGTCTCGGAAGGGAGAAAAATGCACCGTGGAACCAAATTTCCTTCTCACCTGATCGGCAAGGGCTAAGCCAGGGGAAAAATCCCAATGCAAAAGGCCTTCCATCTTGAATCAAATTATAGATCACCATGAACTTTGGTGGAGCAGGTGGGAGGGGAGAGGAGTGGGAGGTGGGAGGTGGGAGCCATCTGACAACAAAGATGTTGACGAAGTCGATGCCAATGGTGGAGTTGAGGCGTGTTGTATCGACGGCGGCGGCGGGCGACGCAAACCGATCTTAGATCGAAAAACCAAAAAGTAGACGCCGATCAAAGCGACCAGCCAGAGAGAGAAAACTCTAGATCAAAGGATCGGGAAAAAGACTCGTTAGGGAAGCCAGTTTACACGAACGGCGGATGAACCCTAGGTATGGTATGCTGGCCTCAAATGTCATTATGGAGGGCGATCGCCCGAAGTGACATGCGGGCCGGAAGTGTGGGCGACGGCTAGGGTTTGGATCGATTAGGCTGATACCATGTTATAAGGGAGAGAGAGGTTTGGTGTAATATGTGTTGTATTGCTTGAGCCTTGTGGGCATATATATAGGGGTACAATGACTAACTTGGAGTACAAGACAAGCCGGAACATATCCTAGTCTATCTCGTATTTCCTAACTAAACATAATACTCAACATTTGGAATCTAGGTGAATCACATTGAAGGCAATCATTCAAGGGAATTCATTTTTGTGTCTTTTTTTTAGAGAAAAGGCGATATCCCAACTTTATAAATAAAGCCGCATGGCAGAATACAAAACAACAAATGAGACAAAGAAGGTAGGAACCAATGACAAGTTTAAATGTTGCACCAACAACACAGATATAGTCATGGTGGCATACATAGCATGCATGCTAGCAACCTATGCACTACGAGTGACTCTAAAAGGACTTCATGAACATCAGGTGGATTGGGGTGCCTGCTCCTGGTTTATACGTTTAGATGTCGTAGCCTTCACATAGGAAACTAGGAGATCCACGCTTCTCTATCAACTTCCTTAATGAGTGGCTTCCACTGCTGTAAGAGTTTAAGAAATTTGTAAATACATGCAACAGGCTTGTTAGGGTAAGCGTGTTTGTAAGTGCATCAGGTGCCCCCTTAGTGGTTTTGGAGTATTGAAGACAAATGGGTTGAGGGACTAATGTGTTTGTGAGTATACATCAAAGTTAAAGTCCCTGAAGATTTGGTTTAACCCATGGAAGACGACCCCTAAAAATGCATTTCTTCAAGTGAAGAACTTTGTGATGAAATTGGTACGACCTTTGAAGAAATTGATGTGAATACTTTGAAGCTTGAAGACTTATGTTTTCGTGGTTTTTTCTTATTTTAAGTCATAGGAAAAACCGTATTGTTAAAGGGGGTCTAGGTGAATCATTGTTCACATTTCCAAAGTGATGCTCAAATCTATACATACACAAGCCGCTTCGAGTGAAGCCTTCAGAAATCTCCGGAACAGCTGACGAATTTGCGAGCGACAGTGACAAAGTTCATCTGGTCGTGGACAAATTTAGTCAGGCTGAGGAGTTAGGATTTCGCTAGTGCGATCTTCTTATCGTGAGGAAATTGAGTGCCCCGATGAAATTAAGTGTTCAAATTTCCGATCGTTGCTGCGCTGCATGCGAGTTGTCGAGTGGATCCTTATCCTAACAACAGCCAAGTTTGAGAAGGGTTTTAACAACAGTAAAGTTTGAGAACGGTTTTTGTGATAATTCATGTCGGGTTGCCCCTGGCTATAAGTAGCCGCCCCCCACAACTGTTGGAAATATGCCCTAGAGGCAATAATAAATTAGTTATTATTATATTTCCTTGTTGATGATAATCGTTTATTGTCCATGCTATAATTGTATTGATAGGAAACTCAGATACATGTGTGGATACATAAACAACACCATGTCCCTAGTAAGCCTCTAGTTGACTAGCTCGTTGATCAACAGATGGTTACGGTTTCACGACCATGGACATTGGATGTCGTTGATAACGGGATCACATCATTTGGAGAACGATGTGATGGACAAGACCCAATCCTAAGCCTAGCACAAAGATCGTAGTTCGTATGCTAAAGCTTTTCTAATGTCAAGTATCTTTTCCTTAGACCATGAGATTGTGCAACTCCGGATACCGTAGGGAATGCTTTGGGTGTACCAAACATCACAACGTAACTGGGTGGCTATAAAGGTGCACTACAGGTATCTCCGAAAGTATCTGTTGGGTTGGCACGAATCGAGACTGGGATTTGTCACTCCGTATGACGGAGAGGTATCTCTAGGCCCAGTCGGTAGGACATCATCATAATGTGCACAATGTGACCAAGGGGTTGATCACGGGATGATGTGTTACGGAACAAGTAAAGAGGCTTGCCGGTAACGAGGTTGAACAAGGTATCGGGATACCGACGATCGAATCTCGGGCAAGTACAATACCGCTAGACAAAGGGAATTGTATACGGGATCGATTGAGTCCTTGACATCGTGGTTCATCCGATGAGATCATCGTGGAACATGTGGGAGACAACATGGGTATCCAGATCCCGCTGTTGGTTATTGACTAGAGAACGTCTCGGTCATGTCTGCATGGTTCCCGAACCCGTAGGGTCTACACACTTAAGGTCTGGCGACGCTTAGGGTTATAAAGGAAGTTTGTATGTGGTTACCGAATGTTGTTCGAGTCCGGATGAGATCCGGACGTCACGAGGAGTTCCGGAATGGTCCGGAGGTAAAGATTTATATATGGGAAGTCCTATTTTGGTCAGCGGAAAAGTTTCGGGTTTTATCGGTAACGTACCGGGACCACCGGGAGGGTCTCGGGGGTCCACCAAGTGGGACCACCGGCCCCGGAGGGCTGCATGGGCCAAGTGTGGGAGGGGACCAGCCCCAGGTGGGCTGGTGCACCCCCCCCCCCACAAGGGCCCAAGGCGCCTAGGGTTGGGGGAGGAGGCGCACCCACCCATAGATGGGATTGGGGCTGCCGCACCCCTTGGGGTGGAAACCCTACAGGGGGCGCACCCCCTCCCTCTCCCCTATATATAGTTGAGGTCTTGAGGGCTGCGAACACATGAGTTTCACCTCTCCCTGGCGCAGCCCTACCTCTCTCCCTTCTCCTCTCCCGCGGTGCTTGGCGAAGCCTGCAGGATTGCCACGCTCCTCCATCACCACCAAGCCGTTGTCAGTCTGCCGGACAGAGTCTTCCTCAACCTCTCCCTCTCTCCTTGCTGGATCAAGGCGTGGGAGATGTCACCAGGCTGTACATGTGTTGAACGCGGAGGTGCCGTCCGTTCGGCACTAGGATCTCCGGTGATTTGGATCACGAGCAATCGACTCCTTCAACCCAGTTCTCTTGAACGCTTCCGCTTAGCGATCTACAAGGGTATGTAGATGCACTCTCCTTCCCCTCGTTGCTGGTTTCTCCTTAGATAGATCTTGGTGACACGAGGAAAATTTTGAATTTCTGCCACGTTCCCCAACAAAGGGTATCGAGCTAGGTCTATTGCGTAGATTCTTTGCACGAGTAGAACACAAAGTAGTTGTGGGCGTTGATTTTGTTCAATATGCTTACCGTTACTAGTCCAATCTTGATTCGGCGGCATTGTGGGATGAAGCGGCCCGGACCGACCTTACACGTACACTTACGTGAGACAGGTTCCACCGACTGACATGCACTTGTTGCATAAGGTGGCTAGCGGGTGCCAGTCTCTCCCACTTTAGTCGGATCAGATTCGATGAAAAGGGTCCTTATGAAGGGTAAATAGCAATTGGCATATCACGTTGTGGCTTTTGCGTAGGTAAGAAACGTTCTTGCTAGAAACCCATAGCAGCCATCGTAAAACATGCAAACAACAATTAGAGGACGCCTAACTTGTTTTTGCAGGTATGCTATGTGATGTGATATGGCCAAGAGAATGTGATGAATGATATGTGATGTATGAGATTGATCATGTTCTTGTAATAGGAATCACGACTTGCATGTCGATGAGTATGACAACCGGCAGGAGCCATAGGAGTTGTCTTTATTTATTGTATGACCTGCGTGTCATTGAACAACGCCATGTAAATTACTTTACTTTATTGCTAACCGGTAGCCATAGTAGTAGAAGTAATAAGTTGGCGAGACAACTTCATGGAGACACGATGATGGAGATCATGATGATGGAGATCATGGTGTCATGCCGGTGACGATGATGATCATGGAGCCCTGAAGATGGAGATCAAAAGGAGCAAAATGATATTGGCCATATCATGTCACTATTTGATTGCATGTGATGTTTATCATATTTATGCATCTTATTTGCTTAGAACAACGGTAGTAAATAAGATGATCCCTCATTAAAATTTCAAGAAAGTGTTCCTCTAATCGTGCACCGTTGTGAAAGTTCGTTGCTTCAAGCACCACGTGATGATCGGGTGTGATAGATTCTTACGTTCACATACAACGGGTGTAAGCCAGATTTACACACGCGAAACACTTAGGTTAACTTGACGAGCCTAGCATGTACAGACATGGCGTCGGAACACAAGAGACCGAAAGGTCGAGCATGAGTCGTATGGTGGATACAATCAACATGAAGATGTTCACCGATAATGACTAGTCCGTCTCACGTGATGATCGGACACGGCCTAGTTGACTCGGATCATGTAATCACTTAGATGACTGGAGGGATGTCTATCTGAGTGGGAGTTCATGAGATGAACTTAATTATCCTGAACATAGTCAAAAGCTCTTTGCAAATTATGTCATAGCTCGCGCTTTAGTTCTACTGTTTAGATATGTTCCTAGAGAAAATATAGTTGAAAGTTGACAGTAGTAATTATGCGGTCAGTAGAAAGCTTATGTCCTTAATGCACCGCTCGGTGTGCTAGATCTCGAACGTGGTCTGTGGATGTTGCGAACATATGACACACACGTTTTGATGACTACGTGATAGTTCGGTAATGTTAAACGGCTTAGAATTGAGGCACCAAAGACGTTTTTGAAACGTCGCGGAACATATGAGATGTTCTGAGGGCTGAAATTGGGATTTCAGGCTCGTGCCCACGTCAAGAGGTATGAGAGCTCCGACGAGTTTTCTAGCCTACAAACTAAGGGAGAAGATCTCAATCGTTGAGCTTGTATTCAGATTGTCTGGGTGCAACAATCACTTGAATCGAGTGGGAGTTAATCTTCCAGATGAGATAGTGGTGTTTCTCCAAAGACATTGCCAGCAAGCTACTAGAGCTTCGTGATGAACTATAACATATAAGGGATAGATATGATGATCCTTGAAGTGTTCACGATGTTTGTGTAACATCCCAAAATTCTAAATTTTGGAATGTTATATTAGATAAATAACTATGCTTGTTGTCTGATTGTTTGTTTGATTGATTGAGTGAAATGGAGTGGAATTTGAAACTTTTGAAAGTTGGATGAGAGGGAATAAAATGACTTTCCCAAAACTATCCCTTCGACCTTTTGGATCTCAACGAATTCAATTTCATTCCAACACAAAACCCTAGAGTGAAGATGACATGACTTCTTCCATTTGAAATAAAAAGGGTTTTGAAAAGATTTGAATTTCATTTGAGAATATTTCAAATTCAAAGCTTTATGCAACTCAATGATTTTCATGAGGGAAGATAAAATGACTTCTTCAATTATATGAAATATGAGTTGGAAGTTAAAAAGAATCAAATTGAAAGTCATTTGAAAGTGCCTTGAAACCCCCTTTCAAATTTGAGTTTTATTTGGAATTTTGAAAAAAAAATGAATTTTTATAAAGTTTGAGTTTTGCCCCTGGAAAAATGTTCAAATTATAGGGAATATTCCCCTGATCATTTTGATATATATATGTCCTATATAAAATATTGATATTTATATATTTTTCTCTCTCTAAAAAAAATTCAAAAAAAAGGGAAAAGAGACCTCAGCGCCACCAAAGCTAACCGCCCAGCCAGCCGAGGCGTGACCAATGAGCCAGCCCGGCCCACGCCGAGCCGACCGAGCGCTCGACGAATCGGCTTCAAACCGTCGCCCGCCTGACGCCGCCTCTTCTCACCGACGGGTGGCCCCACCTGCTCGTCTTCCTCGCCCATGCCACCCCCAGCCGCCACGGATCCCGCGGATCCGGGATTCGCCATGATCCTCGCCTGATTGCCCTCGCCCAAGCCGGGTGCCCCCTATATAAACCCCACCACCCGTTCCCCCCCCTCGCCTCGCCGACCTCTCCTCGCCACGCACGCCGGAGACCGAGCACGCCGCCGCCATTGCCACTGCCCCGACCCACCCGGCCACCCCGAGCTCGCCTCGACCCCACCTCGGACTCCTCGCCGCCCGCACTCCCGAGGTCTCCGCCGACGCCTCACCCCGGAGTCGCCGGAACCATCGCCGCCGAGCCGCTGTCGCCGACGATCGGTAAGTCGCCGAGTCCACCTCACCGTCCGATCTAATCTCAACGGTTAGGATTAGATCCCCCGAAGGGGTATGGTTTTATTAGGTTAGTTTAGTGAACCGGGTTTTATTCCGATTTAGATCGGTTTAGTTAGGGTTTATTTGAACCGGTCCGACTCGTTTTAACCCTAGGGCCATTTAGTTATATTACGCCGAAGCGTTATATAGGCCCATTAGCCCAGTTTTCGTTTTAGTTTTATTTTTAGTTTTCTGTTTTAACAGAATAGTTTCAGATTTGAAAAATTCATATCTTTTAATCTACTTAATATTTTTAAGTGATTCTTTTCTTGTTGGTTTGAAAATTTCTTATAGTTTCTGCAGAAAATATAATTAGCCATGTTAAAATTATTTAAAATTGCTTTATTTTAGATTTAGACAGAATAGTAAATCTGCTATAGAATGAGTTAGGAATATTATTTTTTAATGATTCTTTTTGTCACAACTTTCTTTTGACATTGCCTAACCGTAGGTATTTATTTGGGCATTTTAGGATTAATAAAAAAATAGTTTTAATCAGAATCATGTTATTCTTAATTAATTAACTAGCTACTGTTTTCCTATTGTTTTAGTTAGCAAATAAATTTATTTTTCATATGTGATAGATTATTCTAGGTTAGTTTCTGTCACTTTAGAGCATGAACTTTTATTTATAATAAATAAAACTTTTATTTTATTTTTCTTACTAGAATTTGCTTTAGGCCTAATAGGAGTCTTATAATAGATTTTAATGTGATTCTTTTTGCTCCTAGTTGCTTGATGAATTCTTTTCTGTTAGGTAGCATAAACCCATGCTTAGGTTCTGTTAAGAATATTTTTGTTATGTAAAACTATTTTAGTTGTTGCTTGAAGTAGGAAAACATTGAGTTGGATTTCTTCGAGTTTTCCTTTGGGTTTTGATTCGTTTGTTTGGTGTGTTATGTTAGCATGCTATTATGTTAAGTGGTCATATGTTGTATGCTTATTATGATTGTTGTTTGCCTCGGTAGAATTTCCGGAGTGCGAAGCTTGCTACCACGAGTCCCTAGTTTTCGAAGATCGTCAGCAAGGCAAGTTCACTTTGACCATGCTTTCATACCTATGTTTATTGCATTTAGTGGCATCTTTGCAACCACCCCTCAAGAGTGTTATTGAATCCTTGTAGTTGAGTAGTATGCATGAGGTAGGAACCCATCACCCTGTTACCAAGCCCGGACGTTATTTGTTTTAATGCTACGCTATAGTAGACGGGGTTTGGTATGAGTGCTCGAGAGTGGTGTGAAGAAGGAGGACTCTACGTCAATGACGACAACTCCATGATGGCATCTGCAAGGACTGCATTTTCAAGGCCTCAAGACTTCAAGACTCGAGACAAGAATTCAATACACACCATCGGGTGAAGGACGGCTGACGCGCACCCTGGAGCACCCAGTGGCTGGCCGGGATGCATGGAGAAGCGCCATGACATCTTGCGGAAAGCCTCACCCAGACTCACAGAGACGGAAGAATACTTCAGGCCCGGAAGCTTACCTGCAACCGCAAGTCAATATGGGCTCGGCTTGGTTGACCTTAGTTGTGACTCTGGCTGGGACGGTGCTAGCAGATGTAGAACTACGGTAGGATTGGATGAGCACCGGACAGTGGTCAGAGGAACTCTTCGGAAGACCATGTTTCGGTCATCTTGTTCTCAAACACCCTGAAGTGCGAGAACGTAAAGAGAGGGATCGAATCTTGCGGGTAAAGTGTACAAACCTCTGCAGAGGGTTTAAACCTAATCGATTAGCCGTGTCCCGATTACGGACAATTTGAGCATCCGGACTTGGATCTATCTCGGAACTCTCAACACCGGATTGATAACTTAATTGTGGGCAACATATGATGACTTTGGGCTATGAGACATCGGTTGGCGGAACCATGTCATGATAGAAAACTCCATAGTACAGACTTCATTTATTCCTTTGATGTAGGGAAAATAAATCAGCTTTTACGCAAACAAAACTCAGACACAGAGCCACAAATCAATATTGCATATAGTATAGTTTTATCATCTGTTTTCTCATGTTGTGATCTTGCCGGTACATTCAATGTACTGACCTACACGGCTGCAACGTATCATGTTGCAGATACTTTCATCCAATGAGTAAGAGTACGGTACAGGGTTACGGTCTACACTCAACTTGCCGATGGCGTTGATGGACTCCACACCCGACTATTTGTTTCCGCTGTGACTTATGAGGTATATATCAGTTTTACGTTAATTATACATGTGATTGCACTTTGATATATACATTGATGTACTGTGTGCCAAAGATACTGATCCGTGGATGGCACAAGAATACGTAGGCTTGACCGTCTGAGGTCGGGTCGCTACAGTTTGACACCGCGAAAGTAGAAGTCAAGTCGGAGCATCAACTGTTGATGGTTGGTAAAACCACTACTTTCAAAAAGGGCAAGGGCAACAAGGGATACTTCATGAAATGGCAAAACAGTTGCTGCTCTAGTGGAGAAACCCAAGGTTGAACCCAAACCCGAGACTAAGTGCTTCTGTAATGAGAGGAACGGACATGAAGCGGAACCACCCTAGATACTTGTTAGATGAGAAGGCTGGCAAGGTCGATAGAAGTATATTGGATATACATTATGTTAATGTGTACTTTACTAGTACTCCTAGTAGCAGCAGGGTATTAGATACCGGTTCGGTTGCTAAGTGTTAGTAACTCGAAATAAAAGCTACGGAATAAGCGGAGACTAGCTAAAGGTGAGCCGACGATATGTGTTGAAGTGTTTCCAAGTTTGATGTGATCAAACATCGACGCCTCCCTCTACCATCAAGATTAGTATTAAACCAGAATAATTGTCATTTGGTGTTTATGCGTTGAGCATAGACATGATTGGATTATGTCTATTGCAATACGGTTATTCATTTAAGGAGAATAATGGTTACTCTATTTATTTGAATAATACCTTCGATGGTCTTGCACCTAAATGAATGGTTTATTGAATCTCGATCGTAGTGATACACATTTTCATGCCAAAGGTATAAGATAGTACTGATAGTACCACTTTCTTGTGGCACTGCCTTGTTAGTGTTTTTGGTATTTACAGAATGAAGAAGCTCCATGTTGATGGATCTTTGGACCCACTCGTTTTTGAAAAGTTTGAGACATGCAAACCATGTCTATTGGTGTATACGCATGATGAAACTCCATGCAGATGGATCGTTTGGACTCACTTGATTTTGAATCACTTGAGATATGCAAATCATACCACATGGGCAAGATGACTGAAAAGCCTCGGTTTCAGTAAGATGGAACAAGATAGTAACTTGTTGAAGTAACACATTTTGATGTGTGCAGTCCAATGAGTGATGAGGCATGCAGTGAATATCGTTATGTTCTTACTTCACGGATGATTTAAGTAGATACTGAGTGTATTTACTTGATGAAACACAAGTCTGAATTATTGAATGGTTCAATTAATTTCAGAGTGAAGTTAAAGATCATCGTGACAAGAGGATAAAATGTCTATGATATGATCATAGAGATGAGTATCTGAGTTGCGAGCTTTGGCACGCTATTAAGACATTGAGGAAATTGTTTCACAATCAATACCGCCTGGAACACCATAGTGTGATGGTGTGTCCGAACATCATAGTTGCACCCTATTAGATATGGTGTGTACCATGATGTTTCTTATCGAATTACCACTATCGTTCATGGGTTAGGTATTAGAGACAACTGCACTCACTTTAATAGGGCACCACGTAATTCTGTTGAGACGACACCGTTTGAACTATGGTTTGGAGAAACCTAAGTTGTCGTTTCTTAAAAGTTTGGGGCTGCGACGCGTATGTGAAAAGGTTTCATCGTGATAAGCTCGAACCCAAAACGGATAAATACATCTTCATAGGATACCCAAAATGGTTGGGTATACCTCCTATCTCAGATCCGGAAGCAAAAGTAATTGTTTCTAGAAAAGGGTCCTTTCTCGAGGAAAAGTATCTCTCGAAAGAATTGAGTGGGAGGATGGTGGAGACTTGATGAGGTTATTGAACCGTCACTTCAACAAGTGTGTAGCAGGGAACAGGAAGTTGTTCCTGTGGCGCCTACACCAATTGAAGTAGAAGCTTATGATAGTGATCATGAAGTTTTGGATCAAGTCACTACCGTACCTCGTAAGGGGACAAGGATGCGTACTACTTCAGAGTGATACAGTAATCCTGTCTTGAAGTTCATGTTGCTAGACAACAATGAACCTACGAGCTATGGGGAAGCGATGGTGGGCTCATATTCCGACAAATGGTTAGAAGCCATGAAATCCGAGATAGGATCCATGTATCAGAACAAAGCATGGACTTTGGTGGACTTGCCCGATGATCGGCAAGCCATTGAGATAAATGGATCTTTAAGAAGAAGGCGGACGAGGACGGTAATGTCACCGTCTATGAAGCTCGACTTGTGGCGAAGAGTTTTCACAAGTTCAAGGAGTTGACTACGATGAGATTTTCTCATCCTAGCGATGCTTAAGTCCGTCGGAATCATGTTAGCATTAGCTGCATTTATGAAATCTGGCAGATGGATGTCAAAACGAGTTTCCTTACCAGTCTTCGTAAGGAAAGGTTGTATGTGATACAATCAGAAAGTTTTTGTCGATCCTAAGGATGCTAAAAGGTATGCAAAGCTCCAGCTATCCTTAAGGACTGGAGTAAGCATCTCGGAGTTGGAATGTGCGCTTTGATGAGATGATCAAAGATTTTGGGTTTATACAAAGTTTATGAGAAACTTGTATTTCCAAAGAAGTAAGTGGGAGCACTATAGAATTTCTGATGGGTATATGTAGTTGACATATTGTTGATCAGAAATGATGTAGAATTTCTGGAAAGCATATAGGGTTATTTGAAAAGTGTTTTCAATAGAAAACCTGGATTAAGCTGCTCGAACATTGAGCATCAAGATCTAGGAGGATAGATCAAAAACCGCTAAATGGTACTTTCAAATGAGCACATACCTTGACATAATCTTGAAGGTGTTCAAGATGGATCAGTCAAAGAAGTAGTTCTTGCCTGAGTTGTAACGTATGAAGTTAAGAGTTAAAGCTCGACCACGGCAGAAGAGAGAGAAAGGACGAAGGTCGTCCCCTATGCTTCAGACGTAGGTTCTATAGTATGCTATGCTGTGTACCGCACCGGAAGTGTGCCTTGTCATGAGTCAGTCAAGGGGTACAAGAATGATCCAGGAATGGATCATTGGAAAGCGGTCAAAAATTGTCCTTGGAGTAAATAAGGACATGTTTCTTGATTATGGAGGTGATAAAGAGTCGGCGTAAAGGGTTGCATCGATGCAAGGTTTAACACCTATCCGAATGACTCTGAGTAGCAAATCGGATACATATAGTGGAGCAACCATTTGGAATAGCT
Source organism: Aegilops bicornis (assembly GCA_021605145.1). Classification (NCBI taxonomy): domain Eukaryota; kingdom Viridiplantae; phylum Streptophyta; class Magnoliopsida; order Poales; family Poaceae; genus Aegilops; species Aegilops bicornis. The sequence continues at coordinate 192,344,896 of CM038672.1, read as the reverse complement.
CCAAGTGGAACGTGGTAGCAGCATCTACGATATGACATAAAGTTTTGCGAAATACATAGGGATCTGAATATCGCAGACCCGTTGACTACAACCTCTCTCACAAGCATAACATGATCAAACCCAGAACTCATTGAGTGTTAATCACATAGTGATGTGTACTAGATTATTGATTCTAGTAAACTCTTTGGATGTTGGTCACATGGCAATGTGACCTGTGAGTGTTAATCACATGGTGATGTGAACTAGATTATTGACTCTAGTGCAAGTGGGAGACTATTTGAAATATGCCCTAGAGGCAATAATAAATTAGTTATTATTATATTTCCTTGTTCATGATAATCGTTTATTATCCATGCTATAATTGTATTGATAGGAAACTCAGATACATGTGTGGATACATAAACAACACCATGTCCCTAGTAAGCCTCTAGTTGACTAGCTTGTTGATCAACAGATGGTTACGGTTTCGACCATGGACATTGGATGTCGTTGATAACGGATCACATCATTTGGAGAATGATGTGATGGACAAGAACCAATCCTAAGCCTAGCACAAAGATCGTAGTTCGTATGCTAAAGCTTTTCTAATGTCAAGTATCTTTTCCTTAGACCATGAGATTGTGCAACTCCCGGATACCGTAGGAATGCTTTGGGTGTACCAAATGTCACAACGTAACTGGGTGGCTATAAAGGTGCACTACAGGTATCTCCGAAAGTGTTTGTTGGGTTGTACGAATCGAGACTGGATTTGTCACTCCGTATGACGGAGAGGTATCTCTGGGCCCACTCGGTAGGACATCATCATAATGTGCACAATGTGACCAAGGGGTTGATCATGGGATGATGTGTTACGGAACGAGTAAAGAGGCTTGCCTGTAACGAGATTGAACAAGGTATCGGGATACCGACGATCGAATCTCGGGCAAGTACAATACCGCTAGACAAAGGGAATTGTATACAGGATCGATTGAGTCCTTGACATCGTGGTTCATCCGATGAGATCATCGTGGAACATGTGGGAGCCAACATGGGTATCCAGATCCCGCTGTTGGTTATTGACTGGAGAACGTCTCGGTCATGTCGCAAGATGGTTCCCGAACCCGTAGGGTCTACACACTTAAGGTTCGATGGCGCTAGGGTTATAAAGGAAGTTTGTATGTGGTTACCGAATGTTGTTCGAGTCCCGGATGAGATCCCGGACGTCATGAGGAGTTCGGAATGGTCCGGGAGGTAAAGATTTATATATGGGAAGTCCTATTTTGGTCACCAAAAGTTTGAGTTTTATCGGTAACGTCTGGGACCACCGGGAGGGTCCTGGGTCACTCAAGTGGGGCCACCGGCCCCGGAGGGCTGCATGGGCCAAGTGTGGGAGGGGACCAGCCCCAGGTGGGCTGGTGCGCCCCCCCCCCACAAGGGCCCAAGGGGCCTAGGGTTGGGGGAGGAGGCGCACCCACCTAAACTTGGGGGGCAAGTTTCCCCTCTCCCCCACTTGGCCGCCACATATAGATGGGATTGGGGCTGCCGCACCCCTTGGGGTGGAAACCCTACAGGGGGCGCACCCCCTCCCTCTCCCCTATATATAGTTGAGGTCTTGAGGGCTGCCAAGACATGAGTTTCACCTCTCCCTGGCGCAGCCCTACCTCTCTCCCTTCTCCTCTCCCGTGGTGCTTGGCGAAGCCCTGCAGGATTGCCACGCTCCTCCATCACCACCAAGCCATTGTGCTGCTGCTGGATGGAGTCTTCCTCAACCTCTCCCTCTCTCCTTGCTAGATCAAGGCGTGGGAGACGTCACCGCTTGTTGTCACGTGTGTTGAACGCGGAGGTGCCGTCTGCTCGGCACTAGGATCTCCGGTGATTTGGATCACGGCAGTACGACTCCTTCAACCCCGTTCTCTTGAACGCTTCCTCTTAGCGATCTACAAGGGTATGTAGATGCACTCTCCTTCCCCTCGTTGCTGGTTTCTCCTTAGATATATCTTGGTGACACGTAGGAAAATTTTGAATTTCTGCTACGTTCCCCAACAACAACCACTTGTTGGTTGGCTGCTCAAAGAGAACTTGACACTTGTCATTTAAGAGCAGCCCATCCTCTGACGACTTTGAGAGAATCCTAATTGAGGAAAAACCCAATCAGAGCCAAAGTGATTGAGCATCACTGAAGAAATTGATCTGTGTGATCCGACGCCTGTTACCTTTGAAGACTGTCATTCTTCCAGATGGTTAGACGCCATTTTCTGAGGACCCAAGAGTTATTGTGGTATGCCGGTATGTGACTTTAGCTCAAGAGGAATATGGTGAGGACTAAGTGTCCTATGAGTTTGCCTCAGCAGCCTCAATCGGACGTACAAATGATACATCAATTGGAACTGGTCTATCAAATTGACGTGTCTTCACCGAGCCAACCTGGTTTCAAATTCCTCACCCTTACCTTTAGTATTTCCGCTGCTGAAGAATTTGTGATCTACTTTCTGAAGAACTTGAACTAAATACTTTCATCATGCTATTTTACATTTCCTCAGTTCAGCTTTCTCATGCTTGTATGCTTGTATGGTTGCATGTTCTTCACCCATATGTATCTTGTATGCATGCTTTCCATTTCTGTGCTGATTTAGTTCACTCTCGTTTCTATTTCTTCACTCTGATCTTTGTCAAATTCTTTAGAGTTTGACGAATTTATAAAAATCTCCCATTCACCCCCCTCTGGGAGTAAACTTGCACTTTCAATTGGTATCAGTGTAAGGTACACCCTTGTTCTGTGTGATTTTGATTTAACCACCTAGAGTTTTAGTTATGCAGTCTGCAAATATGATCAAGGTATCCGCTACATGCCCAATCTTCAATGGCACAGACTATCCTTACTGGAAGAACAAGATGCGCATGCATCTTGAGGCAATAGACAAAGATCTATGGTTCGTGTTTGAGAAAGGCGTCACCACAGTTGCTCCTAGCATCAATCTTTGGAGACGTGAAGATATTCAAGCAACTCGACTCTCAAGCGAAGAATATCATATGTGGACATCTCAACAAAGGACAGTTGATACGTCTCCAACTATCTACAATTTTTTATTGTTCCATGCTATTATAGTATCAATCTTGGGATGTTTTATATAAATTATATGCAATATTATATCATATTGTGTGACTAACATATTAACTTAGTGCCAAGTGCTAGTTGCTTTTTTTTTGCATGTTTTTGGTTTTCCAGGAAATCAGTACCAAACAAGTCCAAATGCCATGAAACTTTTTGACGATTTTTTTCTGGACATAAGAGACTCTAGCTTTGGGAGAAGGCCAGAAGGCAAAGGAATAGGCCACAAGGCACTAGGGCGCGCATAGAGCAGGTAGGAGTGCCCTAGTACCCTGTGGGCCCCTCATTCCTCCATTTGACCTAATTCAAATTCTATAAATTATCTAAAATCGGGAAACCAATAGAGAGCCACCGAAAATACTTTTTTGGCTACCACAAGCCTCTATTCTTGCGAGATCCCATCTCGATGCCTTTTCCGGTACTCTATCGGAGGGGGAATCGACCATGGAGGGCCTCTACATCAACCTGGATGCCCTTCCGATGATCTATGCATAGCTAGTAGCTAGATGGCTTCTACTCTCTCTTTGATCTTCAATATAATGTTCTCCTCGATGTTCTCAGAGATCTATTCGATGTAATCTTTTTTTGCGGTGTGTTTGTTGGGATCCGACGAATTGTGGTTTATGATCTGATTATCTATAAATATTATTTGAGTCTTCTCTGAACTCTTTTATGCATGATTGTTATATCTTTGTATTTCTCTCCGATCTATCTGTTTGGTTTGGCCAACTAGGTTGATTTATCTTGCAATGGGAGAGGTGCTTTGTAATGGGATCAATCTTGCGGTGCTCTATATCCCAGTGACGGAAAGGATCAAGACACGTATTTGTATTGTTGCCATTAAGGGGAAAACTATGGGGTTCATATTGATTGGATTTACTTTGTCTACATCATGTCATCGTGCTTAAGGTGTTACTCCGTTCTTTATGAACTTCATACTCTAGATGCATGCTGGAAAGCGGTCGTTGTGTGGAGTAATACTAGTAGATGCATGTAGTAGTCGGTATACTTGCCTCAGACGTGATGCCTATATACATGATCATTGCCTAGGATATCATCATAACTATGCGCTTTTCTATCAATTGCCCAACAGTAATTTGTTCACTCACTGTATGCTTTTTGTTCGAGAGAGAAGCCTCTAGTGAAAACTATGGCCCGCAGGTCTATCTTTATCATATATTAAAATTGAAAAATACTTTGCTGCAATTTATTAACCATTATTTTATTTTGTGTTTTTGTTTATCTATATATCACAACAATATTTGATCATTGCAATTAACCGCCAAGGGATTGACAACCCCTTGATCGTGTTGGGTGCAAGTATTTGTTATTTTGTGTGTAGGTGTTGTACGAGGTCTTGCGTTGTTCTCCTACTAAATTGATAACCTTGGTTCTTAATTGAGGGAAATACTTATCTCTATTGTACTGCATCATCCTCTCTGCTTCAAGGAAATCCCAACGTAGCTCACAAGTAGTAGGAAGAATTTCTGGCACCGTTACCAAGGAGACATCACCAAAACCTATCAAGTACAATCGCATAAAATTTCATCTCCTTGCATTTACTTTCATTCATCATTTGCCTCTCATTTTCATCTCCCCCACTTCTAAAACGTTTTCACAAAAATATTTTTCTTTTGCCTTTTTGCTTGTTTACTTATTTGCTCACTTTACCATTATGGCTTGTTCTTCTCTTGTTACGTGTACCTCTGAAAATGAGTTTCTCAATTTTAAGCAAACGGGAGGGATAATCTAAAATATGCTTGCTATAGGATTTGTGATGCTCAAAACAGATCAACTCGTAAGCAATCTTCTACCATTCGTCTTTGTAAATTTTACGTGGGTGTTACTACTTGGTATAGATTTGTGCTAGATACTATTACCAGAGGGAATGTCTTGAGTAGTCACACAATTGATGCTTTCAGTGCTATGGGAAATTTAGTGGGATCACCACCTATCATTATTAATGAAACAACATAGACTTTAGAACCTTTTATGCAAAGGCTAGAGGCTATTGAAAATAAAATGCCTACTTTAGAGCATATTGAAAATTTGGATAAAAAGATTCATAATCACATTACTCAACTTGGTTCAAAGGTAGGACCACTCTTATAATGCTAAAAGAAAAGGAACCAATAATTAATGAGAGGGTGGAGCAAAGCCCCACTAGGATCGTGGAAGAAATTATTAATAATTTAGGTTCCACTTTTTCTTCCGTTAAAACTATTGAAAAGACTCCTCCTCGTAAGAATTGCCAGCTTATGTATGTTCCTAAGAACAAGAGTGCCACATCTAGCAATGTAAGCGCGAATCTTAATATGATTAGTGTACACCCCAACTTCATTGATTTAATAAAGGAACCTATCTATGAGAATAAATTTCTCAAGTTTATACCTAGGAGTGTGATTGTTGAAAATATGTATGCTAAAACTCCTAGGAAGCATGTATATGTGATTAAGGAATTGGATATGAAGGATGACAACACTTGAAACTATGCATTATTCTTAGCTAGGGGTGTAAAACAATGGCGCTTGTTGGGAGGCAACCCAATAGTTATCTTTATTTTTCTTGTTTATTTTCTATTTTTTGGTGTGCACACAACTATGCTACTGTTATGGTTGTGTTTTTCGGTTTAAATTAGTGTTTGTGCCAAGTAAAGCCTTTGGGATGATTTGAATAATAGTTGCTTTGATTATGTGAGAAAACAGAAACTTTTGCATCCAGTAGTAGAATTGTTTAGGTTCACTGGAACGTGTAAAATTCTGTAGTTTTTACACATGATTGAATAAAAAATTCCCACGTTGTCTTAATTTTCAGAATTTTTGGAGTTATAGAAGTAATGTGGTTAGTCAGATCATTACAGACTGTTTTGCTTTTGATAGATTCTGTTTTCGTTGTATTGTTTTATTGTTTTAATGAATCTATGGATTGTATCGGGGGGTATAAGTCATGGTGAGGTTATAATACAGTAGGTATTATGCAATAATAAAATATGAATGGGTTTACAACAGTGTCTAAGTGATGATTTGCTTGTTATACTAACGGATCTCACAAGTTTTCTGTTCAGTTTTGTGCGCTGAAGTTTTCAAGTTTTGAGTGAGATCGCGATGGATGAAGGAATAAGGAGTGGCAAGAGCCTAATCTTGGGGATACCCGAGGCACCCCAAGGTAATATTAAAGGATTACCAAGCGTCTAATCTTGGGGATGCCCCGGATGGCATCCCCTCTTTCTTCTACCAACCATCCGTAAATTACTTGGAGCTATATTTTTATTCATCATATGATATGAGCTTTGCTTGGAGCGTCATGTATTATATGAGTCTTTTCTTTGTTTTCCTTTTATTTTGCCACAATCATCTTTTCTGGTCACACCTTTCTTAGGGGGATACACATTATTCGTGATTTCTTAGAATGCTCTTTGTGCTTCACTTATATCTTTTGAGCTAGGCAGTTGTTCTAGTACTTCACTTATATCTTTTAGAGCACGATAGTGGTTATATTTTAAAGAAACAATTGCACTCTCATGATTTTCTTATATCATCTTGAGACTTGATAATAGTAATGGCAATATGCACAAGTTATGAAATTGGTCCTAATATGATAGGTATGCAAGAGGGATATAATAAAATCTTTCATGTAGATCACTAAATATGATATGTTTGATTCCTTGCAATAGTTTTGCGGTATAAAGATGGTAATATGTGGAAGGTACTAGTGAGTGATTGTGGTCTACTAAGAGTATTGGTGTTAAGGTTTGTGATTCCTGAAGCATGCACGTGTGGTCTCTCGTTATGCTAAGAAGTTGAAGCACAATTTATTATTGAGTGTCTTCCTTTGTGTGAAGGTCGGGGGCGCGGGATGGTTAAATCCTACCAACCTTCCCCCTATGAGAATGTGTAGTAGTACTTTGCTTCGAGGACAAATAAACTTTCACAATAAGTATGTGACTTCTTTATGACTAATGTGAGTCCATGGATTATACCCACTCTCACCTTTCCTTCATTTGCTAGCCTCTTCCGTTCTATGGATTGCCCTTTCTCACCTCGAGATGTGGTGTAAATTTCGTCGGCGCATCCAAACCCCGTGATATGATATGCTCTATCACACATAAGCCTCCTTATATCTTCCTCAAAATGGCCACCATACCTACCTATTATGGCATTTCCATAGCCAGTCCGAGATATATTGCAATGCAAATTCCACCGTTCCATTTTTATGACACACATCATCGTTGTCATATTGCTTTGCATGATCATATAGCTGACATAGTATTTGTGGCTCAACCATCGTTCATCATTTTTTATACATGTTACGCTAGATCATTGCACATGTTGGTACACCTCCTGAGGCATTCATATAGAGTCATATTTTGTTCTGGTATCGAGTTGTAATTTTGAGTTGTAAGTAAATAGAAGTGTGATGATCATCAGTATTCATTATTAGAGCATTGTCCCAAGGGAGGAAACAAAGCAAAAAAGAGGCCAAAAAGAGCCCATGAAAAAAGGCCAAAAACAGCCCAACAAAAAAAGAAAAAATAATAATAAATGAGAGAAAAAGAGAGAAGGGGCAATGTTACTACTCCCTCCGTCCCAAAATTCTTGTCTTACATTTGTCTAAATACGGGTGTATCAAGTCACGTTTTAGTATTAGATACATTCGAATCTAGACAAATTTAAGACAAGAATTTTGGGACGGAGGGAGTATCATTTTCCACACTTGTACTTCAAAGTAACACCATGTTTTTCATATAGAGAGTCTCCTATGCTTTCACTTTCATATAACTAGTGGGAATTTTTCTTTATAGAACTTGGCTTGTATATTCCAATGATGGGCTTCCTCCAATACCCGAGGTCCTCATGAGCAAGCAAGTTGGATGCACACCCACTTAGTTTTGTTTTTGAGCTTCATACATTTATTAGCTCTTAGTGCATCTGTTGCATTGCAATCCCTACTCCTAGCATTGACATCAATTGATAGGCATCTCTGTAGGTGCACAAAAGGAGGGGTCATATTTTGTGCCCCTTTACTTGTGCGCCGACAGTTGGAGCCGCGCCTGCGGCCACACTTAGCGGGGTAGAGGAAGGAAGCAAAGGCACAAGATGACCAGAGCAACGCCAAGCCAGAAACACAAAGAGCAGAAGGGTGAGGTGGACTCCCCCGGCAATGCCCTTGTCGGGGTGGCCTCCACAGCCCCGGCAAGAACCTTGCCGGGGCAACTTGCCCAACACCATCAATCACTTTGGAACCAAGGATCAGGAGGCACCTCCACGGTGGCATACAGATCTTTGTGAAGACCAGAAGCACCCAAGACAAGATGATAATCAGAAGACGAAGGTCTCCGGCAAGATCCTTGCTGAGGATACCCACGAGTCCCCCCTGGCAAGACCCTTGCCGTGGGCGCCCACGACGCCGCATCAAGACCCTTGCCGGGGCTCCGGCAAGACCTTTGCCAAAGACATCCGGGGGGGCGCAGCCAGACACACATCTGCCAAGACTCCACCACCGTTCCCATGCAGCTGCCAGCCCACCAACTAGGCGAGCACCTGTGTGGCGACGTGCGGGCTCTAGGCCAACTCAGCAAGCACCTGCGTGGTGGCATGCAGATCTTCGTGAAAACTCTACCACCACACCAACTCAGCAGCCAGCCAGCCAGCGTGGCACTACACGCCTCGTCAGCTCGGACGCGCGTCGAAGCCAGGCGAGGCGGCGACAGCTGGGACGAGCTTCCTTGCCGTCCCCGATAAAGCAAGAAGGGCACGTCGGCAGCGCATTAAATGCGTTTGTCCTACAGTGCCAGGAGATAGACTCGACCACTGTATAGCTTTCCATCTCCTGTGTGCCACTGTGGCAGCCCCTTTGACTATAAAAGGAGGCCCGCGGCGTACTGAGGGAGGATTCGGACTTTTTGGACACTGCATGCCTTGTTGCTAGTCCAAGAACACCAGATAAACGTAAACCAGCAAGAGTAGGGTATTACGCATCACTTGCGGCCCGAACCTGGATAATCCCCTTGCGTTGATCTCTCAATCCCGCTCTTTCCACAGCCCCGCACCCGCCAACCGTAGCAAAAGGGATTCCTCTTGATCCCGTAGGTGTCGTTTCCCCGACATCTTTGGCGCGCTAGGTAGCGGGTGCAAGCTGTGAGATTCCGGTTTGAAGGTTAGCACACCGACTTCATCATCACCATGGCCCCCAAGAGAAAGGGGATCACAGCGATCGGCTCGCCGGGCCGCCCGTCTGCGCTGCGCGAAAGCAGCGGCCGGGTGCCCACGAATGGGGCCGAAGACGTGGCCCGCGAGCATCCACGACATTCTGGCGATCGGAGCCAGGCGAGCGGCGTCAGCCGAATCCGAGACGATGAGCCACACGCTGCTGGGTCAGGGGGCGGGGCCGTGCTACCCATAGGTGGCGCAGCATCCTCTATTGCACCCCAGCTTGCGCCCGTGCCGCGCCCTTCCCAGGCCGCCCACGATGAGCAACACCGTGATGCCGGAGCCCCCGAGCACCGCCGCGGAAAGAGCCCTGTGCGCCACTCATAGGACGAACTAGGCCGGCGTGCGCGCTCAGACACCGGTGCAGGCGGCGTGCGACCGCGAGGCTATGACAGGGCCCCTTCTAACCCGGTTAGAAGTTAGAGCGCACCATGCTCTACGCAGATCTCGCCGCCACCTACGCCAGCAGAAGCGCTAGCGCGCGTGCAGCTGCTCCTCGACTTCCCCCTGCTGCGGAGAAGCTCGACGAGTGGAGAGCCACCAGCCGAAGCCTTGTCAGCATCGCCAACAAAGATGAGCCGCTCCCAACGGGACCCTCGCACCGGCGTCCTGACGAGCCGGTGCATGCCGGTGGTGGGGGGACCAGAGACGCTGCGACCATGGTGCACTCTCCCCCCTCCCCCCCTCGCGGCCGTGACAACAGCCACCGGCCCGTCGACCCGACATCGGTGAAAACATTTCCACAGCGTCGTCCGACCCGCGAACCTGCCGCGACCAACGTCAAGTCCTTCGGGAACGGGCCCAGGAAGACGCTCAAACTACCATCGAACGACGACGGGAGACGCGCCATCAGTCATATCGGCGTGCGGGGCCTACTATGGACCACCCGGTGCCGGGGGGCCTAGGTGACCTGCCTTACGAGGTGGGTTGTCCAGCCTTTACCCGAGAGCTGCGGCAGTTCCAGCGGCCCTCCCACTGCACATTCAAGTCCGATGTTGGCGAGAAGTACAACGGCAAGACCAACCCGTCGGAGTTCCTCAGCATGTACACCATCGCAATGCAAGCTGCTGGAGCTCGCGACGACAAGGTGCTTGCCAATTACTTCCCGTTGGCACTCAAACCCAACGTCATGTCATGGTTGATGCACTTGCCAGCGGATTCCATTTCTTCTTGGTCGGATTTGTGTCTTGAGTTTGTTGGCGCCTTCACTAGAGGCCACCAAGCTCATGGCCAGGCAAGCGATTTGCATATCTTCCCCTAGAAAGAAGGTGAAAACCTGCACAAGTACATACAGAGGTTCAGTCGGGTGCAGTACAACATCCCACATGTTCATCCTGCCACCATTATCAGCGCATTCCATCATAATGTGCGCAACCGCAAGATGCGGGAAGAGTTGGCGATGAACAAGGTCGAAGATGTGGCCGAACTTTATGTTCTGGTCGATAGATGTGCTCGAGATGAAGAGGGGAGGAAGTACCCCGGCGGGGACACCAGTGCGGAAACCGACTCCATAGACGAAGACACCACCACCTCGACAAAGAAGGGTCAGCGTCGCAACAGGAAGCGCAAGGGAAAAATTGTGCTTGCCGTTGAGGGATCGGGCAAGCTCGGCGCCTCCAAAAAGGCCAGGGCTGACGACCCCGGCAAGGAGGTTGCCGGGTGTGCCGCCTGCTTGGCCCTGGCGGTCGCAGGCAAGCTAGGAGGCTCCGACAAGCAGTACTGCAAGATCCACCACACCAGGGCCATGACCTCCAGAACTGCCGACAAGTTGAGCTGCTTGCAGAAAAGCAGAAGGCTGAGTACGAAAGGCGAGACAAGGAGAAGGGTCAGGATGGTGCTGAGGGCTCCGACAAGAAGCGTGGTGGCCAAGGGGGTTGCCGTGGCAAAGATAACCAACAAGAGAGGCCCGCTCGGGGCCGCGACAAGAAAGAGGAAGATGATGATCACGACGAGGACGACGAGTCCGGCGAGCACGAGTTCCAGAAGGCTACATATGCCATAAAAGGCCGACGGCAAAGATTCGTTCCACACCTCACACCGCCAGCTGAAGCAGTGGGCGCGTGAGGTCACTGCGACAGAGCCGTTGTTCGATGCCCAGAAGCCCCTGAAGTGGTCTTGAGCCCATTGTTTTTGACACCGAGGATCACCCTGATCGCACAACTGCGGTCGGATGTTTGCAGTTGTTGGTTTCACCAACAATATGCAACCTCAAGGTGACTAAAGTGCTGATTGACGGTGGGGCCGGTCTGAATTTGATCTCGCCCGCTGTGATCAAGAAGCTGCAGATTCCTGATGGAGATCTCGACGAGACGGGCACGTTCCAAGAGGTCAACCCGGGAAGGAGTCAGCCGAAAGGTAAAATCACATTGCCCGTTACATTCGGGGGCGAGCTGAATTATAGGACGGAGAAGATCGTTTTTTATGTTGCCGAGATCCACCTGCCGTACAATGGGATCCTTGGCCACCCAGCACTAGCCAAGTTCATGGCGGCGTCACACTATGTCTACAACACATTGAAGATGCCGGGGCCGCTGACCATCATCACCGTCCCCTCTGACAAGAAGGATGCGCTCATTTGCGCTGACCAACTCTACCGAGAGGCAGTTGCAGCAACTACTGATACATCTCCGTCGTATCTATAATTTTTGATTGTTCCATGCCAATATTATTCAACTTTCATATACTTTTGGCCACTTTTTATACTATTTTTGGGACTAACATATTGATCCAAAGGCCCAAAGTGCCGCCTCCTGTTTGTTGCATGTTTTATGTTTCGCAGAAACCCAATATCAACTGGAGTCCAAATAGGATAAAAATGGACGGAGATTTTTTTGGAATATTTGTGATTTTTGGGAGGAAGAATCAACGCAAAACTGTGCCCGAGGTGGCCACGAGAGTGGCCCACCCCACCCCTCCAGGGGGCGCGCCCCCCTATCTCATGGGCCATCCATAAGGCGGTTGATGCCCTTCTTTAACCGCAAGAAAGCTAGTTTTGGAAAACGATCTGGGCGAAGGTTTCAGGCCAATCGGAGTTACGGATCTCCATATATACATGAAACAGTGAAACAGAGCTGCATGTAACGCAGTAAACAGAGAGATAGATCCAATCTCGGAGGGGCTCTCGCCTCCCAAGCCATGGGAGCCAAGGACCAGAGGGGAAACCCTTCTCCCATCTAGGGAGGAGGTCAAGGAAGAAGAAGAAGAAGGGGCCTCTCTCCCCTTGCTTCCGGTGGCCGGAGGCCGGGGGCCATCATCATCACCGCGATCTTCACCAACACCGCCGTCATCTTCACCAACATCTCCATCACCTTCCCCCTTCTATATCCAGCGGTCCACTCTCCCGCATCCCGCTGTACCCTCTACTTGAACATGGTGCTTTATGCTTCATATTATTTTCCAATGATGTGTTGCCATCCTATGACGTCTGAGTAGATTTCTATTGTCCTATCGGTGATTGATGAATTGCTATGATTGGTTTGAGTTGCATGTTTTATTATTGGTGTTGTCCTATGGTGCCCTCCATGTCGCGCAAGCGTGAGGTATTCCCGCTGTAGGGTTAGCAATATGTTTATGATTTGCTTATGGTGGGTTGCGTGAGTGACTGAAACACAAACCTGAGTAAGTAGGTTGTTTGCGTATGGGATAAAAGTGGACTTGATGCTTTAATGCTATGGTTGGGTTTTACCTTAATTAATCTTTAGTAGTTGCGGATGCTTGCTAGATTTCCAATCATAAGTGCATAGAATTCCCAGTAAGGATGATATGTTAGCTTATGCCTCTCCCTCAAATAGAATTGCAATAGTGATTACCGGTCTAGTAACATGGTCAGTTTCTTAGGGACAATTTCACAACTCCTACCACCAATTTTTTCACACTCGCTATATTTACTTTATTGCATCTTCATCTAACCAGCCCCTAGTTTTTATTTACGCGTTCTTTACTTTCTTGCAAACCTATCCAACAACACCTACAAAGTACTTCTAGTTTCATACTTGTTCTAGGTAAAGCGAATGTCAAGCGTGCGTAGAGTTGTATCGGTGGTCGTTAGAACTTGAGGGAATATTTGTTCTACCTTTAGATCCTCGTTGGGTTCGACACTCTTACTTATCGAAAACTGTTGCGATCCCCTATACTTGTGGGTTATCAAGACCTTTTTCTGGCGCCGTTGCCAGGGAGTCATAGCGTGTGCTTGTTTGCTTTATCACTAAGTAATTTTTATTTTCTGTTCTTAGTTGTTCTGTATCTTTAGTTATGGATATGGAACACAAAATACCAAAAAAATTAGAGGTACTTGCTACTCATGTAGATGGGGTAACTCCTAAAACCCCGATTCTCGTTATGTGAGAGATATTATGTACTACTTTGATAATCCTGAGAAAACCCCACTGAACATTATAATGGGAGACACGTTGAATACTTTAGGGATTATCACTCGACACAAAAATGGAAACTATTATGGGATCAATTTATTATGTTGCGTTGGTATGCCTGGAATCTATGATTGAGATATGATATTACTTGTTGCTCTAGGATGGAGGCTCCACACCTCCCCTTTTCATGCAAATTTAATGATAATGAAACCTTAGCTTCTTATGCTAATGGTATATATGATTACTATGATGTGGAACAAATACAAGAATTTGTTGCTTTTAAGGCTGGCTATGATATTGAAGCTTTGTTTGAAAAGTATGAAGCTTTAGATGATGATGATTATAGGCCGGAAAATCTTTTTATACTTGGATATTGCTATGAAAATTATGAATACAATTACTATATTAATGCTTTTATGAAGATAGTCAACGATGTCCAAGAAGAGACTAATATTTTGCAGGAAGCTATGGAAGAAGAAATTGATGAAACTGCGATCTCATTGGATGAAAAGGATGATGAGGAGAGCGAAGAACAAAAGGAGGAAAAGCGGATTAGCTACCCGTTCCCACCTTCTAATGAGAGTAACCCACCAACTCATACATTATTTAATTCCCCTTCGTGCTTACCGAAGGATGATTGCTATGATCCCTTGAACTGTTTTGAAATATCCCTTTTTGGTGATGCTTGCTATGCTTGTGGCCAAGATGCCAATATGAATTATGCTTATGGAGATGAACTTGCTATAGTTCCTTATGTTAAACATGAGATTGTTGCTATTATGCCTAATGCATGATAGTCCTATTATCTTTTTGAATTCTCCCTACCACCCTTTATCGGAGAAGTTTGTGCTTATTAAGGATTACATTGATGGGTTGCCTTTTACCGTTGCACATGATAATTTTGATGAATGTAATAAGCATGTGCTTGCTGCTCCTACTTGCAATTATTATGAGAGAGGAACTATTTCTCCACCTCTCTATGTTTCCAACACGATAGAATTGCAATAAACTGTTTATACTATGCATTGGCCTTTACTATGTGTGCATGAATTGTTCTTTTATGACATGCCCATGCATAGGAAGAGAGTTAGACTTCGTTGTTGCATGATATATGTTACTTTGTGCTCACTACTAAATTCCAAATCATTGTTAATTAAAATTGGCTTTGATATACCTTGGGATCCGGGTGGACCCATTACTTGAGCACTATATGCCTAGCTTAATGGCTTTAAAGAAAGCGTTGCCAGGGAGACAACCCGGAAGTTTTAGAGAGTCATTTATTTCTGTCGAGTGCTTTCATATAGTTTAAAAACAACAAAAATAAAGAGGGGAACCCAAAAATTTTTCAAAAAGAAAAGCGAAAGTGAGAAAGACATCAATTAATGGAAACTTAGCATAGAAGGAAGCGCGAGATAGCACGACGCATGCACGCACATTGCTCGCTGATGGGTGTGATCCGTATACTCGTGTGCCCAACATAGTTATTCACACTATAGAATATTGTTCTATACACAGAGAGCGTAGATGTTGTGCAGACTAAGCAAATCATATGGCAAACAATTAAACTAAGGAACACATCGATGATGATTTCAACAATCACAATTAGTATTTACCAGCAAGCGTTTGCCCAGAACACACACATGTTATCAGAAGGACATGTCTGTATTATTGTCGGTCTTCCCGCACAATTAGCCGGTGCACCCGTGTTTGTTGCCCTTGTTCACCTCACCGTGCTGACCTCTGCTTGCGTCCCGCGGCGTGCTCTGCTCACTTCCCTCCACGCGCTCTGCTCTCGCGTGCCTCCGTGCGCTCTACTCGTGTCTCTCCGGACGCTCTGTTCTCGCGCCCTTCTGCACACTCTGCTCGCGTCCCTCTGCACGCTCTGCTCCCGTGTCCATATGGACGCGGTTGTGCCGCACGTGTCACCATGACGCAGTTACGTTCAGCATGATGGAGTTACGCGCTGCCAAAACTGCCATCTGGACTTGGCGATATTCCAGGCCATCTACTCCCCATTTATTCCTGCAACCATTATAACCTTAGTCTCTTCAACCTTCCCCACAACACAAACAAGCACACCCACGAAGATTGATACAAAGAGGATATCTAGCGGCGGTCCGATGGAGTTCGACGTGCATCTAGTGGAGACCCACATGAGGGAGAAGGACCCCTTGGTGGTGTACACCAATGACTCGGTCATGGTGGAAGACTCCGTCAACACCATGGAGCAGTTGCTTGCTTGGGATGAGAAGTACAAAGTGGTCAGCATCGACCTCCAGTACACCGACGGTCCTCCCAGGTATGTTCAGAAGGTTGCCATCACCTAGTTGTGCGTGCGCCATCACGTCCTCGTCTACACTACTCCCTGGCGACAAGGCCTTGAGAGTGTTTGCTAGGTCTATCAACAGCCCCGACTACAAGTTCGCTACGATGGCCGGCACACGATCATATTAGTGGACCCGTATGCATGCGGTTGCGTCGTGCATGTCGCCACGATGTAGTTACGTGCGACACGATGGACTTATGTGCTGCCAAAACTACCATTTGGACGTGCTGATATTCCAGGCCGTCTGGCCTCCTCATTTATTCCCGCGACCATTATAACCTTAGTCTCTTCAACCTTTCGATCGCACCCCACAACACAAACAAGCACACCCACGACGACACATACAGAGAGGATATCTAGCGGCGCTCCAATGGAGTTCCGCGTGCATCTAGTGGAGACCCGCGTGAGGGAGAAGGACCCCTCGATGGTGTACACCAATGATTCAGCTGTGGTGGATGAGTCCATTAACTCCATGGAGCAGTTGCTTGCTCATGATGACAAGTACAAAGTGGTCGGCATCAATCTCCAGTACACCGACGGTCATCCGAGGTATGATGAGAAGGTTGGTATCCCCAGTTGTGCGTGTGCCATCATGTCATCATCTACCACTACTCCCTAGCCACAAGGCCTTGCGAGCATTTTGCCAGGTTTTTCAACAGCCCCGACTACAAGCTCTAAAATGGATACCATCGATGATGTACAAGTGCTCGAGACTTCGGGCTTGGCCTGCCATAAGCATGTCGACATCCATGGCCACTATAGGATCTGGGGCAACATTAAGCATAATGCCTCCCTAATTGACCTCACTGTGGCCATCATCAACCCCAACTACAGTAACATGAAGGATGCTAGCAAGAACATTTTGTAGTCTAGCACAAGGCCTGGGTACGGAGACTGGATGAGGATCACCTCAAGTTCACGGCCAAAGGCGTGTACACATGCTATGAGATGTACATGCGGATAGTTGACATGAGTAAGTGCCTCCGTACTGTAGACGATGAGGGATCGAGTCACAAGATGAGCAATGGCGGCAAGCGTGACATAAAGAAGTAGATGATGATTAGATGATCATTTCTCCTAGTTTATTATGTATGTAATTGTTTACTTTGGTGTGTGCAAATGTTATTTGTGTAGTCACTTATGTAATTGGATGTTTAATCTGCTTATGCAATCATGTTCTTATAAGCATATAAGTTGTTCTTTTGTAGACAAAGCAAATCATATCCTACATGGACTAAACTTGGGAACCCGTCGGTCATGATTTCATCAATCACTGACACTTTTATAAGGGCAAGCATTTGGCCACAACTCACATGGCTTATTAGCAGGAATCATCTGTGTTATTATCGGTCTTCCCAGACATTTCTGATTACTGACCAATTTGCCGCGTATCACACATATCTTATTAAGCTGAATCATTTGTGTTTGTTTTGACTCATCGCAAATAGTTCATCCGAGTGGACTGTATGCTGTCTATCGCACGCACCATGATCTGGCTGACCGTTTCTGTTGCGTTGGCTAATCGCAAATAGTTCATCCGAGTGAACTGTATGTCGTATATCGCACACACATTGATCTAGCTGGCCGTTTCTGTTGTTCTGGCTCATCGCAAATAGTTTGTATGGATCAACTGTATGCCATGTATCTGATTTGTCCATTTTTCATCATGTTTACCTACTATTATTTACTATGTTTTTATGCATAATACTGCTTTTTTGGAGTAATTCTAATGCCCTTTCTCTCAAAGGTTTACACAAAGAGGGAGAATAACGGCAGCTGAATTATGGAGCTGAAAAAGCTACGTTAGAGTTACTTATTCTGCACATCTCCAAATGAGCTGAAAATATATGGAGAATTGTTTTGGAATATATGAGAAATACTAGAGAAAATAACTATCGGAGGAGGCTCACCAGGTGGGCACAACCCACCTGGGCGCGCCAGACACCCAGGCACGCATCATTGGATGGCAACACATCATTGGATCATAATATGTGGCATAAAGCACCATGTTCAAGTAGGGATTACAGCGGGGTGCGGGAGAGTGGATCGCCTAAAAGAGATGAGGATGGTGATGATGATGGTGATGTTGATGAAGACGATCACCGCGGAGATGATTCCCCTCCCGATGGCACTCTGGCGGCACCGAGAGAGAGGAGGAGAGGTTCTTCCCATTGCGCTTCCTCCTCCATGGCCTCCCCCCCAGGATGGGGAGCGGTCTCCCTCTGGATCTTGGCCTTCATGGCGATGATTTTCCCTCCGGGATCCTCCTCCATGGCCTCCGGTGATGATGGCCCCCTCCGACAGGGTGCCAGAGAGGGCCTAGATTGATTTCTCGTGGCTATAGAGGCTTGCGGCGGCGAACTTGTGATCTAGGTTAATTTCTGGAGGTTTGGGTATTTATAGGAGAGGTTGGCATCGAGGACAAGTCTGGGGGCCCCACTAGTAGTCCACGATGCACAGGGGCGCGCCCAGGGGGGTGGGCGCGCCCCCACCCTCATGGGGCCCACGGGACTCCCCTTCGGTAGATTTTTGTTCCAGTATTTTTTATATTTTCCATAAAAATTCTCCATTGATTTTCAGCGCATTGGAAAACTTTTATTTCTGCACAAAAACAACACCACGGTAGTTCTACAGAAAACAGCGTCAGTCCGGGTTAGTTCTAATCAAATCATACCAAAATCATATAAAAAAATAGTAAACATGGCATGCATACTTCGTAAATTATCGATACATTGGAGACGTATCAACGCCGTCTCAAGGCGGAACTTGGGCAGGAGCACTTTTGCCCTCAGGAGGAGTGATTTCATCGGGGGAACTCCCCTCCCCCACCGAAGGGGAAATCATCGTCATCGCCATCACCAACAACCCTCTCATCTTTGGGAGGGCAATCTCCATCAACATCTTCAACATCACCATCTTCTCTCAAACCCTAGTTCATCTCTTGTGTTAAATCTTTGTACTGGAACCTCAGATTGGTACCTATGGGTGACTAGTGGTGTTGATTACATCTTGTAGTTTATTACTATATGGTTTATTTGGAGGAAGATTATATGTTCAGATCCATTATGCTATTTATTACCACTCTGATCTTGAGCGTGATTATCATTTGTGAGTAGTTACTTTTGTTCTTGAGGCCACGGGAGAAATCTTGTTGCAAGTAATCATGTGAACTTGATGTGTGCTCCATATTTTGATGATATGTATGTTGTGATTCCCTTAGTGGTGTCTGTGATAGCGACTACATGGCCTTTGGAGCCGTCGTGTGCTATACAAACGGTTTTAAACCCCTTTCCGCGACGGCATTTGGAACCATTGCCTAGTGAGTGACGGCAATAGGGGGGTCCTTCCCACACGACCCAGAAACCATTGGGGATATGCCCTCCTGGCACACACGCTCGGCAAAATGAGGTCGTGTGCGACCGGCGAGCGCTCAAATATGGAAATACATACAGTAGACCTAAAAAAATACAATTATACATGCGAAATTGTTTCCGGTCGCAAGTACATCCCACATAGTCAGGCCCCGTTAAATGTTTCCGTTCATATGTACATCCCACACAGTCGCTCGAAGGAAAACGTTTCCATTTACAGGTACATCACACATAATTTTTCCGTTAAATCGTTTGTGATAGCGTTGGCATTGCACACGATATTAACAATTTTATCATTTGCATTATTGAATGCATCACACACGGTGCGTAGAAGAAACTGTGTGGCAAAGACTGTCCATCACACACACTTTTTATGTGGTAAACGTTTGCGCAAGGTGGCCTAACGCAAACAGTTTTCAAGTGGATGTCGTGTGTGCAGTGGAGATTGATCGTACACGTAGTGGATCCTAGAAACGTTTCTGATCTCCACGTCTATCGCAGACGTTCCGCTTTCGCAAACAGTGTGCAGTGTAATCCCTAATTAATCCCTAATTCAAAAATCACATGTTTTGAATTTGGAAGTAGGCAATCACTTATTTCATATCCAACCATGTTTATTATAAATATAGGTTCAACCACGAATGCATAATTGGATGCACATGTACATATATTGAATAACTACAGAAGCACCAAGTCAAGAGTGATGAACTACAGTTGTACTAAAGACTGTAAAGAGAGAGAGGAAAGACATTCGGGTTGCTGGAGAAGGTGAAGTGGAATGCCCATATTGTGCCCTCCTCCATGTGTAATGCGCGCACGACTGTAGGCCAACCCCTTATGATGGCTTCCCGTCCATCCTTCACTATCTTCATTACGACTTCTCGATGCTCATTGTAGTCTGGATGAAATACCTTAACCTTCATTGCATGTCCAACAATCATGTACTTTGCGATGTAATCTTGAGTGAACTGCTTCGGGAACCACTGGGAACGAAAAAGATTCAGACATTGTTGTCTAACAACTCATTATGGGCATTAAAAAGAGAAGGCTACAGAATTTATAGTTACCATCCTACAGCTCACTATTGTGTTGGATAGAGCATAAACAAATAATTTGCTTGCCACCATTCATATCTTTTGCTAATAATCCTTATCAGTTTCCTCACTTGATGCTTGTTCATGATTATCTCATTGCCCCATACGCAAATAGGGTCGATGCGTGTATCCTTACCAAGGGTATATGTACCTACAAGCAACAAGTGAATATTAGAAGCTAACAAGTGTCCGGGCATGGATCTATCTGCACTACATAATGGAACGACGGGGGGAGTACAAGCTGAGGGATGAAGCTAACCTCGGCGGAAAATGGTGGCCACTCCCGTTGTTGTCCTGCAAATATAGCAAAGGTAAATAACATCATCTCCAAATGATAGATTGAATGTGTTGGTTTCAGCATGTTGTTAAAGCAGATATAAAATGGAAGGCAATGTTACCGACAGCAGGCTTAAGAGCCGTCAAATATTGCAATTCAAACTGGTATTATTGAAAATGAATAGAACGCAGGTAATGCTTAAACATCACACTGGATAAATGTGTAAAACTGAAATAAAGGGCATGTGTTAACTACACAGGAATAACTGGAACCAAATATAGCCGTTCAAACTGGTATTGATGTAGTCGAGTTTAATACGCTTCGACTTGCACACAATGAACAACACATTTTGAATGACTTAAGTAAACAAGGCATAAATGACCAGTATAACAACCAAATATAGCCATTGAAAACTGGACAGAGTCTCACTGCAACCAACGTAACAAGCAAATATAGATAAACATGGCATATGCTTGAAAACTGGACTAATGCTCACTGCAACCAACCTAACAAGCAGATAAAGATAAACAAGGCATCTGCTTGATAACTGGACAAATGCTAAAAAAGCAACCTAACAACCAAATACAGATAAACAAGGCATCTGGTTGATAACTGGACAAACGCTAAAAAAAGCAACCTAACAACCAAATACAGATAAACAAGGCATCTGCTTGATAACTGGACAAATGGTTACTGCAACCAAACTAAGAACCAAATACATATAAACAAGGCATCTGCTCGATAACTGAAAAAATGCTCACTCCAACCAACCTAACAACCAAATACAGATAAACAAGGCATCTACTCACTATAAACAACCAAATATATCCATTTGTGAAACTGAAGTGGACAATTCATACTTAAACATCACATAGCCCTATTGAACAATACATTCTTGCATAACTGAAATAATTAAACACGGCATAGTTAAAGCACCACGTGGCAAATGCTACTACAACAAAGGGTATGGGTTGGCAACCTAGAAAAGGTAAGATTTTCTGATAGAATGTTGCCTCACATTTCATGGACGGGATCCTTCCAGTTGGAAGAGCACAGACCCATGGTGCGCTCTCTGATGTCACTCATGGGCTGTTTCACCTTGGAAGAACCTTCTTGGGTGCCCTCCTCATGGTCGTGGTTGATGAGATCTGACTTGGCAATTCAGGATCCCAAGCCGCCGCCGTAGAACGTGTCCTTCAGAAATGACAAAATGGGCTCGATGGCGTATAAAGATCGCAAATCCTTGACCGCTTGGCAGAGGAGATCAGCCGCAGGGCCGTCGAAGAGATCAACGGCGGTTGAACCAGAGGGGCTGGGGATGGACCACTTAACCTGTGACATGGCCCGCGTGAAGCCGTCATTGTGGACGAGCTTGATGTCGTAGCCATCTTTCTCGAGATACAGTAATACTCTAGCCCGCTGACATGGAGCCTTCGGCATGGAAACGTAGTCAGCGTCTTCGCCAGCTTCCGCGGCGACGTGTTGCTTCGGGATTGAAAGGTCAGGGCAAATGGCGGCTACTACCACTTGAGTACTGCGTTGGTTTTCCCTTGAAGAGGAAAGGGTGATGTAGTAAAGTAGCGTAAGTATTTCCCTCAGTTTTTGAGAACCAAGGTATCAATCCAGTAGGAGACCACGCACGAGTCCCTCGCACCTACACAAACAAACAAGAACCTTGCAACCAAAGGGATAAAGGGGTTGTCAATTCCTCAACGGTCACTTACGAGAGTGAGATCTGATAGATATGATAAGATAATATTTTAGGTAATTTTATGATAAAGATGCAAAGTAAAATAAAAGGCAATAAAAACAGCTAAGTGTTGGAAGATTAATATAATGGAAAATAGACCTGGGGGCCATAGGTTTCACTAGTGTCTTCTCTCGAGAGCATAAGTATTACGGTGGGTGAACAAATTACTGTTGAGCAATTGATAGATTTGAGCATAGTTAAGAGAATATCTAGGTATGATCATGTATATAGGCATCACGTCCGCGACAAGTAGACCGACTCCTGCCTGCATCTACTACTATTACTCCACAAATCGACCGCTATCTAGCATGCATCTAGAGTATTAAGTTCAAAAGAACAGAGTAAAGCTTTAAGTAAAATGACATGATGTAGAGGGATAAACTCATGCAATATGATATAAACCCCATCTTGTTATCCTCGATGGCAATAATACAATACGTGCCTTGCTGCCCTCTTGTCATTGGGAAAGGACACCACAAGATTGAACCCAAAGCTAAGCACTTCTCCAATTGCAAGAAAGATCAATCTAGTAGGCCAAACCAAACTGATAATTCGAAGAGACTTGCAAAGATAACCAATCATACATAAAAGAATTCAGAGAAGATTCAAATATTGTTCATAGATAAACTTGATCATAAACCCACAATTCATCGGTCCCAACAAACACACCGCAAAAGAAGATTACATCGAATAGATCTCCACGAGAATCGTGGAGAACTTTGTATTGAGATCCAAAGAGAGAGAAGAAGCCATCTAGCTAATAACTATGGAGCCGAAGGTCTGAGGTAAACTAGTCACACATCATCGGTGAGGCTATGGTGTTGATGTAGAACCCCTCCGTGCTCAATGATCCCTCCGGCAGGACGCCGAAAAAGGCCCCAAGATGGGATCTCACGGGTATAGAAGGTTGCGGCGGTGGAATTAGGTTTTCATGGATGCTTCTCTTGGTTTGAGGGTACGTAGGTATATATAGGAGGAAGAAGTACGTCGGTGGAGCAACATGGGCCCCACGAGGGTGGAGGGCGCGCCTGGGGGGGGTAGGCGTGCCCCCTACCTCGTGCCCTCCTGGTAGCTTTCTTGACGTAGGGTCCAAGTCCTCTGGATCATGTTCGTTCCGAAAATCACGTTCCTGAAGGTTTCATTCCGTTTGGACTCCATTTGATATTCTTTTTCTGCGAAACACTGAAATAGGCAAAAAAACAGCAATTCTGGGCTGGCCCTCCAGTTAATAGGTTAGACCAAAAATAATATAAATGTGTATAATAAATCCCATTAAACATCCAAAACAGAATACAATATAGCATGAAGCAATCAGAAATTATAGATACGTTGGAGGCGTATCAAGCATCCCCAAGCTTAATTCCTGCTCGTCCTCGAGTAGGTAAATGATAAAAACAGAATTTTTGATGCGGAATGCTACTTGGCATAACTTTCAATGTAATTCTCTTAATTGTGGTATGAATATTCAGATCCGAAAGATTCAGGAAAAAAGTTTAATATTGACATAAAAATAATAATACTTCAAGCATACTAACTAAGCAATCATGTCTTCTCAAAATAACATGGCCAAAGAAAGTTATACCTACAAAATCATATAGTCTGGCTATGCTCTATCTTCACCACGCAATGTATTTAAATCATGCACAACCCCGATGACAAGCCAAGCAATTGTTTCATACTTTTGGTGTTCTCAAACTTGTTCAATCTTCACGAAATACATGAGCGTGAGCCATGGACATAGCACTATATGTGGAATAGAATCGTGGTTGTGGAGAAGAAAAAAAGGGAGAAGATAGTCTCACATCAACTAGGCGTATCAACTGGCTATGGAGATGCCCATCAATAGATATTAATGTGAGTGAGTAGGGATTGCCATGCAACGGATGCACTAGAGCTATAAGTATATGAAAACTCAACAAAAGAAACTAGGTGGGCGTGCATCCAACTCGCTTGCTCACGAAGACCTAGGGCATTTTGAGGAAGCCCATCATTGGAATATACAATCCAAGTTCTATAATGAAAAATTCCCACTAGTATATGAAAGTGATATCATAGGAGGCTCTCTATCATGAAGATCATGGTGCTACTTTGAAGCACAAGTGTGGTAAAAGGATAGTAACATTGTCCCTTCTCTCTTTTTCTCTCATTTTTTTGGGCCTTTTATCTTTTTTATGGCCTTTCTTTTTTTTAGTCCGGAGTCTCATCCCGACTTGTGGGGGAATCATAGTCTCCATCATCCTTTCCTCACTTGGGACAATGCTCTAAAAATGACGATCATCACACTTTTATTTACTTACAACTCAACAATTACAACTCAATACTTAGAACAAAATATGACTCTATGTGAATGCCTCCGATGGTGTACCGGGATATGCAATGAATCAAGAGTGACATGTATGAAAGAATTATGAACGGTGGCTTTGCCACAAATACGATGTCAACTATATGATCATGCGAGGCAATATGACTATGATGGAGCGTGTCATAGTAAACGGAACGGTGGTAAGTTGCATGGCAATATATCTCGGAATGGCTATGGAAATGCCATGATAGGTAGGTATGGTGGCTTTTTTGAGGAAGGTATATGGTGGGTGAATGATACCGGTGAAAAGTGCGCGGTATTAGAGAGGCTAGCAATGATGGAAGGAAAAGAGTGCGTATAATCTATGGACTCAACATTAGTCATAAAGAACTCATATACTTTTTGCAAAAATCTACAAGTTATCAAAGCAAAGTATTACGTGAATGCTCCTAGAGGATAGATTGGTAGGAAAATACCATCGCTCGTCCCCGACCGCGACTCATAAGGAAGACACTAAATAAATTATGCTCCGACTTCATCACATAATGGTTCACCATACGTGCATGCTACGGGAATCACAAACTTGAACACAAGTATTTCCCAAATACACAACTACTCAACCAGCATGACTATAATATCACCATCTTTATATCTCAAAACAATTATCAAGCATCAAACTTCTCATAGTATTCAACACACTCATAAGAATTTTTTTTACTAATCTTGAGTGCCTATCATAATTAAAGCAAATTACCAAGCTGTTTCGTAGTACTCTCAAAATAATATAAGTGAAGCATGAGAGAACAATAGTTTCTATAAAACAAATCCACCACCGCGCTCTAAAAGATATAAGTGAAGCACTAGAGCAAAAACTATATAGCTCAAAAGATATAAGTGAAGCACATAGAGTATTCTAACAAATTCCGAACCATGTGTGTCTCTCTCAAAAGGTGTGTACAGCAAACATGATTGTGGTAAAATAAAAGACAAATACTCAAATCATACAAGACGCTCCAAGCAAAACACTTATCATGTGGTGAATAAAAATATAGCTCCATGTAAAGTTACCGATGGAAGTAGACGAAAGAGGGGATGCCTTCCGGGGAATCCCCAAGCTTTGGCTCTTTGGTGTCCTTAGATTATCTTGGGGTGCCATGGGCATCCCAAGCTTAGGCTCTTGCCACTCCTTGTTCCGTAATCCGTCAAATCTTTTACCCAAAACTTGAAAACTTCACAACACAAAACTTAACAGAAAATCTCGTGAGCTCCGTTAGCGAAAGAAAACAAAACACCACTTCAAGGTACTGTAATGAACTCATTATTTATTTATATTGGTGTTAAACCTACTGTATTCCAACTTATCTATGGTTTATAAACTATTTTACTAGCCATAGATTCATCAGAATAAGCAAACAACACACGAAAAACAGAATCTGTCAAAAACAGAATAGTCTGCAGTAATCTGTAACTAACGCAAACTTCTGGAACTCAAAAAATTCGGAACCAACTGGACGACCTATACAATTTGTTTATTTATCAGAAGAAATTGGAATCAATATTTTATGATGTTGGGCTGATTTTTAACAATTGTTTTCGTGAACAGAAAGTTTCTGGAATTTACAGGAAGATCAAATAACTATCATCCAAGAAGATCCTATAGGTTTAAGTTGGTACAAACACTAATTAAAACATAAAAAAATCTAACCAGAGGCTAGATCAAATATTTCTTCTTAAACAGAAGCAAAAATCAAAAAACTAAAAATAAAATTGGGTTGCCTCCCAACAAGCGCTATCGTTTAACGCCCCTAGCTAGGCATAAAAGCAAGGATAGATCTAGGTATTGCCATCTTTGGTAGGCAATCCATAAGTGGCTCTCATAATATATTCATAAGGTAATTTTACTTTCTTTCTAGGGAAGTGTTCGATGTCTTTCCTTAATGGAAATTGGAATCTAACATTCACTTCCTTCATATCAATAATTGCACCAATCGTTCTAAGGAAAGGTCAACCAAGAATAATAGGACATGAAGGATTGCAATCTATGTCAAGAACAATAAAATCTATGGGCACATAGTTCCTATTTGCAAAAATAAGAACATCATTAGTTCTTCCCATAGGTTTCTTAATAGTGGAATCCGCAAGGTGCAAGTTTAAAGAACAATCATCAAAATCACGAAAACCTAGCAAATCACATAAAGTTTTTGGGATCGTGGAAACACTAGCACCCAAATCACACAAAGCATAGCATTCATGATCTTTAATTTTAATTTTAATAGTAGGTTCCCACTCATCATAAAGTTTTCTAGGGATAGAAACTTCCAACTCAAGTTTTTCTTCATAAGATTGCATCAAAGCATCAACGATATGTTTAGTAAAAGCTTTATTTTGACTATAAGCATGTGGATAATTTAGCACGGATTGCAACAAGGAAATACAATCTATCAAAGAGCAATTATCATAATTAAATTCCTTGAAATCCAAAATAGTGGGTTCATTAATATCTAGAGTTTTCATCTCTTCAATCCCACTTTTACCAATTTTTGCATCAAGATCTAAAAACTCCAAATTTTTGGAACGCCTTCTAGGTAAAGGTGGATCATATTCAGTCCCATCATTATCAAGATTCATATTGCAAAACAAAGATTTAATAGGGGATACATCAATAACTTTTAGATCTTCATCTTTATTTTCATAGAAACTAGAAGAACACGCTTTCACAAAGCAATCTTTCTTAGCACGCATCCTAGTGGTTCTTTCTTTGCACTCATCAATGGAAATTCTCATGCCTTTGAGAGACTCATTGATATCATGCTTATGTGGAATATATCTATGTTTCAAGGAATCAACATCAAGAGAAATTATATCAACGTTCCTAGCCAATTCATCAACTTTAAGCAATTTTTCTTCAAGCAAAGCATTGAAATTCTTTTGCGAATTCATAAATTCGTTAACACTAGTCTCAAATTCAGAGGGCATATTATTAAAATTTAAATAAGAATTGTTGTGGGAATTACCATAATTATTAGAGGAATTACTAGGGTATGGCCTAGGATTAAAGTTTCCTCTATACGCGTTGTTACCAAAAATTATTCCTACCAACAAAATTCACATCCATAGATTCATTATTATTCTCAATCAAAGTAGACTAGATGATGTAGGGCGGAACCCTACATGGATGATCTTTCACGTTGGAGCGGATCCTACGGTGAATCACGAAGAACACGCGGAAGAACAAGAGGGAAAACACGGGGAAAACGAGAGAGAATTCACTCAACCGACAAGAGATCAATCACACAAGCGCTAAATCGATGAACACAAAGGGAGATACATGATTCAAGGTCAACAAAGGACGATACAAACGGTAGCCGTTCTTCTCCGTGAGGAGGCCTTGATGGGGTCCACCCTAGAAGGGGTCTTGAATCCTCGGGGATCTTCTCCGAGAGGTCCTGATCTCCGAGGAGAAGTAGCCAAGTGGATGAGCAAAGGCTCTCCCACAAGAATATGAGCTAATCCAATGCTAACCCTAGAAAGAGGAAGGGGATGAAGTATATATAGTCTCGGGGGCGAAGGGGTACATGGGACAAGTCCCGGATACACTGCACGCAGGCAGGGGAGGCCGGATGTCCGGGCGTCGGGCCGGATGTCCGGGCGTCGGGCCGGATGTCCGGGCCTTCGCGAGGCGCCGGATGTCCGGGCTACCCGGCCGGATGTCCGGGCTGGGGTGACCGTTTCTGCCCGATCGGGTGAGGGGCGCCGGATTTCCGGGCTTCAGGCCGGATATCCGGCTGGGGCGGATGTCCGGCTTGGACGCCGGATGTCCGCCCCAGAGACTTGGGCAACTTGGCTGATGGTGAGGTAGAAACTGCAGGGGCCGGATGTCCGGGGTCATGGCCGGATGTCCGTGGCCTGGAAGGTGATTTTGCCCGCTTCCGTTGGTTCTCTTCATCCATGGACTTGGCGGCTTGTCCATCTTCACGTGCATCCTCGGGAGGTTCCCCTTGACACCTAATCATGCATAGCATATTGGACTTAGGTAGTAGCCATGTCTCGAGTGGATCATATGTGATATCAATAAGGAAGGAGGTCACCTCGTTCTCGAGAGCTCTAGTTCTAGCTTGTGTCATGGGTCCTCTTGGCTCTTGATGAGACGGTTGTGGATGCATGGGGATGATCGCGGGATGCTCCGCATCACAAAGGCATATCATTAGGATCAGAAGAAACACTTTTATTAGCAAATAATTTCATAAGTTCATCCATCTTTCCACTCAAAGCATTAATTTCTTCTATCGCATGCACTTTCTTATTAGTAAATCTTTCAGTGTGCCATTGAGAACAATTAACCATAATATTATCTAGGAGTTTAGTAGCTTCTCCTAAAGTGATTTCCATAAAAGTGCCTCCCGCGGCTGAATCTAAAATATTTCTAGAAGCAAAATTCAATCCGGCATAATTTTTTTGTATAATCATCCACAAATTCAAACCATGTGTAGGGCAATTACGTATCATTAATTTCATCCTCTCCCAAGCTTGTGCAACATGTTCATGATAAAGTTGCTTAAAATTCGTAATATCGTTTCTAAGAGAGATGATCTTAGCGGGAGGAAAATACTTAGAGATAAAAGCATCTTTGCACTTATTCCAAGAATCAATACTATTTTTAGGCAAAGACGGAAACCAAGCTTTAGCACGATCTCTAAGCGAAAAAGGAAATAGCTTCAATTTAACAATATTATTGTCCACATCTTTCTTCTTTTGCATATAACAAAAATCAACGAAGCTATTTAGATGGGTAGCGGCATCTTCACTAGGAAGGCCGGGGAATTGATCTTTCATGACAAGATTCAACAAAGCAGCATTAATTTCACAAGATTCAGTATCGGTAAGAGGAGCAATCGGAGTGCTAAGAAAATCATTGTTGTTGGTATTGGTAAAGTCACACAATTTAGTATTATCTTGAGCCATCGTGACAAGTAGGCAATCCAACACACAAGCAAACAAAAAGCAAGCAAAAAAGAGGCGAACGAAAAAGAGAGGGCGAATATAACGGCAAGGGTGAAGTGGGGGAGAGGAAAACGAGAGGCAAACGGCAAATAATGTAATGCGAGGGAGATGAGTTTGTGATGGGTACTTGGTATGTCTTGACTTGACTTGACTTGACTTGGCGTAGATCTCCCTAAGAACGGGCGCCTGTAAATCCTTCTTGCTACCTCTTGAGCATCGCATTGGTTTTCCCTTGAAGAGGAAAGGGTGATGCAGTAAAGTAGCGTAAGTATTTCCCTCAGTTTTCGAGAACCAAGGTATCAATCCAGTAGGAGACCACCCACGAGTCCCTCGCACCTACACAAACAAACAAGAACCTCACAACCAACGTGATAAAGGGGTTGTCAATCCCTCAACGGTCACTTACGAGAGTGAGATCTGATAGACATGATAAGATAATATTTTGATATTTTTATGATAAAGATGCAAAGTAAAATAAAAGGCAATAAAAATAGCTAAGTGTTGGAAGATTAATATAATGGAAAATAGACCCGAGGGCCATAGGTTTCACTAGTGTCTTCTCTCAAGAGCATAAGTATTACGGTGGGTGAACAAATTACTGTCGAGCAATTGATAGATTTGAGCATAGTTATGAGAATGATCATGTATATAGGCATCACATCCGCGACAAGTAGACCGTCTCCTGCCTGCATCTACTACTATTACTCCACACATCGACCGCTATCTAGCATGCATCTAGAGTATTAAGTTCAAAAGAACAGAGTAATGCTTTAAGTAAGATGACATAATGTAGAGGGATAAACTCATGCAATATGATATAAACCCCATCTTGTTATCCTCGATCGAAACAATACAATACGTGCCTTGCCGCCCCTACCGTCACTGGGATAGGACACCGCAAGATTGAACCCAAAGCTAAGCACTTCTCCCATTGCAAGAAATATCAATCTAGTAGGCCAAACCATACTTATATTTCTTAGAGACTTGCAAAGATAACCAATCATACATAAAAGAATTCAGAGAAGATTCAAATATTGTTCATAGATAAACTTGATCATAAACCCACAATTCATCGGTCTCAACAAACACACCGCAAAAGAAGATTACATCGAATAGATCTCAACGAGAATCATGGAGAACTTTGTATTGAGATCCAAAGAGAGAGAAGACGCCATCTAGCTAATAACTATGGACCCGAAGGTCTGAGGTAAACTACTCACACATCATCGGAGAGGCTATGGTGTTGATGTAGAAGCCCTCCATGATCTATGCCCCCTCCGGCAGGATGCCGGAAAAGACCCCAAGATGGGATCTCATGGGTATAGAAGGTTGCGGTGGTGGAATTAGGTTTTCGTGGACGCTTCTGTTGGTTTGGGGGTACGTAGGTATATATAGGAGGAAGAAGTATGTCGGTGGAGCAACGTGGGCCCCACGAGGGTGGAGGGCACGCCTGTGGGGGGGGGGGGGGGGAAGGCGCGCCCCCTACCTCGTTCCCTCATGGTAGCTTTCTTGACGTAGGGTCCAAGCCCTCTGGATCATGTTCGTTCCGAAAATCACGTTCCCGAAGGTTTCATTCCGTTTGGACTCCGTTTGATATTCTTTTTCTGCGAAACACCGAAATAGGCGAAAAACAGCAATTCTGGGCTGGGCTTCCGGTTAATTAGTCCCAAAAATAATATAAAAGTGTATAACAAAGCCCATTAAACATCCGAAACAGAATATAATATAGCATGAAGCAATTAAAAATTATAGATACGCTGGGGTGTATCAGCGGCCACCTCGTCAACATCCGCCGGAGAGGCCATGATAAACCTCTTCTTGGCCGAACGCTCGTCGGGCTCCCCGAGATTCGTGGTCGAGCTTAGGCTGTGACATTTTGGAGCAGGAGATGTGGATCTGGCGGGGAGGGACACCACATGCCTCATCTAAAAACTCAGGGGAGTGGGGAGACCGTATGGGAATCGCTGGGTAACCTGAACTTTTTTATCTAAGCTAGGAGGAACGGGCAGACCGGCAGGGGTTGGCGGTGGCGCTGGTGGCGCTGGCGGCGGCCGCGAGCTACGGTTCGAGGGGGGAGGGGCGAGTGGGGAGTTGTGGAGGGGGGGCGGTTGGTGTTTGAGGATACGCCGCGGCTACTGAAAATTTTAGTAATGGTGGGTGGAGATGGTGGTGGACGAGGGAGGGCGATGGTACAAATGCCTCGGCTACAGCTATTTTACTATAAGGCCGGTGCTGGAGGAGTGTGGGCGACGGTTGAAGTACAACGGCTACTAAAATTTGGGTAAAGAAATTGATGCAGGGCGGGAGTGCCCAAGAATGCTCACGGTCCAATAACAATATGCGTGTATGATAATAAGGAAAAGTGGTGCAGAACCGCCGATTTTTGCAACGCTCAAGGCGGGTAGTTTGTTTTTAAATTTCTAGATAGCTGGTCTATCGCACATGGTTCGTCCTAATTTCCAAATAAACTTACCCGCCTTTAGCTTGCATAGGTGGTGGTTTTACAGCGTACATGCATTGCACACGGTTAAGCCAGTACCTCCACCCTTTGCTCACGCTTGCGCGGTCGTGGTGATTCATAGCGCACATGTATCGCACACGGTTAAGATATTATAGCCATGTCTGTTGAGTGTCAACAGAATCTTTGCAGCAAAAAATAACGTTAGAGAGGGTCAAAAGACAACCACACCAGCATGTGGCCCAAATATATATGAGTGAAAAGGGTGGTATGTGATGTTCAAAATTCCAATTCACAACCTTGACAGCGCGGGCCCACGGTTCGGGCACGTCGTCGAAGATCGATGAGAGGGGCCAGAAGTCAATAACCACCTGGAAGTGGCCAAATATATGTAGGAATACTGGGGATGTTTAAAACTTTAAATAACCAATGCATAACTTTGGTGGCACCTCCCTCGCAAACCCGAAAGCACCCTTGGATATATATAATGACATAATGTCTTACCTAGCTAGGATGCTTGGCCCACCACCTCCCACTTCGTGTCAGCAGGGCGGATGCACACAATGATCGATACTTTGGTCATACATGCATGTCGCCATGACCTACCATAAGACGGACCAATGAATCTATCGTTTGGTCAAACGACAGCTGTTGTTGTCGATAAACCGCTTGGGGCAATAGATTGAACCATCATAAAAATCGCATGAGAGGGACCACAAAACCAGGACCTCTTGCATGCGATCCAAAATGGTGTACGTTGGGAAGGGCTGATGTGTGTTTTCAATATGGAATAATGTACAATTTAGATGTGGTGCCTACCTCCCCATAAAGACAACAACCATGAAGGCAAGGTAGTTAAGGACGAGATACGCAGGGTATAATGTAGGTCGAACCAAGCAATCCGAGCATATGGGAGGGAATCCTGACAACGCATGAGCTCGAGCTTTGGTTGGGCAACATATGACGGCGACCGGCCCTAACACGAACTAGGAGGAATCCATTCATGGCCAACACATACCCCTCATTTTCGGTCAAAGGGATGATATATACACACTCGGGGAGCCCACAGATATGCGTGTCTTCACAAAAAAACTGCACAAGGGAGACATGGTCGATCAGAAGTCCCCGTATACATTGCATGCGGGCCGAAAATATGTTTTGGTATGGCGATGTGTGATGTGTTTAAATCCCAAATGCACAACTTCTATGGGCCACCAACTACATTACAAACCGAACACCGTACCCGACTCCAAGCCTGGTTCAATACGTACGATATCAGTTTCCCAAGTTCGAGGAGACATGCTCGAGAAGAACACCCTGCCCCCTATACCCTGCATGCAACCTGAAAAGGGTTTATATAATCGCCATGACAGGTCAAGTCAATCATTCTTCAAATTTTTAGAGGAAAAAATAACCCATAAAAACATAGTCTACAAATTAGCAAAACAAGGATCCCAAGGTTTATATAATTGCCATGATAGGTCACTATAATGACTGTGTCATAGCATTTAAGTGAAGCTTGACATATGCAACTTCCCACCGGGTCACCCATCCTTGGACTACTCCGGCCCGAGCACACTTAACATCTGCATTCTATTCGACTAGGCTAGCGGATGGGAAGCCGGCCCTTGCTGATATGAATTGCCTCCTTGCCATTAAGGCATTACACGCTGATCACCCTATGGGACCTACTCCCTCCTAGCACACACATTTGTGCTTTTAGAAAATGTGTGGGATATTTTACATGGCAGGTGTGTCGCTGCTAGCCTTCAATGAGCACTGACATTGGTAGCGGGAAAACAATGGAGAAGAGGCGGGAAACCGATGAGAGGAGTGGCAAGAAATGATAGCCTATTTAGAAAACCTAGTAGAGAAGGAAGCGTGAGCTAGCACGACGCATGCACACAGTGCTTACCCATGTAATCGCATGTCTTTGTCGAAGGGCTCAGGTTGCCGTTCGATCTGGGAGCATCCAACGGTGCACACGCATTTATCCACGGGGTTTGGGTTACGGCCAATCGTAATGCATAACTTAGATCGGCGCAGCAGAGGGGGATCGGGGCATCGGCCACGGTTTGGTAGGCACACAACTTTCGTGAGTGAACTGTGTGCTATTTGAAAACATTTCGTGAGAAGAATCCCGGTTTTTAAATCCCCATAAATCCAAAACTAAGCCAAAAATCGTGAAACCTGGCATGGTGTCACGACATTGCACATATATGTCGAGGAATTTTTTTGTCCATTTTGGTGCAAGTTTTATTATAAGCCTCTTACAAAATGGAGCTGCTCTCAAAAAAGCCTCATGGTTCTGATAGGGAAACGTGTCCCCCTTGTGGGCGAAACGTAATCACTGCCTATTTTCGCCTTGTATTTTCTTCTACTGACAACATGGAACGACAGGATATCCGTGCTGAAATTTAAACTTATTCAGGGTTCGTTTGACCTTTTTATACACTAATTGAGTTTCCTAGGCATTTAATGTCCATAATTCAAATCTGAACTTCAAATACATGCTCTAGTTGGCAAAAATGGCTAGAAAATTTATACATGTGTCCTTGGGTGCATGTTTAGGTCCCATGCATGGAATGGGAACGAATTACACCCGTACCCGTGTCATGGCTCGTCCTCAAACATTTGGAATCTCGGTTTTTAAATCCCCATAAAACCTAAACTCACCAGAAAGTCATCAAAGGTGGCATGGTGTCACGTCATTGCACATATATGTCGTGGTAAAAACATTGTTCAATTTGGGCCAAGCTTTATTATAAACCGGAGCTTCTCTCAAAGAACCATCGTGGTTCCAATAGGGAAACATGTTCCCCTTGTGGGCAAACGTAATCACTGCCTCTTTTCGCCTTGTATTTTCTTCCGCAAGCAACATGGAACGAAATGATATTCGTGCCGAAATTTGAGCTTATGCAGGGTTCGTTTGGCCTTATTATACACTAATTGAGTTTCCTAGGCATTTAATGTCCATAATTCAAATCTGAACTACAAATACATGCTCCAGTACACCAAAATGGCTAGAAAAATGATACATGTGTCCTTGGGTGCATGTTTAGGACCCATGCCAGGAATGGGAACGAAATACAACCATACCGGTGTCCTGGCTCGTCCTCAAAATATCAGTTTTTAGATCCCCATAAATCCAAAACTCACCAAAATTTCATCAAAGGTGGCATGGTGTCATGTCATGGCACATATATGTCGTCCTAAAAACATTGCCAATTTGGACCAAGCTTTATTACAAACCTCTTACAAACCGGAGCATGTCGCAAGAACCCTCATGGTTTCGATAGGGAAACATGTCCCCTTGTGGGCCAAATGATAATCGCTCCCTCTTCTAGCCTCGTATTTTCTTCTACACGCGACACAGAACAACGGGAGATTCGCACTGAACTTTGTAATTATTCAGGGTTTGTTTGACCTTTTTTATTCATTAATTGAGTTTTCTAGGCATTTAATATCATAATTCAAATCCGAACTACAAATACATGCTCCAGTGCACCAAAATGGCTAGAAAAAACGTACATGTTTCCTTGGGGTGCATGTTTAGGTCCCATGGAACGAATGGGAACGAATTCAACCGTCTCGCCATCCTGGCTTGGCCACAAACATTGTGAATCTCGGTATTTAAATCTTTGTAAATCCAAAACTCACCAGGAAATCATGAAACATGTCGTGGTGTCACTACATGGTACATATAATTGTCCAATTTGGGCGAAGCTATATTACAAGCCTCTTACAAACCAGAGCTTGTCGCAACCCTTGAGCTTTGTTTTCTACAGGCAACATAGAATAACAGGAGTGTCGGGCTGAAATTTGAAACTGTTCAGGGTTCGTTCAGCCATTGTATATATTGCTAATTACTAAGTTTTCTATGCATTTAATGTAGTCCATAATTCAAATTTGAACTACAAGCACAAGCTCTAGTGAAGCAAAATGGGTGGGAAATCGTACATGTGTCATTGGGTGCATGTTTAGGTCTCATTTAAGCAATGGGAATGAATTAAAAACTTGTCGTCGTCCTGAAACATTGAGAATCTCGGTTTTTAATTTCCAGTAAATAAAAAACTCACCCAAAAAACATGAAACTTTACATGGTTTCATGAGATGGCACATATATGCCGTGGTAAAAAAAATCGTCCAGTTTGAGAATAGGCGCACATATTAGTAGCCAACGGAGTCCTTTTTGAAACAAAAAGCTGACACGTTAATATAGCAAACCGTTGTATTATATTAACCGTGTCGAAATTTAACCATACTCCGTGGCGTGCGTGCGGCTGTTTGATTAGACGGGACAAGCGCGAGAAGTCCGCCGTGCAGGCTTGACGGGGCGCATGCGAGCAGTCCGCCGCGCAGGCTAGATGGGACAGGTGCGAGCAACAAGGCTGCCCATGCTCACCGGGAAGCGAGCTCTGTGACCTCCATGCACCAGCCACCGCCCGCCTCACTCAGAACTTCTCCATTAATATGTTAATTAAAGCACCTGGACAGAGGGTGTTTGCTTGTGATCCCATGGCAGCATTTGCTTTGTTCATGTTTTCAACTCGTATTCTGCCCTAATTTAAATTTCCACATAGGGCAACGGATAATATGACCACAAATAAAATGGCGACGGATAATACGACTACAAATTTACAATTGCGCATATAATAATTGTCTTAAAAATTCTGGATAATTTAAAATGCCACATGCGGCAAAGCCCGGAAGATACGAGGGCAAGAGAAGAAGGAAATTGCAGACATCGATCTGGGTCGCTACTATCTCTACTCGTCGATGGATCACCGGGCGACGACATCCTCCAGCTCCTTCTTCAATTCCCCACGACTTTGCTTGAAAGAAGCCATTGATTCCTCCACCTCCTGCTCGTGCTCGATCCAGAGCTTCCTCAAGGCACCCATCAGTTCCTCGACGACCACTTTCAGCGTCATCCCCGAGGCATTGCTCAGCTCATGCAGCATCTTCCAGTGGGCGGCGTCCTCCTCCTTCTCAGGGAGCAACTTGAGGAGCTTCGCATTGTCACCCATTAGTTGCTCGACGAGGCCGGTCGCCTTGTCAATCGAGGCATCGCTGATCTAGAGCAGCTTCATCAAGCCGTCGACCAGCTCCTGCTGCGTAGTGATGCTAGTAAGAATGTCGTCGTCGCTGGTGAAGAACTTCAGGAATGCCGGCTCGTCAAGATGGCCGACGCCCCGAATGCGCTTGTGAGAGCCCTCGCATGCCCGTGAGAGCTTGTTCGAGGGCTCCGCGGTGCGCCGGGACATCTCTGCTGCGACTGCGGCTTCACGACGGGACCTCTCTAGTGCTTCCGCGGCCGTGGTGTTTGCAGCCTGGTTATATGTCCACCCTAAACTCCTCCTACCGGTCATGGCGGAATGACTTGACAGGAAAGACCAGTTTTGTGGGAGATGAGGAGAGGAACTGTGAAGTAATTTTCGAGTGGGTAGTTTTTATAGCCCGATGCTAAGTGTCAACACATATTAGTGTTGGGGAACGTAGTAATTTCAAAAAAATTCCTACGCACACGCAAGATCATGGTGATGCATAGCAACGAGAGGGAAGAGTGTTGTTCACGTACCATCGTAGACCGAAAGCGGGAGCGTTAGCACAACGCGGTTGATGTAGTCGTACGTCTTAACGATCCGACCGATCAAGTAGCGAACGCACGGCACCTTCGAGTTCAGCACACGTTCAGCCCGATGACGTCCCTCGAACTCCGATCCAGCCTAGTGTGGAGGGAGAGTTTCGTCAGCACGACGGCGTGGTGACGATGTTAATGTTCTACCGACACAGGGCTTCGCCTAAGCACCGCTACAGTATTATCGAGGTGGACTATGATGGAGGGGGGCACCGCACACGGCTAAAAGATCAAACAGATCAATTGTTGTGTCTATGAGGTGCCCCCCTGCCCCCGTATATAAAGGAGCAAGGGGGGAGGCGGCCGGCCTAGGAGGAGGGCGCGCCAAGGGGGGAGTCCTACTCCCACCGGGAGTAGGACTCCTCCTTTCCTTGTTGGAGTAGGAGAAGGGAAGGGATAAGGAGAAGGAAGGAAGGGGGCGCCCACCTCCCTAGTCCAATTTGGACTAGTCCATGGGGAGGGGTGCGGCCACCCTTTAGGGCCTTTCTCTCCTTTCCCGTATGGCCCATTAAGGCCCAATACGAATTTCCGTAACTCTCCAGTACTCCGAAAAATACCCGAATCACTCGGAACCTTTCCGATTTCCGAATATAGTCATCCAATATATCGATCTTTACGTCTCGGCCATTTCGAGACTCCTCGTCATGTCCCCGATCTCATCCGGGACACCGAACTCCTTCGGTACATCAAAACACATAAACTCATAATATAACCATCATCGAAACTTTAAGCATGCGGACCCTACGGGTTCAAGAACAATGTAGACATAATCGAGACACGTCTCCGGTCAATAACCAATAGCGGAACCAGGATGCTCATATTGGCTCCCACATATTCTACGAAGATTTTTATCGGTCAGACCGCGTAACAACATACGTTGTTCCCTTTGTCATCGGTATGTTACTTGCCCGAGATTCGGTTGTCGGTATCTCAATACCTAGTTCAATCTCGTTACCGACAAGTCTCTTTTACTCGTTCCGTAATACATCATCCCGCAACAAATTTATTAGTTGCAATGCTTGCAAGGCTTAAGTGATGTGCATTACCGAGTGGGCCCAGAGATACCTCTGCGACAACCGGAGTGACAAATCCTA
Source organism: Aegilops bicornis (assembly GCA_021605145.1). Lineage (NCBI taxonomy): Eukaryota > Viridiplantae > Streptophyta > Magnoliopsida > Poales > Poaceae > Aegilops > Aegilops bicornis. Next base: position 192,305,915 of record CM038672.1, on the reverse strand, counting down.
ATCTCGAAATACGCCAACCCAACAAATACCTTCGGAGACACCTGTCGAGCACCTTTATAATCACCCAGTTACGTTGTGACGTTTGGTAGCACACAAAGTGTTCCTCCGGTAAACGGGAGTTGCATAATCTCATAGTCATAGGAACACGTATAAGTCATGAAGAAAGCAATAGCAACAAACTAAACGATCAAGTGCTAAGCTAACGGAATGGGTCAAGTCAATCACATCATTCTCCTAATGATGTGATCCCGTTAATCAAATGACAACTCATGTCGGCGGTGAAACATAAACATCTTTAATTAACGAGCTAGTTCAGTAGAGGCATACTAGTGACACTCTGTTTGTCTATGTATTCACACATGTATTATGTTTCCGGTTAATACAATTCTAGCATGAATAATAAACCTTTATCATGATATAAGGAAATAAATAATAACTTTATTATTTCCTCTAGGGCATATTTCCTTAGGCTCCCACTTGCACTAGAGTCAATAATCTAGTTCACATCACCATGTGATTTAATACCAATAGTTCACATCACCATGTGATTAACACCCATAGTTCACATCGTCATGTGACCAACACCCAAATGGTTTACTAGAGTCAGTAATCTAGTTCACATCGCTATGTGATTAACACCAAAAGAGTACTAAGGTGTTATCCTGTTTTGCTTGTGAGAGAAGTTTAGTCAACGGGTCTGCCACATTTAGATCCGTATGTATTTTGCAAATTTCTATGTCAACAATGCTCTGCACGAAGCTACTCTAGCTAATTGCTCCCACTTTTAATATGTATCCAGATTGAGACTTATAGTCATCTGGATCAGTATCAAAATTTGCATCGATGTAACCCTTTACGATGAACCTTTTTTTCACCTCCATAATCGATAAACATATCTTTATTCCACTAAGGATCGATAATTTTGACCGCTGTCCAGTGATCTACTCCTGGATCACTATTGTACTCCCTTGCAAAAATTAGTATAGGGTATACAATAGATCTGGTACATAGCATGGCATACTTTATAGAACCTATGGTTGAGGCATAGGGAATGACTTTCATTCTCTTTCTATCTTCTGCCGTGGTCGGGCTTTGAGTCTTACTCAATTTCACACTTTGTAACACAGGCAAGAACTCTTTCTTTGATTGTTTCATTTTGAACTACTTCAAAATCTTGTCAAGGTATGTACTCATTGAAAAAACTTATCAAGCCGCCTTGATCTATCTCTATAGATCTTGATGCTCAATATGTAAGCAGCTTCACCGAGGTCCTTCTTTGAAAAACTCCTTTCAAATACTCCTTTATGCTTTGCAGAATAATTCTACATTATTTCCGATCAACAATACGTCATTCACATATACTTATCAGAAATCTTGTAGTGCTCCCACTCACTTTCTTGTAAATACAGGCTTAACCGCAAGTCTCAGATAAAACTATATGCTTTGATCAACTTATCAAAGCATATATTCCAACTCCGAGATGCTTGCACCGGTCCATAGATGGATCGCTGGAGCTTGCATATTTTGTTAGCACCTTTAGGATTGACAAAACCTTCTGGTTGCATCATATACAACTCTTCTTTAATAAATCCATTAAGGAATGCAGTTTTGTTTATCCATTTGCCAGATTTCATAAAATGCGGCAATTGCTAACATGATTCGGACAGACTTAAGCATAGATACAAGTAAGTAACTCTCATCGTAGTCAACACCTTGAACTTGTCGAAAACCTTTTGCGATAATGCTAGCTTTGTAGATAGTAACACTACTATCAGCGTCCGTCTTCCTCTTGAAGATCCATTTTTTTCTATGGCTTGCCGATCATCGGGCAAGTCAACCAAAGTCCATACTTTGTTCTCATACATGGATCCTATCTCAGATTTCATGGCCTCAAACCATTTCGTGGAATCTGGGCTCATCATCACTTCCTTCGTAGGTTCGTCATGGTCAAGTAACATGACCTCCAGAATAGGATTATCGTACCACTCTGGTGCGGATCTCACTCTGGTTTACCTACGAGGTTCGGTAGTAACTTGATCTGAAGTTACATGATCATCATCATTAGCTTCCTCACTAATTGGTGTAGTAGTCACAGGAACAGATTTCTGCGATGAACTACCTTCCAATAAGGGAGCATGTATAGTTACCTCATCAAGTTCTACTTTCCTCCCACTCACTTCTTTCGAGAGAAACTCCTTCTCTAGAAAGGATCCATTCTTAGCAACGAATGTCTTGCCTTCGGATCTGTGATAGAAGGTGTACCCAACAGTCTCCTTTGGGTATCCTATGAAGACACAAGTTGTTCGATTTGGGTTTGAGCTTATCAGGATGAAACTTTTTCACATAGGCATCGCAACCCCAAACTTTAAGAAACGACAACTTTGGTTTCTTGCCAAACCACAGTTCATAAGGCGTCGTCTCAACGGATTTAGGTGGTGCCCTATTTAACGTGAATAAAGTTGTCTCTAATGCATAACCCCAAAACAATAGTGGTAAATCGGTAAGATACATCATAGATCGCACTATATCCAATAAAGTGCGGTTACGATGTTCGGACACACCATTACGCTGTGGTGTTCCAGGTGGCGTGAGTTGCAAAACTATTCCGCATTCTTTTAATTGAAGACCAAACTCGTAACTCAAATATTTGTCTCCGCGATCAGATCGTAGAAACCTTATTTTCTTGTCACGATGATTTTCCACTTCACTCTGAAATTCTTTGAACTTTTCAAATGTTTCAGACTTATGTTTCATCAAGTAGATATACCCATATCTGTTCAAATCATCTGTGAAGGTCAGAAAATAACGATACCCGCCGCGAGCCTCAATACTCATCGGATCGCATACATCAGTATGTATTATCTCCAATAAGTCAGTTGCTCGCTCCATTGTTCTAGAAAATGGAGTTTTAGTCATCTTTCCCATAAGGCATGGTTCGCAAGCATCAAGTGATTCATAATCAAGTGATTCCAAAATCCCATCAGCATGGAGTTTCTTCATGCGCTTTACACCAATTTGACCTAAATGGTAGTGCCACAAATAAGTTGCACTATCATTATTAACTTTGCATCTTTTGGCTTCAATATTATGAATATGTGTATCACTATGATCGAGATCCAACGAACCATTTTCATTGGGTGTGTAACCATATAAGGTTTTATTCATGTAAACAGAACAACAATTATTCTCTATCTTAAATGAATAATCGTATTGCAATAAACATGATCAAATCATATTCATGCTCAACGCAAACACCAAATAACACTTATTTAGGTTCAACAATAATCCTGAAGGAATAGGGAGTGTGCGATGATGATCATATCAATCTTGGAACTACTTCCAACACACATCATCACTTCACCCTTAACTAGTTGTTGTTCATTCTGCAACTCCCGTTTCGAGTTACTACTCTTAGCAACTGAACTAGTATCAAATACTGAGGGGTTGCTATAAACACTAGTAAAATAGACATCAATAACATGTATATCAAATATACCTATGTTCACTTTGCCATCCTTCTTATCCGCCAATTATTTGGGGTAGTTCCGCTTCCAGTGACCAGTCCCTTTGCAGTAGAAGCACTTAGTCTTAGGCTTAGGTCCAGACTTGGGCTTCTTCACTTGAGCAGCAACTTGCTTGCTGTTCTTCTTGAAGTTCCCCTTCTTCCCTTTGTCCTTTCTCTTGAAACTAGTGGTCTTGTCAACCATCAACACTTGATTTTTTTCTTGATTTCTACCTTCGCAGATTTTAGCATCGCGAAGAGCTTGGGAATTGTTTTCGTCGTCCCTTGCATATTATAGTTGATCACGAAGTTCCACTAACTTGGTGATGGTGACTAGAGAATTCTGTCAATCACTATTTTATCTGGAAGATTAACTCCCACTTGATTCAAGCGATTGTAGTACCTAGAAAATCTGAGCATATGCTCACTGCTTGAGCTATTCTCCTCCATCTTTTAGCTATAGAACTTGTTGGAGACTTCATATCTCTCAACTCGGGTATTTGCTTGAAATATTAACTTCAACTCCTGGAACATCTCATATGGTCCATGATGTTCAAAGCATCTTTGAAGTCCCGGTTCTAAGCCGTTAAGGATGGTGCACTAAACTATCAACTAGTCATCATATCGAGCTGTTGTCAAAACGTTCATAACGTCTGCATCTGCTCCTGCAATAGGTCTGTCACCTAGCGGTGCATCGAGGACATAATTCTTCTGTGCAGCAATGAGGATAAACCTCGGATTACCGAGCTAGTCCGCATCATTGCTACTAACATTTTTCAACATAGTTTTTCTCTAGGAACATATCAAAATAAACGGGGAGCAACATCGCGAGCTATTGATCTACAACATAGTTATGCAAATACTAACAGGACTAAGTTCATGATAAATTAAAGTTCAATTAATCATATTACTTAAGAACTCCCACTTAGATAGACATCCCTCTAATCCTCTAAGTGATCACATGATCCATATAAACTAAACCATAACCGATCATCACGTGAAATGGAGTAGTTTTCAATGGTGAACATCACTATGTTGATCATATCTACTAATATGATTCACGCTCGACCTTTCGGTTTCAGTGTTCCGAGGCCATATCTGCATATGCTAGGCTCGTCAAGTTTAACCTGAGTATTTTATGCAGTGCAAAACTGGCTTGCACCCGTTGTAGATGGATCGAGAGCTTATCACACCCGATCATCATATGGTGTCTGGGCATGACAAACTTTGGCAACGGTGCATACTCAGGGAGAACACTTTTATCTTGAAATTTAGTGAGAGATCATCTTATAAAGCTACATCGAACTAAGCAAAATAAGATGTATAAAAGATAAACATCACATGCAATCAAAATATGTGACATGATATGGCCATCATCATCTTGTGCCTTTGATCTCCATCTCCAAAACATCGTCATGATCTTCATCATCACCGGCATGACACTATGATCTCCATCATGTTGATCTATATCAATGTGTCGTCACATGGTCGTCTCGCCAATTATTGCTCTTGCAACTATTGCTATCGCATAGCGATAAAGTAAAGCACTTATTTAGCGCTTGCATCTTATGCAATAAAGAGACAACCATAAGGTTTCTGCCAGTTGCCGATAACTTCAACAAAACATGATCATCACATACAACAACTTATATCTCATCACATCTTGATCATATCACATCACAACATGCCATGCAAAAACAAGTTAGACGTCCTCTACTTTGTTGTTGCAAGTTTTACATGGCTGCTACGGGCTTAGCAAGAACCGTTCTTACGTACGCATTAAAAACCACAACGATAGTTTGTCAAGTTGGTGCTGTTTTAACCTTCGCAAGGCCCGGGCATAGCCACACTCGGTTCAACTAAAAGTTGGAGAAACTGACACCCGCCAGCCACCTGTGCGCAAAGCACGTCGGTAGAACCAGTCTCGCGTAAGCGTACGCGTAATGTCGATCCGGCCCGCTTCATCCAACAATACCGCTAAACCAAAGTATGACATGCTTTGGTAAGCGTGATGACTTATATCGCGCACATCTCACTTTTGTTATACTCGTGCATATGACATCTACGCATAAAACCAGGCTCGGATGCCACTGTTGGGGAACGTAGTAATTTCAAAAAAATTCCTACGCACACGCAAGATCATGGTGATGCATAGCAACGAGAGGAGAGAGTGTTGTCCATGTACCCTTGTAGACCGAAAGCGGAAGCGTTAGCACAACGCGGTTGATGTAGTCGTACGTCTTCATGATCCGACCGATCAAGTACCGAACGCATGACACCTCCGAGTTCAGCACACGTTCAGCCCGATGACGTCCCTCGAACTCCGACCCAGCCGAGTATTGAGGGATAGTTTCGTCAGCACGACGGCATGGTGACGAGGTTGATGTTCTACCGACGCAGGGCTTCGCCTAAGCACCGCTACAGTATTATCGAGGTGGAGTATGATGGAGGGGGGCACCGCACACGGCTAAAAGATCAAACATATCAATTGTTGTGTCTATGGGGTGCCCCCCTGCCCCCATATATAAAGGAGCAAGGGGGGAGGCGGCCGGCCTAGGAGGAGGGCGCGCCAAGGGGGGAGTCCTACTCCCACCGGGAGTAGGACTCCTCCTTTCCTTGTTGGAGTAGGAGAAGGGAAGGGAGAAGGAGAAGGAAGGAAGGGGGCGCCCCCCCTCCCTAGTCCAATTCGGACTAGTCCATGGGGAGGGGTGCGGCCACCCTTTGGGGCCTTTATCTGCTTTCCCGTATGGCCCATTAAGGCCCAATACGAATTCCCTTAACTCTCCGGTACTCCGAAAAATACCCGAATCACTCAGAACCTTTCCGATGTCCGAATATAGTCGTCCAATATATCGATCTTTACGTCTCGACCATTTCAAGACTCCTCGTGATGTCCCCGATCTCATCCGGGACTCCGCACACCTTCGGTACATCAAAACACATAAACTCATAATATAACCGTCATCGAAACTTTAAGCGTGCGGACCCTACGAGTTCGAGAACAATATAGACATGACCGAGACACGTCTCCGGTCAATAACCAATAGCGGAACCTGGATGCTCATATTGGCTCCTACATATTCTATGAAGATCTTTATCGGTCAGACCGCATAACAACATACGTTGTTCCCTTTGTCATCGGTATGTTACTTGCCCGAGATTCGATCGTCGGTATCTCAATACCAATTCATTCTCGCATCGCAAGTCTCTTTACTCATTCCGTAATACATCATCCATAACTAACTCATTAGTTGCAATTCTTGCAAGGCTTAAATGATGTGCATTACCGAGTGGGCCCAGAGATACCTCTCCGACAATCGGAGTGACAAATCCTAATCTCGAAATACGCCAACCCAACAAGTACCTTTGGAGACACCTATAGAGCACCTTTATAATCACCCAGTTATGTTGTGACGTTTGGTAGCACACAAAGTGTTTCTCCGGTAAACAGGAGTTGCATAATCTCATAGTCATAGGAACATGTATAAGTCATGAAGAAAGCAATATCAACAAACTAAACGATCGAGTGCTAAGCTAACAGAATGGGTCAAGTCAATCACGTCATTCTCCTAATGATGTGATCCCGTTAATCAAATGACAACCCATGTCTATGGCTAGGAAACATAACCATCTTTGAGCAACGAGCTAGTCAAGTAGAGGCATACTAGTGACACTGCTTTGTCTATGTATTCACACAAGTATTATGTTTCCGATTAATACAATTTTAGCATTAATAATAAACATTTATCATGATATAAGGAAATAAATAATAACTTTATTATTGCCTCTAGGGCATATTTCCTTCAATTAGTTTGATAGGTGTGAACAGATTTGCAATTACTTATTGCGTTGTAATCTGCAATGTGACGAGAAACAAGGTCAAAATTTATTGATGGCAGAAGGTTGACCACGTGATTGCTCGCCATTGAGTCGCCTGTTTGCCACATATCGCACACATCTTGTTAAGTTGAACCATTTCTGTTGTGTTCGCTAATCGAAAACAGTTCGTCCGAGTGAACCGTATGCCGTATATCACACACACCTTGATCTGGCTAACCGTTTCTGTTGCACTCCCTAATAGCAAACAGTTCATCGGAGCAAACTGTATGTCGTATATCGCACACACATTGATATGGCTGCCCGTTTCTATTGTTCTGCCTCATCGCAAACAGTTCGAATGGGTTAACAGTGTGCCCTGAATCGCACACGCAACTAAAATCCGAATAGTGTTTGATGGCTCCGCCATCGCAAACGTTTTGCACCTTTTTTGATGTTTTTTACATCCCCGTTTGTGATTAATGCATCGCACACAGTTTCGTCAAAGGGTCTCTGATCGTAGTGTCATGTTAGCAGCATCCTACAGTAGTGATCGCCCGTGTCTCCAAGCCTAGCGTCGCGCGCCAGGGGACACAAGACGGGATCCCCATCCAGAACGCCTAGAACATCCAGCACCTTCGGAAGTTCTACCCATGAAACAAGGCCCCGTGCCTGTGAAGGTCTCTGCTCGTGACACTCTCAGGTAATAATGAGTTGGGGCTGTACACGCCCAGGAGTCTCCTGAGTGGCACCTGCGTGCCTCATGGGGGCTCTCACTCATGTCCTAGTGGCAGCACTTAGCTCCGTGCTGGACAGAAGACTACTCTAGATGTCGGTCATGGCTGTTATTTTGCTTGCTTTTGGTAGATGGCTTGCAACCTCTTAAATGAAATTTGGAGTTTTCATGTTTTTCGTTCGCCAGAGTTGGAATTTTTCTCCTCTTTCTTCGCTCGCCTATCCAGTCTTGTCCCAGGAAGAGCGGCAGTTGCCCGTCGCTCCTCCTCGCGCGTCCCACGCGCGGGGGCTAGGCCGGTGTGCACGCTTGGGCTCGCCTGCACCGCAAACACACCTCGGTGAAGCCTCGTTGCCCTAGAGCTTCGGCTTCCTTAGTCCTCGCAAGACGCTCTCAAATGAGCTCATGGGCGTGCGCACCCTCTTAAGTCCGTGCCTCCGGGCAGTGCAACACGGTGTAGTAACCACAACCAACCCATGCTTGGGGGCTCGCGCGAGGAAGGACGAGACTCCCCGTCAAGCCTTCTAATAACTCTGTCATTGTACAATGTCTCCTGAGGCTCGACGGCTCCCGAGTCATCAGGAAGGAAACTTCACCAGATGTTGCTGGAAAGGCACGCCCTCGCGAGGCGAGAAACTACTGCAAGCATATCGATCTAAGTTACCCTAACCACACCTGCTCGGAACATGGGTATCACGGCACAATATCAAAATAATAAACATAGCATAGTGGCATAAGTTCCATGGTTCATTACACACCCCAGCGGGGCCCTCTACTTTTTTCAAATGCAGGAGAAAGGAAAGATTAAACAAAAGCAGGCCGCATGGTAGCGGCAGCTCCCGAGGCCAGGCTCAAGCGGTGCCCGAGCCCGAGCTCAGTCCAAGTCTTCCTCCCGCTTCACCGGAGCATGGCGGCGAGACGGCTTGTCGCCTTCCGTGATCCGAGCACGGTGGGGCGGGTGGTTGGTCATATCCGCCGCTGCTGGTGCTCTCGCCGGAGGAGGAGCCAGCGCTGCTAGGGTTGGAGTGGCCGTCGCCAAGGGCAAGCTCATCCTGGTTGTCGCCGCGGTCGTCGCTGTCACGCCCAATATGCGACCCTATCCAAAAGGAACTCGACGGTCCCACCATGGATAGACCCGCATATTGAAACGCTTTTGCAAGGTGGATATCATTACATCAACATTACATAATAGATGGGGATACATACATAAGGCACAAATGCCACAAGAATACATCAACATCATATACAAGATCAACATCTGACTACGGATGAAACATAAACAGAAGCTCAAACGACATCCACCCTGCTAGCCCTGCCGACACGGAACCTATCCCCGATCGAAGAAGAAGCAGAAGAAGAACTCCAATACAAGCAAACATCGCTCTCGCGTCATGATCATCGCAAAACCTGTACCTGCAATCGGTGGTGTAGTAATCAGGAGCCACGAGGACTCAGCAATCCCATTACCATGGGTATCAAGACTAGCAAAGCTTAATGGGAAAGGAAGGGGTAAAGTGGTGAGGTTGCAGCAGCGACTAAGAATATATGGTGGCTAACATACGCAAATGAGAGCGAGAAGAGAAACAAAGGAACGGTCGTCAACTAGTAATGATCAAGAAGTGATCCTGAACTCCTACTTACGTCAGACATAACCCAGAAACCGTGTTCACTTCCCGGACTCCGCCGAAAAGAGACCATCACGGCTACACACACGACTGGTGCGTTTTAATTCGGATCTGGTGTCAAGTTATCTACAATCGGACATTAACAAATTCCCATCTGCCTATAACCGCAGGCACGGCTTTCGAAAGATTATACCCTGCAGGGGTGTCCCAACTTAGCCCATGATAAGCTCTCGCGATCAACGAAGGATATTCCTTCTCCCCGGGAAGACCCGATCAGTCTCGGAATCCCGGCTACAAGACATTTCGACAAAGAATGAAACAAGACCAAGAAAGCCGCCCGATGCGCCGACAATCCCGATAGGAGCTGAACATATCTCGTTCTTAGGGCAACACCGGATGAGACTAGCTACGAGTAAAACCAGCCCTCAGGTTGCCTCAAGGTGGCCCCGCAGGCAGCTCGGTTCGGACCAGCACTTAGAGAAGCACCGGCCCGGGGGTTGGGGCTAAATAAAGATGACCCTCGGGTTAATTACTCCCAAGGGAAATGTAGGTGGTGGTGAGGCAAATGGTAAAACCAATGTTGGGCCTTGCTGGAGGAGTCTTATTCAAAGCGAACTGTCAAGGTGGTCCCATAAATCACCCGACCGCGTTAGGGACGCAAAATCCGGGAACATAATACCGATATGACGGAAACTAGGGCGGCAAGAGTGGAACAAAACACCAGGCATAAGGCCGAGCCTTCCACCCTTTACCAAGTATATAGATGCATTAATAATATAAGATATATTGTGATATCCCAACAAGTAAACATGTTCCAACAAGGAACAACATCTCCATGTTCCAACAAGGAACAAACTTCATCTTCACCTGCAACTAACAACTCTATAAGAGGGGCTGAGCAAAGCGGTAACATAGCCAAACAACGGTTTGCTGGGAAGGGTGACAACGAGTTAGAGGTTCATGGCAATTTGGGAGGCTTGAGCAGCAAGTGGTAGGTAACGCAGCATAGCGATAGAACGAAGCAACTAGCATAGCAATGATAGTAGTGAGATCCAGGGTAGCGGGCATCTTGCCTGAAATCCCGCTAGGAAGAAGAACGGGTCCATGAAGAAGACGAACGGATGAAGCCGAACCAAGCGTAGACGAACGAATCCTCACGATCGCAACGAAACAGGAACTAACAAGAAGAAGCACACAACATAGTAAACTCACCACACATGAACAAGACATGATACACAACAAGCATTATGCATGACAAAGCTAGATGAGGCTACTCATGGCAAGAAATGATGCAAACAAGAACAACACATCAAGGCAAGTTTAAATGAGGCCGGAAGCAACATAGGACAATTCCGGTAAGTCCTCATATGCATATTTCGAAATTGGTCCAGATCTGAATAAACCTTATGTTCAAGTTGTTAAACAGCAAGTTAAGATGCACCACGATGATCTACATGAAATTCTAGTCAAGTTACATATAAAGTTCATTTAATTCGGAGCTACGGCCTAGAAGATATGAGCAAAACAAGTTAAACATGGCATTGATGCAAAATGCATTCAAACATCAAACAAACACCTCAAAACAAGGAATGCAACATGATAATATGAAACTACATGCAAAATCAAGCAAGTTTCATATAGAGCACACTCAAAACGGAGCAACGGTGCAACACATACACACAAAACAAGTCATGACAACAATCTGCGTAAAACAGCAACTAGGCATATTGCAAGCACCTAAACAACAAGCTACAACATCTCAACATAATAACAAAAGGCCTGGGCATGATTTACAGGTAAAGCATTACAAAACATGCACACTGAGCTATCCCCATAAACTAATAGAACATGCTCAAAAACTCATGGCAAGATTACAAATAATAAGTTTCAGACTTTAGCAGAAATAACATCAGGTTGCAATGTTTAGAGCTATCAAACAATATGTTACAGGAGCTTATCGTGGCAAACAAAGGCATGGAATGATACTACTAAATGCATAGAACAAATGTCCTTTACTAACCATGAGCCAAAAAGGATCAGAAGATATGATGGCACACATGTAAACATGGCAAGTTATATTACAGATTCATACATGGCAGGAACTACAATAAGTAGGCATGTTGGTGAGCTTGAACAACTCACCACAGAGCAACACATGGCATGGCAAGGCAACTCACAGTAAGAAGACATGTTTATGAAGCTAAGCATGGCAAGAACAACATCATAGCATACACGGATCAACTACAACAACCTTGGCAAAATTGAATAACATGTAAACAACCTGCCAGGAAACATTTTATAGCAAAAGTAGAGCTCGATTGACTCAAGCTATGGCACTCCATAATTTCAAACAAGGGCATGTATGGATAGATAGTAACCATATTCTCAAGACATCCTTAGTGAAGTATCTCAAAGTAAGCATGGATCTCTCGGTAGCATCAAGTTTACATGGCATAAAAATATCAGCAGAACAAGGGCTGAAATCAGCAACATCATGAAGCCTAGTTTGCATGCTTGTGCTAGTCACCACAGAGATTACAAAAATACATGGCATACACCCCTGTAAAGATGGAATGGCATATTACAAAACAGATGTAGGACTCAAGTTCATAGCATGCACACATCAATCATGGCAAAAATGACAAAAGTGCAGGTTCTGATAAGAATCTGAAACTAACATCACATAGCAGTCTTCTAACAGCATTTCGGGCATCAATATGAGCTCAAATGAATATGATGAAATGGAATGAAATGATATACTCGTTGAGTCGAACAATTTGACATATTACAAGCACAAAACGGAGCTACAGATGCAGAGATACGATGGCATGAATATGGCATGAAAATGACAGAAATCTGGGACTCAGGGATTTTCGGGGGTCAACCTCGTTTGACCGGATCTGGATCGGGCACGAACTTCGAGGATCGCCGGAGCAGGGTCGGAGATGGCCGGGGATGAGGGGGCCGACGAGGGGCGCGGATCCGGCAGCCGCCGACGGAACGGCGGTCCGGCGAGGGGCTGGGATGGCGCGGGCGCGGCGGTTGGCGGATCCGGCCGCCGGACAATGAAATGGGCACCGGGCGGCGGAGGGCGGTGGTCGGCGGCGAGGTCCCAAGGCTGGCGACTTCACGGCGGAGGCGGGCCGGATGCGACGGGAGGCGGCGGAGCGAAGCGGGCGGCGCACAGGCGGCGGGCTCGACGGGACACGGGCGCGCACGGGTTGGACGGGCGGCGGCGGACATGTCCGGCCGATATGGACATGTCCGGCGGCGGGAGGAGGACGAAAGCTAGGGTTTGGACCCGAAAATTTCGGGGGAGGCACATATTTATAGGTAGAGGGAGCTAGGAGAGTCCAAATGAGGCACGGTTTTCGCCCAGACGATCGTGATCGAACGACCGAGAGCATGGAGGGGAGTTAGATGGGTTTGGTCCACTTTGGAAGGGGTGTTGGGCTGCAAAGAGAAGGAGGCTTTACGGTTACCCGGTTAACCGTTGGAGTACCAAACGACCTCCGAATGGCACGAAACTTGACAGGCGGTCTACCGGTGCTATAAGGCCGCTTGACAAACCTCGGTCCATTCCGAGACCGTTTAACACCCGCACACGAAAAGAGGCAAAAGGGGGCGCCGGGAGACATAGGAGTGCCGGATTGCAAAACGGACAACGGGGAAAATGCTCGGATGCATGAGACGAACACGTATGCACAAAGAGATGCACATGATGACATGATATGAAATGCAGATGATGACATGTCAAAGTGCAACACGCAAGCAAATGACATGGCAACGACGGCGAATAACAGGCAGACACCTGGCGCATCGAATCCGGGGCGTTACAGTCGCCAAGGGCAAGCTCGTCGTGGTCGCCGCCCTCTTCCGGGGAGCACCCCGTGCGGCGGCCGTCTTCCTTGAACACCCTCACATAGAGAGTCGCCAGGCCCTTGTACCTGAAATGGAGTGTGCACCTCCCGCTCAGACCCCGCGCGCGGGCAAATGCCTGCCAACCGCGACTCAAGGACACGTTGCGTGCGGCAGTGACCTCGACCCCAGCCTAGGAGGCCCTGCTGCAGCAGCCGTCAGCCTGTAGCCAGAGGCTGTCGAGCCCCGTGGGCGGCCTCTCACCCGCAAAGAAGCGCGGGAGCTGGAGCCAGGTGCCAGCGGGCCTCTCTGAACACACGACAAACTCCAAGAGCGCGTCCGCGGAGTGGAAGCGCGGCCCAGGAGGTCGGGTGACCATGGCACGCCTCCCCTCATCGCAGGGGCTACCCCGTCCTCGGCGGCTCTCACCACGAGAGGAGGCACCACCGTGGCTGCCCAAGGTAACGCCGGCCCTCGAAGGACTCACCCTCGGGGTCGCGACATGTTTGCAGGAGCGACCATGGCCTATTTTGGGCTGCGGAGAACCTGGCCCCTCCTTGGGGGCTTTCCCCTTTTCGGCCGCAGAGAACCTTCTCGTTGGCACCATGGATGCTACAGCAAGAAGGCGAGACAAAGAAGAAGAAGAAGGAGCGGGCAGCGAGAAGATGGAGATGAGCGAGGGGGGCTCCACCCCTCCCTCATTTATAGCCGGAGGGAGGCCAACCGCCGGCCACCATGATCCAACGCAATGCTGATCTTTCTCTGCATGTAGTAGGCTCTTTTCAAGTCGAACGGTTGCCGAGGAAGCATGGGGAAGCAGAGATGCCCACGTCCCATCAAGAGCCACGCGTCGACCGAGGCCGCAAGCGGTTAGGGCCCGCGGCACTTTGCACTTGCCGTTTGGCTTCGCCTCGAAGCCAAGTTCGAGCGAACCTTGGGCCCGGGGGCTACTGTCGGTGTTCTGGAAACAACGGTACACAGACATGCCTACCTGCGGCCCATGGCGTGGCTCCATCGACGGCCTGGTATGGCCCCTCCCCAGCATCGACAACTCAGGACCCTCGCGAGGAGCCACGCCTCACGATGCGGACGAGACCAAGACCTCTAGAAGGAGCAGCCTCCTTAGGTTGGCTCCTGAGGAGCTGAGATTTCTATGCAAGCCTCGCCTCGCGAGGTTCGAATGACGTGAACCGTGACGACCAAGGGGAGGCGGGCGCCAGCGGGCACAGTGCAACAGTTTCCTCTTTGGTGCTAAAGAGGCAAGCACGGGCACGGAGTCCCGAGGAATCAGCCAAAGTTTTCCATTCCCATGCAACAAGACCAAGACCGCCAAGACGGAGGTCATCGCCGATCCCACCACGACGTCACAACCAGAGACTTTGCAGGCGAAGACTAGCTTTTTTCAGGATAAGATGTACTAGTTGTCTCCCTTCAAATTTGGCTGTTGTGGGATCCCTTCCCGCCTCCGTTTGGGAAGAGGACCAAGGCCAATATAAGTAGAGCAGCACCACCACCGTGGAGAGGGATCGGACCCATTCCATCCTTACACCCACGAGCTCACTCCAGCACAAGAACACACCTCCTCCTGAGGTTGTGCTCCCACTGTATTAGTTCATCCTCAGCTCCTCGAGGCCAATCCACCACAAAGCAGGAGTAGGGTTTTACCCCGCACGCCCGAACCTGGGTGAACTTATGTGTCCCATTTCCTTCCTGTACATCGAGCTAGGCCATGAGATTGGCGAGTAGGCAGACTGGGGAGGTTGAGTTCTTTGCACGCACCCCAGAGTTCTAATCTAGCAAGGGTCTGCGGAGCCTGAAATCCGATAGATAGGCCCTTCGCAGAGGGAAGCAGTGATTTGTAGAGGTGCCAGAGCTCGAGTTTTGAAAACAGAGATGAATAATATTTTGAGCGGTATGCTTTCATTGTCAACATAACAACCAAGAGATCTCGGTATCTTCCATACTAGATACATTATAGGCGGTTCCCAAACAGAATGGTAAAGTTTATACTCCCTCACCACCAACAAGCACATTCCACGGCTGGTTTGAAACAACGGGTACCGTCCAACTAACAACAGTTCTAGGCGAGTTTTGTTTGCAATTATATATTGAATTGATTTGAGCATGGGACCGGGCATCCCGGTCACCAACCATTTTCTCGTGAATGATGAGCGGAGTCCACTCATCATGAGAATAACCCACCTAGCATGGAAGATACTGATAGCCCTCAGTCGCCACATCAGCGATTCGGGCATACAAAGCAGATTATCATTTGAAGGTTTAGAGTTTGGCACATGCAAATTTACTTGGAACGGCAGGTAAATACTGCATGTAGGTAGATATGATGGACTCATATGGAACAACTTTGGGTTTATGGAAGTGGATGCACAAGCAGTATTCCCGCTTAGTATAAGTGAAGGCTAGAAAAAGACTGGGGAGCGACCAACTAGAGAGCAACAACAATCATAAACATGCATTGAGATTAACCAACATTGAGTGCAAGCATGAATAGGATATAAATCACCATGAACATAAATATCTTGGAGGCTATGTTGATTTTGTTTCAAATACATGCGTGAACATGTGCTAAGTCAAGCCACTCGAATCATTCAAAGGAGGATACCATCCTATCATATTGCATCGCAACCATTTTAAAAGCATGTTGGCACACAAGGAAAACCATTATAAACTCCTAGCTAATTAAGCAGGGCATGAGTAACTATAATCTGTATTTGTCATTGCAAACATGTTTCATCCATAATGGGCTGAATCAGGAACGATGAACTAATCATATGTACAAAAAAAGATAGGTCGAGTTCATACTAGCTTTTCCTCATCTCAATAATTTCATCATATATCGTCATCATTGCCTTTCACTTGCACGACCGAACGGTGTGGATAATAATAGTGCCCGTGCATTGGACGATGTTGGAATCTGCAAACATTTATTCAAAGGAGAGGACAAAGTAATATGGACTATTTCCTAGATTAACAATAATGCATATGAGAGCCACTCAAAATTTTCATCGTGGTCTTCTCCTCTCGACCCCAAAGAAAAGAAAAGAATTTCAAACATATACACTAAAATATTTTTTGAGTTTTTGTTTTTGTGAAGAAAGTAAAACAAGAACAAGAAAAACTATTTACATGGGAAAGCTCCCAACAAGCAAAAGAAGAACGAAAAATCTTTTTGGGTTTCATTTTAATAGTAAATGAACATGGAAAGTAAACTAAACTAGAACTAATTTGTTTTGTTTTTGTTTTTCTCAAAGTTTTTCAAACACACAAGAAGAAAGCGGGAAAAAGAAAATAAACTAACATGGACATACAATGAAAAAGTATGAAGACCGTCAACTGAAATGAGTGTGTGAACATGAATGTAATGTCGGTGAGAAATACGTACTTCCCCAAACTTGGGCCTTTGGCCTAAGTTGGTCTAGGGCCACGACTGGCCTGGATTATATCTGAAATCATAGTTGGGGTTGTACTGTGCTGCGGGCAGCGACCGCTTGGCGAGCTGCTTCTTGGAGGCGAGTGGCCTCCGCTACTCTCTCATACTCGTTCGCCTTCTCTCTAGTTATAAAATATCTCCGATATACCTGAAAGTTAAAGAAGGCAGGAGCAGGAAGGGTAATGGATGGCACGCCATCTGTCAAAGATTAGTCAGTACTGGAGGGACTATTCGTTCCTCTCAAGAAACTTGTAGCGTACCATAGCAAATCTAGAAAAGCAGGTGGTAACTCAATATCATTCCCTCTTCTGGGTACACCCAGATAGTTAGCTAAATGAGTTGCATAAATCCCACCAAATTAAGTCTCCATCTTTAGAATTAATATGTAACCTCCTCGCAATAATGCCCCCCCAAGTTATAATGCTTATCACCAAACACCGCACACTTGAGGACACTAAGATCTAGAACGCAAAGGTGGCAATGCACATCACTGGTACGCGTCGGTGTTATACACACGGTTTTTTAACCCCTTTCTGCGACAGCATTTGGAATCGTTGCCAAGTGAGTGTGGGTGATAGGGGGGTCCTTCCCACACGACCCAAAAACCATCATCGATATGGAGCCATGATCCAGAGGCCTTGCAATATGTAATCGTGTGCGATGCAACACACACTAAATTCTTTCGCACGTGTGGGATCGGTGATTAAATGTTTCTAATGATGCAGTGAAACCAAATGGTGTGTCGTAATGAACCGTTTGGTAAACAGTATGTAAGGCACATGGCCCATCGCACACGAGTTTTCTACGGAACCCGCCTGCCATGCAAGAATCCGTCGCGCATGTTTCCCAACAAATATCATGTGCGATAACGTTCTATCACAAACGGTTCAGGAGCCCCTTCGCACACACACAAGTGTTCCATACTGTTTGTGATTTGTTGTCTATCACCAATGGTTGCGGCAAGAGTGACGTGTGCTTTTTGCTTGGGATCCCACACATTTCCTGAAAAAGTTACGAATGGGATTGTATTTTACATTGGGCACGGTTTACTCCGAGTTCTCGTGTGCGATACTATATGTAGGAATATAATGTCGTACCTAGCTAGGATGCTTGGCCCACCACCTCCCACTTTGTGTCAGCGGGGCGGATGCATGTAATGATTGATACTTTTGTCATACGACAGTTGTTGTTGTCGATAAAACTCTTGGGCCAATAGATTGAACCATCATAAAAATCGCACGAGAGGGACCGCAAAACCAGCACCTCTTGCATGCCGCCCAAAATGATGTATGTTGGGAAGAGGTGATGTGTTTTTTCAATATAGAATAATGTACAATTAGATGTGGTGCCTACCTCTCGATACGGACAATAACCATGAAGTCAAGGTAGTTAAGGACGAGATACGCAAGGTTTGATGTAGGTCGAACCCAAAAATCCGAGCATGTGGGAGGGAATCCTGACAACGCATGAGCTCGAGCTTTGGTTGAGAGACATGTGATGGCGACCGGCCCTAACACGAACTAGGAGGAATCCATTCATGAGCAACACATACCCCTCATTATCGGTCAAAGGGATGATATATATACACTCGGGGAGCCTACAGATATGCGTGTCATCACAAAAAACCACACAAGGGAGACGTGGTCGATCAGAAGACCCCGTATACATTGCATGCGGGCCGAAAATATGTATGGGTACAGTGGTGTGTGATGTGTTTAAATCCCAAATGCACACCTTCGATGGGCCACCAACTACGTTACAAAGAGAACACCGTACCCGACTCCAAGCCTGGCTCAATACGTACGATGTCAATTTCCAACATTGCGGCAGCGGTGGGGGGGGGGGGGGGGGTGGGAGTGGGGGGGTCGTCCCGCACATGCGCTGAAACTTTATTTGATCTAGCATGGGACACATCTATATATATCTATACATCTATATCTATACACCTATATAGTGTGTGAATACCTTTGGAAGTTGGTCGTTGGATCAAGCCAATCTGACGGTACCGAGATGGCAAATCCGGGCACTACTGGTCGTTGGATATCATCTATATTCCACCAGATTCTGCCACATGTACAATCTAGAAGACTCCATGGTTGAACTTAAGCATAATGCACAAACCTCAAAACACAAGCACTTCTCCTTCGTTCTCTAGAATCTTCCATATCTTAATTGCCCAAACTTTTTTTTTCTAAATGAATTGTCACTTTTCCTTATTATCAATCATTAAAATTTTGTGTGGCAATAAAACATCATCATATTCCATATCTTCCATATTTCTAGAACCTCGGGGAGCGCATAGATATGTGCTGACAAGGGAGACATGCTCGAGAAGAACACCCTGCCCCCTATACCCTGCATGCAACCTGAAAAAGGTTTATATAATCGACATGACAGGTCAAGTCAATCATTCTTTAATTTTTTAGAGGAAAAAATAACCCATAAAAACATACTAGGTTTATATAATCGCCATGACAGGTCCAGCCAATCATTCTTTAATTTTTTAGAGCAAAAAATAACCCATAAAAACATAGTCTGCAAATTAGCAAAACAAGGATCCCAAGGTTTATATAATTGCCATGATAGGTCACTATAGAGATATAATATATCTCTATAATGACCGTGTCATGGCATTTAAATGAAGATTGAGATATGCAACTTCCCACCGGGTCACCCTTCCTTGGACTACTCTAGTCCGAGCACGGTTAACTTCTGCGTTCTATTCGACTAGGCTAGCGGATGGGAAGTCGCCCCTTGCTCATAAGAATTGCCTCCTTGCCATTAAGGCGTTTCACGCTGGTCACCCTATGGAACCTACTCCCTCCTATCACACACATTTGTGCTTTTAGAAACTATGTGGGATATTTTACATGGCCGGTGTGTCGTCGCTAGCCTTCAATGAGCACATACACTGGTAGCGGGAAAACGATGGGAGAAGAGGTGGGAAACCAATGAGAGGAGTGGCAAGAAACGGTAGCCTGTTTAGAAAACCTAGTAGAGAAGGAAGCGTGAGCTAGCACGACGCATGCGCACAGTGCTTACCCATCTACTGCATGTGCTGTCGAAAGGGCTCAGGGTTGTCGTTCGATCTGGGAGCATCCAACGGTGCACACGTATGATCCGTGGGGTTTGGGTTCTGGCCAATTAGAATGCACAACTCAGATCGCGCACGCAGCAGGGGGGAAGAATATCATACGGAAACCAACATTCGGTGGAAACCAGTGAAGACCACGAGAAAAAGATGTTTTGAAGTTTCATTTTTTTTTGAAGAAAATGCAGGATGTTAAGAGCATGATGTTTTATTGCGACACAAAATTTCAAGTTGAAACACATTACGAGATGTGAGCTATGAAAAAGACAAATTCAACATTGAATTAGTAATGTCACTATTCAGGGCTGAATTTGTCTATTTCATAGCTCACATCTCGTAATGTTTTTCAACTTGAAATTTTGTGTCGCAATAAAACATCACCTTCTTAACATCCCACATTTTTCGGATTTTTATGAAACTTTAAAATATGGTTTCCACGAAGTTTTCATTGAATATCGGCTTTCGTGAGTGAACCGCGTGCTATTTGAAAACATTTCGTGAGAAGAATCTCGGTTTTTAAATCCCCGTAAATCCAAAACTGTTTTCGAAAATCGTGAAACCTCGCATGGTGTCACGACATGGCCCTTATATGTCCAGGAATTTTTTCGTCCATTGTGGCGCAAGTTTTATTACAAGCCTCTTACAAACCGGAGCTTCTCTCAAATAAGCCTCGTGGTTCCGATAGGGAAACGTGTCCCCCTTGTGAGCGAAACGTAATCACTGCCTCTTTTCGCCTTGTATTTTCTTCTACGGGCAACATGGAACGACATGATATATGTGCTGAAATTTAAACTTATTCAGGGTTCGTTTGGCCTTTTTATACACTAATTGAGTTTCCTAGGCATTTAATGTCGATAATTCAAATACATGCTCCAGTTCACCAAAATGGCTAGAAAATTTATACATGTGTCATTGGGTGTATGTTTATGTTGCGGAACACAGTAATTTCAAAAAAATTCCTACGCACGCGCATCATCCATCTAGGTGATGCATAGCAATGAGAAGGGAGAGTGTTTTCTAAGTACCCTCATAGACCGAAAGCTGAAGTGTTATGACAACACGGTTGATGTAGTCGTACGTCTTCACGATCCGACCGATCCTAGTACCGAAATTACGACACTCCGCGATCTGCACACGTTCAGCTCGGTGACGTCCCTCGAACTCTCGATATAGCTGAGTGTCGAGGGAGAGCTTCGTCAGCTTGATGGCATGATTACGTTGATGATTAAATTACCGACGCAGGGCTTCGCCTAAGCACTGTAACAGTATGACCGAGGTGGATTATGGTGGAGGGGGGCACAAAGACAATGTCAACTCGTGTATGTTTGGGGTGGCCCCTGGCTACGTATATAAAGGAGCAAGGGGAGGTGGCCGGCGGGCTCATAGGGTGCGCCCCAAGCGGGGAATCCTACTCCTACTAGGAGTAGGTTCCCACTTTCCTAGTCCAACTATGAGGGAAGGAAAGAGGAGGAGGGGAGAAGGAAAGAGGGGGCAGGCCGCCAAAGACCTAAACCAATTCGGTTTGGGCCTAGGGGGCACACCCCACACTTCCTTGCTGCCCTCTATTTCCACTAAGGCCCATGAAGGCCCATTGACCACCCCCGTAATTCCTCAGAACTCTCTGGTACTCCGGAAAAATACCCGAATCACTCGGAACCTTTCCGCTGTCCGAATATAGCCTTCCAATATATCGATCTTTACGTCTTGGCCATTTCGAGACTCCTCATCATGTCCGTGATCTCATCCGGGACTCCGAACAACCTTCGGTACATTAAATCACATAAACTCATAATACCGATCGTCACCAAACGTTAAGCGTGTGGACCCTACGGGTTTGGGAACTATGTAGACATGACCGAATCTCATCTCCGGTCAATAACCAACAGCGGAAACTGGATGCTCATATTGGTTTCTACATATTCTACGAAGATCTTTATCGGTCAAACCGCATAACAACATACTTTGTTCCCTTTGTCATCGGTATATTACTTGCCCGAGATTCAATCGTCGGTATCTCAATACCTAGTTCAATCTCATTACCGGAAAGTCTCTTTACTCGTTCCGTAATGCATGAACCCGCAACTAACTCACTAGTCACATTGCTTGCAAGGCTTATAGTGATATGCATTACCGAGAGGGCCCAGAGATACCTCTCTGACAATCGGAGTGACAAATCCTAATCTTGATCTATGCCAACTCAACAAACACCATCGGAGACACCTGTAGAGCATCTTTATAATCACCCAGTTACGCTAGACGCTTTGATAGAACACTAAGTGTTCCTCAGGTATTCAGGAGTTGCATAATCTCATAGTCATAGGAACATGTATAAGTCATGAAGAAAGCAGTAGCAATAAACTAAACGATCATAATGCTAAGCTAACGGATGGGTCTTGTCCATCAGATCATTCTCTAATGATGTGATCCCGTTCATCATGTGACAACACATGTCTATGGTCAGGAAACTTAACCATATTTGATTAACGAGCTAGTCAAGTAGAGGCATACTAAGGGACACTCTGTTTTGTCTATGTATTCACAAATGTACTAAGTTTCCGGTTAATACAATTCTAGCATGAATAATAAACATTTTATCATGATATAAGGAAATATAGATAACAACTTTATTATTGCCTCTAGGGCATATTTCCTTCGATCTCCCACTTGCACTAGAGTCAATAATCTAGTTCACATCGCCATGTGATTTAATAGCAATTGCTCACATCGTCATGTGATTTAACACTGTAGTTCACATCGCCATGTGACCAATACCCAAAGGTTTTACCAGAGTCAATAATCTAGTTCACATCGCCATGTGATTAACACCCAAAGAGTACTAAGGTGTGATCATGTTTTGCTTGTGAGAGAGGTTTAGTCAATGGGTCTGCCACATTCAGATCTGTATGCATTTTGCAAATTTCTATGTCTACAATGCTCTGCATGGAGCTACTCTAGCTAAATGCTCCCACTTTCAATATGTATCCAGATCGAGACTTAGAGTAATCCAGATCGGTGGCAAAGCTTGCATCCACGTAACTCTTTACGACGAACTCTTTATCACCTCCATAACCGAGAAATATTTCCTTAGCCCTCTAAGGATAATTCTGACCAATATCAAGTGATCTACTCCTAGATCACTATTGTGCTCCCTTGCCAAACTCAGGGCAGGGTATATAATAGGTCTGGTACACAGCATGGCATACTTTATAGAACCTTTGGCTGAGGCATAGGGAATGACTTTCATTCTCTCTGTATCTTCTGTCGTGGTCGGGCTCCGAGTCTTACTCACATTCACACCTTGTAACATAGGAAAGAACTCCTTGTTTGACTATTCCATTTTGAACTACTTCAATGTAACGACCAAACCTCGAAGGATTTGAGTCTCTGGCTTACCGTGCTAGTCCCTGGATCGAACACGCTAGCACACACAGTATAGATGAATACCAAAATAGCAAGTGCATCATTTATTACAATGTATGATCCAGAGTATATAAAATAAAACAATCTGCATCACTTGGCTAGCTTTATTCAATCAAACAACGGAAAAGTAGCAGAAAATAATGATGAGTCCCATCATAGACCACTGGCGATGCTGAGTGCAGACTCGCCACCCTAACGGTACCTTACCCTTCGTCTGAATGCCCTGCAACATGAGACGTTGCAGCCATATAGGTCAATACTTTGAATGTATTGGCAAGTTACACATGAGTAATAATAAAGCAGACCTACATGTATATGCATAGTACAACAAAGGAAGGCTTGAAGGTTTATTTTTGCAGAAAGATGATTTTATCCTAATAACTACCTAATAGTCAAACTTTTATTTAGTTCTTTTATTACTAGAATTAAATACACAAGGTTGAGTTGGCAAAAATCAACTCCAACCTACCCTTTATTAAGTTGCCCAACAAATTTATTAAGTGTCACATCTGTTAAGATCATCCAACAACTGTAATGGCATAGTCGCTCAAATTTACCCATAACCAGGCACGGCTAATCATGATTAGTTTTAATACTCTCTGAGTTTTGCACACTTTACCCTCTAGACTCAACCCAAGATTGAGACGAAGTCTTTCGTAAGCAGTCACCTCCACCCCGGCAGCCGTACACCTACTCATATCTACATCTGCTAGCTTACCTGGGCGAGGATCCCACAACCTGCTCAACTAAGCCAGAGCCCATTTAGCTAGTAGTTGCGCATGGAAGCTACTATTCACTAAGTCTGTCTGTACTTTTTGAGCCTGGGCGGCCGTCCACTTACATTCGGAGTATAAACCATGATGTTCTTGAAACCACCCTTCAATACCAATTCCGCCCAGAGGTGAATTAAGTCCTTAATTACTACTCAATTTTTTATATTTATAATACTCACATAAGCTCAATGAATACACGAACCACCCCTATCTACAAAGCATATCAAACTACAACTACCACGATTTGCAAAGACGGGAAGATAGGTCAACAACATAGCTCAAAATATATAATACTCCTATACATGCATACATTCGTAGTGTGATATAACTACATGCTTAGAAAAACGATAGGTAAAGGATGATCAACATGTAACTTGCCTTGGTTCTGGTTCAGAAAGTCACACTGCAGACAATAGCTCGCGTCGCACTCCGGACAATCTACACGTTTCACACAATTCAACAAATCATTCATCGGAACAGGAATAGAACCAAAATAAAACCAACAGCAAGAAAACCATTTCTGAAACTCAACAATAGCAGCATAACAGCACCTAAATTGCACTACGGTCAAAACGCAAAAAGAATCACTTAAACCGACAAATGGTTTGACAGTTATGGCCTCCGGAAGTTCTAATTCAAACTTGAACAAATTCAAATTTGAAAAGTGCAAACATGTGAGATTTTGGTAGAGTGATAAAGTGCTGGTTTTTTTCAGTGCATAGGAAAAATAATTACCTAAATTGGAGCTATAGACTAAAAGATATAGCTAGTTGAATTTTGGATAAAGATCTATGAAAAACAAAAAAACAGAAATCTCCTGGGCACTGTAGCAACTCCTCTGCGTGTCCTGTATCGAACTACCACGTGGCATCACGCGATTGGCCGGGGTTTGCTGTGTGTGCATGCTCACCGGAAATAGAGGAAAAACGGCGGTGGCTTCGGGCGTCGGCGGCAGCGCTCCTCCGGTGGGTCTCCGGCGAAGAAGAAGGGACGGACGGGTGCAGCGTCGAGTGGCGGAGGCGGTGTTGAAGTCGGACGGCGGTGGGGCGTGCTCTACGGGCGGCGGCGACCACGTGAACCTCGGTGCTCCGGCGGCGGTGGACGTCGGTGGCGGCGGCGTTCGGCTGCGTCTCTGGCGACAACAAGGTGTCAGAAAAGTGCGCCGTTGAAGGGGAAGTTGAACGGAGAAAATAGCGTGGCCTTAGGTGTCCTTACGGTGGCGTAAGGAGGCGGTGAACGACGGCGGCCACGAGCTACTCCGGCGAGATCCAAAACACCCCAGGCGGCTTGTGCAGCAGAAGGAGGGTGAAACGAGGGTTACGGGGTCTCCCTTAGGGCTTTGGTCTCGCACACGGCAGGTCGGGTGCGTGCTGGGTTGGCTAGGGCGCAAGTGCGAGTCGGGCGCGGCCTCGGCGTGCGTGCGCGCGGCGGTCGAGCGGTATCCAGCTCGGGGAAGAAACAGGGGCGCGGGGTGGGGTCCGCTGGCAGCGGCTGAGGCGATGAAGGGCTGCGGTGCTGGCGGCGCGTACCGCTACGGGTGCCCACCTGGGCCGCGGGGAGGTAAGGCGCTGGGGCGCTGGGCCACAGCGCTCTACTAGGCCGGCTGGCTCTGCAGGCCACGCCATGGCGCCAAGCCATGCTTTTTCCTTTTCTTTAAACAAAAACTACAGCAGTAAAAATAACTAAAAATAAAACAACAGTATAAAAACTAAATAAAAATACGTAGACACACAGTAAAATGTATACTACTAACATAAACTACAGGAACACTAGTTCCTCACGTAATGCAATTTTTGTAAAATAATTTTGATCCAATAAGCACTCAAACAACAATAAAACAATCAAATAAAATATTTTGCAGATTAAAAAAGTACCAAATCATATCAGATGAACTGGAAACAATATTCTGCACATTATGAACATTTTTAAACAGGGGAGAAGTCATGTTATCTCCACTCCAAATAAATTGCCTTTTTGTTGCATAATGATTTGAATATTCTGAAAAAGCAAATAATGCAATAAAAATATGATATGCATATGAATGATCTAATAACATCCTAATTTAGTAATATTGGGATGTTACAAACCTACCCCCCTTAAGATGAATCTCGCCCTCGAGATTCGGGCTGGCTAGCAAATAGGTCTGGGTGATCCTGCCTGAGATCTTCCTCTCGTTCCTAGGTAGCTTCCTCCTCGGTGTGATGATCCCACTGAACCTTGCATAACTTAATTGTCTTGGTGCGAGTAACTCTCGCTGCTGTCTCGAAAAATCTTCATAGGCTTCTCCTCATATGTGAAATCAGCCTCCAACTGAATTGCCTCAAGTGGCACCGTGTCCCTCAATGGAACATCCATCATCTCTGCATGGCACTTCTTCAACTGAGATACATGAAACACATTATGAACACCTGACAAGGATTCTGGCAACTACAGCTGATAAGCTACCTCTCCTGTACGCTCCAAGATCTTGTAAGTCCCCACAAAACGTTGTGCTAACTTAACGTTGATTCCAAACCTCTTAATTCCACGAAGTGGTGAAACTCGAAGATATGCACGGTCTCCTACCTCATATGTCACCTCCTTACGTTTAGCATCCGTGATAACTCTTCCGCCGGACTGTGCTATCTTCACTGTCACGAATCAACTTGACCTTCTCCTCAAAGATCCCCGATCAAGTCTGGTCCAAAGAACCGACGTTCTCCAACCTCATCCCACATCAACGGTGTCCTGCACTTCCTACCATACAATACCTCAAATGGTGCCATCTTCAGACTAGCCTGATAACTGTTATTATATGAGAACTCTACATAAGGTAAATTATCATCCCAACTGGACCCTGATACGTCTTCAACATATCTATAATTTTTGATTGTTCCATGCTATTATATTACCCCTTTTGGATGTTTATGGGCTTTATTTTGCACATTTATATCATTTTTGGGACTAACCTACTAACCGGAGGCCCAAGCCATATTGCTGTTTTTTTTGCCTATTTCAGTATTTCGAAGAAAAGGAATATCAAACGGAGTCCAAACGGAAAGAAACCTTCGGGAGCGTGATTTTTGGAACGAACGTGATCCGGAGAGCTTGGAGTGCAAGTCAAGAAGCTTCCGAGGACCACACGAGATAGTGCCCCCCCCCCCTGTAGGGCGCGCCCCCTATCTCGTGGGCCCCTCGGGCGGCCACCGATGTACTTCTTCCTCCTATATATACCTACGTACCCCGAGAACATCCGGGGGCACCACAAAACACAATTTCCACCGCCAGAACCTTCTCAGATCCGCGAGATCCCATCTTGAGCCTTCGGCCAAGACTCTGAGGGGGGGGAATCAACCACGGAGGGCCTCTACATCAACATCCTTGCCCCTCCGATGAGTTGTGAGTAGTTTACCACAGACCTACAGGTCCATAGTTATTAGCTAGATGGCTTCTTCTTTCTTTTTGGATCTCAATACAATGTTCCCCCCCTCTCTTGTGGAGATCTATTCGATGTAAACTCTTTTTGCGGTGTGTTTGTCAAGATCCGATGAATTGTGGATTTATGATCAAGTTTATCTATGAATACTATTTTAATCTTCTCTCAATTCTTTTATGTATGATTGAGTTATCTTTGCAAGTCTCTTCGAATTATCAGTTTGGTTTGGCCTACTAGATTGGTCTTTCTTGCCATGGGAGAAGTGCTTAGCTTTGGGTTCAATCTTGCGGTGTCCTTACCCAGTGACAAAAAGGGTTGCAAGGCATGTATTGTATTGTTGCCATCGAGGAGAACAAGATGGGGTTTATATCATATTGCATGAGTTTATCCCTCTACATCATGTCATCTTGCTTAATGCGTTACTCTGTTCTTATGAACTTAATACTCTAGATGCAGGCAGGAGTCGGTCGATGTGTGGAGTAATAGTAGTAGATGCAGGCAGGAGTCGATCTACTTGTTATGGACGTGATGCCTATATACATGATCATGCCTAGATAATCTCAAAACTATGCGCTTTTCTATCAATTGCTCGACACTAATTTGTTCACCCACCGTAATACTTATGCTATCTTGAGAGAAGCCACTAGTGAAACCTATGGCCCCCGGGTCCATCTCTTATCATATTTGCTTCCAATCTACTTTTATTTGCATGCTTACTTTTTGCATCTATATTATAAAATACCAAAAATATATTTATCTTATCTAACTATCTTTATTAGATCTCACTTTCGCAAGTGGCCGTGAAGGGATTGATAACCCCTTTATTGCGTTGGTTGCGAGTTCTCAGTTTGTTTGTATAGGTGCATGGGACTTTTGAGGAGCCTCCTACTGGATTGATACCTTGGTTCTCAAAACTGAGGGAAATACTTACGCTACACTTGCTGCATCACCCTCTCATCTTCAAGGAAAACCAACGCAAGCTCAAGACGTAGCAGACCCATAGTCCAAAGCACAAGCACTCAATATATCCTCCAAAATCTGATTTACCCTCTCCGTCTGCCCATCTGTCTGTGGATGGAAAGCTGTACCGAACTCCAACCTGGTGCCCAAGGATTCATGCAACTGACGCTAAAATTTGGATGTGAACTGAGTACCTCTATCAGACACTACCTTCCTTGGAACTCCATGCAGACAAACAATTTTAGACATATAAATTTTTGCTAGCTGAGCACTGGTATAAGTAGTCTTTACCGGGATGAAGTGAGCAACTTTAGTCAAACGATCAACAACTACCCAAATAGAATCATAACCTGACCGAGTCCTAGGTAAACCTGTAATGAAGTCCATACCAATCTCATCCCACTTCCAATCAGGTATAGGCAATGGCTGTAACAAACCTGCCGGGTCTCCTCGATGTTCTGCTTTAACCCTCCGCACACATCACATGTCGCAATATATCCAGCAATTTCCCTCTTCAGGCTAGGCAACCAAATTTTTTCCCTCAAATCCAAATACATCTTAGTATTACCTGGATGAATAGAATAAGGTGAATCATGCGCCTCGTGAAGAATCAACTTCCTGATATCTGCATCTTGAGGTACACAAATACACTTCTCAAACCATATGGCTCCATGTTCATCCTCATGGAAACCTTCTGCCTTACCTTTAACCATGTTCTCTTTTATCTCAGCGACCTCCTTATCACCCTTTTGAGCTTCTCTGATCCAGTCAAGCAAAGTAGGCTTTACCTCCAATGTTGCTAAATATCCCTTAGGAACAATCTCCAACCTGAGAATCCTGAACGGCTCACATAACTCCGGTGGCATATCATCAATATTAATTGCATTAGCATGGCTCCTACGACTCAATGCATCAGCAACAACATTAGCCTTACCAAGATGATACTGCACATTCAAATCATAATCCTTAATAAGCTCCAACCATCTCCTCTGCCTGAGGTTCAAACGCTTCTAAGTAAAAATATACTTCAAGCTCTTATGATCAGTAAATATATCACAATGATTACCAATAAGATATGGCCTCCAAGTTTTCAATGCATGCACAACTGAAGCTAACTCCAAATCATGTGTAGGATAATTATGCTCATGATTCTTAAGCTGACGTGAAGCATATGAAACATCTTTACCTTCCTGCATCAAAACACTCCCAAGTCCTTGATGAGAAGCATCACAATATACCTGGAAGTCCTTATGTATATCCGGCAGAGTCAAGATCGGTGTCAGTAACCAAGCTACCGCTTCAACTCCCCGAAAGCTGGCTTCACATTCATCAGTCCAAACAAACTTCTTATCATTCTTCAACAATTGAGTCATAGGCTTTGCAATCTTGGAAAAGTTCTCAATAAACCTCCTGTGATAACCTGCAAGGCCCAAAAAGCTGCGAATCTCTCCAACTGTCGTGGGTGTCTCCCACTCAGAATCGCAGCAACCTTAGATGGATCAACTGCAACTCCATTACCTGACACAACATGTCCAAGGAAAGCTACCTCATCCAGCCAAAACTCACATTTGCTGAACTTGGCATACAACTGATGTTCCCTCAGTTTCTCCAATACCAAAAGCAGATGCACCTCATGCTCTTGCTTATTCTTGGAGAACGCCAATATATCATCAATGAAAACAACCACAAATTTATCCAAGAACTCCATAAACACCTTGTTCATCATATTCATGAAGTATGCAGGAGTGTTAGTCAATCCAAATGACATAACAGTATATTCATACAACCCATACCTCGTAGTAAAAGCAGTCTTTGGAATATCTTGCTCACGGATCTTTAATTGATGATAACCAGAACGAAGGTCAATCTTAGAAAACACAGTAGCTCCCTCCAGCTGGTCAAACAGATCATTTATCATAGGCAAAGGATACTTATTCTTAATGCTTACCTCATTCAGAGAATGATAATCAACACACATCCTCAAGGTCCCATCCTTCTTCTCCACAAACAAAACTGGAGCTCCCCAAGGTGATGAACTTGGGCGAATAAATCCTTGTGCCTGGAATTCTCTTATCTGCTTCTTCAATTCCTCCAACTCTTGAGGAGGCATTCTATATGGTCTCTTTGCAATAGGTCCAGTGCCTGGTATTAAATCAATAAGAAACTCAATATCTCTATCTGGTGGCATACCTGGCAACTCCTCTGGAAACACATCTGGAAAATCCCTAACGACTGGCACCTCTTCCAGGCTACCCCCCTTAAGAGAGTTCACCTGTACCTGCTTATGCTTATACTTACATACACAATTGATCCTCTTCCCTCCTGTTGCACTAAGAGTAATAGATCGACTGGCACAATCAATAAGACCCTCATACTTGATCATCCAGTCCATACCTAAAATAATATCCAGACCTTGTGACTTCAATATAATCAAATCTGTAGGAAAAACATGCTTCCCAATAGACAAAGGCATCTGAAAACAACCCAAACTTGCTGCCATCTCAGCCCCCAGATAACTTACTAGAATAGGTGACTTAAGTACTACGATAGGCAGCTTATGTTTATCCACAAATACCCATGATATGAATTAATGTGATGCACCAGAATAAAAAAGAACAAGCGCATGTATTGAATTGATCAAAAACTTACCAATCACTACACCAGGTTCATTGTAGACCTCCTCTACATTAACATGGTTGACATGACCCCTTTCGATGGGGTTTGGCTTGCTCACTCCTGAATTCCCATTACCGTTTTTGCTCTCTGGACAAGCATTGGAGTAGTGGCCCATCTGCCTACACTTATAGCACTGAACCTGACTAATATCCCTCTGCACATGCATACTCTGGTGGCTCTGGTTATTATTTCCTCCATTACCATTACATTACCTCTACCATCGTCATTGTCACTCTTGTGCCCATTGTGATGATGGTGGCCATTATGGTTGTGTCCATTCCCTCCATGGTGATTATGGTGTCCATTACCTCCACGATGATTATGTCCATTAGCTCCATTACCATGATATGAAGTGCGTGGCTTCTACTGTGGTCCTGAATTATACCTGTTATTGTTGTTGTACTTCCTCTTGCAATTCTCTATGGCATGTTGCTTTCCCTCTAGCACAATAGCCTTATCAATCAGGTCCTAAAAATTCCTAAAAGTGGCCACTGTCAACTAAAGGCTCAAGTCATCATTTAGGCCCTCCAAGAATTTATCATGCCTAGCTGCATCAGTGTGAACATCATTAGGAGCATAACATGCAAGATTATTAAATTCCTCCACATAAGCATTAACTGTGCGACCTCCCTGGCACAAACTGCGAAACTCCTTCTTTTTCAGACTCATAGCACCAGCAAACACATGTGCAACACGGAAAGCATCCTGAAACTGAGGCCATGTGATAGTAGCAATGGGTTAAGTGACCAAGTAGTTGTCCCACCAAGCTGCAGCAGGACCCTCCAACAAATGTGAGGCAAACCTCACCCTCTCTACATCAGTGCATCCAACCGTCTCCAGGTTCCTATTTACCGCACGGAGCCAGTCATCAGCCACAATAGGTTCAGGGGAACTGGAGAACCTCTGAGGATTCAACCTCAAGAACCTGGTAAGCATATCCACTGGTGGAGGTGGCAGTGGATTGTTGTTGTTATTGTTGTTGTTCTGGTTCTGGACAAGCAACTGGATCAACTGAGCTTGTGCCTGAAGCAACTGCTGAATGTATGGCGGTACATCATTGCCATTGTTGTCTCCTCCTATAGCATTACGCATATTATCATGCCTCGGCGGCATCTAGTGGGCAAGGATAGAAGAGTTATAGATCAAGCCAACAAAACACAATGTATATATAAATATATTCTACCCATATGCATAATATGATCAAGCCAACAAAACACAACAACAAATAACACCAATAAACAAACAACAAACAACAAACAATATGATAATATTATATATATAGTCAAATAATTTTGACACTAAGCAATTTGACAAACAACTACCAATCCAGCAAACAATCTAGTATCTTCATACCACAAAAGTGGACATAATCAGATACGCTAACACGATAACGTTGCAATATAAAACAAACATGAATGGTGGTCTCAGCACTAGTTCCTACTTAACTGTTCAAGATACTTGAGGGATTACTAATAAATAGCAAGAAGTATAGCTAGTTTATAAAATAACTTCCACTCCTATGGCTTTTCTAATCCATTTTCTAGGGTCACGTCCTACAGTCAACACCTTTGCTCGATACCATCTCAGAACGACCAAACCTCGAAGGATTTGAGTCTCTGTGCTTACCGTGCTAGTCCCTGGATTGAACTTGCTAGCACACACAGTATAGATGAATACCAGAATAGCAAGTGCATCATTTATTACAACATATGATCCAGAGTATATAAAATAAAACAATCTGCATAGCACTTCACTAGCTTTATTCAATCAAACAGCGGAAAAGTAGCAGAAAATAACGATGAGTCCCATCATAGCCCACTAGCGATGCTAAGTGTAGACTCGTGACCCTAACGGTACCTTACTCTTCTTCCGAATATCCTGTAACATGAGAAGTTGCAGCCATATAGGTCAATACTTTGAATGTATTGGCAACTTACACAGTTGTAATAATAAAGCAGACCTACATGTATATGCATAGTACAACAAAGGAAGGCTTGAGGGTTTATTTTTGCAGAAAGCTAATTTTATCCTAATAACTACCTAATAGTCAAATTTTTATTTAGTTCTTTTATTACTACAATTAAATACACAAGGTTGAGTTGGCAAAAATCAACTCCAACCTACCCTTTATTAAGTTTCCCAACAAATTTATTAAGTGTCACATCTGTTAAGATCATCCAACAACTGTAATGGCATAGTCGCTCAAATTTACCCATAACAGGGGGCATGGCTAATCATGATTAGTTTTAATACTCTGTAGAGTTTTGCACACTTTACCCACTAGACTCAACCCGAAGATTGAGACGAAGTCTTCGAAGGCCACCTCCACCCCGGCAAGGTGCACCTACTCATATCTACATCTGCTAGCTTACCTTGGCAAGGATCCCACAACCTACTCAACTAAGCCAGAGCCCATTTAGCTAGTGGTTGCGCATGGAAGCTACTAGTCACTAAGTCTGTCTGATCTTTTTGAGCCTGGGCGGCCGTCCACTTACATTCAGAGGGTATAAACCATGATGTTCTTGAAACCACCCTTCAATACCAATTCCGCCCAGAGGTGAATTAAGTCCTTAATTACTACTCCATTTGTTATATTTATAATCCTCACATAAGCTCAATGAATACACGAACCACCCCCGTCTACCAAGCATAGCAAACTACAACTACCACGATTTGCAAAGACGGGAAGATAGCTCAATAGCATAGCTCAAAATATATAATACTCCTATACATGCATATATTCATAGTGTGATATAACTACATGCATAGAAAAACGATAGGTAAAGGATGATCAACATGTAACTTACCTTGATTCTGGTTCAGAAAGTCACACTCCTGACAATAGCTCGCGTCGCACTATGGACAATCTACACATTTCACACAATTCAACAAAGCATTCATCCGAACACGAATAGAACCAAAATAAAACCAACAACAATAAAACCATTTCTGAAACTCAACAACAATAGCATAACAACACCTAAATTGCACTACAGTCACAACGCAAAAAGAATCACTTAAAACCGACAAACGGTTTGAGAGTTATGGCCTCCGGAAGTTTTAATTCAAACTCGAACGAATTAAAATTTGAAAAATGCAAACATGTGAGATTTTGGTACTGTGATAAAGTGCCGGTTTTTGTGAGTGCATAGGATAAATAATTACCTAAATTGGAGCTATAGACTAAAAGATATAGCTAGTTGAATTTTGGATGAAGATCTGTGAAAAACAAAAAGAAATAGAAATCTCCTGGGCACTGTAGCAACTCCTATGCCTGTCCTGTATCGAACTTCCACGTGGCATCACACGATTGGCCGGGGTTTGCTGTGTGTGCGTGCTCACCGAAATCAGAGGAAAAACGGCAGTGGCTTCGGGCGTCGGCGGCGGCGCTCCTCCGGTGGGTCTCCAGCGAAGACGAAGGGACGGACGGGTGCAGCGTCGAGTGGCGGAGGCGGTGGTGAAGTCGGACGGCGGTGGGGCGTGTTCTGCGGGCGGCGGCGACCACGTGAACCTCGGTGCTCATCTGGCGGTGGACGTCGGTGGCGGCGGCGTTCAGTTGCGTCTCCAGCGACAACAAGGTGTCAGAAAAGTGCGTCGTTGAAGGGGAAGTTGAACGGAGCAAATAGCATGGCCGTAGGTGTCCTTACGGTGGCGGAAAGAGGCGGTGAACGACGGCGACCATGAGCTACTCCGGCAAGATCCAAAACACCCCAGGCGTCTCGGGTAGCAGAAGAAGGGTTAAACGAGGGTTACGGGGTCTCCCTTAGGGCTTTGGTCTCGCACACGGTAGGTCGGGTGCGTGCTGGGATGGCTAGGGCGCAAGCGCGAGTCAGGCGCGGCCTCGGCATGTGGGCACGCGGCGGTCGAGCGGTGTCCGGCTCGGGGAAGAAACAAGGGCGCGGGGTGTGGTCCGCTGGCAGCGGCTGAGGCGATGAAGGGCTGCGGTGCTGGCGGCGCTGCATCGCCGGGTGTCCACCGGGCATGGGAGGTAAGGCGCTGGGCCTGGCCACGCTCTACTAGGCCGGCTGGTTGTCTGCAGGCCAAGAAGCACTGTGGCCAAGGCCATGCGTTTTCCTTTTCTTAAAACAAAAACAACAGGAGTAAAAATGACTAAAATTAAAACAACAGTATAAAAACTAAATAAAAATACGTAGACACACAGTAAAATGTATACTACTAACATAAACTACAGGAACACTAGTTCCTCACCTAATGCAATTTTTGTAAAATAATTTTGATGCAATAAGCCACTCAAACAGCAATAAAACAATCAAATAAAATATTTTGGAGATTAAGAAAAATACCAAAACATATCAGATGAACTGGAAACACACATTATGAACATTTTTAAACAGGTGAGAAGTCATGTTATCTCCACTCCAAATAAATTGCCTTTTTGTTGCATAATGATTTGAATATTCTGAAAAAGCAAATAATGCAATAAAAATATGATATGCATATGAATGATCTAATAACATCCTAATTTAGGAAAGTTGGGATGTTACATTCAAAAACTTGTCAGGGTATGTACTCATTGAAAAAACTTATCAAGCGTCTTGATCTATCTCTATAGATCTTGATGCTCAATATGTAAGCAGCTTCACCGAGGTCTTTCTTTGAAAAAACTCCTTTCATACATTCCTTTATGCTTTCCAGAAAATTTTACATCATTTCCGATCAACAATATGTCATTCACATATACTTATCAGAAAGGCTCTAGTGCTCCCACTCACTTTCTTGTAAATACAGGCTTCACCGCAAGTCTGTATAAAACTATATGTTGTGATCAACTCATGAAAGCGTATATTCCTACTCCAAGATGCTTGCAACATTCCATAGATGGATCGCTGGAGCTTGCACATTTTGTTAGCACCTTTAGGATTTACAAAACCTTCTGGTTGCATCATATACAACTCTTCTTTAATAAATCCATTAAGGAGTGCAGTTTTGTTATCCATTTGCCAGATTTCATAAAATCTGGCAATTGCTAACATGATTCAGACTGACTTAAGCATCGCTATGAATGAGAAAATCGCACCGTAGTCAACACCTTGAACTTATTGAAAACCTTTCGCGACAAGTCGAGCTTTGTAGATAGTAACACTACCATCAGCGTCTGTCTTCCTCTTGAATATCCATTTATTCTCTATGGATTGTCGATCATCGAGCAATTCAACCAAAGTCCATACTTTGTTCTCTTACCTGGATCCTATCTCAGATTTTATGGCCTTAAGCCATTTCGTGGAATCTGGGATCATCATCGCTTCCTCATAGTTCGTAGGTTCGTCATGGTCTAGTAACATGATTTCTAGAATAGGATTACCATACCACTCTGGTGCGGAACATACTCTGGTTGACCTACGAGGTTCGGTAGTAACTTGACCTGAAGTTTATGATCATCATCATTAACTTCCTCACTAATTGGTGTAGGCATCACTGGAACTGATTTCTGTGATGAACTACTTTCCAAGTCGGGAGCAGGTACAATTACCTCATCAAGTTCTACTTTCCTCCCACTCACTTCTTTCGAGAGAAACTTCTTCTCTAGAAAGGATCTATTCTTAGCAACAAAGATCTTGCCTTCGGATCTGTGATAGAAGGTGTACCCAACATTTTCTTTTGGGTATCTTGTGAAACACACTTCTCCGATTTGGGTTTGAGCTTATCAGGTTGAAACTTTTTCACATAAGCATCGCAACCCCAAACTTTAAGAAACGACAGCTTAGGTTTCTTGCCAAACCATAGTTCATACGGTGTCGTCTCAACGGATTTAGACGGTGCCCTATTTAACATGAATGTAGCTATCTCTAATGCTTAACCCCAAAACGATAGTGGTAAATCGGTAAGAGACATCATAGATTGCACTATATCCAATAAAGTACGGTTATGATGTTTGGACACACCATTACGCTGTGGTGTTCCAGGTGGCGTGAGTTGTGAAACTATGTCACATTGTTTTAAATGAAGGCCAAACTCGTAACTCAAATACTCGCCTCTGTGATCAGATCGTAGAAACTTTATTTTCTTGTTATGATGATTCTCCACTTCATTCTGAAATTCTTTGAACTTTTCAAATGTTTCAGACTTGTGTTTCATTAAATAGATATACCCATATCTGCTCAAATTTTCCGCGAAGGTTAGAAACTAACGATACCCGCTGCGAGCCTCAACACTCATCGGAGCACATACATCAGTATGCATTATTTCCAATAAGCCAGTTGCTCGCTCAATTGTTCCGGAGAACGGAGTCTTAGTCATCTTACCCATGAGGCATGGTTCGCAAGCATCAAGTGATTCCAAAAACCAATCAACATGGAGTTTCTTCATGTGCTTTACACCAATATGACCTAAATGGCAGTGCCACAAATAAGTTGCACTATCATTATCAACTTTGCATCTTTTGGCATGTATATTATGAATATGTGTATCACTACGATCGAGATTCAATAAACCATTCACCTTGGGTGTATGACCACAGAAGGTTTTATTCATGTAAACAGAATAACAATTATTCTTTGAGTTAAATGAATAAACTTATTGCAATAAACATGATCCAATCATATTATGCTCAACGCAAACACCAAATAAAATTTATTTTAGGTTCAACACTAATCCCAAAGGTAAAGGGTGTGTGCGATGGTGATCTTATCAACCTTGGAATCTCTTCCAACACACATTGTCACCTTGCCCTCAACTAGTCTTTGTTCATTCTATAACTCCTGTTTCGAGTTACTAATCATAGGAACTGAACCAGTATAAAATACCCAGGGGCTACTATGAGTAAAGTACACATCAATAACACGTATATCATATATACTTTTGTTCACTTTCCCATCCTTCTTATCCGCCAAGTATTTGGGGCAGTTCCACTTCCAGTGACCATTTCCTTTGCAGTAGAAGCACTCAATTTCAGGCTTGGGTCTAGCTTTGGGCTTCTTCATGGGAGTGGCAACTTGCTTGCCATTCTTCTTGAAGTTCCCTTTCTTTCCCTTGCCCTTTTACTTGAAACTAGTGGTCTTGTCAACCATCAACATTTGATGCTTTTCTTGATTTCTACCTTCATCGATTTCAGCATCACGAATAGCTCGGGAATCGTTTTCGTTATCCCTTGCATATTATAGTTCATCATGAAGTTGTATTAACTTGGCGATAGTGACTAGAGAACTCTGTCAATCACTATTTTATCTGGAAGATTAACTCCCACTTGATTCAAGCGATTGTAGTACTCAGACAATCTGAGCACATGCTCACTGGTTGAGCTATTCTCGTCCATCTTGTAGGCAAAGTACTGTCAGAGGTCTCATACCTCTTGACATGGGCATGAGTATGAAATACTAATTTCAACTCTTGGAACATCTTATATGCTCCGTGGCGTTCAAAACATTTTTGATGTCCCGGTTCTAAGCCGTAAAGCATGGTGCACTAAACTATCAAGTAGTCATCATACCGAGCTTTTCAAAACGTTTAAAATGTCTGAATCTGCTCCTGCAATAGTTCTGTCACCTAGCGGTGCATCAAGGACATATTTTTTCTGTGCAGCAATGAGGAAAATCCTCAGATCACGGACCAAGTCTGTATCATTGCTAGTATCATCTTTCAACTTATATTTCTGTAGGAACATATAAAAAATAAATAGGGAGGTACATCGCGAGCTATAGATCTACAACATAGATATGCTAATACTACCAGGACTAAGTTCATGATAAATTAAAGTTCAATTAATCATATTACTTAAGAACTCCCACTTAGATAGACATCCCTGTAGTCATCAAATGATCCCAAATCAACTAAACCATGTCCGATCATCACGTGAGATGGAATAGTTTTCAATGGTGAACATCACTATGTTGATCATATCTACTATATGATTCACGCTCGACCTTTCGGTCTCCAGTGTTACGAGGCCATATCTGCATATGCTTGGCTCGTCAAGTTTTACCCCGAGTATTCCGCGTGTGCAAAATTGGCTTGCACCCATTGTATGTGAATGTAGAGCTTATCATACCCGATCACAACAAGGTGTCTCGGCACGACGAACTGTCGCAACGGTGCATACTCAGGGAGAACACTTATACCTTGAAATTTAGTGAGAGATCATCTTATAATGCTACCACCGAACTAAGCAAAATAAGATGCATAAAGGATAAACATCACATGCAATAAAAATAAGTGACATGATATGGCCATTATCATCTTGTGCCTTTGATCTCCATCTCCAAAGTACCGTCATGATCTATATTGTCACCGGCATGACACCATGATCTCCATCACCTTGATCTCTATCAACGTGTCGTCACATGGTCGTCACGCCAACTATTGCTCTTGCAACTATTGCTATATCATAGCGATAAAGTAAAGCAATTATTTGGCGCTTGCATCTTATGCAATAAAGAGACAACCATAAGGCTTTTGCCAGTTCTCGATAACTTCAACAAAACATGATCATCTCATACAACAACTTATATCTCATCATGTCTTGACCATATCACATCACAACAAGACCTGCAAAAACAAGTTAGACGTCCTCTACTTTGTTGTTGCAAGTTTTACGTGGCTGCTACGGGCTGAGCAAGGACCATTCTTACCTACGCATCAAAACCACAATGATTTTTCGTTAAGTGTGATATTTTAAACTCAACAAGGACCGCGCGTAGCCACACTCCATTCAACTAAAGTTGGAGAAACTGACACCCGCCAACCACCTATGTGCGAAGCACGTCGGTAGAAC
Source organism: Aegilops bicornis (assembly GCA_021605145.1). Lineage (NCBI taxonomy): Eukaryota > Viridiplantae > Streptophyta > Magnoliopsida > Poales > Poaceae > Aegilops > Aegilops bicornis. The sequence continues at coordinate 192,265,867 of CM038672.1, read as the reverse complement.
CAGCCTCGCGTAAGCATACGCGTAATGTCGGTCCGGGCAGCTTCATCCAACAATACCGCCGAATCAAAGTATGACATGCTGGTAAGCAGTATAACTATTATCGCCCACAACTCTTTGTGTTCTACTCGTGCATATAACATCTACGCATAGACCTGGCTCGGATGCCACTGTTGGGGAACGCAGTAATTTCAAAAAAATTCCTACGCACACGCAAGATCCATATAGGTGATGCATAGCAATGAGAGGGGAGAGTGTTTTCTACGTACCCTCGTAGACCGAAAGCGGAAGCGTTATGACAACGCGGTTGATGTAGTCGTACGTCTTCACGATCCGACTAATCCTAGTACCGAAAGTACGACACCTCCGTGATCTGCACACGTTCAGCTTGGTGACGTCCCACGAACTCTTGATCCAGCTAAGTGTCGAGGGAGAGCTTCATCAGTACGACGGCCTGATGACGGTGATGATGAAATTACCGGCGCAGGGCTTCGCCTAAGCACTGCAACGGTATGACCGAGGTGGATTATGGTGGAGGGGGGCACCGCACACTTCCTTGCCGCCCTCTAGCCACGTATATAAAGGTTCAAGGGGAGGGGGTCGGCGGCCTCATAGGGTGCGCCCCAAGGGGGGAATCCTACTCCTACCAGGAGTAGGTTCCCCCTTTCCTAGTCCAACTACGAGGGGAAGTAAAGAGGAGGAGGGGAGAAGGAAAGAGGGGGCCGGATCCCAAAGTCCTAAACCAATTCAGTTTGGGCCTAGGGGGGCGCACCCCACACTTCCTTGCTGCCCTCTATTTCCACTAAGGCCCATGAAGGCCCATTGACCCCACCCCCCCGGAGAATTCCCTTTAACTCTCCGGTACTCCGAAAAATACCCGAATCACTCGGAACTTTTCCGATGTCCGAATATAGCCTTCCAATATATCGATCTTTACGTCTCGACCACTTCGAGACTCCTTGTCATGTACGTGATCTCATCCAGGACTCCGAAAAACCTTCGGTACATCAAATCTCATAAACTCATAATACTCATCGTCACCATACGTTAAGCGTGCGGACCCTACGGGTTCAAGAACTATGTAGACATGACCAAGAGTCATCTCCGGTCAATAACCAATAGCGAAACCTGGATGCTCATATTGGTTCCTACATATTCTACGAAGATCTTTATCGGTCAAACCGCATAACAACATACTTTGTTCCCTTTGACATCGGTATGTTACTTGCCCGAGATTCGTTCGTCGGTATCTCAATACCTAGTTCAATCTCGTTACCGGCAAGTCTCTTTACTCGTTCCGTAATGCATCATCCCGCAACTAAGTCATTAGTCACATCGCTTGCAAGGCTTACAGTGATGTGCATTACTGAGAGGGCCCAGAGATACCTCTCTGACAGTCGGAGTGACAAATCCTAATCTTGATCTATGCCAACTCAACAAACACCATCTGAGACACCTGTAGAGCATCTTTATAATCACCCAGATATGTTGTGATGTTTGATAGCACACTAAGTGTTCCTCCAGTATCCGGGAGTTGCATAATCTCATAGTCATAGGAACATGTATAAGTCATGAAGAAAGCAATAGCAATAAACTAAACGATCATAGTGCTAAGCTAATGGATGGGTCTTTTCCATCAGATCGTTCTCTAGTGATGTGATCCCTTTCATAAAATAACAACACATGTCTATGGTCAGGAAACTTAACCATCTTTGATTAACGAGCTAGTCAAGTAGAGGCATACTAGGGGCACTCTATTTTGTCTATGTATTCACACATGTACTAAGTTTCCGGTTAATTACAATTCTAGCATGAATAATAAATATTTTATCATGATATAAGGAAATATAAATAACAACTTTATTATTGCCTCTAGGCATATTTCCTTCAGTTTAGGTCCCATGCCAGGAATCGGAACGAATTTCAACCGTACCCGCGTCCTGGCTCATCCTCAAACATTTGGAATCTCGGTTTTTAAATCCCTGTAAATCTGAAACTCACCAGAAAGTCATCAAAGGTGGCCTGGTGTCACGTCATTCCACATATATGTCATGGTAAAAACATTTTCCAATTTGGGGCAAGCTTTATTACAAACCTCTTACAAAAACCGGAGCTTCTCTTAAAGAAGCCTCGTGGTTCCGATAGGGAAACGTGTTCCCCTTGTGGGCGAAACGTAATAACTGCCTCTTTTGGCCTTGTATTTCCTTCCACGGGCAACATGGAATGACATGATATCCGTGCTGAAATTTAAACTTATTCAGGGTTCGTTTGGCATTTTTATACAATAATTGAGTTTTCTAGGCATTTAATGTCCATAATTCAAATCTGAACTAGAAATACATGCTCCAGTTCACTAAAATTGCTAGAAAAATTATGCATGTGTCCTTGGGTGCATGTTTAGGTCCCATGCGAGGAATGGGAACGAACTACAACCGTACCGATGTCCTGGCTCGTCCTCAAGCATTTCGAATCTCGGTTTTGATGTCCCCATAAATCCAAAACTCACCAGAAAGTCATCAAAGGTGGCATGGTGTCACGTCATGGCATATATATGTCGTGGTAAAAACATTGCCAATTTGGGCCAAGCTTTATTACAAACCTCTTACAAACCGGAGCCTCTCGCAAGAACCCTCATGGTTTCGACAGGGAAACGTGTCCCCTTGTGGGCCAAACGATAATCACTACCTCTTCTAGCCTCGTGTTTTCTTCTACACGCAACACAAAACAATGGGAGATTCACGCTGAAATTTGAACTTATTCAGGGTTTGTTTGACCTTTTTTATTCATTAATTGAGTTTTCTAGGCATTTAATGTCCATAATTCAAATCTGAACTACAAATACATGCTCCAGTGCACCAAAATGGCTAGAAAAAACGTACATGTTTCCTCAGGGTGCATGTTTAGGTCCCATGGAACGAATGGGCACTGGTACAACGACGTGCTAAACAAACGGTTTTTAACCCCTTTCGGCGATGACATTTGGAACCGTCACCAAGTGAGTGTGGGCGATAGGGGGGTCCTTCCCACATGACCCAGAAATCGTCGGGGATAGGCCCTCCTGGGACCCAGGCTGGGACCGTGTGCGATCAGGCAAGGCATCGAAACCCAATCATTTCCGTAGATATGCACATCCCACACGGTGAATCCCAGAAAATCATTTCCGTAGGTATGTACATCCCACATGGTGAATCCCAGAAAATCATTTCCGTAGGTATGTACATCCCACACGATGAATCCTAGAAAAACATTTCCGTAGGTATGTATATCACACACAGTTCTTTGCGTGGAAACGTTTGTGCAAGGTGGCCTAATGCAAATAGTTCGCTGGCGGAAGCCGTGTGTGATTGTTAGTTGATCGAACACGCCTACTTTCTAGAAACCATGCGGGTTGTTTGAGTTCGTCACCCACGGTAATGTTTGAGTAACCGTTTGCAATAGAAAACCCAAACAAGCAGGGCAATTAGCCTATTATTTATAATCCATGTACTAATCAAACTGATATTTCTTATGAAACACGCCAGATATTTCATATCCGTATAAAAGCAACCATGATTTCATAATCGAATTACATCAGATATTTTCCGCACTCAGTTACGCCATTACACAACATCACCAAGTTTCACATGCAGCATCAAAAACCTATGGAAAGTAGCATCATACATGGTAAATAGACAGATGAATTTCATCTGGGAAACTGCAGAAGCGGAAGACAAATATATAGCGTTCAGTGATGTTGAATGTCCTTGCAACTTTAGGCCAGTGGCTATGGATAATTGCCCGCCCAACCTTCGTTCTCTTCAGCAAGACTTTAATATTGTACCGTGGGTGTTGAATGAATACCATCCTCGCCTCTTGACCATGCATGTGGTTTGAGAGGTAATCATCGGTGAACTGCTTTGAAAAGTACTGAAAACAAAGCTATGCATAAATTGCTGTTTTAAATTTTGAAATAGCGCAAGGGGTAAAAACAAGGTAAAAGAGTTGGCACCATCCTATAGTTGACTGATGTCTTCTTCATTGTGCAAACCAAGATCTTGCTGTTATTCATCGCATGTTTCTTCATCCTAACAATCTTTCTGAGTTTCTTGACTTGACTGATATTCCTGGACATCTCATTTCCACATATGCAAAATGGGTCAAACAGTGGGTCTAAGCCTCTGACAGTAGGACCTACATGTGCAAGACTAAATTGTAAGAAACCTAAATATTAGAATGATTCCTGCAACTGCACAATAATGTGCTATTAGCCAAAAGACCCTGCTTGAACAAACCTCGATGGTAAACCGCAGTGTCTCCCATTGTTTCCCTACAACACACATAAGGAAGATCTTGATCAGGTTAACTGAGAGTTGCCATACTATCAGTAGAATATGTATTGAGTACAGCCAAATTCGATTGGTGTCACATGCATAACAATACAAAATTGTACCCACAACAATTGACAATCAAATTGCAGAACTGAACCAAATAGTTAAATGGACAGCAGACCAAATGAACCAAACTAGTTAAATGAGCACGACACTGCAGAATAGAAACATGTACTAGAAGATAAGACAATTAACAAAACAAATAATGCTTGAGAACAGTACTACGAAATGTAGCAATTGTTGGACTAAAGTGTTAACTGAACATTACATTTCAGAGGACCAAACTGTTAACTGAACATCAGATTGCATATTAACATTACAGAGGAAAAATCACTAGAAGGCACTGGAGGTGGCCTCGAGAAATCATCACGTACTGTATTTTAAAGTAGACAACCGCATGGCGGTGTCGATGGTGCTCCTCCAAGATCTGGCGGTCGACATGCATGGTAGACATAGCGACCTTGTTTGCGCGTGCGACCGCATGCTACTAAGCTCCACGTTATACTGCGTGCAAAATGGCTGTTGGCGGCGCTTAATTGGAGGAGTGGGCAGTGATTTCGGTGGAAGGTATCGCTCCGTCGGTCGGGGCATGAGGGACTGGAAAGGAGGAGGATGGTGTGGGTGGGGTGTGGATTACCTGACCATATCGACGAGGCCGCGCAACAAGAAGAAGGGTCGGCGGCGAGGCGGCCACGCAGCAAGAACGGTCGCCGGCGAGGAGGCGGCGCTGCAAGAAGAAGGGTCGCTGGCGAGGAGGCAATGCTGCAAGAAGAAGGGTAGCCGGCGAGGAGGCGGCGCTGCAAGAAGAAGGGTCGCCGGCGAGGAGGCTGAGCTGCCAATAAGCAATCGTAAAGTTTTGAACTTGGAAAGCAAGGAGGAACAATGGAAATGTGGGTTTTGGTAGGAGGGAGGGGGCGGGGAGATAGATATTTCTGTGGTAGCAAAAAAATTTCACTCAGTGCCACGAGAAACTGGCGCGCAAGTCTGTTCAAGAGGGGGCGGTGGACTGTGGACGACAAAGCTTCCTGCGTAAGCCAGACAAGATGGTGCGCCAAGATATTTTTATATCGCATCCCACACAATTCTTTCTAGTAAGATGTTTGTGGTATACCTGATTTTTTCATTATGTTTTGAAAGACAAAATGGTGTTACGGAGGGAAAGGATGGTGTTTGAATTGCTAGAACATTTACGTACAATGAACTTGCAACTAGTACATCAGTGTCATATTTAAATTTGGAATTATTCTAGGTTCGTTTGGCATTTTTATGCATTAATTGAGTTTATGGGCAGTTAATGTGCATAATTCAAATTTGAACTACAAGCACATGCTCCAATGCACCAAAGTTTGTTGAAAAATCACATGTGTGTCTTTGGGTGAATTTATAGGTCCCATGCAATAAATCACTACAAAAAAAAGACACATCCGTGACATTTTCGACCGAACGAATTATTTTCTGTTATACATATGACACTTCTATGACGATAATTGTGACAGAACCCGGTATCATCATAGATGTGGTGGGCTCCTACTTCTATGAAAAAAAATCATGACAGAAAATGGGCTCTTCGTCCTGGGCGGGCCGGAGACGCAGCTGCATGACCTTCTTTGGGCCGTCCATGACGGACAAAACCATGGTAGAAGTGAGGGGAGGAAAATTTCGGGAGTTGCCGTTACGGTGGGAGGTCGGGGCCGAGCGATGCATCGCTTTCTCTCGTGCAGACGCTGCTGCAGGTAAGCGAGGCGCTCGCCTAATCGAACCCGAAGCGAGGCATTGGGCTCTAATCGAACCCGAAGCGAGGCATTGGGCTCTAATCGAACCCGAAAGCGACAGACCGCAGGCTACGCTGCATCGAACCCGAGCGATCAATCGATGGCTGTTAACTAAAGCCGATCGAGCGATTCCTTCGCTACTACTGCTAACTGAAGCCGATCGATTAGAGGAATAGTGAGTGTTGTGGGGGGGGAGGGGTTGGATGAACAGTGAGCGGTGGCGTTGCCTCTGGATGAACAGGAACCAGTGGTGTGGAGGGCTGGATGAATAGTAGATGGTGGAGGGGTGGCCGTGGAGGGGTGGTTGAATAGGACCCCGTGGTGTGGAGGGCTGGATGAACAGTAGACGGTGGAGGGGTGCCCGTGGAGGGGTGGTTGAACAATAGCCGGTGGAGTAGTGCGTGGTGGAGGCTGGATGAACAGGAGCCCGTGGAGGCTGGAGGAGGTCGACGGTAGCCCGTGGAGGCTGGAGGAGGTCGACAGTGGAGATGAACAGTATCCCGTGGAGTTCCGTTTATGGCACGCCACACCCTCCCGATGAACAGGACCCCGTTTTGACCGTGGCGCCCAACACAAGTCCGTTTCTGCCCGTTTTTGCGGTACGCCACACCCTCCCGATCAACAGGACCCCCGTTTCGATCGTGGGAGGTCCGCTTCTCCGCTTTGGCGGCACGCCACACCTCCCCGATCAACAGGACCCCTGCTTCGACCGTAGGGAGGTCCGCTTCCTCCGCTTTTGCAGCACGCTAGACCCCTCCTGATGAACAGGATCCCGTTTCGAACGTGGCCGGTCGAACACAAGGCCGTTTCCTCCATTGTGCGGTACGCCAGGCCTCGTTTCCATCGCCTGTTCCATCCAAGCCCTCCCGATGAACACGACCACACATTCCATTCCGACCAAGCTGGTTGGCTCCCACGCGTTCTGTTGCCTCCCGATGAACACGACGCATTCCGTTGCCTCCCCATGAACACGACGCATTCAGTTGCCTCCCCATGAACACGACGACGACGCTGTTTATCCGTTCCGACCCAGCCATGTATGTATGTGCGAGTAGGCGTTCGAGACCCTGCCCGTATGTACGTACGTGGCCGTATTTTCTTTCTTGCACCCTTGCCGCTGTACGTACATGTACATGCTACATGCGCGCCTCTACTACGATACATGCGCGCCTCTACATCCACCAGTATATATATACGCATATCGTCGTGACCGTAATGACAACGCCACGACGCTCGACCAGGTGGGTCCCGACCGCCGTGCACTTCCTTGCTCGCAAAGATGTAGCTGGTGGGTCCCAGCTTGTCGTGGGGTGAATTTTTGTTTTTTGCCCGGACGCACTTCCTTGCGTGCGAAGATGTAGCTGGTGGGTCCCAGCAGTCAGGGGGGCGAATCGTTGTGTTTTTTGCCTGGACGCACTTCCTTGCGTGCGAAGGTATAGCTGGTGGGTCCCGATGAGTCGGGGAAACGTTTTTCACGAAATATGGTGGCCCGTCCGGTGGGTCCCTCATTGCCGGTGGAGGAATAATTATTTTACGCGTAATAAGGAGGCACTTCCTTGCTGCGGCCGTGGACCCACTGTCGGCCTCTCCACGACAAATCCACGTCCGATGGAAGCCGCTCCTGACCACGTTGACCATGCCGCGCCGAGAGCACCAGGGCGGTGGACGACGGCGAGGCCAAGGAAGGGGACGACGCGGAGCCGGGAAGACGCGGCAGTGGATGCCCACGCCAGAGGAGTACGAGGGTTCACCGGTTCGCTGCGGTGTGAGGCTGCCGTCGCTCTGTAATAACAGGGGGTGTGGGTGAGTAGAGGGATGGCCTGCCAGCGGTGGGAGTAGTAGGGGCGGTGAGGCTCCGCCGCATCGCAGTCGACCATGGGAGGTAGGAGCACGAGGCATGACCGGTGCTGGTTTGGGCGGCTGGAGCAAGAAGACCAGAGGTTGAAGAAGCACTACGGCCGTTGGATGGACATCGTACGGTCACTCGAGCTAGAATCGTGCATATTGACTAAGTTGACAAAGCCCTCCGTCCCCGTCAACTTAGTAGGCCCACAAGTCAGCCTGCCACTATACTGGGTCCCAGCTAACAGGGGGAGTATTCATTTTTTGTGCGTAATAAGAAGGCAATTCCTTGCGTGCGAAGATATAGCTGATGGGTCAGAGCTGTCAGCGGCGGTAACGTTTTTTTCGCGAAATACAGAGGCCCTTTCGGTGGGTCCTTGATGTCAGCTGGAGGAATCATTATTTTGCACGTAATAAGGAGGCATTTCCTTGCGTGCGGCCGTAGACCCAGCTGTCGGCCTCTCCATGTACAGTCCACTTCAGATGCATGTCGGTCGTTGACCACGTTGACCAGGCCGCGCCGAGAGCACCAGGGCGGTGGACGACAGCGAGGCCAAGGAAGGGAACGACATGGAGGCAGGGAAGACTCGGCAATTGTTTCCCACGCGGAGGGGAGTATGACTGTATGAGGGTTTACTGGTTCGTCTGCCATCGCCGGAGAATAACAGCAGGTGTGAGTGAGTAGAGGGATGGCTAGGCCAGCAAAGGGAGTATGGTGGGGCGGTGAGGCCTGCGCGGCAGCAGAGCCGGCCGCGGGGAGGAGGGAGTAGGCAGTCCCGCCGGCACTTGTTTGAGCGGCTGGACCAGGAAGAGCAGAGATTGAAGAAGCACGACGGCCGTTGGACGGACATCCAACAGTCACTGCTTGTGCGTCAACCTTTTTTTAGGAATGGCTCAAATCTGTGGAAAACAGCATACGACCCATCTGCCATTATTCTTAATAATTTATAGCCCATTTGCTAATTCTTAAGGTTTTTTTTGGAGCCCATATTCCTTTTGTTAGCATTACAGCCCATACTGTGGCCACGGTTAAAAAATTATACGAAATTTTGCATATTTCAAAAGGTCCAATTGTTTTTAATCCTGAAATTTCGACTCACATTCAAAATGATTTTAAAAATAAATGTATATCAATATAAAATCCAACAAATTCTCCACGCATAAAAATTAATGTAATTTAAAATCTCGAAATGAAAAAAAAGATATTTGAAACTAATTGCCGGTTTGATGTGTTTTAAAAACGTACATCCCATTTCTCATTGCTGATGGGCCATTTTCTCGGCCAGCCGAATGAAAGCTCTCCTCGTCTTGAAAGATTTGCAGCCTAACAGGCCTGACAAAGCGACTTACTTGGCAAATCACACAAAAACTGGGCTGTGGCCGTGGACCCAGCTGTCAGCCTCTCCACGTACAGTACTCTTCTGATGGAATGTCGTTGTTGACCACGCCGCGCCGAGGGCACCAAGGTGGTGGACAACGGCGAGGCCTAGGAAGGGGACGACGCGGAGCCTGGGAAGACGTGGCAGTGGATGCCCACGCGTAGAGGAGTACGAGGGTTCACTGGTTCGGCTGCGGTGTGAGGCTGACGTCGCCGCAGGGCCTGGCTAGCGGTGGGAGTAGTAGGGGGCGATGAGGCCTCAACAACAAAGACCGACCCCTTTGGAGGCGAAGCAGCGGTCTCCCGTCGCTGGTTTGGGCGGCTGGTGCAAAAAGAGCAGCGATTGAAGAAGCAGCAGGACCGTTTGATTCAAATCCAATGGTTACTGCTGCTAGAATCGTTTGTTTACTAAATTGACAAGCCCTGCGTACGCGTCAACGTAGTAGGCCCACAGGTGAGCCTCCCAACCGATGCGCCCCAGATGTCAGTGGGAGGAATCATTTTTTTTCGCGTAATAAGGAGGCAGTTGATTGCGTGCCGTGCCACGTGGAGGGAGTAGGGTGGGCCGGGAAGCTCGCGGTATCACAATGGGCCACAAGAGGAGGGAGCAGCAGTCCCACGCGCTTAGTTTAGGCGGCTGGAGCAGGAAGATCAGAGATTGAAGAAGCACGTCGGCCGTTGGATGGACATCCAACAGTCACTACTGCTAGAATCGTGTGTTCACTGACAAAGCCTTGCGTAAACAAGTCAACCTCGAAATTTGTGGCGTGTACAACCCATTTGCTATTATTTTTATAATTTTTACTCATTTTCTAATTCATATGGAATTTATTGCAGCCTGTTTTCCATTTTTAGAATTGCCGGCCATTTTCTGGTCAGTGCCAGGGTCAAAAAAATAACTAAATATGTGGTAAATTTTGAAAATTCGCAATTTTTTGTTGGGGAACGGAACATTCTTAATCCAAAAATTAATAGCCATACTAAAACAAATTTAAAAATAAATTAGTACTATGTCATGTTAAATCCAAAGAAATACGTATAAGATATCAGTGGAGAACAAAATTCAAAAAAAAAACTAATATCCCATTTGCTATAAATTTTTTGGAATTTTCAACCCCTTTTGATATTACTTTTAACCCCTGTTCAAGAATTCATCCGATTAACCGGTTAACTTGCCGATTAATCCCTACTCGTAGGGTCACCGAGTAGCCTATAAACCGATAAATCGTCCGATTAATTGATTAAATGGCCGATTAACTTGCCGATTAGCCGATTAATCCCCTACTCACCTGCCAACCGAGCAGCTACCAGTTAACGATTTCCTTAACAATGCTTTTAACAGATATTGACCATACTCTTTGGCCAGGACGGAATGCATCCCTCCTCGTCTTGAAAGATTTGCAGCCCAGTAATTCGGAGAAAACAAATAGGCCTAGCTTGGGTATTCTTCAAAAAGAAATACTGGGCTAACTATTTTCCCAAAGAACTGGTGCATGAGCATTTAGCTTTATTTATTTATTTACTTATTTATGTTTAGGGGACCATGAGCATGTACCTGGGCCGGATTCATGTGAGAGCCTCCCTTCGATTAATTATGGGCTTCTCTATTGGGCCTTCATCAAGGGCTGCATGTTATCAACAAGTGGAAAATGTGTTCTGCATTTAAAAATAGTATGAGCTACGTACGGTACGGGGCACTAAAGGATCGAACCGTACAACGAATTCCAAAACAACACATTTATTCAACCAATAGACAAAATATACTACTGATTGTACATTGGAAACAGTAGTAGCAACAACCAGGGCTGGGGGTGCAGCGAAGCGAAGGCAGGCCGTAAGAGTGAAGACGCAGCTCTCTTCCTAACCAAACATCAGCCATCATTACAAAAGGGCTACCAAAAAAGAACAAGTGTATGCATCAAACTAAATAAAGATCCTACTACACAAAGTGTACGCATCTAACCGACCGGCTCGGTTAGACGTTACTATTTATTAAGCTGTGGAGATTGGTCGACGGCTTGAACCAGATGGGTGCTCGACGGGGAAACTCCAGCCAGCAGGTCGAAGTCTGATACTTGCGACCCTCTCTCCTACTTTGGGCTGCAGAGCGTGGCGGCACATATCAGGGTATGGTGCATGTAGAGACGCATGGTATGCTGTGTACACACAATTTTTCCTGATGAACGAAACCGCGCTGCCATCATGATCCTTGCCGTCGGTTATCTCCTGGTTAATCGGATAATTCAGTCCGACAAACAGAGAGCGTGTACCAAGGCTACTTACCAGCCTCGGTCAAAAATTCCTGAAGGCCCAGAGAAGCGGGATCCCGCTCAAAGACCTTGCAAAGGATCGTGATTGTATTCCGCGAAACAACACATCTTGTAATGCGTGCGAATGATCATCAATCTTTCGCCGTCGTTCGATCGAGCCAGAACCACCTGCAATCGCCATGCCGCTTTTCTTTGAAAGGTTCTGGATTAGGAAGGGTAGGGACACCAAAGCGGCCTACAACATCATATCAAGTTGAGTCAAATAAAAAGGGCTCTTGATTTAGTCAATCTTAAGAACGGCATGTTATGAGCATGAATATTTTTTCAAGTAAATGTTGATGAATATAAGCAAGCCATCATGATATCATAACAAAGTAACATATCTTTGTAACAGCCGTTTGTAGCGAAGGATCGGAGTAGGCCAGCAATACGTCCAGCCATAGAAGGAGTCGACAGCGTAAATGAAGCCCTTGTGTTCAATGGCATCAGAGAACCATGGAGGATGTATGATACTGCGATGGACGTGCAGATTTATCCACTTACCGCAGTGACCTGCTAGATAGGCGAGACCGCGGTTGAAGAACGCAATTAGCCTGAAATCTTTATAATTCGCAGATCTTGTGGGCACTTGGAAGATTACAACCTTGAGCAAATCAAACTTGGTATCATGTTGGCTACTGTAAGATTCCGAGTATTCTGGGCCGCGGTGCCAAAGCAGTGCAGTGTTAATCGAAGGAAGGGGGATCAATCTCCGGGTGTAGACTTCCACGAGCATCCAGCTGCCACGACCGTTCATGAGCACCATCCAAGATGTGTTCATGCCGACCCAGTACATACCGTTAATGTAGCTGAGGCTGACGGGGATCGGATCGCAGTGAAGGGGGTTGATGCTCACCACCCTACGATCGTTACGCTGCGTGACACGCCGTTTCTGAAGATCAGGCCGCATCAGCAAGCAAGGAGCTGGCTTAAAAAGCTCCGGCCTGAGGGCTTTGAGTAAACGGTACAGCCCCGACGAGCACGCAGCGAGCGGCATGGTACTGAGATTGTCCACACGCGAAACAATGAGCTTGATTACCTCTGTGGGGAGCGAATTTCAGCCACTCTTTCGGCGGACGCTGCTCGGTTCTGCCATTGTTAGTGCTTGAGTTTCGGACGAGGGGGGGAGGCGCCTTAGCGGGGATGGAAGCTTGGACGAGATTATGTGCGGACAAAGATGGAGAAGCGAATATGTGCTGCGGGAAGTGGATAGGTGATGATGACTACAGCACGCCGCTTGACTTACGAGACACATACCAGCAGCGTAGGGTCATATCGATGCCAAACAACTTGCTTGAGTGATCACAGTACTGGTACTCCCTACAGTACCTACTACAGTACTATGCCCTAGCTTGCTAGAGTAGAGTAGTAGAGTAGGACTCTGCTCTACTACTAGCACCGGAGGAGTAGTATATTCTAATCTAAAATAGTTACAAACTTCAATGCTCGAGCGTGGAACGACTACGAACCGTGCTCAAAGACTGTGTCTACGTGGTGTTTGGACTTATATGCAAAAAAATAGCAAGATGCCCGTGCATTGCATGGCACACCATCATCACCTACTCGGTTTTTCTCTAATCCTACTCCAGTAAAAGACTCAGTTGGTGATGATGGAGGCGAGGAGGCGTGTTCAGCCGGGCGTGCAGTGGACGGTGAAGCACTATTTGATTTGTTATAAAAGAAGTAGTAGAGATAGAGACATAGGGAGGAGCACGAGGTTGTGGGAGATAAGGATGAACGAGGCAAGGCCTTATCTGTAAATGTGGAGAGAGGTACGGGTATCTTTTGTAAAATTGTCATAGTTGGCTTTCTATCCGTCAAATATAGATCGGACGGTCTATATTACAAGATGGCAGGCATACCATCATCACCAACACGGTTTTCTATAAGAGTAGATATATATATATATAGATATAGATAGATAGAGACTAGGTAGTACTAGTAAGGACACCATCTACTTCTTCATGTACTACTCCTGCGCTCCATTCGGTGACATAGAACGTCCCCTGACCACTCCCTCCTGCGCTCCATTCATGGCGTATTTGTTGAAATCTGGGAGCGCACTCGCGATCATTGGCAGCCACGACTTCACCGACAACGACTTCTTCCCCGACCTCGGCAACCTCTTCCTCAACGACATGGGCGACAACCTCAACACCAACGGTGCTGCTCCCGTTGCACCGTATGTGTTTCTATCCTTCCTGTTCGAAATCGTGGTAGAATTCATGTTTCTACTCTGTATGCTACTACTATGCTAGTCCACATGATTAGTTTCATCTCTGTTATAGCCGTCGTGATTTATTTTGTGCTTATTCTGATTAAATCTCGTAGTAACTTGCTCATATATTCAACTGGCGCAACGTCCCCTACAGCCACTCCCGTTTCATGGACGGCCTGGTCGATGCCTCCAAGGAGCCCTTCGTCCACTGCTATGAGTGCCCGATGCCGTTTTGTGGCTCGCCGGCGGACATGGTTTATCAATTCACGGATGCGTGCAGCGGTCACTGTTGGCCCTTGGCGGAGAACATCAAGTACGACACGTGCTACCGGTTCACCATGTCGGAGTCGCTGGAGGATCACCGCCGCCTGCTAGTCTCGGAGGAGGACAGCAGCGTCTTCCTCTTGATCGTGGGAACCGGCGAGGCCTGCACAGGCCGCCGCCCCGTCTCTATAACGTGCATCAGGGGCGTCGCCGATGACGCTGACACTGACACGAGGCAGATGTATGGGTGCGTGGTTAATGTTACTACCCCTCCGGGTCGCGTGGGCGGCGAAACCAGCCTCATCGGACAGACTTGGACTCTGAGGAGCTGGGACTATCCCGCCAATGTGGACTTGGAAAACCCATGGCATCCGTTCTATCCTTTACCCGCCGACTCGGTGCACGGGGACTCCAAGGAGGTTCACCTGTACATATGCATTATCAAGTGCACTTAGAAAACATGTAGTGTGTGTGTGGGCGCTTATGGCCCGTGTCTTTGCCGCTTTTGATTCTGTAAGCTTGTCGTTAAACTTGAGTGGCTTTCGCCGTAGTCCTTCCTTTGAACTGCTCCTCTCAGTGAGCTGATGTAAGACACTTTGGGTTTCATTTGATAATGGAACCGGGGAGGAGCGTCCATGTTCTTCTAAAAAAACGCATTATCAAGTTAAATGTTGATCATTAGTCTTCGCTCAATGTAATCCACTGTCTAAGCATGTGGAGACTTCCATGCAGGATCTTGCTCTATTGGAGTATCGCGCATGAATAAAAGTGTATCCGTTTATGGTTTAGTCTAGAATCTTCCATGTATGAGTTTTACTACAAGATCTTGGTGAAAGACTTACGATGAACCATTTCTTACATCTCCTCTGCCCCCTTGCAAGTCATCCTGATTTAATCCCTCTGCCTAGGTGTATAAGGGCATGGTTAATATTACTTAATAGTATAGCCAAATCTTGACTATAAGAAAGTGCCATGTCGTCTGTAGCCAACATGTATAACAATCGATACTCAAAAACTAATTCTTAAAGATCATTTCTTGCAAAGCACAATAAGTGTTATTTCTTCACATGTTTTGGATACAGGTTGAACAGTTGAACACTTTTGTTTGCAAAAGATACCTTTTTATCTATTTCACCCGGATGTTTGTGAGCTCTAGAGATGAGATAATATCTGAAGAAACCTATCGATACCCGTTACACATGAGATGACCCCCACATCCTTTGTCAAAATAAGCAACTCCCGATCAATGCATTTCACTCTTGATTGCAGCATACGGGCACCTTACTACTATAGATTAGTACGGCCAAAAATTGAACTAAAATTATATATAGTACGATAAATACTGATGCATGTCACCTAAAATTATATCATTCAAAACTATGTTCAAATATGAATCCAACGATATAGTTTTTGTTGACATGGACTGACATTTTGTCAGTTAAATCTTCAGTCAAATTCAATGGGGGACTGATAAACCGTGACCAATGTAGTAGGACGACGATCGGTATCTTCACGCCTACAGTCAGACATCGGAGTCGGACGATGAGGAGTAGTTGAATTATCTTTCTTTTATCTATCTATGCTGAGAACTATCCTCTACTCTCTAGTATCTACTTCTCGATCTCAGCACTGTAAACACTTTTCTAAAGCGCCGCGCATTGCGATTCTGTTGGAGATGCTCTAACATGGCAGACGAGTGCTTTAATGTTGCCCACAAGATGCGCGAGTATTACTAGTAGTATTTTTCTTGCCATGTTGAGATTTAAAAACCACGAGTGTGAACATGCAGAGGAGCAATGAAGACCAAACACGGGATATTCGGGACATCTTCAAGGAGCGTGGCAAGTTAAAGAGGAGCTGCACCGAACACGTAAACGAGCTTTCGTAAGTAACACCCTTTAAATTACTTTCGTTTAGCCTCGTGTTCTTCGATGTGTATATGTTGTAGTTTCTGTTTCTCTTAAGCACGGTGTTCTTCGATGTGTAATAAGAAGAGTCTTAATCGTCCTAATGCTTTCATTTTTAACTTGATGTAGGAAGTGGGTGTTCTCACCTTGTAGTCTGTTTTTATATTTCTTTTCCTTTTGAATTCACTTCTCCGGGTTACATTTTATCCGCTTCTACTAAATGGATCTAGGTTTCTCTCGAGTATTGATCTAAAAAGAAGTAACTTCATGTCGATGCAGTTCCTGCGAGGAGGGAAGTATGGTCAACCTCGAGATCATGTTTCCAAAATGAGGCTGGATTACACACAAGGTGCCAGTTCCCTAATGATGCTAGATTAGACACAAGGTGCAAATTCCCAGGTGATGCTGGATTACACACAAGCCAGGTGGAGTCGTCAGCTGTTCGTGTCCTCGTGGCATTAGTAAAGGCTGAAAGAAAGCGTGTAGCAGTCCTTGAGAATGTAGCTGAGTTCCTGAAGAAGCGAAAAGAGCAATCAGATGCTCTCTTCACCCAAGCCAAATAAGAGATGTAAGAAGCTAGAAATAAGCTAGCAGAGGCAGAGCAGGCTTGGCATCTCCTGTTATCTAAAACTGTTGTCAATACAAAATTTCCTTCATAATAGCTAGGTTCAAATGTTTATCCAGTCAGCATGCATGTTGTGATGTCTGTGCATCTACTGATGTGGCACAAAATGTTTTTTTCGGGTCATGTAATAACAACAATTACTTTGCAAACAATAACAAACGAAGCATTGGACATGGTATAGTTCACGCGCAAGCCCGACATTCCAAGTTCAACTTCCACATCAAACTCATGTTCACAGATATCTGCACACTCATACATAATGTCCACAACCATGATTCACTTCAAAGCCAAAAAAAATGTGAGCAGAGTTATAAATAAAGAAAAACCTCTACTAGTTCCTGCTACCAGTGCGAGCACAACAAGTCAAGACCATGCGTAAATTAATTATATTTTAGTCATGTTTTCTGTTCTAAAATGCCTGCCGGCTCGCGGAAGGACGTGTTGCCGGCACACGTGTGGATTTAATGAAGGCAGGCGGGGCAGTCTTAAGTTGGTTGCACGCGGTGAGAAGGCGTGCTCAGCCGGGCCTGCAGCGAGTGCGGCCCTCTTGGCCGGCGCGCCGGTTCAATGCCTGCGCTATGAGAGGTCGCGTCCGTGTTAGAGCAATCACTCCCTCCTTCTAGCAATGTGCCAATGCGTTGCCACACGATCAAAGTAGATTAATACATATTCACCGATTTGATAAAAAAAGGTCTAGTTTTGAAATACGTATATCACTAAAAATATGTTATGTTTCACTCAAAATATATTCCTTTGGCTGTTTTGATGAGATAAGGGAGGAATGTTGTTGGTTTCAAGATTCGAGAAGTGGTATATGTCTAATTTCTACTCTTAATAGCAAGATGCTCGTCGTTGCACGGAACATCAAGATCTTGTGGGAGAAAAGGATGAACGAGGAAGGCCTTATCTGCAAATGTGGTGAAGAGTGGGTAAATTGCCATATTTTCCTTCCTATCATCAGGATATAAATCGAGCGACCTACATTGCAGGATGGCAGGCCCACCATCATCACCAACTCTATTTTTATCCCTACTCTTATAAAAAAGCATTGTCGGTGATGATCGTGTGCCTGCCATCACGCAATATAGGCCGTCCGATCTATATCCTGACGGATAGGAAGGAAACTATGGCAATTTTGCAAAAAGATACCCACACCCCTCTCCACATTTGTAAATAAGGCCTTCCCTCGTTCATACTTTTCCCCCACAAGATAAACTACTCATACAAATGCATCTTGATGTTCCGTGCAACACATGTGCATCTTGCTAGTTGTTGCAAAAAGCCCATGTGTGTGTGAGAGAGAGGCAGAGTGGAGGAGGACGGAGTGCATGTGTGACAAAGACACAAGTAGTGTGTGTGCGATAGGTATCAGCTTAAAATGAGGCGATAGTGTGTGTGTGCACGATCGAGAGGGCGTGTCTCAAGAAGGGAAGAAAAAGCTACATAGATGCAAGGAGCGGGAGAGAGACATGTATGCGATGGTGGAAGCACGAGTGTGCGGGTGTATAAACCTATCTAGAGGCTAGCCAGTCGATAAATGTTTGCGAGAGAAATACGAGTCGGGGTGCGAAAGCGAGAGTTTTGTGTGTGTGAGAGAGAGACGGTAGTCGGGAAGGGGAGTGGAAGCAGGAGTTGTGTGTGTGTGTGTGTCTGTGAGAGAGAGAGGAGACGGTAGTCGGGGTTGTCTGATCGGTAAACAAATGAATAATGTCGATGCAGGATGGAGACAAAAAGGAGACCGCAACAAATGTTGTGTCTACAGGAGAGAGAGAGTAATTTTAGTGGTATGAGTCATATGTAGAGACATATAGGGTGTGTGAGAGAATCCCATAGAGAGAAAGATAAAGTGAAAGACGAGTGGAGACTGTGTGTGTGTGGCGGTGAAAAAGAAAGCTTAGGTACCGAGTGATACCAGAGAATAGTAGAGATGTGAGAGATAATGAAAACCGTGTAATGTATAATGAGGGAGAGTGTAACACTTCTCAAGGGAGACGTCGAGAGACCATGTTTGCGAGGATAGGAGAAACATGAAGTGAGTGTGCGGTTGAGCTGGAGAAAAGAGAGTGATAGCTACCTGAAGGAGCATGCATGCGAGAGAGATGGGCGTGAAAGGAGTGAACAAAAAAGGGATTCAAATATTTGAATTTGAGATGATGATACATGTAATCCATACTCGAACAAAAACTGATCTATCAAACATGCATACTCATATGAATTCACGAACATCTATGTTATTTAATATGTAGATATTACTGATCCATACATTTTAGTAGAACATAATTTGGTTAAATTTTTTCGAATTCAACCTTAAGATTTCGCGATCGTTGTATTTGTAAATCATATTATACATATAAAGGAGCAGAATCTTTGTTGTGCTTTTGAAAGTATATATAGAAAAATTGATGTATATAGAATGTAATTCCAATTGAAAATGGATCCCGCCCGAAAAAATAGTAGAATACAAACGGGATTCGAATTGAGTTGGCACGGTAAACGTGCACTGTGCAAAATTTGAACGAAGCGGGGAAAGTCGCAGTAACCCCGCCCGAAACCAAAACCTGTGAGTTGGAAATCACTACTGCCTATCCCTGCCACGCAAAGCCTATCTGCTGGATTTCTATAGGTTTCGATAGGGGTAGGTTTGTAATTTCACCCAAACGTGACGTAACCGCCTCTCACCCGGATTCATACACAGTGGGCGCCAAAACACAGTGTGGCCTCTGTCGAAATCGACTCCCTCCCCGATTCATATTCATACACGGTGGGCGCCAAAAAAAACTCTCGTCGGCAAATATTCGGTGTATGCGAGATTACCGTCCTATCCCCACCCGACTAATGTTGTTGTGATGTAGTAGAAATTTGAAATGGGGGCTAAGTTTGTAAATTTCCTCGCATTTGAGACAAGCACGCCCTGAATACATGGTTCCCCGCCCTTCCTCTCTACCTCCCTTTTCCCCATTCGTACTCCGTGGGTGCCAAAACACCCTCTCCACCCCACCCTCCTCCGTCCGCCGCCGTCCGCCACCCCATCCACCGCCGTCCTCCTCCACCATGCCGGAGCTGATACCCCGACGCCACCGTCCATTACAAGAGATCGACCTCTCTCATCCACGCCTTCGGACAGGGATCCTTGCATCCCGTCCTCTCGCTTCATCCCCGCAGTCCTCCACCTTGCCGGCGCCGCTCCTACGACCGTCTCGTCCACCGCGCTCCGCCGCCACCGTCTACCCTCCTAGATCTGATTCCACGCCGCCGACAGCCATCGCTACCGCAGCACCGTCAAATTCTCAGGAGATGCGTACACGGCACCACGCCAGAGGCGGTACTCTTTCGTATCTTCTCAACTTATTTATCGCAGCAAGAAAATAGATCGCCATTACTTTACTCGGATTTCTTGTCTTGGTTGCGAAGTTGCCTTTGTCCGGTTTACACCATCAGATCCGCCATGGCACGCTCAACACTATACTCCCAATGCTTATGGTTTTCCCCTTTTATATTCCACACTAGTTAAATCACAATAGACTAAATTTCAAAATTGGGCCAGTCGATTTTTCAGAGCTCGCCGGAGTTCGCCGGTGCGATCCAAGGGGCTCGGGTGGTTGTGGGGCCTCGCCGAACGAAGAAAACTCAATGCGGGTGGGGGGTGGGCGTGGTGGAGGAACACAGGCGATGGGGGCCGGTGGTCCGGCCGGCGGCCCGTGTGGTGTTCTGTATGGGAAGAATTAAGAGACGAGGAAGAAGAAGGGTTAGGAGACGTAGGATCTTCATCCAACCGCGTGAAATGGTCAAGAGACAGCTGGGAGTTGCATTGTTAATGCGCTCTGGTTCATCTTGTGTGGGCACCACGCAACCAACATTTTATTATCCAAAATCTGCTTGCTCTTCTTTACCATGTTCCTCTTCCGTTCTTCTTTAACATGTACTCTCTCCGTTCCTAAATACAAGTCTTTGTATAGATTCCACCATGGACTACATATGGAGCAAAATGAGTAAATCTAC
Organism: Aegilops bicornis; assembly: GCA_021605145.1. Classification (NCBI taxonomy): domain Eukaryota; kingdom Viridiplantae; phylum Streptophyta; class Magnoliopsida; order Poales; family Poaceae; genus Aegilops; species Aegilops bicornis. The sequence goes on along the minus strand of CM038672.1, from coordinate 192,245,189 downwards.
ACTCTAAAATGTATTTGGATACATCTGTATGTGATCCATAGTGGATATCTTTACCAAGACTTATATTTTGGAACGGAGGGAGTATGCTAGTAGTACAGTATGTTCCTTGTACTGAAGATGAGCAGGGACATTTGCAGTGTAGAGGTCTATACGGTCAGTTGTAATGGACGCTTTGAGCCTCTTTGATTCGTAGGATCTTGTAAACATAGGAATAGGATTTGTAGTGGCCTGCCCACCTGAATCCTATAAGAATAGCAAGGAAATGCGCGGAGCTGTGTCGCCTTTGAGAGTTACACTGATATTAACAGTACCGCACCTTCACTTGAAGAGAGCTGGTATCCGAAGCCTTTCTAGCCGTTGATACGTCTCCAACGTATCTATAATTTTTGATTGCTCCATGCTACTTTATCTACTGTTTTGGACTATATTGGCCTTTATTTTCCATTTTATATTATTTTTGGGACTAACCTATTAACCGGAGGCCCAGCCTGTAATTGTCGTTTTTTGCCTATTTCAGTTGTTTCAAGAAAGCGGAATATCAAACGGAGTCCAAACGGAATGAAACCTTCGGAACGTGATTTTCTCACCGAACGTGATCCGTGGGACTTGGACCCTACTCCAAGGAACGAAAGAGGCGGTCACGAGGGGGGCGCGCCTATGCGCGCCGCCTCATGGGCCCTGTTGCTCCACCGCGCATTCCTTCCTCCTATATATACCCACGCATTCCCCCAAACGCTCGTAACAGGATCCAAAAACCTAATTCCACCGCCAACTTCCTGTATCCACGAGATCCCATCTTGGGGCCTGTTCGGCTCACGGGAGGGGCATCCACCACGGAGGGCTTCTACATCATCACCATAGCCCCTCCGATGAAGTGTGAGTAGTTTACTTCAGACCTTCGGGTCCATAGCTAGTAGCTAGATGGCTTCTTCTCTCTTTTGGATCTCAATACAATGTTCTCCCTCTCTCGTGGAGATCTATTCGATGTAATCTCCTTTTTGCGGTGTGTTTGTTGAGTCCGATGAATTGTGGGTTTATGATCCAGATTATCTATGAATAATATTTGAATCTTCTATGAATTCTTTTATGTATGATTGGTTATCTTTGCAAGTCTCTACGAATTATCCGTTTGGTTTTCCCAACTAGATTGGTAGTTCTTGCAATGGGAGAAATGCTTAGCTTTGGGTTCAATCTTGCGGTGTCCTTACCCAGTGACAGAAAGGGTTGCAAGGCGTTACTCTGTTTTTAACTTAATACTCTAGATGCATGTTGGATAGCGGTCGATGAGTGGAGTAATAGTAGTAGAAGCAGAATCGTTTCGGTCTACTTGTCTCGGACTTGATGCCTATATACATGATCATACCCAAATATACTCATAACTATGCTCAATTCTGTCAATTGCTCAACAGTAATTTGTTCACCCACCGTAGAATACTTATGCTCTTGAGAGAAGCCACTAGTGAATCCTATGGCCCCCGGGTCTATTCTCATCATATCAATCTCCATTACTTTAATAATTGCTTTGTTTTTACTTTGCCTTTTACTTTTCACTTTGCATCTCTATATAAAAAATACCAAAAATATTATTTATCATCTTTATCAGATCTCACACTCGTAAGTGACCGTGAAGGGATTGACAACCCCTAACCGCGTTGGTTGCGAGGAGCTATTGTTTTGTGCAGGTACGAGGGACTTGTGCGTGGCCTCCTACTGGATTGATACCTTGGTTCTCAAAACTGAGGGAAATACTTACGCTACTTTGCTGCATCATCCTCTCCTCTTCGGGAAATCCAATGCAAAGTGCTCAAGAGGTAGCAAGAAGAATTTCCGCGCCATGCCGGGAGGCTCACGCAAGAGCAAGTCAAGCACCATACAAAGTACCCATCACAATCCCTATCTCCCGCATTACATTATTTGCCATTTGCCTGTCGTTTTCCTCCCCCCCCACTTCACCCTTGCCGTTTTATTCGCCCTCTCTTTCCCAATCTCCTCCTCTTTTTCCCGTTTGCCGTGTGTTAGCTCGTCTGCCTTGTCATTATGTCTAATTCCTTATCCGCTCCTATGTCTCCCGATTTTGAAGTTCTTCACTTCAAGCGAAGGCAAGGAGAAAACTTAAAAGATGCTTGGTATAGGATGATGGAATCTTATCGTAAGTGCACCCTAGAGGTGAACTTTAGAATTCTTCTTCATAATTTTTATGTTGGGTTAAATATGACGCATAGACAACTCTTGGATTGTATTGCCAAGGGAAATTTCATTGAGATTGATCCCAGTATTGCGCATGAAATTATAGAGGGAATAGTGCGAACACTACCCCAAAAGGGAGGATCTCATCCTACCCAAGAAGAAACCCAAGTGTTTGGAAATATTTGCGAAGTAACAATTTTTTACAGAAGTCTCTTGAGCCTCTTAAAAGTGTTAGCGGAAATCTTCACCGCATGAATATGTTGATTACTCTTTGTAATAAGCGGCTGGACTTTAGATCTAAAAATTTCCGAGTAGGAAGGGAAGCGGAAAGAACCTCTCGGATTCGAGCATGACTCCGCTAAAAAACTGAAAATTAAAGATGGCAACACTTAGATCTATCCTTGCTTTTATGCCTAGATAGGGGCGTTAAACGATATCGCTTGTTGGGAGGCAACCCAATTTTATTTATAGTTTTTTGTTTTTGCTTCTGTTTAGGAATAAATAATCCGTCTAGCCTTTGTTTAGATGTGGTTTTTTGTTTTAATTAGTGTTTGTGCCAAGCTAGACCTATTGGATCGTCTTGGATGTTAGTTATTTGATCTTGCTGTAATTTCCAGAAACTTTGCGCTCAGTGCCCGAATTATTAAAAATCACCAGAACGTGATAAAATACTGATTCCAATTGCTGCTGATCAATAAAAAATTTTTACAGGTCTTCTAATTTTGGTAGATTTTTTGGAGTTCCATAAGTTTGTGTTAGTTACAGATTACTACAGACTGTTCTGTTTTTGACTGATTCTGTTTTTCGTGTGTTGTTTGCTTATTTTGATGAATCTATGGCTAGTAAAATAGTTTATAATCCATAGAGAAGTGGGAATACAGTAGGTTTAACACCATTATAAATAAATAATGAGTTCATTACAGTACCTTAAAGTAGTCTTTTGTTTTCTTTCGACGGAGCTCACGAGATTTCTATTGAGTTTTGTGTTGTGAAGTTTTCAAGTTTTGGGTAATTCTTTTGATGGATTATGGAACAAGGAGTGGCAAGAGCCTAAGCTTGGGGATGCCCATGGCACCCCCAAGATAATCCAAGGACACGAAAAATTCAAGGCATGGGGATGCCCCGGAAGGCATCCTCTTTAAATCTACTTCCATCGGTAATTTACTTGGAGCTATATTTTTATTCACCACATGATATGTGTTTTTCTTGGAGCGTCTTGTATTATTTGTGTCTTTGCTTGTTAGTCTACCACAATCATCCTTGATGTACACACCTTTTGAGAGAGCCATACATAAATTGGAATTTGCTAGAATACTCTATGTGCTTCACTTATATCTTTTGAGCTTGATAGTTTTGCTCATAGTGCTTCACTTATATCTTTTGAGCGTGATAATTTTTGCTCTAGTGCTTCACTTAGATCTTTTAGAGCACGGTGGTGGATTTGTTTTAAAAAACTATTGATCTCTCATGCTTCATTTAGATTATTTTGAGAGTCGTTAATAGAATGGTAATTTGCTTAATATTAATACACTTGGTATTCAAGATATGTGAAACTTTCTTTTGAGTGCGTTGAATACTAAGAAAAGTTTGATGCTTGATAATTGTTTTGAGATATGGAGATGATAATATCAAAGTCGTGCTAGTTGAGTAGTTGTAAATTTGAGAAATGCTTGTGTTGAAGTTTGCAAGTCCCGTAGCATGCACGTATGGTTAAAGTTGTGTAACAAATTTGAAACATGAAGTGTACCTGGCTTGTGCATCCTTATGAGTGGCTGTCGGGGACGAGCGATGGTCTTTTCCTACCAATCTATCCCCCCTAGGAGCATGCACGTAGTACTTGCTTTTTGATGACTTCTAAATTTTTGCAATAAGTATATGAGTTCTTTTGACTAACGTTGAGTCCATGGATTATACGCACTTTTACCTTTCCGCCTTTGCTAGCCTCTTCGGTACCGTGCATTGCCCTTTCTCACCTTGAGAGTTGGTGCAAACTTAGGTGCATCCAAACCCCGTGATATGATACGCTCTATCACACATAAACCTCCTTATATCTTCCTCAAAACAGCCACCATACCTACCTATTATGGCATTTCCATAGCCATTCCGAGATATATTGCCATGCAACTTTCCACCGTTCCGTTCATCATCATCATGACATACTTTACTTTTGTCATATTGCCATTGCATGATCATGTAGTTGACATCGTATTTGTGGCAAAGCCACCATGAATTATTTTCATACATGTCACTCTTGATTCATTGCACCATCCCGGTACAACGCCGGAGGCATTCATATGGAGTCATATCTTGTTCTAAGTTTCGAGCTGTAATCCTTATGTTGTAATCAATAGAAGTGTGATGATCATCATTATTACAGCATTGCCCAATAAAAAAAGGGCAAAAAGAAAAAAAAGAAAGGCCCAAAAAAAAGAAAATAAATAAAAAGGAAAATGTTACTATCTCTTTTTCCACACTTGTGCTTCAAAGTACCACCTTGTTCTTCATGTAGTGAGCCTCATATATTGTGCTTCAAAGTAGCACCTTGCTCTTCATGTAGTGAGTCTCATATATTGTGCTTCAAAGTAGCACCATGTTTTTCATATAGTGAATCTCATAAGTTGTCTTTTTATACTAGTGGGAATTTTTCATTATAGAACTTGGCTTGTATATTCCTACGATGGGCCTCCTCAAATGCCCTAGGTCTTCATGAGCAAGCAAGTTGGATGCACACCCACTAGTCTTCTTTTGTTAAGCATTCATAGCTCTAGTGCATCCGTTGCATGGCAATCCCTACTCCTCATGTTGGCATCAATTGATGGGCATCTCCATAGCCAGTTGATTATCCTCGTCAATGTGAGACTTTCTCCTTTTTTGTCTTCTCCACACAATCCCCATCATCATATTCTATTCCTCCCATAGTGTTATATCCATGGCTCACACTCATGTATTGCGTGAAGGTTGAAAAAGTTTGAGATTATTTAAGTATGAAACAATTTCTTAGCTTGTCATCGGGGGTATAGAAGTTGGGAAGATCTTTGTGTGACGAAAATGAAGCATAACCTAACTATATGATTTTGTAGGGATGAACTTTCTTTTGCCATGCTATTTTGAGAAGACATGATTACTTTGATTAGTATGCTTGAAGTATTATTATTTTTATGTCAATATGAACTTTTTGTCTTGAATCTTTCTGATCTGAATATTCATACCACAATTAAGAAGATTTACATTGAAATTATGCCAAAGTATCACTCCGCATCAAAAATTTTCTTTTTATCATTTACCTACTCGAGGACGAGAAGGAATTAAGCTTGGGGATGCCTGATACGTCTCCAACGTATCCATAATTTTTGATTGCTCCATGCTACTTTATCTACTGTTTTGGACTATATTGGGCTTTATTTTCCACTTTTATTTTATTTTTGGGACTAACTCATAACCGGAGGCCCAACCTGCAATGTCTGTTTTTGCCTATTTCAGTCTTTCGAAGAAACGGAATATCAAATGGAGTCCAAACGGAATGAAACCTTCGGAAACGTGATTTTCTCACCGAACGTGATCCAGGGGACTTGGACCCTACTCCAAGGAACGAAAGAGGCAGTCACGAGGGTGGGGGGCGCCCCCCCCTAGGGCGCGCCCCGTGCCTCGTGGGCCCACTGTTGCTCCACCGACGTACTCATTCCTCCTATATATACCTACGTACCCCCAAACGATCAGAACAGGAGCCAAAAACCTAATTCCAATGCCCCAACTTCCTGTATCCACGGGATCCCATCTTGGGGCCTGTTCCGGAGTTCCGCCAGAGGGGGCATCCACCACATAGGGCTTCTACATCATCACCATAGCCCCTCCGATGAAGTGTGAGTAGTTTACTTCAGACCTTCTATGTAATCTTCTTTTTGCGGTGTGTTTGTTGAGTCCGATGAATTGTGCGTTTATGATCCAGATTATCTATGAATAATATTTGAATCTTCTCTGAATTCTTTTATGTATGATTGGTTATCTTTGCAAGTCTCTTCGAATTATCCGTTTGGTTTGGCCAACTAGATTGGTAGTTCTTGCAATGGGATAAGTGCTTAACTTTGGGTTCAATCTTGCGGGTGTCCTTACCCAGTGACAGAAAGGGTTGCAAGGCACGTATTGTATTGTTGCCATCGAGGATAACAAGATGGGGTTTTTATCATATTGCATGAATGTATCCCTCTACATCATGTCATCTTGCTTAAGGCGTTACTGCTTTTTAACTTAATACTCTAGATGCATCTTTGGATAGCGGTCGATGAGTGGAGTAATAGTAGTAGATGCAGAATCGTTTCGGTCTACTTGTCTCGGACGTGATGCCTATATACATGATCATACCTAGATATACTCATAACCATGCTCAGTTCTGTCAATTTCTCAACAGCAATTTGTTCACCCACCGTAGAATACTTATGCTCTTGAGAGAAGCCACTAGTGAAACCTATGGCCCCCGGGTCTATTCTCATCATATGAATCTCCATTACTTTAATACTTGCTTTGTTTTTACTTTGCCTTTTACTTTTCACTTTGCATCTCTATATCAAAAATACCAAAAATATTATTTATCATCTCTATCACATCCCACTCTCGTAAGTGACCATGAAGGGATTGACAACCCCTAATCGCGTTGGTTGCGAGGAGCTATCGTTTTGTGCAGGTATGAGGGACTTGTGCGTGGCCTCCTACTGGATTGATACCTTGGTTCTCAAAAACTGAGGGAAATACTTACGCTACTTTGCTGCACCATCCTCTCCTCTTCGGGGAAATCCAACGCAGTGCTTAAGAGGTAGCAGCCGTACCGGCAGTACTAGCACATATATTCCAGCAAGTTCCACTTTGCTGATTTTACTCTGATGCTTAAGGTTTTCCCGTGATATCTACACTATAATCTGTGTAGCTGCTTTGTGTCGCACTAGAAGCAGTCCACTCTTGAAGCCAAACACTGCAATGACTTACAAAATTGGCACCAAGGCATTGAGTGCCATTCTGGATGCAATGAAACTCATACGCTCCCCACCTGTTGACTCTTGTTCAGAATATGATCCTAATGACTATTCTAACCTCGAGGAGTCAAAGGTAGATGGCTTTATCTGTTCAGCCATCAAGGTGCCTGTTCTAATTTGGCAATGTTTTATTGATTGCGGGTATCTTGCATATGTTGTCTTGCATTTCTTCTACTTTGTTGCACCGCCATCTTCTTAGTTTACTCATCATATATGTCGAGATGCCATGCCCATCCATTATCAATACATATTCCATCTGTCATCATACCATGTTTTTTCACTCAAATGTTGTTCGTGTGCATCAGACATCAAAAAGGAAGAGGGTGATTGCCGAACCTGAAGGAGCACCAGCAAAGTCCTTGAAAAACGTGGTGGTGCCGGAGAAATCAGACTGCACCGCACTTATATTGGCTGTACAATTAGTGACACAAAAGGTAGGACCGACTCCAGCAGACTGTACCCATACTTCACTGGCCACACCACTAGCCCCACCACACAGGACCTGCACTCTAGCAAAAGGTACACCGATTTCATTTGCCATAGCACCAGCTGTACCACAGAAAAATCCCACTCCAAAGAAAAAGTACAAAGCAAGTCCACCGGCCGAAGACCTATCCCAACTGCAGAGATGGCCAATTCCTGCAGATTGGAACCCCATTCCATTAATTCCCAGTTTAAAATACAATTCTTTCAATGTTGTTAGGGACTACGTGCATATATTCCCATCATGGGAAGATTATTGTGAAGACAAACACCATTTTCACATATTCCTGTCCAACTTATGTGTAAGTGCTATTATTCATGGTTATTATTTTCCTATTTTCTGCTGATTGAACACTTCAATGATTTAGATTACATTGTCGTAACTAGGCGAGGGTCAATCTGGATAGTCATGACGAGCAAAGCTTGCTTGTGCTTTTCAAGGAAGCATTGCAGCAGTATCGGTGTTACATGAGGAAATCACACTTTGGTGGCAAGTCTATAAACGAATTTCCGGTGAAGTTTCCTGTGCTAAATTTAGAAGACATTGAATGGAAAAACCTTGTTATGCACTGGTCTCGTTCCCAAGATGAGGTACTGTCTATGAAATCACATGACAATTTGAACTTCTACTTTTCTGCATGTGCCTTACGGATCTTTTTTGCTGGAAATCTGCTCGAAGAACAATTCGGTTTCAAAAGAACGACGAGGATATCGCAAATATGTTGCCCGCTGCTTTGCTCTTGTTAGTACTGTTGTCTGTATCACTATACTTGCATACAAACCTAGTTCATTATGTGTGAAGTATGCATGATAGCTTGCTTGTCAATTGTTCGCCCAAGTTATCTCGATCTGTATGAATGGTTACATTAGTGTAGAATATATCCAATGCCAATGTTTTTTAGCTCTGCATTGTTCTTGTAAGTACATGATGTCCTTTATCGCTGTACTTATAATGACAGTAGTTGTTCATGTACCATCACTCTGCAGCTTATTTTCCTTTGCCCTCCATTTTCTACACATCAGATCTATATTTACTCTTACCATAAGGTTGGTACTGAAGAAGTTTAGCTGTGCATTGCTCTTGGCTGTACCATTTTCCTATACCGCTGCACTTACATTTATAGCTACTTGGTTATGTAGCATCACTCTTCATCTTATCTTAAATATTCTCCATTTTTCGTATATTATCACATCTATATTTACTCTTAACAAAATGTAGAATAAATGCAATGCTTTTGAAGAAGATTCTGTGGTAAACTTCTTGAATCCCCCCCCCCCATCAGCATGGGCAAGGCCTTTATAGAGCCTGTCTTCACCAATAATGTAAGTTTGTCCATCTCACGCCTTCAAACTTTGTTGTATATATTTGGTTAGGCATGACTGCAACAGCTGTTTATTTTTGGTGTTTGCATCAAATTGCTTATTTAAAGTTTATTATGTAGTTCATAAACAAAAGTTTGTCCTTCCTCAAATTAAGTTTTCAGTTGTACAAACAAGTTACTTCTTCATACCAAGAAAATAAAACTATACATAGCAAGTGATATTCTTTATCACTGCATCTATGCTTCTGTTCTTCATCCGTAATCCAGTGGTGTGGTGAACCTACCCACTACAGCACAATGTCATATTCTGCAATGTCTTAACTATGAACAATGTCATATCATTCTACTATTATTCAAACCGTTTCTTTATTTTCCAATTTGAAATGGTATAAATTGATAGCACACTAACCATTGATACTTATGAGTTCTTGATCTGTAATCCAGTGTTGTCGTGAAGCTGCCAACTCCTTCACAATGTCATTTCCTGCCATGTCTTGACCTGAACAATACCATATTGTGTTAATGCAATTTTAAACTGTGTCAGTTTATTCGTCAGTAAGAAATGTGATGAATTTTCAGCACTGATACTTTTACGTGCAAAACCTGTCATCTGTCTGCTTGTTTATCTTTCAGAGTGAGGAAGATATAAGTGTTGAACAAGCGCAGTCTCATCGTCTTGCTCACCGCTATACCGCAGCTCCCGTAAGGGCTAACCTTTCTTGAACTCTATTGAAGTGATGTCAGTTTTGTATATTATTTTGTCGGCGTGTTTATTTGCAATCGGTGGCAATCTTTGATGCCCAAAGTGTATGTAATCTGTCTCGCTTGTGCTTTATTATCATAGTGGCGAACTTTGATGCCCAGTGGATGTAATATGCTGTAATTTCTTTATTGTATAGTCTAGGTTTTTTCTTATTCACGATGCTGCAGTTATTTTACTGTATATATATCCTGTCTTCGTAGTAAACCGGCCAAACCGTAAAATTACGGTACATAATTGGGCCGTCATGCAACCACGATGTAGGTTCGGCCTGAAACGTGCCGAACAGCTCACGGGCCGGTAGCAGCCCGAAATGAACCCCGACCCATGATTGTGCAAATCAAATCACGGGCTTTTAACAGGCCAAAATTGTCTCGGTCCTTGTTTGGCCCAATCAGATATCAGCTGCGAGCAGGCCGGATGCAAATCGGGCCGTAGTTAGGCCCAACTATATGATGGGCTTTTAACAGCCAAAATTAATATAGGGCCAAAATGTTAAACGGGCCCTTAATAGGAAAAAACTAATATCAGACCGAATTACTAAGTGGGCCTTTAGCAAGTGGGCCCAAAAGCATAGTGTCCAGTTGCCGGGCCGAATTTGATATGGGCCATAATTGAGCCAAAGCCTCTTAAAGGGCCGGACATGATCTGGGCCGTAATTTGGCCTAGAACGTGGTAGGCTTATAACGGGCCGGATCTCATAAGGGCCACTTTTAGGCCCGGAACGTGGCAGGCCATTAATGGACCGGATCAGATATGGGCCGGTATTTTTGGCCCAAAACATGGCAGCCAGTTAATGGGCCTGCCTACTAGGGTCCTCAAAATCTTGTGGGCCTACAGCTGGGCCGACCCATTAATGTTGGCGAAATCTCATGGGCCTTTAGCTGGGCCGGCCCATTATGATCCGCAAGAATCTTGTGGGCCTTTACCTGGGCCGGCCCATTATAGCACACAAAAATCTTATGGGCCTTTTAATTTGGGCCGCCCATTATGGCTCGCAAAATCTTGTGGGCCTATACTGGCCGCCCATTATGGCCCGCAAAATCTCGTGGGCCTTTAGCTGGGCCGGCCCATTATGGTCCGCAAAATCTTGTGGGCCTTTAGCTGGGTCGGCCCATTATTGTCCGCAAAACTTGTGGGCCTTTAATTGGGCCGACCCAATTAAACTTGTTGGGCCGTGCCACGTGTTGATGTATCATAGGCGCCTTCTGTCCAATGAGTGGATGACATCTGTCCCAGCGGTGAGCCGAAACGTGTTTCCTCCAGCCAATGATGATTTTACACGTGGAAAATCCCCATTGGTCGGGGCTGTTAACGGGTTATCGGATCCAAAACCCGACTCGATAGATTAACGACATTACGTTATGGTGGATGCCACGTGTCGGTCACCCTTGACGAAAGCACTTCTGTGACGCGCGATTTATCATCATGGAAGTGGACACTTCCGTGATGATAATTTTAGTAATGTCATGGAACACTTCTACGACAGCACAAGTATGACTATCTTGATTCTGTCATAAGTTTGTCATGGATGTACATGCATGACAAAAAACGCGACCTACTGTGACAAACACGTATCATCACGGAAGTGTATTTTTTTGTAGTGAATGGGAATGAAATTCAAATACCTAGGCGTCGTGGCACGACCGAAAAGATTAAGAAACTTGGTTTTTTAATTTGTGTAAATCCAAAACACGCCTGAAAATCATGAAACTTGGCATGGTGTCATGACATGGCACCAACATGTTTGAGTAATTTTTTTGGCCGAATTGGGACAAGATTTGGTGTAAGCTTCTTGCAAACCGGACCTTCCCTCAAGAAGGCTCTTGGTTCCGAGAGGGAACGTGTCACCTCCGTGTGCGAAACGACATACGTACAGTGCCTTCTCCCGCCTAAATTTTTTTACACTGGCAGATTAGACCAAATAGAAGTGTCATGCTAAATTTTGGAATTATTTCGGGTTCGTCTGGCATTTTTTATACATTAATTGAGTTTATGGGCATTTAATGTGCATAATTCAAATTTGAACTACAAGCAAATGCTCCAGTGCACCATAGTTGGTTGAAAAATCACATGTGTCTCTGTGGGTGAATTTATAGGTCCCATGCAAGAAATGGGAATGAAATTCAAACATTTGGTCGTTGTGGCTCGGCCGGAAAGATTGAGAAACTTGGTTTTTTAATTCCTGTAAATCCAAAACACGTCTAAAAATCATGAAACTTGGCATGGTGTCATGACATGGCACCAACATGGTGCGGTAATTTTTTTGGCCAAATTGGGACAAGCTTTGGTGTAAGCTTCTTGCGAACCGGAGCTTCCCTCAAGAAGGCTCGTGGTTCCGAGAGGGAACGTGTCACCTCCGTGTGCGAACCGACATACATAAACTTTCTTCTCCCACCTTAATTTTTTTTACATAGGCAGATTAGACCAAATAGAAGAATCGTGCAAAATTTTGGAATTATTCCGAGTTCATTTGGCCTTTTTATATATTAATTGAGTTTTTGCACATTTAATGTGCATAATTCAAATTCGAACTACAAGCACATGCTCAAGTGCACCAAAGTTGTTTGAAAAATCACATGTGTGTCCTTGGGTGAATTTCTAGGTCCCATGCAAGAGATGGGAGTGAAATTCAAACATCTGGGCGTCGTGCCTCGTCTGGAAAGATTGGGAAACTTGGCTTTTTAATTCCTGTAAATCCAAAACACGCCTGAAAATCATGAAACTTGGCATGGTGTCATTACATTGCACCAACATGCTGCGGTAATTTTTTTGGCCGTATTGGGACAACTTTGGTGTAAGCTTCTTGCAAACCGGAGCTTTCCTCAAGAAGGCTCGTGGTTACAAGAGGGGACGTGTCACCTCCGAGTGCGAAACGACATACGTACACTGCCTTCTCCCTCCTGAACTTTTTTACACACGCAAATTAGACCAAATAGAAGTATCATGCTAAATTTTGGAATTATTTACGGGTTTGTTTGGCCTTTTTATACATTAATTGATCTGCACATTTAATGTGCATAATTCAAATTTGCACTACAAGCACATGCTCTAGTGCACCAAAGTTGTTTGAAAAATCACATGTGTGTCCTTGGGATAATTTATTGGTCCCATGCAAGAAATGGGAATAGAATTCAAACATCTGGGTGTCGTGGCTCGGCGGGAAAGATTGAGAAACTTGGTTTTTTAATTCCTGTAAATCCAGAACACGCCTGAAAATCATGAAACTTGGCATGGTGTCATGACATGGCACCAACATGTTGCGGTATTGTTTTTGGCTGAATTGGGACAAGCTTTGGTGTATGCTTCTTGCAAACCGAAGCTTCCCTCAAGAAGGCTCGTGGTTCCGAGAGGGAACGTGTCACCTCCGTGTGCGAACCGACATACATACACTTTCTTCTCCCACCTTAAGTTTTTACACAGGCAGATTAGATCAAATAGAAGAATCATGCAAAATTTTGGAATTATTCCAGGTTCATTTGGCCTTTTTATACATTAATTGAGTTTTTGCGCATTTAAGGTGCATAATTCAAATTTGAACTACAAGCACAGGCTCCAGTGCACCAAAGTTTTTAAAAAAATCACATGTGTGTCCTTGGGTGAATTTCTAGGTCCCATGCAAGAGATGGGAGTGAAATTCAAACATCTGGGTGTCGTGCCTCATCCGAAAAGATTGAGATACTTGGTTTTTTAATTCCTGTAAATCCAAAACACGCCTAAAAATCATGAAACTTGGCATGGTGTCATGACATTGCACCAACATGTTGCGGTAATTTTTTTGGCCGAATTGGAACAAGCTTTGGTGTAAGCTTCTTGCAAACCGGAGCTTTCCTCAAGAAGGCTCGTGGTTTCGAGAGAGAACGTGTCACCTCCGTGTGCGAAATGACATACGTACACTGCCTTCTCCCGCCTTAATATTTTTACACAGCCAGATTAGACCAAATAGAAGTATCCTGCTAAATTTTCGAATTATTACGGGTTCATTTGGCCTTTATTATACATTAATTGAGTTTCTGCGCATTTAATGTGCATAATTCAAATTTGAACTACAAGCACAGGCTCCAGTGCACCAAAGTTGGTTGAAAAATCACATGTGTGTCCTTGGGTGATTTTCTAGGTCCCATGCAAGAGATGGGAGTGAAATTCACACATCTGGGCGTCGTAGCTCGGCAGTAAAGATTGAGAAACTTGTTTTTTTAATTCCTGTAAATCCCAAACACGCCTAAAAATCATGAAACATGGCATGGTGTCATGACATGGCACCAACATGTTGCGGTAAATTTTTTTGGCCGAATTGGGACAAGCTTTGGTGTAAGCTTCTTGCAAACCAGAGCTTCCCTCAAGAAGGATCGTGGTTCCGAGAGGGAATGTGCCACCTCTGTGTGCGAAACGATATACGTACACTGCCTTCTCCCGCCTTAATTTTTTAACACATGCACATTAGACCAAATAGAAGTATCGTGCTAAATTTTGGAATTATTCCGGGTTCGTTTGGACTTTTTTATACATTAATTGACTTTTTACGCATTTAATGTGCATAATTCAAATTTGAACTACAAGCATAGGCTCCAGTGCACCAAAGTTGTTTGAAAAACCACATGTGTGTCCTTGGTTTAATTTCTAGGTCCTATGCAAGAGATGGGAATGAAATTCAAACATCTGGGCGTCGTGGCTCGGCCGGAAAGATTGAGAAACTTGGGTTTTTAATTCCTGTAAATCCAAAACACGCCTGAAAATCATAAAACTTGGCATGGTGGCATGACATGACACCAACATGTTGTGGTAATTTTTCTGTCCGATTTGCCAAGGCACACACATTAACAATCGACAAAGTCATTGTCGGCGTCCTGGGAACGGAGGTACCGAGACTTGCCTGCCTGCACCCCAGGGCGTGGCTCCTCCAGCCGCCTGGTATGGCCCGTCTTCATCAACAACCACTCAAGACCCTCGCGAGGGGCCAAGCCTCGCGAGGCAGACAACGCAAGACCTCCTCAGGGGCGGCTTCCCTAGGCTGGCTCCCGAGGAGCGGAGATATCTATGGAAGGGGTACCTCGTGAGGTTCACATGACGTGAGCCATGATGAGCAAGGCCAGGTGGGCGCCAACGGGGATAGTGTACTCATTGCCTCTTTGGTGCTAAAGGGGCAAGCGCAGGCGAGGAGTCCCGAGGCATCAGGCAAGGGTTTCCATATTGGTGCAACGAGACCAAGACCAGCACGACGGCATGATGGAGGTCACCACGGAGCCCACGACGGCGTCACCACCAGAGCCTTTGGCAGTCGAAGACCACCTTTTGTCAGGATAACTTCTACTAGTTGTCCCCCTTCAAACTGGCCGTTGTGGGATCGCTTCCCGCCTAATATTTGGGAAGAGTACCCGGGCCTCTATAAATAGGACTAGCTACCACCATAGGAGGGGACGGATCATTCAGAACATCCTTAGCACACAAGCTCACCGAGCTCAAGAAAACCTCTCCTCAGGAGGCTGTTCTTCCCTTGTACTTGTTCATCCTCAGCCTGCAAGGCAATCCACGACACCACACTGGAGTAGGGTATTGCACCGCAACAGTGGCCCGAACCAGTATAAACCCTGTGTCTCTTGCTCTTTGGGTTCGTCGAGTCAAGCATTGAGATCGTTGCGAGAGCGAGCTAGAGAGAGAGAGGGAGAGAGAGAGAGAGAGATCTTCGTGTGCACCCCAGTGTTCGAACCTCAAGGGTTTGCCGGAACCCAGAATCCGACATTTGGCGCGCCGGGTTGGGGTGCGCCGAAGTGCCGCTCCTCCGCCGGCTCCGCTTCACCGTTCGGTCCCCATGGTTGGCGCAGCTCCACCGACTGGGTCGACGGGCGACCACGACGGTGCCAGGGGGCTCAGGGCCCTCACGCCCGCCTTACAACGGGTGCGGTGGCCACCCAAGTTCAGGCCGAGGATGCCGCCCTGCTTCGACGGCACGGCAAATCCGTCAACCTTCCCGCTGGCTTATGAGGAGGCCGTCCTAAAGGCAGGAGGCGATGACAAGGTCATGGCTAACTGGTTTCCCATGAGCCTTCGCTGGCGCGCCGCGCGCCTGGTTGCTCAACTTGCCAGGATCCTCTGTGGCTTCTTGAGGAGAGTTGCGCGGCCTCTTCATCACACGCTTCGCGGCACCGACGCTTGTCGCCGTTGCGGCCCTCCTCGGCGGCTCGCAAGTGCCACCCACGGATCGCCATGTCAAGCAGTTCTTCCGCAAGGTCGGCGCCGCCTCTGTGCAGCAAGGAGCCCCTCCAGGATGGGCGGCGCCCATGGACAACCTCACCTTCGATTCAAGGGATCACCCCACTGATACGTCTCCAACGTATCTATAATTTTGATTGTTCCATGCTATTATATTATCAGTTCTGGATGTTTAATGGTCTTTAATATACTATTTTATATTATTTTTGGGACTAACCTATTAACCGAAGGCCCAGTGCAAATTGCTGTTTTTTTGCCTATTTCAATGTTTCGCAGAAAAGGAATATCAAACGGAATGAAACCTTCGCGAGGATCTTTGTTGGAACAAACGCAATCGAGGAGACTTGGAGTGTAAGTCAAGGAAGCAACAAGGCGGCCACGAGGCAGGAGGTCGCGTCCAGGGGGGTAGGCGCGCTTCCCACCCTCATGGGCCCCTTGTAGCTCCACCAACCTACTTCTTTTGCCTATATATACTCTTATACCCTGAAAACATCCAGGGGAGCCACGAAACCACTTCTCCACTGCCGCAACCTTCTGTACCCGTGAGATCCCATCTTGGGTCCTTTTCCGGCAATCTGCCGGAGATGGATTTGATCACGGAGGGCTTCTACATCAACACTATAGACTCTCCGATGATGTGTGAGTAGTTTACCACAGACCTTCGGGTCCATAGTTATTAGCTAGATGGCTTCTTCTCTCTCTTTGGTTCTCAATACAAAGTTCTCCTCGATGTTCTTGGAGATCTATTCGATGTAATACTTTTTGCGGTGTGTTTGCCGAGATCCGATGAATTGTGGGTTTATGATCAAGATTATCTATGAACAATATTTGATTCTTCTCTGAATTCTTATATGCATGATATGATATCTTTGCAAGTCTCTTCGAATTATCGGTTTAGTTTGGCCTACTAGATTGATCTTTCTTGCAATGGTAGAAGTGCTTAGCTTTGGGTTCAATCTTGCGGTGCTCGATCCCAGTGACAGAAAGGGAACCAGCACGTATTGTATTGTTGCCATCGAGGATAAAAAAATGGGGTTTCTATCATATTGAGTGAGTTTATCCCTCTACATCATGTCATCTTGCCTAATGCGTTACTCTGTTCTTATGAACTTAATACTCTAGATGCATGCTGGATAAGGATCGATGTGTGGAGTAATAGTAGTAGATGAAGAATCGTTTCGGTCTACTTGACACAGACGTGATGCCTATGTTCATGATCATGCGTAGATATTCTCATAATTATGCACTTTTCTATAAATTGCTCGGCAGTAATTTTTTCACCCACCATAATTTATGCTATCTTGAGAGAAGCCACTAGTGAAACCTATGGCCCCCGGGTCTATTTTACATCATATTAGTTTCCCGTCAACTAGCTATTTCTGTCGCTGTTTGTTTTTCAATCTTTACTTTTCAATCTATACAAAAAAGTACCAAAAATATTTATCTTATTACCTTTATCAGATCTCACTTTTGCAAGTGGCCGTGGAGGGATTGACAACCCCTTTATCGGGTTGGTTGCAAGGTTCTTGATTGTTTGTGCAGGTACTAGGATATTTGCATGTAGTCTCCTACTGGATTGATACCTTGGTTCTCAAAAACTGAGGGAAATACTTATGCTACTTTGCTGCATCACCCTTTCCTCTTCAAGGGAAAACCAACGCTTGCTCAAGAGGTAGCAAGAAGGATTTTTGGCGCCGTTGCCGGGGAGATCTACGCTCAAGTCAAGACATACCAAGTACCCGTCACAAACTTTTATCCCTCACATTACATTATTTGCTATTTGCCTCTCGTTTTCCTCTCCCCCACTTCACCCTTGCCGTTTTATTCGCCATTTTCCGTCCGTTTCTTTCCTCTTGCTTCTAGTGTGCCCGTTTTGCTTTGATGGCTCTACCAAAAAGCGTTGATCCTCACCTTATAATGTTGGAAGAAATTGAAAACAATGTTAGAAGCTTTATGTCTTTGCAATTTGAGCATAACTATAACGCCCCCGATGCGGCTATATCTCCCACGTGTCGAGGCACGACTTAGAGGCATAACCGCATTGAAAGCAATGTCGCAAGTGAGGTAATCTTCACACAACCCATGTAATACATAAGGGAAAGAGATACATAGTTGGCTTACAATCGCCACTTCACACAATACATGAGTAAAACATTACATCAAACAGATACAATCAAGGTCCGACTACGGAACCAAAATAAAAGAAGACTACCCCAAATGCTACACAGATCCCCGATCGTCCCAACTGGGCACCACTACTGATCAACTGGAAAAGACACATAGTAACGACCACGTTCCTCGTCGAACTCCCACTTGAGCTCGGTGGAATCATCTGCACTGGCATCGTCGGAACCTCCGCAACTGTTTTGGAAGTATCTCGTGAGTCACGGGGACTCGGCAATCTCACACCATGAGATCAAGACTATTTAAGCTTATAGGAAGGACAGAGTAGTATCGTGGAGCTGCAGCAAGCGACTAGCATATATGGTGGCTACTTCGCAAAAAGAGAGCGAGAAGAGAAGCAAAGCACGGACGTGAAGCTAGTAGCGATCAAGAAGTGATCCTGAACTACTTACGCCGACATAACTCCAACACCGTGTTCACTTCCCGGACTCCGCCGAGAAGAGACCATCACGGTAACACACGCGGTTGATGTGTATTTTAATTGAGGTCAACTTCGGGTTTTCTACAACCGGACATTAACAAATTCCCATCTGCCTCATAACCGCGGCACGGCTTTCGAAAGATATTACCCTGCAGGGTGTCCCAACTTAGCCCATTATAAGCTCTCACGGTCAACGAAGGATATTCCTTCTACCGGGAAGACCCGATCAATCTCGGAATCCCGGACTACAAGACATTTCGACAGCAATAAAACAAGACCAACAAAGCCGCCCGATTGTGCCGACAACTGCCGATAGGAGCTGCACATATCTCGTTCTCGTGGCACATCCGGATGAACACTACGACGGCAACCGAAGATGCCCCAAGTTGCCTCGTGGTGGCACCGCAAGTGGCTCTAGTTTGGACCAACACTCAGAGGAGCATTGGCCCGGGGGTTTAAAATAAGATGACCCTCGGGCTCGCGAAAACCCGGGGGAAAAGGCTTAGGTGGCAAATGGTAAAACCAAAGTTGGGCCTTGCTGGACGAGTCTTATTCAAAGCGAACTGTCAAGGGGGTCCCATAAATCACCCAACCGTGTAAGGAACGCTAAATCAAGGAACATAACACCGGTATGACGGAAACTAGGGTGGCAAGAGTGGAACAAAACACCGGGCATAAGGCCGAGCCTTCCACCCTTTACCAAGTATATAGATGTATTAATTTTAGCAGATATTTATATTGTGATATCCCCAACAAGTAAACATGTTCCAATAAGGAACAACATCTCCATGTTCCAACAAGGAACAAACTTCAGCTTCACTGCAACTAGCAACGCTTATAAGAGGGGCTGAGCAAAGCGGTAACATAGCCAATCAACGGTTTGCTAGGAAAGGATGGTTAGGGGCTGACATGGCAATATGGGTGGCATGATATAGCAAGTGATAGGCATGGCAGCATAGGCATAGCAAAAGAGCGAGCATCTAGCATAGCAAAGATAGAAGTGATTTCGAGGGTATGGTCATCTTGCCTGAGATCCCGCAAGGAAGAAGAACGAGTCCATGAAGAAGACAAACGGACGTAGTCGAACGAATCCTCACAATCGCAACATTACCGGAACCGAGAAGCAACACCGGAAAGAAACAAACATCATGATAAATGCACAAGCATAAACATGGCATGATGCACAAACAAGTATGATGCATGTCCGGTTTAATGAGCATGGCATGGCAAAGTGCAACAAACAATACTACAAGTTAAGTGGACAAAACACCACATCAATTATTTAGTTTAATCTCGTTTAAGCTACCAAACAATATTAAATGTTTTTAAACATGGCAAGGGGTGAAGCATAATTAAACTAACTACTTAGGCAAGTTTAAATGAGGCCGGAAATAACAAACAACAAGTCCGGTAAAACCCCATATGCATATTTTTCGAATTTGCTACTGTTCTGCCCTAAACACAATTTTAATGTTATTAAGCAGCAAAATAAAGTGTACCATGTTAAACTAGTCATTTTTCTACCCCATTTACATATATAATTTATTTAAAACCGAGCTACGGTTATTTAGTTATGAAATAAATCATTTTAACATGGCATATTAGCAAATTTAAATAAACAGCAAGTTAAACATTTTAACATGGGATGAAAATGGCATATTATTAATCTGCACAAAATTCTAAGCATTTTACATGTATAAATTATTTTAATCCGATGCACCATTTGTGAGTTATTAAATGCATGATGCTTAGGGTTTTTGCAAAACCGCAGCCTCGTGAATAATAGCTAAATCGTCCGTGCAGGAAAAAACACATGCGGGCGAATCTGCAGGCTGGCCCAACAAAGGCACAGGGGGCTGCTCACCAGGCCTCCTGGGCCAGATCGGTGGAGGTGGGCTCGCGGGCAGCAGCTAGCTGGGCTGGAGGCCGGAAGGGGGGGCGCTGGGCCTGGCGCGACCCACGCGCTGGCGCTGGTCAACGCGCGCAGGTGGACGAAGCGGGCGAGGAGGCAGGGGCTAGTGTTCGTCGTCGTCTCCCTGAAGCAGTACGACGCCGGCGGACTTGTCGCGGGCTCCTGGCGACGGGGTCGGCGGGAAGCGGCCAGAACGGCCAGATCCGGTGGAGGTCGTGGTCGGGGACCCATTCCCGGCGTCGGCGGCGAGACCTAGGGCGGCGGCGGCAGTTCCTGGAAAAGGAGAGAGAGGGATCTGAGAGAGAGAGAGAAGGAGAGGAAGGAGACGGGAGAGAGAGGGAGGCGGCGACCTGGCAGGGCGGCACGGGCGCCCGCGACGGGCCGGAGGAGGCCGGCAGCGTGGGATCCGCCGGGTTGCCGGGCGGCGACGGCGGGCGGAAACGCTTCGGCACCGAGCTGGAGGTGCGGGCGAGGCAGGGAGCGGGCGCGGCGGGGGTCGGGCCGACCCGGCCCAGATGGGCTTGCGCCCTGCGGGCTTTCGGGCGGATGGGGGCGCTGGAGGGAGGCAGGGCGACGCGTGGCGCCGTGGGAGAGGCCGGAGGGCGCCAAGGGCGAGGTGGCGCGCTGGTTGGGCCAGCGCGGTGATGGCGGGCGCCAAGTGGCTGCGGGGCTGTGGTCGGGCGCGGAATCTGAGGAGGAGGGGCTAGGAGGTAGGGGAAGGGCTAGGAGATGCCCAAAATGGACTAGGGGTTGATTATATAGGGTAGGTGGCTAGGGTTAGAGGGGTTAGGAGGGGTTTCGTGAACCTCGGATCGCGATCGGGCGGTTCCGGACGCGAGGGGGGGTTAGATGGCTGCAGGTGGACTGTGTAGAATGCCTCGAGCTGAGAAGAGAGAGAAACAGAGCGACCCGGTGGCAGCTTCCGGATACCGAAAACGTCGACGCTAGGCCGACTATATCAGCGGTTATAAATATAACGGTTGGGCAGTCAAGCGAACTCGAATGCGATTTAAACTTGGCAGCGGCCTGTCTACACTATAATAAGACCGCATGACAAGTTGCAACCCATTCCGAGAACATTTTTATGCCACTAATAAAATAATATTTCGGAGGTGCCGCGGGCGCGTGCAAGTGTGGACGGGCTCAGAACGGACAATGGAGAGAAACGGTGGAACACGAACGGATGCAAGTTTTATGAAAACGATGCCGATGCAAAGCGCATGATGTTATGAGATAAGATGCATAACAAGAACAAAATGCAAAACAACAGACAAAACCCAACCACGAAGGAAAATCATATAGCATCTCCGAAAAAGGCAAGAGTCGGAGTTACGAATATGGAAAGTTGCATCCGGGGTGTTACAACACTCCACCACTACAAGAGGATCTCGTCCCGAGATCTAGGATGGCACCGGAGGAAAAAGGAAGAGGAAGATAAGAGGTAAATTAAGTTGCTTCTTTGACGAACGAGTGAAACCAAAGAACCTTGAGAGGTTAAACAATTTAAAAGAAATAGTACAACAGAGATGAACGAGATTGCAAACAATCCGGTCGAAAAGAGGAACAAGGAGTATTACGAGAACTTGATGGTTGAAAGACATGGAAATAAGAGTTTAATGGACAAGATAGAATTCGAAACCACTCCGGTTAAAACAAGATGAGAGAGGAAGAATGATATAATTTGGGCAGCACCCATTTGTAAAATGGAAGGAGTTGAACATGAACTTGACAAATGAGAGGATACTTGATGAAATCAACAACACACTGCAATGGGTAAGAGGGATTTCAGACAGCACTCAGGTTGAAAAGAGAGGCAAAACTTGATACGATGAGAGAACTCGAATGAAAACATGACACTCCGGTTAAATGGATAATGCAAGAAAAAGAACATGATCTTTACAAAACGAGGTGATGGGTGAAGAGAGCAACATCACAATGCCTCCGGAAGAAATAATAGAAGATAGATCATTGGGATAACAGAATGAAGAAGAAAATGACAACTTCTACCACAAATGAGTTTGGAAAGCACCCTTAAAAGAAAGATAGAACGGAGTTGTTGGAAAACCAACAACGAAAAGAATAACCTTGTAGTGGACTTATGGAAACATTTCAACATTATGAGGTGAGCTTACGCCACCAACGGAAACAAACGATTGGATTGATATCAACAAGGAGGAGAAACTTATTTCACCGAGAGGACAAATGAAGAACTTGGGTCATTGATAAGCACCACAAATAGCAACTTTCCTTAGGGAAGGCTTTAGGTGAAATCTATACCAAGATAACTCCAAGGAAGAAGATGATGGGTTTCAATATCTCATTCTTGACAACATGTGAATCATGAAACGCGAACTAAAATTGTCGAATGACATAACACCACCTCAAAAGATATTTATAGAAAGAACTGCACTTGAATGCAAAATGAAGAATACTTGAACTCCTCAAAACAAAACATGTGTTGGAACACCATGTTTATTTTGAAGTATGGCTTGACGGATCTTAACTCCGAGAAAAACTTGAAGGACAAATCGAGAAATAAATGAATCCTTGACGAACCACCATGTAGAGCCTCCATGAAGAACTCCGGTAATAAAAGGATGATAGAAAGAAAGAGAAGTTGACAACACAAGGTGAAGCCTTGCAGTGATAAGATGAAGCTTTGAAATGATATAACCGAGAAAATTTGGAACTCCGGAAAGAAAAGATGAAGCATCTCGGACCGAGAATGTGATATGATGAACAAACTCCGGAAAGAAGAGATGAACAACTTAGAACTGAGAAATTGATACCATTACGAACTCCGGAAGAATGAATCAATCACTTGGAGAAACAAGAACAAGAATTATGTTATGCGTATCCTTCACCAATTTAGATTGATGACAAGCAATGGATTTGGCATACTACTTATTCTCATTGAAAAATGATTACAGATAGAGATATAGCGCAAAATTGAGAAGGTATTGATGGAACCACCGGTGGGATTTGGAAACAACAAATGAATTGATATGATAATGAAGGAAGTGAAATCTTTGAACGAACCACCGTAAGAATTGAAATTGAACGTAGCAAAGGCACAATTCACCGGGAAGAATTGGAAACGAATGAAGATACTTGAAGGGATTTAGATACATGAGAATGAAGAAATCATGAACTGATTAGAGGGTATTTGAACGATGCACTGGTAAGATTTGGAGAATGATAGCTACACGCTGAGAATGAAGAATTCTGAGATGATGGGCTCCGGAGAATCGAACTGAAAAGACTACTGAAATTCTCCGGGTGGGTCAAAAGAATTCTCACAATCAAAATAATTATGAGAGGATGGCATCAAGCTAGAACCATGAATCTTGAAGAGAATGGAGCAAGATTAAAGAGAAACTCTTCTTCGGTCTTCAAAATCCGATAATGACGACGAGAAACACCACCATGAATTGTTGAGGCACTCCGGGATGAAAAATTAGAAAGGTTGAACCAATGATGAAGATAATTTGAAAGATCTTGGAGAAAAGCATTTGGTGATGATAAATCATTCTTAAGTCAAACTTTGCAAAGAATTTGAGAATAACTCCAGAAAATTAGAAGAGTCAGGTAAGATCCTGGGAAAAGACCTGTGGGTTATGGGCCCACTCAAAAGAAACACCGTTGAACGATTGCTTGAAATAAAGATTGCACCGGTTGAATTAAATGACTTGAATGAGATAATAATCCCCAAATAGCTTGAACGGATCTTGAATGAAAAGACGAGCCTCCGGAGATATCTTCAAAGACCTCCGAACAAATCAATAGCGAGAAGTGAGTGATTGATAGGTGCACCGGTATGAGAAAGCATTTGAAACGGGAAAATGATATGATCGACAAAGCTTGAATTGAATCCACCAGAGAAGAAAATTAGAATGGAACAACGATAAGGTTGAAGCTTCCTTAAGCGTCTTCATGAGAATTCACCGGATAAAACATTAAAGGAAAAGAATGAAGAAACTTCACAGCAGTAAAATGGATGCTTGATTAAGAAATCTGAGTCCTTGAAGAAAAAGGGGTGGGAGGGTGGGAACACAAAAACAACTTGGGACGGATGAAATGAACACCGTTGAGAAAAAGCTTAGAATTGATCTTGCGAATGTTGGAATGATCGGATTTACTTGAAGAGAAGCACGCCGGTTGAGAAAAGAATTGACATGACAAGCTCAGTGATCAAGAAGGATTAGTATTCACATAGCAATATGATAACACCGTTTAGGAAAGGTATGGAATCAACACTTGGCTTCAAGCAACTCGAATACCACAACCGAAAACAAAAGATTGGCTTCTAGAATGAGCCGGAACAAACACATGATAGAGATTTCGCCCAAAGTGTTCGTGGTGGGGCCCACACGGCACGACGATAGCGGCCGTCATGAATGACAAACAAGACGTCCCGAATCAGCATAGCCAAGGATTCTTTAAGACGTCTCGCGACCAATCAGAATCGACCGTGAATGGGCGGACCACTAAACTTTGAACCCCAATCTCAAATCATACATCTGTCGGAAAGAATATCCTGTAAGCTACTAGAATTCCCATCTATAAACTCCCGAAACTTTCTGGTTATGCAATCTGGTGTTGGGGATACAGGGACACAAAATATATCACCCAAACTAACAATACCTAGATCCAAATTGTATCCATCCGTCAACACATAACCAAGAAATCCTCGGAAATCGTGTACCTCGACCTTGAAAAACATCCGTTATACAA
Source organism: Aegilops bicornis (assembly GCA_021605145.1). Lineage (NCBI taxonomy): Eukaryota > Viridiplantae > Streptophyta > Magnoliopsida > Poales > Poaceae > Aegilops > Aegilops bicornis. The sequence goes on along the minus strand of CM038672.1, from coordinate 192,219,952 downwards.
GTCATGGCAATACTCCCAAGACTCGCCTCAAGATCTTGGGCTATCAGGGTTATCTCACCAACAACTGTACAAAAGAGATTTCGATGTCGGCAAAACTCAGGTATTCCAGAACTGCAACGATAAAATTGTGACGACAACACCTCGGAGCTCAACTCCCCGGGACACTGCCACAACCCCTAAATGTCAGGAGGCACCAAGAACAATGTTCTCGTCACAAAACCATCGGAACGATTCCAAGATACCCACGTGATCCTAAAATTTTTTTTAGTGAAATTTGAGGAGAGAAGAGTCAAAACACTACGTCAGGATACCTCACAGAGCGACGAAGGGACTGGGGAGTAAAAAGAATCCTACTCTCCGATATATATAATCCTAAGACTCAAAACATTTTTCCATTCTAGACTCAACAACGCCAAAGAAACAATCAAGTAGGGGCTCCTAAGTCGGGGAAGGCTCGATTACCAACTTCGCCCCGATGCGGCTTATATCTCCCACGTGTCGAGGCACGACTTAGAGGCATAACCGCATTGAAAGCAATGTCGCAAGTGAGGTAATCTTCACACAACCCATGTAATACATAAGGGAAAGAGATACATAGTTGGCTTACAATCGCCACTTCACACAATACATGAGTAAAACATTACATCAAACAGATACAATCAAGGTCCGACTACGGAACCAAAATAAAAGAAGACTACCCCAAATGCTACACAGATCCCCGATCGTCCCAACTGGGCACCACTACTGATCAACTGGAAAAGACACATAGTAACGACCACGTTCCTCGTCGAACTCCCACTTGAGCTCGGTGGAATCATCTACACTGGCATCGTCGGAACCTGCAACTGTTTTGGAAGTATCTGTGAGTCACGGGGACTCAGCAATCTCACACCCGCGAGATCAAGACTATTTAAGCTTATAGGAAGGACAGAGTAGTATCGTGGAGCTGCAGCAAGCGACTAGCATATATGGTGGCTACTTCGCAAAAGAGAGCGAGAAGAGAAGCAAAGCACGGACGTGAAGCTAGTAGCGATCAAGAAGTGATCCTGAACTACTTACGTCGACATAACTCCAACACCGTGTTCACTTCCCGGACTCCGCCGAGAAGAGACCATCACGGTAACACACGCGTTGATGTGTATTTTAATTGAGGTCAACTTCGGGTTTTCTACAACCGGACATTAACAAATTCCCATCCGCCTCATAACCGCGGCACGGCTTTGAAAGATATTACCTGCAGGGTTTCCCAACTTAGCCCATTATAAGCTCTCACGGTCAACGAAGGATATTCCTTCTACCGGGAAAACCCGATCAATCTCGGAATCCCGGACTACAAGACATTTCGACAGTAATAAAAGAAGTCCAGCAAAGCCGCCCGATTGTGCCGACAAATCCCGATAGGAGCTGCACATATCTCGTTCTCAGGGCACATCTGGATGAACACTACGTACGGCAACCGAAGATGCCCCAAGTTGCCTCAGGGTGGCACCGCATAGTGGCTCTAGTTTGGACCAACACTCGGAGGAGCATTGGCCCGGGGTTTAAAATAAGATGACCCTCGGGCTCGCGAAACCCGGGGAAAAGGCTTAGGTGGCAAATGGTAAAACCAAAGTTGGGCCTTCTTTGGGACGAGTCTTATTCAAAGCGAACTGTCAAGGGGTCCCATAAATCACCCAACCGTGTAAGGAACGCGAAATCAAGGAACATAACACCGGTATGACGGAAACTAGGGTGGCAAGAGTGGAACAAAACACCGGGCATAAGGCCGAGCCTTCCACCCTTTACCAAGTATATAGATGTATTAATTTTAGCAGATATTTATATTGTGATATCCCCAACAAGTAAACATGTTCCAATAAGGAACAACATCTCCATGTTCCAACAAGGAACAAACTTCAGCTTCACCTGCAACTAGCAACGCTATAAGAGGGGCTGAGCAAAGCGGTAACATAGCCAATCAACGGTTTGCTAGGAAAGGATGGTTAGGGGCTGACATGGCAATATGGGTGGCATGATATAGCAAGTGATAGGCATGGCAGCATAGGCATAGCAAAAGAGCGAGCATCTAGCATAGCAAAGATAGAAGTGATTTCGAGGGTATGGTCATCTTGCTCGAGATCCCGCAAGGAAGAAGAACGAGTCCATGAAGAAGACAAACGGACGTAGTCGAACGAATCCTCACAATCGCAACATTACCGGAACCGAGAAGCAACACCGGAAAGAAACAAACATCATGATAAATGCACAAGCATAAACATGGCATGATGCACAAACAAGTATGATGCATGTCCGGTTTAATGAGCATGGCATGGCAAAGTGCAACAAACAATACTACAAGTTAAGTGGACAAAACACCACATCAATTATTTAGTTTAATCTCGTTTAAGCTACCAAACAATATTAAATGTTTTTAAACATGGCAAGGGTGAAGCATAATTAAACTAACTACTTAGGCAAGTTTAAATGAGGCGGAAATAACAAACAACAAGTCCGGTAAAACCCCATATGCATATTTTTCGAATTTGCTACTGTTCTGCCCTAAACACAATTTTAATGTTATTAAGCAGCAAAATAAAGTGTACCATGTTAAACTAGTCATTTTTCTACCCCATTTACATATATAATTTATTTAAAACCGAGCTACGGTTATTTAGTTATGAAATAAATCATTTTAACATGGCATATTAGCAAATTTAAATAAACAGCAAGTTAAACATTTTAACATGGGATGAAAATGGCATATTATTAATCTGCACAAAATTCTAAGCATTTTACATGTATAAATTATTTTAATCCGATGCACCATTTGTGAGTTATTAAATGCATGATGCTTAGGGGTTTTTCTGCAAAACTGCAGTCTCAGGAATAATAGCTAAATCGTCCAGAACAGGAAAAAAAACACATGCGGGCCGAATCTGCAGGCTGGCCCAACAGTGCACAGGGGGCGGGGGCTGCTCACCAGGCCTCCTGGGCCAGATCGGTGGAGGTGGGCTCGCGGGCAGCAGCTAGCTGGGCTGGAGGCCGGAAGGGGGGGCGCTGGGCCTGGCGCGACCCACGCTACCGGCGCCGTCAACGCGCAGGTGGACGAAGCGGGCGAGGAGGCAGGGGCTAGTGTTCGTCGTCGTCTCCCTGAAGCAGTACGACGCCGGCGGACTTGTCGCGGGCTCCTGGCGACGGGGTCGGCGGGAAGCGGCCAGAACGGCCAGATCCGGTGGAGGTCGTGGTCGGGGACCCATTCCCGGCGTCGGCGGCGAGACCTAGGGCGGCGGCAGTTCTGGAAAAGGAGAGAGAGGATCTGAGAGAGAGAGAAGGAGAGGAAGGAGACGGAGAGAGAGGAGGCGGCGACTGGCAGGGCGGCACGGGCGCCCGGCTGACGGCCGGAGGAGGCCGGCAGGATCCGCTGGTTGCCGGGCGGCGACGGCGGGGCGGAAACGCTTCGGCACCGAGCTGGAGGTGCGGGCGAGGCGAGCGGGCGGCGGCGGGTCGGGCCGACCCGGCCCAGATGGCTTGCGCGGGCCGTCTGTGGCTCGGGCGGATGGGGGCTGGAGGGAGGCAGGGGCGACGCGTGGCGCCGTGGGAGAGGCCGAGGGCGGCGGGCGAGGTGGCGCGCTGGTTGGGCCAGTAGCAGTGGCGTGGCGCCAAGTGGCTGCGGGCTGTGGTCGGGCGTGAATCGAGGAGGAGGGGCTAGGTGTTAGGGGTAGGGCTTGGAGATGCCCTATATGGACTAGGGGTTGATTATATAGGGTAGGTGGCTAGGGTTAGAGGGGTTAGGAGGGGTTTCGTGAACCTCGGATCGCGATCGGGCGGTTCCGGACGCGAGGGGGGTTAGATGGCTGCAGGTGGACTGTGTAGAATGCCTCGAGCTGAGAAGAGAGAAGCAGAGCGACCCGGTGGCAGCTTCCGGATACCGAAAAGCGTCTGACGCTAGGCCGACTATATCGCAGTTATAAATATAACGGTTGGGCAGTCAACGAACTCGAATGCGACGAAACTTGGCGGCGGCCTGTCTACACTATAATAAGACCGCATGACAAGTTGCAACCCATTCCGAGAACATTTTTATGCCACTAATAAAATAATATTTCGGAGGTGCAGCGGTAGCGATGCAAGTGTGGACGGGCTCAGAACGGACAATGGAGAGAAACGGTGGAACACGAACGGATGCAAGTTTTATGAAAACGATGCCGATGCAAAGCGCATGATGTTATGAGATAAGATGCATAACAAGAACAAAATGCAAAACAACAGACAAAACCCAACCACGAAGGAAAATCATATAGCATCTCCGAAAAAGGCAAGAGTCGGAGTTACGAATATGGAAAGTTGCATCCGGGGTGTTACAATAACAATTTCTTCAGAAACGAGCTTAAAGAACAGAAAAGTTTTATGGAGTACATGAATAAAGAGCTCGATGATATGTCTAAGGAAATTTATGGTTTGAAATCTCAATTTGCTAATCTTGAAAACTTAATAGCCCAAATTTCGGATAAGCAAGCCACCTTAGTTAATAAGATGGCCGCTAAACCGGAAGATCTAGATAATAATAATAATAATAATGAAGATCTAAAAGTGATTGATGTGTCTCCTATTAAATCTTTTTCAAATATTAATCTTGATAAAGATGGGATTGGAGATGAGTCAACTTTAGGTAAAAGGCGTCCCAATCATTCAGAGTTTTTAGATCTTGATGCAAAAATTAATAAAAGTGGGATTGAAGAGGTCAAAACTTTACATAGGAATGAACCCACTATTTTGGATTTCAAGGAATTTAATTATGATAATTGCTCTTTGATAGATTGTATTTTCTTGTTGCAATCCGTGTTAAATTCTCGTCATGCTTATGATCAAAATAAGGCCTTTACTAAATATATCGTTGATGCTTTAATGCAATCTTATGAAGAAAATCTTGAATTAGAAATTTCTATCCCTAGAAAACTTTATGATGAGTGAGAACCTACTATTGAAATAAAGATTAAAGATCATGAATGCTATGCTTTATGTGATTTGGGTGCTAGTGTTTCCATGATTCCCATAACTTTGTGTGATGTGTTAGGTTTCCGTGAATTTGATGATTGTTCTTTAAATTTGGATCTTGCGGATTCCACCATTAAGAAACCTATGGGAAGGATTAATGATGTTCTTATTTTTGCAAATAGGAATTATGTGCCCGTAGATTTGATTGTTCTTGATATCCAATTATTCTTGGTAGACCTTTCCTTAGAACGATCTGTGCAACTATTGACATGAAAGAAGAAAATATTAGATTCCAATTTCCCTTAAGGAAAGGCATGGAACACTTTCATAGAAAGAAATTAAAATTACCTTATGAATCTATGATGAGAGACACATATGGATTGCATACCAAAGATGATAACACATAGATCTATTCTTGTTTTTATGCCTAGAGAGGAGCGTTAAACGATAGCGCTTGTGGGAGGCAACCCAATTTTATTTTTGTTCCTTGTTTTTTGTTCCTGTTTAGTAATAAATAATTCATCTAGCTTCTGTTTAGATGTGTTTTATGTTTTAATTAGTGTTTGTGCCAAGTAGAACCTTTGGGAAGACTTGGGTGGATTCTTTGCGATGTTGATGTAAAAAACAGAAACTTTAGCGCTGACGAGATTAGCTACCATTTTTTACTGGAGAGAGCTTTTAGGTTGATTCTTTTTGATGATGATTAATAGAAAAACTCCTGCCGGTGTACTAGAGTAGGGGTACCCTAGTATCCCAAACTTGTGCACGGGCAGTTGCAGCCCTCCGCGGCAAGGCTTACCGGGTGACCGCCAAGATCCTCCATGGTTCCTTTGGAGCCATTCAAGAACAAAGTATTCAAGCCAAGGAGACGAGGCCCCGGCGAGAGGAGCTTGCCGGGAAGGCCACCCAAGGCACCTAGGAGACAAGGCCCCGACAAGAGGAGCTTGCCGGGAAGGCCACGCCAGGCACTTACAAGATAAGGCCCGGCAGAGGAGCTTCTTGGGAAGGCCCGTGAGCGACAAGCTTCGGGCGCGACAAGACAACAACATGGCAGACCACCTCTGCTACCTTTACGCTCCAGCGCATCCGCTAACGTGTCGCCTGGGCCTTCCCAGCGTGGCGAGAGAGGTCAGGCAGCCAGCGGTGCGAGGTGGCAAGCAAGCCGACAAGTTTGCCATCGTGGCGAACGGTGGCGCCTGACGGTCTCTGTTTGCACCGTTAGGGCGACTAGACGGGCATTTAATGCCTTTGTCCCCTGCCGCCGTGGTTAGGTATAGTACATCTGTACATCGCATAAGTAGGTGTACCAACCACCATTTTCCATTTATACCCCGTCTACGTTGCCACCTGTCGGAGCCCCTTGAGCATATAAAAGGAGGCCCATGCGCAACGAGAGGGGTTGGTCGATCGATTCCCTCCACACTCAGGTCTCGTTAGCAGCTCGTACATCTTTGTAGCACTCAAAGGCCCCGAGAAAGAACGCAATACACCTAGACATGCAGCAGTAGGAGTATTATCTCTCGGAGAGCTCGGCCGGGTAAACCTCTCGCGTGCTTCGCCTCGATCTGCTCTTCGTGCGACCTCCGCTCCCCGCCGAACCGAAAGGGGCTCGGTCCGCCAGTCCCGTAGGTGTTCGTGGGCCAGATCAGCCTGCCCCGACATCTTTGGCGCGCCAGGTAGGGGGCGTCAAGGTTGTGTGAACCTGATCCGGCGTCCACGCGAGCTAGATCTTCATCATCTTCGTCAACATGCCACCGAAGAAGAAGGCTTCGGCGGCAGAAGCCCCGTCGCTGCCGAACCCACCGCCACCGGAGCAAACAGGTGGTGGGTAGACGCCGGCGGAAGAATGGACGGCGACGGGGGAGCTCATGGTGTTGCCAAGTCCAAGGACAAGGCTGCGCAGACCTCGGCGTCCGTACATGCACCGCGCCCGTCTCAGGAGGCGCGGGACCGACAACGTCATGGCATTCACAATGTCATACGCTCGTTGGACCGAGATCGAGCTGGAGGGTCTCGGGATGCTCAAGACCAGCATGCACGCCAACATGCTGGCGCGAGCGAGGCACGGTCGCCCGGACGGGATACTGCTCCTTCTAACATAGTTAGAAGTCCGAACATATCCCGCTCCTCGCGCAGTTCGCCACTGCCACCTGCCACTCCAGTAGAAGCTTTGGCGAGAGCGCAACTGCTCCTGGATTACCCTCCAACGGCCGACAAGGTCGACGAATGGAGGGCCACCATTCAGAGTCTCATCGGCTTCTCCAACGGCGACGCTCCGAGGCAACCGAGTGCATCGCTGCCGCGACAAGACTGCCAAACACGAGCCGGTGGCGACTAGACCGCTGGGGGTGCAACCACCATGCACTCTCCGCCCCGAAGGCCAAGATCCCCAACTCGCCGGATCCACCTCGACAGCGACTCCATCGCCATCAGATCCACGAGTTCATCGCGATCAGCGCCAAGTTCTTCACGAACGACAAGAAGAGGACGCCGAACTCGTGATCGAGCGCCAAGAGAAGCGCGACGTCAATCCGACAAGCGCGCCGGGCCCTCTGTCGACATGGACGCCGCTTAGAGGAACCAGGCGACTTGTCAGACGTCTGTGGGTTGCCCCGCTTCACTCGTGAGCTGCGGCAAGTCCATTGGCCCAAAGAAGAAAAACTTCAAGCCGACGTACCGAGAAGTACGACGGCAAGACGCATCCGTCGGAGTTCCTCAAAGATCTACACCATCGCGGTGCAGGCTGCCGGGGCGAGACGACAAGATCCTTGCCAACTACTTCACCGGTGCTCAAGCCCAATGTCGATCGACTCATGCACTTGCCGGACAACTCCATATCTTCTTGGGCAGATCTATGCCATCAGTTTGTCGGCGCCTTTACAGCAGCCACAAGCCCCATGGCCAAGAAAGCGACCTTCATCTGCCGCCCGAAGGAAGGAGAGCCCTGCGCAAGTATATTCAAAAGATTCAGCCGTGTACGGCACAACATCCCAGATGTCCACCTGCGGCGGTGATCGCTGCGTTCCATCGTAACGCGAAACCGCAGAGATGCGAGAGGAGATGGCGATGTGCAAGATGAGAGACGTCAGTGAGCTATACGCCCTGGCCGACAAGTGTGCACGTGCTGAGGAGGGGAGGAGACTCCCCGGAGAAAATACCGAAGCAGTAGGATCTGACAGTGAGGAGACCGCCCCGGCAAAGAAGAGCCGGCGGCGGGGCAACAGGAAAAAGAAAGGCAGAGATGTGCTAGTTGTTGAGCAGTCCGGCAACGGAGGTGGCGCCAAGAACGCCAAGGCTAGTAGCTCCGGCAAGGAGGTTGCCGCTGGCACCAACTGCCAGTCTGTGATGGTCGCCAACAAGCAGGACGGCTCCGGCAAGCAGTACTGCAAGATCCACCGCACCAAGGGTCATGACCTCCAGAGCTGCAAGAAGGTCGAGCAGCTTGTCGAGCAGCAGAAGGCTGAATACGAACGACGCGACAAGGAGAAGGCCCAGGAAAGTGCTGGAGGAGCTAGCAAGAAACGTCCCGGCCGGGGAGGGCGCCGCGGCAAGGCCAAGCAGCGGCAAGGAGACAGGCCTCCCCGCGGCCGCGACAAGGACGACGACGACGACGAGGACATGGATGATGACGAGGCCGATGAGCAGGAGTTCCAGAAAGCCACAGAGGTCCTGTGCATTGACGGTGGTGCTTCTCTGCATACTTCGCACCGCCAACTCAAGCAGTGGATGCGGGAAGTCAATGCAGCAGAACCATCCATCGAGTCACGCAAGCCTCTGAAATGGTACAGCACGCCTATCATCTTTGATATTGAAGACCACCCTGATCGTGTAACTGCGGTCGGGTGCTTGCCGATGTTGGTTTCACCAACTATCCGCAACCTCAAGGTCACCAAGATGTTAGTTGATGGCGGGGCCGGCTTGAACCTGATCTCCTCCGCGGTGCTCCAGAAACTCCAGATCCCTGATGGCGAGCTCGAAGAGACTGGCACATTCCAAGGAATCAATCCGGGAAGGAGCAAGCCGAAGGGAAAGATCACATTGCCGGTAACATTTGGCAGCGAGTTGAACTTCAGGACTGAGAGGGTCACCTTTGATGTTGCTGACTTTCCATTGCCTTACAATGGAATACTTGGTCAGCCCAAAGACTCGCCAAATTCATGGCGGCCTCTCACTATGCCTACAACATGCTGAAGATGCCAGGCCCGATGAGTGTCATCTCTGTCCCTGGCGACAAGAAGGATGCTCTTATCTGCGCCGACAAGATCTACCGGGAAGCAGCAGCCGCGACAGATTGCAAGCCACTTGCCGCTGAAGCTCCCGGGGGGAAGAAGAAGACCAAGTCCGGCAAGAGCTCTGATGCCCACTCCGGCAAGCGCACCTCTTCGGAGTGCTGCGCTACCGTCGAGGACGCACCATCGAGCTCCACCGGCAAGTGTAAGAAGACGATGACAGCTCCACCAGAGACCAAAAAGGTGTCCGCCAGGGAGGACGGCGCTGGTGGTACCTTCACCATCAGTGCCTCTCTCAACCCTAAATAGGAAGGCGCGCTCGTTGCTTTCCTTGGCGAAACGTCGGCGTGTTTGCATGGCAGCCGTCTAACATCCCCGTGTTCCTGTGAAAGTAATTGAGCACCATCTTGCCGTTTTCCCTCATGCGCGGCCCGTCAAGCAGAAAGTCAGGAAGCAAGCAGTGGAGCGCCAAGAGTTCATCGCAGAAGAAATCAAGAAACTGGAAGCAGCAGGCCTTGTCAGAGGAGTGCTCCATCCTACGTGGTTGGCCAATCCTGTAGTTGTACGCAAGGCTAACGGGAAATGGAGGCTTTGTATCGACTTTACAGATGTCAATAAAGCTTGTCCCAAAGATCCATTTCCCTTGCCGCGCATCGACCAGATTGTTGACTCCACGGCCGGATGTGATTTGCTTTCATTTCTGGATGCATATTCAGGATATCATCAGATCTTCATGGCGGAAGAGGATGAGGAGAAGACCGCATTCATCACCCCATCTGGCACATACTGTTTTGTACGGATGCCCTTCGGGTTAAAGAATGCTGGTTCAACGTTTGCAAGAGTAGTTCATGAAGCTTTTGAGCCGCAAATGCATGTAAATGTGGAAGCCTACATGGATGACATAGTGGTCAAAAGCAAGGAGAAGGCGACCCTAGTTCAAGATTTAGATGAAACCTTTACAAATCTGCGCAAGATCAACCTCAAGCTCAACCCCGAGAAGTGTGTGTTTGGAGTCCCTTCCAGCAAGCTTCTCGGGTTCTTCGTGTCTCAGTGGGGAATTGAAGCCAATCCCGACAAGATCAAGGCCATTGAGCAGATTGAAGCACCAAAGCGCGTCAAGGATGTCACGAAGACTTGCCGGTTATGCGTAGCTGCTCTCGGCAGGTTCATCTCTAGATCTGTTGAAGCGCCTGCCATTTTTCAAAATTTTGAAAAAGGCAGGTCCGATGCAATGGACTCGAAGCGGAGGCAGCGCTGCAGGACTTGAAGAGATACCTGTCCTCCACTCCAACACTTGTCGCACCTAAGCCACAAGAGAAGTTGCTGCTATATATAGCGGCAACCGATCAAGTGGTTAGTGCTACGTTAGTAGCGGAGAGGGAGGCGGATGATGAGTTAGCAACCATGGCAGACACATCCAGCGACAAGCAGGGGGCTTCGCCGGCAAGCTCTGGTCCCGACAAGGACGAATCTGCGCAGACGCATGACAAGATGCAGAAAAGGATGGTGCAGCGCCCAGTTTACTTTGTCAGTTCCCTTCTGCAGGGGGCTAGGTCAAGGTACTCTGGTGTGCAGAAATTGCTTTTCGGCCTTCTCATGGCCTCGAGAAAGCTGCGCCATTACTTTCAGGCACATGAGATCACAGTTGTCACTCGCTTTCCGCTGAAGAGGATACTGCAAAATCCAGAGGCAACAGGCAGGATTGTCGGTGGGCACTTTGGAACTGTCAAGCTTTGGCCTCAAGTTTGAGAGCACTTCAACTATCCAAAGCAGAGCATTGGCGGAGTTCATAGCAGAATGGACACCAACGCCAGATGAAGAAATTCCGAAACGCAGCGTCCCGTCAAGGAAACAAGCAAAGAGTGGCTGATGTACTTTGATGGTGCCTTCTCGCTGCAAAGGCGCCCGGTGTCAGCGTGCTTGCCGCACCCACCGGAGAGCACCTCAAGTACGTAGTCCAGAAGCACTTTCCCAAGGAGCAAGCAACAAACAATACAGCAGAGTATGAAGGTTTGCTTGCCGGTCTCAGGATCGCAATGGACCTTGGGATCAAGAAGCTCATTGTCAGGGGTGACTCACAACTTGTTATCCACCAAGTGAACAAGAATTATCAGAGTTCGTTGATGGAAGCTTATGTTGATGAAGTGAGGAAGCTAGAAGAGCACTTTGACGGCCTGCAAATGGAATATATTCCGAGAGCTCGTAACGACATTGCTGATGGCTTTGTCAAAGTGCGCCGACTTAAATTACTGTGGAACCAGGGATTTTGTGCTCAAGCTGACCCAACCGTCTGTAACACCACCAATCGGACAGAGCAAGAAGAGGAAGTTGATCTCTGGTGACTACTTTCCGACAGAGCTTCGAAGCCGCCGCCAAGAAGGTCCCCAAGATCGACACCAACAAGGCTGAGGCGATCCGCTCCGACAAGCCCTGTGGTTTGTTTCGTTGAAGCAGACGCTCCCGACAAGTTTTTCTCCGGCAAGCTTGCCGGGGAACGTCAAGCTCCGGCCGAGCCGCAGGTTCTCGCCGCGGAAGCTGATATTCCCGCAGTAGCAGATGTGCCTTTAGTCCTTGTTGTCGAGCCGCAAGCTCCAGCATGGGCGCAGCAGATTGTCCTTTTCCTTCAGACAAGAGAACTCCCCGAAGAGCAAGAAGAAGCGGAAAGAGTAGCCCGGCAGTCAAGTATGTACCAGTTTGTCGATAGCACACTGTACAGAAGGAGACTCAACGGTGTGAAATTGAAGTGTATTCACCGGGAGGACGGACAAAAGCTGTTGGCAGAGATACACGGAGGCATATGAGGTCACCACATTGGCGCCACAGCACTTGCCGGCAAAGCGTTCCGGCAAGGTTTTTTTGGCCGACAGCCCTCCAAGATGCAACTGCACAAGTAACCAAGTGTGAAGCGTGCCAGTTCCATTCCAAACAAATACACCAGCCAGCTCAAGCTCTCCAGACGATCCCTTTATCCTGGCCATTTTCGGTCTGGGGGCTCGACATCCTCGGCCCCTTCCCCGAAGTTGTCGGGGCTTTGAGTACTTGTACGCTGTAATCGACAAGTTCACAAAGTGGCCGGAAGTGGAAGCAGTGAGGAAGGTGACAACACGGTCAGCGATCAAGTTCTTCAGTCGATTGTTTGCCGTTTGAATCCCTAACAGGATCATCACCGACAACGGCACACAGCTTCACAAGCCGCACCTTCATGCAAGACGTCCAAGATCTTGGCGCCAAGGTCCGCTTTCGCTCATTGCTCATCCGAGAAGCAACGGTCAAGCGGAGAGGGCAAATGCTGAAGTGCTACACGGGCTCAAGACCAGAACTTTCGACAGGCTGCACAAGTGCGGAAGAAACTGGATTGAGGAGCTGCCGATGGTTCTTTGGTCGATTAGGACGACACCAAATCGAGCCACTGGTCAGACACCTTTTGCTCTAGTCTATGGAGCAGAGGCAGTTCTCCCCACGGAACTCGTATACGGATTGCCTCGAGTGCTCGCTTATGATGAGCTTGAGCAAGAGCAGCTGCGACAAGATGACGCTACCGCTCCTTGAGGAAGATCGCCTTCAGGCTGTCAGACGAGCTGCTCGGTACCAACAAGCTTTGCGCGCCGCTACCATAGCCGCAAAGTCAATGCCAGAAGTCTCGAGGAAGGCGACCTTGTTCTTCGGCGCTGCTCAGTCCGCCAAGAATTCCAACAAGTTGACGCCAAAGTGGGAAGGCCCTTATCGGGTGAAACGCAGTCACTAGGCCCGGCGCTGTCCGCCTTTGAGACCGAAGATGGCATTCCGGTGAGCAACTCCTGGAATATTGAGCATCTTCGTAAGTTTTACTCAGAAGCGCGGTTGACGGAACCTGTTCCGGCTACAACCTTTTGTACATGTCTTGCCGCTGATGCATGTAATCCTTTGTACAAAGCCGGGAGCAGACCCCGTGCATCAGTAAAGCTAGCGTGCTTCGCACACCTTGTCGATTTCATGCTTTTTACTTCTATTTGCATGCGTTATCTGACACTTTGTGCAGCACCTACCCCTGGTGAGTGATAACGAGCCACAAGGCTCCATATCTTTATTTTCTCTTCTTTCTCTTTCTCAAAGAAAGGAAGGTTCCCTCGCACACAAGTTTGCCGGGGGGAAAGGAGAAGATAATGGTGCGGACCAAGCGTCTCTCAAGGAAGTCTAGCCTTACCGGGAAGCAAACGACAGAAAAGCTAAGTTGCCAAAGTTTGAGCAATCAGTTTTAAAATTTTTAAGTTATCTTCCTTGAACGACCGAACTTTGTATGGAAAACCTGTGCGCAGAGGAACCAATTTGTAGCTAGTCGCGCCCTTACTTTGTTTCGAGTCCGCTCAACAACTTAAGTGAGCTGCGACTAGTTGCGACAAGGTTGCTTGTCGGAAGCGGCACCGCCAAAGAAGTCTTGACGTTCACTTTTCGCGCTTCATGCGCTCAGTGCCCAGCGCCCGACAAGTTCCCTAAAAGCGTAAGGCAAAAACATACAAAGGGAGGAATCAAGTAAAGGAAATAACATAGCAATTGATACTCAAAATAAAGTTATATTACAATATAGCTTGCCGCAGCTCTAATGGATTGTTCCTATGACATTACCAGCGGCTGCAAGAGAAAGAGAAAACGGGCGGCCTAATCTACGCGATCACCCTCAACCCTCTTGATGCCGCTCACCCTGTGCACAATGGGTGCGACAAGGGTCTTGAGCGCCTCCACATCAGCATCCGGCGGCAGGGACTTGAGGACGTTGGTGAGGTTGAGGCCTGGGTTGCGGAAGGCCACCTTCATCAAGACCTTTTGGAGGGCTCCCAGCAGATCTGTCGCGACTCCTCGGCCAGCTGTTTTGGGACCTCTTCCCGGAGTCGCTGGAGAGCCGTCACCACGCCCTTGAAGAACAAGCTGAGCTTGGCGCTAGGTTGCAGATGCTCGTCGGAAGAGTATCCAAGATCCACCATCCCCAGCTCCATCAGCTCCCTGTGGATGGCTGCAGCAGTATCCACGAGACCCTCGGTCAAGTGCTCCACATTCTCCCTCAAGGCACTCTGGGCGGCAACAACATTCGCCAACAGCTCCTCGTCGGCCACCTCCCGCTCCTTGGCGTCGTCCAGCGTCTGAGTCAAAGTAGTTAGCTTCAACTCAAGATCTACATTGGAGTCCCTGGCGGCGCTGAGCTCCTTGCTCCTCTCGGCGAGACGGCCCTGCAGCTCGCCAAGAGTGTAGGCGTCCTTCTCGCGCTCGTGCTTGAGTGCAGCAAGCTCCTCGCCGCTCTTCTTGAGGCTGGCCTCCAACTGCGCCACCTTCGTCTCCAGCTCCTTCTTCGCGGCCTCGGCAGCCGCGGCAGCATCCTTTGCCTCCTTGAGAGCCACGCCAAATGTTTCCTCGCGCATGGCGAGATCCTCCTCGTGGCTGTCCAGGTTAACCGTCCGCTGCGCCAGCTCGCCTTCCTTCGCAGACAGCTTCTCGGCGGCAAGCCGCTGTTCCTCCTCAGCTGCAGCCTTCTCGAGGATGAAGGCCTTGCGCTCCTTGGTGAGTTGCTCCCGCTCCTCCGCCAAGGACCGGAGAGCTTCCTGGTTGCGGCCCCGGAGCTCCTCCGCGCGCTTCTCGATGTCTGCTCCCGCCTTCGCGACAAGAGCCTCCCGGGATGCCAGTTTGGCTTGTCGGGCACGGTAGAGTGACAAAGAGCTTCCGCAGCAGCTGCTCCTCCTCAGGCTTCGCCCGCTGCTGGCGCTGGCCGACTAGCGTCAACCCAGCAGAGGCGAGCAGCTCTTCATCGAAGGTTTCTCCTTCGGCCGGTGCCCTGGAGCTCGACTCCCATGGGAGCTTGATGAAGATGCCGTCGCCGGCCTTCAAGTAGGCGACGGGCTGGGGCTCTTCGGAGCCTGACGCTGCAGCAACAGCGGAGGGATCGGCGGTCGGTGTAGCCCCTGGCGCTCCTGCGGCCTCAGGGTCGTCAGTGCGATCGCCGGACCCCTCGCCTGCTTCTGCGGCGGCAGCTTCGGTGGCCTCTTCGCCGGCAGGCTCGTTAGTGCCGGCTTCTTCTTCCCCGGCGACGGCTTCGTCAGTGTTGCCGCGCACGTCCTCGTCGCCGGCGACCTCGGTCTCCATCGGCTCTATGGCGGACGGATGAAGAAAGTCAAGCAAATATTCAAAGACAAAATCAAGAAGAAAACACAAGGACGTACTCAGCGAGAACGTTATCGGCGCCGGGCTGCGGTCATGGTCTCCGCTGCCAAGGGATCGCTGGTGCCGCCCCTTGCCGGAGAGCTGCCCTTGCCGGAGAAGGCTCCCTTGTCAAGAACGCCCCTTGCCGGGAATCCACCCTTGGCGGCGTGGTCGGCGTATGAGGCTGCTCTGCTCCTACACAAGTCAACAAATGATATCAAGAAGGAAAAAGCACCCATGCACGCCGAACAACAAGAAGTAGACCATATACTTACGCTGGGGGCTGCGCTGGGGGCTGCTTTGAAGGAGAGTTGCCTCATCCGGCAAGGTGGTCTCGGACGCGCCTCCTACCGTCATAGTAGGTTCGTCCTCAACAACAATCACCGGGGTCTTGGCTCTCTTCGACATCCTCTGGGCTAGCGTCCTGAAAAGGAATGGATTCAGAGTAAAGCAGATCAGATACAAGACAAAGCAACAAATCGAAGAATTACAAGTACAAAGAAGGAATCTTACTCTTCCTCTTCCTCGCCGGAGCTGAGCGCCGGAGAGGTCTTATTCTCGCCCGCCTGCAGACGACGAGGCGGAGGAGTGGGCTCCCTTGGACGCTTGGCGGGAGCGGGACCGGTGGCTCGCGAGGGCCCGCTCCAGCTTGCCGCAGCGGGCGTGAGGAGCTCCCGGGCAACATGTTGCTTGCGGTGGAGCGCGGCGCGCTGCGGTTGCTGGCCCGTCTGCCGCCTGGCTGCCTCCGGCCTTGCGAAGACGCTTTCTTGGTGGAGCCGGTGGCTCCGCCATGCAAGCTGCTTGGAGGTGGGGAGGATGCACCTCGGCGGGCTCGCCGACTCGGCTTCAGGCTCGGCAAGCTCTTCCTCGCCGACGAACTCCTTTCGCTCGACAAGGCTTGCCGCCTCGGCTGCCTCTCGCCTCCACAGGGGAAGCCAAACCGCCGCTGGCGGCCTTGCCGCCCGCCTCTTCCGGCTGGTGGCGCGCTGCATCTCATCGTCGATGAGTGTCATGGGTGAGGCCCGTCTGCTCGTCGGGGCGGACTGGCATTTCCACTAGATTGTCAAAAACCTGCCACACCACGTCATCTGCCGGCTCTTGCCAAGTGGGGACAATTCCATGGGAGTCATACAACGGCATCATTGCACGGATGTGGTCAAGCGACGAAGTTGTTGCACAATGAACGACGCCTCGGCAACCTAAACATCTCCGGATGATCAGGATCAGGCTTGAACAGCTCTAAGAGCATTGCATCAAGCTCCAAGACAGTGAAGTTGAAGTTGAGGCCTGGGCGCAGCCTCATGATGTCTGCTGCGTTCTGAAATTCCCAGGCAGGTCTCCTTCTCTCCTGCAAGGGGGCGCGGCGGCGAAGAAAGTCCGCGCTTAACAAAGGTTTGCCATGCTTAGTCCGGCAAGTCTGAGGCAGAGGATTCGGTAATCGCGATCTTCAACCTGAAGCGCCCTCCGGGGCCAGATTGCTCCAATCATTGCCGCGTACATCGGGGTTTAGTATTTGGGCGGTAAAAAGGCTGCGGGTTCTCCTCAACAATCCACACCAATCTGCCCTCCACTCCTCCCATTTGCTACGGAGCTCTCCCTCCAGATAGGCCTCCTTCTTGCCGACCTGGAGACCCAAGCAATTCCTCCGGCAAGGGCTCTCCTCTCGGCTCGGGGTAAAAAGAAGTGACGGAAAAGAGCTACATTTGGGTGGACTCCGACAAAGTTTTCGCAGAGATGTGCGAAAACCGCCATGGTCAGAACGGCGTTGGGGGTGAAATCAAGGAGGCGGAACCCGTAGGTGTTCATAATGTCACAAAAGAACTCAGAGAAGGGCGGGAAGAGCACGTAGTAGAAGAAGAGCGCGAAGAAGGGATACCCCGTCGGGGCCAGTTCTGCAGCAGCGCGGGAGTACTTCGCGGCGCTGGATGCGCCTCCGTCGACTGTAAGAGGTAGTAGTTCTCCTCAGCTCCCTCGCGGCAAGCTGAGGGGGAAGACGGCCCGCTCCTTCCGCAGCGCCAAGAAGCCGCAGCGCCTCGGCCGACTTCACGGTCTTCCCCTTGTCGGCTTTCGGGCCCATGGCGGAGGCGGTGGAGGAGATCGACGGCGTTGAGGGTGCTGGTGGCGATGGGGGGCGGAGCGCTGCTCTCTTTTCAGCCTTGAGAAGAAGGGGGGAGCAGCGGTGGTTTTTCGATGGGACAGCAACTGGCAAGGTAGGCGACGTGCCCCTGCTTCCCCTGCTTATAAAGGGGGAGGGGGCGGACGTTCCGATTTCCCGAATAAAGAAACTCCATGATCTCGCCCACGATCTCTCACACGACGCCACGCTCGGCGCGTGCTGCCTGTGGTGGGCGTGGTGGGTCCGGGTAAGTTATGGTGTGACCTGGCCGCGTGTGCCTGCGTTCTGCTTTTGGGCTGGCCCAACAGCGCCGGCACCGTGTGTGGCCCAGTCCGAGGGCTCTGCCGGTGTACTAGAGTAGGGGTACCCTAGTATCCCGAACTTGTGCACGGCGATTGCAGCCCTCCGCGGCAAGGCTTACCGGGTGACCGCCAAGATCCTCCGTGGTTCCTTTGGAGCCATTCAAGAACAAAGTATTCAAGCCAAGGAGACGAGGCCCCGGCGAGAGGAGCTTGCCGGGAAGCCCACCCAAGGCACCTAGGAGACAAGGCCCCGGCAAGAGGAGCTTGCCGGGAAGGCCCGGTGAGCGACAAGCTTCCGGGCGCGACAAGACAACAACCGCGTAAGGCGCTTGTCGCAGACCACCTCTCTGCATTTACGCCTCCAGCGCATCCGCTTAACGTGTCGCCTGGGCCTTCCCAGCGCTGGTGGCGAGAGGTCATGCAGCCAGCGTGCGAGGTGGCAAGCAGCCGACAAGTTTGCCATCGTGGCGAACGGGCGCTCGACGGTCCTCGTTTGCACCGTTAGGGCGACTAGACGGGCATTTAATGCCTTTGTCCCCGCCGCCGTGGTTAGGTATAGTACACTGTACACTGTACAAGTAGGTGTACCAACCACCATTTTTTCATTTGTACCCCCGTCTACGTTGCCACCTGTCGGAGCCCCTTGAGCATATAAAAGGAGGCCCATGCGCAACATAGAGGGGGTCGGTCGATCAGTTCCCTCCGCACTCGGGCCTCAAGTTAGCAGCTCGTCTGCATCAGAAAGCACTCGAGTGCTCCCGAGCAAGAACGCAATACACCTAGACATGCAGCAGAGAGGAGTATTATCTCCGGAGAGCTCCGAAGCTGGGTAAAACTCTCGCGTGCTTCGCCTCGATCTGCTCTTCGTGCGACCTCCGCTCCCCGCCGAACCGAAAGGGGCTCGGTCCGCCGGCCCCATAGGTGTTCGTGGGCCAGATCAGCCTGCCCTGATAACTCCTCACGTTCACTAATTTATTTCTGAATTTTTGGAGTTCCGAAGTATTCGTTTGATGCAGATCACTACAGACTGTTCTGTTTTTGACAGATTCTGTTTTTCGTGTGTTGTTTGCTTATTTTGATGAATCTATGGCTAGTATTGGGGGGTATCAACCATAAAGAAGTTGTAATACAGTAGTTTTAACACCAATATAAATAAAGAATGAGTTCATTACAGTACCTTAAATTGATGGTTTGTTTTCTTACACTAACGGAGCTCATGAGATTTTCTGTTTAAGTTTTGTGTTGTGAAGTTTTCAAGTTTTTGGGTAAAGATTTTATGGATTTTAAAATAAGGAGTGGCAAGAGCCTAAGCTTGGGGATGCCCAAGGCACCCCAAGGTAAAATTCAAGGTCAACCAAAAGCCTAAGCTTGGGGATGCCCAAGGCACCCCAAGGTAAAATTCGAGGACAACCAAAAGCCTAAGCTTGGGGATGCCCCGGAAGGCATCCCCTCTTTCGTCTTCGTCTATCGGTAACTTTACTTGAGGCTATATTTTCATTCACCACATCATATGTGTTTTGCTTGGAGCATCATGTATGATTTGAGTCTTTGCTTTTTAGTTTACCACAATCATACTTTCTGTACACACATTTTGGAGATACACACATGAATCGGAATTTATTATAATACTCTATGTGCTTCACTTATATATTTTGAGCTAGCTAATTTTCTCTAGTGCATCACTTATACCTTTTTAGAGAACGGTGGTGGTTTTATTTTATATAAATTATTGATCTCTCATGCTTCACTTATATTTTTTTGAGAGTCTTTTACAACAACATGGTAATTTGCTTTGGCTATAAAATTAGTCCAAATATAATAGGCATCCAAGATGGGTATAATAAAAACTTCCATATATAGTGCATTAAATACTATGAGAAGTTTGATACTTGATAGTTGTTTTGAGATATAAAGATGGTAATGTTAGAGTCATGCTAGTTGAGTAATTGTGTAATTGAGAAATACTTGTGTTAAAGTTTGCAAGTCCCGTAGCATGCACGTATGGTACACGTTGTGTGAAAAATTTGAAGCATGAGGTGTTCTTTCATTGCTTTCCTTATGTGTGGCGGTCGGGGACGAGCGATGGTCTTTTCCTACCAATCTATCCCCATAGGAGCATGCGCATAGTGCTTGTTTATGATGACTTGTAGATTTTTGCAATAAGTATGTGAGTTTTTTACGACTAATGTTGAGTCCATGATTATACGCACTCTCACCCTTCCATCATTGCTAGCCTCTTCGGTACCGTGCATTGCCCTTTCTCTCCTCGAGAGTTGGTGCAAACTTCGCCAGTGCATCCAAACCCCATGATATTATACGCTCTATCACACATAAGCCTCCTTATATCTTCCTCAAAACAGCCACCATACCTACCTATTATGGCATTTCCATAGCCATTCCGAGATATATTGCCATGCAACTTTCGACCGTTCCGTTTATTATGACACGCTCCATCATTGTCATATTGCTTTGCATGATCATGTAGTTGACATCGTATTTGTGGCAAATCCACCTTCATAATTCTTTCATATATGACACTCTTGATTCATTGCACATCCCGGTACACCGCCGGAGGCATTCACATAGTCATATTTTGGTCTAAATATCGAGTTGTAATCATTGAGTTGTAAGTAAGTAGAAGTGTGATGATTTTCATCATTAGAGCATTGTCCCATGTGAGGAAAGTATGATGGAGACTATGATTCCCCACTAGTCAGGATGAGACTCCGGACGAAAAAGAGAGAGGCCAAAGAAGACCAAATAAAAATAAAAGAGGCCATAAAAAAAGAGAAGGCCCAAATAAAAAAATGAGAGAGAAAGAGAGAAGGGGCAATGTTACTATCCTTTTTCCACACTTGTGCTTCAAAGTAGCACCATGATATTCATGATAGAGAGTCTCTTATTTTGTCACTTTCATATACTAGTGGGAATTTTTCATTATTGAACTTGGCTTGTATATTCCAATGATGGGCTTCCTCAAAATTCCCTAGGTCTTCGTGAGCAAGCAAGTTGGATGCACACCCACTTAGTTTCTTTTTGAGCTTTCATATATTTATAGCTCTAGTCCATCCGTGGCATGGCAATCCCTACTCCTTGCATTTACATTAATTGATGGGCATCTCCATAGCCCGTTGATTAGCCGCGTCAATGTGATACTTTTTCTTTTTGTCTTCTCACACAACTTCCATCATCATATTCTATTCCACCCATAGTGCTATGTCCATGGCTCGCGCCCATATATTGCGTGAAAGTCGAAAGAGTTTGAAAAGGCTAAGTATGAAACAATTGCTTGGCTTGTCATCGGGGTTGTGCATGATGGGAGCATTTTGTGAGAAGAAAATGAAACATGGCCAAACTATATGATTTTATAGAGATAAGCTTTCTTTGCTTATGTTATTTTGATAAGACATAATTGCTTGGTTAGCATGCTTGAAATATTATTATTTTTATGTCAATATTAAACTTTTGTCTAGAATCTTTTGGATCTAAACATTCATGCCACAATAAAGAGAATTACATTGAAAATTATGTTAGGTAGCATTCCACATCAAAATAATGTTTTTATCATTTACCTACTCGTGGATGAGCAGGAATTAAGCCTGGGGATGCTGATATGTCTCCAATATATTGTCTGTTTTGGATGTTTAATGGGCTTTAATATACTCTTTTATATTATTTTTGGGACTAACCTATTAACCGAAGGCCCAGTGCAAATTGCAGTTATTTTTTGCCTATTTCAGTGTTCCGCAGAAAAGGAATATCAAACGAAATCCAAATGGAACGAAACCTTTGCGAGGATCTTTTTTGGAACAAACGCAATCCAAGAGACTTGGAGTGGAAGTCAAGGAAGCAACGAGGCGGCCACAAGGCAGGAGGGCGCGCCCAGGGGGGTAGGCGCGCCCCCCACCCTCGTGGGCCCTCGTAGCTCCACCGACCTACTTCTTTCGCAGGAGGAGGAGCTTTCGTCGCCAGGCGAGCCATGCCCGTCATCGAGGGCGAGTTCACCCTCATCCTCGTCATGGCTGTCTCCAAGGCCGAGCACTTCATCGCCGTCATTGTCTTCAGGGCAACATCCAGTGCAGCAACTGTCTTCCCCGAACACCCTCACGAAGAGGGTCGCTGCACCGTCATACTTGAAGTGGAGGGTGCACCGCCTGCTCAGCCCGCGCGCGCGGGCGAACATCTGCCATCCGCGGGCTAGGGCTACGTTGCCCGCGATAGAGACCTCCACCACGACCCACGAAGCCCTACTGCATCAGCCATCGACCTGTAGCCACAGACCGCCAGGACTGGGGGCCGGCAGCTCGCCAGCAAAGGAGCGCGGAAGCTGAAGCCTGGTGCTGGCCGGGTTCTCCGACCACACAACGAACTCTGGCAGCACCTCCGTGGAGTGGAAGCGCATCGGGGAGGCCGAGCGACCATGGTGCGCCTCCCTTTATTAATGGGGCTGCCACGACCTAGGCGGCTCCCGCCACGCGAAGAGGCGCCGCCACGGCTGCCAAGGACGGTGCCAGACCCCGAGGAAGTTTTCCCATGCCCACGAGGGACCACAGCGGGGGTTGTGGCATGCTCGCAGGGGCGACCACTTCCCCTCTTAGGCGGTGGCAAGCCAGGCCCATCCTCGCGAGCCTTCCCCTTCTCGGCGGCCGAGAACCTTTTCGTTGGCGCCATGAGTGTCACGGGAAGGAGGGGGAAGAAGAAGCTGGTGGAATGGAGGAGGAGATGAGCGACGGGGGCTCCGCCCCTCTCCTCATTTATAGCCCGAGGGAGGCCAACCGCCGGCCTCCATGATCGCAGGTAATGATGGTTTTTCTGCATGCCGCGGGGACTCGTCAAGTCACGCAGTCGCCGAGGCAGCGTGGGGAAGCGGAGACGCCCACGTCTTGTCAATCGCCATGCGTCAATCAAGGCTGCAGGCTATTGGGGCCCGCGGCGCTCCACACTTGACCCTTGGCTTCGCCGGAAGCCAAGTACGAGCGCGCCTTGGGCCCGGGGGCTACTGTCGGCGTCCTGGGAACGGGGGTACCCTGACTTGCCTGCCTGCGGCCCAAGGCGTGGCTCGTCCATCGGCCTGGTACAGTCCGTCTTCATCAACAACCACTCAAGACCCTCGAGAGGGGCCAAGCCTCGCGAGGAAGACAACGCAATACCTCCTCAGGGGCGGCCTCCCTAGGCTGGCTCCCGAGGAGCGGAGATATCTATGCAAGCGGTACCTCGCGAGGTTCGCATGACGTGAGCCATGACAACCAAGGCCAGGTGGGCGCCAGCAGGCGTAGTGTACTCATTGCCTCTTTGGTGCTAAAGGGGCAAGCGCAGGCGAGGAGTCCCGAGGCATCAGGCAAGGGTTTCCATATTGGTGCAACGAGACCAAGACCAGAAGGAAGGCAGGATGGAGGTCACCACGGAGCCCACGACAGCCTCACCACTAGAGCCTTTGGCATGCGAAGACCACCTTTTGTCAGGATAACTTTTACTAGTTGCCCCCCTTCAAACTGGCCGTTGTGGGATCCCTTCCCGCCTAATATTTGGGAAGAGGACCCGGGCCTCTATAAATAGGACTAGCCGCCACCATAGGAGGGGACGGATCATTCAGACCATCCTCAGCACACAAGCTCACCGAGCGCAAGAACACTTCTCCTCAGGAGGATGTTCTTCCCTTGTACTTGTTCATCCTCAGCCTGCAAGGCCATCCACCACACCACGCTGGAGTAGGGTTACACCGCAACGGTGGCCCGAACCATTATAAACCCCTATGTCTCCTGCTCTTTGGGTTCGTCGAGTCAAGCCTTGAGATCGTTGTGAGAGCGAGCTAGAGAGAGAGAGAGAGAGAGAGAGAGAGAGAGAGAGAGAGAGATCTTCGTGCGCACCCCAGTGTTAGAACCTCAAGGGTTTGCCGGAACCCAGAATCCAACAGTCATTTTGGAACAAGTGCTATCTCGTTACAAATCGGAAACACAAGTATTATTGACACCGTGGGCGTTCTACTTACCAATTACGTGCCGCCACGCGTCCCCTTTTTTTATTGGCTAGGAGGTGTCGTGAGGGGTAGCTATTTGAGTACGGGAGGCATGCGATCAGACCCTTGCACGTGCTCATCGGGAGGAGAGCCCTTAGACCGTTACCCCGATGCACCTCCCTCCCAACGTCTCCATTAATGGCGCCCAAGCACCTGTTCTACGACATGGCTATATGTCACACTGGACTAAGATTTAAGAGAGAAAAATGAAAATCTGAAAAGAAAGTTTTGTATGGATCTTGATGTAAGATCCAACAGACCTATATAGCGTCGACTGCGACTTATAGAAAGCATGATGAATATAAGGACGATGACGGTGGATAATAATTGTCTTACATATTTAGGAGCATAATTAAAAAAAGCCACATGCGGCAGCACCCGAAATACCCAAGGGCAAAAGAAGAAGGAACACAACGATTTGGCTCGCTGATCTCTACTTTCTTGATGCGTTGCTGCAGGCCGCGTGAACTAGTCTCCGCGGAGAGTGGCGATGAGCTCTTTCTTGTCCTCGAGATGCTGCTTGAGAGCATCCACAGATTCCTCCACCAGCCTTCTGCGCTCTATGCGCAGCATGGCATTCTCGTCCAGAAGATTCTCGATGATGACGCCAGTTGATGACCCACAAGTATAGGGGACCTATTGTAGTCCTTTCGATAAGTAAGAGTGTCGAACCCAACGAGGAGCAGAAGGAAATGATAAGCGGTTTTCACCAAGGTACTCTCTGCAAGTACTGAAATAAGTGGTAACAGATAGTTTTGTGATAAGATAAATTGTAACGAGCAATAAGTAACAAAAGTAAATAAGGTGCAGCAAGGTGGCCCAATCCTTTTTGTAGCAAAGGACAAGCCGGAACAAACTCTTATAATTGGAAAAGCGCTCCCGAGGACACATGGGACTATCGTCAAGCTAGTTTTCATCACACTCATATGATTCGCGTTCGGTACTTTGATAATTTGATATGTGGGTGGACCGGTGCTTGGGTGCTGTTCTTACTTGAACAAGCATCCCACTTATGATTAACCTCTATTGCAAGCATCCGCAACTACAACAAAAGTATTAAGGTAAACCTAACCATAGCATGAAACATATGGATCCAAATCAGCCCTTACGAAGCAACGCATAAACTAGGGTTCAAGCCCATCACTCTAGCAACCCATCATCTACTTATTACTTCCCAATGCCTTCCTCTAGGCCCAAATAATGGTGAAGTGTTATGTAGTCGACGTTCACATAACACCACTAGAGGTTAGACAACATACATCTCATCAAAATATCGAGCGAATACCAAATTCACATGACTACTAATAGCAAGACTTCTCCCGTGTCCTCAGGAACAAACGTAACTACTCACAAAGCATATTCATGTTCATAATCAGAGGGGTAATAATATGCGTAAAGGATCGGAACATATGATCTTCCACCAATTAAACCAACTAGCATCAACTACAAGGAATAATCAACACTACTAGCAACCTACTAGCACCAATCCCGGACTTGGAGACAAGAATTGGATACAAGAGATGAACTAGGGTTTGGAGATGAGATGGTGCTGGTGAAGATGTTGATGGATATTGCCCTCTCCCGACGAGAGGAGCGTTGGTGATGACGATGGCGATGATTTCCCCCTGCCGGAGGGAAGTGTCCCCGGCAGAACAGCTCCGTCGGAGCCCTAGATTGGTTCCGCCAAGGTTCGGCCTCGTGGCGGCGGAGTCTCTTCCCGAAAGATTGCTTATGATTTTTTTCTCATTGAAAGAGCTCATATAGGAGAAGATGGGCGTCGGAGAGCCACCAGGGGGCCCACGAGGTAGGGGGCGCACCCAGGGGGAGGGGGCGCGCCCCCACCCTCATGAGCAGAGTGTGGGCCCCCTGGCCTTCATCTTTGGCGACGATTTTTCTTTATTTATTTTAAGACGTTCCGTGGAGTTTCAGGAATTTTGGAGTTGCACAGAATAGGTCTCCAATATTTGCTCCTTTTCGAGCCAGAATTCCAGCTACCGGCATTCCCCCTCTTCATGGTAAACCTTGTAAAATAAGAGAGAATAGCCATAGATATTGTGACATAACGTAGAATAACAGTCCATAATGCAATAAATATCGATATAAAAGCATGATGCAAAATGGACGTATCAACTCCCCCAAGCTTAGACCTCGCTTGTCCTCAAGCGAAAAGCCGATAACAATAAATATGTCCTCATGTTTAGAGGTAGAGGCGTCGATAAAAATAAAATACGGACATGAAGGAATCATGATTATTCTCATAACAACAACATATATAAATTTTGTCATATGATTACTTATGTTCAAGTGATGATCTTTTCACAATGCAAAAGTATGAATCAGAAAATTTATTGGGCACCAGCAAAGTATAACCTCAGTCATTGAAGCAATTGCAATTTATCATAACATCGGAAAGAGTCTATGTCAGAGCTTAAAAGCAAGTCCACATACTCAACTATCACTTAGTCCTTCATAATTGCTAGCACTCACGCAATACTTGTGGTTACGGAGTCTTAATCGGACACAGAGAAAGATAGGGGCTTATAGTTTTGCCCCACAACCTTTTACCTCGAGGGTAATGTCAACAATAATAATTCATGCTCCCCCACATCCAATTAGATATATATATCATGTTCTTTCCAACATGCTGGGCTTGCCAAAGGATAAAATGAAAAAAGAAAGGTGAAGATCACCGTGACTCTTGCATAAGGTAGAAGATAAGAATAAAAGATAGGCCCTTCGCAGAGGGAAGCAGAGGTTGCCATGCGCTTTTATGGTTGGATGCACAAAATCTTAATGCAAAAGAATGTCACTTTATATTGACCCTTGTATATGGAACTTTATTATGCAGTCCGTCGCTTTTATTACTTCCACAACAAGTTCGTACAAAGCTTATTTCTATGCACTAATAAGTCATGCATATTTAGAGAGCAATTTTTATTGCTTGCACCGATGACAACTTACTTGAAGGATCTTACTCAATCCATAGGTAGATATGGTGGACTCTCATGGCTAACTAGTTTAAGGGTATTTGGAAGCACAAGTAGTATCTCTACTTGGTGCTGAGAATTTGGCTAGCATGAGGGGAAAGGCAAGCTCAACATGTTAGAGGATCCATGACAACATACTTTATCTCGGATATAAGAAAACATAACTCATTATGTTGTCTTCCTTGTCCAACATCAACTCTTTAGCATGTCATATTTTAATGAGTGCTCCCAATCATAAAAGATGTCAATGATAATATATCTATATGTGAAACCTCTCTCTCCTTATTATTTCCGATTAATTGCAACGATGACCAAAACTATATTTGCCAACTCCCAACAACTTTTAATCATCATACTCTTTCTATGTGAAGTCATTACTTTCAATAAGACCAAAATGAACTCTTTGTTTCTTTTTATTCTTTTCTTTTATTCACTCAAGATCATGGCAAAATAATCAAGCCCTTGACTCAACACTAATCTTTATTATATATATCTCACGGACTCGATTGCATAGAGGGATCATAAAGCAAAACTTCAAAACTAGATCATGCTATGACTTTATTCTACTATATCAAGATACTACTAATAGGATCGAACTACGAAAAACGGTAAAGATATGATTTGTGATGGTGATACAATACCGGGGCACCTCCCCAAGCTTGGCGGTTGCCAAGGGAGTGCCCATACCCATGTGATTATGTCTCCTTCTTTGTTGCTGGCGGTGGAGGTGTTGTTGATGATGCAAGCTTGTCGTCCACCTTCCATGGCATAGGCTCACCCTCATAGAAGGATGATCGAGTCTCCGGAATCCTCAAATCTGCAACGGAATTAGCTCGAAACGAAAACAGAGGATATTTGCGTGATACGGGAGTCAAAACCTTCGGGAGAATATATAATGAATTTTTACCGACCGAAATACGTATCGTGCAAGAAAACGGAGTCCGGAGGACACACGGGGTGCTCACGAGGTAGGGAGCGCGCCCAGGGGGTAGGGCGCGCCCTCCACCCTCGTGGAGGCCTCGTGTCCTCCCCGGACTGCTACTTATTTTCTATTTTTCTAAATATTCCAAAACGGAGAAATATTGCCTTATAATTTGTTTTGGAGTCGGTTTACTTACCGTAACACATACCTATTCCTTTTCGGAGTCTGGAACGTTCTGGAAAGTGTCCCTTATGTATTCCTCCAGGGTTACGGTTTCAATAATATTAGTTTCAACATTTATAGGATTACTTGAGATATAGTGTTTGATCCTTTGACCGTTTACCACCTTCAGATTTGTGCTTGCGAACTTGTTGATTTTTATGGCACCGGAACGATAGACCTCTTCGATAACGTAGGGACCTTCCCATTTAGAGAGAAGTTTTCCTGCAAAAAATCTTAAACGAGAGTTGTATAGCAATACATAATCACCTACATTAAACTCACGCTTTTGTATCCTTTTGTCATGCCATCTTTTAACTTTTTCTTTAAACAACTTGGCATTTTCATAAGCTTGGGTTCTCCATTCATCAAGTGAGCTAATATCAAATAACCTCTTCTCACCGGCAAGTTTGAAATCATAGTTGATCTCTTTAATAGCCCAATATGCCTTATGTTCTAGTTTGAGAGGTAAGTGACATGCTTTTCCATAAACCATCTTATACGGAGACATACCCATAGGAGTCTTATATGCAGTTCTATAGGCCCATAATGCATCATCAAGTTTCTTGGACCAATTCTTTCTAGACCTATTAACAGTCTTTTGGAAAATTAATTTGAGCTCTCTATTGCTCAATTCTACTTGACCACTAGACTGTGGGTGATAAGGAGATGCAATTCTATGATTAACGTCATATTTAGCAAGCATTTTACGGAAAGCACCATGAATAAAATGTGAACCACCATCAGTCATTAAATATCTAGGGACTCCAAACCTCGGAAAAATAACTTCCTTAAGCCTTTTAATAGAAGTGTTATGATCAGCACTACTAGTTGGAATAACTTCTACCCACTTAGTAACGTAATCAACAACAACTAAAATATGTGTATATCCATTAGAGGCAGGAAAAGGTCCCATATAATCAAAGCCCCAAACATCAAATGGTTCAATAACAAGTGAATAATTCATAGGAATTTCTTGACGTCTACTAATATTATCAATTCTTTGACATTCATCACAAGACAAAACAAACTTACGGGCATCCTTGAAGAGAGTAGGCCAATAAAAACCAGATTGCAATACCTTATGTGCAGTTCTATCTCCAGCGTGGTGTCCTCCATAAGCTTCGGAGTGAGACTTGCGTAGGATATGTTCATGTTCATGCTCAGGTACACAACGTCTAATAACACCATCTACTCCTTCTTTATAAAGGTGTGGGTCATCCCAAAAGTAATGTCGCAAGTCATAAAAGAACTTTTTCTTTTGTTGGTATGTGAAGCTAGGTGGTATAAATTTAGCAACAATATAATTAGCATAATCAACATACCATGGAGTGCTACGAGAAGTGCTTACGACATTTAGTTGTTCATCAGGAAAGCTATCATCAATAGGTAGTGGGTCATCAAGAACATTCTCTAACCTAGATAAGTTGTCTGCAACGGGGTTCTCAGCTCCTTTTCTATCAACAATATGCAAATCAAATTCTTGCAGCAAGAGAACCCATCTAATAAGTCTAGGTTTAGCATCTTTCTTTTCCATAAGATATTTAATAGCAGCATGATCAGTGTGAATAGTTACTTTAGAATCAACAATATAGAGTCTGAATTTATCACAAGCAAATACAACTGCTAAAAGTTCTTTTTCGGTAGTAACATAATTTCTTTGAGAATTGTCTAGAGTCTTACTAGCATAATGGATAACATTTAATTTCTTATCAACTATTTGCCCTAGGACAACACCTACAGCATAATCACTAGCATCACACATAATTTCAAAGGGTAAATTCCAATCAGGTGGCTGAACAATAGGTGCAGAGACTAATGCCTTCTTAAGTATTTCAAATGCTTCTACACAATCATCATCAAAAACAAATGGTACATATTTTTTGTAATAAATTAGTCAGAGGCTGAGAAATTTTTGAGAAGTCCTTAATGAACCTCTATAAAATCCGGCGTGACCGAGGAAACTTCTTATACCTTTGATGTCCTTGGGACATGTCATCTTTTCAATAGCATCAACCTTGGCTTTATCAACTTCAATACCTATTTCAGAAACTTTGTGCCCCAAGACAATACCTTCATTAACCATAAAGTGGCACTTTTCCCAATTCAAGACAAGATTAGTTTCTTCACATCTACGCAAAAACTCGATCAAGATTGCTCAAGCAATCATCAAAAGAGGAACCATAGACGGAAAAGTCGTCCATGAAAACCTCACAAATCTTTTCACAAAAATCAGAGAATATAGCCATCATGCATATTTGAAAGGTAGCAGGTGCATTACATAAACCAAAAGGCATACGTCTATAAGCAAAAGTACCAAAAGGGCATGTAAAAGTAGTCTTTGATTGATCTTTAGCCGACACAGGTATTTGAGAGAAACCATAATAACCATCTAGAAAGCAATAATGTGTATGTTTGCATAATCTTTCTAGCATTTGATCAATAAAAGGTAAGGGTTAATGATCTTTCTTAGTAGCTTTGTTCAATTTATGGAAATCAATTACCATCCTATAACCTCGTGATAATTCTTTGCGGAATCAATTCATCTTTATCATTAGGGACAACAGTAATACCTCCCTTCTTAGGGACACAATGGACATGACTTACCCAACGACTATCAAAGAACGGGATAAATTATACCTGCCTCCAGGAGTTTGAGTATTTCTTTTCTTACAACATCTTTCATTTTAGGATTCAAACGTCGTTGAGGATCACGAACTGGTTTGGCATCCGCTTCCAAATTTATTTTATGTTGACATAGAGTGGGACTAATGCCCTTAAGATCATCGAGAGTATATCCAATAGCTGCACGGTGCTTCTTCAGAGTTTTCAATAATCTTTCTTCTTCATGCTCTGACAGGTTAGCACTAATAATAACATGATATATTTTCGTTTCATCAAGATAAGCATATTTAAGATTATCAGGCAACTGTTTAAGCTCAAACACGGGATCACCCTTGGGTGGAGGAGGATCCCCTAGGATTTCAACAGGCAAATTGTGTTTCAGAATAGGTTCTTGTTTAAAGAATACTTCATCTATTTCCCTTCTTTCATTCATAAACATATAATTTTCATGGTCTAGCAAATAGTGTTCCAAAGGATCCCTAGGAGGTACGGCAATAGAAGCAAGACCAATAATTTCATCCTTACTAGGCAATTCTTCCTCACGATGTTGTTTACTAAATTTAGAGAAATTAAACTCATGAACCATATCATCCAAGCCAATAGTAACAACATTCTTTTCGCAGTCTATCTTAGCATTAACAGTATTCAAGAAGGGTCTACCAAATATAATGGGACAAAAGCTATCTTGTGGAGAACCAAGAACAAGGAAATCAGTGGGATCTTTGGTTTTTCCAAACAAGACCTCAACATCTCTAACAATTCCCATTGCAGATATAGTATCTCTATTGGCAAGTTTAATTGTAACATCAATATCTTCTAACTCAGCAGGTGTGATATCATGCATAATTTCTTTATATAAGTCAATGGGTATAACACTAGCACTAGCACCCATATCACATAAGCCATGATAACAATGATCTCCTATTTTAACAGAAATAACAGGCACGCCTACCACAGGTCTATGTTTATCTCTATCACAGGGTTTAGCAATTCTAGCAGTTTCACCAGAGAATTGAATGACATGCCCATCAATATTATCAGACAAGAGATCTTTAACAATAGCAATTTTAGGTTCTACTTTGACTTGCTCAGGAGGTGTATAAGTTCTGGTATTGCTTTACGAACAACAGTTGAAGCTTTAGCATGATCCTTTACTCTAACAGGGAAAGGTGGTTTCTCAACATAAGAGGTGGGAACAATAGGATCATTATAAGTGATAGTCTTTTCTTCAACTTTAATAGGTGCAACTACTTTTACTTCTATGGGAGGATGATATTTAAACCACTTCTCCTTAGGGAGATCAACATAAGTAGCAAAAGATTCACGAGAAAGAAGCTACTATCTCGAGTCAAGTCCATATTTAGTGCTAAACTTACGGAAAATATCGGTATCCATAAAAGATTTAACACAATCAAACTTAGGTGTCATACCTGACTCCTTACCTACGTCGAGGTCCCAATCTTCAGAGTTGCGTTTAATTCTATCCAATAAATTCCATCTAAATTCAATAGGCTTCATCATAAAAGAGCCATCACAAGAAGTATCGAGCATGGTTTGATTATTATGAGAAAGCCGAGAATAAAAACTTTGCATAATCACTTCTCTTGCGAGCTCATGATTGGGGCATGAACATAACATTGATTTAAGCCTCCCCCAAGCTTGAGCCATGCTTTATCCTTCGCGAGGCCAAAAATTATATATATAATTGCGATCACGATGAACAAGATGCATAGGGTAATACTTCTGATGAAATTCCAATTTCACTCTTTTATAGTTCCATGATCTCGTATCATCACATAGCCTATACCATGTCAATGCGTCTCCCTCCAAAGATAAATTGAAAGCCTTCTTCTTAACAACATCATCAGGTATACTTGCAAGCTTAAATAGTCCACAACAGGATGCTTTGTTCCATCTCCTGCAAAAGTGTTAGCTAGCAGTTTTTCCATCATACCCGAAGGAAATTCAAAAGGAGTTTCATTTTCAATAGGTTCAGTAGGTTGAGTAGGTTGAGGAGCAACTCCTTGCTCTACTGGACGGGGTGAAGATACCCCAAACAAGACCCTCAGACAATTACTTTCCATAGTAACAAGTGACAGAAAATTTCAGCACACTAAATAAATTTTTCCTTACCAACTTCCACCTACCAAAGGCGCTTCACTCCCCGGCAACGGCGCCAGAAAAGAGTCTTGATGACCCACAAGTATAGGGGATCTATCATAGTCCTTTTGATAAGTAAGAGTGTCGAACCCAACGAGGAGCGGGAGGAAATGATAAGCGGTTTTCAGCAAGGTACTCTCTGCAAAATCGAAATAAGTGGTAACAAGTAGTTTTGTGATAAGATAAATTGTAATGAGCAACAAGTAACAAAAGTAAATCAGGTGCAGCAAGGTGGCCCAATCCTTTTTGTAGCAAAGGACAAGACAGAACAAAGTCTTATAATAGGAAAAGTGCTCCCGAGGACACATGGGAATATCATCAAGCTAGTTTTCATCACGCTCATATGATTCGCGTTCGGTACTTTGATAATTTGATATGTGGGTGGACCGGTGCTTGGGTGCTGTTCTTACTTGAACAAGCATCCCACTTATGATTAACCTCTATTGCAAGCATCCGCAACTACAACAAAAGTATTAAGGTAAACCTAATCATAGCATGAAACATATGGATCAAAATCAGCCCCTTACGAAGCAACGCATAAACTAGGGTTCAAGCTTCTGTCACTTAGCAACCCATCATCTACTTATTACTTCACAATGCCTTCCTCTAGGCCCAAATAATGGTGAAGTGTTATGTAGTCGACGTTCACATAACACCACTAGAGGTTAGACAACATGCATCTCATCAAAATATCGAACGAATACCAAATTCACATGACTACTAATAGCAAGACTTCTCCCGTGTCCTCAGGAACAAACGTAACTACTCACAAAGAATATTCATGTTCATAATCAGAGGGGTAATAATATGCATAAAGGATCTGAACATATGATCTTCCACCAAGTAAACCAACTAGCATCAACTACAAGGAGTAATCAACACTACTAGCAACCTACTAGCACCAATTCCGGACTTGGAGACAAGAATTGGATACAAGAGATGACCTAGGGTTTGGAGATGAGATGGTGCTGGTGAAGATGTTGATGGAGATTGCCCTCTCCCGATGAGAGGGGCGTTGGTGATGACGATGGCGATGATTTCCCCCTCCCGGAGGGAAGTGTCCCCGGCAGAACAGCTCT
This sequence comes from Aegilops bicornis, assembly GCA_021605145.1. NCBI lineage: Eukaryota > Viridiplantae > Streptophyta > Magnoliopsida > Poales > Poaceae > Aegilops > Aegilops bicornis. Next base: position 192,186,158 of record CM038672.1, on the reverse strand, counting down.
GCCGGAGCCCTAGATTGGTTCCGCCAAGGTTCCGCCTCGTGGCGGCGGAGTCTCGTCCCGAAAGGTTGCTTATGATTTTTTTTCTCATCGAAAGATCTCATATAGGAGAATATGGGCGTCGGAGAGCCACCAGGGGGCCCACGAGGTAGGGGGCGCGCCCAGGGGGAGGGGGTGCGCCCCCCACCCTCGTGAGCAGGGTGTGGGCCCCCTGGCCTTCATCTTTGGCGACGATTTTTCTTTATTTATTTTAAGACATTCCGTGGAGTTTCAGGACTTTTGGAGTTGCACAGAATAGGTCTCCAATATTTGCTCCTTTTCGGCCGAATTCCATTCTTGGCATTCCCCCTCTTCATGGTATACCTTGTAAAATAAGAGAGAATAGCCATAAATATTGTGACATAACGTAAAATAACAGCCCATAATGCAATAAATATCGATATAAAAGCATGATGCCAAATGGACGTATCACCGGTCCTCTTCAACAAGGCTTTGGTCTGCTCCTGCTGCTCCACACTTCCGACGATCTTCGCCCTCAGCAGGTCACGCTCGGCCTGGAGCTTTGCATTGCTCTCATTTAGTTGTCGGATGACGCCGGTAGATTGTTCAAACAAGGCTTTCAGGTCATCCTGCAGCCTCGCCTACCTAGAGATCTGATCCATCTGCCTAAGGACAAGGGCACGCATGCGCCTGTAAGAGTCCTCGCCTGCCCGCGAGACATTTTCCAAGGCCCCCGCGGCGCGAGAGGGCATCTCCGCTGCATTCGCGGCGCGGAGGGACATATCTTCTGCTTCCGCGGCACGGCTGGACCAGTCCGCTGCATCGAGGGCGTGCTGGGACCTCCGTGATGCTTCAGCAGCATGGTGGGACCTCTCTGCTGCTACGGCCGTGCGGCAGGACATATTGGCTGCTTTCGCGGTGAGGCGGGACATCTCTCGTGCTTCCGCTTCCAGGCTCGCCTCCCCCTGGTGGCAATCTCTCAACCCAGAACTCACGCTGGCCATGGCAGACGCAAGGGAACGATGATGAATGACTTGTTTGTTTTTGTGGATGAGGAGTTGAGGAGGAATGTGCAGTTATCTTGGAGTAGTAGTATTTATAACCGAGTAGTAATAGGCTCCTAAGTGGGAAACCATTTAGGTTTTGATCGGTGTGAACAGGTTTGCAATTTGGAATGTAATGGGACGCGGCCTCCCTCGTCTTCTAAAAAAGATTGTGACGGGACGCATGCTCAAAATTTGCTGACGGTTATAAGTGCGGCACTATTCCCGGAAGGCGTAACGTGGGCACGTACGCCTTCTCGGCTGCGTACGTGGCGTTTGCACCATAGGGTGCACCGCAATAGGCAATGTCAGCGCATGTCTTGTTCCAACAACCGTGCGCGCTCGTTATTACCATCGCACACGCTTCTTTTAATTAGAATGTGTGTGCCCGTCTAGCGCACACACGTCGATCTATCTGACTGTTTCAGTTTGTTGTGGCTAATCGCAAACAGTTCATCCATGTGAAGTATATGACATCAATAGCAGACAGTTTGAACTGGCTGACCCGTTCTGTTCTGTAGCCTAATCGCAAACTGTTAATCCTTCTGAAGCGTATACCCTCAATCACACACACCTTGATGAGGCTGACCGTTTCCTTTGTGTTGCCTAATCACAAATATTTCATCTGAGTGAACCGTATGCTTTATATCCCACACACCTTCACCAGGCTACCCGTTTCTTTTGTTCCACCTCATCGTAAACAGTTCATTGGACTGAACCGTATGCCCTGGATTACAAACGCAACTAAAATCTGAACCATGTTTGATGGCTCCGCCATCGCAAACGTTTTGCACCTTTTTTGACGGTTCTTTTACACCACTGTCAGGACCCCGATCCTAAGTCACACCGATCTAGCATGTAACACATCATATCACTTTGCGGCCTCACGCACGTTACTCCCACGGGTGCCACCTTACCTGGCACGGGACCGTTTGCGCCTTTTGGCTCACGTATATGATAGTGTCGCTAGCATCAGTATGACAGAGAAGCCGGGCCGACATGACTAGTCGTAAACCCAAAGTGGCACTAACTTACAGGGACAGGCATACATGACCCAGCAACGAACGTGTCGGTCATCAGCGAGTGAATCCGGGCTGTAGCAGCTGGGCTAACAGGACTCCGGAGAATCCGGGCTGTAGCAGGCTAGCAGGACTCCGGTAGACACCGCGTGACATTTCCCCGAAGGGACAGACATAGGAACGAGGAAGGACACATGCCGGCCAACCTAAGTGTTCCGGAGCAGTAGCAAGCTACCATGGCTCAGTGGAAGCACTAGGAGACATTTCCCAGTAAGAGAGGCTACCAAGGATAAACAACTAGGTTGTCTGACCCCGCACATACCAAGCATTTCAAATCATACACACAGTATGCTCGATATGTGAAAATACAACATGGCCTCACAACAAAACTCTACAACTCAAAGTATTTATTCATTAGGCTCCGAAGAGCCAGATATTACAAACATGGGTCTCATGACCCAATATACAGAGCATACAAGCAACAAGCGAAAGCATAAACATGTCTGAGTATAGAAAACTACAAATGAAAAAGGCTGAGAAGCCTGACTATCTAGAAGACCCTCCCAAGGGTACAAGATCGTAGCTGAGGTAACAAGCTAAACGTCGAAGTCCACGCGGAACTACTAGTGAGGCTGAAGTCTCTCTGTAAAACATAGATTAAGAAAACGTGAGTACAAATGTACCCCGCAAGACTTACATCAGAACTAGCTACATATGCATCAGTATCAACAAAGGGTTGGTGGAGTTTAACTGCAGCAAGCAAGCTTTGACTCGGTGGCTATCTTGAATTACGACTACAAGTAACTCTTTCGGGGTTGTGCACATGAGTCCACATATTGACCAACCAATACACCACCATGGATCCGCTCCCGTCTCCCTACGAGAACGCCATCCATAGCACTCATGCTTATCTTGCGCATTTTAGAGTATCCACTTTCACTTGTCTATGAACTGTACAGGCAACCCAGAAGTCCTTTACCGCGAACACAGCTATCCGAATAGATGATGTTAACCCTGTAGGGGTGTACTTATTCACACATGCTCTCGCCACTTACCACCATGTACACGTTGTGTATCTCGGCAACCTTCAAGCGGAAGCCTGGCGAGGGAGTCGGCCACGACCTGACTAACCATGAAACTCTCTAGTCCAGGTTTATCGCCTATTTGCGTTCCATCCGCAAGGAGATCTGGTCAGGGTGTCGCTCATGGCCCCAAACGATGTGTGCAGGGTTCCCAAGCCCAGCTCGACAGATGGATCTACGCTTGGTACACCGTGCCACGGTGCCTAGTTTGTCTCAAGCCCACCTGTACCGGGTACCACTTGGTAGACTACTAACACAACCTACAAACACCAGAAAGTAGTTGCAACTCCTGGACAAAGATCGAGGCGGTTAATAAGCCAAGAGGGGTCGAGTTACCGGAACCCAATGTGTGGTAGTAACTATTAATGGATCACAAACACAGAACTCAGTTCCTGAGGGCGGTTTCAATGAGACAACCCACCATGTACTCCTACATGGCCTCTCACCGCTACCTTTACTAAATTGTGTTCACACACTTAGCTCTCAACAGTAGGATGTGTTCACAACTTTCCAACTCATTGCCGATGAATCAGACCTGACACAACTCTAAGAAATAGCAGGCATGACAAACAAGCATGAATGTGTAGGCACAGCAGGGCTCAAACAACTCCTACTTATGCAAGTGGGTTTCATCTATTTACTGTGGCAATGACAGGTCATGCAGAGGAAAGGGGTTCAACTACCACAGCATGTAACAGTTGAATCACTGTTGTCATAATGCAGTAAAAGAGAGCAGGAGCGAGAGAGTGGGATTATATCGGAATGAACAAGGGGTTTTGCTTGCCTGACACTTATGAAGATAATATAGCTCTTCATCGGTGTCATCGATCACACGTCGAAACCACGTCTACTAAGAGGGGACAAATACCGGCAAACAAGAAAGAACACAATAAATGCAATGCAACAATATGATGCATGAATATGACATGACAATATGCTATTGATTGAGATAATGCAACTAACAACGGTTTAAATGAAGTTGGTTTGAACCCTAGTTTCCAATTCAAACTCCATATGTGAAGGTTTAAGTGCCCTTTATATGATTTGTCCTAAATAGCAGCCATAAGTTGTTCTAACATGCATGAAAATGATACAGATGGGAAGATTGGATTTTTCTGATCATTTTTCATATATAAATCTTTTCATTTGGAGTTAAATATTAATTTCTATGATTTTAAGAAGTTTGGGATACTTCATGGAATTTCCTGGATTATTTTTATTCCAGAAAATGATTAACTGCGTCACTGTGACGTTAGCAAGTCATCTGACCCGGTCTAGGTCAAACTTGACAAGGGGGCCGCACTGGTCAGTGTCACGGTGCTGGTTAGGGTCGCTGACGTGTGGGCCTAGTCAACGACCACGTCAGCGGGATCAACTCAGGCATGTGGGTCCCGCTGGGTTTTAAACTAACCTAAACAGAAACAAAACCGGGATTAATTAGGGCATGGGGCCCGTCTGCCAGTGAGCTAGGGGGTTAGTTAGTGGCCTCATTAGCGTTTAATTAAGGTGCCACGTCATCCTCGACAGAGGTTAACCGACGACGACCTCGGTCGACGACGGAGGTGCATTGTGTGCTCGCTACGGAGCACTTTCCGATGCGCGGTTTGCTCCTATGGGTTCCTAGGAGGGCGCCGCGGCTGGTGGAGCAAGCGAGGTGAGCTGGGGTGGCCGGAGCTCGGCCGTTGGTGGTTTTGCTGCTGCAGCAAGCTACCGGGGAAACAGACGCACTAGCGATGCGCTACGAGGTGCGGTGAGTGTGTTAGGCACCCGCGCGTGACCAAATGGTCACCAGAGTGACGCCGGCGTCGAGCTCGCGCGGCGGCGTGCTACGATGAGCAAGGGGGTGGCGTCTATAGAGAGCAAAAGAATCATAGAAGAGGGGGGTTCGACGCAGGGGCTCACAATGGTTGCAGCAGGCGTCAAAGCAGGCTCGGGGAAGGCCGGATGGCGACATATAGACGACGGCGATCTCGGATGACCGAGGGGGAAAATGGCAGCGTTGGAGATGCAGTAGGGCTTCTGGCACCGCGTGGCTCGGTGGGGAGGACAACGACGTCATGGCGGAGCTCGGGGACACGTCGGAAAGGCGATTGGTGTGCGGTGTCCTGTCTATGGCAAGCGGTGGCGATGGTGGCTTTCGACTATGCGCGTGAGAGAGAGACAGAGGGAAGGAGGAGCATGGGGAGAGTGGGAGAGGGCCAGAGGGGTTGCGTGGCGTCGTCCAGACATGTCGGGGAGGGGCAGGTAGGCAGGGAGGGGCTGGCCTCCTCGGGCGCATGCGTGCAAGCACGCAGCTGCTCCTACTAGCAGGAGGAAGACGACAGGAGGCGCCAGGTGGGCTGGGCCAGCGAGCTGGGCCGACTGCAGGGAGGTGGCCAGGTAGTCCTTCTCTCTCTCTCTCTCTCTCTCTCTCTCTCTCTCTCTTTTATTTGTTTCTAAAATTGTTCTAGTTTTCTATTTATTTCCTTATGTTTTGATTTATTTTTCGAACTAAACCATTTTCAAAATTCACGAAATAAATTATGGGCACATGTTGAACACTTTCCAACAGCCTCATTTAGTTTCAGAATTATTTGAGCATTTAAAATATTTATAGCATTTAAATACCCAAATTCAAATACTTTGTGATTTAATTCAAAAATCCAGAAACGTCCTAGAAATATGTGCATCATTGTAGGCAGAGGTATTTACCCGTTCCACAGATGATGAACTTTTCTGAAGGCCATTTTGGATTATTGAAAAGATTTAAATTTGACCCTATTTGAATTACTCGGTGCTAGGGTTTGGACATCCCCATTTCAAGTTCATTTGAATTTAAACATGATGACATGGATGCTGATGCAACTAACTGCAAACCATTCTAGGGCTGTGACAACCACCGTTTGCGATTATTGCATCGCACACAGTTTCGTCGAAGGGTCTCTAATAGTAGTGTCGCGTTAGCAGCATCCTGCAGTAGTGGGGAACGGAACCGTCTCGCCATCCTGGCTTGGCCACAAACATTGCGAATCTAGGTTTTCAAATCTCTGTAAATCCAAAACTCAATAGGAAATCCATGAAACTTGGCATGGTGTCACTACATGGTACATATAATTGTCCAATTTGGGTGAAGCTATATTACAAGCCTCTTACAAACCGGAGCCTGTCATAACCCTCGTGGTTCCGGTAAGGAAACATGCCCCTCTTGTGGGCGGAACGATAAACGGTGCCTCTTCTCGCCTTGAACTTTGTTTTCTACAGGCTACATAGAATAACAGGAGTATCGGGCTGAAATTTGAAACTATTCAAGGTTCCTTTGGCCATTTTATATATATTATTAATTACTAAGTTTTCTACGCATTTAATGTAGTCCATAATTCAAATTTGAACTACAAGCACATGCTCCAGTGAAGCAAAATGGGTGGGAAATCGTACATGTGTCATTGGGTGCATGTTTAGGTCTCATTTAAGGAATGGGAATGAATTGCAAACTTGTCGTCGTCCTGAAACGTTGAGAACCTCGGTTTTCAAATCCCAGTAAATAAAAAACTCACCGAAAAAACATGATACTTGGCATGGTTTCATGACATGGCACATATATGCCGCAGTAAAAAAATCGTCCAGTTTGAGAAGAGGCGCACACCTTAGTAGCCAACGAAGTCCTTTTTGAAACAAAAAGCTGGCACGTTAATATCGCAAACGGTTGTATTATATTAACTGTGTCGAAATTTAACCATACTCGATGGACTGCATGCAGCTGTTTGATTAGACGGGACGAGCGCGAGAAGTCCGTCGTGTAGGCTCGACGAGACGTGTGCAAGCTGTCCGCCGCGCAGGCTCGATGGGACTCATGTATCCTGTGCACCTCGCAGTCGCAGGCTCGACGGGACACGTGCGAGCAGCAAGGCCGCCCATGCTCATCGGGACGCGAGCTCTTTGACCTCCACGCACCAGCTGCCGCCTGCCTCGCTCACAACTTCTCCATTAATGGTTTAATTAAAGCACCTAGATGGAGGGTGTTTGCTTGTGATCCCATAGCAGCATTTGCTTTGTTCGTGTTCTCAACTCGTATTCCGCCCTAATTTAAATTGCCACATAGGGGAACGGATAATACGACCACAAATAAAATGGCAACTGATAATACGACGACAAATTTACAATGGCGCAGATAATAATTATCTTACATATTCCGTATAATTTAAAATGCCACATGCGGCAAAGCCCGAAAGACACGGGGGCAAGAGAAGAAGGAAATTGCAGACAACTATCTGGGTCACTACTGTCTCTACTCGTCGATGGATCGCCGAGCGACAAAATCCTCCAGCTCCTTCTTCAATTCCTCACGACTTTTCTTGAAAGCAGCCACAGATTCCTCCACCTCCTGCTCGCGCTCAATCCAGAGCTTCCTCAAGCCACCAATTAGTTCCTCAACGACCGCTTTCAACGTCATCTCCGAGGCACTGCTCTGCTCATGCAGCATCTTCCAGCCCGCGGCCTCATTCTCCTTCTCAGCGACCAACTTGAGGAGCTTTGCATTGTCACCCGTGAGTTTCTCGACGAGGCCAGTCGCCTTGTCAACTGAGGCATCACTGATCTTGAGCAGCTTCATCAAGCCATGGACCAGCTCTTGCTATGTAGTGACGCCAGCGAGAATGTCGTCGTCGCTGGCGAAGGACTTTAGGAACACCGGCTCGTCGCGATGGCCCACGCTGCAAACGCGCTTGTGAGAGCCCTCGCGTGCCCGTGATAACTCGTTCGAGGGCTCCACGACACACCGGGACATCTTTGCTGTGGCTGCGGCTTTGCGACGGGACCTCTCTAGTGCTTCCGCGGCCTTGGTCTTTGCTGCCTGGTTATATGTCCACCCTAAACTCCTCCTACAGGTCATGGCATAACGACTTGACAGGAAAAACCAGTTTTGTGGGTGATGAGGAGAGAAACTGTGAACTAATTTTCGAGTGGGTAGTTTTTATAGCCCGATGCTAAGTGTGAACGAATATTAGTTTGATAGGTGTGAACAGATTTCCAATTACTTATTGCATTGTAATCTGCAATGTGACGAGAAACAAGGTCAAAATTTGTTGATGGCAGCGTGGTTGCTCGCCATTGAGTCGGCTGTTTGCCATGTATCACACACATCTTGTTAAGTTGAACCATTTCTGTTGTGTTTGCTAATCGAAAACAGTTCGTCCGAGTGAACCGTATGCCCCTTATCACACACACCTTAATCCGGCTAACCATTTCTGTTGCACTCCCTAATAGAAAACAGTTCATCGGAGCGAACTGTATGCCGTATATCCCACACACATTGATCTGGCTGCCTGTTTCTGTTGTTCTGCCTCATCACAAACAGTTCGAACGGGTCAACCTTGTGCCCTGGATCGCACATGCAACTAAAATCTGAATCGTGTTTGATGTATCATTCATCACAAACATTTTGCACCTTTTTTGACGTTTTTTACATCCCCATTTGTGATTAATGCATCGCACACAGTTTCATCAAAGGGTCTCTGATCATAGTGTCGCGTCGTGACATCCTCTGATGAGTGGTTACTTTTGTTCTTGAAGTCACGGGAGAAATCTTGTTGCAAGTAATCATGTGAACTTGATATGTGTTTGATATTTGGATGATATGTATGTTGTGATTCCCTTAGTGGTGTCATGCGAATGTCGACTACATGGCACTTCACCATATTTGGGCGTAAGGGAATGCATTATGGAGTAGTTATTAGATGATGGGTTGCTAGAGTGACAGAAGCTTAAACCCTAGTTTATGCGCTACTTCGTAAGGGACCAATTTGAATCCAAAAGTCTAATGCTATGGTTAGATTTTATTTTAATACTTTTCTCGTAGTTGCGGATGCTTGAGAGGGGGTTAATCATAAGTAGGAGGTTTGTTCAAGTAAGAACAACACCCAAGCACTGGTCCACCCACATATCAAATTGTGAAAGCAGAACACGAATCAAACCAACATGATGAAAGTGAATAGATGAAATTCCCGTGTACCCTCAAGAACGCTTTGCCTATTATCTGAAACCATTTTGGCATGTCCTTTGCCACAAAAGGATTGGTATACCTTGCTACACTTTACTTACCATTACCGTTATTTGCTCATTACAAATTATCTTGCTATCAAACTACCTGTTACTGACAATTTCAGTGCTTGCAGACATTACCTTGCTTAAAACCACTTGTCATTTCCTTCTGCTTCTCGTTGGGTTTGACACTCTTACTTATCTAAAGTACTATGGTAGATCCCCTATACTTGTGGGTCATCAAGACTCTTTTTTGGCGCCGCTTCCTGGGAGTGAAGCGCTCTTAGTAAGTGGAAATTGGTAAGGGAAAATTATTATTACTCGCTGACATTTATTGTCACTTGCTACTATGGAAAATAATCCTTTGAGGGGTTTGCTCGGGGTATCTTCACCTCGACCATAACCACAATTAGTTGCCCCTCAACCTACTGCACCTACTGAAAATACTGGTTATGAAATTCCTTTGGGTATGATAGAACAACTGCTAGAATTATGCAGGAGATGGAATTGAACATCCCGATATGCACTTGATATATGTGGATGAAATTTGTCGATTATTTTAGCTTACAGGTTTACTTGGAGATGAAGCTAAGAAGAAGGTTTTCCCTTTATCTTTGAAGGTGAAAGGATCAAGATGGACCTAGAGGGGGGGGTGAATAGGTACAATTACAAATTTTAATTATTACCTAGCAATTTTAGGCAATAATGCGGAATATGAATGTGAGCCTAACAATTCCAAGTATGATGCTAAGGGCTAAGCAAGATAAACAAGTAAACGAGTAAGCATGGACAATATGATAAGTAAGAGCTAAGAGATAAGTAACCACAATTAGAGAGTTAGGGTTAGGGATAACCTCAACTCCGGGAGATGAGGATGTATGCCGATGTTCACTTCCTTGGAGGGAAACTAGTCACCGTTAGAGAGGTGGATGTTACCATGAAGGCACACCAATGCCAGAAAGGCTCACCCTATTCTCCCTTTGAGAAAACACCACGAAGGCGTTTCTCAACCACTAGTGGTAGACCTTGGGGTGGTCTCCAAACCCTCACAAAATTTTCCGGGGGTAATCACAATGGTTGATTCCTCTCTGAAAGACTCCTACCGCCTAGGAGTGTCCAACCTCCAAGAGTAAAAAGAACGATGTAAATGCTCAAGAACTTGCTAAAACCACGATTTTTTTTTTGTGAGAAGAAGGGGAATGAGTGGATCTATCACTTGATTGTTGAACTTCTCTCAAATGTTCCCAAATCCCTAAGGGGTCTAGGATTTGGTGTAGGGGATCAAGAGAGGGAGTGAGGTGTGTTCTTGGAAAGCTCAAAGTGAATGGTCAACCTTATCCCGTGGGAGGGAAGAGGCTATATATAGGAGTAGTGTAAAAACTGACCGTTGAGCCACATAGTGCACTGGAGCTGTCGGACGTCCGGAGAGTACCGGACATCCGGTGGCACAGATTGGACTGGACGTCCGGCTGGGCCGCCGGTCATCTGGTTGCTGGGAATCCAACCAGGCCATAAAAGAAGCATGAGGCACATAGCCACCGGACTTCCGGAAGGCGCCGGTCATCCGGTGACCAGCCGTCCGGTGAGGACCGAAAATCTGTAAATAAGTATTCTGTTGGGGTAGTACCGGATTTTCGGAGGAGAACGGACGTCCGGTGGGTACCGTATATCTGCTATTTATTTTCTGTGAAGATGCACTGGATATCCAGAGAAAGCCAGATGCCCGGTCGGCTATGAGAGGTCGAACGTCCGGTGATAGCAGAGCCCACTAGCTCAGGATCACACAAGTTTTTATGCACACGGTAGAGGAAGAATCAGAGATGAAACAGAGATAATGTGAGAAGATATTTTGTGGGTTTTAAGCAAGTCTTTCACGAATCAGACGATCCACTGTTAATAGTGCGGGATCCCTATACTCAAGAACAAACCAAAAAAGAGACAAAGCTATTGTCTTGTATCTCCGCTCTTGAGTAATATATATATATATATATATATATATATACATATATATATATATATATATATATATATATATATATATATATATATATATATATATATATATGCCCGTAGTTATGATCCACACACGGGCCTTGGGACATAATCCTGCAGTATACTTGATAAACATGGTTACTCCCAATATGAATGTTGTCGTGAACATCAAAATAAGATTAAGGGCATAATTGCACTGTCAATCTCCCCCTATTCGGTAGTTCATGACAACATACATGCAGTTCTCAATTTGTAAAAAAACTTTGAATATCGAAAGGATTTGTTGTGGAGCTCCCCTAAACATGTGCATAAATAAAATAAGCATGAAGAGAGCTCCCCCTCAATATGATACCAACACAACCAAATCTCAAAAACAAGATAACATAATACCATAATAGGATCCCATAACGGTTCATCACGCATAGCATAGTACATAAAGCGAATAAACATAACGTTGGTCCGATACAAGCTAATATCACAACATACATAATAGATAAGTGCCTACTCCCCCTTGGCATCAAATACCCAAAAGGGGTCATAAGATCATCAAATAGCATCATCATCATCATCATCATCATCATCATGAGCACCACTGGCACCAGCCTCGTCAAGGAAATCAGCCCACTCAGGACCCAAGGGAAAGCCAAAGTCAGAAGGTGGTTCTTCAGGAAGACGTTCATCGTCACTCACATCGAAAACTCCGGAGTGTCTGAGACGAGCCTTCGGAGCATTCTTGGAAGTGACCATGCGAGTGACAACATCGTGATTTTGGGAGCAGTGAAAGGTAAAAACCTTCATCATGGCAGAGTGAGCTTTCCCAAGAAAGCAAGAAATGCACCCAAAGGATGCAGATCTGGAAGGAGTAGAATGAGTAGTAGGAGGAACTCTAGCAGCAGTTCGACGAGCATTAGCAGAAGCGTCCTTGGGGACCCAATCATCTGCCATGTGTGCGGGAATGACCGACCGCTCATGCAAGTGAGTGCGGACAATGGGAAACAGATCCACACTCTCAATGAATGAATGAAGAAAGGGGTCATGAGGAAAGGCCCGCTTGTGCTCAAGACAAGCCAGACGGATCTCATGCCACAGAAAATGAGGGACATTGATCTTCCCTTTGGGAGATGCATAAAGGCGATGCATGAGATCGATGCAGTAAGTATTGAAAGAACCCTTGTCACCCATTTTGGGATAAATGGTGCAAATGACACACTGAAAGATAATGTAGAAAGGAGAGCGCCAAATGGAGAATTGGTTCAGAGCCTTCTGTTTCTCCTCATTAGTCATTTCGTCTATGGGTTTGAGAAGATCCGCACAAACCTCAATGCCCTTGGGCCTATGGTTGGGGTCATCCCTATGGATTTTGAAACCAGTGTCAGGAAAGCCAAGGGCAGCAACAAATTGAGAATAAGAGGCCGTGAGCACGGTGTTGGAGGTCATCCAAGTGACGGTGTTATTTGGACCAAAGAAACATGTGGCATAGAATTTATGAACAGCAGCTTGGTTAAAATCATGCTGAAATGCAAATGGAGCAGCAAGATTAGATGACTCGATGAGCTCAGTAGCCCCCGGATATTTCACTGGAAGAGCACGAATGTGCTCTAAATCAACACACACATGCAGAGACAGACCCTTAGGAATGATGACAATGGTAAAAACGTCTTCCTAGACATTAGTGCAAAAGCGATCATCATGGGAGTCGCTAGTAATAGAAAATTGGTCAATATCATGATGCAGCTTAAGATAGGAAGCAATGGGAACCTTGTTGAACCTTTTGATGTTGCCGCCGAGAGGTAGTGGAGGTTCAAGAGAGATGCAAGGGGCATCACCTTGAGGTTGCACCAGAGGAGGAGGAGGCTTGAAGGTGGGCCGACGAGTTCTCGGCTTGGGTGTAGTGGTGCGAACCGCAACATACTCGACCTGCTCCATATCTTCCAACTCACCCTCATAGTCGGATTCCTCCATTGAGGAGTCACTAGCAGGGCTGCGAGGCTTGGCGGCACGCTTCCGAGGACGATCCCGCTCTTGTGAATCATCAGAAACACTATGGCGGGATAGACGAGATGGCCCACCGGTGACCTGCTTGCGAGCAGAGCGCTTGGTCCTTGGCATCCTGACCGAGAGGAGGAGGGAGACCCAAATCAACAATCCATCTCCATGGATCGAAGGAGAATTTGAGGGAAGAGAGGAGGAGGAGAAGAAAACGGTGCTACCTCTGAGGGATCCAGACTTAGATGCACGGGGCGGCGTGAACGAGGCGATGACGATTGGGGCGACCCAGGTTGCACAGAGGTGGCGAGAGCCTCGGTTGGCGCGCGACCTCAGCGAGGATGGGGTGCGGCGGCAGCGGACGAGAGAGAAAAAGTGGATCGATTTAGGTCAAAACAACCCTCAACGCACCCGCCCTATATATATGGGTCGGAAAAAGACCGGACGACCGGTGCTGGACGGACGTCTGAAGCCTGGGAGGAAACGTCAGATGAGTCAGGTACCGGGTGACCAAAAAAACCGGACTTCCGAAGCGCAGAGAAAGAGTTGAAATTAACGGAAGTCCGGTTATACCGGACGTCTGGTATGAGGGCAACAGAACGAATTTTACAGAAGTCCGGAGTTTACCGGGTGTGCGGAAGTTCTCAGGAAATTTTGAGAAGGACAAAGTGATATTTATGATGGCAATGAGAATGGTAGTGAGATGATGATTTCAATATGAAGTAAGATGCAAAGACACAATGTGAAGTAGTGAGTATCCTACTCCAACAAAAATAAAACACACCACTCAGATAATGTTCTAATGACAAGAGTGTGGCCGATGCCACCATGTGTGAGTATATGTGGCATGGCACCGCAAGAATTTGAACTTTCGGTGCATAATCACTACTCCATCATTGAAAGCACAATAGTTAGAATAGCATGGTATCTTTGAGAGTGTTTGTTCTTTTTATGCATTTCATAGGGTGAGAGTACTCATGAGTTGAGTGTCTCCCCCTAAATATATGCCTACATCAAGACAAGACATGATGAAAATGCATGGATGAGTACTAGATTTCACATAATGTAGTCAAGCTCCATGATACCAAGTTCACGCCTAAGCTGAGAAAACCTTGCTTCATCCAATGGCTTGGTGAAAATGTCTGCAAGTTGCATATCGGTACCAACATGAGTAATATCAACGTCACCCTTTTCCACATGGTCTCCAAGAAATGATACCTAATATCAATGTGCTTGGTGCGGGTATGATCTTTGGGATTCTCAGAAATTTTGATGGCACTTTCATTATCACATAGAAGAGGGACATGTCTATAGGTGATACCATAATCCTTCAAAGTTTGCCTCATCCTTAATAATTGAGTTGCACAACTAGCAGTTGCAATGTATTCAACTTTGGCGGTGGAGAGAGCAACACAATTTTGTTTCTTCAAGGAACAACTTACCAAGGAGCTTCCAAGAAATTGACATGCACCGGAGGTGGACTTACGATCCACTTTGTTTCCAGCGCATCCGTGTACCCAATGAGATCGAACTTAGAATCCTTGGGGTACCATAGACCCAACTTTGGGGTGTGAACAAGGTATCTAATAATATGCTTAACCGCCTTATGATGACTTTCCCTAGGGGAAGCTTGAAATCTGGCACACATGCATACACTAAACATGATGTCTGGTCTAGATGCACAAAGATAAAGCAATGAACCAATTATATAGCGGTAAATAGATGGGTCGAAAGGTATACCATTTGTGTCTTCAGTAAGTACAATTTTGGTTGGCATGGGTGTCTTACATGGGCTAGCATCAGACATGCCAAACTTCTCTAGGATATCTTTGAGATATTTATCTTGAGACAAGAAAATTCCTTCTTGAAATTGTTGAATTTGGAATCTGAGAAAGAACTTCAAATCCGCGTTGAGTGACATTTCAAAATTCTTGGTCATGGAGGTCGCAAACTTCTTGCACAAATTAATGTTAGGAGAACCAAAAATGATATCATCTACATATATTTGGCATAAGAACAAATCACCCTTGTCCCTCTTAGTAAAAAGAGTGGGATCAATCACCCCTCTCACAAAACCATCATCAAGTGAAAACTTCTTAAGATGATCATACCAAGCATGAGGTGCTTGTTTGAGGCCATACAAAGCCTTATGAAGTTTATATACATAGTCTTTGTGATTGGGATCAACGAACCCAGGTGGTTGTGATACATATACTTCTTCTTGTAGAGGACCGTTAAGGAAAGCACTCATCACATCCATTTGATATAATGTAAAACCATTGAGGGCAGCATAAGCAAGTAAGATGTGAATAGATTCAAGACGGGCAACGGGGGCAAAGGTCTCACCAAAGTCCAAACCTTCAACTTGTGAGTACCCTTGTGCCACTAACCTTGCCTTGTTACGGATGATTACACCATTCTCATCTTGCTTGTTCTTGAAAATCCATTTTGTTCCAATGACATTGTGCTCCGTAGTTGGTCTCTCGACTAATGGCCACACTTGGTTGCGTTAAAAAATGTTCAACTCTTCTTGCATAGCAACGAGCCAGTCGTTGTCCATCAATGCATCTTGTACCTTGAGAGGCTCAACACTAGACACAAACGAGAAGTGAGCACAAAATTTTGTCAAATGTTTACGAGTGACTCTACCTTCCGATATGCCGGTGAGAATTTTGTCAACATCAACACGACCGGCCACTCGAGGCATGATGGAGGTTAAGGTTTCACGAGGTTCAACTTCATGTCCATCATCTACGTCCTTAACATATGGATGGTTGATGTGTGGTGGAAGATCTTTTTCTTCATATTGCATTTTTTGTGGTTCATCATCAATCATTGCACTTTCTTGTTCTTGCCCTTGATGATGATCTTGTTCCTGAAGATTATCATGAAGAGGAACATGGTCATCTTCTTGTAATTGGACCAAGGGCATTGGTTGAGCAATAGGAGCTTGAGGTGGTATGGTTGTTGAAGTAGTTTGGTGATGTGTGAAGCTTCCATCTTCTTCTTCTTCTTCATGAGGTTCTTGTTCCATTGGAAGAAGTGCCCCAACACCCATGGTTATAATATCTTGGGAAGAATCTTCTTCACCTACATCACTTAGATCAACTTGCTCCCCATGGGAGCCATTAAATTCATCAAACACCACGTCACAAGTTTCTAAAACACATCCATTGGATTTGTTGTAGATCTATAGGCATGAGAGTTTGATCCGTAGCTAACAAATATGCCCTCAATTGTATTGGATTGAAAATTTCCTAACCGTTCCCTTTTGTTGAGGTTGAAACATTTGCACCTAAATACTCGAAAGTACTTGACATTTGGCTTGTTCCCAGTTAGGAGCTCATATGGAGTCTTTTCCAATGTTGTGCGGAGAAACAGCCGGTTTGATGCATGGCATGCAGTGTTGACAGCCTCGGCCCAAAAACTATGTCGTGACTTGTATTCATCCAACATGGACCTTGCATCTCCACAAGTGTACGGTTCTTACTTTCGGCTACGCCATTTTGCTGACGAGTTTATGGAGCTGAATATTAATGCTCAATCCCTTCATCACTAAGAAATTCTTCCAAGATGTAGTTCTTGATCTCAGAGCCATTATCACTTCTTGCTGCCAAGATTTCTTTGTCAAACTTGCGTTGTGCTTGCTTGGCAAAATCGATGAAGGTGATCTTCGTCTTGTCCTTGGACTTGAGGAAAAACATCCATGTATATCTTGAGTAATCATCAACGATGAAAAGTCCATACTTTTTCCCACCAAGACTATCCCATGAAGGAGGCCCAAAAAGATCCACATGAAAAAGCTCCAACAGCCTTGAAGTAGACACAATTTTCTTGGGTGGGTGCCTTGATTGATGTTGCTTCCCGGCTATGCATGCACTACACACACAATCTTTCTCAAAAGAGACATTGATTAGTCCAAGGATGTGATTACCCTTTAAGAGATATTGAAGATTTCTCATGCCGACATGGGCTAGCTGACGATGCCATAGCCAACCCTTGTCGGTCTTAGCCATTAGACAAGTTGCATGGAATGTGCTCCCTTTCGAGAAATCAACTGTGTAGAGGTTGCCATCCAACTCTCCAACAAAGGCCACTTTTTTTTGACTATAAACAGTAGGGAAAAACACCCCACCGCAATTTTTATAAATAACTAGGCAAGGTCCAGTACTACAAAGCAAGAAAAAAGACAGCAAGGGCTTGAGAGAAGCCCCCTAAAAACAGAAGAAGAAATGAAGAAGAAGAAAAAAGAGAAGAAACTAAAGAAGCTAGAAATAACCAAAAAAATACTAAGAGAAAGGCTATTGCTAAAGCTAAAGCTAAATACCTAGGCAAGAAGAAGCTGCCAAGAAAGAGAAATGAAGCTATCCTTGAAGATTCAGCCAAGAGTTGGATTGGTTGGCATGCTTTGGTCTCATCCTGTGCTTGAGTAACTTCAGCTCCATCAAGAAAATGTTCTTCCATCCTTGAAAAGCGGGGTGGATATGTTCAAAGATCTTGTTGTTTCTAGAAATCCAAATAGCCCAAGAGCTAAGTATTATTATGTCCATGAAAAATGGTAGTCTTAGCTTTTCCTTGATGTCTTGGAATGCCTCAAGAACAGATAAATTTGGAGTTCTGGTGGATAGATGTGATCCCAACAGAAGCCAATTGGCGAACAGAAAGCAAATGATATTTAAGGGATTGAACAAGCATGACATTTTCAACAGACATGTCATTCGTGACAGCAACCGCGCCCAACCCGAGTACCTGCCCTTTTGAACCTCCACCAAACATAATGCTCATAAATGGTTGAATAGCTTCCATGAAATCCTAGAGCAATTTGCTATCTGCGGTCATATGATTGGTACAACCACTATCAATCACCCATTTTACTCCACCAGAGAAAGCAACCTACCTACAATTATGACTTGGTTAGAGGCACCCATTTTGCAATGGGACCTCTCAAGTTAGTCACAAGGGTCTTAGGGACCCAAATAGCATAGAATCGGAATGCATTTCGAGGACCAACAGATTTTGCATAAACTTCTCCATCCATAGTCTTACGAAGTACATACGATGGAGGCATGAACTCTTTTAGTTTGTTGAGAGTGGGCATGCCCCTTGTGGCCTTCCCACTAACAACCTTACCTTTCTCCTTATGCCCTTGCCACACAAATGTTTCTTTTAGAGGGGTGGTGCACTTTTGAGAAGATGTCTTCTTCTTGCTTGTGCTTGGATCAAATTCGAGCCCCTCTTTGGCAAACACCTCATTGTATTGGCTCAATACCTCATTAAGGTTCTTTTGTCCTTGAGCACATGTCATGAGACCTTTCTCGATTTGAGACTTGATAAAGCGATTCTCCTCAAGGATGGATGCTAGATCACTATTAGAGTTAGTAGTACAAGCATCAACACTGATAATAGGAGAAGAGTAAGCCTTGGCTAGAGTTTCAAGATAAGTAAGCTTGAGAGTCTCAAAACCCTTTGTAAGGGTGAGATCTTCTTCCTTAGTCTTGAGGGACATGGATAGGAGCTCACAATCCTTAGAGAGAGAAGCATGAGACTTCACAAGCTTACTTTTATCATTCATCAACTCTTCGCAAGAGTCCTTAGCCTTTTTCAAGGAGGCAAGATCTTTAGCATGAACATCAATGTTTGTACCAATTTTCAAGCATAGTTCATCATTTCGTGCTTCCTCATATTGGACTTTTCGCTCAAGGATTTCATATTTTTCCTTTTCCTCTGTGACGAGGGTTTCGAGTTCCTTAATCGTGATAGTGTTCTTAATCACCATCTCCATAAGCATAGAAAACATAGTGAGGTTCTTTCCTTTGAGGGAGAACATGAACTTATTAAGTTTAGCAAGCATATGATGATCTATATCATCATCCTCATAACTATCCTCCGCGTCAAGGTGCTCATCACTAGGAGTAGAAGGAGTGAAAAGAGGAGGGTTTGATCGTGGGGTTACCTTGACCTTGTCAGGAGAGCTTTGGTCCTCTCCATCTTTTACCATGGCCTTTGCCATTAGGCACTTGTGAGAGTTTCCCTTGTAGTATTTCATATAGTTGTAAGTGACAACATCACCACTCTTGTTGACTAGCCTCAAAGTGTTTTGAGGATCTTGAGCAACTCCGGCAACACCACTAACATCATCCGGATCAGATTCTTCATGAGCAACCATTGCTTTCCCGTCTCTCTTCTTGAGCTTGGAGTTCAAAGGATTTGGCAACTTCTTCTTGGAAAGGTCTTGGGAAACCTTGGTTTATCTTCTCTCTTCTTATAAGGGCACTCATTGGAGAAGTGGTTGGTTTCTTCACAGTTGTAGCATTTTCTCACTTTCTTCTTCTGGAATCTTCCCTTGAATTTCCCCGCGCTAAACTTCTTGACAAAGAGAGCAATGTATTCATATGACAGGCTCTCATCAGAGTCAATCTCATCACCATCCTCATCATCATCATCTTGCTCTTCTTCACTTTGCTCTTCGTCACATACATGCTTGTCCTTCAATGCAAGATTGATATTTGATGTTGAGGTACCATGCATGGCAAGATCTTTTGTGGCATTTGCCTTTGACTCTTCAAATAGTTGGAAAGTGGATATGATGTCATCTGGACTCATTTCCTTGAATCCATGGTGTTGTCTTATGTCCCACACCATTTGGTGATGATATGGAACAAGAGCTTGAAGCAACCTGTCCACGAGAAACCGCTTAGTCAAGTTGAATCGATATTGTGTCTTGTCACACTCAAAGGACTCAATGTCAGCGGTGAGTGTCATGAGACACTCAAGAAGTTGCTTGGGAGATTCATCTTTCTCCATACAAAAGTTTTGCAATTGACCCTTGGCTATTTAATATTGGGCAAGCCGGAGAGTGGAGGTACCGGTCTTGTTTCTCACAATGCTGTCCCATAATTCCTTTGCACTTGTCATATGTATTTATGGTCTCCTTTGATTGTCAGTCATACCTCTCCTTATGCACATGGTTGGTGTGTTGTTGAGATTCTTGTCATATAGCTCTCTTGGAGTAAGATTCTTCGGATCAACAACTTGGTAGCAATACTCCAAGATCTCCAACATTTCATCATTTCCATATCGAAGATGATCCTGCATTGCAACTCTCCACAAAGCAAAATCGGTAGTGTCATCAAGTAAAGGAGGTTTTCCTTGAGGGTTATACTTTCGTTTGTCTAGTTGAGGTCTTGCATAAAGCCAAGGAACACTGGAGTGTTCATTACTAGGAGGTTGTTGGCCAAGTGAAGGAGTAGGCACAGCTGGCCTCAAGGTTGCACCACCAGAAAGTGGTGCAAGCATTGTGGTTAGTGTGGCTATTCTCATTTCAACCAAGGCCTCAAGAGAAGCATCATGCTCCTCCTTTTGTGTTGCAAGAGCCCGTTCCAGATCCTCGGAAGTGAAGGACTTGACTTCCGTGGAAGCCGCACACGTATTCTTCGGATCTGCAACAAGGGGCATCCCATCGGGGTTCATCTCGCTCTAGGGCGGTTAAGCCACAAGAATAGAGCACGAGGCTCTGGTACCAATTTAAAGGATCGAGATGGACCTAGAGGGGGGTGAATAGGTACAATTACAAATTTTAATTATTACTTAGCAATTTTAGGAAATAATGCAGAGTATGAAAGTGATCCTAACAATTGCAAGTATGATGCTAAGGGCTAAGCAAGATAAACAAGTAAGCGAGTATGTAAGAACAATATGATAAGTAAGAGCTAAGAGACAAGTAACCACAAGTATAGAGTTAGGGTTAGGGATAACCGCAACTCCGGGAGACGAGGATGTATGTCGATGTTCACTTCCTTGGAGGGAAGCTAGTCACCGTTAGAGAGGTGGATGTTACCACGAAGGCACACCAACGGCACGAAGGCTCACCCTGTTCTCCCTTTCAGAAAGCACCACGAAGGCATTTCTCAACCACTAGTGGTAGACCTTATGGTGGTCTCCAAACCCTCACAAACTTTTCCGGGGGTAATCACAATGGTCGATTCCTCTCCGAAAGACTCATACCGTATAGGAGTCTCCAACCTCCAAGAGTAACAAGAACGATGGGAAATGCTCAAGAACTTACTCAAATTACGAATTCCTTTGGTGAGAAGAAGGGGAAGGAGTGGACCTATCACTTGATTGGAGAAATTCTCTCAAATGTTCCCAAATCCCTTGGGGATCTAGGATTTGGTGGAGGGAATCAAGAGAGGGAATGAGATGTTTTCTTGGAAAGCTCAAAGTGAATGGTCATCCTTTTCCCGTGGGAGGGAGTAGGCTATATAGAGTAGTTGTGTAAAAACTGACCCTTGAGCCACTTACTGCACTAGAGTGGTCAGACGTTCGGAGAGTACCGGACGTCTGGTGGCACAGATTGGACCAGACGTCCGGCCGAGCTGTCGGTCGTTCGGTTGCTGGGAATCCAACCAAGCCATAAAAAAAGCAAGAGGCACACAACCATGGGATGTCCGGAAGGCGCCGGTCGTCCGGTGACCAGCCATTCGTTGAGGACCGGAAATCCGTAAATAAGTATTCTGTTGGGGTAGTACCGGATTTCCGGAGGAGAACGGACGTCCGGTGACCGGTCATCCAGTGGGGACCGGATATACGCTATTTATTTTCTTTGAAGATGCACTGGACATCCGGAGAGAGTCAGATGCCTAGTCGGCTGTGAGAGGTCGGACGTTTGTAGAATTTCGGACGTCCGGTGATAGCAGAGCCCACTAGCTCAGGATCACACAAGTTTTTATGCACAAGGTAGATTAAGAATTAGAGATGAAACAGAGATGATGTGAGAGGATATTGTTTGGGTTTTGAGCAAGTCTTTCACGAAATCCGGCGCTCCCCTCTTAATAGTGCGGGATCCCTATACTCAAGAACAAACCGAACAAGAGACAAAGCTATTGTCTTGTATCTCTGCTCTTGAGACATAATCCTGAGATATACTAGATAAACATGATTAGTCCCAATATGCATGTTGTCATCAACATCAAAATATGATTAAGGGCATGATTGCACTTTTAGTCTCTCTTTTTGGTAGTTGATGACAACAGACATGCACTTCTCAATATGTAAATAAAACATTGAATATCAAAAGGATTTGTTGTGGAGATCCCCCTAAACATGTGCATAAATAAAATAAGCATAAAGAGAGCTCCCCCTCAATATGATACCAACACAACCCAATCTCATAAGCAAGATAACATAATACCATAATAGGCTCCCATAATGGTTTATCACTCATAGCATAGCACATAAAGCGAATAAACATAACATTGGTTTGATACAAGCTAATCTCACATCATACAGAATAGATAAGTGCCTACTCCCCCTTGGCATCAAATTCCCAAAAGGGGTCATCACATCATCATCATCATGAGCACCACTGCCACCAGCCTCGTCAAGGAAATCAGCCCACTCAGGACCCGAGGGAAAGCCAAAGTTAGAAGGTGGTTCGTCAGGAAGACGTTCATCATCACTCACATCGAAAACTCTGGAGTATCTCTGAGGAGCCTTTAGAGCATTCTTGGAAGTGACCATGCGAGTGACAACATCGTGATTTTGGGAGCCTTGAAAGGTAAAAACCTTCATCATGGCAGAGTGAGCTTTCCCAAGAAAGAGAGCAATGCACCCAAAGAATGCAGATCCGGAAGGAGTAGAAAGAGCGGTAGGAGGAACGCTAGCAGCAGTTCGACGAGCATTAGCGGAAGAGTCCTTGGGGACCCAATCATCCGCATGTGTGCGGGAATGACCCACCCTCATGTAAGTGAGTGCGGACAATGGGAAACGGAGCCACACTCTCAATGAATTCCTGAAGAAAGGGGGCATGAGGAAAGGCCCGCTTGTGCTGAAGACAAGCGAGACGGATCTCATGCCACAGAAAATGAGGGACATTGATCTTCCCTTTGGGAGACGCATAGAGGCGATGCGTGAGATCGATGCAGTAGATATTGAATGACCCCTTGTCACCCATTTAGGGATAAATGTTGCGAACGACACACTAGAAGATAATGTAGAAAGGAGAGCGCCAAATGGAGACTTGGTTCAGACCCTTCTATTTCTCCTCATTAGTCATTTCGTGTATGGGTTTTAGAAGATCCACACAAACCTCTATTCCCTTGGGCCTATGGTTGGGGTCATCCCTATGGATTTTGAGACCAGTGTCAGGAAAACCAAGGGAGCAACAAATTGAGAATAAGAGGCCGTGAGCACGGTGTCGGAGGTCATCCAAGTGACAATGTTATTTGGACCAAAGAAACATGTGGCCTAGAATTGTTGAATGGCAGCTAGGTTAAAATCATGCTGAAATGCAAATGGAGCAGCAAGATTAGACGACTGGATGAGCTCAATAGCCCCTGGACATTTCACTGGATGAGCACGAATGTGCTCTAAGTCAACGCACACATGCAGAGAGAGATCCTTAGGAATGATGACAGTGGTAAAAATGCCTAGCTGGACATTAGTGCGAAAGCGATCGACTTGGGAGTCGCTAGTAACAGAAAATTGGTCAACATCATGATGAAGCTTAAGATAGGAAGCAACGGGAACCTTGTTGAACCTTTTGATGTTGCAGCCGAGAGGTAGTGAGGTGCAAGAGAGATGCGATAGGCATAACCTTGAGGTTGCACCAGAGGAGAAGGAGGCTTGAAGGTTGGTCGACGAGTTCCCGGCATGGGTGCAGTGGTGCGAACAGCAACATACTCAGCCTGCTCCATATCTTCCAACTCATCCTCATAGTCGGATTCCTCCGTCGAGGAGTCGCTAGCAGGCCTGCGAGGCTTGGTGGCATGCTTCCGAGGATGATCCCGCTCTTGTGAATCATCAGAACCACCACCACGAGACGGACAAGCTGGCCCACCGGTGACCTGCTTGCGAGCAGAGCGCTTGGTCCTTGGCATCCCGACCTACAGGAGAAGGGAGACCCAAATAAACAATCCATCTCCATGGATCATAGGAGAATTTGAGGGATGAGAGGAGGAGAAGAAGAAAACGGTGCTACCTTAGAGGGATCCATACTAAGATGCATGGGGCGGCGCCGATGATGCGACGGCAACTGGGGCGACCCAGGCTGCGCAGAGATGGCGAGAACCTCTGCCGGCGCGCGACCGCAGCGAGGACGAGGTGCGGCGGCGGCGGATGAGAGAGAAAAAGGGGATCGATTTAGGTAAAAACAACCCTCAACGCACCGGGTCAAAAAAAGACTGGATGACCGGTGCCGGACGGACGTCCGAAGCCTGGGAGGAAACGTCAGATGAGCCAGGTACCGGACGACCGAAAAAACCGGACATCCGACGCACAGAGACAGAGTTGAAATTAACGGAAGTCCGTAGTCATGATCCACACACGGCCCTAGAGACATAATCCTGAGATATACATGATAAACATGATTATCCCCAACATGCATGTTATCATCAAAATCAAAATAAGATTAAGGGCATGATTGCACTTTCAGAAGGGAAAAGCATTGGCATGGTATATGCTATGCGATGATATTGGATCTTGGAACTGGAATCGATTGAAATTCTAATTTCACCAAAAAAATTATCCTATGCATCTAGTTCCTCGTGATTAGAATTATATATATAATTTTCGGCCTCGTGAAGGAGATAGTATCAATCTAACTTGGGGGAGGCATAAGTCAATGCTATATGCATGCCCCAATCAGGATCTCTTAAGAGAAATTATTATTCAGAATTTTTATGCTCGACTTTCTCATGATGATTGATCCATGCTCGATACTTCTTGTACTGGTTCTTTTATGAAGAAGAATATTGAATTCAGGTGGGATCTTTTAGAAATTATTAAACGCAACTCTGAAGATTGGGAACTCGACGAAGGTAAAGAGTCATGTATTAAGATTAAGTTTGATTGTGTGAAATCTTTTATGAATACCGATGCTTTTCACTAGTTTAGCACTAAGTATCACTATAAAAAAAGACAGATCCGTAACATTTTGGACCGAACAAAATTTTTTCTCTCATGCTTATGACACTTCTATGACGATAATTGTGACAAAACCCAGTATCATCATAGATGTTGTGGGCTCCTACTTCTATGACAAAAAATCATGACAAAAATGGGCATTTCGTCCTGGGTGAGCTGGAGATGTAGCTGCATGGCATTCTTTGGGCCGTCCATTACGGAAAAAACCGTGGTAGAAGCGAGGGCGAGGAAAATATCGGGGTGTTCCCGGTTATGGTGGGTGGTAGGGGCCGAGCGATGCGCGTTTCTCTCGTACGTATGTGCGTGTGTGGGAGGCGTTGAGCTCTAAATGAACCCGAGCGAGGCGCTGCACTCTAACTGAACTCGAGCTAGGCGTTGGGCTCTAACTGAAACCGAGCGATTGCACTAGCTATGTTAATGAACTCGAGCGATCGATCCCTTGCTGTTAACTGAACCCAAGTGATTCCTTCGCTACTGCTGCTAATTGAAGCCGATCAAACCCTGCTGCCTCCTACCCTGGATGAACAGTGGAGCGTTGTTGTTGGGGGGGGGGGTGATGAGCAGTTCCCGGTGGGGGGTTGGATGAACATGACCCCGTGGTAGTAGAGGCCGTTGCCGTTGGATGAACAGGACACGATCGAGCCGGTTGGGGGTTGGATGAACAGGACCCCATGGAGGGCTGGATGAACAGGATGACCCCGTGGAGGGCTGGTTGAACAGTAGCCGGTGGAGGACTAGATGAACAGTGGCCCATGGAGGGGTGGTTGAACAAGACCCCGTGGAGAGGTCTGGTTGAACAGTAGCCAGTGGAGGAGCGCGCGGTGGAGGCTGGATGAACAGGAGCCCGTGGATGAACAGTCACAGGTGGAGGCTGGAGGAGGTCGACGGTGGATGAACAGTAGCCCGTGGAGGCTGGAGGAGGTCAACGGTGGAGAAGAACAGTATCCCGTGGAGTACCGTTTTGTGGTACGCCACACCCCTCCCGATGAACAGACCCCCGTTTCGACAGTAGCGCTCCAACACAAGTCCGTTTCCTCTGTTTTGCAGTACGCCAGACCCCTCCTGATCAACATGACCCCGTTTCGACCAAGAGAATTCCGTTTCCTCTGTTTTGTAGTACGCCAAACCCCTCCCGATGAACAGGATCTCGTTTCAACAGGGTGTCGTTTCCTCCATTCTGCGGTACGCCAGGCCTCGTTTCCATCGGCTGTTCCATCCAAGCCGGTTGGCTCCCGATGAACACGACGACACATTCTGTTCCGACCCAGCCAGTTGGCTCCCCATGAACACGACGATGACGCAGTTTCTCCATTCCGACCCAGCCATTTACACGAGCCCTGGCCATACGTATGCGCGAGTAGGAGTTCGAGACCCCGCCCGTATGTACGTACGTGGCCGTATTTACTTTCTTGCACCCTGGCCGCTGTACGTATGTGTACATGCTACGTGCATGTCTCTACTACGACATGTGTGCGCATCTACTACGACACCTACCTGCCTCTACATCGACCAGTATGTACGTACACGTACGCGAGAAGAATGACAACACTACGCATGCTTCGACCAGGTGGGTCCCGACTGTCAGGCACTTCCTTGCATGCGAAGATATAGCTGGTGGGTCCCAGCAGTCAAGGGGAAACTTTTTTTTTCATGAAATACGGTGGCCCGTCCAGTGGGTGATGGAGTCCTAGACTAAGGGGTCCTCGGGCGTCCGACCTGTTAGCCATGAGCCGGACTGATGGGCCGTGAAGATACGAAGAACCAAAGACTACACCCGTGTCCGGATAGGACTCTCCTTGGCGTGGAAGGAAAGCTTGGCGACCGAATATGTAGATTCCTTTCCTTCGTAACTGACCTTATGTAACCCTAGATCCTCCCGGTGTCTATATAAACTGGAGGACTTAATCCGGAGGGGGAGATACACATTACCATAGTTATACAGGCTCGACTTTTAAGGTTTAGCCACCTCGATCTCGTGGTAGATAAACTCTTGTAATACTCATATTCATCAAGATCAATCAAACGGGAAGAAGGGTATTACCGCCATAGAGAGGGCCCGAACCTGGGTAAACATCGTGTCCCCTGTCTCCTATTACCATCGACCTTAGACGCACAGTTCGAGACCCCCTACCCGAAATCTGCCGGTTTTGACACCAATATTGGTGCTTTCATTGAGAGTTCCACTGTGCCATCCCCAAAAAGGTTTGATGGCCCCTTCAATCGTCGACAATGATGCTGTCCAAGGAGAAACCTTCCTCCCCAGACAGATCTTCATGTTCGGGCGGCTCGCGGGCCAACTCGTTTAGCCACCGGAGCAGATCGATAGCTACGCCCGCCATCGGTCGATTTGGGAGCTTGAATTACGTTGCGGACATCCGTGGAGATTTGATCTTCACCGGATTCGAGACCGCGGCGACTGCTCCTGGTCACCTTGACGAACATGACATAAATCTGTTGTCGGGCCGCATCCAGGAGATAGCTCATGTAACCACTCTAGCCTCGGATCCAGAGCACACTGCGGCAGCTAAGGATTCGAGGCTCAACCTCACCACGGAGGCCACAGATTCCCCGGCGTTGGAGCCGCACATGGACTTAACCTCACACAATACTCGTGTCACCGGAACTCCGGACTCTTCTCCGGGTATAATTTCCGAACCATGTGAGTCCGCGGATGCCGAACTTGCTCGCTTATCGATCTTTGAATTCAGCGCCACAAACATCTTC
Source organism: Aegilops bicornis (assembly GCA_021605145.1). Lineage (NCBI taxonomy): Eukaryota > Viridiplantae > Streptophyta > Magnoliopsida > Poales > Poaceae > Aegilops > Aegilops bicornis. The sequence goes on along the minus strand of CM038672.1, from coordinate 192,158,378 downwards.
CAGCACTCACCTTTAGGCGATGTGCTAAACTCATTAAAGAGCCTGCCCTTGGTGGGGGACTCACAGCCGAACTATGTCTGGTTCGAACTAGGGGCTAATGATCGAGAATTTTGCTTCCCACCCACCACCCACTTCATAGCCACTATCGAGGACTTAACCGACATGCTTGATTACGACTCTAAAGACATCGACAGTATGGACGACGATGCCGACAGGGAGCAAAGCCAAGACCCGCCATTCACTGGACGTTGGACGACCATTTCCTCATATGACATATACATGGTAGATACGCCCCAAAATAATAGCGGCGATGACAAGGAAAACCCAGCGAAGGAGGAGCCTCCCAATACACAATCAAAGCGCCAGCATCAACAGCGCCGTTCTAAATCGCGCCACTGTAGAGATAACAATACCGGCACAGGAAACGACAACATTCTGGGTGGTGCCGAAGACACAGAGGAGCCCGATGAACAAACTGCCGAACAAGACCATCGGGAAGATGGGCAAGTAAGCCCAGACAAACATGCCATGGAAGAAGAATCAGAGGACGGTAGTTACCATCCGCTCTCCGAGGAGGAGGTGAGCCTTGGCAACGAAGACTTCGTCGTGCCTGAGGAACCTCTCGAGCAGGAGTGCTTTAAGCTTCAGCTAATAGCCACTGCGAGGAGGCTGATCAAGACGTGCTCAATGACAGATGGACCGATGTCCTGGCAGCCGAAGAATACGGCCTTAAACGAACAGTCAAAAGTTACCCGAAGCGCAAATTGCTACCTCAGTTCGATGATGAGGTGCCAGAACCCGCACCAGCATCACCCAATGCGGTTGACCGGCCACCGCGTGGTCGGGATAAAACGTCAACCCAAGCCAGAAACCAGACTGTCCCACCTTGCCGTAAAGGCAGGGATAAGCACTACAAAAAAAACACATCCGTGACATTTTGGGCCGAACGAATTTTTTTTTGTCATACATATGACACTTCTATGACTATAATTGTGACAAAACCCAGTATCATCATAGCTATGGTGGGCTCCTATTTCTATGACAAAAAATCATGACAGAAAATGGGCTTTTCGTCCTGGGCGGGTCAAGACGAATCGCATGACATTCTTTGGACCGTCCCATGACGGAAAAACCGTGGTAGAAGCGAGGGGAGGAAAATTTCGGGGAGTTGCGGTTACGGTGGGAGGTCGAGGGCCGAAGCGCTGCTTTCTGCAGACACGACGCACGTGTGTGCGAGGCGTTGGCTCTAACTGAACCCGAGCGAGGCGTTGGGCTCTAACTGAACCCGAGCGATTGCACTGCAGGCTATGCGTTACTGAAACCAAGGGATCGATTGATGGCTGTTAACTGAACCCGATCGAGCGATTCCTTCGCTACTGCTGCTAACTGAAGTCGATCGATGCTACCTCTGGGATGAACAATGAGTGTTGCAGGGGGGTTGGATGAACAGTGAGCGGTGGCGTTGCCTCTGGATGAACAGGCCCCCGTGGTGTGGAGGGCTGGATGAATAGTAGACGGTGGAGGGGTGCCCATGGAGGGGTGGTTGAACAGGACCCCGTGGTGTGGAGGGCTAGATGAACAGTAGATGGTGGATGGGTGGTTGAACAGTAGCCGGTGGAGTAGCGCGCGGTGGAGGCTGGATGAACAGGAGCCCGTTGAGGCTCGATGAGGTCGACGGTAGCCCATGGAGGCTGGAGGAGGTCGACGGTGGAGATGAACAGTATCCCGTGGAGTCCCGTTTTGCGGTACGCCACACCCCTCCCGATGAACAGGACCGCCGTTTCGACCGTAGCGCTCCAACATAAGTCCGTTTCGTCCATTTTGCGGTACGCCACACCCCTCCCGATCAACAGGACCCCCGTTTCAACCGTAGGAGGTCCATTTCCTCCGTTCGCGATCGCCACACCCCTCCCGATCATCAGGACCCTGTTTCGACCGTGGGAGGTCCCTTTCCTCCGTTTTGCGACGCCAGCCCCTCCCGATCAAAAGCGACCCGTTCCGAACGTGGGAGGTCCGTTTCCTCCGTTGTGCGGTACGCCAGGCCTCATTTCCATCGCTAGTTCCGTCCAAGCCCTCCCGATGAACACGACCACGCATTCCGTTTCGACCCAGCCGGTTGGCTCCCACGCGTTCCGTTGCCTCCCGATGAACACGACGCATTCCATTGCCTCCCCATGAACACGACGCATTCCGTTGCCTCCCCATGAACACGACGCATTCCGTTGCCTCCCCATGAACACGACGACGACGCTGTTTCTCCGTTCCGACCCAGCCATGTACACGAGCCCTGGCCGTACGTATGCGCGAGTAGGCGTTCGAGACCCTGCCCGTATGTATGTATGTGGCCGTATTTTCTTTCTTGCACCCTCGCCACTGTACATACGTGTACATGCTACGTGCGCGCCTCTACTACGATGCGTCGCGGCGCCTCTACTGGCGACCAGTATGTACGCATTACCGTTCGCGACCAGAATGACAACGCTCGTGCACGCTCGACCAGGTGGGTCCCGACCGCCGTGCACTTCCTTGCGTGCGAAAATGTAGCTGGTGGGTCCCAGCAGTCAGAGGGGCGAATCGTTTTTTTCCGGACGCACTTCCTTTGCGTGCGAAGATGTAGCTGGTGGGTCCCGGCAGTCAGGGGGGCGAATTGTTTTTGTTTTTTCCCTGACGCACTTCCTTGCGTGCGAAAATGTAGTTGGTGGGTCCCAACAGTCAGGGGGCGAATCATTTTTTTTTGCCCGGACGGACTTCCTTGCGTGCGAAGATGTAGCTGGTGGGTCCCAGCAGTCAGGGGGGCGAATCGTTTTGTTTTGTTTTGCCCGGATGCACTTCCTTGCGTGTGAAGGTGTAGTTGGTGGGTCGCAGCACTCAGGGGGGAAACGTTTTTTTCGCGAAATATGGTGGCCCGTCCGGTGGGTCCCTGTTGTCAGGTGGAGGAATAATTATTTTGCGTGTAATAAGGAGGCACTTCCTTGCTGCGTCGTGGACCCAGTATCGGCCTCTCTCCACGCATGATCCACGTCCGATGGAAGTCGTTCCTTGACCATGTTGACCATGCCGCACCAGGAGCACCAGGGCGGTGGATGACGGCGAGGCCTAGGAAGGGGGCGATGCGGAGCCGGGGAAGACGCGGCAGTGGATGCCCACACGTAGAGGAGTATGGGGGTTCACTGGTTCACTGCGGTGTGAGGCTGCCGTCGCCGCAGAATAACAGGGGGTGTGGGTGAGTAGAGGGATGGCCTGGCTAGCGGTGGGAGTAGTTGGGGGCGGTGAGGCCTCCGCCGCATCGCAGCCGGCCACGGGAGGCAGGAACACGAGGCACGACTGTCGGTGTACTAGAGTAGGAGTACCCTAGTATCCCGAACTCGTGCACGGACGATTCTGACACCCAGCGCTGTGGCTTGCCTGGTCACCGCCAAGATCCTCTGTGGTTCCTTTGGATCCATTCAAGAACAAAGTATTTAACCAAGAAGACAAGGCCCCGGCAAGAGGAGTTTGCGAGAAGGCCACTCAAGGCACGCAGAAGACAAGACCCCGGCAAGAGGAGCTTGCCGGGAAGGCTCGGAGCGCGACAAGCCTCCGGACGCGACAAGGATTCGGCCGCGGCAAGGCCCGTGCCGCGGCAGTAATCTCTTCATCTCCGCTCCAGCTCATCCATCAACGTGTCGCCATGGGACCATTCCATGCCTTGGCGTGTCAAGAAGGCTGTGCAGCCCGGTGAGGAGCAGCGATAAGCGGCGCCGACAAGCCTACCATCGTGGCAAACGGTGGCGCTCCTGACGGTCCCTGTTGCACTGTTTAGGCAACAGGGACACGCATTTAATGCTTTTGTCCCTTGCCGTCAGAGTTAGGTATATTGCACTATACACTGTTCAATTAGGTGTACCAACTGCAGTTTTTCCATTTGTACCCTCATCTACGTTGCCACCTGTCGGAGACCCCTTGAGCCTATAAAAGGAGGCCCATGCGCAACGTAGAGGGGGGTTCGGCCGGTTCGATCCGAACGTAACCAGAGAACACTCACGCTAGGTCTTGTAGCTCTCATTGCTCCCTAGCAAGAACACAATACAATCGGACAAGCGGTGAGGAGTATTATCTCTCCGGAGAGCTCCGAAGCTGGGTAAACTGCTCATGTGCTTCGCCTCGATCCGCTCTTCGTGCGATCTCCGCCCCCCTCCGAACCACAAGGAACTCGGCCCGCCGGTCCCATAGGCATTCGTGGGTCCGATCAGCCTCCCCGACATCTTTGGCGTGCCAGGGAGGGGCGTCGAGGCTGTGTGAACCTGATCCGGCATTCACACGAGCAACGTCTTCATCATCTTCAACATCTTCATCAACATGCCACCGAAGAAGAAGGCTTCGGCGGCAGCGGAGCCGTCCGCGTCGTATCCACCATCACCGGAGCAAACGGGTGGTGGAAGCAGATGGCGGAAGAACGGGCGCCGGCGAAGGAGTTCGTGACGCTGCCAAATCCAAGGACAAGGCCGCGCAAACCTCGGCGTCCGCGCATGCCCCGCGCCCATCTCCGGAGCTGCGGGACCAACAGCGTCATGGTATTCACAATACCATACGCTCGTTGGATCAAGACCGTCTTGGAGGATCTCGAGACCCTCAAGACCAGGCGTGCACGCCAAAGACCGGCACGAAGCGAGATACGGTCGCTGGGCGGATGCTGCTCCTTCTAACATAGTTAGAAGTCCGAGCATATACCACTCCTCGCACCGTTCACCATTGCCACCCACTACTCCAGCAGAAGCTCTGGCGAGAGCTCAGCTGCTTCTGGATTACCCTCCAACGGCCGACAAGGTCGACGAACGGAGGGCCACCATCCAGAGTCTCATCGGCTTTGCCAACGGCGACGCTCCGCGGCAACCAACTACATCATTGCCGCGGCAAGACGACAAGGCACGAGACGGTGGCGACGAGACTTGTGGAGGTGCAACCACCATGCACTCTCCACCCCGAAGGCTGAGATCGCCGACTCGCCGGATCCACCTCGACGACGACTCCACCGCGTCATCGGATCCACGAGCTCGCCGCGATCAGCGCCAAGTTCTTCATGAGCGACAACAAGAAGACGCTCGAATTCGCATCGAGCGCCGAAGAGAAGCAGGGCGTCAATCTGACAAGCGCGCTGGGCCCTCTGTTGACATGCACGCGCCAGAGGAACCAGGTGACTTACCGTACGCGGTAGGTTGCCCTGCGTTCACTCGTGAGCTGCGGCAAGTCCAGTGGCCCAGCAACAAGAACTTCAAGCCAGACGTGCCAGAGAAGTACGATGGCAGGACGCATCCGTCGGAGTTCCTCAGCATCTACACCATCGCGGTGCAAGCTGCGGGGGGACGAGACGACAAGATCCTCGCCAACTACTTCCCACTGGTACTCAAGTCCAACGTCAGATCTTGGCTCATGCACTTGCCGGACAGCTCCATATCCTCTTGGGCAGATTTATGCCATCAGTTTGTTGGCGCCGTCACGGTGACCACAAGCCTCATGGCCAAGAAAGTGACATTCATCTGCCGCCCGGAAGGAAGGAGAGTCCTGCGCAACTTCATTCAGAGATTCAGCCGTGTGCACTACAACATCGGATGTCCACCCTGCCGCGGTGATGATCAGCGTTTCATCGAACATGCGGAACCGCAGGATGAGGGAGGAGATGGCGATGTGCAAAGTCAAGGACGTCAGTGAGCTATACGCCCTGGCCGAAAAGTGTGCACGTGCTGAGGAAGGGAGGAGACTCGTGAGAGAATGCGAAGCAGGATCTGACAGTGAGGAGACCGCCCCGGCAAAGAAGAGCCGGCGGCGGGGCAACAGGAAGAAAAAAGGCAGAGAAGTGCTAGCTATTGAGCAGTCCGGCAACGGAGGTGGCGACAAGAACGCCAAGGCTGGTGGCTCCGGCAAGGAGGTTGCCGCTGACGCCAACCACCAGTCTGTGGCGGCCGCCGACAAGGTGACGGCTCCGGCAAGCGATCTTGCAAGATCCACCGCACCAAGGGCCATGACCTCGAGCTGCAAGAAAGTCGAGCAGCTTGTTGAACAATGCAGAAGGCTGAGTCTGGCGCGACAAGGAGAAGGCCCGGGAAGGTGCTTTGGAGGAGCCAAGAAGAAAGCGTCCGGCCGGGGAGGGCGCCGCGGCAAGGCCAAGCAGCGGCAAGGAGACAGGCCTCCCCGCGGCCGCGACAAGGATGAAGATGACGACGACGATGAAGATATGGATGATGACGACGCCGATGAGCAGGAGTTTCAGAAAGCTACAAAGGTCCTCTGCATTGATGGAGGTGCTTCCCTGCATACTTCCCACCGCCAACTCAAGAAGTGGATGCGGGAGGTCAATGCAGCGGAACCATCCGTAGAGTCACGCAAGCCTCTGAAGTGGTCCACCACGCCTATCATCTTCGATATTGAGGACCACCCTGATCGCATAACTGCGGTCGGGTGCTTGCCGATGTTGGTCTCACCAACTATCCGCAACCTCAAGGTCACCAAGATGCTAGTTGACGGCGGGGCCGGCTTGAACCTGATCTCCTCCGCATGATGCTCCGGAAGCTTGGATCCTGACAACGAGCTCGAAGAGACTGGCACATTCCAAGGAATCAATCCGGGAAGGAGCAAGCCGAAGGGAAAGATCACGTTGCCGGTAACATTTGGCAGCGAGCTCAACTTTAGGACTGAGAGGGTCACATTCGACGTTGCTGATTTCCCATTGCCTTACAATGGGATACTTGGCCGTCCAGCACTCGCCAAGTTCATGGCGGCCTCTCACTATGCCTACAACTTACTCAAGATGCCAGGCCCGATAAGCATCGTCTCTGTCCATGACGACAAAAAGGATGTTCTTATCTGTGCCGACAAGATCTACCGGGATGCAGCAGCCGCGACAGATTGCAAGACACTTGCCGCTGAAGCTCCCGGGGGGAAGAAGAAGACCAAGTCCGGCAAGAGCTCTGATGCCCACTCCGGAGTGCTGCGCTACCGTCGAGGACGCACCATCGAGCTCCACCGGCAAGTGCAAGAAGACGATGGCAGCTCCGCCAAAGACCAAGAAGGTGTCCGCCAAGGAGGACGGCACTGGTGGTACCTTCACCATCAGTGCCTCTCTTGACCCTAAATAGGAAGGCGCGCTGGTTGCTTTCCTGCGGGCGAATGTCGACGTGTTTGCATGGCAACCATCTGACATCCCGGTGTTCCCGTGAAAGTGATTGAGTACCGCCTCGCCGTTTGTCCTCACGCGACCGTCCAAGCGAAAGTCGAGGAAGCGAGCGGTGGAGCGCCAAGAATTCATCGCAGAAGAGATCAAGAAATTGGAAGCAGCAGGCCTTGTCAGAGGAGTGCTCCATCCTACGTGGTTGGCCAATCCTGTAGTTGTGCGCAAGGCAAATGGGAAATGGAGACTTTGTATTGACTTCACGGATGTTAATAAAGCTTGTCCCAAAGATCCGTTTCCCTTGCCGCGCATCGACAGATTGTTGACTCCACGGCTGGATGTGATTTGCTTTCATTTCTTGATGCATACTCGAGGATATCATCATATCTTCATGGCGAGAGGAGGATGAGGAGAAAACCGCATTCATTACTCCATGTGGCACATCTTTATTTCATACGGATGCCTTTCGGTTTGAAGAATGCTTTGGTTCAACGTTTGCAAGAGTAGTCCATGGCGGCTTTTGAGCCGCAAATGCACAGAAATGTAGAAGCCTACATGGATGACATAGTGGTCAAGAGCAAGGACAAAGCAACTCTGGTTCAAGATTTGGATGAAACCCTTGCAAATCTGCGCAAGATCAACCTCAAGCTCAACCCCGAGAAATGCGTGTTCGGGGTCCCTTCTGGCAAGCTTCTCGGGTTCTTCATGTCTCAGCGGGGAATTGAAGCCAATCCCGACAAGATCAAGGCCATTGAGCAGATTGAAGCACCGAAGCGCGTCAAGGATGTACGAAGACTTGCCGGTTGCGTGGCTGCTCTCGGCAGTTTATCTCTAGGTTCTGCTGAACGCGCCTCGCCATTTTTCAAGATTTTGAAAAAGGCAGGTCCAATGAAATGGACTCCCGGCGGAGGCTGCGCTGCAGGACTTGAAGAGATACTGTCCTCCACTCCAACACTTGTCGCACCTAAGCCACAAGAGAAGTTGTCGCTATATATAGCGGCAACCAATCAAGTGGTTAGTGCTGCGTTAGTAGCGGAGAGGGAGGCGGATGATGAGCTAGCAACCACGGCAGACACATCCAGCGACAAGCGGGGGCTTGACAAGCTCTGGTCCCGACAAGACGGATCTGCTTGTGAGACGCAGGAGCAGAATCTGAGAAAAGGATGGTGCAGCGCCCAGTTTACTTTGTCGGTTCCCTTACTGCGAGGGCTAGATCAAGGTACTCGTGTGCAGAAATTGCTTTTTCGGCCTTCTCATGGCCTCGAGAAGCTGCGCCATTACTTTCGAGCACATGAGATCACAGTTGTCACTCGCTTTCGGCGTGAAGAGGATACTACAGAATCCGAAGCGGCAGGCAGGATTGTCGAGTGGGCCTTTGGGAACTGCCAAGCTTTGGCCTCAAGTTTGAAAGCACTTCAACTATCCAAAGCGAGCATTGGCAGAATTCATAGCAGAATGGGCGCCAACACGGATGAAGAAATTCCAGAGATGAGCATTCTGTCAAGGAAGCAAGCAAAGAGTGGCTGATGTACTTTGATGGTGCCTTCTCGCTGCAAAGGCGCCGGTGCCGGCGTCTTGCTTATCGCACCCACGGAGAGCACCTCAAGCACGTAGTCCGGATGCACTTTCCCAAGGAGCAAGCAACAAACAATACCGCAGAGTATGAAGGTTTGCTTGCCGGTCTCGAGATCGCATGAGACCTTGGGATCAAGAAGCTCATTGTCGGGGGTGACTCGCGACTTGTCGTCCGCCAAGTGAACAAAGATTATCGAGTCCATTGATGGAAGCCTCACGTTGATGAAGTGAGAAAGCTAGAAGAACACTTTGACGGCCTGCAAATGGAACATGTTCCAAGAGCTCGAATGATATTGCCGATGGCTGTCAAAAGTGCGCTGCACTTAAGTTGCCTGTGGAACCAGGGATTTTTGTGCTCAAGCTAACTCAACCAACCGTAACACCATCAACTGGACAGAACAAGAAGAGGAAGTTGATCTCTGGTGACTACTTTCCGGCAGAGCTTCCCGAAGCCGCCGCCAAGAAGGTCCCCAAGATCGACACCAACAGAGCTGAGGAGCAGTCTGCTCCGACAAGCCCCAGGGTTTGTTCCGTTGAAGCAGACGCTCCCGACAAGTTTTGCTCCGGCAAGCTTGCCGGGGATCATCAAGCTCCGGCTGAGCCGCAGGTTCTTGCCGTAGAAGCTGATGTTCCCGCAGCGATAGATGTGCCTTTAGTCCTTGTTGTCGAGCCGCAGGCTCCAGCATGGGCGCAGCAGATTGTCCATTTCCTTGAACGGAGAACTTCCCAAGAGCAAGAAGAAGCGGAAAGAGTAGCCCGGCGGTCAAGTATGTACCGGTTTGTCGGCGACATCTGCACGAGAAGAAGACTCAACGGTGTGAAATTGAAATGTATTTTCCGGGAAGATGGACAAAAGCTGTTGGCAGAGATACATGGAGGCATATGTGGTCACCACATTGGCGCAAGAGCACTTGCCGGCAAAGCTTTCCGGCATGGTTTCTTCTGGCCGACAGCCCTCCAGGATGCAACTGCACAAGTAACCAAGTGTGAAGCGTGCCAGTTCCATTCCAAACAGATACACCAGCTAAGCTGAAGCTCTCGAACGATCCCTTTATCATGGCCATTTTCGATGCAGGGCTCGACATCTCGGCCCCTTCCCCGAGCTGTCGGGGATTTGAGTACTTGTACGTCGTAATCGACAAGTTCACAAAATGGCGGAAGTGGAAGCAGAGAGGAAGGTGGCGGCACGGTCGGCGATCAAGTTCTTCAGTCGATTGTTTGCCGTTTCGTAATCCCTAACAGGATCATAACCGACAATGTCACACAATTCTGAGTCGCACCTTCATGTAATCGTCCAAGATCTTGGCGCCAAGGTTCGCTTTTGCTTCTGTTGCTCATCCGAGAAGCAACGGTCAAGCAGAGAGGGCAAATGCTGAAGTGTTGCGCGGGCTCAAGACCAGAACTTTCGACAGGCTGCACAAGTGCGGAAGAAACTAGATTGAGCAGCTGCCGGTGGTTCTTTGGTCGATCAGGACGACGCCAAATCGAGCCACCGCCGGACACCTTTGCTCTAGTCTATGGAGCAGAGGCAGTTCTCCCGGGGAACTCAGATACGGATCGCCTCGAGTGCCCGCTTATGATGAAGCTTGAGCAAGAGCAGCTGCGACAAGATGACGCTGCTCCTTGAGGAAGATCGTCTTCGGCCATTGTCGAGCTGCTCGTTACCAGCAAGCTTGCGTCGCTACCATAGCCGCATAAGTTAGTGCCGAAGCCTCGAGGAAGGCGACCTTGTTCTTCGGTGGCGTTCAGTCCGCCAAGAATTCAAACAAGTTGACGCCAAAGTGGGTAGGCCCTTATCGGGTGAAACGAGTCACTAGGCCTGGCGCTATCCGCCTTGAGACCGACGATGGCATTCCGGTGAGCAACTCCTGGAACATCGAGCATCTTCGTAAGTTTTACCCATAGGGCGCGGTTGCCGAAACCTGTTCCGGCAACCACCTTTTGTTCAAGTCTTGCCGCTGATGCATGTAATCCTTTGTACAAAGCCGGGCGCAGACCCCGTGCATCAGTAAAGCTCATGTGTTGTGCACAACCTGTCAAATTCATGCTTTCATCATTTTATTGCATGTTTTGGCTAACACTTTGTGCAAAGACGCACACCCGGTAAGCAATATCGAGTCATTGGGCTCCATAACTTTATTTCTCTTCTTTCTCTTTTCTCAAAGAAAGGAAGGCTCCCTCGCGCACAAGTTAACCAGGGGGAAGGAGAAGATAATACTATGGACCAAGCGTTGCTCGAGGAAGTTTCATATATCGGGAAGCAAACAACGAGAAAAGCTAAGTTGCCAAAGTTTGAGCATTCAGTTCTTAAATTTTCAAGTTATCTTCCTCGAACGATAGTACTTTGTATGGAAAACACATGTTGAGAGGAACCAACTCGCGGCTAGTCACGCCTTACTTTGTTTCGAGTCCGCTCAACAACTTAAGTGAGCTGCAGCTAGTCGCGACAAGGTTGCTTGTCGGAGGCGGCACCGCCAAAGGCTCTTGACGTTCACTTTCGGCGCTTCATGACAAAGGTGCCTGCACCGACAAGTTCCCTAAAAGCGTAGGGCAAAAACGTACAAGGGAAGGAATCAAGTAAAGGAAATAACATTGCATTCATTGCCTAAGATAGAGTATATTACAAAATGACTTGTCGCAGATCTAATAAATTGTTCTAAACATGATCAGCAGCGACAAGGGAAAGATAAAATTGGCGGCCTAGTCTACGCGGGTCGCCATCAATCCGCTTGATCTTGTTCACCTTGTCCACAATGGGTGCGACAAGGGCTTTGAGCGCCTCCACGCCAAGATCTGGCGGCAAGGATCTCGAGGACGCCGTTGAGGTTGAGGCCCGGATTGCGGAAGGCCACCTTCATCAACACCTTCTCGAGGGCTCCTGCACAGATCTGGCGTGATTCCTCGGCCAGCAGCTTTGGGACCTCTTCCCGGAGTCGCTGGAGGCCCGTCACCATGCCCTTGAAGAATAAGCTAAGTTTGGCACTGGGTTGTTGATGCTCGTCGGAGGAGTATGCAAGATCCACCATCCCCAGCTCCATCAGCTCGTTGTGGATGTCGGCAGCAGTATCCACAAGACCTTCGGTCCAATGCTCCACACTCTCCCTCAAGGCGCTCTGGTGGCGGCAGCATCCGCCAGCAGCTCCTCTTTGGCCTTGATCGTCTCCAACAGGCCCACCTCCGCTCCTTGGCGCCGTCCGGTATATGCGTCGAGTGGTCACCACTTGGTGAAGATCTGCCTTGAATCCTTGGCGGCGCCGAGCTCCTTGCTCCCTATCGGCAGTCGGCCTGCAGCTCGCCAAGAGTGTAGGCGTCCTTCAAGGCTCGTGCTTGAGCGCAGCAAGCTCTCGCCGCTCTTTCCGAGATCGGCCTCGGCTGCGCCACTTTCGTCTTCAACTCTTCCTTGGCGGCCTCGGCGGCTGCGGCAGCATCCTTTGCTTCCTTAAGAGCCCCGCCAAGTGACTCCTCGCGCGCGACAAGCTCTTCCTCGTGGTTGTCCAGGTTGACCTTCCGCTGCGCCAGCTCGCTTTCCTGCGCGGACAGCTTCTCGGCGGCAAGCCGCTGCTCCTCCTCAGCTGCGGCCTTCTCGAGGATGAAGGCCGTGCGCTCTTCAGCGAGTAGCGCCCGCTCTTCCGCTACATTCCGGAGAGCTTCTTGGTTGGCGCTCCGGAGCTCTTCTGCGTGTTTCTCCATATCTGCTCCCGCCCTCGCGACAAGTGCTTCCTGGGACTCCAACTTGGCTTGCCGGGCGCGGTAGAGCGACAGCAGCTTCTTCAGTTGCTCCTCCTCGAACTTCATGGCTACTGCTGCTGCTTGGCGCATCCACCAGCGTCGGCCAATGGAGGCGAGCAACTCTCGGTCGAAGGTCTCTCCTTCGACCGGCGCCTGAGCTCGACTCCCATGGGAGCTTGATGAAAACGCCGTCGCCCGGCCTTCAAGTAGGCGCGGGGCTGGGGCTCTTCGAACTGGCTGCAACAGCGGCGGGGAGTCGGCGGTCGGTGTGGCGCTGGCGCTCCCTGCGGCCCAGAGCGTCGGTCACGATCGCCAGACCCTCGCCCGGCTTCGGCGGCAGCCTCGGTGGCCTCCTGGCCCGGCAGGCTCGTCGGCCTTGACCTCTTCTTCCACGACGGCGGCCGTCGGTGTTGCCTTGTAGCGTCCCTCCTCGCCGGCGACCTCGGTCTCCATCGGCTCGGTGGCGGACAAAGAAAGAACGATCAAGCAAGTGCTCAAAAGAAAAACGAAGAAAAACAAGCCCAAGGGAAATTTTTCGCAAGAGGATTACCTGCAATGGGACCTGCAGCCATGGTCTCGACCTTTGGAGGGTCACTAAGCGCTGTCCCTTGCCGGAGTAGCCTCCCTTGCCGGAGGACGCTCCCTTGCCGGAGAATCCTCCCTTGGCGGCGTAGTCGCAGCAGATAGAATTTCAGGGGCGGCTTCCGAGCCCTCCTGATGAGGCTGCTCTGCTCCTACACAAACCAACAGTCAGATATCAATGAAGAAGGAGCACCCATGCACATCTAGCAGTAAGGAGAAAACCGCATACTTACCACAGGGGCTGTCTTTGGGGCTGCTCGAGGAAGGTTGCGGATCCGGCAAGGGGTCTCAGAATCGCCTCCTGTTGCAGCGGGTGGATGCGTCCTCAGCGGCGACCACGGGGTCTTAGCTCTCTTCGGCGCTCTACGGGCCAGCGTCACGGAAAGGAAAGAGTTGAGCAAGCAAATCAGATTCAAGATGAAGCAACAAAATTGAGGAAATACAAGCACAATATTGAAGCTTACTCTTCTTCTTCCTCCTCGAGCTAAGCGGAGAAGTCAAACTCGGCTCGCCTCCCGGTGCGACGAGGCGGAGGTGGGCTCTCTTAGCCGCTGGCGGGCGTCGGCGGTGGCACAGGGATGGTCCCGCCCAGTTGTCGCATGGCAGTGTGGGTGCTCAGCAACATCGCTTGCCTTGATGAAGCGCGTCATGTGGCGCTGCGGCTGTGGGCCCGTCTGCCGCCCGTCTAAATCTCTCCGGCCTTGCGGAGGCGCCCCTTTAAGCGGGCCGGGGCTCAGTGTGCGGCAAGCTGCTGGGTGGTGGGGAAGAAGCGCCCTCGGCTGGTCCGCTCGACTCGGCCTCGGGCTCGGCAAGCTCTTCCTCACCGGCGAACTCCCTTCGCTCGGAAAGGCTTGCCGCCTTTGCTGCATCTGCCTCCTCCATGGTGTACCCGAAGACGCCAGCGGCGGCCGCAGCTGCCGCCTCCTCCAACCTTGTGACGATGCGCGCCATCTCTTCGTCGGTGGTGTCGCGGGTGAGCTTCTTACGCTTTCGTCGGGCGGATCGGCACTTCTTCCAAGCTGTCGAAGAACTGCCGCGACGATATCGTCGGAAGGCTCTTGCCAGGTTGGAGCGATCCCATGGGAATCGCTAGCGGCATCATGGCGCGGATGCGGTCGAGCGCAGAGTTGTTACACAATGGGACGACCCCACAGGGCAACCTAAACCACTCGGGGTGATCGGGTCATTCTTGAACAGCTCTAGCGACATCGCATCCAGCTCCAAGGCGGTGAAATTCAGTTAAGGCCAGGCGCAGCCTCATGATGTCCGCTGCGTTTTGGAACTCCCAAGTAGGCCTCCTCCTCTCGCAAAGGGAAGCGTCTGGCGGCGAAGGAAATCTCGCCAACTGCGCCTCTGATTAGTCCGGCAAGCCCGAGGCGCAAAATCCGGGTCACAGCTATCTTCAACCTAGCATCCTCCAGCCAAGTTGCTCCAATCGTTGCTGCGCACTATTGGGGTTTGGCGCCTGACGATCGAAGGGCTGCGGGTTCTCCTCTACGATCCAACACCAATTCGCTCTCCACTCCTCCCACTTGCTACAGAACTCTCCTTCAAGATAGGCCTCCTTCTTGCCGACCACAGAGACCCAAGCAATCCCTCCGACAGCGGCTCCCTCTCTCAACGCGGGGCATGAAGAAGTGGCGGAAGAGGGCTACGTTGGGATGGATCCCGACAAAGTTTTCTAAAGGTGTGCGAAAACTGCCATGGTCGAGAATGGCGTTGGGGGTGAAATAAAGGAGGCGGAACCCGTGGGTATTCATAATGTCATGAAGAACTCAGAAGAAGGGCGGGCTGAGCCATAATAGAAGAAAAGGGCAAAGAAAGGATACCCAGTTGGGGCTAAGTCCGACGCGGGGGCGGGGATTACCTTGGTGCGCTGATGCGCACGCGTCTCCGTCGACCAGAAGAGGTAGAAGCCCTCCCTTAGCTCCTTTGCATCGAGCTGGGGGGAGAAGATGGCCTGCTCCTTCGCGGCCAGGCGCCTCGGCCGATTTCACGCCCTTCCCCTTGTCGGCCTTCGGAGCCATGGCGGAGGCGGTGGAGGAGACCGGCGACGTTGATGGCGTTGTGGCGAAAGGGGGCGGAGCGCTGCTCTCTTCGCACTGGAGAAGAAGGGGGGAGCGGCGGTGGTTTTCAGGACAAGACAACAATGGCGAGGTGGACGACCTGCCCCTGTTTCCCCTGTTTATAAGGAGGGAGAGGGGGCGGACGTTCCGCTTTTCCTAATAAAGAACCCCCCACGACCTCGCCCACGATCTCTCACACGACGCCACGTTCGGTGCGTGCCGTTAGTGGGGGACGTGGTGGGTCCGGGGCAAATAACGGCGTGATCAAGGCCGCGTGTGACCGTGCACTGTTTTGGGCCTGGCCCAACAACGCTCGGCACCGTGTGTGGCCCAGGCCCGGGGGCTCCTGTCGGTGTACTAGAGTAGGGGTACCCTAGTATCCCGAACTCGTGCACGGACAGTTGATGCACCCCGCGGCAGGGCTTGCCTGGTCACCGCCAAGATCCTCCGTGGTTCCTTTGGAGCCATTCAAGAACAAAGTATTTAACCAAGAAGACAAGACCCCGGCAAGAGGAGCTTACCGGGAAGGCCACTCAAGGCACGCAGAAGACAAGACCCCGGCAAGAGGAGCTTGCGGAAGGCTCAGGCGCGACAAGCCTCCGGACGCGACAAGGATTCGGCGCGGCAAGGCACTTGCTGCGGCGAGGCAATCTCTTCATCTCCGCTCCAGCTCATCCATCAGCGATGTCGCCATGGGACCATTCCATGCGCTGGCGTGTCAAGAGGCTGTGCACCAGCCGGGAGCAGCGATAAGCGGCGACAAGCCTACCATCGTGGCAAGCGGTGGCGCTCTGACGGTCCTGTTGCCTTGTTTAGGCAACAGGAGGGGCATTTAATGCTTTGTCCCTTGCCGTCGAGTTAGGTATATTGCCTTTGTACCTTTGTTCAAGTAGGTGTACCAACTCTGTTTTTCCATTTGTACCCTCATCTACGTTGCCACAGCCGGAGACCCCTTGAGCATATAAAAGGAGGCCCATGCATAGCGTGGGGGGTTCGGCCGGTTCGATCCGAACGTAACCAGAGAACACTCACGCTAGGTCTTGTAGCTCTCATTGCTCCCTAGCAAGAACACAATACAATCAGACAAACAGCAGTAGGAGTATTATTTCTCCGGAGAGCTCCGAAGCTGGGTAAACTGCTCGTGTGCTTCGCCTCAATCCGCTGTTCATGCGATCTCCGCCCCCCTCCGAACCACAAGGGACTCGGCCCGCCGGTCCCATAGGTGTTCGTGGGTCCGATCAGCCTCCCCGACAACGACCGACGCTGGTTTGGGCGGCTGGAGCAAGAAGACCAGAGGTTGAAGAAGCACTACGGCCGTTGGGTGGACATCGTATAGTTACTGGAGCTAGAATCATGCATATTGACTAAGTTGACAAAGCCCTCCGTCCCCATCAACTTAGTAGGCCCATAAGTCAGTCTGCCACTATACTGGGTCCCAGCTAAGAGGGGGAGTATTCATTTTTTTTGTGCGTAATAAGGAGGCACTTCCTTGCGTGCGATGATATAGCTGGTGGGTCCGATCTTTCAGAGCCGGCCACGGGGAGGAGGGAGCAGGCAGTCCCTCCGGCGCTTTTTTGGCGGTGGGCGGGAAGAAGCGAGAGATTGAAGAAGACGACGGCCGTTGGATGGCCATCCAACGATCCTTTGTTGTCGTCAACATTTTTTAGGAAAGCCTCAAATATGTGGAAAACAAAGACTCTGACCCCATCTGCCATTATTTCTAATAATTTATAGCCCATTTGCTAATTCGTAAGGTTTTATTTGGAGCCCATATTCTTTTTGTTAGCATTACAGCCCATATTGGGGCCACGGTAAAAAAATTATACGAAATTGCATATTTCGGTGCGGTTCGAACTGTTTTTAATCCTGAAATTTTGATTCACATTCAAACTGATTTTAAAAATAAATGTATATCAATATAAAATCAAACAAATTCTCCATGCATAAAAATTAATGTAATTTAAAATCTTGAAATTAAAAAAAGGTATTTGAAACTAATTGCCGGTTTGATGTGTTTTAAAATGTACCGCCCATTTCTAAATTCTTGTGGGCCATTTTCTCGGCCAAATTAATGAAAGCTCTCCTCGTCTTGAAAGATTTGCAGCCCAACAGGCCTGACAAAGCGACTTACTTGGCAAATCACAAAAAAACTGGGTTGTGGCCGTGGACCCAGCTGTCAGCCTCTCCATGTACAGTACTCTTCCGATGGAATGTCATTGACCACATTGACCACGCCGCGCCAAGAGCACCAAGGCGGTGGACGACGACGAGGCCTAGGAAGGGGACGACGCGGAGCCGGGGAAGACGCGGCCGTGGATGCCCACGCGGAGAGGAGTACGAGGGTTCACTGGTTCGACTGTGGTGTGAGGCTGCCGTCGCCGCATGGCCTGGCTAGCGGTGGGAATAGTAGGTGGCGATGAGGCCTCAACCGCAGCACAGCCGGCGACTGGAGGCAGGAGGAGGCGGTCTCCCCAGCCCTGGTTTGGGCGGCTGGTGCAAGAAGAACAGCGATTGAAGAAGCAGCAGGACCGTTCGATTCAAATCCAACGGTTACTACTGCTAGAATCGTTTGTTGACTAAGTTGACAAGCCCTGCATAGGCGTCAACGTAGTAGGCCCAAAGGTCAGCCTCCCAACCGGTGCGCCCCATATGTCAGTGGGATAAATCATTTTTTTTCGCGTAATAAGAAGGCAGTTGATTGCGTGCTGCCAGGCCAGCGGAGGGAGTAGGGTGGGCAGGGAAGCTGCAGCGGCATCACAATGGCCACAAGAGGAGGGAGCGGGCAGTCCCGCGGTGCTAGTTTAGGTATTTGGAGCAGGAAGATCGAGATTGAAGAAGCACATCGGCCGTTGGATGGACATCCAACGATCACTTCTTGCTAGAATCGTGTGTTCACTGACAAAGCCATGCGTTAACAAGTCAGCCATTTGCTATTATTTTTATAATTTTTACTCATTTTCTAATTCATATGGAATTTATTGCAGCCCGTTTTCCATTTTTAGAATTGCTTTGGCCATTTTCGAGGTCGAGTACCGGTCAAAAAATTAACTAAATATGTGGGAAATTTTGAAAATTCGCAATTTTTTTGAGGAACGAAATATTCTTAATCCAAAAATTAATAGCCATAATTTAAAAATAAATTAGTACTATGTCATGTTAAATCCAATGAAATACGTATAAGATATCAGTGAAGAACCAAAACAAAACAAAAACTAATATCCCATTTGCTCTAAATTTTTTGGAATGTTCAACCCCTTTTGATATTTCTTTTAACAGACATTGATCATACTCTTTGGCCAGGACGGAATGCATCCCTCCTCGTCTTGAAAGATTTGCAGCCCAGAAATTCGGAGAAAACAAATAGGCCTAGCTTGGTTATTCTTCAAAAGCGAAATCTTTGGGCTACCTATTTTCCCAAAGAAGCTGGTGCATGAGCATTTAGCTTTATTTATTTATTTACTTATTTATGTTTAGGGGACCATGAGCATGTACAGGCCGGATTCATGTGAGAGCCTCCCTTCCAGTTAATTATGGGCTTCTCTATTGGGCCTTCATCAGTGGGCTGCATCTTATCAACAAGTGGAAAATGTGTTCCGTACGAAAAATATTATGAGCTACGTACGGTACGGGGCACTAAAGGATCAAACCGTGCAATGACTTCCAAAACATTGTGTTTGTCATTCTAACAACACATTTATTAAACCAACAGACGAAATATACTACTGATTGTACATTGAAAACAGCAGCAGCAGCAACCAGGCCTGGGGGTGCAACAGAAGCAGTAAGCAGGCCAGAAGAGTCAAGACGCAGCTCTCTCTTCCAAACCAAACATCAGCCATCATTACAAAAGGGCTACCAAAAAAGAACAAGTGTATGCATCAAACTAGATAAAGATCCTACTACACTAAGTGTACGCATCTAACTAAGTGGCTCAGTTATACGTTACTATTTATTAAGTGGTGGAGATTGGCTGACGGCTTGAACCAGATGGGTGCCTGATGGCGGAAACTCCAGCCAGCAGGTCGAAGTCTGATACTTGCGACCCTCTCTCCTGCTTTGGGCTGCAGAGCATGGCGACACATATCAGGGTATGGTGCATGCAGAGACGCATGGTGCGCTGTGTACACACAGTTTTGCCTGATGAACGAAACTGCGCTGCCATCATGATCCTTGCCGTCGGTTATCTCCTGGTTAATCTGATAATTCAATCCGACAAACAGAGAGCATGCACCAAGGCTACTTACCAGCCTCCAGTCAAAAATTCTTGAAGGCCCAGAGAAGCTGGGATCTTGCTCAAAGACCTTGCAGTGACTGTGATTGTATTCCGCGAAACAACACGTCCGGTATGTGCGAATGATCATCAATCTTTCGCCGTCGTCTGATCGAGCCAGGAACCACCTGCAACTGCCATGCCGCTTTTCTTCGAAAGGTTCTCGGATTAGGAAGGGTAGGGACACGGTGCCTACAACATCATATCAAGTTGAGTCAAATAAAAAAGGGCTCTTGATTTAGTCAATCTTAAGAACAACATGTTATGAGCATGAATATTTGTTCAAGAATGTTGACGGTAATATAAGCAAGCCATCATGATATCATAGGATAACATATCGCTGTAACAGCCATTTGTAGCGATATTTGGAGTAGGCCAGCAATACGTCTAGCCATAGAAGGAGTCGACAACAGTAAATGAAGCCCTTGTGTTCAATGGCATCGAGAGAACCATAGAGGATGTATGATCCTGTGATGGACGTGCAGATTTATCCACTTACCGCATGACTGCCGGATAGGCGAGACCGCGGTTGAAGAGCATAATTAGCTTTGAAGTCTTTATAATTCGCAGATCTTGTGGGCACTTGGCAGATTACAACCTTGAGCAAATCAAACTTGGTATCATGTTGGCTCTTGTAAGATTCCGAGTATTACGGGCATGATGCCAAAGCAAAGGCGATGTTAATTGAAGGAAGGGGATCAATCGCCGGTGTAGACCTCCACGAGCATCCAGCTACCGCGACCGGCCGACGAGCACCATCCAAGACGTGTTCATGCCGACCCAGTACATACCGTTAATGTAGTTGAGGCTGACGGGGATCGGATCGCAGTTAAGGGGGTTGATGCTCGCCACCCTACGATCGTTATGCTGTGTGACACGCCGTTTCTGAAGATCAGGCCGCATCAACAAGGAAGAAGCTGGCTTAAAAAGCTCCGACCTGAGGGCTTTGAGTAAACGGTACAGCCCCGACGAGCACGCGGCGAGCGACATGGTACTGAGAATGTCCACACGCGAAACAATGAGCTTGATTACCTCTGTGGGGAGCGAATTCCAGCGACTCTTTCGGTGGACACTGCTCGGTTCTGCCATTGTTAGTGCTTGGGTTTTGGACGAGGGGGGAGGCGCCTTAGCGAGGATGGAAGCTTGGACGAGATTATGTGCGGACAAAGATGGAGAAGCGAATATGTGCTGCGGGAAGTGGACATGTGATGATGACTACAGCAGGCCGCTTGACTTACGAGACACATATCAGTAGCGTAGGGTCATATAGATGCCAGACAACTTTCTTGAGTGATCACAGTACTGGTACTCCCTACAGTACCTGCTACAGTACTAGGCCCTAACTTGCTAGAGTAGAGTGGTAGAGTAGGACTCTGCTCTACTACTAGCACCGGATGAGTAGTATATTCTAATCTAAAATAGTTACAAACTTCAATGCCCGAGCGTGGAACGACTACGAACAGTGCTCAAAGACCGTGTCTACGTGGTGTTTGGACTTATATGCAAAAAAATAGCAAGATGCCCGTGCATTGCACAACACACCATCATCACCAACTCGGTTTTTTCTCTACTCCTACTCCTATAAAAGACTCAGTTTGTGATGATGGAGGCGAGGAGGCTTGTTCAGCCAGGCGTGCAGCGGACGGCGCAACACTATTCGATTTGTTATAAAAGACAAAGAAGAGTAGTAGAGATAGAGACATAGGGAGGAGCATGAGGTTGTGGGAGATAAGGATGAACGAGGCAAGGTCTTATCTGTAAATGTGGAGAGAGGTGCGGGTATCTTTTGTAAAATTGTCATAGTTGGCTTTCTATCCATCAGATATAGATCGGACGGTCTATCTTACAAGATGGCAGGCATACCATCATCACCAACTCGATTTTCTATAAGAGTAGATATATATAGATATAGATAGATAGAGACTAGGGAGTACTAGTAAGGACACCATCTACTGCTTCGTGTGCTACTCCTGCGCTCCATTCGGCGGCCGCAACATCCCCTACAACCACTCCCTCTTGCGCTCCATTCGGCGGGTGCTGTTGAAATCTGGGGAGCGCACTCTCGCGACTGCTGGCAGCCACGAGTTCATCGACGACGACTTCTTCCCCGACCTCGGCAACCTCTTCCTCAATGACATGGGCGACAACCTCAACGCGCCAGCGGTCTGCTGTAATTGCACGTATGTGTTTCTATCCTTCCTGTTTGAAATCGTGGTAGAATTCATGTTTCTACTCTGTATCCTACTACTATGCTAGTCCACATGATTAGTTTCATCTCTGTTATAGTCATCATGATTTATTTTGTGCTTATTCGGATTAAATCTCGTAGTAACTTGCTCATATATTCAACTGGCGCAACGTCCCCTACAGCCACTCCCGTTTCATGGACGGCCTGGTCGATGCCTCCAAGGAGCCCTTCGTCCACTGCTATGAGTGCCCGATGCCATTTTGTGGCTCGCCGGCGGACTTGGTGCATCACCTCAAGGATGCATGCAGCGGTCACTGCTGGCCCTTGGCGGAGAACATCAAGTATGCGACGTGCCACCGGTTCACCATGCTGGAGTCGCTAGGGGATCACCGCCGCCTACTAGTCTCTAAGGAGGACGGCAGCGTCTTCCTCTTGATCGTGGGCACCGGCGAGGCCCGTGCAGGCCACCGCCCCGTCTCTGTAATGTGCGTCAGGGGTGAATCCGCTGACGCTGACACTGACACGAGGCAGATGTACGGGTGCATGGTCAGTGTTACTACCCCTCCGGGTCGCGTGGGCGGCGACACCGGCCTCATCGAACGGACTTGGACTCTGGGGAGCTGGGACTATCCCGCAAATGTGGTCTTGCAAAACCCATGGCATCCATTCCATCCTTTACCCGCCGATGCGGTGCACGGGGACTCCAAGGAGGTTCACCTGGATATACGCATTATCAAGTGCACTTAGAAAACATGTAGTGTGTGTGTGGGCGCTTATGGCCCGTGTCTTTGCCGCTTTTGATTTTGTAAGCTTGTTGTTAAACTTGAGTGGCTTTCGCCGCAGTCCTTCCTTTGAACTGCTCCTCTCAATGAGTTGATGTAAGACACTTCGGGTTTCATTTGATAATGGAACCGGGGAGGAGCCTCCCTGTTTTTCTAAAAAAATTACGCATTATCAAGTTAAATGTTGATCATTAGTCTTCTCTCAATGTAATCCGCTGTCTAAGCATGTGGAGACTTCCATGCATGATCTTGCTCTATTGGAGTATCGCGCATGAATAAAAGTGTATCCGTTTATGGTTTAGCTAGAATCTTCCATGTATGAATTTTTACTACAGTACTAGTGAAAGACTTATGATGAACCATTTCTTACATCTCCTCTGCCCCCTTGCAAGTCATCCTGATTTAATCCCTCCGTCTAGGTGTATAAGGGCATGGTTAATATTACTTAATAGTATAGCCAAATGTTGACTATAAGAAAGTGCCATGTCATCTGTAGCCAACATGTATAACAATCGATACTCAAAAACTAATTCTTAAAGATCATTTCTTGCAAAGCACAATAAGTGTTATTTCTTCACAAGTTTTGGATGCAGGTTGAGCAGTTGAACACTTTTGTTTGCAAAAGATACCTTTTATCTATTTCACCGGATGTTTGTGAGCTCTAGAGATGAGATAATATCCGAAGAAACCTATCGATACCCATTACACATGAGATGACCCCCACATCCTTTGTCAAAATAAACAACTCCCTGATCAATGCATTTCACTCTTCGGTGCAACGCACGGACACCTTACTACTATAGATTAGTACAACTAAAAATCGAACTAACATTATATATAGTACGATAAATACTGATGCATGTCACCTAAAATTATATCATTCAAAACTATGTTCAAATACGAATCCAACGATATAGTTTTTGTTGACATGCACTAACATTTTGTCAGTTAAATCTTGATCAAATTCAATGGGGACTAATAAACCACGACCGATGTAGTACAAGTGTAGAGGGCGGCGCTGCACGGGAGTCTCACCTCTCACTTTTAGTGCGGCAGTAAAGCCGTCATATCACAAAACCCAACCACTCCCAGTAATAAGTGGCCTGATAAAATAAACGGACAAGCAACCATCACATCCCTCCGTCTTTTTTGCATTTCATCTCTCTGCATTTACTTTCTCCGGTTCATCTTCCACACTCGATCCCTAGCTACTACTCCTAGGGCCAGTTCTTTTGGCGGCTTCCCCGGCTTTTCCCACAAGACTAGTCACAGTGCCTCACTCATTTATTTGGGCTTCTAAACTACTACTCCGTCCTGGTTTATTCCTCACCATTGTAATTTGTGCTAAATTTTGACCAAAGATTTAACTGATAAAATGTTACTCAAAACACTTAGGTGCGGTGCATCTAGGTGTGTAAGTCATCTTACGAAAACCAAATAATCCCAAAACACTTAGGCGCGGTGCATTAACTTCTACCTCGTTTCTAGTTTCTTGACAATATCAACCAATAAGAGATAAAGAGTGTGCATGCTTTTAATGACTTGAGATATCAAACACGACATGCAGTGGTTAGTTCATTGCATGCAAAACTATTAATTAGAAAATAAACATTAGCGTTTCTCATTTTCTCCTCCTCCTTGGTCACGGCGCACATCCTAAGATGACTTAATCACCTAGACGGATGGAGTAGTGCATGTGACATGCACTAACATTTCATTAGTTAAATTTATGATCAAAATTTGACACAGATTACAATGGGGACCAATAAACCAGGACGGAGGTAGTAGTTATGGGATTACTAATCTAGAAGCCTAAAAGAACTGGCCCCTGGTACTCCTACTAGTAGTAGTACTCACGTTGGAATCGTTTCACAAGCTTGACTAGTGCTGTTTTTCTACTTTTACAAAAACCGCATCGAAATGTTAAAATGTGCATTTGCACATACATAAGTAATAGTAGTACTCCCTCCGTCTAGGTGTACAAATCTTCCCTCCTTCTTGGTTACCGTGCACAACCAAAGATGACTTATTGACCTGGACGGAGGGAGTAGAAAAGTCTGCAAGCATATATCGAGAGAGACGTGTAGTCCGATAGTATATAGTAATGTTTGTGCTATATGCACGTACTTGCAAAATGCATAATAATACCCAACGTTTCCAAACTTTCCCTTTTACATACTTAATTAAGGACGCTAAAAATTCCTGAACGTTCGGGATTTATCATTTGCGTCCCAAAACTAATGAGATCGCCTTACAAAACAAAAATTATACTCCTCCTAAAAGCCACGGCGCTCGCAGGAGCGCTTGCGGCGCGCCACGAGTGCCCTGGTGCGCGGCCGGTTCCCAGCGCGTTGACACAACACCTCTTCCTCAGCCTCGCAACTCGCGAGGTGCTGATTGGCGGCTTGCCGATGGGCGAGCGCGATCTCACCGGTGTGGTGATCCGGCGCCAATAGGTACTCCTCCTGGCTGGAAGCGTGCACCCGGTCCACGTACCGCCAAGCGTAGATGAGGCGTCGGCACGGGCGTCCTCCACCACCCTCATGGCCCTCGCACGAGCCTTTTGCCGAAGAACTAATTGCTTGACTCTCTTGGACGCGACATAGATCTCGCAGAAAGCTTGTTGCGTGGTGCGCTTCTCTTCCTCGGCCTTCTTCTCCGCCTCTATTTTGGCGCGCTCTGCTGGAGGCAAAGCCTCCCACAAGGTGACATCCATTTCTTTCCAAAGCTCCTCAAGGCTGGGGGGCTCGGCGGGGAGATTGGGAGCGCCGACGCGTCCACCTCGACACGTCGCGGCGAGGAGCGGAACACCGACGCCTCCTCGACTAGTGGCGGCGAGGAGCGGAACGCCGACGCATCCTCCTCGACTAGTGGCAGCGAGGAATGGAACGGCGACGCGTGACCGTCCGCGCGGTGCAGCGAGGGGCTCCTAGGGCTTGGGAGGGGCGATGCCATGGTGTTCGACGTGAGAGGGAGGGGGAGGAGATAGCGATGAACGTGAATGTGAGGGGGAGGA
This sequence comes from Aegilops bicornis, assembly GCA_021605145.1. Lineage (NCBI taxonomy): Eukaryota > Viridiplantae > Streptophyta > Magnoliopsida > Poales > Poaceae > Aegilops > Aegilops bicornis. The sequence goes on along the minus strand of CM038672.1, from coordinate 192,133,026 downwards.
GATAGCGATGTCGTGGGAGGCGCGGTATTTATAGCGAGCAATGGCACACCTACGTAAGATATGGACTGAGCTGCACTGACTTAATCGCAGGTCGATTATGCCAGCGACATGTGGGCGATTACACCTTTGGGCCCGTATGTCGATGACCCAATGCACTGAAGTTAAGTAAAAGCTACATGGGCATATTTGTTGGAGTAAATTACGGGGAGCGAAGGGGTGGAAATATTGCTGGTCACAACGGATTGGACGGCGTGGGGGAGGAGGGTCATGCATGCAGATTTTTTCACACGGGTGGAGTGGTGGGACCGCCGGAGGAGAAGAAGAGTTTAAGGTGCATATTGTTTCCACACATGGAGAGGGAAAGATTTGGAGACGAACGGGCTTCCTGCCGGTATGGGGAACGGTGCATAATAAGTCATCTTGCATGCCGGGCTAGGTATAGTCTCAAGTCATTAAAAACATACACGCCCCACACATGTTCATATTTCAAGGTGCACTAAATTATTGCATGCGATGATTAAGGCTGGCCATAATGGTGGTATCTTAGCTGGTATCATGCACAGGGAATAGCAAACATGCTGATGTGGCAAAGAATTAAAGAAGAGAGGGGGTTTAGAGTAACTAGTGTTCATGCATGCATTGGTAAACACATTTTTTGTGAAGAACGACAGCATTAGTTGAGTACTTTTGCAGACTTCAAAAACTATTCCACCACCTCTACTATCTTGCTAAGAGTAGGTGAAATTTTTGGGTCGAGCCCTTTAAACTAGAAGGGAGGTAGTGGTACTCTAATATCTAGGTGTGTAAGTCATCTTACGAAAACCAAATAATTCGAAAACACGTAGGCGCGGTGCATTAACTTCTACCTCTTTTCTTGTTTCTTGACATATCAACCAATAAGAGATGAGGGTGTGCATGCTTTTAATGACCTGAGACTATCAAACATGACATGTAGTGGTTAGTTCATTGCATGCAATACTATTTAATTAGCAAATAAAAATTAATGTCTCTCGTTTTCCCCTCCTCGGTCACGGTGCACAGCCTAAGATGACTTACTCACCTTGACGGAGGGAGTATCAACATTCACAATGTCAAATCAATATTTTTACACTCATTATAAAACGTAGTTCTTATACTCATTATAATCAGTATTGTAGATATTGATATTTTAGTATAAATTTGGTCGTAGGATTTCATTGATGCTGTCAAAGCATGGAGGAAGCGGAGCTTAGGGCTTGCATTGCCGTTCTCTACATAGGTATTTCTCTTCATAATCCTGTAATTTTAGAGACTGATTGCGCTTTTTGTGGTAGCGCCTCTTGCATCGGGGGACTATGACAGGTCTGCTATGCGTGACCTGAAGATGAAAGCGTTTAGCATCTCGAAGTTGATCAACAATCTTCAACTGTCAAAGATTAGCCGTACGGCCAATAAGGTGGCACACTTAATCGCTAAGTATATCTTTGACAATAGATTAGATGGTATTCTTGTAAATAATGTACCGCCCTGTGTGGTGAATATTGTATCGTATGAGTCTACTATTGTGGCTGGTTAATTAACATAAGGTGGTGTTCAAAAAAAGTATATATTTGGTCAAACACTTTGCAAACGGTTGACAGGAGTAAAAAGGACCAGAGGGAGTATCATGCATGCGGAGTAGGCAAAAAAAATTGCTCATTTATAGCCGGTCGAAGTCTCAAAGGGTGCGACCGCGCGAGGGAGGCGAAGGTCGTGGGAGGCGCGACGGTTGACGGAATTAAGTGAAGTTATATCCACGCGCCGGCATGGCGTGCGAATAGGCAGGAGCTATACCGCCAGGCCTACGATATGGGTCTAGTAGACATGACATCTAGTGGGTCCCACATAGTTCTCGAGAACTCTTTGGGGGCTTGCAGCCGTTTATCCACCGGGCAAGCCAGCAACCCCACGCCATTCGCACCCCCTACTCGTCCCCGTCTTCTACCTCACAACGGTTCGCTCCTAGTCGTCCCGTCCTTTCACATTAGTTCGCTCCTAGTTTTTGCGGGGTACAACAGTTCAACTTCTCCTAACCCTCCTCCAAAATCCATGGTCTCCCAAATCTCCATGGTCGCCGCTGAGTACTAGATTAGAGCCATCACCAGCGATCAGTTCATCGTCATCTACACACGTGGATCCTCGACGGTGAAAGCATGGCTTGCTCACTTCCTACGCATGTTCAACAGTTCAACGGATGAGTGGGTCGCTGGGCTAGATGTTGAGTACACCACAGTCCTGGGACGAGAGTAGGATCTAAAGGACGAAGAGAGGAAGAAGCCCGCCATGATCCAGGTTTGCGTACATAACGTTTTTTTGGTCTACCACATATGCCATGCCGATGTTGAGTGCCAGGATTTTAAGAACTTCCTCAATGACAAAAGAGTGAAATTCGTTACTGTATGCTTTAAGAAAGACAGAGATGTCTTGCGTCAGATAGGTCTCGTTGTAGGCCAGCCCTTCGATCTCCAAAAGGCAAGCCTGGTGTCCTCCTCTCAACCTTCAATGCTGACCCTAGTAGCAGCCATGATTGATCCTTCATACGATAAACTAAAGAAACCTCATCACGAGTTTCATCATGCATGGGAGTCGAAGACATTAGATGAAGATCACATCCTGTACGCAACAACGGATGCCTACCTTTGTTTGAATATCTACATGGGTTGGACGAAAAAGAAGAGCCTAGTGTCCGGTTCAAGCAAAGTAGCTTCGGCAAAGAGGAAGAGGAAGAGGGACGAGGACGAAGTCGAGGACGTGGACTCGGACTCGAAAGCGAATGTGATGCCGTCGCTCATCTTTGGTTCTACTGCAGTGTCAAGCGGACTAGTTGCTTAGTTTATTTTCAAGGGTGTGTTGTCTTTGAGGCCCAGCGGAACTATGTTTATGTTCTTTCTCGTTATTTGAACTCTTTAATGCGTAGAGTAGTACTAGTACTATGTCTTACTACTGTTCTTCTTGCGATTGGTATTCTTTGCTTTCGTATCTTCGTGTTCCTACTGTACTTAATACGTTCGTACTAGTAGTATAATTTGGGTCAGTCGATTTGTGAAAGAAGTTCGACGGAGCGAAGGAAGAAGACGGCAGAAGAGGTGGAAGAAGCCCTTCTAGCCATCCATGTTGCATCAAACGGCTCACATGAGTCGGCTAACCCAAATTTCTCCTTCAGATTGCAGGATCCACGTGGCATTCAAGGTCTCGAAGGTAGATTCCGCGTCCGCACCCAGTTCGCGGGCTCGGCAGCTACGGCCCAGCTTCCGCGCGACAGCCACCATGCGCGCCTCCTTCGCGCGGGCGGAGATGACAATGACACGCTAGTTCCTCCTCGCCGGCATGTTGGAGCACGCGCTCGTCCTCCTCTTCGTACGCTGCGTGCATAGACGCAGCTCCACCAGCTGCTCGCGTGCTTGGCAGCGCGGCGGCATGGCGAGGAGGGACTGCATACGACGTGAGCGGGCGAGCCTTCGGCTTCATGGCACAGGGATGGCGGTGACACGGCGGTGATGGGGCGAGAAATTGTTGGCCGAGGCAGGCCGGCGCTGGCATGCGCAACGGCGGCGGCGGCATATTGATGAGTGCGCGTATGGGAGCTTACTTTAGTTTTATATAAGGTTGTTCAAACTTAAAATAAAACCGTACTAGTACACATAAACATTAGACTTAGGCAGCGTTTTTATTAAATTTTTTTTGAAGTTAGTACCACAGCCACGATACGGAATCCTGTCCAAGCGCGTGAACCGCGGCCGCACGGTCGATCGAACGATGCGTCACCGTGTCGCGCTCGAAGGACATCCATCGAACCTTTTTGTGTTTGCGAAAACAATCCTCGAATATTACTCAAGTTTTTTTTCCTGGGAAAGTTCTTGGCGCTGCAATATTTCCATATATTTGAATTTACCTCCAGTTTGTGTTTATTTGGATTTGGACGTTTTAGGTGCGCCCTAGTTTTTTTAATACTTATTTTGTGTATGTGACTGAGAGAGAACGTGTGTATGTGTCCATATGTGTGTTGTGGCAGAAGGGCAATGTGGATATGGTGTGCGTGTGATACAGACATAGAGAGGTGTGAATGTGCAAATGATCATGCATGAGTGAGACATAGAAAGATGTCGGTACGTTGTGTATACATGAGAGAATGGTCTTCTAGTTTACTTGTGTGTGTGTGTGAGAGAGAGAGAGAGAGAGGAGCATCTGTAACACAACAACCATCTCTCTCGATTCGTCCGTCCCTCACACGATCTCATGCAACACATGCATCAACGCGCATATTTTGACAACCTCACTCGGCCCCTGGCCACCTCAAGGCCCACACAATCTCTTCGTGAATACCCATTTCACTCCTTAGGTTTGTTTTCGCTCAATATCTGACACAAACACACGCGCTCGCAAGCGCGCACACAAACACACACACACACACACACAGCACAACACACACGCACACTCCCCCGAGCACACAATTCATCCCCATCCAAGGTTATACGGCGACCACTCTCGCTTGTGCTTCTTTGCACCCCAACAAGCACAACACCTCAATCTTCAAAGAGGGCATCGAGCAAATCGAAGACGGCGACCACACCGCGCTAGAGAATGCAGGGTCATTTGGAAGCAGGGTTATGTGACGAAGGCTGACTGGCTCCTCCCCCACCCTCTCTCTCTCTCTTGCACAAAATTACCAATCCCTCTCTCTCCCGCACAAAATTGTCAATCCCTCAACCCATGAGATCCTTCCCCTCTAGTCCATGTTTTTCCAGCTCTGTCATCAAACGTGTTGTCTCTTCTCCTTCCACGTATACAGAATCCGGATGCACACGCATCTCACGTATATTACATGTCTCCATCTTTCTCACAGACCTAACTTCTTCCTCTCTCTTTCTCTCTCTCTCTCTCTCTCTCTCTCTCTCTGTCTCGTTAGGTTTGTCTCCTACTCTCTCGTCCACATACATACAATCTTTCCCGCCCTATCTGCTCCATCTTCAAAAGCTCTCTCTGCACATTTCATTCACACAATGGGATATGTCAAAATGTTGCTTCTATAATGGCTGATGTAGAGTTTTGGTTGTTTTGTTGCATCCTACAAAGTAATAACTATGAAATGCATTTAGATTCTCATTTGACTGGGACTATGTGAGTTTGAGCATGTTGTGAAGTACTATAGACCTTGTATACATCTTGGGATTTGACAATGATTGTAACTATTGAATTGTATAGACCATTACATTCGAAGTCAATAGCCTAATATATTTATTTCACAATTTCAACAAATGATTAGTTCACTACAAACTAAGAAAACAAATGTGCACTCTCTCCATTTTTAATTAAGTCCGCGTATTAGCATTGGTCAAAGTCAAGTTTTGTAAACTCTCAGAAAGCTTATAACAAAAAATATTAACATATAAAATAACAGATAAATACCATTAGATTCATTATTGAATGTAATTCCACATCAAACATATTTGTTATGGTAAATGTTTATATTTTTATATAAACTTGGTCAAACTTTAGGAAGTTTGACTTCGGTCAAACCTAATATGCAGAGTATACTACTACTACTCGCTAGTTGCTTAGCCGAATCACTCAACACGCCACATGGGGAGTCCAGTGTGACAAAATTTTGAGGTCGGCGGGAAAATCTCCCGCGACCCTGATTCGAGCAATGGGAAGTTACCATCATAGCCTTCGGAACAGGCCTACGGGCGACGCTTGGTAGGGGGCTGTTTTCATAACTTTAGGTTCACCCTACCCAGCCAACCCCACCCCGGCACCGAGAGTAGTACACCTGAATACCCCCCATTTTCTATCCCCACCGCAAAATAGACTTCTCCACGGCACCGTAGCCTTCGTGCTCCTCCCCTTTACATCGGCGCACTCGTGCACCGCAGCGCATCTGCCTCATCGACGACCTCGTACGCCGCATTGGAGCTGGTCCACCGTCGTTGTCGTAGATGGAGCATCTTCCCCGGCATTGTCTTCCACGGTCTCGGATCTGCTTCCCAGAAGCCGACGCCAAGCGTAGAAGTACCACCGTCGTGGACAATGAACTGACTCCCGTTGCCGACCACGACTCATAGAGGCCGCCGCGACCATCGTTCTCCTCCTCGATTTGTAATGTGTGTATTGAATCACTTAGCAGTACACGTGCAGTTCCAATTTTGTTCATACCTACCCTTAAATTTTTTTGGGTGCTATTGTTCCCGTAAAAGTAATTGGTTATAGCCTCCATTTTCCAACAGAATATCAGCTGGTAATTGTGCGTCGCTCCTGTATCACGCTGTGCTTGGGTAGGTTTTTCATCTGCAACATGTAGTGTGGCAAATGATGGAAAGGTTTTTAGAACTAGCAAGATGCCCATGCGTTGCATGCATCAAGATGCATTTGTATGAGTAGTTTATATTTTGGGAGAAAAGGATGAATGAGGGAAGGCCTTATTTGCAAATCTGGAGAGGGGTATGGTTATATTTCTGCAAAATTCCCATTTGTTTCCTTCCTATCTGTCAGATATAAATCAGAGGACCTATATTGCAAGAAAAAAAAGTATAGAGAAAAAAAGTAGACAGTAAAGGAAGTAGAGATAAATATTAAATATTAAATATAAAATAAATATAACCAGAGAGAAGAGAGTAGAGACAGCAGAGACGTCGGGAAAGGATCGCTGTGAAAAAGCGGCCGGGCGTGCGCTAGTTTTGGCGCGCGGCGTCCGGCGCGCTTTATAAAATCCAACGCCCTCCCACGGCTCTGTGCCTTGCCACCGCTCTGTGCCTTGCCACCGCTCTCTCCCCGCTCTTTTTCGCCTCGCCGCCGCCGCGCCACCATGCCGCCGCGTCGCCGGAAAACTTGGGGATACCGCGGCGTCCGCGCGCGCCCCTCCGGCGTCTTCTCCGCCGAGATCCGGTTCCGGGGGATGCGCCTCGGCCTCGGCAATTTCGACACCGCCAACAAGGCCGCCCGCGCGTATGACGTGGCGGCGTGGCGCCTCCGGTGGCCTCATAAAACATTGAACTTCCCCAACGTGCCGACGCGGGAGCGGGCGCAGGAGCTCGCGCCTCTGCTACGGCTTAGCACCGACGAGGATCGTCGCGACCACCGGAGGCGGGAGCACCATGTCGGCATCGCCGAGATGGACGAGGAAGCCATGGTGCTGTGGCGCCAACACTTCCCACTGGACATCATCAACGAGCGCGAGTTCTACGTGCAAAGGAGGGCGGAGAGGGATAAGAGGAGGGCGGAGCGAGCCACCTATCGCGAGGACAAGTGTAGGCAAAAAGCGGACGCTCAATTAAACATGAGGCTGGGAGCAGCGTTGCCCTGGGAATCCGACGACGATCGGTATCTTCACGCTTACAGTCAGACGTCGGAGGAGGGCATCTCCGAGGAGGTGTCGGATGATGAGGAGTAGTTGATTTATCTTTTTTTATCTATCTATGCTGAGAACTATCATCTACTCTCTAGTATCTACTTCTCGATCTCAGCACTGTAAACCCTTTTTTAAAGCGCCGCGCGTTGCGATTCTGTTGGAGATGCTCCAACATGGCAGACGAGTGCTTTAATGTTGCCCACAAGATGCGCGAGTATTACTAGTAGTATTTTTCTTGCCATGTTGAGATTTTAAACCACGAGTGTCAACATGCAGAGGAGCAATGAAGACCAAACACGGGATATTCGGGACATCTTCAAGGAGCGTGGCAAGTTAAAGAGGAGCTTGAACAACGTAAAAGCGAGCTTTGGTAAGTAACACCCTTTCAATTACTTTCGTTTAGCCTCGTGTTCTTCGATGTGTATATGTTGTAGTTTCTGTTTCTCTTAAGCGCGGTGTTCTTCGATGTGTAATAAGAAGGGTCTTAATCGCCCTAATGCTTTCTTTTTTAACTTGATGTAGGAAGTGGGTGTTCTCACCTTGTAGTCTGTTTTTATATTTCTTTTCCTTTTGAATTCACTTCTCCGAGTTCTGTTTATCTGGCTTCTACTAAATGGATCTAGGTTTCTCTAAGTCAGTATGCAGTTCCTGCAAGGAGGGAAGTATGGTCAACCTCAAGATCATGTTTCCAAAATGAGGCTGGATTACGAACAAGGTGCCAGTTCCCTAATGATGCTGGATTAGACACAAGGTGCAAATTCCCAGATGATGCTGGATTACACACAAGCCAGGTGGAGTCGTCAGCTGTTCGTGTCCTCGTCGCATTAGTAAAGGCTGAAAGAAAGCGTGTAGCAGCCCTTGAGAATGTAGGTGAGTTCCTGAAGAAGCGAAAATAGCAATCAGATGCTCTCTTCACCCAAGCCAAAGAAGAGATGGAAGAAGCTAGAAATCAGCTAGCAGAGGCAGAGCAGGCTAGGCGTCTCCTGCTATCTAAAACTGTTGTCAATACAAAATTTCCTTCATAATAGCTAGGTTCAAATGTTTATCCAGTCAGCATGCCTGTTGTGATGTCTGTGCATCTACTGATGTGGCACACAATGTTTTTTCGGGTCATGTAATAACAGCAATTACTCTCCAAACAATAATAGATGAAGCATTGGATATGGTATAGTTCACGCGCAAGCCCGACATTCCAAGTTGAACTTCCACATCAAACTCATGTTCACAGATATCTGCACATTCATACATAATGTACACAACCATGATTCACTTCAAAGCCAAAAAATGTGACCAGTTATAAATAAAGAAAAACCTCTACTAGTTCCTGCTACCAGTGCGAGCACAACAAGTCAAGACCATGCGTAAATTAATTATATTTTAGTCATGTTTTCTGTTCTAAAATGCCTGCCAGCTCGCGGAAGGACGTGTTGCTGGCACACGCGCGGATTTAATGAAGGCAGGCGGGGCAATCTTAAGCTGGTTGCACGCGGTGAGGAGGCGTGCTCAGCCGGGCCTGCAGCCAGTGCGGCCCTCTTGGCCGGCGCGCCGGTTCAATGCCTACGCTATGAGAGGCCGCGTCCGTGTTAGAGCAATCACTCCCTCCTTCTAGCAATGTGCCAATGCGTTGCCACACGATCAAAGTAGATTAATACATATTCATCAATTTGATAGAAAAAAGAGTCTAGTTTTGAAATACGTATATCACTGAAAATATGTTATGTTTCACTCAAAATATATTCCTTTGGCGGTTTTGATGAGATAATGGAGGAATGTTGTTGGTTTCAAGATTCGAGAAGTGGTATATGTCTAATTTATACTCTTACTAGCAAGATGCCCGTGCGTTGCACGGAACATCAAGATCTTGTGGAGAAAAGGATTAACGAGGGAAGGCCTTATCTGCAAATGTGGTGAAGAGTGCGGGTAAATTGCCATATTTTCCTTCCTATCCGTCAGATATAAATCGGACGACCTACATTGCAGGATGGCAGGCCCACCATCATCACCAACTCTATTTTTATCCCTACTCTTATAAAAAGCATTGTCGGTGATGATCGTGTGCCTGCCATCCTGCAAGAATATAGGTCGTCCGATCTATATCTGACGGATAGGAAGAAAACTATGGCAATTTTGCAAAAGATACCCACACCCTCTCCACATTTGCAAATAAGGCCTTCCCTCATTCATCCTTTTCCCCACAAGATAAACTACTCATACAAATGCATCTTGATGTTCCATGCAACGCATGGGCATCTTGCTAGTTGTTGCAAAAAGCCCATGTGTGTATGAGAGAGAGGGAGAGTGGAGGAGGACGGAGTGCATGTGTGACAAAGACACAAGTAGTGTTTGTGCGATAGGTATCAGCTTAAAATGAGGCGATGGTGTGTGTGTGTGCACGATCGAGAGGGCGTGTCTCAAGAAGGGAAGAAAAAGCTACATAGATGCAAGGAGCGGGAGAGAGACATGTATGCGATGGTGGAAGCACGAGTGTGCGGGTGTATAAACCTATCTAGAGGCTAGCCAGTCGATAAATGTTTGTGAGAGAAATATGAGTCGGGGTGCGAAAGCGAGAGTTTGTGTGTGAGACAGAGAGACGGTAGTCGGGAAGGGGAGTGGAAGCAGGAGTTGTGTGTGTGTCTGTGTGAGAGAGAGAGGAGACGGTAGTCGGGGTTGTCTGATCGGTAAACAAATGAATAATATCAGTCTGGGATGGAGACGAAAAGGAGACTGCAACAAATCTTGTGTCTAAGGGAGAGAGAGAGAGAGAGAGAGAGAGTAATTTTAGTGGTATGAGTCATATGTAGAGACATATAGGGTGTGTGAGAGAATCCCAAAGAGAAAGACAAAGTGAAAGACGAGTGGAGACTGTGTGTGTGGCGGTGAAAAAGAAAGCTTAGGTACCGAGTGATACCAGAGAACAGTAGATACATGAAAGATAATGAAAACCGTGTAATGTACAATGATAGGGAGAGTGTGACACTTCTCAAGGGAGACGTCGAGAGACCATGTTTGCGAGGATAGGAGAAACATGAAGTGAGCGTGCGGGTGAGCTGGAGAAAAGAGAGTGATAGCTACCTGAAGGAGCATGCATGCGAGAGAGATGGGCGTGAAAGGAGTGAACAAAAAAGGGATTCAAATATTTGAATTGGAGATGGTGATACATGTAATCCATACTCTAACCAAAATTGATATATCAAACATGCATACTCATATGAATTCACGCACATCTATGTTATTTAACATGTAGATATTACTGATCCATACATTTTAGTAAACATAATTTGGTTAATTTTTTTCGAATTCAACCTTAAGATTTCGAGATCGTTGTATTTGTAAATCATATTATACATATAAAGGAGCAGAATTCTTTGGTGTGCTTTTGAAAGTATATATATAAAAATTGATGTATATAGAATGTAAATCCAATTGAAAATGGATCCCGCCCGAAAAAATAGTAGAATACAAGCGGGATTCGAATTGAGGTGGCACGGTAAACGTGCAATGTGAAAATTTTGAACAAAGCGGGGAAAGTCGCAGTAACCCCACCCGAAACCAAAATCTGCGAGATGGAAATCACTACTGCCTATCCCTGCCACGCAAAGCCTATCTGCTGGATTTCTATAGGTTTCAATAGGGGTAGGTTTGTAATTTCACCTAAACGTGACGTAACCGCCTCTCATCCGGATTCATACACGGTGGGCGCCAAAACACAGTGTGCCCTCGGCCGAAATCGACTCCCTCGCCGATTCATATTCATACATGGTGGGCGCCAAAATCAAACTCTCGTCGGCAAATATTTGGTTTATGCGAGATTACCGTCCTGTCCCCAACCGACTAATGTTGTTGTGATGTAGTAGAAATTTGAAACGGGGACTAAGTTTGTAAATTTCCTCTCATTTGAGACAAGCGCGCCCTGAATACATGGTTCCCCCCTTCCTCTCTACCTCCCTTTTCCCCATTCGTACTCCGTGGGCGCCAAAACACCCTCTCCACCCCACCCACCTCCGTCATGGCCGTCCACCACCCCATCCACCGCCGTCCTCCTCCACCATGCCGAGCCGATACCCGACGCCGCCGTCCATTACAAGAGATCGACCTCTCTCATCCACGCCGGACCGGGATCCTTGCATCCCGCCCTCTCGCTTCATCCCCGCGTCGTCCACCTTACGGCGCTGCTCCTCACGACCGTCTGGCCCACCGCGCCCGCCAACACCGTCTACCCTCCTAGATCTGCTTCCACACCGCCGACAAATTATCGCTATCATAGCACCGTCAAATTCTCAGCAGATCGTGACACGGCGCCGCACTGAGGCGATACTCTTTCGTATGTGCTCAACTTATTTATCACAGCAAGAAAATAGATCACCACTGCTTTACTCTGATTTCTTGTCTTGGTTGCGAAGTTGCCTTTGACCGGTTTGCACCTTCAGATCCGCCATGGCGCGCTCAACACTAACTACCAATGCTTATGGTTTTCCCCTTTTATATTCCACACTAGTTAAATCACAGTAGACTAAATTTAAAAATTGGGTCAGCCGATTTTTCAGAGCTCGCCGGAGTTCGTCGGTGCGACCCAAGGGGCTCGGGTGGTTGTGGGGCCTCGCCGAACGAAGAAAACTCGACGCGGGTGGGGGGTGGGGGTGGCGGAGGAACACAGCCGGTGGGGGCCGGTGGTCCGGTCGACGACCCGTGCGGTGTTCTGTATGGGAACAATTAAGAGACGAGGAAGAAGAAGGGTTAGGAGACTAGGATCTTCATCCAACCGCCTGAATTGGTCGAGAGACAGCTGGGAGTTGCATTCTTAATGTGCTCTGGTTCATCTTGTGTGGGCACTGCGCAACCAACATTTTATTATCCAAAATCTGCTTGCTCTTCTTTACCATGTTCCTCTTCCGTTCTTCTATAATATGTACTCTCTCCGTTCCTAAATACAAGTCTTTGTATAGATTCCACCATGGACTACATATGGAGCAAAATGAGTGAATCTACACTCTAAAATGTATCTGGATACATATGTATGTGATCCATAGTGGAAATCTCTACCAAGACTTATATTTGGGAACGGAGGGAGTATGCTAGTAGTATAGTATGTTCCTTGTACTGAAGATGAGCAGGGACATTTGCAGTGTAGAGGTCTATACGGAAGGTTCTATGGACACTTTGAGCCTCTTTGATTTGTAGGATCTTGTAAACATAGGAATAGGATTTGTAGTGGCCTGCCCACTTGAATCCTATAAGAATAGCAAGGAAATGCGCGGAGCTGTGTCGCCTTTGAGAGTTACACTGATATTAATGACCGCACCTTCACTTGAAGAGAGCTGGTATCGGAAGCCTTTCTAGCCGCATCGCAATACTAGCACATATATTCCAGCAAGTTCCACTTTGCTGATTTTACTCTGATGCTTAAGGTTTTCCCGTGATATCTACACTATGATCTATGTAGCTGCTTTGTGTCGCACTAGCAGCAGTCCACTCTTGAAGCTAAACACGGCAATGACTTATAGAATTGGCACCAAGGCATTGAGTGCCATTCTGGATGCAATGAAACTCATACGCTCCCCACCTATTGACTCTTGTTCAGAATATGATCCTAATGACTATTCTAACCTCGAGGAGTCAAAGGCAGATGGCATGTCCTGTTCACCCATCAAGGTGCATGTTCTAATTTGGCAATGTTTTATTGTGCGGGTATCTTGCATATGTTGTCTTGCATTTCTTCTACTTTGTTGCATCGCCATCTGCTTAGTTTACTCATCATATATGTCGAGATGCCATTCCCATCCATTATCAATACATATTCCATCTGTCATCATACCATGTTTTTCCACTCAAATGTTGTTCGTGTGCACCAAACATCAAAAAGGAAGAGGGTGATTGCCGAACCTGAAGGAGCACCAGCAAATTCCTTGAAAAATGTGGTGGTGCCGGAGAAATCAGATAGCACCCCACTTATATTGGCTGTACAACCAGTGACACAAAACGTAGGACCAACTCCAGCAGACTGTACCCATACTTCACTGGCCACACCACTAGCCCCACCACACAGGACCTCCGACTCAAAGAAAAGGTATACCGATTTCATTTGCCATAGCACCAGCTGTACCACCGAAAAATCCCACTCCAAAGAAAAAGTATATCAAGTCCACCTGAAGACTTATCCCAAGCTGCAGAGACGGCCAATTCTCGCAGATTGGAACCCAATTCCATTTAGTCCCAGTTTAAAAGACAATGCTTTCAATGTTGTTAGGGACTACGTGCATATATTCCCATCATGGGAAGATTATTGTGAAGACAAACACCATTTTCACATCTTCCTGTCCAACTTACGTGTAAGTGCTATAATTCATGGTTATTATTTTCCTGTTTTCTGCTGATTGAACACATCAATGATTTACATTACATTGTTGTAACTAGGCGAGGGTCAATCTGGATAGTCATGACGAGCAAAGCTAGCTTGTGCTTTTCAAGGAAGCATTGCAGCAGTATCGGTAATACATGAGGAAATCACACTTTGGTGGCAAGTCTATAAACGAATTTCCGGTGAAGTCTCCTGTGCTAAATTTAGAAGACATTGAATGGAAAAACCTTGTTATGCACTGGTCTCGTTTCGAGGATGAGGTACTGTCTATGAAATCACATGACAATTTGAACTTCTACTTTTCCGCATGTGCCTTACGGATCTTTTTTGCAGGAAATCTGCTCGAAGAAGAACTCCGGTTTGAAAAGAACGACAAGATATCGCAAATATGCTGCCCGCTGCTTTGCTCTTGTTAGTACCTGTTGTCTGTATCACTGCACTGCATACATACCTGGTTCATTATGTGACAGCAGTATGCATGATAGCTTGCTTATCAATTGTTCGTTCCAAATTATCTGATCTGTATGAATGGTTACATTAGTGTAGAATATATCCAATGCCAATGTTTTTTTTAGCTCTGCATTGTTCTTGTAAGCACATGCTGTCCTTTATCAGTGTACTTATAATGACCGGTAGTTATTCATGTACCATCACTCTGCAGCTTATTTTCCTTTGCCCTCCATTTTCTACACATCAGATCTATATTTACTCTTACCATAAGGTTGGTACTGAAGAAGTTTAGATGTGCATTGCTCTTGGCTGTACCTTTTGCCTCAGATCGCTGCACTTACATTTATAGCTACTTGGTTATGTAGCATCACTCTTCATCTTATCTTAAATATTCTCCATTTTTCGTATATTATCACATCTATATTTACTCTTAACAAAATGTAGAATAAAGGCAATGCTTTTGAAGAAGATTCTGTGGTAAACTTCTTGAATTGCCCCCCCCCCCCATCAGCATGGACAAGGCCTTTATAGAGCCTGTATTCACCAATAAGGTAAGTTTGTCCATCTGAAGCTTTCAAACTTTTTTGTATATATTTGGGTAGGAATGACTGCAACAACTGTTTATTTTTGGTGTTTGCATCAAATTGCTTATTTAAAGTTTATTATGTAGTTCATAAACAAAAGTTTGTCCTTCCTCAATTTAAGTTTTCAGTTGTACAACCAAGTTCCTTCTTCATACCATGTAAATTAAACTATCTGAGCAAGTGATCTTCTTTTGCACTTTGCATGTATGCTTCATTCTTCATCCGTAATCCAGTGGTGTGGTGAACCTACCCACTACAGCACAATGTCATATTCTGCAATGTCTTAACTATGAACAATGTCATATCATTCTACTATTATTCAAACCGTCTCTTTATTTGCCAATTTGAAATGGTATGAATTGACAGCACACTAACCATTGATACTTATGAGTTCTTGATCTGTAATCTAGTGTTGTCGTGAAGCTGCCAACTCCTTCACAATGTCATTTCCTGCCATGTCTTGACCTGAACAATACCATATTGTGTTAATGCAATTTTAAACTGTGTCACTTTATTCACAAGAAGAAATGTGATGAATTGTCAAGACCGATACTTTTACGTGAAAAACCTGTCATATGTCCGCTTGTTTATCTTTCGGAGTGAGGAAGATATAAGTGTTGAACAAGCGCAGCCTCATCATCTTGCTCATTTGCTTGCATCGCAGCTCTTCAAATAGGCTAACCTTTTCTTGAACTCTATTGAAGTCTTTGTCGGTTTTGTATATTATTTTATCGGCGTGTTTATTTGCACTGGTGGCGATCTTTGATGCCCAGTGTATGTAATCTGCTGTCTGCTTGTGCTTTATTATCATAGTGGCGAACTTTAATGCCCAGTGGATGTAATATGCCGTAATTTCTATATTGTATAGTCTAGGTTTTTTCTTATTCACGATGCTGCAGTTATTTTACTGTATATATATCCCGTCTTCGCAGTAAACCGGCCAAACCGTAATATTACGGTACATAATCGGGCCGTCATGCAATCACGATCCTTGTTTGGCCCAATCAGATATCGGCTGCGAGCAGGCCGGATGCAAATCGGGCCGTAGTTAGGCCCAACTATATGTCGGGCTTTTAACAGCCGAAATTAATATAGGGCCGAAATGTTAAACAGGCCCTTAACAGGCCTAAACTAACATCAGGCTGAATTACTAAGTGGGCCTTTAGCAAGTGGGCCCAAAAGCATAGTGTCCAGTTGCCGGGCCGAATTTGATATGGGCCATTATTGAGCCCAAAGTCTCTTAAAGGGCCGGACCTAATCTCGGCCATAATTTGGCCCAGAACATGGTAGGCTTATAACGGGCCGGATCTCATATGGGCCGCTTTTAGGCCCGGAATGTGGCAGGCCATTAATGGACCGGATCAGATATGGGCCGGCATTTTTGGCCCAAAACATGGCAGCCAGTTAATGGGCCGGCCTACTAGGGTCCTCAAAATCTTGTGGGCCTACAGCTGGGCCGGCCCATTAATGTCGGCGAAATCTCATGGGCCTTTAGCTAGGCCGGCCCATTATGATCCGTAAGAATCTTGTGGGCCTTTTACCGGCCGCCCATTATAGCACACAAAATCTTGTGGGCCTTTTCTTTGGTCGGCCCATTATGGCCCGCAAAATCTTGTGGGCCTTTACCGGCCGCCCATTATGGCTCGCAAAATATCGTGGGCCTTTAGTCGGCCGCCCATTATGGTCCGCAAAATCTTGTGGGCCTTTTAGTTGGGCCGCCCATTATGGTCCGCAAAACTAGTGGGTTTTAATTGGGCCGCCCAATTCAACTTGTTGGGCCGTGCCACGTGTCGACATATCATAGGCGCCTTCTGTCCAATGAGTGGATGACATCTGTCCCAGCGGTGAGCCGGCACGTGTTTCCTCCAGCCAATGATGATTTTACACGTGGAAAATCCCCATTGGTCGGGGCTGTTAACGGGTTATCGCATGCAAAACCCGACTTGATAGCTTAATGGCGTTCCGTTACGGTGGATGCCACGTGTCTGTCACCCTTGACGAAAAGCACTTCGCGGATCGCGATTTATCATCATGGAAGTGGACACTTCCGTGATGATAATTTTCATAATGTCATGGAACACTTCTACGACGACACGGTATGACTATCTTGATTCTGTCATAAATTTGTCTTGGATGTACATGCATGACAAAAAACGCGACCTACTGTGACAAACACGTATCATCATGGAAGTGTATTTTTTTTCTAGTGAATGGGAATGAAATTCAAATATCTAGGCGTCGTGGCACGGCCGAAAAGATTGAGAAACTTGGTTTTTTAATCTGTGTAAATCCAAAACACGCCTGAAAATCATGAAACTTGGCATGGTGTCATGACATGGCACCAACATGTTTGAGTAAATTTTTTGGCCGAATTGGGACAAGATTTGGTGTAAGCTTCTTGCAAACCGGACCTTCCCTCAAGAAGGCTCTTGGTTCCGAGAGGGAAGCTGTCACCTCCATGTGCGAAACGACATACGTACAATGCTTTCTCCCGCCTAAATTTTTTACACTGGCAGATTAGACAAAATAGAAGTATCATGCTAAATTTTGGAATTATTCCGGGTTCGTCTGGCCTTTTATACATTAATTGAGTTTATGGGCATTTAATGTGCATAATTCAAATTTGAACTACAAGCAAATGCTCCAGTGCACCAAAGTTGGTTGAAAATTCACATATTTGTCTGTGGGTGAATTTATAGGTCCCATGCAAGAAATGGGAATGAAATTCAAACATCTGGGCGTTGTGGCTCGGCCGGAAAGATTGATAAACTTGGTTTTTTAATTCCTGGAAATACAAACACGTCTGAAAATCATGAAACTTGGCATGGTGTCATGACATGGCACCAACATGGTGCGGTAATTTTTTTGGCTGAATTGGGACAAGCTTTGGTGTAAGCTTCTTGCAAACCGGAGCTTCCCTCAAGAAGGCTCGTGGTTCCGAGAGGGAACGTGTCACCTCCGTCGGCGAACCGACATACATACACTTTCTTCTCCCACCTTAATATTTTTACACAGGCAGATTAGACCAAATAGAAGGATCGTGCAAATTTTTGGAATTAGTCCGAGTTCATTTGGCCTTTTTTATATATTAATTGAGTTTTTGCACATTTGATGTGCATAATTCAAATTTGAACTACAAGCACATGCTCAAGTGCACCAAAGTTGTTTGAAAAATCACATGTGTGTCCTTGGGTGAATTTCAAGGTCCCATGCAAGAGATGGGAGTGAAATTCAAACATCTGGGCGTCGTGCCTCGTTTGGAAAGATTGAGAAACTTGGTTTTTTAATTCCTGTAAATCAAAAACACGCCTGAAAATCATGAAACTTGGCATGGTGTCATGACATTGCACCAACATGCTGCGATATTTTTTTTGGCCGAATTGGGACAACTTTGGTGCAAGCTTCTTGCAAACCGGAGCTTTCCTCAAGAAGGCTCGTGGTTTTAAGAGGGGACGTGCCACTGCTACCTCTTGAGCACTTCGTTGGATTTCCCCGAAGACGAGAGGATGATGCAGCAAAGTAGCGTAAGTATTTCCCTCAGTTTTTGAGAACTAAGTTATCAATCCAGTAGGAGGCCACGCACAAGTCTCTCGTACCTGCACAAAATGATAGCTCCTCGCAACCAAAACGATTAGGGGTTGTCAATCCCTTCACGGTAACTTACGAGAGTGAGATCTGATAGAGATGATAAATAATATTTTTGGTATTTTTGATATAGAGATGCAAAGTGAAAAGTAAAAGGAAAAGTAAAAACAAAGTAAGTATTAAAGTGATGGAGATTGATATGATGAGAATAGACCCGGGGCCATAGGTTTCACTAGTGGCTTCTCTCAAGAGCATAAGTATTCTACGGTGGGTGAACAAATTACTGTTGAGCAATTGACAGAATTGAGCATAGTTATGAGTATATCTAGGTATGATCATGTATATAGGCATCACGTCCGAGACAAGTAGACCGAAACGATTCTGCATCTACTACTATTACTCCACTCATCGACCGCTATCCAGCATGCATCTAGAGTATTAAGTTAAAAACAGAGTAACGCCTTAAGCAAGATGAAATGATGTAGAGGGATAAATTCATGCAATATGATAAAAACCCCATCTTGTTATCCTCGATGGCAACAATACAATACGTCCCTTGCAACCCTTTACATCCTTTGGGTAAGGACACATAAGATTGAACCGAAAGCTAATCACTTCTCCCATTGCAAGAACTACCAATCTAGTTGGCCAAACCAAACGGATAATTCGAAGAGACTTGCAAAGATAACCAATCATACGTAAAAGAATTCAGAGAAGATTCAAATATTATTCATAGATAATCTGGATCATAAACCCACAATTCATCGGTCTCAACAAACACACCGCAAAAAGAAGATTACATCGAATAGATCTCCACGAGAGAGGGGGAGAACATTGTATTGAGAAAAAGAGAGAAGAAGCCATCTAGCTACTAGCTATGGACCAGAAGGTCTAAAGTAATCTACTCACACTTCATCGGAGGGGCTATGGTGATGATGTAGAAGCCCTCCGTGGTGGATGCCCCCTTCGGCGGAACTCCGGAACAGGCCCCAAGATGGGATCTCGTGGATACAGGAAGTTGCGGCGGTGGAATTAGGTTTTTGGCTCCTGTTCCGATCGTTTGGGGGTACGTAGGTATATATAGGAGGAAGGAGTACGTCGGTGGAGCAACAGGGGGCCCACGAGGCAGGGGGCGCGCCCTAGGGGGGGCGCCCCCCACCCTCGTGACCACCTCTTTTGTTCCTTGGAGTAGGGTCCAAGTCCCCTGGATCACGTTCGGTGAGAAAATCACGTTCCCGAAGGTTTCATTCCGTTTGGACTCCGTTTGATATTTCGTTTCTTCGAAACACTAAAATAGGCAAAAAAAAACAGCAATTCTCGGCTGGGCCTCCGCTTAATAGGTTAGTCCCAAAAATAATATAAAAGTGGAAAATAAAGCCCAATGTAGTCCAAAACAGTAGATAAAGTAGCATGGAGCAATAAACAATTATAGATACCTTGGAGACGTATCAGTCACCTCCATGTGCGAAACGACATACGTACACTGGCTTCTCCCGCCTGAACTTTTTTACACACGCAAATTAGACCAAATAGAAGTATCATGCTAAATTTTGGAATTATTACGGGTTTATTTGGCCTTTTTATAAATTAATTTATCTGCACATTCAATGTGCATAATTCAAATTTGAACTACAAGCACATGCTCCAGTGCACCAAAGATGTTTGAAAAATCACATGTGTGTCCTTGGGAGAATTTATAGGTCCCATGCAAGAAATGGGAATGAAATTCAAACATCTGGGTGTCGTGGCTCGGCGGGAAAGATTGAGAAACTTGGGTTTTTAATTCCTACAAATCCAGAACACGCCTGAAAATCATGAAACTTGGCATGGTGTCATGACATGGCACCAACATGTTGTGGTATTGTTTTTGGCTGAATTGGGACAAGCTTTGGTGTATGCTTCTTGCAAACCGAAACTTCCCTCAAGAAGGCTCGTGGTTCCGAGAGGGAACGTGTCACCTCCGTGTGCGAACCGACATACATACACTTTCTTCTCCCACCTTAATATTTTTACACAGGAAGATTAGACCAAATAGAAGAATCGTGCAAAATTTTGGAATTATTCTGGGTTCATTTGGCCTTTTTATACATTAATTGAGTTTCTGCACATTTAATGTGCATAATTCAAATTTGAACTACAAGCACATGCTCAAGTGCACCAAAGTTGTTTGAAAAATCACATGTGTGTCCTTGGGTGAATTTCTAGGTCCCATGCAAGAGATGGGAGTGAAATTCAAACATCTGGGCGTCGTGCCTCATCCGGAAAGATTGAGATACTTGGTTTTTTAATTCCTGTAAATCCAAAACACGCCTGAAAATCATGAAACTTGGCATGGTGTAAGCTTCTTGCAAACTGGAGCTTTCCTCAAGAAGGCTCGTGGTTTCGAGAGGGAACATGTCACCTCCGTGTGCGAAATGACATACGTACACTGCCTTCTCCCACCTTAATTTTTTACACACCCAGATTAGACCTAATAGAAGTATCGTGCTAAATTTTCGAATTATTCCGGGTTCATTTGGCCTTTATTTTACATTAATTGAGTTTCTGCGCATTTAGTGTGCATAATTCAAATTTGAACTACAAGCACAGGCTCCAGTGCACCAAAGTTGTTTGAAAAATCACATGTGTGTCCTTGGGTGATTTTCTAGGTCCCATGCAAGAGATGGGAGTGAAATTCACACATCTGGGCATCGTAGCTCGGCAGTAAAGATTGAGAAACTTGGTTTTTTTAATTCCTGTAAATCCCAAACACGCCTGAAAATCATGAAACATGGCATGGTGTCATGACATGGCACCATCAGGTTGCGGTAAATTTGTTGGCCGAATTGGGACAAGCTTTGGTGTAAGCTTCTTGCAAACCGGGGCTTCCCTCAAGAAGGCTCGTGGTTCCGAGAGGGAATGTGCCACCTCCGTGTGCGAAATGATATACGTACACTGCCTTCTCCCGCCTTAATTTTTTAACACACGCAGATTAGACCAAATAGAAGTATCGTGCTAAATTTTGGAATTATTCCGGGTTCGTTTGGCCTTTTTTATACATTAATTGAGTTTCTACGCATTTAATGTGCATAATTCAAATTTGAACTACAAGCACAGGCTCCAGTGCACCAAAGTTGTTTGAAAAACCACATGTGTGTCCTTGGTTTAATTTCTAGGTCCTATGCAAGAGATGGGAATGAAATTCAAACATCTGGGCATCGTGGCTCGGCCGGAAAGATTGTGAAACTTGGGTTTTTAATTCCTGTAAATCCAAAACACGCCTGAAAATCATAAAACTTGGCATGGTGCCATGACATGGCACCAGCATGTTGTGGTAATTTTTCTATCTGATTTGCCAACGCACACACATTAACAATCGACAAAGTCATTGTCGGCGTCCTGGGAACGGAGGTACCCAGACTTGCCTACCTGCGCCCCAGGGCGTGGCTCCTCCAGCGGCCTGGTATGGCCCGTCTTCATCAACAACCACTCAAGACCCTCGCGAGGGGCCAAGCCTCGCGAGGCGGACAACGCAATACCTCCTCAGGTGCGGCTTCCCTAGGCTGGCTCCCCAGGAGCGGAGATATCTATGGAAGGGGTACCTCGCGAGGTTCACATGAAGTGAGCCATGATGAGCAAGGCCAGGTGGGCGCCAATGGGGATAGTGTACCCATTGCATCTTTGGTGCTAAAGGGGCAAGCTCAGGCGAGGAGTCCTGAGGCATCAGGAAAGGGTTTCAATATTGGTGCAACGAGACCAAGACCAGCAGGAAGGCAGGATGGAGGTCACTACGGAGCCCACGACGGCGTCACCACTAGATCCTTTGGCAGGCGGAGACCACCTTTTGTCAGGATAACTTGTACTAGTTGTCCCCCTTCAAACTGGCCGTTGTGGGGTCCCTTCCCGCCTAATATTTGGGAAGAGGACCCGGGCCTCTATAAGTAGGACTAGCCGCCACCATAGGAGGGGACGGATCATTCAGACCATCCTCAGCACACAAGCTCATCGAGCGCAAGAACACCGCTCCTCAGGAGTATGTTCTTCCCTTGTACTTGTTCATCCTCAGCCTGCAAGGCCAGCCAACACACCACACTGTTGTAGGGTATTACACCGCAACGGTGTCCCAAACCAGTATATACTCCCGTGTCTCTTGCTCTTTGGGTTCGTCGAGTCAAGCCTTGAGATCGTTGCGAGAGCGAGCTAGAGAGAGAGAGAGAGAGATCTTCGTGTGCACCCCAGTGTTCGAACCTCAAGGGTTTGCCAGAACCCAGAATCCGACATTTGGCGCGCCGGGTAGGGGTGCACCGAAGTGCCGCTCCTCCGCCGGCTCCGCTTGTCCGTTCGGTCCCCATGGTCGGCGCTGCTCCACCGACTGGGTCGACGGGCGACCATGACGGTGCCAGGGGGCTCAGGGCCCTCACACCCACCTTACGACGGGTGCGGTGGCCGCCCAAGTTCAGGCCGAGGATGCCGCCCCGCTTCAACGGCACGGCAGATCCGTCAACCTTCCTGCTGGCTTATGAGGAGGCCGTCCTGGAGGCAGGAGGCGATGACAAGTTCATGGCTAACTGGTTTACCATGGCCTTTGCTGGCGCGCCGCGCGCCTGGCTGCTCAACTTGCCAGGATCCTCTGTGGCTTCTTGGGGAGAGCTGCGCAGCCTCTTCATCACACGCTTCGCGGCACCGACGCTTGTCGCCGTTGCGGCCCTCCTCGGCGGCTCGCAAGTGCCACCCACGGACTGCCACGTCAAGCAGTTCTTCCGCAAGGTCGGCGCCGCCTCTGTGCAGCAGGGAGCCCCTCCAGGATGGGCGGCGCCCAAGGCCGACCTCACCTTTGATTCAAGGGATCACCCCGCTGATACGTCTCCAACGTATCTATAATTTTGATTGTTCCATGCTATTATATTATCAGTTTTGGATGTTTAATGGTCTTTAATATACTATTTTATATTATTTTTGGGACTAACCTATTAACCGAAGGCCCAGTGCAAATTGCTGTTTTTTTGCCTATTTCAATGTTTCGCAGAAAAGGAATATCAAACGGAATCCAAACGGAATGAAACCTTTGCGAGGATCTTTTTTGGAACAAACGCAATCGAGGTGACTTGGAATGGAAGTCAAGGAAGCAACAAGGCGGCCACGAGGCAGGTGGTCGCGTCCAGGGGGTTAGGCGCGCTTCCCACCCTCATGGGCCCCTTGTAGCTCCACCAACCTACTTCTTTTGCCTATATATACTCTTATACCCTGAAAACATCCAGGGGAGCCACGAAACCACTTTTCCACTGCCGCAACCTTCTGTACCCGTGAGATCCCATCTTGGGGCCTTTTCCGGCGATCTTCCGGAGATGGATTTGATCACGGAGGGCTTCTACATCAACACCATAGACTCTCCGGTGATGTGTGAGTAGTTTACCACAGACCTTCGGGTCCATAGTTATTAGCTAGAAGGCTTCTTCTCTCTCTTTGGTTCTCAATACAAAGTTCTCCTCGATGTTCTTGGAGATCTATTCGATGTAATACTTTTTGCGGTGTGTTTGCCGAGATCCGATGAATTGTGGGTTTATGATTAAGATTATCTATGAACAATATTTGATTCTTCTCTGAATTCTTATATGCATGATTTGATATCTTTGCAAGTCTCTTCGAATTATCGGTTTAGTTTGGCCTACTAGATTGATCTTTCTTTCAATGGGAGAAGTGCTTAGCTTTGGGTTCAATCTTGCGGTGCTCGATCCCAGTGATAGAAAGGGAACCAACACGTATTGTATTGTTGCCATCGAGGATAAAAAGATGGGGTTTCTATCATATTGCTTGAGTTTATCCCTCTACATCATGTCATCCTGCCTAATGCGTTACTCTGTTCTTATGAACTTAATACTGTAGATGCATGCCGGATAACGATCGATGTGTGGAGTAATAGTAGTAGATGTAGAATTGTTTCGGTCTACTTGACACAGACGTGATGCCTATGTTCATGATCATGCCTAGATATTCTCATAATTATTCGCTTTCTATAAATTGCTCGGCAGTAATTTTTTCACCCACCGTAATTTACGCTATCTTGAGAGAAGCCACTAGTGAAACCTATGGCCCTCGGGTCTATTTCACATCATATTAGTTTCCCGTCAACTAGCTATTTATGTCGCCGTTTGTTTTGCAATCTTTACTTTTCAATCCATACAAAAGAAGTACCAAAAATATTTACCTTATTACCTTTATCATATCTCACTTTTGCAAGTGGCCGTGGAGGGATTGACAACCCCTTTATCGCGTTGGTTGCAAGGTTCTTGATTGTTTGTGCAGGTACTAGGAGATTTGCATGTAGTCTCCTACTGGATTGATAACTTGGTTCTCAAAAACTGAGGGAAATACTTACGCTACTTTGCTGCATCACCCTTTCCTCTTCAAGGGAAAACCAACGCTTGCTCAAGAGGTAGCAAGAAGGATTTTTGGCGCCGTTGTCGGGGAGATCTACGCTCAAGTCAAGACATACCAAGTACCCATCACAAACTTTTATCCCTCGCATTACATTATTTGCTATTTGCCTCTCGTTTTCCTCTCCCCCACTTCACCATTGCCGTTTTATTCGCCATTTTCCGTCCGTTTCTTTCCGCTTGCTTCTAGTGTGCCCGTTTTGCTTTGATGGCTCTACCAAAAAGAGTTGATCCTCACCTTAGAAGGTTGGAAGAAATTGAAAACAATGTTAGAAGCTTTATGTCTTTGCAATTTGAGCATAACAATTTCTTCAGAAACGAGCTTAAAGAACAGAAAAGTTTTATGGAGTACATGAATAAACAGCTCGATGATATGTCTAAGGAAATTTATAGTTTGAAATTTCAATTTGCTCATCTTGAAAACTTAATAGCCCAAATTTCGGATAAGCAAGCCACCTTAGTTAGTAAGATGGCCGCTAAACCGGAAGATCTAGATGATAATAATAATAATAATAATAATAATAATAATAATGAAGATCTAAAAGTGATTGATGTGTCTCCTATTAAATCTGTTTCCAATATGAATCTTGATAAAGATGGGATTGGAGATGAGTCAACTTTAGGTAAAAGGCATCCCAATCATTCGGAGTTTTTAGATCTTGATGCAAAAATTAATAAAAGTAGGATTGAAGAGGTCAAAACTTTACATAGCAATGAACCCACTATTTTGGATTTGAAGGAATTTAATAATGATAATTGCTCTTTGATAGATTGTATTTTCTTGTTGCAATCCGTGTTAAATTCTCGTTATGCTTATGATCAAAATAAGGCATTTACTAAATATATCGTTGATGCTTTAGTGCAATCTTATGAAGAAATGCTTGAATTAGAAATTTCTATCCCTAGAAAACTTTATGATGAGTGGGAACCTACTATTAAAATAAAGATTAAAGATCATGAATGCTATGCTTTATGTGATTTGGGTGCTAGTGTTTCCACGATTCCCAAAACTTTGTGTGATGTGTTAGGTTTCACTACTAGGGAAAAGCATATACACAGAATCTTACCAGCAGCGCTCCACAAAATACCACGCTGCTGCTACTTAGCAGCAGCGCGTGTTAGAGAAACGCTCTGCAGACAGGAAAATAGCAGTAGCGCGTCCACCACAAACAGCGCTACTGCTATAATTGCCATGACCTCTCCCCCCCCCCCCCCCCGCTAGTTATAGAAGTAGCGCACTATCTTGAACTGGCGCTACTTCTATAGAAGTTAGCAGCAGCGCTTATAGAAAAACCGCCATCGCTAAGATCAGCCCACAAGTTTAGTCCCACCTCGCCCGTGAATGTGGTGTTTACCACCTTAAATATGTTATTTCTGAAACTACCACAACCAGTTGGTCTTCACCGAACTCTATGTGTAAAATTTGTGGTCAAGATATGAGTCCTCTCCGGTTCCTACCGGATAGGACTCATATTGACAATTCAGATTGTACACAAAAAGATCATTGATGGCCAATGTATTTTTTGCATTGACGTATTTTTTGTATAGTTACACTTAGCTAGCGGTTTATGTGCAAGGCGCTGCTGCTATTCAGATTAGCTGTAGCGCATTTTGGCAAACGCGCTACAACTATCCCTACCTTATCCCCACGCGCACGACCGGCCCTCGCTCACACTCTCACTCTCGCCCCTCGTGCCGATAACAAGTAAATCGTCATGCGTCGCCGCCGCCGCCTTTCGTCAAATCCGCCGAGGTACTCCTCCTTCCGTCCCTCCTCCCTCCTCCTCGCACATCCTCCCTCCGCTGCCGCCTCCTCCTCCTCCTCCGCAGCAGCCTCCTCCCACCGCCCTCGACCTGCCGCCCCTAGCTACCTCTCCGTCCGCCCCACCCCTGCCACTACTTAGTACTAGATTTAGTAGTTGTAGATGTTAATATAGGGTTCATAGCTATGACTAGATGTTGCTTAGTTAGTACTAGATTTTTAGTAGTAGTAGATGTTAATTACTAGTAGTGATGGTACTAGTTAACTAGATGTTGCTTAGTTAGTACTAGATTTTTAGTTGTAGTTGAACTAGTTTACTAAGTAAATTAATATAACTAGTTGAACTACTTTATTTTTAGAAAGAACTAGTTTTTTTCTATTTATAGTAAGTTTATATTTAGTAAGAACTAGTTGAATTAATAAAACTAGTTGAACATGTCATATTTGTTGTTATTTTTTAGTTTAAGCAATTATTCGGGATGTATTAGTGATAACTTATATGGTTTCTCAGGTGACCACCGTCGTCCCCATCACCGACCCCCTCCGACATCCCCGCCGTCGTCCCCGTCACCGACCCCCTCCTACATCCCCGCCGTCGTCCCCATCACTGACCCCCTCCGACATCCCCGCCGTCGTCCCCGTCACCGACCCCCTCCGACATCCCCTCCGTTGTCCCAGTCACCGACCCCCTCCGACATCGAGGTGGGACTAGCCAAATGTCCTTGTATATCTTTTGTTGTTGCTCAAATAGGATATGTGTTTTCCCAAGTGGCCGTTCATGTTCAGTTTACATCTCCGAGTGGCCTATGTTTTGCCGGAGTGTTGATTAATTTCCGTTCCGGCAAATTTCAGGCGCTCGATATGTCCTTTTTTAGCAAAGGTCATGCCGGATTTTTTCGTGAATTCTGGCATGACTTGTGCTAGAATATGTACAAGTTTAATTTTTGAATTATGAACGTAGGAAATGTCGTACTCAGATGACTACAGTCTCCCGGGGGAGTGTAGTTGGTGCCACGACGATCGAGGTATGTGCGATAGGTTCGTTCAGCTGGACGAAGATCGGCGCTTCAGCATTAAGCTCGAGGAGACCTTCGATTGTGAAACGGTACGCAACAACGACAAGTATTTTTTTCGTAATTAAGCATGACTTCAACTATTTCAACGTCTAATTTTCATATTTTACAATTCGACTAGCTTATCCCATGCCATGCAAGACGCTATGTCTTGGAGAGGATGGGTTCTGAAGACCATGAAAATTTCGAAACAAAGAAAATACACCTAAGGACCCATCATGATATGGATTTTGAAGTAAATCTGTGCAATGCTCAGAGCGTAACCCATTTTGGTTGCCAAAATTGGGAAGCACTTTGCAAAATGTATGGTTTTTTTGAGGGTATGATTGTAACCATGGATCTTGGTGATCCTGACATCGAGCAAGACAATATGGACATTTGGGTCCTTGTTGATACACTTCGGATTTTACCGCTATGTGAGTTTCTCAAACATAGTTATTAACTAATTTATATTGTTTATTTCAAAATTGTTGATAGCTTATTTCCATTGACAGCTTATTTTGATTCTTCAAAGACTGTGCGGAAGATGGTAGATAAAACCCACTACACCGATGGCACCGAATTAACGTATAAGGAGAATAATCATCTGATCGCATTTTGTACTCTTCTTGAGAATTAAAATAACTATTATCGAACTCCTCCAAATTATGGTGAATACATGCCACTAGTGCATGTGTTGAACCACAGTAACTTCTCTGGTGATACCCTGGTAAGATTTTTTACTATTACGACATCCGTGCATCTTTTGCATACTTAGGGGCTATCTTGTTTTTTGCTATTTTACCTTAGAAAATGTAGTAGGTCTTAATCGAATGTAGTAGGTCCTATGAGGTGCAATATGTTTATTATGTGGTAATGTGTTAGAGTTGATAATGAAGAGTACTTGTGATTAGACTAGTGACCAATTTGCTATGTGATGTCATTGATGAAAACGATGATCTTGAGGAGGTGTTATATGACAATTATGTATTATGATGATAAGTTGTTAATGATATGATGATGATGATGATATTATTAGATCATTGGGTGAAAGAACCGCGGATTAGTTTCAAGTGGATGGACATCCACTTGAAACTAATCTGCGGTTCTTTCCCCCCGTGATGTAATAACTCATTATGATGTAAAAACAATCTCTAAATTCCTGTTGTATGAAAACTTGTGTAAAGGTGTATGAATACAACATGAAATAAAAAAGAAACAAAATACTAAATAATAGTAGTAGCGCGGGAAAGGTGAAGCGCTACTACTAATTACCAGTAGCGCGGTTCTAAAGAAGCGCTACTACTAAGTCAATTTATCAGTAGTGTGGGTCCAGGCGCTATATTGCTAAGCATTACTTGTAGCGCCTTATCAGTAGCGCTCCTGCCCGCGCTTTTGATAGGCCTAAAACCTGCGCTGCTGCTAGGCTTTTCCCTAGTAGTGTTTCCGTGAATTTGATGATTGTTCTTTAAATTTGGATCTTGCGGATTCCACCATTAAGAAACCTATGGGAAGGATTAATGATGTTCTTATTGTTGCAAATAGGAATTATGTGCCCGTAGATTTGATTGTTCTTGATATCCAATTATTCTTGGTAGACCTTTCCTTAGAACGATCGGTGCAATTATTGACATGAAAGAAGGAAATATTAGATTCCAATTTCCGTTAAGGAAAGGCATGGAACACTTTCATAGAAAGAAATTAAAATTACCTTATGAATCTATGATGAGAGACACATATGGATTGCATACCAAAGATGATAACACCTAGATCTATTCTTGTTTTTATGCCTAGATAGGAGCGTTAAACGATAGCGCTTGTGGGACGCAACCCAATTTTATTTTTGTTCCTTGTTTTTTTGTTCCTGTTTAGTAATAAATAATCCATCTAGCTTCTGTTTAGATGTGTTTCATGTTCTAATTAGTGTTTGTGCCAAGTAGAACCTTTGGGAATACTTGCGTGAAGTCTTTCCGATGTTGCTGTAAAAAAACAGAAACTTTAGCGCTGACGAGATTTGCTGCCATTTTTTACTTGAGAGATCTTTTAGGTTGAATCTTTTTGAAGATGATTAATAGACAAACTCCTCGCGTTCACTAATTTATTTCTGAATTTTTGGAGTTCCAGAAGTATTCGTTTGACGCAGATCACTACAGACTGTTCTGTTTTTGACAGATTCTGTTTTTCGTGTGTTGTTTGCTTATTTTGATGAATCTATGGCTAGTATCGGGGGGTATCAACCATAAAAAAGTTGTAATACAGTAGTTTTAACACCAATATAAATAAATAATGAGTTCATTACAGTACCTTAAATTGATGGTTTGTTTTCTTACACTAACGGAGCTCATGAGATTTTCTGTTTAAGTTTTGTGTTGTGAAGTTTTCATGTTTTTTGGGTAAAGATTTGATGGATTTTAAAATAAGGAGTGGCAAGAGCCTAAGCTTGGGGATGCCCAAGGCACCCCAAGGTAAAATTCAAGGACAACCAATAGCCTAAGCTTGGGGATTCCCCGGAAGGCATCCCCTCTTTCTTCTTCGTCTATCGGTAACTTTACTTGAGGCTATATTTTCATTCACCACATGATATGTGTCGGGGCAGGCTGATCTGACCCACGAACACCTATGGGACCGGCGGACCGAGCCCCTTTCGGTTTGGCGGGGGGCGGAGGTCGCACGAAGAGCAGATCGGGGCGAAGCACACGAGCGGTTTACCCAGCTTCGGAGCTCTCCGGAGAGATAACACTGCTACTGCTGCATGTCTGAGTGTATTGGGTTCTTGCTCAGGAGTGCTGAGTGCTACAGTACACACAAGCTGCTAACGAGACCGAGCGTGAGGTCGAGCCCTCCTCTACGTTGCGCATGGGCCTCCTTTTATATGCTAAAGGGGTCTCCGACAGATGGCAACGTAGATAAGGGTAAAAATGGAAAAGGAGTGGTTGGTACAGCTACTTGCACAGTGTATCATACCTAACCCTGATGGCAGGGGACTAAAGCATTAAATGCCCGTCTACATCGCCCTAACAGTGCAGAAAGGGACCGTCAGGGGCGCCACCGCTTGCCACGATGGCAATCTTGTCAGTGACGCTTGCCACCGCGCTCCGCTGGTCAAGACGGCTTCTTGCCACGCTACCTGGAAAGGTCCTGTGGCGACACGTTAGTGGATGTGCTGGAGCAGTCTGTGAGTGGTGGTCTGCCGCGGCAAGCGCCTTGCCGCGGTTGTTGTCTTGTCGCATCCGGAAGCTTGTCGCTCACCGGGCCTTCCCGGCAAGCTCCTCTTGCCGGGGCTGTCTCGTCGCGTCCGGAAGCTTGTCGCTCACCGGGCCTTCCCGGCAAGCTCCTCTTGCCGGGGCCTTGTCTCCTAGGTGCCTTGGGTGGCCTTCCCGGCAAGCTCCTCTTGCCAGGGCCTTGTCTCCTTGGCTTGAATACTTTGTTCTTGAATGGCTCCAAAGGAACCACGGAGGACCTTGGCGGTCACCCGTAAGCCTTGCCGCTGAGGGCTGCGTTGCCCGTGCACAAGTTCGGGATACTAGGGTACCCCTACTCTAGTACACCGGCAGAGCCTCGGCTGGGCCACACACGGTGCCGAAGCGCTGTTGGGCCAGGCCCAAAACAGGCATCGGCACGCTGCGTGGCCTGGGTTACGCCGTAACTCACCCGGACCCACCACGCCCTCCACAGGCACGCACGCGTCGAATGCGGCGTCGTGTGAGAGATCGTGGGTGGTTTCTTTATTCGGAAAGACGGAACATACGCCCCATCCCTCTTTATAAGCAGGGGAAACAGGGGCAGTTCGCCCATCTCGCCTGTTGCTGTCCAATCTCGAAAAACCCCCGCTGCTTCCCCCTTCTTCCCAAGGCTGAAGAGAGAGCAGCGCTCACTTCATCGCCACCCAAAGCATCACCAACGCCGTCGATCTCCCTCACCACCTCCGCCATGGCTCCGAAAGCCGACAAGGGGAAGGCCGTGAAGTCGGCCGAGGCGCAACGGCTTGTGGCGCTGCGGAAGGAGCGGGCAATCTTTCCCCCCCAGCTCGCCGCGAGGGGGCTGAGGGAGTACTACTACCTCTTCTGGTCGATGGAGATGCGAGCGCATCCGCGCACGAAGGTACTCCTAGCTGCTGCTTCGGAACTGGCTCCGAATGGGTACCCTTTCTTCATGCTGTTCTTTTACTGCGGGCTCTGCCCGCCTTTCTCTGAATTTTTCTGCGATATCATGAACACCTACGGGTTCCGCCTCCTTGACTACACCACCAATGCTATTCTGACCATTGCAGTTTTCGCACATCTCTGCGAAAACTTTGTCGGAGTCCATCCAAACGTAGCCCTTTTCCGCCACTTCTTTATGCCCCGAGTTGAGAG
The DNA here is from genome assembly GCA_021605145.1 of Aegilops bicornis. NCBI lineage: Eukaryota > Viridiplantae > Streptophyta > Magnoliopsida > Poales > Poaceae > Aegilops > Aegilops bicornis. The sequence continues at coordinate 192,101,107 of CM038672.1, read as the reverse complement.
AGGGGAGCCTCTTTCCGGTGGGATCGCCTGGATCTCGAGGACCGGCAAAAACGAAGCTTATCTGGAGGGAGAGCTCCGCAGCAAATGGGATGAGTGGAGAGCAGACTGGTGCTGGATTGTCGAGGAGAACCCGCAGCCGTTTACCGCCCAGCGCCAAACCTCAGTAGTGCGCGGCAACGATTGGAGCAATCTGGCCCCGGAAGACGCTAGGCTGAAGATTGCCGTCATCCGGATCCTACGCCTGAGGCTTGCCAGACTCACTGTAGGCGCCGTTGGCGCAGATTTCCTTCGTCGCCGCATCGCCCCCCTGCAGGAGAGGAGGAGACCCGCCTGGGAGTTCCGGAACGCGGCAGATATCATGAGGCTGCGCCCGGGCCTCAACTTCAATTTCACTGTCCTGGAACTGGACGGGATGCTCTTGGAGCTGTTCAAGCACGATCCTGAGCATCCCGGAGTGTTCAGGTTGCTGAAGAATGTCGTCCCGCTGTGCAACAATTCCTCGCACGACCGCATCCGTGCAATGATGCCGTTGTGCGACTCACATGGAATCGTTCCAACCTGGCAAGAGCCTGCAGATGACGTCGTGTGAGTGTTGTTTGACAGCCTGGTGGAAGTGTCGGTCCGCCCCGATGAACAGAAGAGCCTCACCCGCAACACCAACGATGATGAGATGCAGCGCATCGCCACCAGGCTGGAAGAGGCGGCGGGCCGCCGCTGGGCGAAGTTCGGATTCACCGTGGAGGAGGCAGAGGCAGACAGCGGCAAGCCTTGTCGAGCGAGGGGAGTTTGCCGGCGAGGAAGAGCTTGTCGGGCCTGAAGCTGAGTTGAGCGAGCCTGCCGAGGGAGCCTCCTCCCCTCCTACAGACAGCTTGCCGCGAGCGGAGCCCCCAGCTCCACCAAGAAGGCGTCTCCGCAAGGCTGGAGACGTAGCAGGGCGGCAGACGGGTCAACACCGCCGACCGCGCGACGCTGCGTTCCACCGCTGCAAGCACTGCTGCGGGAGCACCTCACGCCGCCGCGACAACCGGAGCGGGCCTCGCAGACCACCGCTTCGCTCCCGCCAAGCGGCCAAGGGAACCTACTCCTCCGCTTCGTCATACTGGAGGCGAGCCAGAATTTGATCTCTCCGCGCTCAGCTCCGACGAGGAAGAAGAAGAGTAAGATTCTTTGCAGCATTTGTAGTTCTTTGGCTTGTTGCTTTGTCTTGTATCTGATTTGCTTCACTCTGAACCCATTCCTTTTCAGGACGCTGGCCCAGAGAGCGTCGAAGAGAGCCAAGGCCCCGGTGATTGTCATCGAGGACGAACCCACCGCGACAGCAGGAGGCGCGTCCGAGACCACCTTGCCAGAGATCAACTTCCTCTTCTTGCTCTGTCCGGTTGATGGCGTTACAGACGGTTGAGTCAGCTTGAGCACAAAAATCCCTGGTTCCACAGGTAACTTAAGTGCAGCGCACTTCGACAGGCCATCGGCAATGTCGTTCTGAGCTCTTGGAACATGTTCCATTTGTAGGCCGTCAAAGTGCTCTTCTAGCTTTCTCACTTCATCAACATAAGCTTCCATCAACGGACTCTGATAACTCTTGTTTACTTGGCGGATGACAAGCTGTGAGTCACCCCTGATAATGAGCTTCTTGATCCCAAGGTCTCATCGCCATCTCGAGACCGGCAAGCAAACCTTCATACTGTAGTATTGTTTGTTGCTTGCTCCTTGGGAAAGTGCATCTGGACTACGTACTTGAGGTGCTCTCCGGTGGGTGCAACAAGTAGCACGCTCAAGACCGCGCCTTTGCAGCGAGAAGGCACCATCAAAGTACATCAGCCACTCTTTGCTTGCTTCCTTGAAGGGATGCTCGTTTCGGAATTTCTTCATCTTGTGTTGGCGTCCATTCTGCTATGAACTCCGCCAATGCTCTGCTTTGGATAGTTGAAGTGCTCTCAAACTTGAGGCCAAAGCTTGACAGTTCCAGTGCCCACTCGACAATCCTGCCTGTTGCCTCTGGATTTTGCAGTATCCTCTTCAGGGGAAAACGAGTGACGACTGTGATCTCATGTGCCTGGAAGTAATGGCGCAGCTTTCTCGAGGCCATGAGGAGGCCGAAAAGCAATTTCTGCACACCAGAGTACCTTGACCTAGCCCCCTGCAGAAGGGAACTGACAAAGTAAACTGGGCGCTGCACCATTCTTTTTTGCATCTTCTCATGCGTCTGCGTAGATCCATCCTTGTCGGGACCAGAGCTTGCCGGTGAAGCCCCCTGCTCGTCGCTGGGTGCATCTGCCATGGTTGCTAGCTCATCATCTTCCTCCCTCTCCGCTACTAACGCAGCACTAACCACTTGATTGGTTGCCGCTATGTATAGCAGCAACTTCTCTTGTGGCCTAGGTGCGACAAGTGTTGGAGTGGAGGACAGGTATCTCTTCAAGTCCTGCAGCGCAGCCTCCACTTCCGGAGTCCATTTCATCGGACCTGCCTTTTTCAAAATTTTGAAAAATGGCAGGGCGCGCTCAGCAGACCTAGAGATAAACCTGCTGAGAGCAGCTACGCAATCGGCAAGTCTTCGTACATCCTTGACGCGCTTTGGTGCTTCAATCTGCTCAATGGCCTTGATCTTGTCGGGATTGGCTTCAATTCCCCGCTGAGACACGAAGAACCCGAGAAGCTTGCCGGAAGGGACTCCAAACACACACTTCTCAGGGTTGAGCTTGACGTTGATCTTGCGCAGATTTGCAAAGGTTTCGTCTAAATCTTGAATCAGAGTCGCCTTGTCCTTGCTTTTGACCACTATGTCATCCATGTAGGCTTCCACATTTCTGTGCATTTGCGGCACAAAAGCGTCATGGACTACTCTTGCAAATGTTGAACCAGCATTCTTTAATCCGAAAGGCATCCGTACGAAACAGTATGTGCCACATGGGGTGATGAATACGGTCTTCTCCTCATCCTCTTCTGCCATGAAGATCTGATGATATCCTGAGTATGCATCCAGAAATGAAAGCAAATCACATCCGACCGTGGAGTCAACAATCCGTCGATGCGCGGCAAGGAAATGGGTCTTTGGGACAAGCTTTATTGACATCGGTAAAGTCGATACAAAGCCTCCATTTCCCGTTTGCCTTGCGTACAACTACAGGATTGGCCAACCACGTAGGATGGAGCACTCCTCTGACAAGGCCTGCTGCTTCCAATTTCTTGATTTCTTCTGCGATGAATTCTTGGCGCTCCACTGCCCGCTTCCTGACTTTCTGCTTGACGGGCCGCGCATGAGGGCAAGCGGCAAGATGGTGCTCAATTACTTTCCTGGGAACACCGGGGATGTCAGACGGTTGCCACGCAAACACGTCGACGTTAAGCCGCAGGGAAAGCAACGAGCGCCTTCCTATTTAGGGTCGAGAGTGGCAATCGATGGTGAAGGTACCACCGGTGCCGCCCTCCTTGGCGGACACCTTCTTGGTCTCTGGTGGAGCTGCCATCGTCTTCTTACACTTGCCGGTGGAGCTCGATGGTGCGTCCTCGACGGTAGCGCAGCACTCCGAAGAGGTGCGCTTGCCGGAGTGGGCATCAGAGCTCTTGCCGGACTTGGTCTTCTTCGCCCCGGGAGCTTCAGCGGCAAGTGGCTTGCAATCTGCTGCAGCTGCTGCTTCCCGGTAGATCTTGTCGGCGCAGATAAGAGCATCCTTCTTGTCGCAAGGGACAGAGATGACACTTATCGGGCCTGGCATCTTCAGCATGTTGTATGCATAGTGAGAGGCTGCCATGAATTTGGCGAGTGCTGGACAACCAAGTATCCCATTGTAAGGCAATGGAAAGTCAGCAACGTCAAAAGTGACCCTCTCAGTCCTGAAGTTCAACTCGCTGCCAAACGTCACCGGCAACGTGATCTTTCCCTTCAGCTTGCTCCTTCCCGGATTGATTCCTTAGAATGTGTCGGTCTCTTCGAGCTCGCCATCAGGGATCTGGAGTTTCTGGAGCACCGCGGAGGAGATCAGGTTCAAGCCGGCCCCGCCGTCAACTAGCATCTTAGTGACCTTGAGGTTGCGGATAGTTGGTGAAACCAACATCGGCAAGCACTCGACCGCATGATTACACGATCGTGGTGGTCCTCAATATCAAAGATGATAGGCGTCAGGACCATTTCAGAGGCTTGCGTGACTCGACGGATGGTTCTGCCGCATTGAGTTCCCGCATCCACTGCTTGAGCTGGCGGTGTGAAGTATGCAGAGAAGCACCGCCATCAACGCACAGGACCTCTGTGGCTTTCTGGAACTCCTACCCATCAGTCTCGTCATCATCCATGTCTTCATCATCGTCGTCGTCTTCATCCTTGTCGCGGCCGCGGAGAGGTCTGTCTCCTTGCCGCTGCTTGGCCTTGCCGCGGCGTCCTCCTCGGCCGGGACGTTTCTTGATAGCTCCTCCAGCACTTTCCTGGGCCTTCTCCTTGTCGCGTCGTTCGTATTCAGCCTTCTGGTGCTCGACAAGCTGCTCGACCTTTTTGCAGCTCTGGAGGTCATGGCCCTTGGGGCGGTGGATCTTGCACTACTGTTTGTTGGAGCCGTCCTGCTTGTCGACGACCGCCACAGCCTGGCAGTTGGTCCCAGCGGCAACCTCCTTGCCGGAGCTACCAGCCTTGGCTTTCTTGGCGCCACCTCCGTTGTCGGACTGCTCAACAACTAGCACATCTCTGCCTTTCTTCTTCCTGTTGTTCCGCCGCCGGTTCTTCTTTGCCGGGGCGGTCTCCTCACTATCGGATCCTCCTGCTTCAGTATTCTCTCCGGGGAGTCTCCTCCCTTCCTCAAAGACGCGTGCACACTTGTCGGCCAGGGCATATAGCTCACCGACGTCTTCGATCTTGCACATCGCCATCTCCTCCCGCATCCTGCGGTTCGCGTTCTGATGGAACGCGCTGATTACAGGGCTGGGTGGACATCTGGGATGTTGTCTTTGTCTGTGGCTGAATCTCTGAATGTACTTGCTAGGGCTCTCCTTCCTTACAGGCGGCAGATGAAGGTCGCTTTCTTGGCCATGGGGCTTGTGGCCGCTGTAAAGGCGCCGACAAACTGATGGCATAGATCTGCCCAAGAGGATATGGAGTTGTCCGGCAAGTGCATGAGCCAGGATCTGACATTGGGCTTGAGCACCAGTGGGAAGTAGTTGGCCAGGATCTTGTCGTCTCGCCCCCCGGCAGCTTGCACCGCGATGGTGTAGATGTTGAGGAACTCCGACGGATGCGTCTTGCCGTCGTACTTCTCTGGTACGTCTGGCTTGAAATTCTTCTTGCTGGGCCACTGGACTTGCCGCAGCTCACGAGTGAACGCAGGGCAACCTACCACGTACGGTAAGTCGCCTGGTTCTTCGGCGCATGCATGTCGACAGAGGGCCCAGCGCGCTTGTCGGATTGACGCCGCTTCTTCTTCGGTGCTCGGCGCGAAGTTCGAAGCGTCTTCTTGCTGTCGTTAAATGCAGAACATGGCGCTGATCGCGACGAGCTCGTGGATCCGATGATGCGGTGGAGTCGCTGTCGAGGTGGATCCGGCGAGTCGGCGATCTTGGCCTTCGAGGCGGAGAGTGCATGGTGGTTGCACCCCCAACGGTTCCGTCGCCACCGGCTCGTGTTTGGCAGTCCTGCCGCGGCAGCGATGCACTCGGCTGCCGCGGAGCATCGCCGTTGGCAAAGCCGATGAGACTCTGAATGGTGGCCCTCCATTCATCGACCTTGTCGGCTGTTGGAGGGTAATCCAGGAGCAGTTGAGCTCTCGCCAAAGCTTCTGCTGGAGTGGTGGGTGGCAGTGGCGAACGACGCGAGGAGCGGGATATGATCGGAGTTCAAACTATGTTAGAAGGAGCAGTATCCCGTCCAGGCGACCGTGCCTCGCTCGCGCCAGCATGTTGGCGTGCATGCTGGTCTTGAGCATCCCGAGATCCACCAGCTCGATCTTGGTCCAACGAGCGTATGGCGTTGTGAGTACCATGACGCTGTCGGTCCCGCGCCTCCTGAGACGCGCGCGGTGCATGTACGGACGACGAGGTCTGCGCAGCCTTGTCCTTGGACTTGGCGGCACCGTGGGCTCCCCCGTCGACGTCCATTCTTCCGCCGGCGTCTACCCCACCACCCGTTTGCTCCGGTGGTGGTGGGTTCGACGCGGACGGAAAATCCGCCGCCGAAGCCTTCTTCTTCGGTGGCATGTCGATGAAGATGATGAAGATCTAGCTCGCGCGGACGCCAGATCAGGTTCACACTATCTCGACGCCCCCTACCTGGTGCGCCAAAGATGTCGGGCCAGGCTGATCTGGCCCACGAACACCTATGGGACCGGCGTACTGAGCCCATTTTGGTTCGGCGGGGGGCAGAGGTCGCACGAAGAGCAGATCGAGGCGAAGCACACGAGCGGTTTACCCAGCTTCGGAGCTCTCCGGAGAGATAACACTCCTACTGCTGCATGTCTGAGTGTATTGGGTTCTTGCTCAGGAGCGCTGAGTGCTACAGTACACACAAGCTGCTAACGAGACCGAGCGTGAGGTCGAGCCCTCCTCTACGTTGCGCATGGGCCTCCTTTTATTTGCTAAAGGGGTCTCCGACAGGTGGCAACGTAGACAAGGGTAAAAATGGAAAAGGAGTGGTTGGTACAGCTACTTGTACAGTGTATCATACCTAACCACGACGGCAGGGGACAAAAGCATTAAATGCCCGCTCACGCCGCCTCTAACAGGCGTAAAGGGACCGTGCTGGCGCCACCGCTTGCCACGATGGCAATCTTGTCGGGCCGCTTGCCACATCAAGGTCACCGTCAAGACGGGTTTTCGCCACGCTGCTACCGGAAAGGTCCCAGGGCGACACGTTAGTGGATGTGCTGGAGTGCAGGTACAGAGTGGTGGTCTGCCGCGGTTGTTGTCTTGTCACGTCCGGAAGCTTGTCGCTCACCGGGCCTTCCCGGCAAGCTCCTCTTGCCGGGGCTGTCTCGTCGCGTCCGGAAGCTTGTCGCTCACCGGGCCTTCCCGGCAAGCTCCTCTTGCCGGGGCCTTGTCTCCTAGGTGCCTTGGGTGGCCTTCCCGGCAAGCTCCTCTTGTCGGGGCCTTGTCTCCTTGGCTTGAATGCTTTGTTCTTGAATGGCTCCAAAGGAACCACGGAGGACCTTGGCCGTCACCCGGTAAGCCTTGCCGCGGAGGGCTGCGACTGCCCGTGCACATGTTCGGGATACTAGGGTACCCCTACTCTAGTACACCGACAATATGTGTTTTACTTGGAGCATCTTGTATGATTTGAGTCTTTGCTTTTTAGTTTACCACAATCATACTTTCTGTACACACATTTCGGAGATACACACATGGATCGGAATTTATTGGAATACTCTACGTGCTTCACTTATATCTTTTGAGCTAGATAATTTTTCTCTAGTGCATCACTTATACCTTTTTAGAGAACGGTGGTGGTTTTATTTTATAGAAATTATTGATCTCTCATGCTTCACTTATATTATTTTGAGAGTCTTCTAGAACAGCATGGTAATTTGCTTTGGCTATAAAATTAGTCCTAATATAATAGGCATCCAAGATGGGTATAATAAAAAACTTTCATATAGAGTGCATTAAATACTATGAGAAGTTTGATACTTGATAGTTGTTTTGAGATATAAAGATGGTAATATTAGAGTCATGCTAGTTGAGTAATTGTGTAATTGAGAAATACTTGTGTTAAAGTTTGCAAATCCCGTAGCATGCACGTATGCTACATGTTGTGTGACAAATTTGAAGCATGAGGTGTTCTTTCATTGCTTTCCTTATGTGTGGCGGTCGGGGATGAGCGATGGTCTTTTCCTACCAATCTATCCCCCTAGGAGCATGTGCATAGTGCTTGTTTTTTATGACTTGTAGATTTTTTCATTAAGTATGTGAGTTCTTTACGACTAATGTTGAGTCCATGGATTATACGCACTCTCACCCTTCCATCATTGCTAGCCTCTTCGGTACCATGCATTGCCCTTTCTCACCTCGAGAGTTGGTGCAAACTTCGCCAGTGCATCCAAACCCCATGATATTATATGCTCTACCACACATAAGCCTCCTTATATCTTCCTCAAAACAGCCACCATACCTACCTATTATGGCATTTCCATTGCAATTCCGTGATATATTGCCATGCAACTTTCGACCATTCCGTTTATTATGACACACTCCATCATTGTCATATTGCTTTGCATGATCATGTAGTTGACATCGTATTTGTGGCAAAGCCACCTTCATAATTCTTTCATATGTCACTCTTGATTCATTGCACATCCCGGTACACCGCCGGAGGCATTCACATAGTCATATTTTCTTCTAAGTATCGAGTTGTAATCCTTGAGTTGTAAGTAAATAAAAGTGTCATGATTTTCATTATTAGAGCATTGTCCCATGTGAGTAAAGTATGATGGAGACTATGATTCCCCTACAAGTCAGGATGAGACTCCGGACGAAAAAAAGAGAGGCCAAAGAAGCCCAAATAAAAATAAAATAGGCCATAAAAAAAAGAGAAGGCCCAAATAAAAAAATGAGAGAGAAAGAGAGAAGGGGCAATGTTACTATCCTTTTTCCAGACTTGTGCTTCAATGTAGCACCATGATATTCATGATAGAGAGTCTCTTATTTTGTCACTTTCATATACTAGTGGGAATTTTTCATTATTGAACTTGGCTTGTATATTCCAATGATGGGCTTCCTCAAAATTCTCTAGGTCTTCATGAGCAAGCAAGTTGGATGCACACCCACTTAGTTTATTTTGTTGAGCTTTCATATATTTATAGCTCCAATGCATCCGTTGCATGGCAATCCCTACTCCTTGCATTGACATCAATTGATGGGCATCTCCATAGCCCGTTGATTAGCTGCGTCAATGTGATACTTTCTCCTCTTTGTCTTCTCACACAACCTCCATCATCATATTCTATTCCACCCATAGTGCTATGTCCATGGCTCGTGCTCATATATTGCGTGAAAGTTGAAAGAGTTTGAAAAGGCTAAGTATGAAACAATTGCTTGGCTTGTCATCGGGGTTGTGCATGATGGGAGCATTTTGTGAGACGAAAATGAAGCATGGCCAAACTATATGATTTTATAGGGATAAGCTTTCTTTGGCTATGTTATTTTGATAAGATATAATTGCTTGGTTAGCATGCTTGAAGTATTATTATTTTTATGTCAATATTAAACTTTTGTCTAGAATCTTTTGGATCTAAACATTCATGCCACAATAAAGAGAATTACATTGAAAATTATGTTAGGTAGCATTCCACATCAAAAATTATGTTTTTATCATTTACGTACTCGTGGACGAGCAGCAATTAAGCTTGGGGATGCTGATACGTCTCCAATGTATCTATAATTATTGATTGTTCCATGCTATTATATTGTCTGTTTTGGATGTTTAATGGGCTTTAATATACTCTTTTATATTATTTTTGGGACTAACCTATTAACCGAAGGCCCAGTGCAAATTATAGTTTTTTTTGCCTATTTCAGTGTTTCGCAGAAAAGGAATATCAAACGGAACGAAACCTTCGCGAGGATCTTTTTTGGAACAAACGCAATCCAAGAGACTTGGAGTGGAAGTCAAGGAAGCAACAAGGTGGCCACGAGGCAAGAGGGCGCGCCCAGGGGGGTAGGCGCACCCCCACCCTTGTGGGCCCCTCGTAGCTCCACCGACCTACTTCTTTCGTCAGAGGAGGAGCTGTCATCGCCAGGCGTGCCATGCCCGTCATCGAGGGCGAGTTCACCCTCATCCTCGTCATGGCCGTCGCCAAGCCCGAGAAATTCGCCGCCGTCGTTGTCTTCAGGGCAACATCCAGTGCGGTGACCATCTTCCCCGAACACCCTCACGAAGAGGGTCGCTGCACCGTTATACTTGAAGTGGAGGGTGCACCGCTCAGCCAGCAGTATGGCGAACATCTGCCACCAAGGGCTGCTACATTGCCCGCGACAGAGACCTCCACCACGACCCACGAAGCCCTATTGCAGCAGCCGTCGACCTGCAGCCACAGAGCGCTAGGACTGGGGGCCGGCAACTCACCAGCAAAGGAGCACGGAAGCTGAAGCCAGGTGCTGGCCGGGTTCTCCGACCACATGACGAACTCTGGCAGCACCTCCGCGGAGTGGAAGCGCATCGGGGTTGCCGAGCGACCATGGCGCGCCTCCCTTTATTAATGGGGCTGCCACGACCTAGGCGGCTCCCGCCACGCGAAGAGGCGCCGCCACGGCTGCCAAGGACGGCGCCAGACCCCGAGGAAGTTCGCCCATGCCCACGAGGAACCACAGCGGGGGTTGCGGCATGCTTGCAGGGGCGACCACTTCCCCTCTTAGGCGGTGGCGAGCCAGGCCCATCCTGGCGAGCCTTCCCCTTCTCGGCGGCCGAGAACCCATTCGTTGGCGCCATGAGTATCATGGGAAGGAGGAAGAAGAAGAAGCGGGCGGAATGGAGGAGGAGATGAGCGACGGGGGCTCCGCCCCTCTCCTCATTTATAGCCCGAGGGAGGCCAACCGCCGGCCTCCACGATCGCAGGTAATGATGGTTTTTCTGCATGCCGCGGGGAATCGTCAAATCAGGCAGTCGCCGAGGCAGCGTGGGGAAGCGGAGACGCCCATGTCTTGTCAATCGCCATGCGTCAATCAAGGCCGCATGCTATTGGGGCCCGCGGCGCTCCGCACTTGACCCTTGGCTTCGACGTGAAACCAAGTACGAGCGAGCCTTGGGCCCGGGGTCTACTGTCGGCGTCCTGCGAACGGGGGTACCCCGACTTCCCTACCTGCGGCCCAGGGCGTGGCTCCTCCATCGGCCTGGTACGGTCCGTCTTCAACAACAACCAATCAAGACCCTCGAGAGGGGCCACGCCTCGCGAGGCAGACAACGCAAGACCTCCTCAGGGGCGGCCTCCCTAGGCTGGCTCCCGAGGAGCGGAGATATCTATGCAAGGGGTACCTCGCGAGGTTCCCATGATGTGAGCCATGACGACCAAGGCCAGGTGGGCGCCAGCAGGCATAGTGTACTCGTTGCCTCTTTGGTGCTAAAGGGGCAAGCACAGGCGAGCACTCCCGAGGCATCAGGCAAGGGTTTCCATACTGGTGCAACGAGACCAAGACCAGCAGGAAGGCAGGATGGAGGTCACCACGGAGCCCACGACGGTGTCACCACTAGAGCCTTTGGCAGGAGAAGACCACCTTTTGTCAGGATAACTTGTACTAGTTGTCCCCCTTCAAACTGGCCGTTGTGGGATCCCTTCCCGCCTAATATTTGGGAAGAGGACCCGGGCCTCTATAAGTAGGACTAGCCGCCACCATAGGAGGGGACGGATCATTCAGACCATCCTCAACACACAAGCTCACCGAGCGCAAGAACACCTCTCCTCAGGAGGATGTTCTTCCCTTGTACTTGTTCATCCTCAGCCTACAAGGCCATCCACCACACCACACTGGAGTAGGGTATTACACCGCAACGGTGTCCCGAACCAGTGTAAACCCCCGTGTCTCTTGCTCTTTGGGTTCGTCGAGTCAAGGCTTGAGATCGTTGTGAGAGCGAGCGAGAGAGAGAATAGATAGATAGAGAGAGAGAGAGAGATCTTCATGCGCACCCCAGTGTTCGAACCTCAAGGGTTTGCCGGAACCCAGAATCCAACAGTCATTTTGGAACAAGTGTTGTAACGTTACAAATCGGAAACACAAGTATTATTGAAACCGTGGGCGTTCTACTTACCAATTACGTGCCGCCACATGTCCCCTTTTTTTATTGGCTAGGAGGTGCCGTGAGGGGTAGCTATTTGAGTACGGGAGGCATGCGATCAGACCCCTGCGCGTGCTCATCGAGAGAAGAGCCCTTTGACCGTTACCCCCCGTGCACCTCCCTCCCAACGTCTCCATTAATGGCGCCCGAGCACCTATTCTACGGCGTGGCTATATGTCACACTGGACTGAGATTTAAGAGAGAAAAATGAAAATCTGAAAAGAAAGTTTTGTATGGATCTTGATGTAAGATCCGACGGACCTATATAGCGTCGACTGCGACTTATAGCAAGCATGATGAATATAAGGACGATGACAGTGGATAATAATTGTCTTACATATTTAGGAACATAATTTAAAAAGCCACATGCGGCAACGCCCGAAATACACAAGGGCAAAAGAAGAAGGAAGACAACGATCTGGCTCGCTGATCTCTACTTTCTTGATGCGTTGCTGCAGGCCGCGGGAACTAGTCTCCGCGGCGAGCGGCGATGAGCTCTTTCTTGTCCTCAAGATGCTGCTTGAGAGCATCCACAGATTCCTCCACCAGCCTTCTGCGCTCGATGCGCATCATGGCATTCTCGTCCATAAGTTTCTCGACGATGACGCTGGTCCTCTTCAACAAGGCTGTGGTCTGCTCCTGCTGCTCCACACTTCCGACGATTTTCGCCCTCAGCAGGTCACGCTCGGCCTGGAGCTTCGCATTACTCTCATTTAGTTGTCGGATGACGCCGGTAGATTGTTCAAACAAGGCTTTCAGGTCATCCTGCAACCTCGCCTACCTAGAGATCTGATCCATCTGCATAAGGACAAGGGCACGCATGGGCCTATAAGAGTCCTCGCCTGCCCGCGAGAAATTTTCCCAGGCCCCCGCAGTGCGAGAGGGCATCTCCGCTCCATTCACGACGCGGCGGGACATCTCTTCTGCTTCCGCGGCGCGGCCGGACCAGTCCGCTCCATCGATGGCGTGGTGAGACCTCCGTGATGCTTCAGCAGCGCGGCGGGACCTCTCTGCTGCTATGGCTGCGCGACGGGATAGGTTGGCTGCTTTCGCGGCAAGGCGGGACATCTCTCGTGCTTCCGCTTCCAGGCTCGCCTCTCCCTGGTGGCAATCTCTTGACCCAGAACTCACGCTGGCCATGGCAGACGCAAGGGAACGATGAAGAATGACTTGTTTGTTTTTGTGGATGAGGAGTTGAGGAGGAATGTGTAGTCATCTTGGAGTAGTAGTATTTATAACAGAGTAGTAATAGGCTCCTAAGTGGGAAACCATTTAGGTTTTTATCGGTGTGAACAGGTTTGCAATTTGGAATGTGACGGGAGGCGGACTCCCTGTTCTTCTAAAAAAGATTGTGACGGGGCGCATGCTCAAAATTTACTGACGGTTATAAGTGCGGCACTATTCCCGGAAGGTGTAACGTGGGCACGTACGCCTTCTCGGCTGCATACGTGGCGTTTGCACCACAGGGTGCACCGCAATAGGCAATGCCAGCACACGTCTTGTTCCAACAACCGTGCGCGCTCGTTATTACCATTGCACACGCTTCTTTTAAATAGAATGTGTGTGCCCGTCTAGTGCACACACGTCAATCTATCTAACTGTTTCATTTTGTTGTGGCTAATCGCAAACAGTTCATCCATGTGAAGTATATGCCATCAATTGCAGACAGTTTGATCTGGCTGACCCATTCTGTTCTGTAGCCTAATCCGCAAACTATTAATCCTTCTGAAGCGTATGCCCTCAATCACACACACCTTGATATGGCTGACCGTTTCTTTTCTGTTGCCTGATCACAAATAGTTCATCTGAGTGAACCGTATGCTTTATATCACACACGCCTTCACCAGGCTAACCGTTTCTTTTGTTCCGCCTCATCGTAAACAGTTCATTGGACTGAACTGTATGCCCTGGATTGCACACACAACTGAAATCTTAACCGTGTTTGATGGCTCCGCCATCGCAAATGTTTTGCACCTTTTTTGACGGTTCTTTTACAACACTGTCAGGACCTCGATCCTGAGTCACACCGATCTAGCATGTAACACATCATATCACTTTGCCGCCTCACGCACGGTACTCCCACGGGTGCCACCTTACCTGGCCCGGGACCGTTTGCGCCTTTTGGCTCATGTATATGATAGTGTCGCTAGCATCCATATGACAGAGAAGTCGGGCCGACATGACTAGTCATAAACCCAAAGTTGCACTAACTTACAGGGACATGCATACATGACCCAGCAACGAGCGTGTCGGTCATGAGCGAGTGAATCCAGGCTGTAGCAGCTGGGCTAATAGGACTCCGGAGAATCCGGGCTGTAGCAGGCTAGCAGGACTCCGGTAGACACCGCGTGACATTTCCCCGAAGGTACAGACATAGGAACGAAAAAGGACACATGCCAGCCAACCTAAGTGTTCCGGAGCAGTAGCAAGATACCATGGCTCAGTGGAAGCACTAGGAGACATTTCCTAGTAAGAGAGGCTACCAAGGATAAACAACTAAGTTGTCGGATCCCACACATACCAAGCATTTCAAATCATACACACAATATGCTCGATATGTGCAAATACAACATGGCATCACAACAAAACTCTACAACTCAAAGTATTTATTCATTAGGCTCCTAAGAGCCAGATATTACAAACATGGGTCTCATGACCCAAAATACAGAGCATACAAGCAACAAGCGGAAGCATAAACATGTCTGAGTACTATAGACAACTACAAATGAAAAAGGCTGAGAAGCCTGACTATCTAGAAGACCCTCCCAAGGGTACAAGATCGTAGCTGAGGTAACAAGCTAAACGTCGAAGTCCACACGGAACTACTAGTGAGGCTGGAGTCTCTCTGCAAAACATAGATTAAGAAAACTTGAGTACAAATGTACCCAGCAAGACTTACATCAGAACTAGCTACATATGCATCAGTATCAACAAAGGGGTGGTGGAGTTTAACTGCAGCAAGCAAGCTTTGACTCGGTGGCTATCTTGAATTACGACTACAACTCTTTTGGGGTGGCGCACACGAGTCCACATATTGACCAACCAATACACCACTATGGATCCGCTCCTGTCTACCTACGCGAACGCCATCCATATCACTCACGCTTATCTTGCGCATTTTAGAGTATCCCCTTTCACTTGTCTATGAACTGTACAGGCAACCCAGAAGTCCTTTACCGCGGACACGGCTATTCGAATAGATGATGTTAACCCAGCAGGGGTGTACTTCTTCACACACGCTCTCGCCACTTACCACCATGTACACGTCGTGTATCTCGGCAACCTTCAAGCGAAAGCCTAGTGAGGGAGTCGGCCACGGCCTGACTAACCATGCAACTCTTTAGTCCAGGTTTATCGCCTATTCGGGTTCCATCCACAAGGAAATCCGGCCGGGGTGTCACTCACGGCACCAAACGATGTGTGCAGGGTTCCCAAGCCCACCTCGACGGATGGATCTACGCTTGGTACACCGTGCCGTGGTGCCTAGTCTGTCCCAAGCCCACCTGTACCGGGTGCCACTTGGTAGCCTACTAACACAACCTACAAACACCAGAAACTAGTTGCAACTCTTGGACAAAGACCGAGGCGGTTAATAAGCCGAGAGGGGTCGAGTTACCGGAACCCAATGTGTGGTAGTAACTATTCATGGATCACAAACACAGAACTTAGTTCCTGAGGATGGTTTCAATGAGACAACCCACCATGTACTCCTACATGGCCTCTCACCGCTACCTTTACCAAATTGTGTTCACACACTTAGCTCTCAACAGTAGGACATGTTCACAACTTCCCAATACATCCCCGATGAATCAGACCTGACACAACTCTAAGAAATAGCAAGCATGACAAACAAGCATGAATGAGTAGGCATATCAGGGATCAAACAAATCCTTATCATCCTAGTGGGTTTCATCTATTTACTGTGCCAATGACAGGTCATGCAGAGGAAAGGGGTTCAACTACCGCAGCATGTAACAGTTGAATCGCTGTTGTCCTAATACAGTAAAAGAGAGCAGGAGCGAGAGAGTGGGATTATATCAGAATGAACAAGGGGGTTTTGCTTGCCTGGCACTTATGAAGATAATATAGCTCTTCATCGGTGTCATCGATCACATCGTCGAAACCACGTCTACTGAGAGGGGACAAATACCAGGAAACAAGAAAGAACACAATCAATGCAATGCAACAATATGATGCATGAATGTGACATGGCAATATGCTGTTTATTGAGATAATGCAACTAACAACGGTTTAAATGTAGTTGGTTTGAACCCTAGTTTCGAATTCAAACTCCATATGTGAAGGTTTAAGTGCCCTTTATATGATTTGTCCTAAACAGCAGCCATAAGTTGTTCTAACATGCATGAAAATGGTACACATTGAAAGATTGGATTTTTCTGACCATTTTTCATATATAAATCTTTTCATTTGGAGTTACAGATTAATTTCTCTGATTTTTAGAAGTTTGGGATACTTCATGGAATTTCCTGGATTATTTTTCAAAAAATGATTAACTGCGTCACTGTGACGTTAGCAAGTCATCTGACCCGGTCCAGGTCAAACCTGACAAGGGGGCCCCACTGGTCAGTGTCACGGTGCTGGTTAGGGTCGCTGACGTGTGGGCCCAGTCAACGGCCACGTCAGCGGGGTCAACTCAGGCCTGTGGGTCCCGCTGGGTTTTAAACTAACCTAAATAAAACAAAACTGGGATTAATTAGGGCATGGGGCCCATCCGCCAGTGAGCTAGGGGGTTAGTTAGTGGCCTCATTAGCGTTTAATTAAGGTGCCACGTCATCCTCGACGGAGGTTAATCGACGACGACCTCTGTCGACGGCGGAGCTGCATCATGTGCTTGCTACGGAGCACCGTCCGATGTGCGGTTTGCTCCTATGGGTTCCTGGGAGTGCGCCGCGGCTGGTGGAGCAAGCGGGGTGAGCTGGGGTGGCCGGAGCTCTGCCGTTGGTGGTTTTTCTGCTACAGCAAGCTAGCGGGGAAACAGACGCACTAGCAAGGCGCTACGAGGTGCGTTGAGTGTGTTAGGCCCCCGCGCGTGACCAAATGGTCACTGGAGTGACGCCGGCGTCGAGCTCGCACGGCGGCGTGCTATGATGAGCAAGGGGGCGGCGTCTACAGCGAGCAAAAGAAGCATAGAAGAGGGGGGGTTCGAAGCGGGGGCTCACAGCGGTTGCAGAAGGCGTCAAAGCGGGCTCGGGTAAGGTCGGATGGCGACATACAGACGACGGCGATCTCGGATGACCGAGGGGGAAAACAGCGGCGTTGGAGATGCAGCAGGGCTTCTGGCACCGGTGGCTCGGTGGGTAGGACAACGACGTCATGGCGGAGCTCGAGGACACGTCGGAGAGGCGATGGGTGGACGGTGTCCGTGTCTACGGCGAGCGGCGCCGACGGTGGCTTTCGACCATGCGCGTGAGAGAGAGACAGAGGGGAGGAGGAGCATGGGGAGAGTGGGAGAGGGCCAGAGGGGTTGCGTGGCATCGTCCAGACATGTCGGGGAGGGGCAGGTAGGCAGGGAGGGGCTGGCCTCCTCGGGCGCACGCGTGCAAGCACGCAGCTGCTCCTACTAGCAGGAGGAAGACGAGACGAGGCGCCAGGTGGGCTGTGCCAGCGAGCTGCGCCGGCTACAGGTAGGTGGCCAGGTAGTCCATCTCCCTCTCTCTCTCTCTCTTTTATTTGTTTCTAAAATTGTTCTAGTTTTCTATTTATTTCCTTATGTTTTGATTTAGTTTTCGAACTAAACCATTTTCAAAATTCACGAAATAAATTGTGGGCGCATGTTGAACTATTTCCAACAGCTCTCATTTAGTTTCAGAATTATTTGATCATTTAAAATATTTATAGCATTTAAATACCCAAATTCAAATACTTTGTGATTTAATTCAAAAATCCAGAAATGTCCTAGAAATATGTGCATCATTTTAGGCAGAGGTTTTCACCCATTCCACAAATGATGAACTTTTGTGAAGACCATTTTGGATTATTCAAAAGATTTAAATTTGACCCTATTTGAATTACTTGGTGCTAGGGTTTGGACATCCGCATTTCGAGTTCATTTGAATTTAAACATGATGACATGGATGCTGATGCAACTAATTGCAAACCATTCTAGGGCTGTGACAACCACCGTTTGCGATTATTGCATCGCACACAGTTTCATCGAAGGGTCTCTAATAGTAGTGTCGCGTTAGCGGCATCCTGCAGTAGTAGGGAACGGATTCAACCGTCTCGCCATCCTGGCTTGGCCACAAACATTGTGAATCTAGGTTTTCAAATCTCTGTAAATCCAAAACTCACTAGGAAATCCATGAAACTTGGCATGGTGTCACTACATGGTACATATAATTGTCCAATTTGGGTGAAGCTATATTACAAGCCTCTTACAAACCGGAGCCTGTCGCAACCCTCATGGTTCCGGTAAGGAAACATGCCCGTCTTGTGGGCGGAATGATAATCGGTGCCTCTTCTCGCCTTGAACTTTGTTTTCTACAGGCAACATAGAATAACAGGAGTATCAGGCTGAAATTTGAAACTATTCAGTGTTCGTTTGGCCATTGTATATATATTAATAATTACTAAGTTTTCTACGCATTTAATGTAGTCCATAATTCAAATTTGAACTACAAGCACATTCTCCAGTGAAGCAAAATGGGTGGGAAATCGTACATGTGTCATTGGGTGCATGTTTAGGTCTCATTTAAGGAATGGGAATGAATTACAAACTTGTCGTCGTCCTGAAACATTGAGAACCTCGGTTTTCAAATCCCCGTTAATAAAAAACTCACCGAAAAAACATGAAACTTGGCATGGTTTCATGACATGGCACATATATGCCGCGGTAAAAAAATCGTCCAGTTTGAGAAGAGGCGCACACCTTAGTAACCAACGAAGTCCTTTTTGAAACAAAAAGCTAGCACGTTAATATCGCAAACGGTTGTATTATATTAACTGTGTAGAAATTTAACCATAGTCGATGGAGTGCGTGCAGCTGTTTGATTAGACGGGACGAGCGCGAGAAGTCCGCCGTGTAGGCTCGACGAGACGTGTGCAAGTTGTCCGCCACGCAGGCTCGATGGGACGTGTGTATCCTGTCCACCTCGCAGTCGCTGGCTCGACGGGACACGTGCGAGCAGCAAGGCCGCCCATGCTCATCGGGACGCGAGCTCTTTGACCTCCACGCACCAGCCGCCGCTTGCCTCGCTCACAACTTCTCCATTAATGGTTTAATTAAAGCACCTAGATGGAGGGTGTTTGCTTGTGATCCTATGGCAGCATTTGCTTTGTTCGTGTTTTCAACTTGTATTCCGCCCTAATTTAAATTGTCACATAGGGAAACGGATAATACAACCACAAATAAAATGGCAACTGATAATGCAACGACAAATTTACAATGGCGCAAATAATAATTATCTTACATATTCCGGATAATTTAAAATGCCACATGCGGCAAAGCCCGGAAGACACGGAGGAAAGAGAAGAAGGAAATTGCAGACAACGATCTGGGTCACTACTGTCTCTACTCGTCGATGGATCGCCGAACGACAAAATCCTCCAGCTCCTTCTTCAATTACAAGCGACTTTGCTTGAAAGAAGCCACATATTCCTCCACCTCCTGCTCGCGCTCAATCCAGAGCTTCCTCAAGCCACCCATCAGTTCCTTGACGACCGCTTTCAGCGTCATCTCCGAGGCACTACTCTGCTCATGCAGCATCTTCCAGCCGGCGGCCTCCTTCTCCTTCTCGGCGACCAACTTGAGGAGCTTTGCATTGTCACCCATGAGTTGCTCGACGAGGCCATTCACCTTGTCAACTGAGGCATCACTGATCTTGAGCAGCTTCATCAAGCCGTGGACCAGCTCTTGCTATGTAGTGATGCCGACGAGAATGTCGTCGTCACCGACGAAGGACTTTAGGAACACTGGCTCGTCGCGATGGCCGATGCTGCAAACGCGCTTGTGAGAGCCCTCACGAGCCCGTGATAACTCGTTCGAGGGCTCCGCGGTACACCGGGACATCTCTGCTGCAGCTGCGGCTTTGCGACGGGACCTCTCTAGTGATTCCGCGGCCTTGGTCTTTGCTGCCTGGTTATATGTCCACCCTAAACTCCTCCTACCAGTCATGGCGTAACGACTTGATAGGAAAGACCAGTTTTGTGGGTGATGAGGAGAGAAACTGTGAACTACTATTCGAGTGGGTAGTTTTTATAGCCCGATGCTAAGTGTGAACAAATATTAGTTTGATAGGTGTGAACAGATTTGCAATTACTTATTGTGTTGTAATCTGCAATGTGACGAGAAACAAGGTCAAAATTTGTTGATGGCAGCGTGGTTGCTCGCCATTGAGTCGGCTGTTTGCCATGTATCACACACATGTTGTTAAGTTGAACCATTTCTGTTGTGTTCGCTAATCGAAAACAGTTCGTCCGAGTGAACCGTATGCCCTATATCACACACACCTTGATCCGGCTAACCATTTCTTTTGCACTCCATAATAGCAAAGAGTTCATCGGAGCGAACTGTATGCCGTATATCCCGCACACGTTGATCTGGCTGCCTGTTTCTGTTGTTCTGCCTCATCACAAACAGTTCGAACGGGTCAACCTTGTGCCCTGGATCGCACGTGCAACTAAAATCTGAACCGTGTTTGATGTATCATTCATCACAAACATTTTGCACCTTTTTTGACGTTTTTTACATCCCCATTTGTGATTAATGCATCGCACACAGTTTCATCAAAGGGTCTCTGATCATAGTGTCGCGTCAGCAGCATCCTACAGTAGTGGTTACTTTTGTTCTTGAAGTCACGGGAGAAATCTTGTTGCAAGTAATCATGTGAACTTGATATGTGTTTGATATTTGGATGATATGTATGTTGTGATTCCCTTAGTGGTGTCATGCGAATGTCGACTACATGGAACTTCACCATATTTGGGCCCAAGGGAATGCATTATGGAGTAGTTATTAGATGATGGGTTGCTAGAGTGACAGTAGCTTAAACCCTAGTTTATGCGCTACTTCGTAAGGGACCGATTTGGATCCAAAAGTCTAATGCTATGGTTAGATTTTATTTTAATACTTTTCTCGTAGTTGCGGATGCTTGCGAGGGGGTTAATCATAAGTAGGAGGTTTGTTCAAGTAAGAACAACACCCAAGCACTGGTCCACCCACATATCAAATTATCAAAGTAGAACACGAATCAAACCAACATGATGAAAGTGAATAGATGAAATTCCCGTGTACCCTCAAGAATGCTTTGCCTATTATTGGAAACCATTTTGGCATGTCCTTTGCCACAAAAGGATTGGGATACCTTGCTACACTTTACTTACCGTTACCGTTATTTTCTCGTTACAAATTATCTTGCTATCAAACTACCTGTTACTGACAATTTCAGTGCTTGCAGACATTACCTTGCTTAAAACCACTTGTCATTTCCTTCTGCTTCTCGTTAGGTTTGACACTCTTACTTATCAAAAGGACTACGATAGATCCCCTGTACTTGTGGGTCATCCAGACTCTTTTTTGGCGCCGCTTCCGGGGAGTGAAGCGCTCTTAGTAAGTGGAAATTGGTAAGGGAAAATTATTACTACTTGCTGACATTTATTGTCACTTGCTACTATGGAAAATAATCCTTTGAGGGGTTTGCTCGGGGTATCTTCACCTCGACCATAACCACAATTAGATGCCCCTCAACCTACTGCACATACTGAAAATACTGGTTATGAAATTCCTTCAGGTATGATAGAACAACTCCTAGAATTATGCAGGAGATGGAATTGAACATCCCGATATGCACTTGATATATGTGGATGAAATTTGTCGATTATGTAAGCTTGTAGGTTTACTTGGAGATGAAGCTAAGAAGAAGGTTTTCCCTTTATCTTTGAAGGTGAAATGATCGATATGGACCTAGAGGGGGGGGGGGTGAATAGATACAATTACAACTTTTAATTATTACTTAGCAATTTTAGGCAATAATGCGGAATATGAATGTGAGCCTAACAATTCCAAGTATGATGCTAAGGGCTAAGCAAGATAAACAAGTAAGTGAGTAAGCATGGACAATATGATAAGTAAGAGCTAAGAGACAAGTAACCACAAGTAGAGAGTTAGGGTTAGGGATAACCTCAACTCTGGGAGACGAGGATGTATCCCGATGTTCACTTCCTTGGAGGGAAGCTAGTCACCGTTAGAGAGGTGGATGTTACCATGAAGGCACACCAACGCCACGAAGGCTCACCCTATTCTCCCTTTGAGACAACACCACAAAGGCATTTCTCAACCACTAGTGGTAGACCTTGGGGTGGTCTCCAAACCCTCACAAAATTTTCCGGGGCTAATCACAATGGTCGATTCCTCTCTGAAAGACTCCTACCGCCTAGGAGTGTCCAACCTCCAAGAGTAAAAAGAACGATGGAAATGCTCAAGAACTTGCTAAAACCATGAATTTTTTATGGTGAGAAGAAGGGGAAGGAGTGGATCTATCACTTGATTGGAGAACTTCTCTCAAATGTTCCCAAATCCCTTAGGGTCTAGGATTTGGTGCAGGGGATCAAGAGAGGGAGTGACATGTGTTCTTGGAAAGCTCAAAGTGAATGGTCAACCTTATCATGTGGGAGGGAGGAGGCTATATATAGGAGTAGTGTAAAAACTCACCGTTGAGCCACATAGTGCACTCGAGTTGTCGGACGTCCGGAGAGTACCGGACATCTGGTGACACAGATTGGACTGGACGTCCGGCCGGGCTGCCGGTTATCCGGTTGCTGGGAATCCAACCAGGCCATAAAAGAAGCATGAGGCACATAGCCACCGGACATCCGGAAGGCGCCGGTCATCCGGTGACCGGCCGTCCGGTGAGGACCGGAAATCTGTAAATAAGTATTCTGTTGGGGTAGTACCGGATTTTCGGAGGAGAACGGACGTCCGGTGGGTACCGTATATCTGCTATTTATTTTCTGTGAAGATGCACTGGATATCCAGAGAAAGCCAGATGCCCGGTCGGCTGTGATTGGTCGGACGTCCATAGAATTTCGGACGTCCGGTGATAGCATAGCCCACTAGCTCAGGATCACAAAAGTTTTTATGCACAAGGTAGAGGAAGAACTTGAGATGAAACAGAGATAATGTGAGCGGATATTTTGTGGGTTTTGAGCAAGTATTTCACAAATCAGACGATCCACTGTTAATATTGCGGGATCCGTATGCTAAAGAACAAACCAAAAAAGAGAAAAAGTTATTGTCTTGTATATCCGCTCTTGAGTGATATATATATATATATATATATATATATATATATATATATTTGCCCATAGTTATGATCCACACACGGCCCTTGGGACATAATCCTGAGATATACTTGATAAACATGATTACTCCCAATATGAATGTTGTCGTGAACATCAAAATAAGATTAAGCGAAAGATTGCACTTTCAGTCTTCCCCTTTTCGGTAGTTCATGACAACATACATGCACTTCTCAATATGTAAAAAAAATTTTGAATATCGAAAGGATTTGTTGTGGAGCTCAATAAAATAAGCATGAAGAGAGCTCCCCCTCAATATGATACCAACACAACCAAATCTCAAAAAAAATATAACATCATACCATAATAGGATCCCATAACGGTTCGGTTCATCACGCATAGCATAGTACATAAAGTGAATAAACATAACATTGGTCCGATACAAGCTAATATCACAACATACATAATAGATAAGTGCCTACTCCGCCTTGGCATCAAATACCCAAAAGGGGTCATAAGATCATCAAATAGCATCATCATCATCATCATCATCATCATGAGCACCACTGCCACCAGCCTCGTCAAGGAAATCAGCCCACTCAGGACCCGAGGGAAAGCCAAAGTCAGAAGGTGGTTCGTCAGGAAGACGTTCATCGTCACTCACATCGAAAACTCCGGAGTGTCTCAGACGAGCCTTGAGAGCATTCTTGAAGTGACCATGCGAGTGACAACATCGTGATTTTGGGAGCAGTGAAAGGTAAAAACCTTCATCATGGTAGAGTGAGCTTACCCAAGAAAGCAAGAAATGCGCCCAAAGGATGCAGATCCGGAAGGAGTAGAATGAGCAGTAGGAGGAACTCTAGCAGTAGTTCGACGAGCATTAGCAGAAGAGTCCTTGGGGACCCAATCATCTGCCATGTGTGCGGGAATGACCGACCGCTCATGCAAGTGAGTGCGGACAATGGGAAACAGAGCCACACTCTCAATGAATGAATGAAGAAAGGGGTCATGAGGAAAGGCCCGCTTGTGCTGAAGACAAGCGAGACGGATCTCATGCCATAGAAAATGAGGGACATTGATCTTCCCTTTGGGAGACGCATAAAGGCGATGCATGAGATCGATGTTGTACGTATTGAAAGACCCCTTGTCACCCATTTTGGGATAAATGGTGCAAATGACACACTGAAAGATAATGTAGAAAGGAGAACGCCAAATGGAGACTTGGTTCAGACCCTTCTGTTTCTCCTCATTAGTCATTTCGTCTATGGGTTTGAGAAGATCCGCACAAACCTCAATGCCCATGGGCCTATGGTTGGGGTCATCCCTATGGATTTTGAAACCAGTGTCAGGAAAGCCAAGGGCAGCAACAAATCGAGAATAAGAGGCCGTGAGCACGGTGTTGGAGGTCATCCAAGTGACAGTGTTATTTGGACCAAAGAAACATGTGGCATAGAATTTATGAACGGTAGCTTGGTTAAAATCATGCTGAAATGCAAATGGAGCAGCAAGATTAGATGACTCGATGAGCTCAATAGCCCCCGGATATTTCACTGGAAGAGCACGAATGAGCTCTAAGTCAACGCACACATGCAGAGATAGACCCTTAGGAATGATGACAATGGTAAAAATGTCTTCCTGGACATTAGTGCGAAAGCGATCGTCATGGGAGTCGCTAGTAATAGAAAATTGGTCAACATCACGATGAAGCTTAAGATAGGAAGCAATGGGAACCTTGTTGAACCTTTTGATGTTGCCGTCGAGAGGTAGTGGAGGTTCAAGAGAGATGAAAGGGGCATCACCTTGAGGTTGCACCAGAGGAGGAGGAGGCTTGAAGGTGGGCCGACGAGTTCCCGGCTTGGGTGTAGTGGTGCGAACCGCAACATACTCGACCTGCTCCATATCTTCCAACTCACCCTCATAGTCGGATTCCTCCGTTGAGGAGTCACTAGCAGGCTGCGAGGCTTGGCGGCATGCTTCCGAGGACGATCCCGCTCTTGTGAATCATTGGAAACACCACGGCGGGACAGACGAGATGGCCCACCGGTGACCTGCTTGGGAGCAGAGCGCTTGGTCCTTGGCATCCTGACCGAGAGGAGGAGGGAGACCCAAATCAACAATCCATCTCCATGGATCGAAGGAGAATTTGGGGGATGAGAGGAGGAGGAGAAGAAAATGGTGCTACCTCTGAGGGATCCAGACTGAGATGCTCGGGGCGGCGCGAACAAGGCGACGACGACTGGGGAGACCCAGGCTGCACAGAGGTGGCGAGAGCCTCGGTTGGCGCGCGACCTCAGCGAGGACGGGGTGGGGCGGCAGCAGACGAGAGAGAAAAAGGGGATCGATTTAGGTCAAAACAACCCTCAACGCACCTGCCCTATATATATGGGTCGGAAAAAGACCAGACGACCAGTGTTGGACGGACGTCTGAAGCCTGGGAGGAAACGTCAGATGAGCCAGGTACCGGGTGACCGAAAAAACCGGACATCCGATGCGCAGAGACAGAGTTGAAATTAACGGAAGTCCGTTCATACCGGATGTCTGGTACGAGGACAACATAATGAATTTTGCAGAAGTCCGGAGTTTACCGGGTGTCCCGATGTTCTCAGGAAATTTTGAGAAGGACAAAGTGATATTTATGATGCCAATGAGAGTGGTAGTGAGCTGATGATTACAATATGAAGTAAGATGCAAAGACACAATGTGAAGCAGTGAGTATCCTATTCCAACAAAAGTAAAACACACCGCTCAGATAATGTTCTAATGACGAGAGTAGTGGTTGATGCCACCATGTGTGAGTAGATGTGACATGGCACCGCAAGAATTTGAACTTTGGGTGCATAATCACTACTCCATCATTGAAAGCACCATAGTTATAATAACATGGTATCTTTGAGAGTGTTTGTTCTTTTTATGCATTTCATAGGGTGAGAGTACTCATGAGTTGAGTGTCTTCCCCTAAATATATGCCTACATCAAGACAAGACAGGATGAAAATGCATGGATGAGTACTAGATTTCACATAATGTTGTCAAGCTCCATGATACCAAGTTCACACCTAAGTTGAAAAAACCTTGCTTCATCCAATGGCTTGGTGAAAATGTCTGCAAGTTGCATATCGGTACGAACATGAGCAATATCAACGTCACCCTTTTCCACATGGTCTCTCAAGAAATGATACCTAATATCAATGTCCTTGGTGCGGGTATGATCTTTGGGATTCTCAGCAATGTTGATGGCACTTTCATTATCACATAGAAGAGGGACATGTCTATAGGTGATACCTTAAACCTTCAAAGTTTGCCTCATCGATAATAATTGAGCTGCACAACTGGTGGTTGCAATGTATTCAGCTTCGGTGGTGGAGAGAGCAACACAATTTTGTTTTTTCAAGGAACAACTTACCAAGGAACTTCCAAGAAATTGACATGCACCAGAGGTGGACTTACGATCCACTTTGTCTCCAGCCCAATCCGCATCCGTGTACCCAATGAGATTGAACTTAGAATCCTTGGGGTACCATAGACCCAACTTTGGGGTGTGAACAAGGTATCTAATAATATGCTTAACCGCCTCATGATGACTTTCCCTAGAGGAAGCTTGAAATCTAGAACACATGCATACACTAAACATGATGTCTGGTCTAGATGCACAAAGATAAATCAATGAACCAATTATATAGCGGTAAATAGATGGGTCGAAAGGTATACCATTTGTGACTTCAGTAAGTACAATTTTGGTTGGCATGGGTGTCTTACATGGGCTAGCATCAGACATGCAAAACTTCTCTAGGATATCCTTGAGATATTTAGCTTGAGACAAGAAAATTCCTTCTTGAAATTGTTGAATTTGGAATCTGAGAAAGAACTTCAAATCCGCATTGAGTGACATTTCAAAATTCTTGGTCATGGAGGCCGAAAACTTCTTGCACAAATTAATGTTAGGAGAACAAAAAATGATATCTTCTACATAGATTTGGTATAAGAACAAATCACCCTTGTCCCTCTTAGTAAAAAGAGTGGGATCGATCACCCCTCTCACAAAACCATCATCAAGTAAAAACTTCTTAAGATGATCATACCAAGCACGAGGTGCTTGTTTGAGGCCATACAAAGCCGTATGAAGTTTATAAACATAGTCTTTATGATTGGGATCAACGAACCCAGGTGGTTGTGATACATATACTTCTTCTTGTAGAGGACCGTTAATGAAAGAACTCTTCACATCCATTTGATGTAATGTAAAACCATTGAAGGCAACATAAGCAAGTAAGATGTGAATAGATTCAAGACGGGCAACGGGGGCAAAGGTCTCACCAAAGTCCAAACCTTCAACTTCTGAGTACCCTTGTGCCACCAACCTTGCCTTGTTACGGATGATTACACCATTCTCATCTTGCTTGTTCTTGAAAATCCATTTTTGTTCCAATGACATTGTGCTCCGTAGTTGGTCTCTCGACTAATGGCCACACTTGGTTGCGTTAAAAAATGTTCAACTCTTCTTGCATAGCAACGAGCCAGTCGTTGTCCATCAATGCATCTTGTACCTTGAGAGGCTCAACACTAGACACAAACGAGAAGTGAGCACAAAAGTTTGTCAAATGTTTACGAGTGACTCTACCTTCCGATATGCCGGTGAGAATTTTGTCAACATCAACACGACCGGCCACTCGAGGCATGATGGAGGTTAAGGTTTCACGAGGTTCAACTTCATGTCCATCATCTACGTCCTTAACATATGGATCATTGATGTGTGGTGGAAGATCTTATTCTTCATATTGCATTTGTTGAGGTTCATCATCAATCATTGCACTTTCTTGTTCTTTCCCTTGATGATGATCTTGTTCCTGAAGATTATCATGAAGAGGAACTTGATCATCTTCTTGTACTTGGACCAAGGGCACTGGTTGAGCAATAGGAGCTTGAGGTGGTATGGGTGTTGAAGTAGTTTAGTGATGTGTGAAGCTTCCATCTTCTTCTTCTTCATCATGAGGTTATTGTTCCATTGGAAGAAGTGCCCCAACACCCATGGTTAGAATATCTTGAGAAGAATCTTCTTCACCTACATCACTTAGATCAAATTGCTCCCCATGTGAGACATTAAATTCATCAAACACCACGTCACAAGTTTCTACAACACATCTATTGGATTTGTTGTAGATCTATAGGCGTGAGAGTTTGATCCATAGCTAACAAATATGCCCTCAATTGTATTAGATTGAAGTTTTCCTAACCACTCCCTTTTGTTGAGGTTGAAACATTTGCACCCAAATACTCGAAAGTACTTTACATTTGGCTTGTTCCTAGTTAGGAGCTCATATGGAGTCTTTTCAATATTGTGCGGATAAACAGCCGGTTTGATACATGGCAAGCAGTGTTGACAGCCTCGGCCCAAAAACTATGTCGCGACTTGTATTCATCCAACATGGACCTTGCATTTCCACAAGTATACGGTTCTTACTTTTGGCTACACCATTTTGCTGAGGAGTGTATGGAGCTGAATATTAATGCTCAATCCCTTCATCACTAAGAAATTCTTCCAAGATGTAGTTCTTGAACTCAGAGCCATTATCACTTCTTATTGCCAAGATTTCTTTGTCAAACTTGCGTTGTGCTTGCTTGGAAAAATCGATGAAGGTGATCTTCGTCTCGTCCTTGGACTTGAGGAAAAACACCCATGTATATCTTGAGTAATCATCAACGATGACAAGTCCATACTTTTTCCCACCAAGACTATCCCATGAAGGAGGCCCAAAAAGATCCACATGAAGAAGCTCCAACGGCCTTGAAGTAGACACAATATTCTTGGGTGGGTGCCTTGATTGATGTTGCTTCCCGGCTATGCATGCACTACACACACGATCTTTCTCAAAAGAGACATTGGTTAGTCCAAGGATGTGATTACCCTTTAAGAGATCTTGAAGATTTCTCATGCCGACATGGGCTAGCCGGCGATGCCATATCCACCCCTTGTTGGTCTTAGCCATTAGACAAGTTGCATGGAATGTGCTCTCTTTCGAGAAATCAACTGTGTAGAGGTTGCCATCCAACTCTCCAACAAAGGCCACTTTTTTTTGACTATAAACAGTAGGGAAAACACCCCACCGCAATTTTTATAAATAACTAGGCAAGGTCCAGTACTACAAAGCAAGAAAAAAGACAGCAAGGGCTTGAGAGAAGCCCCCTAAAAAACAGAAGAAGAAATGAAGAAGAAGAAAAAAGAGAAGAAACTAAAGAAGCTAGAAATAAACAAAAAAATACTAAGAGAAAGGCTATTGCTAAAGCTAAAGCTAAAGACCTAGGCAAGAAGAAGCTGCCAAGAAAGTGAAATGAAGCTATCCTTGAAGATCCAGCCAAGAGTTGGATTGGTTGGCATGCTTTGGTCTCATCCTGTGCTTGAGTAACTTCAGCTCCATCAAGAAAATGTTCTTCCATCCTTGAAAAGTGGGGTGGATATGTTCAAAGATCTTGTTGTTTCTGGAAATACCAATAGCCCAAGAGCTAAGTATTATTATGTCCATGAAAAATTGTAGTCTTAGCTTTTCCTTAATGTCCTGGAATGCCTCAAGAACAGATAAATTTGGAGTTCTGGTGGGACATATGTGATCACAACAGAAGCAAATTGGCCAACAGAAAGCAAATGATATGTATGGGATTGAACAAGCATGGCATTTTCAACAGACATGTCATTCGTGACAGCAACCGTGCCCAACCCGAGTACCTGCCCTTTTGAACCTCCACCAAACATAATGCTCATAAATGGTTGAATAGCTTCCATGAAATCCTAGAGCAATTTGCTATCTGCGGTCATATGATTGGTACAACCACTATCAATCACCCATTTTACTCCACCAGAGAAAGCAACCTACCTACAATTATAAATTGGTTAAAGGCACCCATTTTGCAATGGGACCTCTCAAGTTAGTCACAAGGGTCTTAGGGAGCCAAATAACATAGAATCGGAATGCATTTCGAGGACCAACAAATTTTGCATAAACTTCTCCATCCTTAGTCTTACGAAGTACATACGATGGAGGCATGAACTCTTTTAGTTTGTTGAGAGTGGGCATGCCCCTTGTGGCCTTCCCACTAACAACCTTACCTTTCTCCTTATGCCCTTGCCACACAAATGTTTCTTTTAGAGGGGTGGTGCACTTTTGAGAAGATGTCTTCTTCTTGCTTGTGCTTGGATCAAATCCGAGCCCCTCTTTGGCAAACACCTCATTGTATTGGCTCAATACCTCATTAAGGTTCTTTTGTCCTTGAGCACATGTCATGAGACCTTTCTCGATTTGAGACTTGATAAAGCGATTCTCCTCAAGGATGGATGCTAGATCACTATTAGAGTTAGTAGTACAAGCATCAACACTGATAATAGGAGAAGAGTAAGCCTTGGCTAGAGTTTCAAGATAAGTAAGCTTGAGAGTCTCAAAACTCTTTGTAAGGGTGAGCTCTTCTTCCTTAGTCTTGAGGGACATGGATAGGAGCTCACAATCCTTAGAGAGAGAAGCATGAGACTTCACAAGCTTACTTTTATCATTCATCAACTCTTCGCAAGAGTCCTTAGCCTTTTTCAAGGAGGCAAGATCTTTAGCATGAACATCAATGTTTGCACCAATTTTCAAGCATAGTTCATCATTTCGTGCATCCTCATATTGGACTTTCCGCTCAAGGATTTCATATTTTTCCTTTTCCTCTGTGACGAGGGTTTCAAGTTCCTTAATGGTGATATTGTTCTTAATCACCATCCCTATAAGCATAGAAAACATAGTGAGGTTCTTTCCTTTGAGGGAGAACATGCACTTATTAAGTTTAGCAAGCATATGATCATCTATATCATCATCCTCATAACTATACTCCGCATCAAGGTGCTCATCACTAGGAGTAGAAGGAGTGAAAAGAGGAGGGTTTGATTGTGGGGTTACCTTGACCTTGTCAGGAGAGATTTGGTCCACTCCATCTTTTACCATGGCCTTTGCCATTAGGCACTTGTGAGCGTTTCCCTTGTAGTCTTTCATATATTTGTAAGTGACAACATCACCACTCTTGTTGACTAGCCTCAAAGTGTTTTGAGGATCTTGAGCAACTCTGGCAACACCACTAACATCATCCGGATCGGATTCTTCATGAGCAACCATTGCTTTCCCGTCTCTCTTCTTGAGCTTGGAGTTCAAAGGATTTGGCAACTTCTTCTTGGAAACGTCTTGGGAAACCTTGGTTTATCTTCTCTCTTCTTATAAGGGCACTCATCGGAGAAGTGGTTGGTTTCTTCACAGTTGTAGCATTTTCTCACTTTCTTCTTCTGGAATGTTCCCTTGAATTTCCCCGCGCTAAACTTCTTGACAAAGAAAGAAATGTCTTCATATGACAGGCTCTCATCAGAGTCAATCTCACCACCATCCTCCTCATCATCATCTTGCTCTTCTTCACTTTGCTCTTCGTCACATACATACTTGGCCTTCAATGCAAGATTGATCTTTGATGTTGAGGTACCATGCATGGCAAGATATGTCGGATTTCGGGTTCCGACAGACCCTTAAGGTTCGAACACTGGGGTGCACGCGGAGATCTTTCCCCTACCAGCTCATGCGTGAATGGTTAGCGAGGGATCTAAACTATGAACGATGAACAACACAGGGGACACGAGGTTTATACTGGTTCGGGCCACCGTTGTGGTGTAATACCCTACTCCAGTGTGTGGTGTGGTGGATTGCCTCAGGGGCTGATGATGAACAGTATAAAGGAAGAAGAACCTCGCGAGGGGCTGTTCTTGAGCTGGTGCGATGAACTGCTTGGGTGAGTCCAGTCGCTTCTCTCTCTCTCTCTCTCTCTCTCTCTCTCTCTCTATGCGTGATCTCCCTTTCTCTATGCGTGATCTCTCCTCTTTTTGTCTCTGTGGTGGCTAGTCCTATTTATAGAGGGAGGCCCTGGGCCTCTTCCCAAATAATGAGTGGGAAGGGCGCCAACAATTGGCCATTTTGAAGGGGAACATCTAGTACACTTATCCTGACTAAAGTTTGTCTTCGGCTGCCAAAGGCTCTGACGGTGATGCCGTCCTGGGCTCCACGATGACCTCCTTCCTGCCGCTCTGCTGTTCTTGGTCTTGTTGCACCGAAGTGGTAACCTTTGCCTGATGCCTTGGCCTATGCTTGCCTCCTTTAAACCAAAAGGGAAACGAGGACACTGCGCGGGCTGGCGCCCACCTGGCGCCCGGCTAGTCTTCATCGTCATGGCTTGCGTCACGGGGCACCCCCGTGAGGTACCCTGCCTTGATCTCTTTGCCTCCTCGTGAGCCTGCGTGATGAGGCTGTTCCTGAGGAAGGTTCCTGTCGTCCGCCCCGCGAGGCTTGGCCCCTCGCGAGGGTCTTGAGCTTGAGCTGATG
Organism: Aegilops bicornis; assembly: GCA_021605145.1. NCBI lineage: Eukaryota > Viridiplantae > Streptophyta > Magnoliopsida > Poales > Poaceae > Aegilops > Aegilops bicornis. The sequence goes on along the minus strand of CM038672.1, from coordinate 192,068,729 downwards.
AAGCTGGGCCATGATGGGCCCCCACTTGAGCCACGCTGCAGGCCGCAGGCAGGCAAGTCTGGGGACCCCTGTTCCCAGAACGCCGACAGTAGCCCCCGGGCCCAAGGCGCGCCCAGACTTGCCTTAGCAGAGAAGCGAAGGGGTAAGTGCGAAGAGCCGCGGGCCCCAACAGCCTACGGCCTTGGGCGCCGCATGATTGATTGGTCGTGGGCGTCTCCGCTCCCCACGACGCCTCGGCAACCGTCCTTCTGACAAAAAGGAGGCCCGGGCCAGACTTGGTGCTCGTCCTTGCTTGCCTTGCTCCAGATCCCCTTTCTTGCCCTTCTCCTCCTTGCTTCCGAAATCCTCGAGATCTGCCTCAATCCTTCCATCCTTCAATCTATGGCGCCTCGTAAGACCCCACCTGAGACGTGGTACCTTCCTGCTCTGGATCCTCCGACTGTGTCGGGGAAAAATCTAGTCCCTGTGCGCCAGAGGATGGTGGCGCAGGGCAACAAGGGAGCGACTGTGCTCAAGGCCGGCTCCGACCAGCCTGAAGGCCAGGGGAGCACCTTCTACCCATTCTTCGTGAGCGCCATTATCGCCGGTCTGGTCCCTCCTTTTTCCGAGTTCTTCTTTGCTGTTCTTCGCCAATACAACTTGCAAGCTCTGCATCTCCACCCCAATTATGTTCTTTTCCTGGCGATTTTCGCCTACTACTGTGAGGATCATGTTGGGATAAAGCCCTCGGTGGCTTTGCTGCGCCATTACTTTTACTTCCGGGTCTCCCATGTCTCCATTACTGCATGCGCGAGCTTTGTCGCATATTCCAGCTCCAACTCCATCTCCAAGCCCGGGAAGAGGATCGAAGGCTTCAGGAGCAAGTGTGTCCTGATGGATGTCGGCCGCATCCACCCCCGACTGGCGTTGCCGTCGGGGCAGCCCGTGCCCGTTGATGCGTGGTCTCGCGCAGAGCTCGTCGACTCTCGTGTGAAGATGATGCTGGAGAGGGTAGACGCGGACCTGAGGCCAGGAAGCTTGGGGGCGGCGAAGCTTACCGGGGCCACGCTCCTGAGGGAGTTCCTTGAACACCGGTGGCTCCGCTCCGGGAGCATTCGCTCCCGTTGTGGAGGCTTGGGGAGTCAGGTGACGCCCTTCGCCTGAGCTCCGAGGCCCTCTCTGACGAAGATCTGGTTGCGGCTCTCCATTCCTTGGTCGGGGGAGACGTGGCGAAGCCGGAGGGCGCTCCCATCCCCTTGTTCCTTCACGACGACTGGGATCAAGTGGTGAGCGCCATGCCCACCTTCAATGGTGAGGGGCTGGTGCCCGCCGGGGCTCCCGAGGATCTGACAATGTTGGCGACGGTGAACGTCTCCTCCAGCAACTCCAGCGGGAGTGAGGAGGAAGAAGAGGAGGTGGAGAAGGAAGAGTCTGACTTCGAGGCGCCTGAAGAGGAGTCGAGGGATTCCTTCCCTCGTCGCAGGTCCCGCGCCCTTCGCTCCATGCCGGATGATGACGAGGCCGGTGCCAGGCGAGGAGGGGAGAATTCTCCCTGGTTCCGAGGAAGGGCAGGTCGGGGCTGGTTCCCCCGGGGTCCGCTCTGGCTCCCGGGCGGTCTGAGGCCAGCTCCGACCTCCCCGACGCGCCTACTGCTTCCGGGCCTCCCAAGGCTGACCCTACCTGCAGGCTTTCAGGCTTCAAGTTCGGCCGGAGGCTGCTCGGGTCCGGGGACGACGACCAGTAAGTGTTCGACCCGTGTTTGCATTTCTTCTGCCGCCGGGGCTTGACGTCTGTATTCTCTTGACCAGGTCGACACCCGCAGTGAAAAGGCCGAAGGGGGCTCCTGCGGCCCTGCTTGAGGTGGGTTCGCCTGCCGTGGTTGTGGCTCCGTCTGCGGGGAAAGGAGGCAGCAAAGCTCGCGCCTCCCCTGCCCGGTCATCCTCGCGAGCCAGCAGGGGCACTCTGGCTACGAGTCAGCCCCCGTGGGCCCGCTGACTCTGGAGGTGCCTGCGCTTGAGGTTGTCGCTGAGGTGCCCAAGGCCCAGGGGGCTCCTCCTTCCCAGGCCGTGATCACACTGCCGTCTTCTACACCTGCTCCACCGGCTCTAGTCCCTTCTGATCCCTCGGCCATCCTGGACCAGGCTGCCAGCGAGCTGAGCCGGCTGCGGGAGGATCTCCGAAACGTTGATCCCCGTCTGGTGGCCGGGCGCCTGGAGCTGGCTTCTGGATGGGCCCGCTCTGCTGCCTCCGTCCGAGCGGCGCTGAGCCAAGCCGCGTCGGCCTCCGATGGGGAGAAGCAAGCCGCCTGCCAGGCCAGGGCCGCTCGCGATGCTGCCTAGGGCGACGCCGCGGACGCCCGGGACCGCTGCAAGGCGCTGGAGGTCGATCTGCAAGGCTTGCGCGACGAGCTCGCCAAGGAGGTTCGTGGCCGCCAGGAGAAGGAGAAGGAGATTGAGGCTCGGGAGGCTGCTGTCAGGGACCGGGACGCCGAGCTTGATGGCTGCCGTGGCCGGTTGGAGACGCTAGAACATTTGCTGAAAGCAGAGAGGATCGAGCTCGACAGGAAGGCAAAGATCCTGGCTGAGGATCGGGTGGCCTTCGCCAGGTTGGAGGAGAAGGCTCGCGCCGCGGTGAAGACGTTCTACGAGGGTGCACTGGAGAAGCCGTTGGCTGGTGCAGAGGACGGCCTCGCCGAGCTGCTTCCTTTCTTGGTCCGAGCACTTGAAGATGTCGCGGACGGCCTTGGCCCCATGGCCGTGGCCGAGGCGCATGCCCTGTCTTCTGCGTGGGCAGCGTCCTCAGCCACGTCTACCTTCGCGACCCCAGCGTCGACCTTGACGGCCTGCTGGAGCCTGTGAGCGGTGACCTTGCCGCTGCCGCTGCTGAGGCCGTGAAAGGCCGAGCCGAGGCCCTGCTGGGGAAGTTTCGCGCCTTCAGCACCTTGCCTGGGCGTGGTGCCGCCAGCTCCGTGGCCTCGGGAGGTCGGGGCGCCACAGGAGAGTGATCCCTTCGCAGCTTCCGCTCGCTCTGTTTTAATTCCTGCAACATGCACCATGCCTGGTGGAGGCGTTTAAACTTGTGTTTGGCGTTGTGAAACGACTTATGTCTTGTAATATTTGCTTTGAATTCGCATTCTTCCCTCCTACTTGCGTGTGTTCTACGTCGGCAGGGCCCGACCCCGCGCATACCTCAGCCGCCGTTAGCCCCGACCGAGGGCCTAGGACGGGACCAAGGAGTGATGGGCTACGTGGCAAGTTAGGCGCCTGAGTCGCGATGCTCAGGAGTCCCCCTTGACGCGCGAACAACAAGTAGGGAAAGGAGGCATAGGAGTGGATTGGTCGTTCTACATCGGCAGGGCCCGGACCCGCGCATACCTCAACCGCCGTTAGCCCCGACCGGAGACCAGGACGGGACCAAGGAGTGAGGGGCTACGTGACCAGTTAGGCTCCTGAGTCGCGATGCTCAGGAGTCCCCCTTGACGTTCAAACGAATTTTCATACCTTGGCTCCGCTTTCGGGAGGCCTTGGCGAACAGGTCCGAGGGACCTGGCTGGATGGCGTACGTTCGAGCGTGGCCCGGGAGCAGCCCCCATGTATAGCCCCCTCGCACAGCACTCCCGAGGGGAGGAATTGCGATGGTGCAGTTCTTGAGCTCTGGGCTCCACGAGGTTGATACTGATTTGTGAGCCGCCTCGTTGTTTATCACCAGTGAACATAAGCGCTTCCGTATGTGTACGGGCATAGCCGCTCCTCGGCGATGTCGTCACCAACAGAGAGCATGGTGCTTCCACTGGTTCGTGGGAGGGGCTCCCCTCCGGGAGGAGCCCGGGCGTGTACAGCCCATACGACATGTGGCCGCACGGTAGGGCTAGGAGAGGTGTATCTAGGCACCCGGTGAGCCAGTAGCAGGACTCACGAGGCCCTACCTCAAGGCGGGTTGCGCCTGGCTCTGGGCCTTTATCATTGGTGTGTTCCTGCAGGGTTAGAATGCAAATGCTCTACGTCCTCAGGTCCTGGCCCTCGAGCGAGCTCAGCCACCGGTGGTATGACAGGTCGCGATGTTGTGGGTCAAGGCCAGGGCGTGAGGGCTAGAGAGCCAGTAAGAGCCCATGAGTCGCGATGCTCAGGTACCTCCCCCCCTTTAACATGCAAGCACTTTGCATTAGGCGGAGAGGCCCGCGACAGGTAATAGGAAATAATTGCGTGAATCAGGTTAAGTGCGGAGGAGCAAATCCATCTAGATAGGTGCGGAGAAAGCATACGCCACCGGGTCCGGCCCGAGCAGCTTGAGGGTAATGCAGCCCGAGGGGCACCCCCAATAAGGTAAGTAAAGAACATAAGCAAAATTGATACAGGCCGCAGGTATGGACCCACGCGGCCTGGGAATGATGCAGCCCGAGGGGCGCTCCCAGCTGAAAACGGAACTTGGAAAGGTGTCACCTGATATAGTCGGAGATGGCGGGATGTTGAGGTAGCAGATGACGCGTGATGAGGAAGCTGGCCCTCACGAGCCCTCCGGACCTGGAGCCTCGGGAGGCTCCGGGGGCACGGGGGGTTCCTCGAGAGCCGTCTCCATCTCTGCCAGGATCGCGTGCTGCTTGACCTCCTGAACCTCCAGAGCGCACCCCAGCAGGCGCTGATGGGCGGCAACTGCGTTCGGCAGGCCGAAAGGCATGCGAACGTAGCTGTGAGGTGGACCCTCGCAGCTCCCCACGCGTGAGGGCCAGAGGCGCTCCTGAGACGCAGCCCGGTTGAGTCCTGGTATGTCGATGCAGATTCGCAGCCCAGCACCCTCGCCTGGATGTGGGGCCACAGCGGGCAGGCGGCGGCAGCCACGCATGACTCTTGGCTCCTGTAGCTCCTGTATGCTCTTCGCGATGAACTCCTGATGGTTTGGCCCTCCTTGCCTCATACCTTCCTGAGGGAAACGTGCCTCGAAGCACGCCCCCAAGTGGTGCCCAAGCGCCTCCCCCGTGACCCCGGCTAGGTCGTTGGCTCGCCATGAAAGAGCCCCCGAGCCCCGCTTGAGGAGGGCACCTGGCGCACCTTCCTAGGCGACAGAGGGTGGCGCCCCTTCAACGGCACGGGTCCCGCTTCCACGCCTCCGGAGGTGCCTTCCCCACGAGGGCTTGGACCAGGCGAAGCCTTCTTATTCTTAGGGATCCCCTCGGGAAGTCTCCCGCTCCTGTGATCTGGGTCTTCGATTGTTGCGGCTTGGAAGGCACGCTCAAGGGAGCACACTGCAGCCCTTTCCTCACAAGGCACTGCGATGACTCCTCCGCTTCCTGGCATCTTGAGGACATTGTAGCCATGGTGAGTCACTTCCATAAACTTGGCCAAGGTTGGGTACCCGAGGATGGCATTGTATGGCAGGCGAATGTGGGCGACGTCGAAGTCGTCAGCTCGGTGCGGTAGTTGTTGCGCTGTCCGAAGGTGACGCGAAGGCGGACTTGCCCTATCGGGACGGTGAAGCCATCGGTGACTCCTGAGAAGGGCCTGGTCGGCTGAAGCTGATCGTATGGCACTTGGAGATCGTTGAATGTCTCGACAGATAGGACGTTGAGTCCTGCTCCGCCGTCGATGAGGGTCCTGGTGACTTGCACGTTGCTGATGACTGGTGAGCAAAGCATGGGGAGGACTCCGGCCGTTGGCGCGCACTTGAGTTGATCCGCTGAGGTGAACGTGATAGCGCACGACGACCACCTGAGAGGGCGTGTGGCCTCAGGCTTGGGGAGGACTGAATTCACCTCGCGAGCAATCTGTTTGAAGATGCGCTGAGAGGCTGGGGCCTGAGCGCCACCCAGGATGCAAGCGATCGCGCGCGGCTCCTGGAAGCCCCCAGCCCCCTCGTTCTGCTGATTGTCTTCGTACCTCCTTGGCGGCTACGGCAGAGGTGGGAGCCCTGCATTGCCTTGAGGGCGGTCCTCTCGAGGTTGGTCCCTTCAACCTCCCTCGCGTGGCTGGTCCTGCCAGCAGTCCTCGCGAGGTCTGTCGCGCCATCCTTGGCGAAGGCCACGGTCTTCCCAGCGTCCTGCGCCTCTTCCTCCTCCTCGGCCGTAGCCCCGATCATTGCGCTCAGGGCGTCGGCCTATACGCCCTTCTCGTACGGCCCTGAGCTCCTGGCATTCGTTGGTGTTGTGGGTGTGGAGATCATGCTACACGCAGTACCGGCTGCCCTTGGATGACTCGGGCTGATCCCTACCTTGCTTGGTGTCTGGTTCTGCCGCGAGCACGGAGGCCCCCTTGCGCTTTACGTCCTTGGCCTTGGGCTTCTTCTCTTCTGGATCGGCAGTCGGGAGCTCGAGGAGGGAGAGGCATCCTTCCTCAGCCCTGGCGCATTTGGTCGCCAAGTTGAACAGCTCTAGGGATGTGCATAGGTCTTCATGCATTTCTAGCTCCTCCTTCATCTTGATGTCATGCACGCCATCGGAGAAGGCTAATATGATGGCTTCCTCAGTCACCTTGGGGATTTGGAAGTGGGTGTTGTTGAAGCGCTGGATGTACTTCTGCAGGGTCTCTCCTGGCTGCTGCTTGACGCGGCGGATGTCGCTCACGGCCGGGGACCGGTCGAGAGTGCCTTGGAAGTTGGCGATAAAGCGGGTGCGCATTTCGTCCCAGGAGGAGATCGTGCCCGGAGCTAGGTTCAGGAGCCAGGTTCGGGCTCCGTCCTTCAGCGCCATGGGGAACCAATTCACCATGACCTTTTCGTCCCCGTTGGCGGCTTCGATGCCCAGCTCATAGAGCTGAAGGAACTCCGAGGGGTTGGCGGTGCCTTCGTAGCGAGGAGGCAGGTCCGGCTTGAACTTGTCGGGCCATGCGACGCTGTGTAGCTCGGCGGTGAAGGCACGACAGCCTGCAGTGGCCACCGGGGCTCTCTGCTGATGCAGAGCTTGCTCTTGTGGATTCCCGTGCACCGCTGCCTGGAGCAGCACGGGGTCTTGACGCGGTGGCGCTGGAGCATGGTCGCGGCGCTCCGTTGCTGGGAGCACGCGAGCACCTTCTCGGGGACGAGGGATCTCCTGGCAGCTCCTTTCTTGCCTCACGAAATCCGGACGCGGAAGGCCTCGGCCCGGGGCCACGCGCCTTGGAGCCAAGGCGCCTTCTTGGGGAGGAGGTGGCGGAGGCACCTCCGGCTCCCTGTTCCCACGCTGGGTGAAGGGCGAGGCAGCGAGAGGGACGAAACAGGGCAGCCCCCCTGCGGCGCGGACAAGCTCGGCGATGCGGTCGAGGCACTCCTTGTAGACGTTGTCGACAGGACGGTAGCGCAGGAGCTCGTTTGCCGCGATGAGCGCGGCTCGAGCCTCCATGGGAGCGCGGTGTGCGCGGGACGAAGAACCAGCGAGGCGGCGAAGGGTAGCGGTGCGGCCTTCTCGCCTCACCGATGGATGCAGGGACGAGGCCTGCTGCTCGTTCCCCGCCGGGCCGGTGGCGGCAGCCGACGGGGAATGACGGGGGTGTCCGCTGACAGGAGCTGTCTGGGCGACTCGAGCGGCGCGAGCAGCCCGACGCTCGGTGCGAGCACGGCGAGCGTCAGCCATGGACACGACGGAAGATCACACACGACCAGCGGAAGAAAGATTCCGACGCACCCCTACCTGGCGCTCCAAATGTCGGATTTCGAGTTCTGGTAGACCCTTGAGGTTCGAACACTTGGGTGCGCGCGGAGATCTTTCCCCTACCAGCTCATGCGTGAATGGTTAGCGAGGGATCTAAACTATGAACGATGAACAACACAGGGGACACGAGGTTTATACTGGTTCGGGCCACCATTGTGGTGTAAAACCCTACTCCAGTGTGTGGTGTGGTGGTTTGCCTCAGGGGCTGATGATGAATAGTAAAAAGGAAGAACAGCCTTGCGAGGGGCTTTTCTTGAGCTGGTGCGATGAACTACTTGGGTGAGTCCAGTCGCTTCTCTCTCTCTCTCTCTATGCGTGATCTCCCTTTCTCTATGCGTGATCTCTCCTCTTTTTGTCTCTGTGGTGGCTAGTCCTATTTATAGAGGGAGGCCCTGGGCCTCTTCCCAGATAATGAGCAGGAATGGCGCCACCAATTGGCCATTTTGAAGGGGAACATCTAGTACACTTATCCTGACTAAAGTTGGTCTTCGGCTGCCAAAGGCTCGGCGGTGGCGCCGTCACAGGCTCCACGATGACCTCCTTCCTGCCGCTCTGCTGGTCTTGGTCTTGTTGCAATCAAGTGGTAACCTTTGCACGATGCCTTGGCCTGTGCTTGCCTCCTTTGCACCAAAGGGAAATGAGGACAACTTCTTGGGCTGGCGCCACTGGGCGCCCGCCTGGTCTTGATCGTCATGGCTTGCGTCACGGGGCACCCTCGTGAGGTATCCTACCTTGATCTCTCCGCCTCCTCGTGAGCTTGCCAGACGAGGCTGTTCCTGAGGAAGGTTCTTGTCGTCCGCCCCGCGAGGCTTGGCCCCTCGCGAGGGTCTTGAGCTTGAGCTGATGAAGCTGGGCCATGCTGGGCCCCCACTTGAGCCACGCCGCAGGCCGCAAGCAGGCAAGTCTGGGAACCCCCGTTCCCAGAACGCCGACAAGATCTTTTATGGCATTTGCCTTTGACTTTTCAAATAGTTGGAAAGTGGATATGATGTCATCTGGAGTCATTTCCTTGAATGCAATGTGTTGTCTTATGTCCCACACCATTTGGTGATGATATGGAGCAAGAGCATGAAGCAACCTGTCCACGAGAAACCGCTTAGTCAAGTTGAATCGATCTTGTGTCTTGTCACACTCAAAGGACTCAATGTCAGCGGTGAGTGTCATGAGACACTCAAGAAGTTGCTTCAGAGATTCACCTTTCACCATACAAAAGTTTTGCAATTGACCCTTGGCTATTTAATATTGGGCAAGCCGGAGAGTGGAGGTACCGGTCTTGGTTCTCACAATGCTATCCCATAATTCCTTTGCACTTGTGATATGTATTTATGGTCTCCTTTGCTTGTCAGTCATACCTCTCCTTATGCACATGGTTGGTATGTTGTTGAGATTCTTGTCATATACCTCTCTTGGAGTAAGATTCTTCGGATCAACAGCTTGGTAGCCATACTCCAAGATCTCCAACATTTCATCATTTCCATATCGAAGATGATCCTGCATAGCAACTCTCCACAAAGCAAAATCCTTGTGTTCCTTATGGGTGTGTCCTATTTCTCCATAGAGCTTGCATGCACAAGGTTTCTTCATATCCTTTCCCGAAGGCTTCAATTTCTGAGACACAAACCGAGACATTAGCAAAGTCAACTTAATTTCTCCCCAAGTGGTTACTCCTTGCCATCCGTTGATGGTTTGGTACATCCTCCACTGGGTAGCAGCACTTCTTTCAAAGCACTGAAGGGCATGCTGGGTCATATATTTTCTGACTATCGGGTTATTCTCCATTTGACCCTCCATGTTCTGAATCCATCAGACTGTCTCCAATTGACTCATCGGTCCAGAAAATACAAGTTCATCTCCATTCGTCCTCTAACGGGTCCATGGGTTTTGGGGTGGGATAAGAGAGATCGAGAGGGATAAACACAGTACAAACAATGGTTTTGAAAAGGCAGGTTTTATTGTGGCTGTCGGAAAAACATCAAACAAATGACAGCTCACAATCGTCGCATCTAACGTAGGTATATAACTGGGGTTTGGTCTTCTAAAGGTCAAATGAATCTTCAATGCGATCAAACTCTTCAAGTCTTGGTCATGTCTCCGATGGCTTCTTCTGATCATGCTTGTCCTTCTCAAGTTCTTTTGCAAGATCATCTCTATTGACGTAGAGTCTCTCATGACGTCCTTTAATATTCCTGGAGTTGCATTCCAAACTTCTGGTTTCAACTTCCTTGACATGAACCATGATCCTACTGTCCTTCAGTTCCTGACAAATCTCCGGTATCTCGAGGTTTTGTTCCTCCAGTATGGTTACTTCAGCTTCCGGTTCCTGAGTTCTTCACGAACTGCTTCCTTATCAAATACTGCTTCTTGTAGGTCCATCTTAACTTCTTGATGTAACACTCCAGATCCTGGTGATACACCAGCTAAGGTTAAAACTTCATCTTGCTGATAGGTGCTTCATCAGACTTCTACCATCCAATCCTTTCATGCATATGCATGCTTAACTCAGCACGGCGACAATAGCATAAGCGGTGATAACATCATGGATAGCCGTGTTTCTGCTCTTGTCATTTCCATGAGCTATCTCTCCATAGTTGATATCTTCTGCATTGGGGTTTCCTGACAAAACGTTGAGTTTCTAACTCTCCATGTTCCGGTCTTTCTCCGATACACCTTGATCTCAGGTATTGACAGCTTCCATAGTTTGTCAAGTTCCATAAAGGTAGCCTTCCTTAGTCATACAAATCTGGGAATTCTTCAAAGCCTTCAAATTTTCCTAGCATTCGGAGTCTTCAACAGTTGTAGTTTCCATTTACACGGAAAAATCCTCTTCATTCCAAATGGTCTTAGTTGTCCAATATCTTGTCTCCTTGGAGTGGTCTCGTCGGTCGAATCTTCGAGGGGTCAAAAGGGGAAAGGGGTATGGTCTCACTAAAAGGAAATATTTGAATAAGCTCGAGAGAGAAGAGAGGTAAAAGATCTTTTTGAAAATGAAGTTGTAGAGAAAAATCTTTCCTATGGGCTTGTCGGTTTCTAGGGTCACGTCCTACGGTGAACATGTGCTCGATACCATCTTGTAGCGACCCGACCGAATGGATCAAGTCTACGTGCTTCGTGTCATCCTGGATCGGTATGCTGACACACACAGTACTCGAAGGATTTATAACAGAGGTAGATCACATGTATGAAATAACGTAAATACTATTACCTCGATCCAAAATATAGGAGAAGCAACAAGGTTGTGGATTCCCATCAACACCAACGGCAAAGTTGAGTATAGGAAATCGTAACCCTAACGTATCACTTACTCGTCGTCTGAAAAGTGCGCAACATGAAAAGTTGCAGCCAAAACGGGTCAGCACATGGAATATCTGGCAATGTAACACATAGAGAGTAATGAAAGAATAAGCTATACTACATGCATGTATGGCTGGTGGAAAGCTCTATGGTTACAGTTTTTGCGAAAAGCCAATTTTTCCGTCGCAAAGGAATAAATTTATTTAACTATCATGGTGGTTGTGAAACATTGAGAATGGTTGACAGCATCCTCAATCCCAATTAAAAGTACTCATTAAAAACCCAACAATATTAATTAGAAGTAACATGATGAGATTCACATGATATTCAAGTACTAGATACTCAAGATGTCCATAACCGGGGACACGGCTAATCATGATTAGTTTATACACTCTGCAGAGGTTTGCGCACTTTTCCCCACAAGACTCGATCTCCTCCGTTGTATTTCTCCCACTACATGGTGTTTGAGAAACGGATGACCGAGACATAGTCTTTCAGAAGCGTTTGCACCTTACGATGGGTAGACCGTACCACCTACAACCCCTACATCTGCTAGTCTACCACTGTAAGAGTTCACACGACTTAATCAACTATGCTAGAGCCCATAATAGCTTGTGGCTGCACACGGAAGTTTCTAGTTTGAATAATCTCATGATCCCTTTGAGCCTGGGTGGCGGTCCGAAGAAAAACAGGCAAGTCCTGGAAACCCAGGTGCCTAGACAGGCAAGTCCTGGAGTAACCAGGTGCCTCAATCCACCCAGATGTGTGTTTAAGTTGCCACCTTAGATAAACCATTAATTATCAACCTCACATCTGTCATGGATATTCACTCAACCAATCCACGTCTACTTGCATAGCATGGCATAATAAGCAAACGTAGAAGTAACTCCCAAGGGTTTGATAATAAAGCAGGTAATAGGTACTACCTCAATCTACTTCCCAAAACCCACAATTTAATTAGATCCTAATCATGCAAGTGTTTGAGGAATAGATCTAATGCATAAAAACTGGGCATGAGAAGAGTATGATCAAAGTGTTACTTGCCTTGCTGATGATCCGCGAAACCAAGAGGAATAGATCCAAGGCGCTGAGGTTTTTTTTTTAAATAAAACAGACAACAAAAATAAAAAAACTAAAATAAATAAAAATAGTATATAGGCATATAATATATCAAAATTTTTAGAAAAAGATTTCCCACAACATGGACATTATCCTAGTTTCAAATAAAATACACAAAATTTCAAATAAAGCAAAGAGTGATTCTGGTCCAATAAAATCCAACAAAAATCATTTTAAAAATACCAAAATGAATTCAAATTTATTTCTCTCCATTTTTCTGAGGTAGGGAATCATGTTACCCTATTTTCCATATATTTTATTTTGGAGAAAAATAATTTGAATAAAACTCAAATGACTCCAAATCGAAAATAAATTCAAAAGAACTTTGAATTTAATTCTTTGAAAACTCCCAACTCATATTTCGTATAATTTGAAGAAGTCATTTTATCTTCGCTCGTGAAAATCATTGAGTTGCATAAAGTTTCAGAATTGGAAATATCTTCCAAATGAAATTCAAATATTTTCAACACCCCTTGTCATTTAACTAAATGGAAGAAGTCATGTCATCTTCTCTCCAGGGTTTTGTGATGAAAAGAATTTGAATTCCCGAAGATCATAAAAGCAAAATGATAGTTTGGGAAAGTCCTTTTATTCCCTCTCATTTAACTTTCAAAAAGTCTCGAATTTCACTCAATCAATCACACAACAATCAAGAAACAAACCAAACTATCTATTTGTTTATAACATTCCAAAATTTAGAATTTTGGGATGTTACAAAGACCGGACGACCGGTGCCGGATGGATGTCCGAAGCCTGGGAGGAAACATCAGATGAGCCAGGTACCGGACGACCGGAAAAACCGGACATCCGATGCACAGAGAAAGAGTTGAAATTAACGGAAGTCTGTAGTCATGATCCACACACGGCCCTAGAGACATAATCCTGAGATATACATGATAAACATGATTATCCCCAACATGCATGTTGTCATCAACATAAAAATAAGATTAAGGGCATGATTGCACTTTCAAAAGGGAAAAGCATTGGCATGGTATATGCTATGCGATGATATTGGATCTTGGAACTGGAATCGATTGAAATTGGAATTTCACCAAAAAAATCATCCTATGCATCTAGTTCCTCGTGATTAGAATTATATATATAATTTTTGGCCTCGTGAAGGAGATAGTATCGATCTAGCTTGGGGGAGGCTTAAGTCAATGCTATATTCATGCCCCAATCAGGATCTCTTAAGAGAAATTATTATTCAGAATTTTTATGCTCGGCTTTCTCATGATGATTGATCCATGCTCGATACTTCTTGTACTGGTTCTTTTATGAAAAAGAATATTGAATTCAGGTGGGATCTTTTAGAAATGATTAAACGCAACTCTGAAGATTGGGAACTCGAAGAAGGTAAAGAGTCATCTATTAAGTATAATTTTGATTGTGTTAAATCTTTTATGAATACCGATGCTTTTCACTAGTTTAGCACTAAATATCACTACAAAAAAGACACATCCGTAACATTTTGGGCCGAACAAATTTTTTTTTCTCATGCTTATGACACTTCTATGACGATAATTGTGACAAACCCGGTATCATCATAGATGTGGTGGGCTCCTACTTCTATGACAAAAAATCATGACAAAAATGGGCTTTTCATCCTGGATGAGCCGGAGATGTAGCTGCATGACATTCTTTGGGCCGTCCATCACGGAAAAAACCGTGGTAAAAGCGAGGGCGAGGAAAATATTGGGGTGTTCCCGGTTATGGTGGGTGGTAGGGGGCCGAGCGATGCGCATTTCTCTCGTACGTATGTGCGTGTGTGTGAGGCATTGTGCTCTAACTGAACCCGAGCGAGGCGCTGTGCTCTAACTGAACCCGAGCGAGGCATTGGGCTCTAACTGAACCCGAGCGATTGCACTAGCTACGTTACTGAACTCGAGCGATTGACCCCTTGCTGTTAACTGAACCCAAGTGATTCCTTCGCTACTGCTGCTAATTGAAGCCGATCAAACCCTGCAGCCTCCTTCCATGGATGAACAGTGGAGCGTTGTTGTTGGGGGGGTGGTTTGATGAGCAGTTCCCGGTGGGGGGTTGGATGAATAGGACCCCGTGGTAGTAGAGGCCGTTGCCGTTGGATGAACAGGACGCCGATCGAGCCGGCTGGGGGGTGGATGAATAGGACCCCGTGGAGGGCTGGATGAACAGGATGACCCCATGGAGGGCTGGTTGAACAGTAGCCGGTGGAGGACTAGATGAACAGTGGCCCATGGAGGTGTGGTTGAACAAGACCCTGTGGAGAGGTCTGCAGTTGAGCAAGAGCTGATGGAGGAGCGGTGGAGGCTGGATGAACAGGAGCCCGTGGATGAACAGTCGCAGGTGGAGGCTGGAGGAGGTCGACGGTGGATGAACAGTAGCCGTGGAGGCTGGAGAAGGTCGACGGTGGAGATGAACAGTATCCCGTGGAGTCCCGTTTTGTGGTACGGCACACCCCTCCCGATGAACAGACCCCTGTTTCGACAGTAGCGCTCCAACACAAGTCCGTTTCCTCCGTTTTGAGGTACGCCATACCCCTCCCGATCAACATGACCCCGTTTCGACCAAGATAATTCCGTTTCCTCTGTTTTGCAGTATGCCAGACCCCTCCCGATGAACAGGATCTCGTTTCGACCGGGTGTCGTTTCCTCCATTCTGCGGTACGCCAGGCCTCGTTTCCATCGGCTATTCCATCCAAGCCGGTTGGCTCCCGATGAACACGAAGACGCATTCCGTTCTGACCCAGTCAGTTGGCTCCCCATAAACATGACGACGATGCAGTTTCTCCATTCCGACCCAGCCATGTACACGAGCCCTGGCCATACGTATGCGCGAGTAGGCGTTCGAGACCCCGCCCGTATGTACGTACGTGGCCGTATTTACTTTCTTGCACCCTGGCCGTTGTACGTATGTGTACATGCTACGTGCGTGCCTCTACTACGTCACGTGTGCGCCTCTACTACGACACCTACGCGCCTCTACATCGACCAGTATGTACGTACACGTACGCGACAAGAATGACAACACTACGTACGCTTTGACCAGGTGGGTCCCGACTGTCAGGCACTTCCTTGCATGCGAAGATATAGCTGGTGGGTCCCAGCAGTTAGGGGGGAAATGTTTTTTTCACAAAATACGGTGGTCCGTCTGGTGGGTGAGGGAGTCCTGGACTAAGGGGTCCTCGGGCGTCCGGCCTGTTAGCCATGAGCCGGACTGATGGGCCGTGAAGATACGAAGAATCGAAGACTGCACCCGTGTCCGGATAGGACTCTCCTTGGCATGGAAGGAAAGCTTGGCGACTGAATATGTAGATTACTTTCTTTTGTAACCGACCTTGTGTAACCCAAGATCCTCCCGGTGTCTATATAAACCGGAGGACTTATTCCAGAGGGGGAGATACACATTACCATAGTTATACAGGCTCGACTTTTAAGGTTTAGCCATCTCGATATCGTGGTAGATAAACTCTTGTAATACTCATATTCATCAAGATCAATCAAGCGGGAAGAAGGGTATTACCTCCATAGAGAAGGCCCGAACCCGGGTAAACATCGTGTCCCCTGTCTCTTCTTACCATCGACCTTCGACGCACAGTTCGAGACCCCCTACCCGAGATCTGCCGGTTTTGACACCGACATTGGTGCTTTCATTGAGAGTTCCACTGTGTCGTCCCAAAAAAGGTTCGATGGCCCCTTCAATCGTCGACAATGATGCTGTCCAAGGAGAAACCTTCCTCCTCGGACAGATCTTCGTCGGTAACCCGTGGCGCTGCGAACCTCGTGTTTGGCCACCTGGAGCAGATCGATAGCTACACCCCTGGCCATCAGGTCAGACTTGGGAGCTTGAATTACGTTGCGGACATCCGTGGAGATTTGATCTTCGCTGGATTCGAGACAGCGGCGACCACTCCTGGTCACCTTGACGAACATGACCTAAATCTGTCGTCGGGTCGCATCCAGGAGATAGCTCATGTAACCACTCTGGCCTCGGATCCAGAGCACACTGTGGCATCCAAGGATTTGACGCTCAACCTCACCACGGAGGCCACAGATTCCCCGGCGTTGGAGCCGCACATGGACTTAATCTCACACAATACTCGTGTCATCGGAACTCCGGACTCTTCTCCGGGTATAAGTTCCGAACCATGTGAGTCCGCGGATGCCGAACTTGATCGCTTATCGATCTTTGAATTCAGCGCCACAAACATCTTCCAGCACTCGCCTTTGGGCGATGTGCTAAACACATTAAAGAGGCTGTCCTTGGTGGGGGACTCACAGCCGAACTATGTCCGGTTCGAACTAGGGGCTAATGATCGAGAATTTTGCTTCCCACCCGCCACCCACTTCATAGCCACTATCGAGGACTTAACCGACATTCTTGATTACGGCTCTAAAGACATTGACGGTATGGACGACGATGCCGACAGGGAGCAAAGCCAAGACCCGCCATTCACTGGATGTTGGACGACCATTTCCTTATATGACATATACATGGTAGATACGCCCCAACATAATAGCGGCGATGACAAGGAAAACCCAGCGAAGGAGGACCCTCCCAATACACAACCAAAGCGCCGGCGTCAACAGCGCCATTCTAAATCGCACCACAGTAGAGATAACAATACCGGCACAGGAAACGACAACACTCCTGGTGGTGCGGTAGACACAGAGGAGCCCGATGAACAAACTGCCGAACAAGACCATCGGGAAGATGGGCAAGTAAGCCCTGACAAACAGGCCATGGAAGAAGAATCAGAGGATGGTAGTTACCATCCGCTCTCCGAGGAGGAGGTGAGCCTTGGCAACGAAGACTTCATCGTGCCTGAGGAACCTCTCGAGCAGGAGTGCTTTAAGCTTTAGCTAATAGCCACTGCGAGGAGCCTGAAAAAGAAGCAGCAGCAGCTTCAAGCTGATCAAGACCTGCTCAATGACCGATGTAGTGGGCTCCTACTTCTATGACAAAAAATCATGACAGAAAATGGGCTTTTCGTCCTGGGCAGGCCGGAGACGCAGCTGCATGACATTCTTTGGGCCGTCCATGACGGAAAAAACCGTGGTAGAAGCGAGGGGGAGGAAAATTTCGGGGAGTTGCCGGTTACGGTGGGAGGTCGGGGCCGAGTGATTCGCGTTTCTCTCGTACACGTACGCGGGTGTGTGCGAGGCGTTGGCTCTAACTAAACCCGAACTGCAGGCTACGCGTTACTGAACCCGAGCGATTGATCGATGGCTGTTAACTGAACCCGATCGAGGAATTCCTTCGCTACTGCTGCTAACTGAAGCCGATCGATGCTGCCTTTGGGATGAACAGTGAGCGTTGCGGGGGGTTGGCTGAGCGATGGCGGTGGCGTTGACTCTGGATGAGCGATGAAGCGGTGGGAGGGTGCCCGTGGAGGGTGGTTGAACAGGACCCGTGGTGTGGAGGGCTGGATGAGCGATGAGACGTTGGAGGGGTGGTTGAACAGTAGCCGGTGGAGTAGCGCGCAGTGGAGGCTGGATGAACAAGAGCCCGTGGAGGCTGGAGGAGTTCGACGGTATCCCGTGGCGGCTGGAGGAGGTTGACGGTGGAGATGAACAGTATCCCGTGGAGTCCCGTTTTGCGGTACGCCACACCACTTCCGATGAACAGGACCGCCGTTTCGGCCGTAGCGCTCCAACATAAGTCCGTTTTGTCCGTTTTGCGGTACGCCACACCCCTCCCGATCAACAGGACCCCCGTTTCAACCGTAAGAGGTCTGTTTCCTCCATTTTGCGGTACGCCACACCCCTCCCGATCAATAGGACCCCCGTTTCGACCGTAGGAGGTCCGTTTCCTCTGTTTTGCGGTACGCCAGGCCCCTCCCGATCAAAAGGACCCCGTTCCGAACGTAGGAGGTCCATTTCCTCCGTTGTGCAGTACGCCAGGCCTCATTTCCATCGCCTGTTCCGTCCAAGCCCTCCCGATGAACACGACCACGCATTCCGTTCCGACCCAGCCGGTTGGCACCCACGCGTTCTGTTGCCTCCCGATGAACACGACGCATTCCGTTGCCTCCCAATGAACACGATGCATTCCGTTGCCTCTCCGTTCCGACCCAGCCATGAACACGAGCCCTGGCCGTACGTATGCGTGAGTAGGCGTTCAAGACCCTGCCCGTATGTACGTACGTGGCCGTATTTTCTTTCTTGCACCCTCGCCGCTGTATGTACGAGTACATGCTACGTGCGCGCCTCTACTATGACACGTGCGCACCTCTACAACGACCGGTATGTACGTACACGTTCGCGACCAGAATGACAACGCTACGTACGCTTCGACCAAACGCACTTCCTTGCGTGCGAAGATGTAGCTGGTGGGTCCCAGCAGTCAGGAAGGCGAATTGTTTTTTTTTCGGACGCACTTCCTTACGTGCGGAGATGTAGCTGGTGGGTCCCAGCAGTCAGGGGGGCAAATCGTATTGTTTTTTTGTCCCGGACGCACTTCCTTGCGTGTGAAGGTGTAGCTGGTGGGTCCCAATAGTCAGGGGGAAACGTTTTTTTTTTTCAAAATATGGTGGCCCGTCTGGTGGGTCCCCGCTGTCAGGTGGAGGAATAATTATTTTGCGCTTAATAAGGAGGCACTTCCTTGCTGCGGCCGTGGACCCGGTATCGGCCTCTCCACGTCTGATCCATGTCCGATGGAAGTCGTTCCTTGACGACGTTGACCACGCCGCGCTGAGAGCACCAGGGCGGTGGACGACGGAGAGGCCTAGGAAGTGGGCGATGCGGAGCCGGGGAAGACGCGGCAGTGGATGCCCACGCATAGAGGAGTACGAGGGTTCACTGGTTCGCTGCGGTGTGAGGTCATCATCGTGAGAATAACAGGGGGTGTGGGTGAGTAGAGGGATGGCCTGGCCAGCGGTGAGAGTAGTAGCGGGCGGTGAGGCCTCCGCCGCATCGCAGCCAGCCACGGGAGGAAGGAACATGAGGCACGACCGGCGCTGGTTTGGGCAGCTGGAGCAAGAAGACCAGAGGTTGAAGAAGCACTACGGCCGTTGGGTGGACATCGTACGGTCACTAGAGCTAGAATCGTGCATATTGACTAAGTTGACAAAGCCCTCCGTCCCCGTCAACTTAGTAGGCCCACAAGTCAGTTTGCCACTATACTAGGTCCCAGCTAACAGGGGGAGTATTCATTTTTTTGTGCGTAATAAGGAGGCACTTCCTTGCGTGCGAAGATACAGCTGGTGGGTCCGAGCTTTCAGAGCCGGCCACAGGGAGGAGGGAGCAGGCAGTCCCGCTGGCGCTTGTTTGAGCGGCTGGAGCAGGAAGAGCAGAGATTGAAGAAGCACGACGGCCGTTTGATGGCCATCCAACAGTCACTGCTTGTGCGTCAACCTTTTTTTTAGGAAAGCCTCAAATCTGGGGAAAAACAGCATACAGCCCATCTGCCATTATTTCTAATAATTTACAGCCCATTTGTTAATTCATCAGGTTTTATTTGGAGCCCATATTCTTTTTGTTAGCATTACAGCCCATATTGTGGCCACGGTTAAAAAATTATACGAATTTTTGCATATTTTGGTGCGGCCCGAACTGTTTTTAATCCCGAAATTTTGACTCACATTCAAACTGATTTTAAATATAAATGTATATCAATATAAAATCCAACAAATTCTCCATGCATAAAAATTAATGTAATTTAAAATCTTGAAATGAAAAAAAGGTATTTGAAAGTAATTGTCGGTTTGATGTGTTTTATAAATGAACAACCCATTTCTCATTACTGATGGGCCAATTTCCCGGCCACCCGAATGAAAGCTCTCCTCGTCTTGAAAGATTTGCAGCCCAACAGGCCTGACAAAGCGACTTACTTGGCAAATCACAAAAAAACTGGGTTGTAGCCGTGGACCCGGTATCAAAGCATCTCCACGTCTGATACTCTTCCGATGGAATGTCGTTGACCACATTGACCATGCCGCCGCCGAGAGCACCAAGGCAGTGGACGACGGCGAGGCCTAGGAAGGGGACGACGCGAGCCGGGAAGACAGCGGCAGTGGATGCCCACGGAGAGGAGTACGAGGTTCACTGGTTCGGCCGGTGTGTGAGGCTGTCGTCGCCGCCGCATGGCACAGCTACCGGTGGGAGTAGTAGGGGGCGATGAGGCCTCAACGGCAGCATAGCCGGCCACTGGAGGCAGGAGCAGGCGGTCTCCCCGGCGCTGGTTTGGGCGGCTGGTGCAAGAAGAGCAGCGATTGAAGAAGCAGCAGGACCGTTCGATTCAAATCCAATGGTTACTGCTGCTAGAATCGTTTGTTGACTAAGTTGACAAGCCCTGCGTACGCGTCAACTTAGTAGGCCCACAGGTCAGCCTCCCAACCGGTGCGCCCCAGATGTCAGTGGGAGGAATCATTTTCTTCGGCGTAATAAGGAGGCGATTGATTGCGTGCGGCCAAAGCAGCGGAGGGAGTAGGGTGGGCCGGGAAGCTGCGGCATCACAAAGAGCCATAAGAGGAGGGAGCAGGCAGTCCCTTGGGCGCTAGTTTAGGTGGTCGGAGCGGGAAGATCGAGAGATTGAAGAAGCACGTCGCCCGTTGGATGGACATCCAACAGTCACTGCTGCTAGAATCGTGTGTTCACTGACAAAGCCTTGCTATTGTTTTTATAATTTTTACTCATTTTCTAATTCATATGGAATTTATTGCAGCCCATTTACCATTTTTAGAATTGCTGGCCATTTTCTGGTCAGTACCAGGGTCAAAAAATTAACTAAATATGTGGGAAATTTTAAAAATTCGCAAATTTTTGCTGGGGAACGAAATATTCTTAATCCAAAAATTAATAGCCATAATTCAAAAATAAATTTGTACTATGTCATGTTAAATCCAATGAAATACGTATAAGATATCCGTGAAGAACAAAAACAAGAAAAAATTTAATATCCCATTTGCTATAAATTTTTTGGAATTTTCAACCCCTTTTGATATTACTTTTAACAGACATTGACCATACTCTTTGGCCAGGACGGAATGCATCCCTCCTCGTCTTGAAAGATTTGCAGCCCGGTAATTCGGAGAAAAAAAATACTGGGCTACCTATTTTCCCAAAGAACTGGTGCATGAACATTTTGCTTTATTTATTTACTTATTTATGTTTAGGGGACCATGAGCATGTACCTGGGGCCGGATTGATGTGAGAGCCTCCCTTACAGTTAATTATGGGCTTCTCTATTGGGCCTTCATCAGTGGGCTGCATCTTATCAACAAGTTGAAAATGTGTTCCGTACGAAAAATAGTATGAGCTACGTACGGTATGGGGCAGTAAAGGATCGAACCGTGCAACGACTTCCAAAACATTGTGTTTGTCGTTCTAACAACACATTTGTTCAACCAACAGACGAAATATACTACTGATTGTACATTGAAAACAGCAGCAGCAGCAACCAGGCCAGGGGGTGCAACAGAAGTAGTAAGCAGGCCAGAAGAGTGAAGACGCAACTCTCTCTTCCAAATCAAACATCAGCCATCATTACAAAAGGGCTACCAAAAAAGAACAAGTGTATGCATCAAACTAAATAAAGATCCTACTACACCAAGTGTACGAATCTAACTAACTGGCTCAGTTAGACGTTACTATTTATTAAGTTGTGGAGATTGGCTGACGGCTTGAACCAGATGGGTGCCTGATGGGGGAAACTCCAGCCAGCAGGTCGAAGTCTGATTCTTGCGACCCTCTCTCCTACTTTGGGCTACAGAGCGTGGCAGCACATATCAGGGTATGGTGCACGCAGAGACGCATGGTACGCTGTGTACACACAGTTTTGCCTGATGAACGAAACCGCGCTGCCATCATGATCCTTGCCGTCGGTTATATCTTGGTTAATCGGATAATTCAGTCCGACAAACAAAGAGCATGCACCAAGGCTACTTACTATCCTCCAGTCAAAAATTCCTGAAGGTCCAGAGAAGCTGGGATCCTGCTCAAAGACCTTGCAGTGACTGTGATTGTATTCCGTGAAACAACACGTCCGGTATGTGCGAACGATCATCAATCTTTCGCCGTAAATTCGATCGAGCCAGAACCACCTGCAACTGCCATGCCGCTTTTCTTTGAAAGGTTCTGGGATTAGGAAGGGTAGGGACACCAGGCGGCTTACAACATCATATAAAGTTGGAGTCAAATAAAAAAGGGCTCTTGATTTAGTCAATCTTAAGAATAACATGTTATGAGCATTAATATTTTTTCAGTAAATGTTGACAGTAATATAAGCAAGCCATCATGATTTCATAGGAAAGTAACATACTGCTGTAACAACCGTTTGTAGCGATGACTAGAGTAGGCCAGCAATACGTCCAGCCATAGAAGGAGTCGATAGCGTAAATGAAGCCCTTGTGTTCAATGGCATCAGAGAACCATGGAGGATGTGTGATCCTGCGATGGACGTGCAGATTTATCCACTTACCGCAGTGACCTGTCAGATAGGCGAGACCGCGGTTAAGAACGCAATTAACCTGAAGTCTTTATAATTCACAGATCTTGTGTGCACTTGGCGGATTACAACCTTGAGCAAATAAAACTTGGTATCATGTTGGCTACTGTAAGATTCCGAGTATTCTGGGCCGCGGTGCCAAAGCAGTGCAGTGTTAATCAAAGGAAGGGGGATCAATCACCAGGTGTAGACCTCCACGAGCATCCAGCTACCGCGACCATCGACGAGCACCATCCAAGACGTGTTCATGCCGACCCAGTACATACCGTTAATGTAGTTGAGGCTGACGGGGATCGGATCGCAGGGAAGGGGGTTGATGCTCGCCACCCTATGATCGTTATGTTGCGTGACACGCCGTTTCCGAAGATCAGGCAGCATCAGCAAGCAAGGAGCTGGCTTAAAAAGCTCCGGCCTGAGGGCTTTGAGTAAACGGTACAGCCCCGATGAGTTGCGGCGAGCGGCACGGTACTGAGAATGTCCACATGCGAAACAATGGGCTTGATTACCTCTGTGGGGAGCGAATTCCAGTGACTCTTTCGGCAGATGCTGCTCGGTTCTGCCATTGTTAGTGCCTGGGTTTCGGACGAGGGGGGAGGCGCCTTAGCGGGGATGGAAGCTTGGACGAGATTATCTGCGGACAAAGATGGAGAAGCGAATATGTGATGCGGGAAGTGGACAGGTGATGATGACTACAGCTTGCCGCTTGACTTACGAGACACATACCAGTAGTGTAGGGTCATATAGATGCCACACAACTTTCTTGAGTGATCACAGTACTGGTAATCCCTACAGTACCTGCTACAGTACTATGCCCTAACTTGCTAGAGTAGAGTAGTAGAGTAGGACTCTGCTCTACTACTAGCACCAGAGGAGTAGTATATTCTAATATAAAATAGTTACAAACTTCAATGCCCGAGCGTGGAACGACTATGAACAGTGCTCAAAGACCATGTCTATGTGGTGTTTGGACTTATATGCAAAAAAATAGCAAGATGCCCGTGCATTGCACAGCACACCATCATCACCAACTCGGTTTTTTCTCTACTCCTACTCCTATAAAAGACTCAGTTGGTGATGATGGAGGCGAGGAGGCGTGTTCAGCCGGGCGTGCAGCAGACGGCGCAACACTATTTGATTTGTTATAAAAAACAAAGAAGAGTAGTAGAGACAGAGACATAGGGAGGAGCACGAGGTTGTGGGAGATAAGGATGAACGAGGCAAGGCCTTATCTGTAAATGTGGAGAGAGGTGCGGGTATCTTTTGTAAAATTGTCATAGTTGGCTTTCTATCCGTCAGATATAGATCAAACGTTCTATATTACAAGATGGCAGGCATACCATCATCACCAACTCGGTTTTCTATAAGAGTAGATATATATATATATATATATATATATAGAGAGAGAGAGAGAGAGAGAGAGAGAGAGAGACTAGGGAGTACTATTAAGGACACCATCTCTCGCCGTGTGCTACTCCTGCGCTCCATTCAGTGCCGCAACGTCCCCTACAGCCACTCCCTCCTGCGCTCCATTCAAGTGAACCTTGTTGAAATCTAGGGAGGCGCACTCTCGCTGATCGGCAGCCACGACTTCACCGACGACTTCTTCCCCGACCTCGGCAACCTCTTCCTCAATGACATGGGCGACAACCTCAACACCAACGGTGCTGCTCCAGTTGCACCGTATGTGTTTCTGTCCTTCCTGTTCGAAATCGTGGTAGAATTCATGTTTCTACTCTGGAAAACCCATGGCATCCGTTCCATCCTTTACCCGCCAACGCGGTGCACGGGGACTCCAAGGAGGTTCACCTGGACATACGCATTATCAAGTGCAATTAGAAAACATGTAGTGTGTGTGTGGGCAATTATGGCCCGTGTCTTTGCCGCTTTTAATTCTGTAAGCTTGTCATTAAACTTGAGTGGCTTTCGCTGCAGTCCTTCCTTTGAACTGATCCTCTCAGTGAGCTAATGTAAGACACTTTGGGTTTCATTTGATAATGGAACCGGGGAGGAGCCTCCCTGTTCTTCTAAAAACAAATTACGCATTATAAAGTTAAATGTTGATCATTAGTCTTCGCTCAATGTAATCCGCTGTCTAAGCATGTGGAGACTTCCATGCAGGATCTTGCACTATTGGAGTATCGCGCATGAATAAAAGTGTATCCGTTTATGGTTTAGTCTAGAA
Source organism: Aegilops bicornis (assembly GCA_021605145.1). NCBI lineage: Eukaryota > Viridiplantae > Streptophyta > Magnoliopsida > Poales > Poaceae > Aegilops > Aegilops bicornis. Next base: position 192,044,118 of record CM038672.1, on the reverse strand, counting down.
TCTTCCATGTATGAATTTTTACTACTGATCTTGGTCAAAGACTTACGATGAACCATTTCTTACATCTCCTCCGCCCCTTGCAAGTCATCCTGATTTAATCCCTCCGTCTAGGTGTATAAGGGCATGGTTAATATTACTTAATAGTATAGCCAACTGTTGACTATAAGAAAGTGCCATGTCATCTGTAGCCAACATGTATAACAATCGATACTCAAATACTAATTCTTAAAGATCATTTCTTGCAAAGCACAATAAGTGTTATTTCTTCACAAGTTTTGGATGCAGGTTGAACAGTTGAACGCTTTTGTTTGCAAAAGATACCTTTTTATCTATTTCACCTGGATGTTTGTGAACTCCCCGATCAATGCATTTCACTCTTCGGTGCAACGCACGGGCACCTTACTACTATAGATTAGGAGGACCAAAAATTGAACTAACATTATATATAGTACGATAAATACTTATGCATGTCACCTAAAATTATATCATTCAAAACTATGTTCAAATACGAATCCAGCGATATAGTTTTTGTTGACATGCACTAACATTTTGTCAGTTAAATCTTCTGTCAAATTCAATGGGGGACTAATAAACCACGACCGATGTAGTACAGGTGTAGAGGGCGGCGCTGCACGGGAGTCTCACCTCTCACCCGCTTCGTGGCGCGGGCAAAGAAAGTCGTCATATCACAAAACCCAATCACTCCCAGTAATAAGTGGCACAGTAAAATAAGCGGACAAGCAACCATCACATCCCTCCGTCTTTTTGCATTTCATCTCTACGCATTTACTTTTTTCCGGTTCATCTACTTTTCGATACCTAGCTACTACTCCTAGGGCTAGTTCTTTTGGCGGCTTCCCCAGCTTTTCCCACAAGACTATTCACAGTGGAGAGTAACAATAAGGCGCCCCACTCATTTATTTGGGCTTCTAAACTACTACTCCGTCCTAGTTTATTCCTCACCATTCTAATTTGTGCTAAATTTTGACCAAAGATTTAATTGATAAAATGTTACTCCCTCCGTCTAGGTGTGTAAGTCATCTTACGAAAACCAAATAATCCCAAAACACTTAGGCGCGGTGCATTAACTTCTACCTCGTTTCTTGTTTCTTGACATATCAACCAATAAGAGGCAAAGAGTGTGCATGCTTTTAATGACTTGAGATATCAAACACGACATGCAGTTGTTAGTTCATTGCATGCAATACTATTAGTTAGCAAATAAACATTAACTTTTCTCGTTTTCTCCTCCTCCTTGGTCACGGTGCACAGCCTAAGATGACTTACTCACCTAGACGGATGGAGTAGTGCATGTGACATGCACTAACATTTCATTAGTTAAATTTATGATCAAATTTTGACACAGATTACAATGGGGACAAATAAACTAGGACGGAGGTAGTAGTTATGGGATTACTAATCTAGAAGCCTAAAAGAACTGGCCCCTGGTACTCCTACTAGTAGTAGTACTCAAGTTGGAATTCCAATTGCACGGCACAACTTGTTATGCAAAAAAATTCGATACAGGGTGTAGGAAGCGGTTTGGGAATTTGCATGCCTTTCCAACCAGTGAGATACTCCGTACAAAGTACGACAGAGAAATAACGACAGAGAAGGAAGCTAAAAGTAAACAATCAAACGAGCATTTTTGCATTTGTTTTGCATTGAATCGTTTCACAAGCTTGACTAGTGTTGTTTTTCTACTTTTACAAAAACCGCATCGTAATGTTAAAACGTGCATTTGCACGTACATAAGTAATAGTAGTACTCCCTCCGTCTAGGTGTACAAGTCTTCCCTCCATGATCACGGTGCACAACCAAAGATGACTTATTGACCTGGACGGAGGGAGTAGCACAGTCTGCAAGCATATATCGAGAGAGACGTGTAGTGTGATAGTATATAGTAAAGTTTGTGCTATATGCACGTACGAATACACAAGATTTCCGAACTTTCCCTTTTACATACTTAATTAAGGACGCTAAAAATTCCTGAACATTCGGGATTTCTCATTTGTGTCCCAAAACTAATGATATCGCCATACGAACCAAAAATTATACTCCTCCTAAAAGCCACGGCCTTTCGCGGGAGGCGCTTGTGGCACGAGTGCCACAGTGCTTGTGACCGTTTCCCAGCGCACCGATACAACGCCTCTTCCTCAGCCTCGCAACTCACGAGGTACTGATTGGCGGCTTGCCGGCGGGCGAGCGCGATCTCACCGGTGTGGTGATCCGGCGCCAACAGGTACTCCGCCTCGCTGGAAGCATGCACCCAGTCCATGTACTGCCAAGCGTAGATGAGGCGCTTGGGCCCGACTGCACTCAGGGCGTCGGCACGGGCATCCTCCGCCACCCTCACGGCCCTCGCACGAGCCTTCTGCCAAAGAGCCAATTGCCTGACTCTCTCGGACGCGACATAGGCCTCCCAGGCAGCTTGTTCCGCGGTGCGCTTCTATTCCTCAGCCTTCTTCTCCGCCTCTATTTTGGCGCGCTCTGCTGGAGGCAAAGCCTCCCACAAGGCGACATCCATTTATTTCCAAAGCTCCTCAAGGCTGGGGGGCTCGGCGGGCGGCGCGTCGTTCTCCTTGTAGCAGGGAGCCAACGCGTCCTTCGACGCGCGTGCTGGTGAAATTGGGAATGCCGATGCGTCCACCTCGACGCGTCGCGGCGAGGGGCGGAACGCCGACGCGTCCTCCTCGACTAGTGGCGGCGAGGAACGGAATGGAGACGCATCGCGTCGCGGCGAGGAGCGGAACACCGACGCGTCCTCCTCAACTAGTGGCGGCGAGGAATGGAACGGCGACACATCGCGAAGCGGCGAGGAGCAGAACACCGACGCGTCCTCCTCGACTAGTGGCGGCGAGGAACGGAACGGCGACGCGTGACCGTCCGCGCGGTGCAGCGAGGGGCTCCTAGGGCTTGGGAGGGGCGATTCCATGGTGTTCGACGTGAGAGGGTGGGGGAGGAGATAGCGATGAACGTGAACGTGAGGGGGAGGAGATAGCGATGTCGTGGGAGGTGCAATATTTATAGCGAGCAATGGCACACCTACGTAAGATATGGATTGAGCTGCACTGACTTAACTGCAGGTCGATTCGTCAGCGACATGTGGGCGAACACCTGTTGGGCCCATATGCCGATGACCCAATGCACCTGCAGTTAAGTAACAGACTACGTGGGCATATTTGTTGGAGTAAATTACGGGGAGGCGAAGGGGTGGTAATATTGCTGGTCACAACGGATTGGACGGCGTGGGGGAGGAGAGTCATGCATGCAGATTTTTCCACACGGGTGGAGTGGTGGGACCACGGAGGGAGAAGGAGAGTTTGGCAGGCATATTGTTTCCACACATGGAGAGGAAAAGATTTGGAGACGAACGGGCTTCCTGCAGGTATGGGGAACGGTCCATAATAAGTCATCTTGCATGTCGGGCTAGGTATAGTCTCAAGTCATTAAAAACATACACACCCCACACATGTTCATATTTCAAGGTGCACTAAATTATTGCATGTGATGATTAAGGCTGGCCATAATGGTGGTATCTTAGCTGGTATCATGCACACGGGAATACTAGCAAAAATGCTGATGTGGCAAAGAATTAAAGAAGAGAGGGGGGTTAGAGTAACTAGTGTTCATGCATGCATTGGTAAACACATTTTTGTGTGAAGAACGACAAGACTAGTTGAGTACTTTTGCAGACTTCAAAAACTATTCCACCGCCTCTACTATCTTGCTAAGAGTAGGTGAAAATTTTGAATCGAGCCCTTTAAACTAGAAGGGAGGTAGTGGTACTCTAATACCTAACCTTGTTGTGATGACAAGATAGGACATGGCACGCACCTGGACGGAGGAACTAGTCTGCATTGTGCATTTAAGTTTTGTCTGAAGTCAATGTACCTCTACTTTCACCAGACTTAGAAAAATGTATCAACATTCACAATGTCAAATCAATATTTTTACACTCATTATAAAACGTAGTTCTTATACACATTATAATCAGTATTGTAGATATTGATATTTCTAGTATAAATTTGGTCATGGGATTTCATTGATGCTTGTCAAAGCGTTGAGGAAGCGGAGCTTAGGGATTGCATTGCCGGTCTCTACATAGGTATTTCTCTTCATAATCCTGTAATTTTAGAGAGAGATTGCGCTTTTGTTGTAGCGTCTCTTGCATCGGGGGACTATGACAGGTCTGCTATGCGTGACCTAAAGATGAAAGTGTTGAGCATCTCGAAGTTGATCAACAATCTTCAATTGTCAAAGATTAGCCGTTCGGCCAATAAGGTGGCACACTTAATCGCTAAGTATAGCTTTAACAATAGATTAGATGGTATTCTTGTAAATAACGTACCACCCTGTGTGGTGAATATTGTAACGAATGAGTGTACTGGTGTGGCTGGTTAATTAATATAAGGTGGTGTTCCAAAAAAGTATAAATTTGGTCAAACACTTTGCAAACGGTTGACGGGAGTAAAAATGACCAGAGGGAGTATCATGCATGCGGAGTAGGCAAAAACAAATTGCTCATTTATAGCCGGTCGAAGTCTCAAAGGGCGCGACCGCACGAGGGAGGAGAAGGTCGTGGGAGGAGCGTGGTTGACGGAATTAAGTGAAGTTACATCCACACGCCGGCATGGCGTGCGAACAGGCAGAAGCTATACTGTCAGGCCTACGATATGGGTCTAGTAGACATGACAAATGATGGGTCCCGCATAGTTTTCGAGTACTCTTTGGGGGCTTGCAGCCGTTTATCCACCGGGCAAACCAGCAACCCCACGTCGTTCGCACGCCCTACTCGTCCCCGTCTTCTACTCCCTTACAACAGTTTGCTCCTAGTCAACCTATCCTTTCACATTAGTTCGCTCCCAGTTTTTGCGGGGTACAACAGTTCAACTTCTCCAAACCCTCCTCCAAAATCCATGGCCGCCCAAATCTCCATGGTCGCAATTGAGTACCGAGTTAGAGCCATCACCGCAATCAGTTCATCGTCATCTACACACGTGGGTCATGACAGGTGAAAGCATGGCTTGCTTGCTTCCTATGCATGTTCAACAGTTCAACGGATGAGTGGGTGTTGGGCTAGATGTTGAGTACACCACAGTCTGGACGAGAGAAGGATCTAAAGGATGAAGAGAGGAAGAATCCAGCCATGATCCAGGTTTGCGTACAAAACGTTTGCTTGGTCTACCACATATGCCATGCCGACATTGAGTGCCAGGATTTTAAGAACTTCCTCAAGGACAAAAGAGTGAAATTCGTTACTGTAGGCTTTAGGAACGACAGGGATTTCCTGCGTCGGATAGGTCTCGTTGTAGGCCAGCCCTTCGATCTTCAGAAGGCAAGCCTGGTGTCCTCCTCTCAACCTTCAATGTTGACCCTGGCAGCAGCCATGATTGATCCTTCGTACTCTAAACTGAAGAAACCTCATCACGAGTTTCATCATGCATGGGAGTCGAAGACATTAGATGAAGATCACTTCCTGTATGCAGCAATGGATGCCTACCTTTGTTTAAATATCTACAAGGGTTGGATGAAGAAGCAGAGCCCAATGTCCGGTTCAAACAAAGAAGCGACGGCGACGAGGAAGAGGAAGAGGGACGAGGACGAAGTCGAGGACGTGGACTCGGACTCCGAGTAGGTGGCAGTGCCATCGCTCATGCATGTTCTACTGCAGTGTCAAGCGGACTAGTTGCTTAGTTTATTTTCAAGGGTGTGTTGTGCTAAGGCCCAAGCAGAACTATGTTTAGTACGTTCTTTCTCTTTATTTGAACTCTTTAATACGTATAGTAGTACTAGTACTATGTCTTACTACTGTTCTTCTTGCAGTTGGTACTACTGATCGTATCTTCGTGTTCCTACTATACTTAATACGTTCGTAATAGTAGTATAATTTGGGTCAGTCGATTTGTGAAAGAAGTTCGACGGAGCGAAGGAAGAGGACGGCAGAAGAGGTGGAAGAAGCCCTTCTAGCTATCCATGTTGCATCAAATGGATCACATGAGTCGACTGACCCAAATTGCTCCTTCAGTTTGCAGGATCCACGTGGCATTCAAGGTCTCGAAGGTAGATTCCACGTCCGCACCCGGTTTGCGGGCTCGACGTGCGGGCGACCGGCTTCCGCCGCGACAGCCACCATGCGTGCCTCCTCCGTGCGGGCGGAGACGACAATGACACGCTAGCTCCTCCTCGTTGGCGTGCTGGAGCACACGCTCTTCCTCCTCTTCATACGCTGCGTGCATAGAGGCGGCTCCACCAGCTGCTCGCGTGCTTGGCAGCGTGGCGGCATGGCGAGGAGGGACTGCAGACGATGTTTTAGGTGCGCCCTAGTTTTTTTTCATACTGATTTTGTGTGTGTGACTTAGAGAGAACGTGTGTATGTGTCCATATGTGTGTTGTGGCAGAAGGGCAATGTGGAGATGGTGTGCGTGTGATACAGACATAGAGAGGTGTGAATGTGCAAATGATCATGCATGAGTGAGACATAGACAGATATGCCGATACGTTGTGTAAACATGAGAGAACGGTCTTCTAGTTTACTTGTGTGTGTGTGTGTGTGAGAGAGAGAGAGAGAGGGACAGAGAGAGGAGCATCCGTAACACAACAACCATATCTCTCTCGATTCGTCCGTCCCTCGCACGGTCGCATGCAACTCATGCATCAACGCACACATTTTGATACCCTCACCCGGCCCCTTCCCACCTCAAGGCCCGCACAATCTCTTTGTGAATACTCATTTCTCTCCTTAGGTTTGTTTTCTCTCAATATCTCTATCTCTCTCTCACACACACACACGTAGCACAACACACACACACACACTCCCCCGAGCACACAATTCATCCCCACCCATGGTTATACGGCGAGCACTCTCGCTTGTGCTTCTTTGCACCCCAACATGCACAACACCTCAATCTTCAAAGAGGGCATCGAGCAGATCGAAGACGGCAACCACACCGTGCTAGAGAATGCGGGGTCATTTGGAAGCAGGGTTACACGAAGACTGACTCCTCCCCCACCCTCTCTCTCTCTCTCTCTCTTGCACAAAATTACCAATCCCTCTCTCCCCCGCACAAAATTATCAATCCCTCAACCCACGAGATCCTTCCCCTCTCGTCCATGTTTTTCTAGCTCTCTCATCAAACATGTTGTCTCTTCTCCTTCTACATATATAGAATCTGGGTGCAGACGCATCTCACGTATGTTACATGTCTCCATCTTTCTCACAGACCTAACTTCTTCCTCTCTCTTTCTCTCTCTATCTCTCTCCCTCTGCCTCGTTAGGTTTGTCTCCTACTCTCTCGTCCACATACATACAATCTTTCCTGCCCTATCTGCTCCATCTTCAAAAGCTCTCTCTGCATGTTTCATTCACACATTGGGATATGTCAAAATGTTGCTTCTATAATGGCCCTGTTTGGATCATGGGGTTAGAGCTAGTTTGGGTTAGTTGGGTGCTGAAATACCCCAAAAGTATCCAAACAGGGAGGGTTATAGTGGGTTAGTTCCATCTAACCCAACTATCCCGGTGGAGAGGTGCTTATTTGGGTTAGAGTGGGTTAGAAAATAACTCTAACTCTAACTGTGTTAGAGTATCTACTACCAGTAGTGCAACAAATGATGGAAAGGTTTTTAGAACTAGCAAGATGCCCATGCGTTCCACGCGTCAAGATAAATTTGTATGAGTAGTTTATCTTGTGGGAGAAAAGGATGAACGAGGGAAGGCCTTATTTGCAAATCTGGAGAGGGGTATGGGTATCTTTTTGCAAAATTCCCATTTGTTTCCTTCCTATCTGTCAGATATAAATCGGACGTCCTATATTGCAAGAAAAAAAGTATAGAGAAAAAAGTAGACAACAAAGGAAGTAGAGATAAATATTAAATATTAAATATAAAATAAATATAATAGTAGAGAAGAGAGTAGAGATAGCAGAGAAGTCGAGAAAGGATCACGCGCGCGCGGGAAAAAGCAGCAGGGCGTGCGCTAGTTTTGGCGCGCGGCGTCTGGCGCGCTTTATAAAATTCAACGCCCTCCCACCGCTCTGTGTCTTGCCACCGCTCTCTCCCCGCTCATTTTCGCCTCGCCGCAGCCGCGCCACCATGTCGCCGCGTCGCTGAGAAACTTGGGGATACCGTGGCCTCCGCGCTGCCCCTCCGGCGGCTTCTCAACCGTGATCCAGTTCCGCGGGATGCGCCTCGGCCTCGGCAATTTCAACACCGCCAATGAGGCCGCCCGCGCGTACGACGCGGCGGCATGGCGCCTCCGGTGGCCTCATAGAACATTGAACTTCCCCAACGTGCCGACGCGGAAGCGGGCGCAGGACCTCGCGCCTCTGCCGCGGTTAGCTCCGACGAAGATCGTCGTGACAACCAGAGGCGGGAGCACCGTCTCGGCATCGCCGAGATGTACGAGGAAGCAATGGAGCTATGACGCCAACACTTCCTGTAGGACATCATCAACAAGCGCGAGTTCTACGCGCAAAGGAGGGTGGAGAGGGATAAGAGGAGGGTGGAGCGAGCCGCCTATCGCGAGGACAAGCGTAGGCGAAAAGCGGACGCTCAATTCAACATGAGGCTAGGAGCAGCGTCGCCTTGGGAATCCAACGACGATCGGTATCTTCACGCGTATAGTCAGACGTCGGAGGAGGACATCACCGAGGAGGAGTCGGACGAGGAGGAGTAGTTGAATTATCTTTTTTATCTATCTATGCTGAGAACTATCCTCTACTCTATCTACTTCTCGATCTCAACACTGTAAACACTTTTTTAAAGCGCCGCGCGTTGCGATTCTGTTGGAGATGCTCTAACATGGCAGACGAGTGCTTTAATGTTGCCGACAAGATGGGCGAGTATTACTAGTAGTATATTTTTCTTGCCATGTTGAGATTTTAAAACCACGAGTGCGAACATGCAGAGGAGCAATGAAGACCAAACATGGCATATTTAGGACATCTTCAAGGAGCGTGGCAAGTTAAAGAGAAGCTGCACCGAACCTGTAAAATGAGCTTTGGTAAGTAATACCCTTTCAATTACTTTCGTGTAGCCTCGTGTTCTTCGATGTGTATATGTTGTAGTTTCTATTTCTCTTAAGCGTGGTGTTCTTCGATGTGTAATAAGAAGAGTCTTAATCGTCCTAATGCTTTCGTTTTTAGCTTGATGTAGGAAGTGGGTGTTCTCACCTTGTAGTCTGTTTTTATATTTTTTTCCTTTTGAATTCACTTCTCCGAGTTCTATTTATCTGGCTTCTACTAAATGGATCTAGGTTGCTCGAGTATTGATCTAAAAAGAAGTAACTTCATGTCGATGCAAGACTGCGAGGAGGGAAGTATGGTCAACCTCGAGATCATGTTTCCAAAATGAGGCTGGATTACACACAAGGTTCCGGTTCCCTAATGATGCTGGATTAGACACAAGGTGCAAATTCCCAGATGATGCTGGATTACACACAAGCCAGGTGGAGTCGTCAGCTGTTCATGTCCTCGTGGCATTAGTAAAGGCTGAAAGAAAGCGTGTAGTAGCCCTTGAGAATGTAACTAAGTTCCTGAAGAAGCGAAGAGAGCAATTAGATGCTCTCTTCACCCAAGCCAAAGAAGAGATGGAAGAAGCCAGAAATAAGCTAGCAGAGGCAGAGCAGGCTAGGCGTCTCCTGCTATCTAAAATTGTTGTCAATACAAAATTTCCTTCATAATAGCTAGGATCAAATGTTTATCCAGTCATCATGCCTATTGCGATGTCCGTGCATCTACTGATGTGGAACAAAATGTTTTTTTGTCGGGTCATGTAATAACAGCAATTACTTTCCAAACAATAACAGACGAAGCATTGGACATGGTATAGTTCACGCGCAAGCCCGACATTCCAAGTTCAACTTCCTAATCAAACTCATGTTCACAGATATCTGCGCATTTCATACATAATGTCCACAACCATGATTCATTTCAAAGCCAAAAAAATGTGAGGAGAGTTATAAATAAAGAAAAACCTCTACTAGTTCCTGCTACCAGTGGGAGCACAACAAGTCAAGACCATGCGTAAATTAATTATATTTTAGTAATTTTTTGTGTTCTAAAATGCCCGCCGCTCATGGAAGGGCGTGTTCTTGACATGCGCGGATTCAATGAAGGCAAAGGGGCAGTCTTAAGCTGGTTGCATGCTTTGCGAGGAGGTGTCTTTGAGCCGGGCTGCAGCCGAAAAGTGCCCTCTTGGCGTGGCGCCAGTTCAATTCTCGCGCTTATGAGAGGTCGCGTCCGTGTCAGAGCAATCACTCCCGCCAGTCCTTTGTTGTTTGGGTATAACAAAATCTCGTTTTCCATCCACATTTTACAAGTAAAATTCATGGACAAACTTTGACCCCAAGTACGATGGGGACTAGTATACCAGAATGGAGGTAGTAGTTTTTTTTAATCAAAGAAGGGTTTCCCCTTACGATTTTCATTACTAAAAACCAGCATCTAAATCTAAACCATAGTATTTGCCCTAGAACTACCAGTTTCAACATCTCGCAACATAAACCCATAGAACCTCCATTGCAAAAAAAAAATCATACAACCATACGAAGGAGGTATGTAGTACTATGAATTCCATTTTCGCTCCATACCAATTGTTCTGAAAACTAGTTACTACTTATAACGCGCCATTGAAAATCAGAACTCTTAACCCCGCTAGAAAAATGATATTTTATACGTGGCTACTTGATCTGTGGCAACTAGCGAGCCACCGCGCTCCAAGTCGTTCACCTGTGGTCCCGACCATCAACTCCTACGGAACAAATTATCACGCGAGCTGACTATTCCTACAAAGGTGCTCCACCAATGCACTGCAGTACCCTTGAATGAAGCAATCGTGCACCTAGGGTTTTAGGGTTTATTTGTTAACGTCGCCTTTACGTAACACTCATGTGTGCGAGACAGCGAGAGGCCGACTGCGTGCGTGCGCCTCTTCTCTTCGTATATGCACTCCACCGTTTGTCTAGTGTCCAAAGAATTATAATAACTACTAGCAATGTGCCAATGCGTTGCCACATGATCAAAGTAGATTATTACATATTCACCGATTTGATAGAAAAAAAAGTCTAGTTTTGAAATACGTATATCACTAAAAATATGTTATGTTTCACTGAAAATATATGCCTTTGGCGTTTCTATGAGATAAGGGAGGAATGTTGTTGGTTTCAAGATTCGAGAAGTGGTATATGTCTAATTTCTACTCTTACTAGCAAGATGCCCGTGCGTTGCACGGAACATCAAGATCTTGTGGGAGAAAAGGATGAACGAGGGAAGGCCTTATCTACAAATGTGGTGAAGAGTGCGGGTAAATTGCCATATTTTCCTTCCCATCCCTCAGATATAAATCGAACGACCTACATTGTAGGATGGCAGGCCCACCATCATCACCAACTCTATTTTTTATCCCTACTCTTATAAAAAGCATTGTCGGTGATGATCGTGTGCCTGCCATCCTGCAATATAGGCCGTCCGATCTATACCTGACGGATAGGAAGGAAACTATGGCAATTTTGCAAAAAGATACCCACACCCCTCTCCACATTTGCAAATAAGGCCTTCCCTCATTCATCCTTTTCCCCCACAAGATAAACTACTCATACAAATGCATCTTGATGTTCCATACAACGCATGGGCATCTTGCTAGTTGTTGCAAAAAGCCCATGTATACGTGAGAGAGAGGGAGAGTGGAGGAGGACGGAGTGCATGTGTGAAAAAGACACAAGGAGTGTGTGTGCGATAGGTATCAGCTTAAAATGAGGCGATAGTGCGTGTGTGCACGATCGAGAGGGCGTGTCTCGAGAAGGGAAGAAAAATCTACATAGATACAAGGAGCAGGAGAGAGACATGTATGTGATGGTGGAAGCACGAGTAAGGGTGTATAAACCTATCTAGAGGCTAGCTAGTCGATAAATGTTTGTGAGAGAAGTACGAGTCGGGGTGCGAAAGCGAGAGATTTGTGTGTGTGAGAGAGAGACGGTAGTCGGGAATGGGAGTGGAAGCAGGAGTTGTGTGTGTGTGTGTGTGTGTGTGTGTGAGAGAGGAGACGGTAGTCGGGGTTGTCTGATCGGTAAACAAATGAATAATGTCAGTCTGGGATGGAGACAAAAAGGAGACCGCAACAAATGTTGTGTCTATAGGACAGAGAGAGAGAGAGAGTTATTTTAGTGGTATGAGTCATATGTAGAGACATATAGGGTGTGTGAGAGAATCCCATAGAGAGAAAGACAAAGTGAAAGACGAGTGGAGACTGTGTGTGTGGCGGTGAAAAAGAAAGCTTAGGTACCGAGTACTAGAGAACAATAGAGACGTGAGAGATAATGAAAACCGTGTAACGTATAATGATAAGGAGAGTGTGACACTTCTCAAGGGAGACGTCGAGAGACCATGTTTGCGAGGATAGGAGAAACATGAAGTGAGCGTGCGGGTGAGCTGGAGAAAAGAGAGTGATAGCTACCTGCAGGAGCATGCATGCGAGAGAGATGGACGTGAAAGGAGTGAACAAAAAAGGTATTCAAATATTTGAATTTGAGATGATGATACATGTAATCCATACTCGAACAAAAATTGATCTATCAAACATGCATACTCATATGAATTCAGGCACATCTATGTTATTTAATATGTAGGTATTACTGATCCATACATTTTAGTAGAACATAATTTGGTTAAATTTTTTTGAATTCAACGTTAAGATTTCGAGATCGTTGTATTTGTAAATCATATTATACATATAAAGGAGCAAAATTCTTTGTTGTGCTTTTGAAAGTATATATGAAAAAATGATGTATAAAGAATGTAATTCCAATTGAAAATGGATCCCCCCCAAAAAAAATATAATACAAACGGGATTCGAATTGAGTTGGCACGGTAAACGTGCACTCTGCAAAATTTGAACGAAGCGGGGAAAGTCGCGATAATCACTTTGAAACCAAAATCTGCGAGATGGAAATCACTACTGCCTATCCCTGCCACGCAAAGCCTATCTGCTGGATTTCTATCGGTTTCGATAGGGGTAGGTTTGTAATTTCACCCAAACGTGACGTAAACGCCTCTCACCCGGATTCATACACGGTGGGCGCCAAAACACAGTGTGTCCTTGACCTAAATCGACTCCCTCCCCGATTCATATTCATACACGGCGGGCGCCAAAACAAACTCTCGTCGGCAAATATTCGGTGTATGCAAGATTACCGTCCTATCCCCAACCGACTAATGTTGCTGTGATGTAGTATAAATTTGAAATGGGGGCTAAGTTTGTAAATTTCCTCGCATTTGAGACAAGCGTTCCCTGAATACATGGTTCCCCCTTCCTCTCTACCTCCCTTTTCCCCATTCGTACTCCATGGGCGCCAAAACACCCTCCCCACCCCACCCTCCTCCGTCCGCGTAAATGCCACCACATCCACCGCCGTCCTCCTCCACCATGCCAGAGCTGATACCCCGACGCCGCCGTCCATTACAAGAGATCGACCTCTCTCATCCACGCCTTCGGACCGGGATCCTTGCGTCCCGTCCTCTCGCTTCATCCCCACCGTCGTCCACCTTGCCAGCGCTGCTCCTACGACCGTATCGTCCACCGCGCCCCTCCGCCACCGTCTACCCTCCTAGATCTGCTTCCACGCTGCCGACAACCATCGCTACCGCAGCACCGTCAAATTCTCAGCAGATGCGTACACGGCGCCGCACCAGAGGCGGTACCCTTTTGTATCTGCTCAACTTATTTATCGCAGCAAGAAAATAGATCGCCACTCCTTTACTCTGATTTCTTGTCTTGGTTTCGAAGTTGCCTTTGTCCGGTTTGCACCTTCAGTTCCGCCATGGCACGCACAACACTATAGTCCCAATGCTTATGGTTTTCCCCTTTTATATTCCACACTATTTAAATCACAGTAGACTAAATTTCAAAATTGGGCCAGTCAATTTTCCAGAGCTCGCCGGAGTTCGCCGGTGCGATCGAACGGGCTCGGGTGGTTGTGGGGCCTCGCCGAATGAAGAAAACTCGACGTGGGTGGGGGTTGGGGCACGGGTGGGGGTGTGGGTGGCGGAGGAACACATGCGGTGGGGGCGGTGGTCCGGCCGGCGGCCCGTGCGGTGTTCTGTATGGGAAGAATAAGAGACGAGGAAGAAGAAGGGTTAGGACATGTAGGATCTTCATCCAACCGCCTGAAATGGTCGAGAGACAACTGGGAGTTGCATTCTTAATGCGCTCTGGTTCATCATGTGTGGGCACTGCGCAACCAACATTTTATTATCCAAAATCTGCTTGCTCTTCTTTACCATGTTCCTCTTCCGTTCTTCTTTAATATGTACTCTCTCCGTTCCTAAATACAAGTCTTTGTATAGATTCCACCATGGACTACATATGGAGCAAAATGAGTGAATCTACACTCTAAAATGTATCTGGATACATCCGTATGTGATCCATAGTGGAAATCTCTACCAAGACTTATATTTTGGAACGGAGGGAGTATGCTAGTAGTACAAGATGTTCCTTGTCTTTGAAGATGAGCAGGGACATTTGCAGTGTAGAGGTCTATACGGTCGGTTGTGATGCACACTTTGAGCCTCTACGATTAAGAGGGATCTTGTAAACATAGGAATAGGATTTGTAGTGGCCTGCCCACTTGAATCCTATAAGAATAGCAAGGAAATGCGGGAGCTATGTCGCCTTTGAGAGTTACATCGATATTAACAGTACCACACCTTCACTTGAAGAGAGCTGGTATCCGAAGCCTTTTCTAGCCGCATCGGCAATACTAGCACATATATTCCGGCAAGTTCCACTTTGCTGATTTTACTCGATGCTTAAGGTTTTCTCGTTATATCTACACTATGATCTGTGTAGCTGCTTTGTGTCGCACTAGCAGCAGTCCACTCTTGAAGCTAAACGCTGCAATGACTTACAAAATTGGCACCAAGCCATTGAGTGCCATTCTAGATGCAATGAAACTCATACGCTCCCCACCTGTTGATTCTTGCTCAGAATATGACCCTAATGACTATTCTAACCTCGAGGAGTCAAAGGCAGATGGCCTGTCCAGTTCACCCATCAATGTGCCTGTTCTAATTTGGCAATGTTTTATTGATTGCGGGTATGTTGCATATGTTGTCTTGCATTTCTTCTACTTTGTTGCACCGCCATATGCTTAGTTTACTCATCATATATGTCGAGATGTCATGCCCATCCATTATCAATACATATTCCATCTATCATCATACCATGTTTTTTCACTCAAATGATGTTCTTGTGCATCAGACATCAAAAAGTAAGAGGGTGATTGCCGAACACGAAGGAGCACCAAAGAAAGTCCTTGAAAAATGTGGTGGTGCCAGAGAAATCGACAAGACCCCACTTATATTGGCTGTACAACCAAGTGACACAAAACGAGGGACCGACTCAAAGAGACTATACCCATACTTCACTAGCCACACCACTTGCCCCACCACACAGGACCTGCACTCCAACAAAAGGTATACCGATTTCATTTGCCATAGCACCAAATTGTACCACGTAAAAAATCCCACTCCAAAAAAAGTACAGCAATTCCAATCGGTCAAGACCTATCCCAACTGTAGAGACGGACAATTCCTGCAGATTGGAACCCCATTCCATTTATTCCTAGTTTAAAAGACAATGCTTTCAATGTTGTTAGGGACTACGTGCATATATTCCCATCATGGGAAGACTATAGTGAAGACAAACACCACTTTCACATCTTCCTGTCCAACTTACATGTAAGTGCTATTATTCATGGTTATTATTTTCCTGTTTTCTACTGATTGAACACGTCAATGATTTACATTACATTGTTGTAACTAGGCGAGGGTCAATCTGGATAGTCATGACGAGCAAAGCTTGCTTGTGCTTTTCAAGGAAGCATTGCAGAAGTATCGGTGTTACCTGAGGAAATCACACTTTGATGGCATGTCTATAAACAAATTTCCGGTGAAGTCTCCTGTGCTAAATTTAGAAGACATTGAATGAAAAACCTTGTTATGCACTGGTCTCGTTCCCAGGATGAGGTACTGTCTATGAAATCACATGACAATTTGAACTTCTATTTTTCCGCATGTGCCTTACAGATCTTTTTTGCAGGAAATCTGCTCGAAGAAGAATTCAGGTTTGAAAAGAACGACAGGATATCGCAAATATGCTGCCCGCTACTTTGCTCTTGTTAGTACCTGTTGTTCTGTATCACTGTACTTGCATACATACCTGGTTCATTATGTGATAGTAGTATGCATGATAGCTTGCTTATCAATTGTTCACTCCAAATTATCTGATCTGTATGAATGGTTACATTACTGTAGAATATATCCAATGCCAATGTTTTTTTAGCTCTGCATTGTTCTTGTAAGTACATGCTGTCCTTTATTAGTGTACTTATAATGACAGGTAGTTGTTCATGTACCATCACTCTGCAGCTTATGTTCCTTTGCCCTCCATTTTCTAACATCAGATCTATATTTACTCTTACCATAAGGTTGGTACTGAAGAAGTCTAGCGGTGCATTGCTCTTGGTTGTACCTTTTGCCTGTATCGCTGCACTTACATTTGTAGCTACTTGTTTATGTAGCATCACTCTTCATCTTATCTTAAATATTCTCCATTTTTTCGTATATTATCAGATCTATATTTACTCCTAACAAAATGTAGAATAAAGGCAATGCTTTTGAAGAAGATTCTGTTGTAAACTTCTTGAATTGCCCCCCATCAGCATGGACAAGGCCTTTATAGAGCCTGTCTTCACCAATAATGTAAGTTTGTCCATCTCAAGCCTTCAAACTTCGTTGTATATATTTGGTTAGGCATGACTGCATCAAATTGCTTATTTTTGGTGTTTATTTTTGGTTAGGCACGACAGCTGTTTAGTTTTGGTGTTTGCATCAAATTGCTTATTTAAAGTTTATTATGTAGTTCATAAACAAAAGTTTGTCCTTTCTCAATTTAAGTTTTCAGTTGTACAACCAAGTTCCTTCTTCATACCATGTAAATTAAACTATACGGAGCAAGTGATCTTCTTTTACCTTTGCATGTATGCTTCGTTTCTTCGTCTGTAATCCAAAGTGGTGTGGTGAACCTACCCACTACAAAGACAATGTCATATTCTGCAATGTCTTAACTATGAACAATGTCATATCATTCTACTATTATTTAAACCGTCTCTTTATTTGCCAACCTGAAATGGTATAAATTGACAGCACACTAACCATTGATACTTATGAGTTCTTGATCGGTAATCCAGTGTTGTCATGAAGCTGCCAACTCTTCACAATGTCATTTCCTGCCATGCCTTGACCTGAACAATACCATATTGTGTTAATGCAATTTTAAACTGTGTCACTTTATTCGTCAGTAAGAAATGTGATGAATTCTCAGCACTCATACTTTTACGTGCAAAAACTGTCATCTGTCTTCTTGTTTATCTTTCAGAGTGAGGAAGATATAAGTGTTGAACAAGCGCAGTCTCATCATCTTGCTCAGCTGCTTGCTTGCTGACTCCCAATGAGGCTAACCTTTCTTGAACTCTATTGAAGTCTTGTCGGTTTTGTATATTATTTTGTCGGCGTGTTTATTTGCAATCGGTGGCGATCTTTGATGCCCAAAGATATGTAATCTGTTCGCTTGTGCTTTATCATCATAGTGGCGAACTTTGATGCCCAATCGATGTAATATGCCGTAATTTATTTATTGTATAGTCTAGGTTTTTTCTTATTCACGATGCTGCAATTATTTTACTGTATATACATCCTGTCTTCGCAGTAAACCGACCAAACCGTAAAATTACGGTACATAATCGGGCCGTCATGCAATCACGATGTAGGTTGGGCCTGAAACGTGCCGAACAGCTCACGGGCCGGCAGCAGCCTGAAATGAACCCCAGCCCATGATTGTGCGAATCAAATCACGTGCTTTTAACAGGACAAAATTGTCTCGGTCCTTGTTTGGCCCAATCACATATCGGCTGCGAGCAGGCCGGATGCTAATCGGGCCGTAGTTAGGCCCAACTATATGACGGGCTTTTAACAAGCCGATATTTATATAGGGCCCAAATGTTAAACGGGCCCTTAACAAGCCAAAACTAATATCAGGCGGAATTACTAAGTGGGCCTTTAGCAAGTGGGCCCAAAAGCATAGTGTCCAGTTGACGGGCCGAATTTGATATGGGCCATAATTGAGCCCAAAGCCTCTTAAAGGGCCAGACCTGATCTGGGCCGTAATTTGGCCCAGAACGTGGTAGCTTTATAACGGGCCGGATCTCATATGGGCCACTTTTAGGCCCGGAACATGGCAGGCCATTAATGGACCGGATCAAATATGGGCCGGCATTTGGCCCAAAACATGGCAGGCAGTTAATGGGCCGGCCTACTAGGGTCCTCAAAACCTTGTGGGCCTACAGCTGGGCCGGCCCATTAATGTCGGCAAAATCTCATGGGCCTTTAGCTAGGCCGGCCCATTATGATCCACAAGAATCTTGTGGGCCTTTACCTTGGCCGGCCCATTATGGCACACAAAAATCTTGTGGGCTTTTAGCTGGGCCGGCCTATTATGGCCTGCAAAATCTTGTGGTCCTTTACCTGGGCCGGCCCATTATGGCCCGCAAAATCTCGTGGGCCTTTAGCTGGGCTGGCCCATTATGGTCCGCAAAATCTTGTGGGCCTTTAGCTGGGCCGGCCCATTATGGTCCGCAAAACTTGTGGGCCTTTAATTGGGCCAGCCCAATTAAACTTGATGGGCCGGTCCACATGTCAACATATCATAGGTGCGTCTCGCCCATTGGATGAGTGACACCTGTGCCAACGCGGACCTGACACGTGTCTCCTCTAGCCAATGATGATTTTACACGTGGAAAATCCCCATTGGTCGGGGCTGTTAACGGGTTATCGGATCCAAAACCCGACCCGATAGCTTAACAGCGTTCCGTTACGGTGGATGCCACGTGTCGGTCACCTCGACGAAAAGCACTTCGCGGACGCTACGATTTATCGACATGGAAGTGGACACTTCCGTGATGATAATTTTGTTAATGTCATGGAACACTTCTCTGACAGACGGTATGACTATCTTGATTCTGTCATAAATTTGTCATGGATGTACATGCATGACAAAACACGCGACCTACTGTGAAAAACACGTATCATCACGAAAGTGTATTTTTTTGTAGTGAAGACAGCCCGGGGCTATACATATGAACTTCGTTAAGACCTGGACAGTAGAGTAGGACATACAAGATCGATCTACGGATCACGAGGACGTTCCTCAACACGTGAGGATGGCTACCTATTCGGACGTGACAAACCTAGTCATGCCCGAGCCGATAACCACAGACGGACTCCATCGGAGCTACGTCGCGACGCGTCCTGATATAGAGGCGCCGCGCACCCTCTTTGCTTCACTGACGAAGTAATGGATCATGAATCCCCCGAAGTTTTCAAACACGTCAATATTGAATCATACGACGGAACAACCGATCCCGCGGTATGGGCCGAAGATTTTATTCTCCACATCCAAATGGCCCGCGGAGATGACCTCCATGCCATCAAAGACCTCCCACTAAAACTCCAAGGGCCAGCTCGGCACTGGTTAAACAGCCTGCCTGAAAACTCTATCGGCAGCTAGGAGGACTTGGAAGAAGCATTCCTCGACAACTTCCAAGGTACATATGTCCGGCCACCAGACGCCGATGACTTAAACCACATAGTCCAACAACCTCGACAGTCAGCTAGGAAATTTTGGACTAGGTTCCTAACCAAAAAGAACCAGATCGTTGACTGTCCGGATGCGGAAGCCCTAGCGGCCTTTAAACATAGCATCCGTGACGAATGGCTCGCCCGCCACCTCGGCCAAGAAAAGCCGAAATCTATGGCAGCCCTCACAGCACTCATGACCAGCTTTTGTGCGGGTGAGGACAGCTGGCTGGCTCGTAGTAAAAATATGGCCAGCGAGGTAGGCCCCTCCGAGGCCAAAAACAGCAACAGCAAGCTCCGACGCAGCAGACACAAACGCCAAAGCAATGGCGATAACACCGATGATACTGCTGTGAACGCCGGATTCATCGGCTCCAAGTCTAGTCAGCGGAAAAAGCCCTATCAAAGAAACAATCAGGGACCATCTAGCATGGACCGCCTACTTGACTGTCCGTGCCAAATCCACGGCACCCCGCACAAACCAGCCAATCATACCAACAGAGATTGCTGGGTATTTAAGCAAGCCGGTGAGTTAAACGCCGAGAACAAGGAAAAGGGATCGCAGAGCGAGGACGATGATGAGGAGCCCCTGCAGCCAACTACAGGAGGACAGAAGAAGTCCCCCCCCCCCCCAAGGTCAAAACGATGAACATGATATATGCTACACACATCCCCAAGAGACCAAGAGGGAGCGCAAGCGCACACTCAGGGACGTCTATGCGATAGAGCCAGTCGCCCCAAAATTCAATCCATGGTCATCGTGCCCGATCACTTTTGACTGTCGGGATCATCTGACCAGTATCCGGCATGGCGGATCAGCCGTACTAGTCCTAGATCCAATCATTGATGGATTCCACCTGACGCGAGTCCTCATGGGCGGTGGCAGCAACCTTAATCTGCTCTATCAGGACATAGTACGCAAAATGGCATTAACCCATCACGGATCAAACCCGCGAGGACTACCTTTAAAGGAGTCATACTGGGCGCAGAGGCCCGTTGTACGGGCTCAATCACACAAGAGGTCGTCTTCGGATCTCCGGACAACTTCTGAAGCGAGGAGTTAATCTTCGATATCGTCCCCTTTCGCAGTGGCTATCACGCACTGCTCGGATGAACTGCATTTGCTCGATTCAATGCGGTACCTCACTACGCTCATCTCAAGCTCAAGATGCCCGGACCACGTGGCGTCATAACAATCAATGGAAATACGGAATGCTCCCTCCGTACCGAGGAGCATACCACAACCTTAGCAGCAGAAAAACAACACGACCTTTTCCAGCAGAACCTTACTTCAGCGGCCAAGCCCCCGGACACAATTAAAAGAGTCCGGACTATTCTGCAGCAAGACAGCCCGACTCGTCAACAGCGTAATTAGCAATTTGGCCTCCGTCCCAGTCCCGATCAAACAGCGGCATTCGTACCGCACGTACATAACTACGCAGTCAAAATCCCAGGGGCACCGACGGAGGCATAGCTAGCTCGTGATCCACAGTGCGGCTCGACCAACCCCGGATTCGCACACCTTCACTTTCCCTTTCGGGTTTTCCCTTCTCGAGGCTTTTTCTGGTAACCCGATCATCGGACCGATCACGACACGGACACACCAAGGAGGCAAGGAGCTTTGACATACAAGAGAATCCCCAGGTGGTCTCTGCTAACGATTGCTATACCTATTTTACATACCCGCACGCAGCTCGCTCTTGGTCGTGCCTTGTTAAATAGCCTTACTTGCTTCTCGCATTACTTGTACGCCCCGCCGTATTAATCACACTACAATGGAAAATAAATGGTAGTGTCAACTTATTACTTGATTTTTCTTTTTTCCTTACCTTTGTATTTATTACTCATTGCACCCGTACACTCTGGTACATTTTATTTTACCAGGGGCTTTCGCGCCCCGCAGTACGGCAATAAAGTCCGAACACCTTTTTCAGTATAGTTCGGCACCCCGAACTTATAGCATTATATGCATCGGCTCTGAATCATGTCTTTGGGCAATAGTTGGGTTGCCCTGCTCCTGTGCTTACTACCTTACTTCTGCTATGTCAGCTAGGGTAGTAAAGGGAGAACTACTGGGATTGTTTCCCGGTTCTTCCAGACGAGCACCTTAGTTGAGAAAGCCGAAAATTGACTATCATGATGCTGTGAGAGCTGGTCAGCTGTTTGAGAGGTTTCAAATCCTTAGAGATTTTTTCTGCTTTATGCGAGGAATCGGTTTTATATCCGATCAGGTGCATATAACGCCCCAAGTTCGGCCTTCCGAATACCTGGGGCTTCGCCAAAATTCTCATTGTCAAACTCCTATGGCTAAGTGAGGGCGATAAAGGTCGTATAGTTTGATTGCCTCGTTCGTTGCGCTAAACACCTCCTTTAAGGACCAGAATGTGGAGCAAAGAGTGTTTAGATTTATCCCGAACACCCGCGTACTATCTACGTGGGAGCAGAATCTGACGACTTGTCAACCCTCAGATTTCATAAACGGCCGCACACGAGATAAAATTTTAAAGTCACAAGTATTATATTACATAATGTCATTGTTTCATATTACAGGACAGGATAATACGAATGTTTTCATGGGAATATAACATCCATCGTACATTTCTCCGCCACAAGGCAAGATCCCTCCAAGACACCATCAAAATATAACTCAGGTCAGCGGTGCTCCTTGCACTCAGGCGGACCCTAGGTCATCAGCTTCTTGGCATCCATCTTCGCCCAGTGCATCTTGACGTGGGCAAAGGCCATCCGTGCACCTTCAATACAGACCGACCGCTTTACGACCTCAAGCCGCGGGCAGGCACTTACAAGCCGCTTCACAAGTCTGAAGTAGCTGCTGGGTATCAGCGCGATAGGCCATAGCCGGACTATCAGGTCCTTTATGGCTAGCTCGGCCACCTTGTGCAGCTCGACCAGCAGTTTCAGCTTGTCGATGAAGGGCACCGGATGTTCTAGTCAAAGATATTGAGACTAGAATAGCTTCTCTGTAGAACCCCCTTCTTCGGCTCGATAGAATTCGGCAGCATCTGATATGCTGCACGGCAAATCCGTAAACGCCCCTGGAGAGCTCCAAATTCGGTAAGTAAAAGGAATGTTTCCTTCACAGAATTGCTTTGCATAATGAAAGCCTTACCCGCTGCGACCTTCTTGGCTGCCTGGATTTCCTGAAGGGCGCTCTGGGCCTCGGCTCGAGCCTCTTGTGTGCTCTGGTGGGCCTTCGCAAGTTCGGACGCTTGCGTCTTAGAATCACGCTCCAAGCATTCGTACTTCTTGACGGTGTCCTGGAGCTCTTGCTGGGCCTCGCTGACCCGGGCCTCGTGCTTCTCACGTGCTGCGCGCTCCTTGGACGCTTTGTCCTCAGCCTTGGCTAACGCTTTCTTGAGGGCCGCCACCTCAGTCGTGGCCCCTAATAAAGTTCATGACACTTTAGTCAGCATGAAACATTCATCCTTCCTGAATATACGCGCAGGTTACTGCATACCTTGGTTGTCCTCCAGCTGCTTCTTCATGAGGCCGAGCTCTTTTTCAGACCGCTCCAGGCTCTGCTTCAGGCCGGAGACCTCCACAGTATGAGCGGCAGCAGCCAGCAGTGACGCCTTCTTATTCACATAGACATCTTATGTTAGACTCATGCGAACATTATTTTGATCCTCTGTTTGGCCTTTTCTTTTCGGAACACCGAACAGAGCATCAGGGGCTACTGTCTACACTGTGATATTCTTTCTACAATTACATTACTTACCTCAAAGCCTGTTAAAAGTCTAGCGCAGGCTTCGGTCAGTCGGCTTTTGGCGGACTGAACCTTCTTGATCCCCGTACCCATAAGGACACGGTGTTCATCCACAATGGAAGCGCCTCGCAGCGCTTCCAGCAGATTATCCGGTGCCTCTGGTTGGACAGAGGTCACCAGCAGAACAGGCACACCTCCTCCTTAAGGGGAAGGCCGTTCGCTGGACTCCAGAGCCGTGTAGGTCTCCGGAATGGTATCCGGCTGTGGGCCGAATGGAACTTGGCCCCCATCACCAGCCCCCATGGGGGCTTTTTCCCCCATGTGTTCGGCGGCCGAGGAGTCATCCTTGGGCGCCACCCTGACGATCTCCGGAACCTCCCGTCAGCCTGGAAAGGTCCTTTGGGACACCACCTCGTCATCACCCTTGGCCGAGACAGAGTGAGCGAGCGGCGGTGACATGCTAGCCATCTCCTTTGAGTCTAGCGAACCCTCTGTCGAGGATCACGGGGAGCTGTCGCGGGCCGGACTGCAATGGCATTATTTAAACATATTAATATTACAAAGTGGAAAGGCCAGGCATTTGGATATGCATGAGGTTTTTTGTACTTACGAGGCGGCCCGAGGCTTGGTCCCGGGCATTCGCTCCGGACTGCTATCAACATCCCTTGCGGAGTTATCCGCAAGGGAGCCCTTCCCCCTCTTGGGCGCCTTCGCCTCCAGATTTGTGGAGGCCCCCCTTTTCTTCCTTCCCCCCTTAGGGGGGAGGTCACTTTCTTCTTCCTCGCCATCGTCGTCTTCAGCGGTCGAAGAGTCAGTCTCGTCTTTGGACTATATGTCCTAAGCACCCTTTCGACGAAGGCCACTCCTGGTCCCTTTAGCCATTTTCTTGGCCTTCTTCTCTGGCACATCATAATTCGCCAGAAAATAGCATATTCATCAGGAGTGGGGTTTCTTTGTCTTCGGGTAGCAGGGCCGGGCAATTAATCCGCCCTGCTATGTTGATCCAGGCCTAAAAAATTGATAGGGAGCTTAGACTCCTTCCTCAAAATATGCCAGTGAAGGCTATACCTTGAAAACATGAAAGAACTTACCAAAATAGCCTGGCGTTTTAAGCTAAGCCCGCAATCCTCGGTCGTAGGCGGTGGTGTCTCACCGGCCTTGAATTGCACTTTCCAGATATCTTCATGCGTCGTGCCGAAGAGCACTAGCAGCGTCTGGTACTTGGCTGGATCGAACTCCCACAAGTAGCAAGTCCGGCGTTGGCACGGGAGGATCCGGCGAATGAGCATAACCTGGATCACGTTGACAAGTTTGATTTTCTTGGTTATCATATTCTGGACGCACGTCTGGAGCCCAGTCAGCTCATTCGAAGAACCCCAGGTTAGGCCCTTCTCTTTCCAGGAGGTGAGCCGCATCGGAACTCCGGATCAGAATTCAGGGGCCGCCGCCCAGTTGGTGTCGTGCGACTCAGTGATGTAGAACCACCCCGACTGCCACCCCTTCATCGTCTCCACAAAGGAGCCTTTGAGCCAGGTGACATTTGGCATCTGTCCCACCATGGCACCTCCGCACTCTGCTTGTTGGCCGCTCACCACCTTCGGCTTCACATTGAAGGTCTTCAGCCATAGGCCAAAGTGAGGTGGGATGCGGAGAAAGGGCTCGCACACAACTATAAATGCCAAGATGTTGAGGATAAAGCTGGGGGCTAGATCATGGAAGTCTAGCCCATAGTAAAACATCAGTCTGCGGACAAACGGATGGAGAGGGAATCCCAGCTCACGGACAAAATGCGCGAGGAACACCACCCTCTCGTAGGGCTCGGGGGTAGGGACGATCTGTCCCTTGGCTGGAAGTTGGTGAACGATCTCCTTGGCCAGGTATCCAGCCTCTCAGAGTTCCTTGATATCTTTCTTCTAAACGAAGGAGGCCATCCACTTGCCACCAGCTCCGGATCCGGACATTGTTGGAATGCTTTCTCGGGCGGGGAAAGCTAGAGCTTGGGCGCTGGAGCTCAAGAATGGATGGGCAGAGGATGGAGAAGGCGTGGGTGAATAAGGACGAATCCTTATCCGCTTATAAAGGCCGCGAATTTCAAGCGCCTCCCCACTCGCCTTAAAGCTCGCCTATTCCTAAGGACTATGTAAATGGCACGGTTGAGTTACCCATGCCCGTATTGATGATAATCCCACGATAAGGGGACACGATCTCTACTTTGACAAGACGTGCCAATGGCAACCGTGTCTTGAAACATGGAGCAGCAGACGAAAAAAGGTTTGAAATTATGACCGGACAGACGTGATGTCATGTTACAAAAAGTTGTCAAGGGATTGGACTCGTGTAAAATTATATTCTCTCTGCGGTTGTGTGTGTTGTGTGTTACATGTCCGGACACATTGAATACGTCTGAAGACTATCTTGGAGTTCAGAAGGAGGAACCCACCTTGCAATGCCGAAGACAGATCTACGCACCGGATACCTTGTCATTGAAGCCAGGTTCAGGGGCTACTGAGGAAGTCCTGGACTAAGGGGTGCTTGGGCGTCCGGCCTGTTAGCCATGGGCCGGACTGATGGGCTGTGAAGATACGAAGAACCGAAGAATGCACCCGTGTCCGGATAGGACTCTCCTTGGCATGGAAGGAAAGCTTGGTGACCGAATATGTAGATTCCTTTCCTTCTTAACCGACCTTGTGTAACCCTAGATCCTCCCGGTGTCTATATAAACCGGAGGGGGAGATACTTATTACCATAGTTATACATGCTAGGCTTTTAGGGTTTAGCCATCTCGATCTCGTGGTAGATCACCTCTTGTAATACTCATATTCATCAAGATCAATCAAGCAGGAAGTAGTGTATTACCTCCATAGAGAGGGCCCAAACCTGGGTAAACATCGTGTCTGCTGTCTCCTATTAGCACCGACCTTAGACGCATAGTTCGGGACCCCCTACCCGAGATCCACCGGTTTTGACACCGACAGTGGGTCACTGTTGTTAGGTGGAGGAATCATTATTTTCCACGTAATAAGGAGGCACTTCCTTGCTGCAGCTGTGGACCTAGTTGTCAGCCTCTCCACGTACAGTCCATGTCCGATGGATGTCATTGTTAACCACGTTGACCACGCGGCGCCGAGAGCACCAGGGCGGTGGACGACGGCGAGGCCTAGGAAGGGGAATACGCGGAGCCGAGGAAGACACGGCAGTGCAAGCCCATGCTGAGAGGAGTACAAGGGTTCACTGGTTCGGCTTCGGTGTGAGGATTCCGTCGCCGCAGGGCCTGGCCAGCGGTGGGAGCTGTAGGGGGCCGTGAGGCCTCCACGGCATCATAGCCGACCATGGGAGGCAGGAGCACGTGACACGACCGGTGATGCTTTTGGCGGCTGGAGCAAAAAGACCAGAGGTTGAAGAAGCACTACAACTATTGGACGGACATCGTACGGTCACTGGAGCTAGAATCGTTCATATTGACTAAGTTGACAAAGCCCTCCATCCGCGTCTACTTAGCAGGCCCACAAGTCAGCCTCCCAATATGGTGGGTCCAAGCTAGCAGGGGGAGTATTCATTTTTTGTGCGTAATAAGGAGGCATTCCATGCGTGCGAATATATAGCTGGTGGGTTCGAGCTGTCAACAGGAGTATTCATTCTTTTTGGCGTAATAAGGAGGTACTTGCTTGCCTGCGGTCATGGACCATGTGGGTCCCAACAGTCAGCCTCTCCATGTACATCCCTCTTCCGATGTTGCGATTTGTTGACAAGGTTGACCACGCCGTGCGAGAACACCAACGCTGTTGGGGACACAACTATTGAGTGTGAACCGCCCTGGAGGGGCCGGTTTACCCTCGTCCATGATCCAGGCCCACGGAGGAGGCCCGGAGCCCAGAGGCGACTTAAGGTCCATTTATGTAAACCGCCTTAGTGTTGTAACTTGTGTTGTAAGACAAGAGAGAAGAGACCGAGCGGACACTTGTATGAGCCGGATCGGGACTTCAGGGACCGACCAAGGCGTCAACCCGTGTATATAAGGGGACGACCCGGCGGCGGATTAAGGGGAGAGGATTCGAGGCTAAGGCAAAGTTATTGCTCCCTAGGCGCCGAAATCATATCAATCACATCACAACTGGACGTAGGCTTTTACCTTCATCGAAGGAGCCGAACCAGTATAATTCCCGTGTCTTGTGTCCGCTTTAACCCCACTAGGTTAACCCGTACGATGGCCCTACGACTAAGTCCTTTCACGAGGACATCTGCCGTGACAATTCCACGACAGTTGGCGCCCACCGTGGGGCAATCGCACGATGGTTTGACGATCTTAGAGGGCAAGTTCGAAGGACTCGAAGGTTATGCTGATGGGCGGATGACTAAGAGTCGTCGCGGCAAGCTCTACATCGACGATGCGGATTTGGGGCCCCGAGGCCGCTCAGTTGAGTACGGGTACCGGGTCCCCTTGGCGGCATACACGTGTTCATCGGCAAGATCGGCGAGCGGGGCCTGGGCCGGACGTCTGATCTTGACCTCATCGAGACGGCTCGGCCGGGCGAAGAAGAGTCCTGCCCAGCTAAACCGGTGGTCGAGCATGTTTCGTGGGAGTCGTCCACGGAGGCTGCGAGACGGATCGACATCCGGTGACGAAACTGTTGTCTACTCTGGCGACGAATCGTCGGCCGGAGAAACCGAGTCTCTATACCAGCTGCAAGATGGCCAGATCGGGGGCTGTTCCGACGGTGAGAGTGTTCCGGACCCCTTCGATCTACCCAACCGGGTTGGGATCTTCATGGCCGGTACGCAGGCGGCGCTTCACTCTTCGACCGCGGCACCCCTGGTCGTCGTTCAACAGCGGTGATGGCAGCCGGGGAACGAGGCCCTGTGCGCCCACCGGCTCAAGTTTTGTCAGAGCTTTTCGACGCATTGGCTGTGCTCATGGCAGAGGCTAATCCACCGGATCAGGACCTGCACAACGCGGAGATTGCAAAGGTGAAGGAACAGATCACTAAAGCTAAAGCGGACCTGGCAGCCGCGGACGTGAGGATGGCGGCGGAACGGGCCGCTTTGGATGCGCAGGCTTATAGGCTCATGCTGGATCAGAGCGCGTCGCATGAAGTCATGAAAAGGAAGTACAGGTCCCATTTACCTTCGGTTTTCGAGGGAAGAGAGCTTTTCAACACCCCAGGGGCGGGGACCAGTAATCCGCCACCGGTGGTAAACCGGCCGGAAGCACCTGGGACGGCCGCGCCGGTTCAACCCCGTGTGATAGATCTACCTCGCCATCATACCGGCGCCCCCCAGGCTGTGCAGACACCTCCGGGTCACTACTCCAACCCGATGGATAACCTCGTGGCGGCTACGGCACGGTTGGAGGCGATTCCAATTGAAGGCGATTCACCACAGGCGGTAGAGACACGCCGGGTTAAGGAGCTCCTCAGACGGCCACAGCTCAGAAGAAGCGTATTCATACCCGGGATCGGATCCACTCCACCCCCGCCCAAGCCGGAGCTATAGCCGACGCGTCGGCCGAAACCGGCCGTGTCAAGCAATGCAGCGTGGTCCGCCTCGCGGCAACAATCCGACGGGCGGCTTTGAGGATGCTCAAGTGGTAATGGACGCGCGCCAGGAACGCGTGGGGAGGCCGAGTTAGCAGCACAAGCAGAGGATCATCCGCTCGCGCCGATTCGTCCGACCATCTTCGAACCAGGGGTCACGTCCGGTTCTTTGGGGGTGCCTTGCCTCGTCCCCGCTTTACGTAACGTGCGCTTGCCCAAGGACTTCAAGGGGCCGCGCAAGGTGCCCAATTATACTGCCGATTTGGCTCCAGAAGCATGGATAGAAAGCTATGAGATGGCCATGGAGATGCTAGATGTGGATGAAGCCGCATGTGCGAAATACTTCACAATGATGTTGGAAGGAACGGCCCGGACTTGGTTGAAAAATTTGCCGCCCAACTCTATCGGTTCGTGGACCCGATTGCGAACCCGATTCATTCAAAATTTCAAAAGACACATGTAAGCAGCCCATGTATGTGGTGGATTTAGCAGCTTGTGTCCAGACGGAGGAGAATCCACAACCCATTGGGTGCGCCGCGTTTGGAAGTTTTACATTCTTCGGACGGATCAACCACGATTCCGCGATCTTGACCTTGGAAGCCAATTGCGGTTCGAGCCATTGAAATTGAAGCTGGGCCGCATGAAGCGTTTTTGCCATGACATGGGCACTCTAATGGGCGTTTTGGTAAAGTACGCTGATTACGATAGTACCAAGGATCCCGAATCTGAGAATGATGAAGTGGGAAGGGAAAACAGAGCGGCAACCCGGGGCCAAGAAAGATCATTCGGCGAGCAATGGAGGGAACAAGCGTAGTTTAACGGCAACATGGGCTTTGTGGTTAACACCAACGCTAGCAGGACAAGGGTCAGCGGCGCAGGGTAGGCAATCAAACCGGGCGGTCACAATCCGGATCGTTTGAATTTTATGTTGAATCAGCCTTGTCCAAAGGATGGGACGAAGGAGGCACCGTGAACCACCTCTGGAAGGATTGTTACATTATGCAGGAGTTCAAAACTCCAACTCTTTCCGGTATGATCAAGGGCCCGGCGGCGGTTCAGGGTCCGCCCCGGGTTACGGTGGAGGAAATTCCGGCCCAGGATTCGGTGGTAATCCGGGCGGACAAGGAAATCAGAATAATCAAAGTAATCAGAACAGTCAGAACAATCAGAACCAAGGGGGCTACAATCAACAACAGGCGTGATCGGGTTATCAAAGTAACCCAAAGCAGTTGAACGGTGGATGCATACCACGTCTTTACCACCAGCTTGGACAGACGAGACCGAAAACTTGAAGCGGGCGGTCGGCGTTGTTGAACCGATCGCACTGCGCATTACCTACGCTGGTCCGAGCAACCGATCATGTGGAGCAGAGGACCATCCTCCCGGGTTTACAATCCGGGTCAGCTAGCCTTGGTGGTGGCACCCGGTAGGAGGGTACAAGTTTACCAAGGTTCTTATGGATGGAGGAAGCGGCATCAACATCCTGTCTGCGAGACCTTCCGGCGTATGGGGTTGACGGATAGGCATCTTAGGCCATCCAGCACAAGTGTTTCACTGAGTGGTGCACGGCAAGTCGGGCGTGCCGGTCGGTAAGATAGCTCTGGAGGTGACCTTTGGGGACGAACATGACTCCAGATCAGAAACGTTGACATTTGAGGTGGTGAAAATTCAAAGCCCTTACCACGCCCTCTTTGGGCGGCCGGCTTATGCTAAATTTATGGCACGACCCTGTTATGTTTACTTACAGCTGAAAATGCCGGGCCACAAAGGAACGATAACGGTTCATGGGAGCCGCCGGATCGCTTTGGAGTGCGACGAAGGTGATGCGGCTTACGTAGAGTCGGTTTGTGCCACTGAGGAGCTAAAATATTATAAAGACAATGTTGATCCGGCGGATATGACCCCTTTGAAGAAGCCAACTATGGAGCATGATCCGGACTTGATGTTCAAATCGGCGGCTGAGACGAAGCTTGTTGATTTTGTGCCCGGCGATTCGTCCAAGCAGTTCACCATCAGTGCCAACTTGGATCCTAAATAGGAAAGCGCGCTCATCGAGTTCATCCGTGAGAATCGGGACATTTTGCATGGAAGCCTTCCGACATGCCGGGTGTACCGAGGGAACTGTTGAGCACACTCTTAATGTTGACCCAAAATACAAACCGGTAAAGCAGTTTCTTCGCCGGTTTAATGAGGAAAGGCGCAAGGCCATCGGAGAAGAAGTTGCTAGGCTCTTGGCGGCAGGGTTTATTGTCGAAGTCTTTCACCCAGAGTGGCTTGCCAATCCGGTGTTGGTTCTTAAGAAGAATGGCACTTGGCGCATGTGTGTGGATTACGAGATCTCAACAAGGCACATCCGGCAGATCCTTTCGCACTCCCGCATTGACCAGATTATTGATGCTACAGCGGGTTGTGAGCGTTTGAGCTTTTGGATGCGTACTCGGTTATCATCGATTAAGATGGCAGTTAAGGACCAGGAGAAGACGGCGTTTATCACCCCTTTGGAGCCTTACGCTATGTATCTATGCCTTTTGGACTCAAGAGCGCCCAAGCGACTTATCAGCGTTGCGTTCAGAGTTGCTTGCACGAACAGATCGGCCATAACGTGCATGCTTATGTGGATGATATCGTGGTTAAGTCAAGGAAGAAGGAAACCTTGATTGAGGATTTAAAGGAAACCTTTGACAACTTGCGGGTGTACAAGATGATGCTCAACCCGGCCAAGTGCATTTTTGGTGTTCCGGCAGGCAAGTTATTGGGTTTTCTCGTGTCCAACAGGGGGATCGAAGCTAATCCGGAAAAAATTACGGCTATCACCTCTTTGGCTAAGCCAAAATGCATCAATGACGTCCAGCGTTTGGCGAGCGATTGCTGCGCTAAGCGGTTTATCGGCCGTCTAGGGCGAGAAGGCCATTCCTTTGTACCAGATGTTGAAGAAAACAGATCGGTTTGTCCGGAGTTCACCACCGATGAAGCATTGGAGGATTTGAAGCGGCAGTTGGCCAACCCGCCGGTTCTAGCCGCCCCATTGACAAAGAGCCGCTGCTGCTATATGTTCTTTGCTAATGCCAGGCAGTTAAGCGTGGCTATCGTGGTGGAGCGGAAGGAGGCGGGGAAGGAGTATCCGGTTCAACGGCGGTTTATTACATCAGCAAGGTCCTCATTGAGTCTAAGCAGAGATATCCGCATTGGCGTAAGCTGGTATACGGGTTTTTATGGCAAGCGGAAGCTAAAGCAATATTTCCAAGGGCACCCCATCACGATGGTCGGTCAAGACGGCTCCTTGGGCGATATCATACGTAACCGGGAGGCGATCGGCGGATTGCTAAGTGGGCTATAGAACTTGGGCCGACGGTTTAAGGTATGTGCCTCGGACGGCCGTAAAATCTCAGGCACTTGTGGATTTCATTAATGATTGGACGGAGTTGCAAGCGCTCAAGAGAAGCCGGATCATACCTATTGGACCATCCACTTTGATGGGTCCAGCAGTTGGAGGGCTCGGGGCTGGAGTCGTTTTAACTTCCCGCGAGGTGACAAGTTACATTCACGTTCTCCGCCTAATGTTCCCTTTGTACTAACAATGCAGCTGAGTATGAAGCTTTGCTCCATGGTCTCCGGATGGCTAAAGAAATGAATCTCAGCCGGTTAAATGCTTTGGTGACTTCGGACTAGGTGGCTCAGCAAGTATCAGGTACTTGGGATTCCAAAGATCCACTCATGGCTGCATATCGTCGGGAGGTGGATGTTGTTGCAGGACATTTTAAAGGATATCGGTGGACCATGTGGATCGTCGGAAGAACGGGCGGTGATGCTTTAAGCCGTTGGGCTCTCAACGTAAACCGGTCCCACCCAACGTTTTCCTTGATGTCTTGCACAATCCGTCCGCTTAAGCTTCTGATGAAATTGGTTTGGCTATCCCTGATCCGGAGGCTCAATTGGTGGCGGCCCTGCATGTCATTCCGGATTGGACGCTCCCTTATTTGGCATACATGAACCGGGGCGAGTTACCAGAAGATGAGACGTTGGCCCGGCAGATAGTTCGGCGGTCTAAGTCTATGACCATTGTTAATGGCGAGTTGCACCATTGCAGTGTGTCAGGGGCGTTTCAGCGTTGTGTGTCCCCTGAAGAGGGCCGTGAGATATTGCGAGAGATCCATGAAGGGGATTGTGGTCACCACGCCGGTTCAAAGTCCTTGGTGGCCAAAGCGTTCCGCCATGGTTTCTATTGGTTGACTGCCCATGCTGATGCGGAGGATCCGGTCGACGATGTGATGGTTGCCAAAAGTTCTCGAGCGTGCTCATGTGCGAGCCCAAGTTTTGAGGATGTTTCCATTTTCTGGGCCGTTTGCGACTTGGGGGATGGATATGGTTGGACCTTTCAAAAGGTCCAAGGACAAAAAGACCCACCTGTTGGTGGCGGTTGATAAGTTTACCAAGTGGGTTGAGGCAGAGCCTGTTAGCAAGTGTGATGCGGCCACGGCGGTTCAGTTCATCAAAAGGTGATTTTCGGTTTGGGTTTCCACACAAGATCATCACGGACAATGGCACCAATTTGTCCAAAGGAGCTATGAAGGAATTTTGTGAGCGAGAGCACATCCGCTTGATGTTTCTTCCGTAGCCCACCCGCAATCCAATGGTCAAGCGGAACGAGCTAATCAGGAGATCTTGAAAGGTATCAAACCCGGCTTATGGTCCCTTTAGAGAGGCCTTGGGTTGTTGGGTGGAAGAGCTACCATCGGTGATATGGAGTATAAATACCACCCCCAACCGGTCCACTGGATACACGCCGTTCTTTATGGTCTATGGAGCGGAGGCGGTCCTTCCCTGCGATATCCGTCACGACTCGCCTCGAGTGGCAGCTTATGTTGAGGCAGATAGCGAGGCAAAGACGGCAAGACGATTTGGATCGACCGGATGAAGAGCGCGATATGGCAGCTGCTCGTTCAGCGGTTTACCAGCCAGGATCTTCGTCGGTATCACCGCCGGCGG
This sequence comes from Aegilops bicornis, assembly GCA_021605145.1. NCBI lineage: Eukaryota > Viridiplantae > Streptophyta > Magnoliopsida > Poales > Poaceae > Aegilops > Aegilops bicornis. The sequence goes on along the minus strand of CM038672.1, from coordinate 192,010,186 downwards.
GTTAAAACCAGAACCTTTCAGGAAGGAGACTTAGTGCTGCGGCTCATTCAAGACCGTGAAAGATATGCACAAGCTATCCCCACCTTGGGAGGGGCCCTTTGTGGTCAGCAAGAATCTATACAACGGGTCCTACTATCCGATTGATGTTCGAGAGCGAAAGGACTCCACGACGCCGAGGAAGAGACCAACAGGCCATGGAACATAGCTCATCTTCGGCCTTATTATACCTAAGCCATTGGCTCCACTTATGTACATATTAAGACAATGTACATATTATGAATAAAGGCAATAAACCGGATCCTCGGCTAAAGCGGGGTATCTGTTCTGTATCAAAGTCCGGTTTGGGTACATGGAGATGTTTGTAAAGCGGCCTCGGTTTAACCCTTGGCCTTGCTTTTGTGAAATTTTGTCACTTGGGGGCTTGGTCGTGTCAGAACCAATGCAACACCTCTTGGCGGCGAAAAGCCACCAGATCATTTGGGGGCTTGGTCGTGTCCGAACCAATGCAACACCTCTTGACGGGCGAAAGCCACCAGATCACTTGGGGACATGGTCACGTCTGAACCAGTCACGCCTCTTGGTCGGCCTAAGGCCATAGAATCACTTGGGGGCTTGGTCGAACCCGAACCAATGCAATGCCACTTGATCGGCGTAATGCCACGATGTCGATTGGGGACTGGCTGACTTGAACCATCGCTACACCTTATAGGGAGCTTGGTCTGTCCGACCATGGTAACGCCATCTGATCGAGACTCAATAAAGCCTCTTCTTGCAAACAGTCTTTGTCATTGTTTTTGCTTCCATGTGTTTTTATACGTATAAATTGGCTTTTGTTCGCTTTTCTTAAACCGACAAACCTTCTTTCAACCGGATTCAAGTTTTCAGAATTTGGTCCATTTTTAAATCCGCGATTGATTGTTCCGGATTGATTTTGCTGTTAACATCCCATTATGGAGTAACAGGTGGGCTTAACAGTTCGACACGCATTTACACGATAAATCGGTATTATACACACAGTGGATTGTTCTCCTTTGACGGTGATGGTTTATAAAGCCTCCGCTTCAGATTGGCTAAAGCCAAGCTGTGCCCGACAATCGCAGGTATGTTTGTATCACAAATTTTGATCGTATACCTCGATATTTTTCTTATATAAATATATTGGCATCACAAACCGGCTAGAGGCGCCAAGCCGCCATGGCGGAGTTAAGAATTTGTGATTGCGGTGCAAAATATGTTGAAGGATTCACTACTTCAAAACCAAAGTATCGGCACCGCCATGCAAAAGTTCTGACCGAGGTTGTAACGGCATTGTTCAAAACAAAATCGACTATCCTATTACAAAGCCTTCTGAGGCCCGGCGCTTCATGTGGGGTTATGCTTTGAAGCTTTGGAGGCGTCACCCGGCTTGACGAATTACGCTGCTTCGCCGGGTTGAAGTGAGGTAGAGGGGGCGCCTGACATCGGTTCAACTTCTTCTTCTTCCTCACCCAAAGCCCGGAAGTCATTGGTAGACCAGTCAATCCGGGTTAAGGCCTGAAAGACAGCTTCTTCACTTATCACCACCGGATCAACGTCAGGGGCGTAAGTGTGCTTACGGATTGGGGGAACAAGGCTCTGCACTTCAGGGATGACAAAATCCACCCGCTTGTTGTTGGCGTCATAAAAGGAGCGGTGAACCGTCAGGTTGGCTTCGTCTGCCAGTTGACTCGCCAGCGGACGCATTTCCTTTGTGATCCGTTTCAGGGCGTCGTTATCAAAGGCTTCACCATTCTCTTGAGCACTGGGGAAACCTTTGGCTATGTCAGCCGGATCAAGATCTGCTATCCACGCCTTGGCGCGTCGAGCCAAAGAAGGTGCCGGCCGAGCCGCGGATCGCTTCAACTCTTCAAGCTGCCCGGAACCATCGACAACCGGTCCGTGGTTTCTTCGATCGTGGACGGCGCCGTGTTGTCGTATGATGTAGCACATATGACTCGCTGGGCGCCGGTATACAGCTGCTCAATCAGCGTATAAGCGGCCTTGAGTTTCTTCCGAACATCAGAACCCATATGCGCAATACGCTTGCCTGCACCGGTTTAAGACAATTCAGGATAAACCGGCGGAAATATCAAAATTAAGATAGTCAGTGCATAGTTTCTTACCAAAGACGGCAGAGATCATGGCATGCACTTGGCGCTTAAGTCCGGTAAGCTCTTCAGTCACCGGTTTAAGGGCTGCTTCAGCTTCTTCCGCCCGCTTTATTAAGCCGGCTTTCTCGGTGTCGATTGACCCGCTTTCGGATTTATACCACTCCTTCAGCTGTTCCATGGTGGTCGTGGCAGTTTTTAACTCATCCTTGGCTTTGGTGGCTTACGCCATTTGAGTTTCCAGATTGGCTCGAAGGTCCTTGAGTTGCACAGTTTGCTGGTATATTTCATTCTGATGACAAAGGGAGCATGTTAGTTGTTTCATTACACAAGTCCAAGCTCAATACAAGTATTCACCTTGGCACTTGGGGGCTAATGGCTAGTTGATCTCAGTTTGCTATGTGGAGGCACACCTTAAGTCCCGTTGTAACTTTACAAAGTTAAACCGACCCTTGGGGGATACTATACAGTTAAAAGTACAAGAAAGGTCAACTCATTACCTCATAGCGGTCCTTCATGCGATTTACTAGACCGGCTTCAAAGTCACGGCTTGTGTAAAGCCGGTTCAGAAAGCCGGAATGAAGTTCTTGGGCAGAGAAATTGTCGTAAGCCGACATATCAGTCTTCCCCTTGTCTTTGCTCATAGTAGTGGAACCTTCCTTGATGCTGTGCTTTGCTAAAGCGACCGGTTGGCTAGGAGCAGTGTAGCCAGTACCTGTCACAACAACATCGTCATTTTCAGTGGTCTTCTTTGGGCTTGATGTCGTCTTGCTCTGGCTCGGCGGTTCAACAATCACGACCCGCTCTGTGGACGGGTTTGATGGAGCAGGCTGCGAGGTTTCTACTTGGACCTCGGTTCAACTTCATGGCGGGTCACGGTATCATCTTTGTACAACTCGCCAGAGCTATCTTTGGCGGCTTCGTGGATTGTCGTGGGTTTTTTCGGGTCTTTTCCGGATCAGCATCCGCAGTAGGGTCAAGGGTTTTTGCTTTCTTACTCAAGCGAGCCTTGGTGCTGCAATATTCAGAATTGGATTAAGGCAAATCAAACAAGGCAGTTGTAAATCGAACTGATGGACAGCAGTTACATACCCTGCAGCAACTTTAAGCGGAGGCAGTTGCGTGGTAGATGAACCGCCAGAGGAGTTGGAAGAGGCACGATAATTCGGGTCGACGGATTGAGAGGACATCGGAAGAAACCTTTTAAGGGATAACGTTTTCGGAGAACAAGTCACCTCGACGACGCTTCGGATTGGTGTATCCGGTAAACCGGAGGAGAGAATCTGTTGACCATCGTGGCCGGGTTGTACGGGCGCTCTTTAGCCTCTTGTGTCTTCGAGATAAGCATAGGAATGAGATTTTTCACTTTCCTAACGGGCGCGATTTAATTCTTTTTAACCGCACGAGGTCGGGTCGGAAGAAAGAAGGATTACCTCAAAATGGTCGGCATGGCTGGCTTCGCATCATCCTCGGGATTAAATTTGTCGTGAAGGGAAGAATAAAGAGGATAAATCATAAGAAGAAACACAAGGAGGAGAGCGGTTCTGGCGGCTCCCTCGTAAGGATATCAAGTTTTACCTCAGCCTTGATTCTTCCTCTCCGGCGGATCGAAGACCCGGCGGTTTTCTTGCCAGTTTTTTTGGTAGCCTTGGACTTTATACGCGGAGCTCGGGCGGTTTGGTCCGTCTCGTATGAGCTGTCGACCGCGAGGTAGCAAGGATTAATGAATATCAACAAAATGTTAAAAGCCCGAAAAGCGGTGAGCAAAGTCTTACCGCAGGTGGCGGGTTGGCAACACGTAACGGAGCCAACCGGTTAGGCTGCAGACGGAGATTGGTTCATCAAGCATCTTTTTTACAGCCTCTGTAACCTCAATTTCAGTTATTGGTAATTCGTGACGTCTTTGAGGGTCTTTGAGGCTGCCAGTATACTCGTGCATCAATCCGGGCCGGCGGCTTAAGGGCAAGATGCCCCAAGAAACCCAGCATCGCACAAGGTCCACACCAGTTAGTCCATTGGCCATTAGAGCCCGGAGTTTTATGATCTGAGGTGCAAAGTTCTTCCGTTCCGCGGCGGTTAAGCGTAAAGGCAGCGGATGGTTGTTGCTGAGTCGGTGAGGACGGTAACCCGGCAAGGGATTCTCGTTGTGGAGGCGGTGTTCCGCAATAGAACCAGGTTTGGTTCCAATCCTTTGGATGGCTGTGGTGTTTGGCGTGAGGAAAGTCCGCCTCCTTCCTTTTCTCGGATTGAAACGCCGCCTAGTTACGTGTTGGGACCATCGAAAAAACTCCAGACGGGCGGTTCAAGTGAAAGAAATCCGGAATAGCTCCACAGAGGGCTCTTCACGAAGATAGACTTCACGAAGACTTGAAAGTTGCATATGTTTGACCACGAAGTTCGGGCCGATATCCTGCGGATGGAGTTGCAAGCTTGCAAGGACGTCCCGAAATTTTTGAACCGGGCGGCGTAACCCCGGTCCAGATGCTGCATAAACACAATTACTTCTCCCTCTTGTGGCTCCGGAGGAAACTTCGCCATCCGGAACACGCCCGATGGAGGGCATTTTTGGAGCTAAACCGCCCGGTGGTGACATAGCCGTTCGATTGTGTTTCGGTGATTTTGGACCGGACCCAATTGCAAGCTGAGAATTGAGGGGCCATTCCGGAAGACTAAGCTGCGAAAAGAAAGGAAGAGACGGTTTACCATTAAACGGTTCAGGCATATCATACATTGTTAAACCGGTGATTCAGCATCCGGCTTCCCGTTCCGGTTTAACTGAGGGCTAATGGAGTGACGGATTAACTGTCGAAAGTTAAACCGCCGAAAATGGCAGAGTTGAAAAATCTACTAAGTATGGACAGAAACAGTTTTCACATACGAATGGAGGTAATCGAGATCTACCGAAGCTCTAGTAAGGAAAACTTTACGACCTATGCAAACCTTCATAAAGAGCAGGAGGGTTCAGATATTCTAAACTCGAGGATCTGAACAAAAGGAAGGGTGCATAAAGAGTTCAATGGACGGCGGAGCAGTCACTTATACAAGATGCACGGTATGGCTGAGGCGACGGCCATGGCGGAGCAAGTGAGAAGAAGCTGATATGAACTGCGTGATGAACAGGATCTGAGATGGGATCTAGGGCTTGAGAGGAACCTTACCGACGGCGAAAAAACCGCGGAGGAGCGCCGAAAACTCGACACGGTCGAGGTTGATGCAATGCCGGCGATGAAGCGTCGTTCGAAGGTCGGGCGCGACGGCGGAGCTTCAGGGCTAGAGCGTCGCGAGGAAGGAGAAGAGCGGAAGAAGAAGAGAAAGGGGCGACCGGTCAATTTATAAGGGACCGGAGCAATCAACGGGCGCGAGAATCGAGGAGACAAAAGCGGCGGACGGTGCAGCGGCCGCCTCGATTTCCGGGATAGCATTAAATGAAGGGAATCTTACTGTTCGGATTTCTTTATTAAAGTTGACGTCAAGGTGCCCTGACATGGAAATCGGAGGATGACGTCACGGCGGTTCAAGCAGATGGCGGTTTACAAAATATGAAAGGAGATCAAAGAGTTTCCTGAAGATGTTGAAGATTGACTTGAACCGGTTCAGGTCAATCTGGGGCCTAATGTTAGGGACACAACTATTGAGTGTGAACCGCCCTGGAGGGGCCGGTTTACCCTCGTCCATGATCCAGGCCCACGGAGGAGGCCCGGAGCCCAGAGGCGACTTAAGGTCCATTTATGTAAACCGCCTTAGTGTTATAACTTGTGTTGTAAGACACGAGAGAAGAGACCGAGCTGGACACTTGTATGAGCCGGATCGGGACTCTGTGGACCGACCGGGCGTCAACCCGTGTATATAAGGGGACGACCCGGCGGCGGATTAAGGGGAGAGGATTCGAGGCTAAGGCAAAGCTATTGCTCCCTAGTCGCCAAATCATATCAATCACATCACAATCGGACGTAGGCTTTTACCTTCATCGAAGGGGCCGAACCAGTATAATTCCCGTGTCTTGTGTCCGCTTTAACCCCTCTAGGTTAACCCGTACGATGGCCCTACGACTAAGTCCTTTCATGAGGACATCTGCCATGACAATTCCACGACAAACGCCATGGACGACGACGAGACCCAGGCATGTGTTTGGGAACGTCGTAATTTCAAAAAAATTCCTACGCACACGCAAGATCCATGTAGGTGATGCATAGCAATGAGCGGGGAGAGTGTGTCCATGTACCCTCATAGACCGAAAGCGGAACTGTTTAGTAACGCGGTTGATGTAGTCGAACGTCTTCCCGATCCAACCGATCCAAGTACCGAATGCACGGCACCTCCGCGATCTGCACATGTTCAGCTCGGTGACATCCCTCGTACTCTTAATCCAGCTGAGGCCGAGGGAGATTTTTGTCAGCATGACGGCTTGGTGACGGTGATGATGAAGTTACCGACGCAGGGCTTCGCCTAAGCTCTACAATGATATGACCGAGGTGGAAATCTGTGGAGGAGGGCACCGCACACGGCTAAGACAACTGTCAACTTGTGTGTCCTAGGGTGCCCCTGCCCCCATTCATAAAGGAGCAAGGGGGAGGCCAGACGGCCCTCATAGGGCGCGCCCCAAGTAGGATTCCTACTAGGAATCCTATTCCTAGTAGGTTTCCAACAATGGAAGAGAAGGGGAAGGAAGGAGAGGGCGAGAGGGAGAAGGAAAGGGGGGCGCCACCCCCCTTCCCTTGACCTATTCGGACTCCAAGGAGGGGGGGGCGCGGCTTGCCCTGGCTGCAATCCTCTCTCCCCACTAAGGCCCATGGTGCCCAATTAATTCCCCCGGGGGGTTCTGGTAACCCCTCCGGCACTCCGGTTTTATCCTAAACCACCCGGAACACTTCGAGTGTCCGAATAACATGGTCCATTATATCAATCTTTATGTCTCGACCATTTCGAGACTCCTCGTCATGTCTGTGATCTCATCCGGGATGCCGAACTACCTTTGGTACATTAAAACACATAAACTCATAATATCGATTGTCAACGAACGTTAAGCGTGCGGACCCTACGGGTTCGAGAACTATGTAGACATGACCGAGACTCATCTCCGGTGAATAACCGATAGCAGAACCTGGTTGTTCATATTGGCTCCCACATATTCTACGAAGATCTTTATCGGTCAAACCGCATAACAGCATACGTTGTTCCCTTTGTCATTGGTATGTTACTTGCCGATATTCGATCGTCGGTATATCAATACCTAGTTCAATCTCGTTACCGGCAAGTCTCTTTACTCGTTACATAATACATCATCCCATACCTAACTCATTAGTAACATTGCTTGCAAGGATTACAATGATGTGCATTACCTAGAGGGCCCAAAGATACCTCTCTAACAATCGGAGTGACAAATCCTAATCTTGATCTATCCCAACTCAACAAACACCATCAGAGACACCTGTAGAGCATCTTTATAATCACCCAGTTATGTTGTGACGTTTGATAGCACACTAAGTTTTCCTCCAGTATTCTGGAGTTGCATAATCTCATAGTCATAGGAACATGTATAAGTCATGCGGAAAGTGTCGGCGTTCTGGGAACAGGGGTCCCCAGACTTGCCTTCCTGCGGCCTGCGGCGTGGCTCAAGGGAGGCCCAGGACGGCCCATCTTCATCAACGCAAGCTCAAGACCCTCACGAGGGGCCAAGCCTCGCGGGGCGGACGACCAGGAGCTTCCTCAGGCATGGCCTCGTCAGGCTGGCTCATGAGGAGGCGGAGAGTTCAAGGCAGGGTAGCTCACGAGGTGCCCATGATGCAAGCCATGACGACCAAGGGCGCTAGTCGGGCGCCAGGCCGCGCAGCGTCCTCCTTTCCTCTTTGGTGCAAAGGGAGCAAGTGCAGGCGAGGGCATCAAGCAAAGGCATCCGTTTTGGTGCAACAAGACCAAAACCAGCCCCAACGGCTGGAAGGGAGTCATCGTGGAGCCCAAGCAGGCGTCATCACCAGAGCCTTTGGCAGGCGAGGACCAACTTTAGTCAGGATAAGTGTACCCGCTGTTCCCCTTCAAAATGGCCAATTGTTGGCGCCCTTCCCACTCAATATTTGGGAAGAGGCCCAGGGCCTTCGCCTATAAATAGGAGTAGCCACGCTCAGAGCAGGGGTTCGAAAAACGGGAGGACGATCGATCAAGACGATCGGCATCCAGAGAGAGATAGAGACCCGATCCTCAAGCTAGAGCGACGGGACACCACCTAGCAGTTCATCACACCCACCAAGAACAGACCCTCGCGAGGCTGTTCTTCCCTGTACTGTTCCTCATCATCCCAAGAGGCAATCCACCACACCACAAACTAGAGTAGGGTATTACACCACAATGGTGGCCCGAACAAGTATAAATCTTGTGTCTCTTGTGCTGTTCTCTTGAGTAGTTTAGGTCCCTGCGATTCGGCGAGGTACGAGACGGTGGAGGGTTGGATCTCCGCGCGCACCCCTGAGTTCGAACCTCAAGGGTCTGCGGGAACCCGAAATCCGACATTTGGCACGCCAGGTAGGGGTGCGCTGGAATCTGCCTTTCGTCGCCTCACTCTTCCCCGACCACCGCAACCATGTCGGACGCCCGTCGGGCCCGCTCCGAGTGCCGAGCCGCCCTCGCCTCCCATGTCACCCAGACGGCTCCCGTTGGTGGACGCCCTCATCGTTCCCCGTCACCTGCCGTCAACGCCGCCACCGGCCCGGTGGGGAACGAGCAGCAAGCGTCGTCCCAGCACCCGTCCATGAGGCGGGACGGCCGCACCGCCACGCCTTCGCTCACCCCCGCTGGTTCTTCGTCACGCGCGCCACGCGCGGCCATGGAAGCCCGAGCTGAACTCATCGCGGCTAACGAGCTCCTGCGCTACCGCCCCCTCGATGACGTCTACGAAGAATGGCTCGACCGAGTCGCCGAGCTTCGTCAGCGCTGCAGAGGCGACCCGCGCCCGTCGCCTCGCTGCACCGCACCCGCCCAGCGAGCGATGAAGCTCTCGGGGCGCCTCAGCCGCCTCCTCCTCAAGACGGCGCCCTAGCCCCAAGGCGCGCGGCCCCTGGGCAGAACCCGTTCCGCCAGGCGCCGGCGCAGCAAGAGCAGAGCTGCCAATAAGTTCCTCGCCCGCAAGAAGATGCCGGCGCCTCAGCGCCAAAGACGTCAAGACCTGCGCTGCCCTCACCAAGGCGCGCAGGGAGGCCTGCAAGACCAAGCTCTCTGCCGTCCGAGGCCCCCCGCGGCCACGGCGGGCTGCCGCGCCTTCACCTCCGAGCTGCGCAGCGTCGCCTTTCCCGCCAAGTTCAAGCCAGACTTGCCTCCTCGCTACGACGACACGGCTGACCCTACGGAGTTCCTCCAGCTCTACGAGCTGGGCATCGAGGCTGCCAATGGGGATGAAAAGATCATGGCGAATTGGTTTCCCATGGCGCTCAAGGACGGGCCCTTTTGGCTCCTGAATCTGGCCCGAGCACGATCTCTTCTGGGCCGAGATGCACTCCGCTTCATCGCCAACTTCCAAGGTACTCGCGACCGCCACCCGGCCGTGAGCGACATCGCGCCGAATCAAGCAGCAGCCGTGGGAAACCACAAAAAGTACATCGGCGCTTCAACAACGCGCCTCAAGATCCCTGTGGTAACGGAGGAGGCCATCATCTCTGCCTTCTCCGACGGCGTGCGCGACGTCAAGATGAAGGAGGAGCTGGCGATGCATGAAGATCTGTGCACCTCCCTGGAGTTGTTCAACTTGGCGAGCAAGTGCGCCAGGGCTGAGCAGGGGTGCCTCTCCCTCCTCGAGCTGCCTGCCGTAGATCCCAAAGAGAAGAAGTCCAAGGCCAAGGACGTGAAGCGCAAGGGGGCTGCCGTACTCGCGGCCGAACCAGACACCAAGCGAGGCAGAGATCAGCCCGAGTCCTCCAAGGGCAGCCGGTACTGCGTGTACCACGACCTCCACACTCACAACACCAATGAATGTCAAGAGCTTCGGACCGTACGCGAAGGAAGGGTCGGCAGACGCCCCGAGCACAGCGACCGGGGCTACGGCCGAGGAGGAGGAAGGAATGCAGGACGCTGGGAAGACGGGCGGGCGGGCCAAGGGTGGCGCGACCAACCTCGCGAGGACCGCTGGCAAGACCCACCTCGCGAGGGAGGCTGGAGGGATCAGCCTCGCGAGGATCGCCCTCAGAGGAACGCATGCCTCCCTCCGCTGCCGCCACCGCCAAGAAGAATCGAAGACCGTCATCAGGACGAGGGGGCTGGGGGCTTCCAGGAAGCGCGTGCGATCGCCTGCATCCTGGGCGGAGCTCAAGCCCCAGCCTCTCAGCGCATCTTCAAGCAGTTCGCCCGTGAAGTGAATGCAGTCCTCCCCAAGCTCAAGGCCACGCGCCCTCTCAGGTGGTCGGCGTGCGCCATCACGTTCAGCTCAGCGGATCAGCTCAAGTGCGCAATCACAGCCGAAGTTCTCCCGATGCTTTGCTCCCCAATCATCAGCAATGTGCTAGTCACCAAGACCCTCATCGGCCCAGCGGAAGCAGGGCTCAACGTCACATCCATGGAAACATTCAACAATCTTCAAGTGCCTTACAGTTAGCTTCAGCCAACCAAGCCTTTCTCCGGAGTCACCGACGGCTCCACGGTCCCGATCGGGCCGGTCCGCCTTCCTGTCACCTTCGGGGCTCGCGACAACAACCACATCGAGCTCATCGACTTCGATGTCGCCCACATTCTCCTGCCGTACAACGCCATCCTCGGGTACCCATTGTTGGCCAAATTCATGGCCGTAACCCACCATGGCTACAACGTCCTCAAGATGCCAGGGAGCGGCGGGGTCATCACGGTGCCCTGTGAAGAGAGAGACGCAGTGTGCTCCCTGGAGCGAGCCTTTCAGGCCGCATCGCTGGAGGACCCAGACCACAGCAGCAGGAGGCGTCCCGAGGCCGCACCCAAGAAGAGAAGACATCGACCGGCCCGGCTCTTCAAGAGACAGGCCCCTCAGGGCCCGCACCGGGCCAAGGGGAGCCTCCTTCCATCGCATAGGAAAGCGCGCCTGGTGCCCTCCTCAGGCATGTCTCGGGGGCTCTCCCCTGGAGGCCCGCCGACCTTGCCAAGGTCTCGAGGGAGGCGCTTGGGCACCACGTGGAGGCGTGTTTCGAAGCACGTTTCCCGCAAGCAGGAGCAAGACCAGGAGGGCAGAACCCTCAAGAGTTCGTCAGCAAGGCCATTCAGGAGCTACAGGAGTCAAGGGTCATGAGGGGCAGCCGCCGCCTACCCGCTGTGGCCCCCCATCCAGGCGAGGATGGTGGGCTGTGCGTCTGCATCGACATACCAGGGCTCAACCGAGCCACATCTCAAGAGCGCCTCTGGCCCTCGCGAGTGGGACGTTGCGAGGGCCATCCCCACAGCTACGTACGCATGCCTTACGGCCTGCCAAACGCAGCTGCTGTGCACCATTGTCTCATGAGGACCATCCTGGAGGCTCAAGAGGTCAGGCACGCCGCAGCCCTGGCGGAGATGGAGATGGCCCGCGAGGAGCCGCCAGCGCCTCTGGAGCCTCCCGAGGCCCCTGGGCCTGGGGGCTCGTGAGGATCGGCTCCCGCAGCCCACCGAGTCTGCTACACCAACACCCCTTCATCCCCAACATCACCAGGTGACATCTTTAAGTTTTATTTCCGGCTGGGAGCGCCTTCAGGGCCGCATTATTCCCAGGCCGCGTGGGTCCGTCCCTGCGGCATGTATCCCTTTTATTTCATGTCGTTAGCCTATCCTGTTGGGGGCGCCCCTCGGGCTGCATCATCCCCAAGCCGCTCGGGCCAGTCCCAGCGGCAAGCATCCTTCTTGCGTTTTCCTTAGGATTATGCCCTCACTCCACCTTGTTTGTTATTTGGTGCCTTCTCCTGGGTGGCGGAATCTTGCACGTTAAAGGGGGGGTGCCTGAGCATCGCGACTCAGGGCTCCTACCGGCTCTCCGGCCCTCACCCTCTGGTCTTGTCCATGGCATCGCGACCTGGCTTGCCAGCGACGGCTGAGACCAGCCCGAGAGCCGGGACCCGAGGACGTAGAGTTGCGTCATCTAACCTAGCTTGCGCGTTAAAGGGGGGGTGTCTGAGCATCGCGACTCAGGGCTCCTACCGGCTCTCCGGCCCTCACCCTCTGGCCTTGTCCATGGCAGCACGACCTGGTTTGCTAGCGACGGCTGAGACCAGCCCGAGAGTCGGGACCCGAAGACGTAGAGCATCGGCATCTGGCCAAATTTGCAGGAGCACACTCGAAGATAAGGCCCAGAGCCAGGCGCAACCCGCCTTGAGGTAGGGCCTGGTGAGTCCCGCGCTGGCTCACGGGTGCCCCAACGCACCTCGCGAGGCCTCTCGCGCCTCACCAAAGCAACTAACGGCATGACTAACGATCGCCACGGCGAGCTCTTGTCCCTTTTGTGGTGAACCTGCAGGGTCCCTCCAAGGAGCACGGAACGACCTCGCCACGCAATCTCCAGTTGGCCAAGGCACGGACCTAGCGCCGCACCAGGAAGCATTGCCCTGGCCCTCGAGATAAGTCACTCTCCGGACACACTAGTCATCGCAACACCATCCCCACACTTAATGCAACCCCGTCTTAGCAACGTCGCTCTCCTTTCTCACCGAATGATGGCTGCTTGAGCGCCAAGGGGGACCCCCTGAGCATCGCGAGTCAGAGGCTCTTACCGGACCTCGGGCCGCTCACCTCCTGGCCTTGACCCCGGCATCGCGACCTGGCATACCAGCGACGGCTGAAGCCGCCTTGGGACTGGGACCTGACGGCGCAGAGCACCAAGCCCTCACGAGGTCCGAAAGGAAGAAACTGAGCTAGAACGGAATGAGCATCCCGCACTACCTCACAATAAGGATCATATTGACAAACGAAGCTACAAACATCTTACAAGCCCCGCAGGTACATTCTGGCTCCTCGAGGAACAAAAAGACGCGAATACTAAGGAGTCCTATCTACAGGGACCACCACGACAGACGCCATCATCAACAGTGGGCCACCCGGTCCGGAGCCAACCCCACCCAGATCAGGGGCGGTGACGACCTGACGAGCGAGCCCTATTCCGGGAGCGGCGCAGGCTCGGGGGCTCGTAGCTGTCGTCGCTCGTCTCCGGCGTCGCGAAGAGCTCGGCGGAGTCGCTGGATCCTCCGGCGCCTTCGTCGCCTGAGAAGCTGCCAAGGGAGTGGTCGGTAGGCCTCCGTCTCACCACAGCAGGGCCCCGACCGCCTCTCCCGGGGAAGCACTCCAGCCGACGACCCTCCGCGTCGAAGACCTTGAAGGACACCACCGAAGCACCATCGTACTCCAGGTGGATCGTGAGGGCGCCCCTCGCCCTGCAGACCCGGGCGACCTCGTCCCAGCCTCGAGTCATGAAGACCTCGGCCTGGGCAACCACCGCAACCTCTGCCGCCTGTCGCGAGGGTGCAGCCGGGCGTCTTGCAGCCAGAGTCGAGGGCTCCTTCACGGGACGACGGAGGCGAAGAAAGAAGGAAGACGAATCCAAGACTTAGGAGGCGCAGCGATGCGAAGCACGAACTCCCGGCAGGAGCCCTCGGCGTGGACTCCAGGAGGGAAGACGCACACCTTCGTGACCCGCCGGCGTCGGTGGCGGCGCCGCTCGTGGCGCCCGGCATCACCTCCTTCAGGGCCACCAATTTGCGCGTACAAGGGAAGAGGAAACCCTGGTGGCGGCCGCGCGCACCAAGGCATGGGCGCCTCCTCGCGAGCGCTCCTGCCCTGACACCAGAGAGCAAGCCTCTTCTTTGGGGGGAGCGGGTCAGGATCCTCTTGAGGAGCCTTTCCCTTCTCTTCCCTGGAGAACCGGCGGATCGGAGCCATGACAACCAGACGAAACGAGGAGGAGGAGAAGCAGGAGGATAGACTGGAAGGGCGGGCGCTGTTACGTACTTATAGCCGGCGGAGGCCAACCGTCGGCCTCCATGATCACCGATCATCATGCCCAACTCTGCATGCAGGGACATGTCGAATCCGGGCGGTTACCGAGGCATCATGGGGGAGCAGTGCCACCCGCGTCCAAACAACTGCCACGCGGCGCCCAAGGCCGCAGGCTGTTAGGGCCTGCGACGCTTCGCACTTGCCCTTTCGCCTCTCTGCTCGGCCAAGTTCGGGCGCGCCGTGGGCCCGGGGGCTACTGTCGTCGTTCTGAGAATGGGGGTCCCCAGACTTGCCTGCCTGCGGCCTGCGGCGTGGCTCAAGGGAGGCCCAGGACGGCCCATCTTCATCAACGCAAGCTCAAAACCCTCGCGAGGGGCCAAGCCTCGCGGGGCGGACGACCAGGAGCTTCCTCAGGCACGGCCTCGTCAGGCTGGCTCATGAGGACGCGGAGAGTTTAAGGCAGGGTACCTCACGAGGTGCCCGTGACGCAAGCCATGACGACCAAGGGTGCCAGCCGGGCGCCAGGCCGCGCAGCGTCCTCCTGTCCTCTTTGGTGCAAAGGGAGCAAGCGCAGGCGAGGGCATCAAGAAAAGGCATCCATTTTGGTGCAACAAGACCAAGACCAGCCCCAACGGCTGGAAGGGAGTCATCGTGGAGCCCAAGCAGGTGTCATCACCAAAGCCTTTGGCAGGCGAGGACCAACTTTAGTCAGGATAAGTGTACCCGCTGTTCCCCTTCAAAATGGCCAATTGTTGGCGCCCTTCCCACTCAATATTTGGGAAGAGGCCCAGGGCCTTCGCCTATAAATAGGAGTAGCCACACTCAGAGCAGGGGATCGGAAAACGGGAGGACGATCGGCATCCAGAGAGAGATAGAGACCCGATCCTCAAGCTAGAGCGACGGGACACCACCTAGCAGTTCATCACACCCACCAAGAACAGACCCTCGCGAGGCTGTTCTTCCCTGGACAGTTCCTCATCAGCCCAAGAGGCAATCCACCACACCACAAACTAGAGTAGGGTATTACACCACAACGGTGGCCCGAACTAGTATAAATCTTGTGTCTCTTGTGCTATTCTTTTGAGTAGTTTAGGTCCCCACGATTCGGCGAGGTACGAGACGGTGGAGGGTTGGATCTCCGCGCACCGCGAGTTCGAACCTCAAGGGTCCGCGGAACCCGAAATCCGACGAAAGCAATAGCAACAAACTAAATGATCATTGTGCTAAGCTAACAGATGGGTCTTCTCAATCACATCATTCTCTAATGATGTGATCCCGTTAATCAAATGAAAACTCATGTCTATGGCTAGGAAACTTAACCATCTTTGATCAATGATCTAGTCAAGTAGAGGCATACTAGTGACACTCTGTTTTGTCTATGTATTCAAACATGCACTAAGTTTCCGGTTAATACAATTCTAGCATGAATAATAAACATTTAGCATGATATAATGAAATATAAATAAGAACTTTATTATTGCCTCTAGGGCATATTTCCTTCAGTCTCCCACTTGCACTAGAGTCAATAATCTTGTAAACATCGTCATGTGATTTAACACAAAAAGTTCGCATCTTTATGTGTTTAGTCCACATCGCCATGTGACTAACACCCAAAGGGTTTACTAGAGTCAGTAATCTAGTTCACATCGCCATGTGATTAACACCCAAAGAGTACTAAGGTATGATCATGTTTTGCTTGTGAGAGAGGTTTAGTCAACGGGTCTGCCATATTCAGATCCATATGTATTTTGCAAATTTCTATGTCTACAATGCTCTGCACGGAGCTACTCTAGCTAATTGCTCCCACTTTCAATATGTATCCAGATTAAGGCTTAGAGTCATCTGGATCAGTGTCAAAGCTTGCATCGACGTAACCCTTTACGACGAACTTTTTGTCACCTCCATAACCGAGAAATATATACTTATTCCTCTAAGGATAATTTTAACCGCTGTCCAGTGATCCACTCCTGGATCACTATTGTACCCTCTTGCTAGAGTCATGATGAGGTACACAATAGGTCTGGTTCACAACATAGCATACTTTACAGAACCTACGACTGAGGCATATGGAATGACTTGCATTCTCTTTCTATTTTCTATCGTGGTCAGGTTTTGAGTCTTTACTCAACTTCACACCTTGCAACACAGGCAAGAACTCCTTATTGTTCTGTTCCATTTTGAACTACTTCAAAATCTTGTCAAGGTATGTACTCATTGAAAAACTTATCAAGCGTCTTGATCTATCTCTATAGATCTCGATGCTCAATATGTAAGCAGCTTCACCGAGGTCTTTCTTTGAAAAATTCCTTTCGAACACTTCTTTATGCTTTCCAGAAAATTCTACATCATTTCCGATCAACAATATGTCATTCACATATACTTATCAGAAAGGCTGTAATGCTCCCACTCACTTTCTTGTAAATCTGAGGCTTCACCACAAGTCTGTATAAAACTATATGATTTGATCAACTCATCAAAGCGAATATTCCAACTACGAGATGCTAGCACCAGTCCATAGATGGATTCTTGGAGCTTGCACACTTTGTTAGCACGCTTTAGGATTGACAAAACATTCTTGTTGCATCATATACAACTCTTCTTTAAGAAATCCATTAAGGAATGTAGTTTTGTCATCCATTTGCCAAATTTCATAAAATGCGGCAATTGCTAACATGATTTGGACAAACTTAAGCATCGTTATGAGTGAGAAAATCTCATCGTAGTCAACACCTTGAACTTGTCGAAAAACCTTTTGCGACAATTCGAGCTTTGTAGATAGTAAAACTACAATCAGCATCCATCCTCCTCTTGAAGATCCATTTAGTCTCAATGGCTCGCTGATCATCGAGCAAGTTAATCAAAGTCCATACTTTGTTCTCATACATGGATCCCATCTCAGATTTCATGGCCTTAAGCCATTTCATGAATCTGGGCTCATGATCGCTTCCTCATAGTTCGTAGGTTCGTCATGGTCAAGTAACGTGACCACCAGAACAAGATTACCGTATCACTCTGGTGTGGACCGTACTCTGGTTGACCTACGAGGTTTGTTAGTAACTTGATCTGAAGTTTCATGATCATCATCCGGGACTCCGAACTACCTTCGGTACATTAAAACACATAAACTCATAATACCGATCGTCTAAAAACGTTAAGCGTGCGGACCCTACGGGTTCGAGAACTATATAGACATGACTGAGACTTATCTCTGGTCAATAACCGATTGCAGAACCTGGATGTTCATATTGTCTCCCACATATTCTACGAAGATCTTTATCGGTCAAACCTCATAACAGCATACATTGTTCCCTTTGTCATTGGTATGTTACTTGCCCGAGATTCGATCGTCGGTATCTCAATACCTAGTTCAATCTCGTTACCGGCAAGTCTCTTTACTCGTTCCATAATGCATCATCCCATAACTCACTCATTAGTTACATTGCTTGCAAGGATCATAGCGATGTGCATTACCGATGTCGGTGTTCTAGGAACGGGGGTACCCAGACTTGCCTGCCTGCGGCCTGCAGCGTGGCTCAAGGGGTGGCCCAGTACGGCCCATCTTCATCAACACAAGCTCAAGACCCTCGCGAGGGGCCAAGCCTCGCTGGGCGGACGACAGGAAGCTTCCTCAGGCACGGCCTCGTCAGGCTGGCTCGCGAGGAGGCGGAGAGATCAAGGCGGGGTCCCTCACGAGGTGCCCATGACGCAAGCCATGACGACCGAGGGTGCTAGGCGGGCGCCAGCCCGTGCAGTGTCCTCATTTCCCCTTTGGTGCAAAGGAGGCAAGCGCAGGCCAAGGCATCAGGCAAAGGCATCCATTTCAGTGCAACAAGACCAAGACCAGCAGAACGGCAGGAAGGAGGTAATCGTGGATCCCAAGTCGGCGTCACCGTCAGAGTCTTTGGCAGTCGAGTACCGACTTTAGTCAGGATAAGTGTACTAGATGTTCCCCTTCAAAATGGCCAATTGTTGGCGCCCTTCCCGCTCAATATTTGGGGAGAGGCCCAGGGCCTCCGCCTATAAATAGGACTAGCCACCCACAGGGTAGGGGGATCTATGGGATCGGATCTAGAGGACCGGATCAATCGGATTAGAATCTAGAGAGAGAGAAAGAGGTGACTGAACTCCCTAGCAGTTCATTGCACCAGCTCAAGAACAGACCCTCATGAGGCTGTTCTTCCCTTGTACTTTTCATCATCAGCCCTAGAGGCAATCCACCACACCACACCTTTGGAGTAGGGTATTACACCACAATGGTGGCCTGAACTAGTATAAACCTTGTGTCCCTTGTGTTGTTCCTTGTGTAGTTTAGATCCTTGCGAGGCGAGACGTAGGTAGGTTGGAGGTGCGATCTCCGCGTGCACCCCAGAGTTCGAACCTAGAGAGTCTGCCGGAACCCGAAATCCGGCATTTGGCGCGCCAGGAAGCATTGCCCTGGCCCTCGAGATAAGTCACTCTCCGGACACACTAGTCATCGCAACACCATCCCCACACTTAATGCAACCCCGTCTTAGCAACGTCGCTCTCCTTTCTCACCGAATGATGGCTGCTTGAGCGCCAAGGGGGACCCCCTGAGCATCGCGAGTCAGAGGCTCTTACCGGACCTCGGGCCGCTCACCTCCTGGCCTTGACCCCGGCATCGCGACACAGCATACCAAATGACGGCTGAAGCCGCCTTTGGGATGGGGACTGACGGCGCAGAGCACCAAGCCCTCACGAGGTCCGAAGGAAGAAATCGAGCTAGAACGGAATGAGCATCCCGCACTACCTCACAATAAGGATCATATTGACAAACGAAGCTACAAACATCTTACAAGCCCCCACGGGGTACATTCTTGGCTCCTCGCAGGAACAAAAGATGCGAATACTAAGGAGTCCTATCTACAGGGACCACCACGATGACGCCATCATCAACAGTGGGCCACCCGGTCCGGAGCCAACCCCACCCAGATCAGGGGCGGTGACGACCTGACGAGCGAGCCCTATTCCGGGAGCGGCGCAGGCTCGGGGGCTCGTACCTGTCGTCGCTCGTCTCCAGCGTCGCGAAGAGCTTGGCGGAGTCGCTGGATCCTCCGGCGCCTTCGTCGCCTGAGAAGCTGCCAAGGGAGTGGTCGGTCGGCCTCCGTCTCACCACAGCAGGGCCCCGACCGCCTCTCCCGGGGCAGCACTCCAGCCGACGACCCTCCGCGTCGAAGACCTTGAAGGACACCTCCGAAGCACCATCCTACTCCCGGTGGATCGTGAGGGCGCCCCTCGCCCTGCAGACCCGGGCGACCTCGTCCCAGCCTCGAGTCATGAAGACCTCGCCCGGGGCAACTACTGCGACCTCTGCCCCGGTCGCGAGGGTGCCGCAGCCGGTGTGCTGCAGCCAGAGTCCCAGGGGCTCCCCCTGCCGGACGACGGAGGCGAAGAAAGAAGGAAGACGAATCCAAGACTTAGGAGGCGCAGCGATGCGAAGCACGAACTCCCGGCAGGAGCCCTCGGCGTGGACTCCAGGGGGGAAGACGCACACCTTCGTGACCCGCCGGCGTCGTCGGCGGCGCCGCTCGTGGCGCCCGGCGTCACCTCCTTCAGGGCCACCAATTTGCGCGTACAAGGGAAGAGGAAACCCTGGAGGCGGCCGCGCACACCAGGGCGTGGGCGCCTCCTGGCGAGCGCTCCCGCCCTGACACCAGAGAGCAAGCCGCTTCTTTGGGGGGAGCGGGTCAGGATCCTCTTGAGGAGCCTTTCCCTTCTCTTCCCTGGAGAACCGGCGGATCGGAGACATGACAACCAGACGAAACGAGGAGGAGGAGAAGCAGGAGGATAGACTGGAGGGGCGGGCGCTGTTACGTACTTATAGCCGGCGGAGGCCAACCGTCGGCCTCCATGATCACCGATCATCATGCCCAACTCTGCATGCAGGGACTTGTCGAATCCGGGCGGTTACCGAGGCATCATGGGGAGCGGTGCCACCGCGTCCAATCAATCGCCACGCTGGCGCCCAAGGCCGCAGGCTGTTAGGGGCTCATGACGCTCAGACTTGCCCTTTCGCCTCTCTGCTCGGCCAAGTTGGGCCAGGCCCGGGGGCTACTGTCGTCGTTCTGAGAATGGGGGTCCCCAGACTTGCCTGCCTGCGGCCTGCGGCGTGGCTCAAGGGAGGCCCAGGACGGCCCATCTTCATCAACGCAAGCTCAAGACCCTCGCGAGGGCCCAAGCCTCGCGGGGCGGACGACCAGGAGCTTCCTCAGGCACGGCCTCGTCGGGCTGGCTCATGAGGAGGCGGAGAGTTTAAGGCAGGGTACCTCGTGAGGTGCCCGTGACGCAAGCCATGACGACCAAGGGCGCCAGCCGGGCGCCAGGCCGCGTAGCGTCCTCCTGTCCTCTTTGGTGCAAAGGGAGCAAGCGCAGGCGAGGGCATCAAGCAAAGGCATCCATTTTGGTGCAACAAGACCAAGACCAGCCCCAACGGTGGAAGGGAGTCATCGTGGAGCCCAAGCAGGCGTCATCACGAGAGCCTTTGGCGGCGAGGACCAACTTTAGTCAGGATAAGTGTACCCGCTGTTCCCCTTCAAAATGGCCAATTGTTGGCGCCTTCCCACTCAATATTTTGGAAGAGGCCGGGGCCTTCGCCTATAAATAGGAGTAGCCACACTCGAAAGGCGGCATCGGAAAACGGGAGGACGATCGGCATCCAGAGAGAGAGATAGAGACCCGATCCTCAAGCTAGAGCGACGGGACACCACCTAGCAGTTCATCACACCCACCAAGAACGGACCCTCGCGAGGCTGTTCTTCCCTGGACTGTTCCTCATCAGCCCAAGAGGCAATCCACCACACCACAAACTAGAGTAGGGTATTACACCACAACGGTGGCCCGAACTAGTATAAATCTTGTGTCTCTTGTGCTGTTCTTTTGAGTAGTTTAGGTCCCCGATTCGGGCAGGTACGAGACGGTGGAGGGTTGGATCTCCGCGCGCACCCGGAGTTCGAACCTCAAGGTGCCGGAACCCGAAATCCGATGTAAAGCAATAGCAACAAACTAAATGATCATTGTGCTAAGCTAACAGATGGGTCTTCTCAATCACATCATTCTCTAATGATGTGATCCCGTTAATCAAATGAAAACTCATGTCTATGGCTAGGAAACTTAACCATCTTTGATCAATGATCTAGTCAAGTAGAGGCATACTAGTGACACTCTGTTTTGTCTATATATTCAAACATGCACTAAGTTTCAGTTAATACAATTCTAGCATGAATAATAAACATTTATCATGATATAATGAAATATAAATAAGAACTTTATTATTGCCTCTAGGGCATATTTCCTTCAGTCTCCCACTTGCACTAGAGTCAATAATCTTGTAAACATCGTCATGTGATTTAACACAAAAAGTTCGCATCTTTATGTGTTTAGTCCACATCGCCATGTGACTAACACCCAAAGGGTTTACTAGAGTCGATAATCTAGTTCACATCGCCATGTGATTAACACCCAAAGAGTACTAAGGTATGATCATGTTTTGCTTGTGAGAGAGGTTTAGTCAACGGGTCTCGCCATATTCAGATCCATATGTATTTTGCAAATTTCTATGTCTACAATGCTCGCACGGAGCTACTCTAGCTAATTGCTCCCACTTTCAATATGTATCCAGATTAAGGCTTAGAGTCATCTGGATCAGTGTCAAAGCTTGCATCGACGTAACCCTTTACGACGAACTTTTTGTCACCTCCATAACCGAGAAATATATACTTATTCCTCTAAGGATAATTTTGACCGCTGTCCAGTGATCCACTCCTGGATCACTATTGTACCCTCTTGCTAGAGTCATGATGAGGTACACAATAGGTCTGGTTCACAACATAGCATACTTTACAGAACCTACGACTGAGGCATATGGAATGACTTGCATTCTCTTTCTATTTTCTATCGTGGTCAGGTTTTGAGTCTTTACTCAACTTCACACCTTGCAACACAGGCAAGAACTCCTTATTGTTCTGTTCCATTTTGAACTACTTCAAAATCTTGTCAAGGTATGTACTCATTGAAAAAACTTATCAAGCGTCTTGATCTATCTCTATAGATCTCGATGCTCAATATGTAAGCAGCTTCACCGAGGTCTTTCTTTGAAAAATTCCTTTCGAACACTTCTTTATGCTTTCCAGAAAATTCTACATCATTTCCGATCAACAATATGTCATTCACATATACTTATCAGAAAAGGCTGTAATGCTCCCACTCACTTTCTTGTAAATACAGGCTTCACCACAAGTCTGTATAAAACTATATGATTTGATCAACTCATCAAAGCGAATATTCCAACTCTGAGATGCTAGCACCAGTCCATAGATGGATTGCTGGAGCTTGCACACTTTGTTAGCACGTTTAGGATTGACAAAACATTCTTGTTGCATCATATACAACTCTTCTTTAAGAAATCCATTAAGGAATGTAGTTTTGTCATCCATTTGCCAAATTTCATAAAATGCGGCAATTGCTAACATGATTTGGACAAACTTAAGCATCGTTATGAGTGAGAAAATCTCATCGTAGTCAACACCTTGAACTTGTCGAAAAACCTTTTGCGACAATTCGAGCTTTGTAGATAGTAAAACTACAATCAGCATCCATCCTCCTCTTGAAGATCCATTTAGTCTCAATGGCTCGCTGATCATCGAGCAAGTTAATCAAAGTCCATACTTTGTTCTCATACATGGATCCCATCTCAGATTTCATGGCCTTAAGCCATTTCGCGAATCTGGGCTCATGATCGCTTCCTCATAGTTCGTAGGTTCGTCATGGTCAAGTAACGTGACCACCGTAACAAGATTACCGTATCACTACGGGTGTGGACCGTACTCTGGTTGACCTACGAGGTTTGTTAGTAACTTGATCTGAAGTTTCATGATCATCATCCGGGACTCCGAACTACCTTCGGTACATTAAAACACATAAACTCATAATACCGATCGTCTAAAAATGTTAAGCGTGCGGACCCTACGGGTTCGAGAACTATATAGACATGACTGAGACTTATCTCTGGTCAATAACCGATTGCAGAACCTGGATGTTCATATTGTCTCCCACATATTCTACGAAGATCTTTATCGGTCAAACCTCATAACAGCATACATTGTTCCCTTTGTCATTGGTATGTTACTTGCCCGAGATTCGATCGTCGGTATCTCAATACCTAGTTCAATCTCGCTACGGCAAGTCTCTTTACTCGCTCCATAATGCATCATCCCATAACTCACTCATTAGTTACATTGCTTGCAAGGATCATAGCGATGTGCATTACCGATGTCGGTGTTCTGGGAACGGGGGTACCCAGACTTGCCTGCCTGCGGCCTGCGGCGTGGCTCAAGGGGTGGCCCAGCACGGCCCATCTTCATCAGCACAAGCTCAAGACCCTCGCGAGGGGCCAAGCCTCGCTGGGCGGACGACAGGAAGCTTCCTCAGGCACGGCCTCGTCAGGCTGGCTCGCGAGGAGGCGGAGAGATCAAGGCGGGGTACCTCACGAGGTGCCCATGACGCAAGCCATGACGACCGAGGGTGTCAGGCGGGCGCCAGCCCGTGCAGTGTCCTCATTTCCCCTTTGGTGCAAAGGAGGCAAGCGCAGGCCAAGGCATCAGGCAAAGGCATCCATTTCAGTGCAACAAGACCAAGACCAGTGAGCGGCAGGAAGGAGGTAATCGTGGATCCCAAGTCGGCGTCACCGTCGAGTCTTTGGCAATGAAAATACCGACTTTAGTCAGGATAAGTGTACTAGATGTTCCCTTCAAAATGGCCAATTGTTGGCGCCCTTCCCGCTCAATATTTGGGGAGAGGCCCAGGGCCTCCGCCTATAAATAGGACTAGCCACCCACAGGGTAGGGGGATCTATGGGATCGGATCTAGAGGACCGGATCAATCGGATTAGAATCTAGAGAGAGAGAAAGAGAGGTGACTGAACTCCCCTAGCAGTTCATTGCACCAGCTCAAGAACAGACCCTCGCGAGGCTGTTCTTCCCTTGTACTTTTCATCATCAGCCCTAGAGGCAATCCACCACACCACACACTGGAGTAGGGTATTACACCACAATGGTGGCCTGAACTAGTATAAACCTTGTGTCCCTTGTGTTGTTCCTTGTGTAGTTTAGATCCTTGCGAGGCGACGAGACGTAGGTAGGTTGGAGGTGCGATCTCCGCGTGCACCCCAGAGTTCGAACCTAGAGAGTCTGCCGGAACCCGAAATCCGGCATTTGGCGCGCCAGGAAGCATTGCCCTGGCCCTCGAGATAAGTCACTCTCCGGACACACTAGTCATCGCAACACCATCCCCACACTTAATGCAACCCCGTCTTAGCAACGCCGCTCTCCTTTCTCACCGAATGATGGCTGCTTGAGCGCCAAGGGGACCCCCGAGCATCGCGAGTCGAGGCTCTTACGGACCTCGGGCCGCTCACCTCCTGGCCTTGACCCGGCATCGCGACACAGCATACCAAATGACGGCTGAAGCCGCCTTGGGACTGGGACCTGACGGCGCAGAGCACCAAGCCCTCACGAGGTCCGAAAGGAAGAAACTGAGCTAGAACGGAATGAGCATCCCGCACTACCTCACAATAAGGATCATATTGACAAACGAAGCTACAAACATCTTACAAGCCCCCACGGGGTACATTCTTGGCTCCTCGCAGGAACAAAAGATGCGAATACTAAGGAGTCCTATCTCTGAGGACCACCACGACAGACGCCATCATCAACAGTGGGCCACCCGTCCGGAGCCAACCCCACCCAGATCGAGGCGGTGGCGACGACTGACGAGCGAGCCCTATTCCGGGAGCGGCGCAGGCTCGGGGCTCAGACTGTGCCGCTCGTCTCCAGCGTCGCGAAAAGAGCTTGGCGGAGTCGCTGGATCCTCCGGCGCCTGCCGCTGAGAAGCTGCCAAGGGAGTGGTCGGTCGGCCTCCGTCTCACCACAGCAGGGCCCCGACCGCCTCTCCCGGGGCAGCACTCCAGCCGACGACCCTCCGCGTCGAAGACCTTGAAGGACACCTCCGAAGCACCATCATACTCCAGGTGGATCGTGAGGGCGCCCCTCGCCCTGCAGACCCGGGCGACCTCGTCCCAGCCTCGAGTCATGAAGACCTCGCCCGGGGCAACTACCGCAACCTCTGCCCCGGTCGCGAGGGTGCCGCAGCCGGTGTGCTGCAGCCAGAGTCCCAGGGGCTCCCCCTGCCGGACGACGGAGGCGAAGAAAGAAGGAAGACGAATCCAAGACTTAGGAGGCGCAGCGATGCGAAGCACGAACTCCCGGCAGGAGCCCTCGGCGTGGACTCGGGAGGAAGACGCACACCTTCGTGACCCGCCGGCGTCGGCGGCGGCGCCGCTCGGGGCGCCCGGCATCACCTCCTTCAGGGCCACCAATTTGCGGCGTACAAGGAAGAGGAAACCACGGTGGCGGCGCGCACCAAGGCATGGGCGCCTCCTCGCGGCGCTCCTGCCTCGACACGGAGAGCAAGCCGCTTCTTTGGGGGAGCGGGTCAGGATCCTCTTGAGGAGCCTTTCCCTTCTCTTCCACGGAGAACCGGCGGATCGGAGACATGACAACTGCATTTAAACGAGGAGGAGGAGAAGCAGGAGGATAGACTGGAGGGGCGGGCGCTGTTACGTACTTATAGCCGGCGGAGGCCAACCGTCGGCCTCCATGATCACCGATCATCATGCCCAACTCTGCATGCAGGGACTTGTCGAATCCGGGCGGTTACCGAGGCATCGTGGGGGAGCAGTGCCACCCGCGTCCAATCAACTGCCACGCGGCGCCCAAGGCCGCAGGCTGTTAGGGCCTGCGACGCTTCGCACTTGCCCTTTCGCCTCTCTGCTCGGCCAAGTTCGGGCGCGCCGTGGGCCCGGGGCTCTTGTCGTCGTTCACGAGAATGGGGGTCCCGGACTTGCACTGCGGCCTGCTGGCGTGGCTCAAGGGAGGCCAGGACGGCCCATCTTCATCAACGCAAGCTCAAGACCCTCGCGAGGGCCCAAGCCTCGCGGGGCGGACGACCAGGAGCTTCCTCAGGCACGGCCTCGTCGGGCTGGCTCATGAGGAGGCGGAGAGTTTAAGGCAGGGTACCTCATGAGGTGCCCGTGACGCAAGCCATGACGACCAAGGGCGCCAGCCGGGCGCCAGGCCGCGCAGCGTCCTCCTGTCCTCTTTGGTGCAAAGGGAGCAAGCGCAGGCGAGGGCATCAAGCAAAGGCATCCATTTTGGTGCAACAAGACCAAGACCAGCCCCAACGGCTGGAAGGGAGTCATCGTGGAGCCCAAGCAGGCGTCATCACCAGAGCCTTTGGCAGGCGAGGACCAACTTTAGTCAGGATAAGTGTACCCGCGGTTCCCCTTCAAAATGGCCAATTGTTGGCGCCCTTCCCACTCAATATTTTGGAAGAGGCCGGGGCCTTCGCCTATAAATAGGAGTAGCCACACTCGAGCAGCGGGGCATCGGAAAGCGGGAGGACGATCGGCATCGAGAGAGAGAGATAGAGACCCGATCCTCAAGCTAGAGCGACGGGACACCACCTAGCAGTTCATCACACCCACCAAGAACGGACCCTCGCGAGGCTGTTCTTCCCTGGACTGTTCCTCATCAGCCCAAGAGGCAATCCACCACACCACAAACTAGAGTAGGGTATTACACGACAACGGTGGCCCGAACTAGTATAAATCTTGTGTCTCTTGTGCTGTTCTTTTGAGTAGTTTAGGTCCCCCCGATTCGGCGAGGTACGAGACGGTGGAGGGTTGGATCTCCGCGCGCACCCCAGAGTTCGAACCTCAAGGGTCTGCCGGAACCCGAAATCCGACAGAAAGCAATAGCAACAAACTAAATGATCATTGTGCTAAGCTAACAGATGGGTCTTCTCAATCACATCATTCTCTAATGATGTGATCCCGTTAATCAAATGAAAACTCATGTCTATGGCTAGGAAACTTAACCATCTTTGATCAATGATCTAGTCAAGTAGAGGCATACTAGTGACACTCTGTTTTGTCTATATATTCAAACATGCACTAAGTTTCCGGTTAATACAATTCTAGCATGAATAATAAACATTTATCATGATATAATGAAATATAAATAAGAACTTTATTATTGCCTCTAGGGCATATTTCCTTCAGTCTCCCACTTGCACTAGAGTCAATAATCTTGTAAACATCGTCATGTGATTTAACACAAAAAGTTCGCATCTTTATGTGTTTAGTCCACATCGCCATGTGACTAACACCCAAAGGGTTTACTAGAGTCAGTAATCTAGTTCACATCGCCATGTGATTAACACCCAAAGAGTACTAAGGTATGATCATGTTTTGCTTGTGAGAGAGGTTTAGTCAACGGGTCTGCCATATTCAGATCCATATGTATTTTGCAAATTTCTATGTCTACAATGCTCTGCACGGAGCTACTCTAGCTAATTGCTCCCACTTTCAATATGTATCCAGATTAAGGCTTAGAGTCATCTGGATCAGTGTCAAAGCTTGCATCGACGTAACCCTTTACGACGAACTTTTTGTCACCTCCATAACCGAGAAATATATACTTATTCCTCTAAGGATAATTTTGACCGCTGTCCAAAGTTGATCCACTCTGGATCACTATTGTACCCTCTTGCTAGAGTCATGATGAGGTACACAATAGGTCTGGTTCACAACATAGCATACTTCTGAGAACCTACATTTGAGGCATATGGAATGACTTGCATTCTCTTTCTATTTTCTATCGTGGTCAGGTTTTGAGTCTTTACTCAACTTCACACCTTGCAACACAGGCAAGAACTCCTTATTGTTCTGTTCCATTTTGAACTACTTCAAAATCTTGTCAAGGTATGTACTCATTGAAAAACTTATCAAGCGTCTTGATCTATCTCTATAGATCTCGATGCTCAATATGTAAGCGACTTCACCGAGGTCTTTCTTTGAAAAATTCCTTTCGAACACTTCTTTATGCTTTCCAGAAAATTCTACATCATTTCCGATCAACAATATGTCATTCACATATACTTATCAGAAAGGCTGTAATGCTCCCACTCACTTTCTTGTAAATACAGGCTTCACCACAAGTCTGTATAAAACTATATGATTTGATCAACTCATCAAAGCGAATATTCCAACTCTGAGATGCTAGCACCAGTCCATAGATGGATTGCTGGAGCTTGCACACTTTGTTAGCACGTTTAGGATTGACAAAACATTCTTGTTGCATCATATACAACTCTTCTTTAAGAAATCCATTAAGGAATGTAGTTTTGTCATCCATTTGCCAAATTTCATAAAATGCGGCAATTGCTAACATGATTTGGACAAACTTAAGCATCGTTATGAGTGAGAAAATCTCATCGTAGTCAACACCTTGAACTTGTCGAAAAACCTTTTTGCGACAATTCGAGCTTTGTAGATAGTAAAACTACAATCAGCATCCATCCTCCTCTTGAAGATCCATTTAGTCTCAATGGCTCGCTGATCATCGAGCAAGTTAATCAAAGTCCATACTTTGTTCTCATACATGGATCCCATCTCAGATTTCATGGCCTTAAGCCATTTCGCGGAATCTGGGCTCATGATCGCTTCCTCATAGTTCGTAGGTTCGTCATGGTCAAGTAACGTGACCACCAGAACAAGATTACCGTATCACTCTGGTGTGGACCGTACTCTGGTTGACCTACGAGGTTTGTTAGTAACTTGATCTGAAGTTTCATGATCATCATCCGGGACTCCGAACTACCTTCGGTACATTAAAACACATAAACTCATAATACCGATCGTCTAAAAATGTTAAGCGTGCGGACCCTACGGGTTCGAGAACTATATAGACATGACTGAGACTTATCTCTGGTCAATAACCGATTGCAGAACCTGGATGTTCATATTGTCTCCCACATATTCTACGAAGATCTTTATCGGTCAAACCTCATAACAGCATACATTGTTCCCTTTGTCATTGGTATGTTACTTGCCCGAGATTCGATCGTCGGTATCTCAATACCTAGTTCAATCTCGTTACCGGCAAGTCTCTTTACTCGTTCCATAATGCATCATCCCATAACTCACTCATTAGTTACATTGCTTGCAAGGATCATAGCGATGTGCATTACCGATGTCGGTGTTCTGGGAACGGGGGTACCCAGACTTGCCTGCCTGCGGCCTGCAGCGTGGCTCAAGGGGTGGCCCAGTACGGCCCATCTTCATCAACACAAGCTCAAGACCCTCGCGAGGGGCCAAGCCTCGCTGGGCGGACGACAGGAAGCTTCCTCAGGCACGGCCTCGTCAGGCTGGCTCGCGAGGAGGCGGAGAGATCAAGGCGGGGTACCTCACGAGGTGCCCATGGCGCAAGCCATGACGACCGAGGGCGCCAGGCGGGCGCCAGCCTGCAAGGTCCTCATTTCCCCTTTGGTGCAAAGGAGGCAAGCGCAGGCCAAGGCATCGAGCAAAGGCATCCATTTCAAAGGCAACAAGACCAAGACCAGCAGAACGGCAGGAAGGAGGTAATCGTGGATCCCAAGTCGGCGTCACCGTCGAGTCTTTGGCGATCAGTACCGACTTTAGTCGGGATAAGTGTACTAGATGTTCCCCTTCAAAATGGCCAATTGTTGGCGCCCTTCCCGCTCAATATTTGGGGAGAGGCCGGGGCCTCCGCCTATAAATAGGACTAGCCACCCACAGGGGTAGGGGATCTATGGGATCGGATCTAGAGGACCGGATCAATCGGATTAGAATCTAGAGAGAGAGAAAGAGGTGGTGAACTCCCTAGCAGTTCATTGCACCAGCTCAAGAAACAGAGACCCTCATGAGGCTGTTCTTCCCTTGTACTTTTCATCATCAGCCCTAGAGGCAATCCACCACACCACACACCTTTGGAGTAGGGTATTACACCACAATGGTGGCCTGAACTAGTATAAACCTTGTGTCCCTTGTGTTGTTCCTTGTGTAGTTTAGATCCTTGCGGCGGCAGAGGCGTAGGTAGGTTGGAGGTGCGATCTCCGCGTGCACCCCAGAGTTCGAACCTAGAGAGTCTGCCGGAACCCGAAATCCGGCATTTGGCGCGCCAGGAAGCATTGCCCTGGCCCTCGAGATAAGTCACTCTCCGGACACACTAGTCATCGCAACACCATCCCCACACTTAATGCAACCCCGTCTTAGCAACGTCGCTCTCCTTTCTCACCGAATGATGGCTGCTTGAGCGCCAAGGGGACCCCCGAGCATCGCGAGTCGAGGCTCTTACGGACCTCGGGCCGCTCACCTCCTGGCCTTGACCCCGCATCGCGACAGCATACCAGCGACGGTGAAGCCGCCTTTGGGATCGGGACTGACGGCGCAGTATGAGCACCAAGCCCTCACGAGGTCCGAAAGGAAGAAACTGAGCTAGAACGGAATGAGCATCCCGCACTACCTCACAATAAGGATCATATTGACAAACGAAGCTACAAACATCTTACAAGCCCCCACGGGGTACATTCTTGGCTCCTCGCAGGAACAAAAGATGCGAATACTAAGGAGTCCTATCTACAGGGACCACCACGACAGACGCCATCATCAACAGTGGGCCACCCGGTCCGGAGCCAACCCCACCCAGATCAGGGGCGGTGACGACCTGACGAGCGAGCCCTATTCCGGGAGCGGCGCAGGCTCGGGGGCTCGTACCTGTCGTCGCTCGTCTCCAGCGTCGTGGAGAGCTCGGCGGAGTCGCTGGATCCTCCGGCGCCTTCGTCGCCTGAGAAGCTGCCAAGGGAGTGGTCGGTCGGCCTCCGTCTCACCACAGCAGGGCCCCGACCGCCTCTCCCGGGGCAGCACTCCAGCCGACGACCCTCCGCGTCGAAGACCTTGAAGGACACCTCCGAAGCACCATCATACTCCAGGTGGATCGTGAGGGCGCCCCTCGCCCTGCAGACCCGGGCGACCTCGTCCCAGCCTCGAGTCATGAAGACCTCGCCTGGGCACCTACCGCAACCTCTGCCTGTCACAGGGTGCTGCAGCCGTGTCCGCAGCCAGAGTCCCAGGGGCTCCCCTGCCGGACGACGGAGGCGAAGAAAGAAGGAAGACGAATCCAAGACTTAGGAGGCGCGGCGACGCGAAGCACGAACTCCCGGCAGGAGCCCTCGGCGTGGACTCCAGGGGGGAAGACGCACACCTTCGTGACCCGCCGGCGTCGGCGGCGGCGCCGCTCGTGGCGCCCGGCGTCACCTCCTTCAGGGCCACCAATTTGCGCGTACAAGGGAAGAGGAAACCCTGGTGGCGGCCGCGCGCACCAAGGCATGGGCGCCTCCTCGCGAGCGCTCCTGCCCTGACACCAGAGAGCAAGCCGCTTCTTTGGGGGGAGCGGGTCAGGATCCTCTTGAGGAGCCTTTCCCTTCTCTTCCCTGGAGAACCGGCGGATCGGAGACATGACAACTGCATTTAAACGAGGAGGAGGAGAAGCAGGAGGATAGACTGGAGGGGCGGGCGCTGTTACGTACTTATAGCCGGCGGAGGCCAACCGTCGGCCTCCATGATCACCGATCATCATGCCCAACTCTGCATGCAGGGACTTGTCGAATCCGGGCGGTTACCGAGGCATCGTGGGGGAGCAGTGCCACCCGCGTCCAATCAACTGCCACGCGGCGCCCAAGGCCGCAGGCTGTTAGGGCCCGTGACGCCGCGCACTTCGCCTCTCTGCTCGGCCAAGTTCGGGCGCCCGTGGGCCGGGGGCTCTTGTCGTCGTTCGAGAATGGGGTCCCCAGACTTGCACTGCGGCGGCTGCGGCGTGGCTCAAGGGAGGCCAGGACGGCCCATCTTCATCAACGCAAGCTCAAGACCCTCGCGAGGCCCAAGCCTCATGAGGCGGACGACCAGAGCTTCCTCGAGCACGGCCTCGTCGGGCTGGCTCATGAGGAGGCGGAGAGTTTAAGGCAGGGTACCTCATGAGGTGCCCGTGACGCAAGCCATGACGACCAAGGGCGCCAGCCGGGCGCCAAAGTCACAAGCGTCCCCTCCTGTCCTCTTTGGTGCAAAGGAGCAAGCGCAGCGAGGGCATCAAGCAAAGGCATCCATTTTGGTGCAACAAGACCAAGACCAGCCCCAACGGCTGGAAGGGAGTCATCGTGGAGCCCAAGCAGGCGTCATCACGAGCCTTTGGCAGGCGAGGACCAACTTTAGTCAGGATAAGTGTACCCGCTGTTCCCCTTCAAAATGGCCAATTGTTGGCGCCCTTCCCACTCAATATTTTGGAAGAGGCCCAGGGCCTTCGCCTATAAATAGGAGTAGCCACACTCAGAGCAGGGCATCGGAAAACGGGAGGACGATCGGCATCCAGAGAGAGAGATAGAGACCCGATCCTCAAGCTAGAGCGACGGGACACCACCTAGCAGTTCATCACACCCACCAAGAACGGACCCTCGCGAGGCTGTTCTTCCCTGGGATTCCTCATCAGCCCAAGAGGCAATCCACCACACCACAAACTAGAGTAGGGTATTACACGACAACGGTGGCCCGAACTAGTATAAATCTTGTGTCTCTTGTGCTGTTCTTTTGAGTAGTTTAGGTCCCCGATTCGGGCGAGTGCGAGGCGGTGGAGGGTTGGATCTCCGCGCACCCAGGAGTTCGAACCTCAAGGGTGCCGGAACCCGAAATCCGACAGAAAGCAATAGCAACAAACTAAATGATCATTGTGCTAAGCTAACAGATGGGTCTTCTCAATCACATCATTCTCTAATGATGTGATCCCGTTAATCAAATGAAAACTCATGTCTATGGCTAGGAAACTTAACCATCTTTGATCAATGATCTAGTCAAGTAGAGGCATACTAGTGACACTCTGTTTTGTCTATATATTCAAACATGCACTAAGTTTCCGGTTAATACAATTCTAGCATGAATAATAAACATTTATCATGATATAATGAAATATAAATAAGAACTTTATTATTGCCTCTAGGGCATATTTCCTTCAGTCTCCCACTTGCACTAGAGTCAATAATCTTGTAAACATCATCATGTGATTTAACACAAAAAGTTCGCATCTTTATGTGTTTAGTCCACATCGCCATGTGACTAACACCCAAAGGGTTTACTAGAGTCAGTAATCTAGTTCACATCGCCATGTGATTAACACCCAAAGAGTACTAAGGTATGATCATGTTTTGCTTGTGAGAGAGGTTTAGTCAACGGGTCTGCCATATTCAGATCCATATGTATTTTGCAAATTTCTATGTCTACAATGCTCTGCATTGAGCTACTCTAGCTAATTGCTCCCACTTTCAATATGTATCCAGATTAAGGCTTAGGGTCATCTGGATCAGTGTCAAAGCTTGCATCGACGTAACCCTTTACGATGAACTTTTTGTCACCTCCATAACCGAGAAATATATACTTAGTCCACTAAGGATAATTTTGACCGCCGTCCAGTGATCCACTCCTGGATCACTATTGTACCCTCTTGCCAGAGTCATGGTGAGGTACACAATAGGTTTGGTTCACAACATAGCATACTTTACAGAACCTGGACATGTCGGTTTTTGTAAGGACTTTGGTATATGAAGTGCGAACTTCAGCCCGGTCTATTGCCGGTGCAACTGCTGGTTCCATTGCCGCTGCACGGGCCGGAGTAGATGCAAGTGCAAGTGTTGGTGCAGCTGCCGTAGCCGTTGCTGGTGCCCGTGCCGGTGCGACTGGTAGTTCCGCTGCTGCTGCTGCCGGAGATGGTGCTCCTTGTAGAGCTGGTGCCTGTGTCGATGCCCGATCCTCCGGTAGATGAGCATGATCTGCTGACGCGGCCGGTGCCCAATCCTCAGCTGGATCAGACTAAGATGTTGCTCCTATCAGTGCTAGAGCAACTGCCGGTGGTCGATCCGTTGTTGAAGGTGGTACCGATGTGCGAGACAGCGGTGATCGTGTCTGGTCTGCTATGATCAGCTTTCTAACTTGACTAGGCTCCATGACCGTGATCCTGTCTTTTTCTTCATTTCTTTTAAACGCGAGAAGGAATAATTGTGGTGTGTTTGTTAAACCAAACTGCAGTTCATCATAGGGATTCAGCTTGTACTCAGACAATAGACTGATCCAATTTTTTCCAGTAATATAAGTGATGGACAATGCCTCCATTACTGACACGACATAAGAAGTGAAACCTGCAAAAATATCCATCGTAGAGCAAACCAAACGGTTTATTTTGTGATGAATGTCAGATGGCAAAACCTGCATCGTAAAATTGCAACAAAAGAAAGAAAACATGACATTAAATCAATAAGATTTAGGCCATAAATCAATAAGATTTACTTGATGTTGAAGTACTAAACAGAAAACTGATCGTTCAACTACGAGTGGCATGCAGGGCCCCGCATACTCCCACAAGCAGGACAGTCCAAAGGTCGTGACATATCGTATGGACCGAACATCCATGGGACTGGAAATCCTGGTGGGTGTGATAAACCCTGCAATGCATACAGATATTGGAGTGTAACCATAATTGATAAACCGTCCTCACAACAAAGATGATCTGGAAACTTCAAAATATACAAACTAAATTGACTGGACAGACATTAACATAGACTGTTCTCAGGACTCACCCCACACCAAAAGCGGCGGTAATAAACAATACAGGGTTCACAAACACAAATCAAGTACTGAACATTAGTACTTACTACAGACAAGCAAAGCTGCACTAATTAAACTCTATAGACTATTTCTTGCCACCGACCTACGGGATGAACCCCACATAACTAACTAGGCCATGGACTTCGTGAGAGATGTCTACCGATAGTATCACCATCTCTTCAACCTTGGAGAACCTAACCGAGTGGTCTTTCCACTCATAAACATGACGATGAAGACATGCCGCATCAGATTTGTCGGGAAGCTTTACAAGAACCACAACCTTCATAATCGAAGGCACGGCCAGGAAATTGTTGTGGTCAAGTACAGCCTCGAGAACACGCCCGAAAACAATGCTATAGGAAAATACTAGTTCAGGACACGTGTGGACAAGGACACGGCAGCTGGATAGTTTAGCAGTAGAACACATCCTCAGGTCTTCCAGTACACATGGCATGACTTTGAGAACTTCATCTCCACCGCGGACCTGGTTCTAATCTAAATAGAAACCAAATATTTTATTACTACCTACGTTCAGAAATATAAGATGATTTTTGATATTTTACTCAATATATGACTACATATACGTACAGGAATGAGTGAACAAAGACACTACAACATGTCTTCAAAGGCATGAGAGCAGAGGGATTACTTGCAATATCCATAACACAAGTTACTGAGGCAGATATACCCTCTTCAAAGGTAGCATTGATGTTCATACAGTAGTTGAAAGTAATCTATAAGAAATCAGTGTCAACCTCTCGCATGTTTTGGTCAAAAGAGGAATTTAGAACTGTCATTTGGCACACAAAAAATCGCATGCAAGATCACCTAGAAAGTTGTACTACTAGTACTAGTACTGCGTGTTAGATGAAAAAACACAATCAAGATCGAGAAAAAGATCGTCAAGAAGAGATATTACCTGGGCTTGCTTAATGGGGGATCCTGGGGAGGGGCGCTTGGACAGGGCGATGGCTTTGAGCTTGTCTGCGGTAGTCTCGGCGGGGTGCTTGCGCTTCCTCGTACCATGAGCCTCGACGGTTTTGGCCAGATCCATATACATCACTTCGGCCGGTGCTCTAGCGTCCATCAAGAAACTGTCAAATAGAACTAAAAGAAAAGAAACCATAATCACAAACCCAAAAGAAGAACAGAGAGGGAGTTATAGGATCAGTCTCAGGGTTGCAAGACCGGGGCCTTGGCCAGCATCAACACTATTAATGTGCTCACCTTTCCTTCTTTGGGAGAGAAGAACAATGGCTGAAGCGGGTCGGGGTTTTTCTTGAAGAAATGAGGAACAAGATGAGGGAGAAGCGAGTGGGGGTTTTCTTCAAGAGAGGAAGCTGAGAGAGAAGAGTGAAATGATGGTTGCTTCATCCGTTCAACTTACTACTTGAAAGGAGGGGGTTTTGTGATTCGACGGCACATTGGGCATTACTGCGGCGCTTCGATCGGGATAGTCTATCATGCAGTTGGGTACCCTACTATGAAGTAATTTAGTGCATGGCTGGTGGACCACGATGTTGGCTGTCCCACATGTCGGCAAAAGTGAGTAGCAACGTTCCCGACAACCGTCGAGGAGGATCCGCACGGTAGAGCATGTCCACTGTTTTTCTGAAGAAAAAAAGATTACAGCAAGTGTTTCCACTCTTACGATGGAGGAGTGCGAAACACGGCAACCACTTGAACATACACAGTGCTCCTACTACTAGGCATGTGCAGTGGTTCATACGTCAGTACTACATAATCTTGGTGCTAGTGTAGTAAGATATGACGATAACAAATGATGTTGTGCGCATGTCAACTATATGAACAGTAATGTAACATAGTACCGCTTCTTCGAATGTGTGGTCGAGAATGAACGGTGAGATCAATGTTAACATAACTAGGTCTATAGCGCACAGAGAGTACGGTGCTACAGTACTCCATGAAACATGAACCATATGAAGGAAGAATCAGTGTTAGGTAGGGTGTATGAAGGGTGCACGGATGAGAGCAAAAGTTCCCTTCTCGGCCCACTTTTGGGTGTTTGGCAGAGTGCATGAAGGGTGCATGAGTCCATACTAGTAGGTTAACACAAATACACGAAGAGGAAACAACTATATTGAGATGAGAATGCAACCAAACACACCCACACGCTCTATGCTATAGTGACCGATATGCACCGTCTGAGTTTGATCCAATGGTCATGTTGCGCCAAGACATGGACATGCCCATGCAGAGGATGCCTAAACACCATGAAGTCCCTCTGCTTCTTGAGGCGCACGACATTGGTGATGCAGGGTGCAACCGCCCGCAGAGCCCACTCCCGGTCGACGGGAGCCAGCTCGTCAAAGACGGCGTCCAATGGCACGAATGGATTCTGGTGTTGGAGCCCTAAGAGGATTCGCCCGGCAACGGAGACGGCAACCTGCAACCCCTCCTTGCCCAGCTCCGCCCCCACCATCGCGCGGAGACGGCTCAACTCCTCGGAGATATAGGTGAAGAAGGAGACCAGGTCAGGAAGTCGCGGCTCGTTGAAGTCGACGGGGTAGTTGAACGGGTTTAGCTCGACAACCGGCATGGTCGCACTGGCACGACGGTAGGCATCGCGTAGCTGCAGCACATGTGTGGCAACTTGGTCCACCAAGTGGCTAAGGTGATCCTGGACCTCATCACGATCCGCCCGCTCGTGCTCCAGCCGGCTCCCCTGATGGCCTATCGTATCTCTTGGTTTCTGCAGCAATGCCCCGACGCCTCAAGCATCTTTCCGGTGGATGCCTGCCGCTTTTGAAGCTCCGTGAAGTGCCGCACATAACGGAGGAGCATGGCACTCCTCTCCTCGAGCTCACGGAGCACCACGTCCTTGGCCCTAAGCTCCGCATCCCTGGCCTGGAGCTCCTATGTCAGGCAACTCACCTCAGACATCCTGATCTGCTGCGCCGCCATGGAACCAGGTAGAAGCAATGGGGAGAGGAAGCAAAGGGGGCGAAAATGCTGAAAGGCAATGCAATCTACGTGAAGGCAGAACAAGCCAGCCGAGGATCGGGGTGAATCTTTTGGTTTTCACCATGGGAAAACACCAGTCGACGACTTTTCACATCAGGGAGCAGTGGGTTTTACAGACGGAGTCATCGTGACTAAATTGCTGTTGCGCCTGCTCCCGTCAATCAAAAAATTAAAAATCCTGCCGCGGCTGCCGCACCAAACACCAGAGCAACGCCGCGGTGGATATTTAAATTTACCTGCCTGCAAGGAGATAAAAAAAGGGGTGAAAAACAAATGTGGTGGCAGCCTAGCTAATAGGTCGCACTAGACCAACTAGCTACCCACGGTGCTTCACTGATGTCCTCAGCGGGAAAGGTGGTCTTTCGTAATTTGATGACTCATTTACTTGCTTCGGTGCTATGGCCGAGGAGGACCCAGAAAACGCGCGGTAGGGCATCTCATGTCTCGACAAGGAAGAATATATGCGTGCACCACCCGGGAGGACCCCGAAACCGCGCGGTAGGGTGTGCCACATCTCGGCACTGAGGAAAAATGTGTGTGTAAAAATGTACTATATCGGACGTAGTAACTATGGTTCGACCTCGGGACCCAGCCAGTCATTCGTAAACACCCCACTAGCCACACGGCTTCATCATGCTAACGTGGCATGGAGGATAGGTGTGGTTAGCTCCATCTCGACCAGCCACAACGTCTCTTGTTCTAGGCGATTCTTCTATTTTCCAAGATTTTTTAGTTATAATAACACCACGGCAAGCTCACGCCGCTCTTCGTGTGTGCCTGTGCATCTAAAGGAGAGGAGAGAGAGATTGCAGACATGTGACCCACCAATAAGTGGGTCAACGGTCATGCACGTGTTGACGAGCCACTCCCTCTACTCTACTCAATGTAATACTGTATAAAATCAAGTTATGGGACGAAGCCAACAACCATTGTTGTTTTAGGCTGTTGACTTACGCTTTGTAGTCCAGGTTACCAGTTTGAATCTTGTCTTTCAGATTTGTTAGTTTTAGGTCCAAATTTGATCAATGGCAAGTGGGACCCCCATGTGTTGTTCCCATATTCCAGTGTAGGATGTTTTTTTTTTTTTGAACAAACACTTTGCGCGGTT
Organism: Aegilops bicornis; assembly: GCA_021605145.1. Classification (NCBI taxonomy): domain Eukaryota; kingdom Viridiplantae; phylum Streptophyta; class Magnoliopsida; order Poales; family Poaceae; genus Aegilops; species Aegilops bicornis. Next base: position 191,971,491 of record CM038672.1, on the reverse strand, counting down.
AGACAAGTAACGGCACTAGTTACACGTATTTTGCAAGTTTACAAACAAAAATGACAGTGGCATAGAATATCACATCACCCCACAGCTTAGATGCTATGGTGATAGGAGTTTTTTCATCGTTGGAACTGAGAACCAATGGCTTGGGAGTAGTCTTTGTAATTATGCGCAATTTCCAAACTCTCCAAGGGTTTTTTTGCAAATAAAAAATTCAGGCCTCGTGTGTGCCCCTGCATCTTGGATCTAACGGCTCCCTATTGCTCATATTAGGCGCTCCCCATAGCTTAATTAGCCACTACAGTGATATGAGCATCTAGGTCATATGATCTGTGATAAGATGCCACATGCGTAGTACTTGTACTTTCTGCGCAATTCCCAAACTCTCTCAGGCGTATATTGCAAAAACATTCAAACCTCCTACTGTGAGCCGTTAGATCTCCGTGAACTCGTATCACCATAGAATCTATGGTGCGGGACCACCTCATATTCTCCCGTGCGAGAAAACATCAGGTGCTCTCGCAGCTTGGATGCTACGGTTATACGAGCTTCGAGGTTGTTTCATCTGAGATCCAATGGCATCTGAGCAGTCTTTGTGCTTGTAAGCAGTGGCCAAACTGTTTGTGGGCACTTCTGCACAAAAACATTCGAACCACCTAGGAGTTGTTGGGTCACAAATCCAACGGCTCCGAAGAGCTTGTATCACCAAAGCATCTAAGGTGTGGTAGCACATGATATTCTTACATGCAAGAGAATATGATGTCCTCCTTCATCTTAGATGCTACGGTGATACGAGCTTCGAGGTCGTTGAATATGGGATCCAAGGGCATCTGAGTAGTTTTTGTACAAATTTTTTTACAATTCTCAAACTCATTAAGGTTTCCTGTAAAAATAGTAAGACATCCTGTGAGCTGCTATATCTTATATCTACAAGCTCCAAGCAACTCGTATCAGCATATAGCATCTATGGTGTGGGGGCACATGTTATTCTCCCGGGGAGGAGGGGGGTGTAGACCCAGTCGGTGTCTGGGAGGGTGGGGAGAAATATAATCTTAACAATCCTAAACACAACTTCACAATTTTATCTAAGGTTGAGGGGTTAATCCCCGACAATATGCATAGCTCCGCCTAAACACAACATTTGCATGTACTATAGTACTAGACTTAATATTCATGCTTCAGTTTCCTATTCATTTTAAATATTGATTTGAGGACCATGCATGTCTTACATTTTACTCCCTTCATTCCTAAACATTAGGCCTTCTTTGGTTTATGGGGTACAAAAATCGTAGGAATAGGTAAGTCATAGGAAATGAGATGACATGTATCTCAAATCCTATGAGCAGGAATAGGAAAGGAGATGCCCTTTGATTCACATCATAGGATTTTTTCCATTAAGTCTAGGCTAATGTTTATTTTCCCATGAAATGTGGAGGATAGGAAGAATTCCTTCATAGGAATAGGATTCTATTCCTACAAGCCAAAGGGATCTAAAGGAATATTTCGTATAGAAATCCTATCCTATGAAATTCCTAGAAGATTCCTCTAAACAAAAGGAGGCCTTAATCTTTTTAGAGATTTCAAATGGACTTCCACATTGGGATGTATATAGACATATTTTGGACTGTAGATTCACTCATTTTGCTCCGTATGTAGTCACTTGTTGTAATCTCTAAAAGACTTATATTTAGGAACAGAAAGAGTATTTTTGAATTCGTGTGTGTGTGTCCGTGTGTGTGTGTGTGTGTGTGAGCATATGCTTGATACATACAAAGTTTTCTCACCACCATAATGTTCATCTTTTAAATTTGAATTTGCAATGAAAACCTTACTAGGGATACCATGAAATGTTAAATCTACGTTGAGATCACTATATTGCAAACTCACTCTAATTCAAGAACTCGTCATAAATCAATTACCACGTTGAAATTACTAGTTCCAAGGAAAATACAGGCATTGTAATACACATAGATTTGTTTGGCAAGTTAAAAGATTCTTTCGTATTCTCGAATGGTAGGACCCAATGGTGTACCAGCCAGACCTTGGCTCGTGTTGATCCTCAAAAAAAAAATGGGCCCGTGTCCTTCTGGTGGCGTACGTGGTACGCACATTAGCCAACCCCAACTAGTTGAGCCTCCGCGTTTCGAGTCGAAATATCTGGCGGCCAGAATTCCAGCCCTAGGAAATTCCGCTCATGTCCCCGGTCCATAATGACTACCGATGAATAATGGATGGATGCTTTTGTAACTAGACAACGTTACCTACTGTGCCGAGCACGGTTCAATTCCCTCGGTCGCAGCTACCCAAGGTCACCCGTCAACTGCATTGCCTAGTACTAATAGGAGTACTACACCAAGATGAGCACATAATTGAGCCCGTTTGTTCGTGTAAATTCCCTCTTGGTAAATCATAGGTGAAATGTTCTTTCCATCGTTCAATAACCTTCGTGTTGTTTGTTCATGTGATTGACCAAACCATTTGTTTTAGAGACCATGTAATAATTGTTTTTTATTTTTTGGTTTGTAATTTTCTTTGAGCACAAGTCTGTATGAATTGATAAGACTCGGAGACATTTCATTTTGATTGTTGTGCCAGACCTACAAATATGCCAATCTGGCTGAATGTGCATTCAACAATAATAGTAGTATAGATGGACCATAAGTGGCATGCATCGGAAAGGGGCAATATTATGTACTAGCTTCGCTAAAAAAATGGATGCTCTTCTAGCAAAAAAGAGTACAGCTGTGTGGCTTATGTATGTTAGTTGATATTATTGATCCATATACTCTATAAGTGTTTATATGTCTGTTAGTTTTGTACATTATTGGTTGATTGACTCAGTATTTGAATCTTCATACATCGGCTTGTGTACATATCTAAATGGGAGTACACATTATGCTGCATGTGACACTTGAGTTGGACATAAAGTGTTCCAAATATTCATATTCACCTTAAACTGCATTCTAGTTTCTGAATTCGAGTATCGGCATTTGTAAATCATATTCATATATGACAGTGGAATACATCTTTGTTGTGTTTTTGAATATATATAAAAACACATAGAACGATTTATAAAGATTCATATAGGAATACAAAATGGATTCGAATTTAGTTGCCATGGTAAACGTGGATGCTTATTGTCCCAAAATTTGAAAGAAGCGGAAAAATGTCCACTCCCACGTCGGCTGTCCGAAGCCAAATGTTTGGGAGATGGAAATTACTGTCTACCCCTTACACGAACAATCCATCGGCCCGATTTCCACTGCTCTCAATAGGGTAGGTTAATAACTTCAATTAGACGTGACACGACCGCCTCTGAGCCCATTCCGACACGGGGGGTGCCAAACATGGGCAGCAAAACACATTTGATTCAAGCTCGTCCGAAAGACCTCTGTTTCTCCCTCCATTTTCCCATCATACACGGTAGGTGGCAAAACAAACTCGACTCGGCCGAAATCGATGTAGGCAAATATTTTCAAGAGGGGCAGGTTTGTAACTTCACTCAGACGTGCCACAACCTCCCTACCTGTCAGCCCCGTTCATACACCGTGGGCACCAACCATGGGCGCCAAAACACCCTCTCCTCGCCTGAAATCGCTCTGGGCAAATATTTGCGAGATGCGAGATTACCGTCCTATCCCCAACCGACGAGACGACCAAATTTTAAACTAGGGCTAAGTTTGTAACTTTCCGATATTTCAGACAGGCGTGTCCCATAAACATGGTTCCCCGTACCTCTCCCTCCATTTTCCCATTCATACACCGTCTGTGCTAGAACACCATCCCCACACCTGCTTCCTCCATCCGCCACCCCATCCATCGCCGCCGGCCTCCACCCCATCCATCGCCATCGTTCTTCATCATGCCAGAGCGCCTACCAAGACCGCGTCGTCCACTGCTAGAGATGGACGTTTCTCATCCATGGCGATGGACCAAGAGCCTTGCATCGCGTCCTCTCGCTTCATCGGCGATGTCGTCCTCTTTGCCGGGGCCACTCACACGACCATCTCTTCCACCACAACGGGACTTATCTGCCGATTCACCCGTCTATTGTCGCAGATCCGCTTCAACGCCATCGACAGCCATCGCACCCCCGATGCCTAAGCGGCGCCGCAAGAGAGGTGGTACATCATATCTCCTCAACTTTTTGATCTCAACCAGAAAATAGATCGTAACTTGGTTACTGTACTTTCTTTTCAGCTCTTAGAATTTAGTTCTTAGTTTGAAGCAAACAATGGAAGCTAAATAGCATTTCCCCGGTTTGCAGCTTTAAATCTGCCATGGCACAGTCATAATAGGGTTTAATTGATCATGTTGGTTCCGTGGTGGTTTCTTTAATAGAAACCGGAGGGGCAACCCTCTTTTGCTAAAACAATGCTAAGAGTTTCCCCCTTTTATGATCACTATACGATCAACATACATGCTTCGTCTCATAATAGCACTGCTCCACCCATCAAGGTAAACAAGCTTAGTTGTTCAAATACGAATATGATATTATTAAAACAGAGTCCTTTAATTGGTCAGCTAAATGTTACTAATTTAGTTTCGAAAATGCATGTTCGCCGCTCGGGTGTGTATCTCGACAGGGTGCCCACCCTGGGATTTTGGGTTGGCCCAGGCCCCGATTCCCTTCTGTTCTGCTGCGTGCTTCCGATCTCTACTCGCCCCCACCCGCCTGCATCGCCGGCGACTTGCCATCCCCGGATGGCATGACTCTAGGAGGAGACGCCCGACTAACAGGAGGTCAGGAGCCGCTCGGCCAACAGCGTCACCGCTGCCCGGGCGCGCCGTCGTGCCTACCTTTCGAGTCTGTTCAGGGCTCAAGCGTGCAGCACCCACTAAACCAACCCGATTTATCATGAGATACGTCCTCAACATTCAGCAGCCACTCCGCATCACCGATTTTCTAATTGATTCATTACTCATTAGGCAAGAATGGCATTAGGGTTTGTTGTGTGTTGAGTGCTACCTACACTTAATGGTTCAGATGTATTTCGGTAATCTTTAGTGCCAGTAAAGTTCACAGGGTTTCAAAATTCTCTCCCTAGGAATAGACACTAGTCATTTTGGATTGTTGGTCGTAGTGACATTGACCCAGATTACTACTGCAGGCCAGGTTTGTTGACAATTTTACTTGTGTTTTTTACTCATTCGATATGATATCCAATTATTCACATCGATTAGTTGCAAACAATAAGTGCTAGACAAACTTCTTGATTCAGATTTTGGACGGTCTCTTACTGCAATTACAATTCTGCATACTTGTCCCAGTAAGCTCACAAGTAAATGATTGATTCACTACATCTATGTTTCAAAATACTGGAACCGTAGACATGAGTGAATAGTATTTCTCTGTGTGATCTCTTCCAACATGCGTGGGCAACGAACACTTCATTATATAGAAAGAAACTGTCATTTCCAGCTTTTACATAGACTACGCTCTTTTACATGGAATACAATCTGCCTACTTGCTTTGTGTCGCACTACCATCACTCCACCCTTGAAGCTAAACATTATGCCATTGATATTCCTTAGTTTATTTGTTCAAATACGAATTTGATATGATTCCAATGTTCCTACTTCAGTTTTGAAATGTGTGTATGCCTATTATAGAGACATAAGAGGTTTGTATTTTTGTGTTTGGTCTGGTCAGCACGGTTGAGGGTGAACTTTACATATGCAGGGGTTTATAGGGAGACACTCTTTGAGTTGAATCCGCAATGCATTCCATAGATAATCTGACTACTTTTTGTGTTTTCATGAATCTCATATTCTGAACAACATCGTATTGATTATGACCTTGTGCATGAAAAGAATAAAGCAGAACAATGCCATGGCTGTCAAACTTGGCATTAAGGGACTGAAATCAAGTCTGGATGCAATGAAATGCAAATGCTCTCCACCTACAGATTCGTGCTCGGAATATGATCCTAAAAGTGATTCTGAGCTAGAGGGAGACCTAAGTCAATGTAGCTCCCTAGTGGAGGAGTCAAAGGCAGATGCCCTATCTTATTCACCCATCAAGGTGCTTGCTCTAACTTTCGAAGGTTATATTGGTCGCACATATCTTGCAACTGATGCTTTGCATTGCTTCTACTTTGTTGCACTGCCATTAGCTTAGTTTACACATCGTGTATGTGAATACGCCCCTGCCTATTCATTTTCAGTACATATTCCATCTGTCATCATACCATATTTATCCATTCAAATGATGTTCTTGTGTATTAGACATTCAAAAGGAAGAGGGCGATTGCTGGTCGCGGAGGAGCACGAGCAAAGTATTTGGAAAAGGTAGTGACACCTGCTAAATCAAATAGCCATTAGGTCTAGTTGCAGTATCACCTGACCCACAAAACACCCCAACTCTAGCAGACTCTAGCCCTACTACACTGGTCATTTCTGTTGCCCCAACTCAGCAGACCCCAACTGCAGCAAATAGTATGACGATGCCAGTTGACATAGCACCAGCTCTACGACGCAAAAACCCCATTCCAGCAAAGAGTACACCAAATCCAGTTGCCAAATCCCTTTTCAAACCAAAGAGAGCCCCAATTGCAGCAAATAGGACCCCTGTTCCATTTCTTCCTAGTTTAGAAGACGAAGCTTATATTGTTGTCAGGAACTTTGTGCGCATCTTTACTCCATGGAAGGATTATACCGCAGACACAGAACAATTTCCAGTCTTCCTCTGCAACTTATGCGTAAGTAATGTACTAATGTTATTCGTGGTAATTACTGCATATGTTTCTGCTAACAGAAGACATAAGATTTCATTCTTTTAAATAGGTGAGGACCAAACTGGATTGTCAAGACGATCAAGGGTTGGTTGCGCTTTTCAAGCACTCGTTGATGAAGTATCGTGTGTACCTGAGGCAAGCGCACTTCGATGGCAAGCCTCTAAACGAAATTTCTGTGAAGTCTCCGGTGCTACATTTATCAGACATTGACTATTATAATCTTGTTACACATTGGTCTCATCTGCAACGTAAGGTACTGTCTATGATATCACATCACAATTTGAACTACATTTCTGTGTTTGCCTTAACGTCTCAGTTGTACGAAAACTGTTAGCAGAAGAACATTCGTTCTCAAGAGACCACAGAATCTCGCAACTATACTGCACATTACATTGCTCTTGTGAGTACCTCTTGCCCTGTATGACCATACTTACTTTCATTGTTGTTTCATTATGTAGCATCTCTGCACATGTTAGCCTCGTTATCGTCCATTTGGTGGACATTATAAGATCTGTATGGACTCTTACATAAATTTAGAACCAACCCAATGCTTTTGAAGAGGTTTAGCTCTGCAGTCCTCTTGTAAGGACTGAACGTCGTCTATCACTGTACTTACCCCTATTGAGGGATTGGTGGAGAAGTGTAGCCCATTGCTCTTGTCAGTACATTTTGTCCTGTAACGCTTGTACTTCGAGGGATTGGTAGTTGATTATGTAGCATCAATCTGCATCTTATCTTCATTATCCTCTATCCCTTCCAGCATTATCATATCTATAATTACTCTCTACAAAATGTAGAGTACAGGCAATGCTTATGAAGAAGATTTTGTGCTGAAATTCTTGAGTTATCCTTCCCTTGACATGGGGAAGGGCATTATAAAGACGGTGTTAACTTTTATTGTAAGTCAGTCCGTCTAAAGCCTTTATCCTTAACTGATGTTTAATTTGCTCATACTCCCTATCGTTTACTGCTATTTAGTTTGTTGTTTCTATCAAAATGCATGTTCGCAACAACCATCTGTTCAAATTTTTACTTGTAAAACCAAATTCCTTATTCATACCATGCACATTACTCAATACTCCCTATATGTATGCTTGTTTTTGTGGATCTATAATCCAGTGTGTGGTGAAGCAGCCCACGTTTGCACCTTGTCATCTCTGTTTTGTCCTACTGATGTGGCTGATGATATGAACAACATGCCATGCACATTAACCAAAATAGATACGATGATTGTCTTTGCCCTTCACCTATGCTTGTTATGTTGACATGGTAATGCAGTAGTGTGGTGAAGCTCCCCGCATTATGAACAATGCCAAATTATGATATTGATATTTTGAACTTACTCTTTAGTTTCTAATTTGAAATTGGATGGAATTGACAGCATAGTTATCATCTTTGTTTATACACGTGCAAAACCTATCATCTCTCTGCTTGTTTCAGGGTGATATACCTGATGGCATGGACAAGTCCGTTGAAGGCTGTGAGACAAACCCACCATATATTGCAGCGAAGAAGGCAAAACATCTTGAAGATAGCGAGACAACTCCAAAGTCTTGTCTTGATGCAGTGTTCAAGTTACTTGAGACTAGCAGTAAGACAAGCTCACAGAATTCGCTGTCTGAATCAGTTTGACTTCTTCAGTCCAAAGTTCTAGTAGAAAGGCATTCTGCTACTCAACTTCTACTTGAAGTCCTATCTCTAAGAAAGATTGCATAGAACACCAATGAGAACCTCATTGCTAAAGAGCTATAACTGGAAGCTATGACCGACATGCTAGGTCGGTCTCACAGCCTTGCTCAGCAGCTTGCGCAGCAGTTCCCATGCAAGGCTAACCACTCTTGAACTGTCTTGGAAGTGGTCTCGGTTCAGTATTATTTTGTTACGCTGCAATGGTGCCCAGTTTTTCTAATTTGCTTCTTCGTTGCGCTTTATGATCACTGGTGGCGAACTTCGATGCCCAGTGGATGTAATATACCATAAATCCTTTATTGTATAGTGTAGGTTTATTCTAAGTTAGAGGACCATAATTTCTTTATTGTATAGAGTAGGTTTGTTCTTAATTCCTACTATTTACTGCCATCATTCGCTATCAGAAAAAAATCTGATGTAGTTGACCGGGCCGAAACATTCGCCTATAACGGGCCTCGTTTTTAGCGGGACACAATTGGGCCAACCTGCATCATTCTTGGGCCCGAATGGGCGTTGGGGCCTTCACACATTGCGCCAGGCCCACAACTTACTCCGGCCTATATTCGGCCCAAATTTTAGTTTGGCCTTTTGTGGACCCAGCGCTTAGTTGGGCCCATGTAGCGTTGGGCCATTAACACGCTGAATATTTTGCTGGCCTGTTATGGCCCAGAAGAAACCATGGGCCTTTAGCAGGCTGAAATTCATGTTGGGCCTCAATTTCCACTAGTCATCGATGGGCCTTCAGCAGGCCGAAATGTAGACCGGGCCTTTTTTGGCCCAGTTATATGACGGGTCATTACCAGGCCGAAACATATCTTGGGCCTTAGTTGGCCCACTGATATCATGGGCCTTTAAGAGGCCAAAAGCTTAGTACAGGCATCAATGGGCTGAATTATACGATAGGCCCTTAACAAGCCCAAAGTCACGTTGGGTTGAACTGTTGCCACCATTATCACGAGCCATTAGTGGGCCGAATGGCACGTCAAACCATATATGGCCCATGGGCAGCACGGTCCATTCCCAGGCCGAAAGACACACCGGGCTGGAATGGGCCCATGTCTACATCAGGCAACTAACAGGCCAAAAGTCACCGGGCCATAATTGGGCCCAAATATTAGGTGAACAATTAACGGGCCAGATCTAGCTCCGGGTCGTAAATGGGCCTTCATTAAAAAGGCCGTTATTGGGCTGGCCCAGTAGTACCTGAGTAAGTAATACGGGCATTTGACTAGGCTGGCCTTTTTAACTTATCTGGGCCTCTGTTGGGCCCTGCCACGTGTCGACGTATCATAGGCATGTCTCCTCCAACGGACGGACGACATCTGGCCCACCGAGGAGCAAACACGTGTTTCCTCCGGCCAATGAGAATTTTACACGTGGAAAATCCCCATTGGTCCAGGGTGTTAACGGGTTATTGGATCCAAAACCGGACTCGATAGCTTAACAGCGACCCGTTACGATCGATACCATGTATCTGTCACCCTTGACGAAAGCACTTCTATGACGCGTGATTTATCATCATGGAAGTGGACACTTCCGTGATGATAATTTTGGTAATTTCATGGAACACTATTACAACAGCACAGGTATGAGTATCTTGATTAAGTCATTCGTCATGGATGTACATGCATGACAGAAAACGTAACCTACTATGACAAACACGTATCATCACAGAAGTGTATTTTTTTGTAGTGTATGGACTTGACTCTGAGATAGTAGCCTCCTTTTCTGAATCTTTTGCTACTCATGTTGATCTCCCTCAGGATAAGTGGTTTAAATAACATCCACCTATTAAAGAAGAAACTAAAGAATCAGTAATAGCTAAAGAAGAAACTATTATTTACAATGTTGATCCAGTTGTGCCTACTGCTTATATTGAAAAACCACCTTTCCCTGTTAGGATAAAGGAACATGCTAAGGTTTCAACTGTGGTTCACAAAAGTAATATCAAAGCACCTAGACCCTCAGAAAAAATCAAAATAGAACCTAGTGTTGCTATGGTTAAAGATCTCCTGGTAGAAAATATTGATGGGCATGTTATTTATTTCTGTAATGAAGCTGCTAGAATTGCCAAACCCGATGAAAAAGATAATCATAGACCTGTTGTTGGCATGCATGTTGTCTCAGTCAAAATAGGAGATCACTTTTATCATGGTTTATGTGACTTGGGTGCTAGCGTGAGGTGCTATTCCTTTTACTTAATATCAAGAAATTATGGGTGACATAGCACCCGCTGAAATAGAAGACATAGATGTTAGTATCAAACTTGCTAATAGAGACACCATCACACCACTTTGGATTGTTAGACATGTTTTTTTTTTGACCTGGGATTGTTAGAGATGTTGAAGTCTTGTGTGGGAAAGTAAAATACCGTACTGATTTTCTAGTTCTTAGTTCCCTACAAGATGATTTTTGTCCCATTATTTTTGGTAGACCCTTTTCGAACATCGTTAATGCTAAAATAGATTGTCAGAAACAAACTATCGGTGTTAGTTTTGGTGATGAGTCTCATGAGTTTATTTTCCCTAAGTTCAGTAGAAAACATCATAAGAAAGAATTACCTAGTATGGATGAAATAATTTGTCTTGCTTGTATTGTCGTGCCTCCTATTGATGCACTAGAACCATATTTGACAGACCATGAAAATGATATGAATATGCATAAAAGAAATGAAATAGATAAAATCTTCTTTGAACAACGACCTCTGCTCAAACAAAATTTCCCTCTTGAAACTCTAGGAGGTCCTCCTCCACCTAAGGGTGATCCCGTGTTTGAACTAAAACAATTGCCAGACACTTTGAAATATGCTTATTGCTACATCTTGAGCTTGCGTTGGTTTTCCCTTCAAGAGGAAACGGTGATGCATCAAAGTAGAGATAAGTATTTCCCTCAGTTTGAGAACCAAGGTATCAATCGAGTAGGAGACAATGCACAAATCACTAAATTCCTGCACAAACAATCAAACAACTTGCACCCAACGCGATAAAGGGGTTGTCAATCCCTTCACGGTTACTTGCAAAACTGAGATCTGATAGAGATAGATAAACGATAAAGTAAATATTTTTGGTATTTTTGGTTTATAGATTCGAAAGTAAAAGATTGTAAAATAGTAGATCGGAAATTTATATGATGGAAAATAGACCCGAGGGCCATAGGTTTCACTAGAGGCTTCTCTCAAGAAAGAAAATAATACGATGGGTGAACAAATAACTGTAGAGCAATTGATAGAAAAGCGCAAAGCTATGACGATATCTAAGGCAATGATCATGAGTATAGGCATCACGTCTGTGTCAAGTAGACCAAAACAATTTTGCATCTACTACTATTACTCCACACATCGACCGCTATCCAGCATGCATCTAGAGTGTTAAGTTCATAAAGAATGGAGTAACGCATTAAGTAAGATGACATGATGTAGAGGAATTAACTCAACCAATATGATGAAAACCCCATCTTTTTATCCTCGATGGCAACAATATAATACATGCATTGCTGCCCCTGCTATCATTGCGAAAGGACACTGCAAGATTATACACAAAGCTAAGCACTTCTCACATTGCAAGAAAAACCAATCTAGTTGGCCAAACCAAACCAATAGTTCGAAGAGAATTACAAAGTTATCAAATCATGCATAAAAGAATTCAGAGAAGATTCAAATAATATTCATAGATAAGCTGAACATAAATCCACAATTCATTGGATCTTGGCAAACACACCTCAAAAAAAAGTATTACATTGAATAGATCTCCAAGAACATTGAGGAGAACAATGTATTGAGAATCAAGGAGAGAGAGAAGAAGCCATCTAGCTACTAGCTATGGACCCGTAGGTCTATGGTAAACTACTCATGCTTCATCGGAAGGGCAATAGAGTTGACGTACAAGCCATCCGTGATCGAATCCCCCTCCGGCAGGGTGCCGGAAAAGGTCCCTATATGGTATCTCATGGGTACAGAAGGTTGTGGCGGTGAAAAAGTGTTTTCGTGGATGCCTCTGGTGGTTTGGGGATATTTGGGAATATATAGGCGAAAGAATTACGCCAGGAGGGTCACGGTGACGCACAAGGGTGGGGGGAGCGCCCTACCCCCTGGGTGCGCCCTCCGTCCTTGTGGCCTCCTCGTGGCTCCTCCGACTTCATCTCCAAGTCTCCTGGTTGTCTTCTGGTCCAAGAAAAATCATCGTGAAAGTTTCATTCCATTTGGACTCCGTTTGGTATTCCTTTTTTGTGAAACTCTAAAACAACGAAAAAACAGGAATTGGCACCGGGCCCTAGGTTAATAGGTTAGTCCCAAAAATAATATAAAATAGCATATTAATGCATATAAAGCATCCAAAATAGATAATATAATAGCATGACATATCAAGCATCCCCAAGCATAATTCCCGCTCGTCCTCGAGTAGGTAAATGACAAAAATAGAATTTTTGATGTGGAATGCTACCTAACATATTTATCCATGTAATTTTCTTTATCGTGGCATGAATGTTCAGATCCATATTCAAAACAAAAGTTTAATATTGACATAAAACAATAATATTTCAAGCATACTAACAAGGCAATTATGTCTTCTCAAAATAACATGGCCAAAGAAAGCTTATCCCTACAAAATCATATAGTTTGGCTATGCTCCATCTTCATCACACAAAATAGTCAAATCATGCACAACCTCGATGACAAGCCAAGCAATTGTTTCATACTTTTGATGTTCTCAAACTTTTTCAACTTTCACGCAATACATGAGCTTGAGCCATGGACATAGAACTATAGCTAGAATAGAAGGTGGTTGTGGAGAAGAAAAAAAGAGGGAGATAGTCTCACATCAACTAGGCATATCAACGGGCTATGGCGATTCCCATCAATAGATATCAATGTGAGTGAGTAGGGATTGCCATGCAATAGAACTTGAGCTATAATTTTACGAAAGCTCTAAAAGAATCTAAGTGGTGGTGCATCCAACTCGCTTGCTCGCCAAGACCTAGGGCAATATGAGGAAGCCCATCATTGGAATATACAAGACAAGTTCTATAATGAAAAATTCCCACTAGTATATGAAAGTGACAACATAGGAGACTCTCTATCATGAAGATCATGGTGCTACTTTGAAGCACAAGTCTGGTAAAAGGTTAGTAACATTGTCCCTTCTCTCTTTTCTCTCATTTTTTTATTTGGGCATCCTCTCATTTTTTGGCCTCTTTTTTTTGGTTCGGAGTCTCATCCCGACTTGTGGGGGAATCATAGTCTCCATCATCGTTTCCTCACATGGGACAATGCTCTAATAGTGAAGATCATCACACTTTTATTTACTTACAACTCAAGAATTACAACTTGATACTTAGAATGAAATATGACTCTATATGAATGCCTCCGGCGATGTACCGGGATGTGGAATGAATCAAGAGTGACATGTATGGAAGAATTATGAACGCTGACTTTGCCACAAATACGATGTCAACTACATGATCATGCAAAGCAATATGACAATGATGGAATGTGTCATAATAAACGGAACGGTGGAAAGTTGCATGGCAATATATATCGGAATGGCTATGGAAATGCCATAATAGGAAGGTATGGTGGCTGTTTTGAGGAAGAAATATGGTGGGTGTACGGTATTGGCGAAAGTTGTCCGGCACTAGAAAGGCTAGCAATGGTGGAAGGGTGAGAGTGCCTATAATCCATGGACTCAACATTAGTCATAAAGAACTCACATAATTATTGCAAAAATCTATTAGTTATCAAAATGAAGTACTACGTGCATGCCCCTAGGGGGGTAGATTGGTAGGAAAAGATCATGGCTCGTCCACGACCGCCACTCATGAGGAAGACAATCAATAAATAAATCATGCTCCGACTTCATCACATAACGGTTCACCATACGTGCATGCTATAGGAATCACAAAATTTAACACAAGTATTTCTCAAATTCACAATTACTCACTAGCATGACTCTAATATCACCATATTTATATCTCAAAACAATCGTAAGGAATCAAACTTCTCATAGTATTCAATGCACTTTATATGAAAGTTTTTATTATATCCCTCTTGGATGCCTATCATATTAGGACTAAAATTATAACCAAAGAAAATTACCATGATGTTTAAAGACTCTCAAAATAATATAAGTGAAGCATGATAGTTCATTAATTTCTATAAAATAAAACCACTGTCGTGCTCTAAAGAGATATAAGTGAAGCACTAGAGCAAAATGCCTAGCTCAAAAGATATAAGTGAAGCACATAGAGTATTCTAATAAATCACGATTCATGCGTGTCCCTCTCATAGGGTGTGCACAGCAAGGATGATTGTGGCAAACTAAAAAGCAAAGACTCAAATCATACAAGACGTTCCAAGCAAAATACATATCGTGTGGTGAAGAAAAATATAGCCTCAAGTAAAGTTATCGATAGACAAACATGAAAGAGGGGATGCCTTCCGGGGCATCCCCAAGCTTAGGCTCTTGGTTGTCCTTGACTATTACCTTGGGGTTCCTTGGGAATCCCCAAGCTTAGGCTCTTGCCATTCCTTATTCCATAGTCCATCAAATCCTTACCCGAAACTTGAGAACTTCACAACACAAAACTCAACAGAAAATCGCATAAGCTCCGTTAGTATAAGAAAATAAATCACCACTTTTGGTACTGTTGTGAACTCATTCATTATTTATATTGGTGTAATATCTATTGTATTCCAACTTTACCATGGTTCATACCCCCGGAGACTACCCATAAAATCTTCAAAATAAGCAAACAACACATGGAAAACATAATCTGTTGAAAACATAACAGTGTGTAGTAATATGTAACTCTCAAATACTTCTGTAACTCCAAAAATTCTGAACGATTAGGATGACCTAAGAAATTTGTTTATTAATCTTATAAAGAAAGCATAAAAAAAGCACGCTTCTGTTAAAAATTAGAATTGTTTTCCTGAGCGCAAAAGTTTCTGTTTTTCAGCAAGATCAAATCAACTATCACCGTAAGCTATCCCAAAGGTCTTACTTGGCACAAACACTAATTAAAACATAAAACCACATATAACCAAAGGCTGTATGAATTATTTATTCAAAAACATGAAATAAAAATATTGGGTTGTCTCCCAACAAGCGCTTTTCTTTAAAGCCTTTTAGCTAGGCATTAATAATTTTAATGATGCTCATATGAAAGATAGCAATTGAAACACAAAGGGAGCATCATAAAACATGTGACAAAATTTTAAGTCTAACATGCTTCTTATGCGTAGGGATTTTATAAGCAAACAAATTATCAATACAAGCAAAAACCACCATACGCAAGGAAGAAGAAAGAAACAAGAGCAATCTCAACATAACGAGAGGTAATTTTGTAACATGGAAATTTATACAACCATATTTTCCTCTCTCATAATAATTACATGTAGGATCATAATCAAATTCAACAATATAACTATCACATAAAATTTTCTCTTCATGATCCACATGCATGCAAAGTTGACACTCTTCCGAAATAGTGGGATTATCATAAAATAAAGTTATGACCTCTTCGAACCCACTTTTATCAAAAATTTCTTAAGATTGAATATTCTCCAAATATATGGGATCTAAAGTTGACACTCCTCCAAACCCACTTTCAATAGTATTGCAAACATTATTATCAATCTTATATTCATCATGGGGCTTAAATAAATTTTCAAGATCATAAGAAGAATCACCCCAATCATGATCATTGCAACAAGTAGTAGACATAGCAAAACTAGCATCCCCAACCTTGGGGTTTTGCATATCATTAACAAAATTGAAATCAATAGAACTTATAGTAAAATCATTGCAATCATGATTTTTATTCAAGGTGCTATCATGAATCAGTTCATAAATTTCTTCATCACAATTTTCAGATTCACGAATCTCAAGAAAAACTTCATAAAGATAATCTAGTGCACTCAAGTCACTAGAAATTGGTTCATCATAATTGGATCTCTTAAAAAGATTAGCAAGTGGATGAGGATCCATAAACTCTTTGGTTTCTGATTTTCAATAAACAAACAATTATACCAAGCAAACGAGCAAACAAACCAAGTAAGACATAAGGGCAAACGAAAAGTCGAACGAAAGAAGGGCGAATAAAAAGGCAAAAAAATTTGAAAAACATTTTAGAAGTAGCCAACAGGAAAACGAGAGGCGAATGGCGAATAATGTAATGCAAGAGATGTGAGTTTATGATGGGTACTTGGTATGACGTGAATTGGCGTAGATCTCCCCGGCAACAACGCCATAAATGAGCTTAGGTGACGGGGTGTGAGTGCCGCTTATCTAGCCTCCCCGGCAACGGCGCCATAAATTGTTCCTGCTACTTCTTGAGCTTGCATTGGTTTTTCCCTTGAAAACAAAAGGGTGATGCAGCAAAGTAAGTATTTCCCTCAGTTTGAGAACCAAGGTATCAATCCAGTAGGAGAAAATGCACAAATCACCGAATACCTGCACAAACAATCAAACAACTTGCACCCAACGCGATAAAGGGGTAGTCAATCCCTTCACGGTTACTTGCAAAAGTGATATCTGATAGAGATAGATAAACGATAAAGTAAATATTTTTGGTATTTTTGGTTTATATATCAGAAAGTAAAAGATTGTAAAATAGTAGATCGGAAACTTATATGATGGAAAATAGACCCGAGGGCCAAAGGTTTCACTAGAGGCTTCTCTCAAGAAAGCAAATAATACGGTGGGTGAACAAATTATTGCCGAGCAATTGATAGAAAAGCGCAAAGTTATGACGATATCTAAGGCAATGATCATGAATATAGGCATCACGTTCATGTCAAGTAGACCGAAACAATTCTGCATCTACTACTATTACTCCACACATCGACCGCTATCCAGCATGCATCTAGAGTATTAAGTTCATAAAGAACAGAATAACGCATTAAGTAAGATGACATGATGTAGAGGAATTCACTCAAGCAATATAATGAAAACCAAATCTTTTTATCCTTGATGGCAACAATACAATACGTGCCTTGCTGCCCCTACTGTCACTGGGAAAGGACACCGCTAGGTTGAACCCAAAGCTAAGCACTTCTCCCATTGCAAGAAAAACCAATCTAGTTGGCCAAACCAAACTGATAGTTCAAAGAGAATTACAAACATATCAAATCATGCATAAAAGAATTCAGAAAAGATTCAAATAATAATCATATATAAGCTGACCATAAATCCACAATTCATCGAATCTCAGCAAACACACCACAAAAAAAGTATTACATCGAATAGATCTCCAAGAACACGAGGAGAACATGGTATTGAGAATGAAAGAGAGATAAGAAGCCATCTAGCTACTAGCTATGGACCCGTAGGTCTGACCATAAATCCACAATTCATCGGCCAATAGAGTTGATGTAGAAACCCTCCGTGATCGAATCCCCCTCCGGCAGGGTGCCGGAAAAGGTCCCTAGATGGGATCTCACGGGCATAGAAGGTTGCGGCGGTGGAAAAGTGTTTTCTTGGATGCCTTTGGTGGTGTTGGGGATGTAACTACTGAATATAAACCGCCCTGTAGGGGCCGGTTCACCCTCAGCCATAATTGGAGCCCACGAAGACTCAGAAGGTGGCGATTCGCCATAGAGCTTAGAGGCCCAGAGCCCATGGGCGAATTAGGGCCCATAATGGTAAAACCGTCATAACCATGTAACTTGTTGTAAGATAAGAGAAAGGAGAGACCGAGCCGGACACTGGTATGAGCCGGCCTCGGGACTCTGTAGACCGGCCGGATCGTCAACCCGTGTATATAAGGGGACGACCCGGCGGCGGTTTAGGGACAGACAACTATAACTCGAGGCTTAGGCGAAGCTATTGCTCCCTAGTCGCCGAGATCACATCAATCCCATTACAAACTAGACGTAGGCTTTTACCTTCATCGAAGGGGCCGAACTAGTATAACCCTTGTGTCTTTGCGTCCGCTTTAACCCCTCTAAGTTAACCCGTTCGATGGCCCCACGACTAAGTCCTTTCATGAGGACATCTGCCGTGACAATTCCACGACAGTTGGCGCCCACCGTGGGGCTATCGCACGATGGTTTGATGATCTTAGAGGGAAAGTTCGAAGGACTCGAAGGCTATGCCGTGGGCGGATGACCAAGAGTCGTCGCGGCAAGCTCTACATCGACGATGCAGGCTCGGGCCCGAGGCCGGCTCGATTGAATCTGGTACCGGGTCCCTTTGGTAGCATACACGTGTTCATTGGCAAGATCGGTGAGCCAGGGCTGAGCCGGACATCCGCACCGACCTCGCCGAGATGGCTCGGTGGCGAAACCTGCCACAGCTAAACCGGCTGTCAAGCGTGCTTTCGTGGGAGTCATCCACGGAAGAAACTACGAGGACGGATCAGCATCAGGTGGCGAAACCGTTGTCTACTCGGATGACGAGTCATCGACTGGAGAAACTGAATCTCTGTACCAGCTGCAAGATGGCCGGATTGGGGGCTGTTCCGACGGTGACAGTATTCCGGACCCCTTTGATCTGCCCAACCGGGTTGGAATATTCATGGCCGGTACACAAGCGACGCTTCACTCCTCAACCGCCGCGACAATGATCGCCGGTTCGACAGCGGCGGTGGCAGCCGGGGCAGGAGGCCCTGTGCGCTCGCCGGCTCAAGTTTTATCAGAACTATTTGATGCGTTGGCTGTGCTCATGGCAGAGGCTAACCCGACAGATCAAGATCTACATAACGCAGAGATTGCAAAGGTGAAGGAGCAAATCACTCAGGCTAAAGCGGATCTAGCAGCTACAGACGCTAGGATGGTGGCAGAGCGGGCCGCTTTGGATGCATGAGCTTATAGGCTCATCTTTGGATCAGAACGCGTCGCATGAAGTCATGAAAAGAAAGTACAGATCCCGTTTGCCCTCGGTTTTCGAGGGAAGAGACCTCTTCAACACCCCAGGAGCAGGGACCAGTAATCCGCCGCCAGTGGTGAACCGGGCGGAAGCACCTGGGACGGGCGCGCCGATTCAGCCTCGTGTGATAGATCTACGTCGCCATCATGTCGGCGTGCCTCAAGCTGTGCAAATACCTCCAGGTCACTACTCCAACCCGATGGATAACCTTGTTGCGGCTGCGGCGCGGTTGGAGGCGATTCCAATCGAAGGCGATTCACCACAGGCGGTGGAAACACGCCGGGTCAAAGAGCTCCTTAGGACGGCTCTGGTCCAACAGGAAGCGTATTCATACAGCCGCGATCGGATCCACTCCACCCCCCGCCCGAGCCGGAGCTATAGCAGGCATGCAGATGAACCGGCCGTGTCAAGTAATGCGCAGCGGTGCACCTCAGCGGCAACAACCTGGCGGGTGGTTTCAAAACGCTCAAGAGGTGGTGGACCGGGCCAGGCACGTGGGGGCCCGATTAGCAAGACGACATCGGGATTATCAGCTTGCGCCGGTTCGACCGACTATCTTCGAGCACTGGAGTTACATCTAGCTCTTTGGGGTGCCTTGCCTCGTCCCCGCTTTATGCAATATACGCTTGCCCAAAGATTTCAAGGGGCCACAAGGTGCCCAATTATACCGCCGATCCGCTCCGAAGCATGGATAGAAAGCTATGAGATGGCCATGGAGATCTTTGGATGTGGATGAAGCTGCATGTGCAAAGTATTTCACCATGATGCTTGAAGGCACGCGGCCGTGCTTGGTTGAAAAACTTGCCACCCAATTCCATCAGTTCATGGACCCGCTATGGACCCGGTTCATTCAGAATTTCAAAGACACCTTTAAGCAGCCCATATGCATGGTGGACTTGGCGGCTTGTGTCCAGTGCTGAGGGAGAATCCACAACCCATTGGGTGCGCAGCGTTTGAAGTTCTACATTCTTCGGACCGGATCAACACCGATTACGCAATCTTAACCCTAGAGGGCAACTGCCGGTTCAAACCTTTAAAATTGAAGCTGGGTCGCATGAAGCATTTTTGCAATGACATGGGCACTCTCATGGGCGTTTTAGTGAAGTATGCTGATTCTGATAGTACCAAGGATCACAAGTCCGAGGAGGAGGATGAAACAGGGAAGGGAAAACAGAACAGCAACTCCAGAGGCCAGCAGCATCACTCGACAGGTAATGGAGGAAACAAGCGTAAGGAGAATGGTAACATGGGCTTTGTAGCCAACACCAACGCGCAGGACAAGGGCCAACGGCGCAAGGGTAAACATCCAAACCGAGGTGGTGCGCCTAATCACAATCCGGACCGGTTGAATTATCTGCTGAATCAACCCTGTCCGAAGCATGGGACGAAGGAGGCGCCAGCAAACCACCTCTAGAAGGATTGTTACATTATGCAGGAGTTCAAAAGTTCCGACGCTTTCCGGTATGATCAAGGCCCCGGCGGCGGTTCAGGGTCCGGCCCGGGTTACGGTGGAGGAAATTCCGGTCCGTGGTTTAATGCTAATCCGGTAGGCGAGAACAATCGAACAATCGGCACAATCGTAACAACCAAGGTGGTTACAATCAGCAGCAGCAGCGATCGGTTTATCGAGCAATCCGAAGCGGTTGAATGGTGGGCGATATCACGTCTTCACCACTAGCTTGGACAAGCGAGACCGGAAACTTCAGAAGCGGGCAGTCAACGTTGTTCAACCGGCCGTGCCTCATTACCTATGCTGGTCAGAGCAGCCTATTGTGTGGAGTAGAGAGGAGACTTGGTGCTTCGGCTCATTCAAGACCAGACAGATATGCACAAGCTATCCCCACCTTGGGGAGGGCCTTTTGTGGTCAGCAAGAATCTGCACAACGGGTCATACTATTTGATCGATATTCGAGAGCATAAAGACTCACGCACGTCAGAAGAGGAGACCAACAGGCCGTGGAATATAGCTCATATTCGGCCTTATTATACCTGAGCCATCGGCTCTCATTATGTACATATTATGACAATGTATATATTATGAATAAAAGCAACAAAACCGGAGCCTCGGTTAAAGCGGGGTATCCGTTCTCTAAGCATCCGGTTTGGGTACATGGAGTTGTTGTCTTAAAACGGCCTCCGGTTTCCCCCCTGAGCTTCCTTTTCGGAAGCTTTTCAATGTCACTTGGGGGCTTGGTCGTATCCGAACCAATGCCACACCTCTTGATGGGCGAAAGCCACCAGATCACTTGGGCACATGGTCAAGTCTGAACCAGTCACGCCTCTTGATCGGCCTAAGGCCATAGAGTCACTTGGGGGCATGGTCGAACCCGAACCATTGCCACGCCACTTGATCGGCATAATGCCACGGTTTCAGTAGGGGACTGGCTGACTTGAACCATAGCTACACCTTATTGGGAGCTTGGTCGTGTCCGACCATGGTAATACCATCTGATCGGCTCAGTAAAGCCTCTTTCTGCAAATTGTTATTTGATTTTTTGTCGCGTTTTTAAACCGATAACATTTTTTCAAACCGTTTCAACCAGTCAATTGAAGGCTTTCGGTTTATTTTAATCCGGAAATAACTTTTCCGGTTTGACTTTTCCTGTTAACATCCCATTATGGAGTAACAGGGGGCTTAACATGACCCGGCATGGTTTACATGGTAAACCGGCATTATAAACACAGGAGCTGTTTTCTCCTTTGACGGTAATGGTTTATACAACCTCCGCTTCCAGGTTGGCTAAGCCAACTTCATGCCCGACGCTGGCAGGTATTTTTGTATCACAAAATTTTGATCATATACCTCAATATTTCCTTACATATACATATGAGCGTCACAAGCCGGATGGCGACACAAGCCGCCGTGGCGGTTTAATTTATGATTGCAGGCAATATAGATTGAAGGTTTCGATTATTCAATCAAAAGTATCAGCACCTCTGCGCGAAGGTTGCAGAATGAAGGCATAAAGGCATATTCAAAACAAAAAGTGATGGCTATTCCATTACAAGGCCTTTAGAGGCCCAATATTTCGAATGGTGTCATGACTAGCAGCTTATGATGCATCAACTGCTTGACGGATCAAGCTTCCTTGCCGGGTTGACGTGAAGAAGATGGGTCGTCTGGCGTCGGTTCAGCTTCTTCCTCCTCATCACCCAATGGCGGAAGTCATTGGTGGACCCGATCAATCCGGGTTAAAGCACGAAAGACAGCCTCTTCACTTATAAGCTCAGCCGGATCAACGTCGGGGCATAAGTGTGCTTACGGATTGGGGAACAAGGTTACGCACTTCCGAATGACAACTTCCACCCGCCGGTTGTTTGCATCATAGAAAGAGCGGTAAATCGCCAGGTTGGCTTCTGCTGCCAGTTGACTCGCCATAGGACGCATCTCCTTTGTTATCCGTTTGAGGGCATTCTTATCAAAGGCTTCGCCATTTTCTTGAGCTACTGGGAAGCCCTTGGCTTTGTCATCCGGATCAAGGTCCTCTATCCATGCTTTGGCGCGAGTTAGAGCCAATAAAGTGCCAGCCCAGGCCGCGGATCGTTTCAACTCTTCAAGTTGTGTCGGGATCATGGATAGCCGGTCCAGCGTATCTTTGATCAAAGACGGAGCTGCGTTATAATACGATGTCGCACATATGACTCATTGGGTGCGGTATCTGATTGCTCAATCAGCGTATATGCGGCCTTGAGCTTCTTCCGCATGTCCGAGCCCAAATGAGCAATACGCTTCCCTATACCGGTTTAAAGAAGTTCAGGTTAGACCGGTGGAAATGTCAAAACGGAATAGTAATCACAAACCTTGGTGAAACATCTCTTACCAAAGATCGCAGAGGTCATGGCGTTAATCTGGCGCCTTAGTCCGGTGAGCACTTCTGTCACCGGTTTAAGAGCTGCTTCAGCATCTTTAGCCCGTTTTAGCAACCCGGCCTTCTCCGTCTCCCAGTTGGCCTGCTCAGATTTAAACCACTCCTTGAGCTGCTCCATAGTGGTCAAGGCGGTTTTCAACTCATCCTTGGCCTTGGAGGCTTCTGTTTGTTGGTCTCCAAATTGGCACGAAGGTCATTGAGCTTTCCGGTTTGTTGGCATATCTCACTCTGATAAAAAAGGGATCACGTCAGTTGTTTCATCATGAAGTCCCAAGCTCAATACAGGTATTCAACTTGGCACTTGGGGGCTAATGGCTAATTGCTCAAACATGTTTTGCTACGGTGATACAACTTATAGTCGGTTTAACTATGCTAAGTTGAACCGGCCCTTGGGGAGAACTCTGACCGAAGTTTGAGACGTATGAGTTTTATATTAAGTCCCGGTTTAACTATGCTTAGTTGAGCCGGCCCTTGGGGGCTACTACATAACAGAAGTACAAGAGAGACATAACTCCTTACCTCATAGCGTTCCTTCATAAGATTCACCAGACCGGCTTCGAGGTCACGACTTGTGTAGAGTCGGTTCAGGAAGCCGGAGTGAAGTTCTTAGGCGGAAGAAATTGTCATAAGTCGACGGATCAGTTTTCCCTTCTCTTTGCTCATGGCGTAGACTCTTCCTTGGCGCTGTGTTTTGATAGAGCAACCGGATTGCCAGGGGCAGTATAGGCGGTGCCCGTCACTACGACATCATCATCTTTGGCCGGACTGGCCGGATTGGCATTCTTTCCTGGGCTTGGTGCTTTCATACCCGGGCTCGGCGGATCAGCAACTGAAACCTGTTCTGCTGCAGGAATCAATGGAGCAGGATGTGATGTTTCCACTTGGACAGCCGGTTCAACCTCCGGCGGATTAGCACTGTCGTCTTGGTTAAACCCGGCAGAGTTGTCTTTCGCGACTTCAGGCTTTTCGCCATGATGCTCTGGAGTCTTCTCCGGATCAACGTCCCGCATGAGGGTCAAGGGTCTTCACCTTCTTACTTAAGCGAGCCTTGGTGCTGCAACATTCGGAGTCGAGTGTGATAAACCGACAAATGCAAAAAGAAAGAGTAATATGCTCACCCAAAGAAGCAACTTTAAGAGGAGGCGGTTGAGTGGTTGATGAACCGCCGGATGAGTTGGAAGAGGTCCGGTAATTCAGATCAGACGAATTGAGAGGACATCGAAGAAACCTTTCAAAGGATAACGCTTTTCGGAGAACAAATCACCTCGGGACGACGCTTCCGGGTTGGGGTGTCGTAAACCGGACGACGTAATTTGTTGACCATTGTCTTTGGGTTGTACTGCGTTCTTGACTTCTTGTGTCTTCAAAGAAAGATTTGGATTTAAATGAGCACGGAGTGAGATTTTTCACTTTCCGGACTGTGCGGCGAATTCTTTTAACGGTACAAGATCAGATTCGGAAGAAAGAAGGATTACCTCAACAGGATCGGCATGGCTGGCCTCGGCATCATCACAGGAATTGTGGATCACAACAGGATGAATGATAAAAAGGACAAAGTAAATCAAGTTTTACCTCAGCTTACGAATCTTCATCTTCCGGGCGGTTCGAGAGGACTCGGCGGTTTTCCTCTTACCAGCTTTCTTGGTGGTCTTGGACTTTACGCGAGGACCCCGAGCCGGTTTGGTTCGTTTCCAGAAGGAGTTGTTAGCCTGAGAAGTAACAAGGATTAATATATATCAATAAGGCATTAAAAAGTCAGTAGAGCGATGAGCGGAGTCTTACCGCAGGCGGCTTGTTGGAAACACAGAATGGAGCCAACCCGGTTTGGCTGCAGACGGAGATCGGTTCATCGAGCATCCTTTTCACTTTGTCTCAAGAACTTCCAAATTTCGATTATTGGTAGCTCGTGACGTCGTTGAGGGTCTTTGATGCTACCAGTGTATTCATGCATCAATCCGGGGCGGCGGCTTAATGGCAGGATGCCCCAAGAAACCCAACATCGAACAAGGTCAATACCAGTTAAGCCATTGGCCATTAGAGCTCGGAGCTTGATAATTTGAGGCGCAAAATTCTTCCGTTCTGCGGCAGTCAAGCGTAAAGGCAATGGGTGATGGTTGCTAAGCCGGTGAGGGAGGTAACCCGGCAAGGGGTTTTCGCTGTTAGGAGCGGTATTCCGGCAATAGAACCAGGTTTGGTTCCAATCTTTCGGATGGCTATGGTGTTTTGCGTGAGGGAAGTCTACTTCCTTCCTTTTACGGATTGAAACGCCACCCAGTTCGTGTTAGGACCATCCGAAAACTTCGATGCGGCGGTTCAAATGAAAGAAATCCGGAATAACTCCACAGATGGTTCTTCTTGAAGATAGACTTCGCAGAAAACTTGGAAATTGCATATATTGGACACAGAGTTCGGACCAATATCTTGTGGATGGAGTTGGAAACTTGCGAGGACATCCCGAAAGAATTTTGATCCGGGCGGGCTGAATCCCCGCTAAGTGTTGCATAAATACGATTACTTCTCCTTCTTGAGGTTCAGGAGGGCATTCGGCATCCGGAACACGCCAATGAAGGGCATATATAGGCGAAAGAATTAGATCAGGAGGGTCGCGGGGCGCACAAGGGTGGGGGCGGGCCCAACCCCCTGGGCGCTTCCTCCGTCCTTGTGGCCGCCTCGTGGCTCCTCCGACTTCATCTCCAAGTCTCCTAGTTGTCTTCTGGTCCAAGAAAAATCATCGCGAAGGTTTCATTCCGTTTGGACTTCGTTTGGTATTCCTTTGCTGCGAAACTCTAAAACAACGGAAAAAAGACGAACTAGCACTGGGCCCTAGGTTAATAGGTTAGTCCCAAAAATAATATAAAATAGCATGTTAATGCGTATAAAACATCCAAAATAGATAATATTATATCATGGAACAATCAAAAATTATAGATACGTTTGGGACGTATCACTTATCATGATGAGAAAAAGATATATCCTGTTAT
Source organism: Aegilops bicornis (assembly GCA_021605145.1). Classification (NCBI taxonomy): domain Eukaryota; kingdom Viridiplantae; phylum Streptophyta; class Magnoliopsida; order Poales; family Poaceae; genus Aegilops; species Aegilops bicornis. The sequence continues at coordinate 191,945,356 of CM038672.1, read as the reverse complement.
TATTAGTGCTAAACTTTCAGAACATGAAGAAGAAATATTATTGAAAATTCTAAAGAAGCACCGAGCTGCTATTTTGTATACTCTTGATCATCTTAAGGGCATTGGTCCCACTCTTTGTCAGCACAAGATTAATCTACTAAACCCGTTGTTGATCACCAACGACGTTTGAATCCTAAAATGAAAGAAGTGGTAAAAACTGAAATATTAAAGCTTCTTGAAGCAAGTATAATCTATCCCATAGCTGATAGTAGATGGGTAAGTCCCATTCATTGTGTCTCTAAGAAGGGAGGTATTACCGTTGTTCCTAATGATAAAAATGAACTTATTCCCCAAAGAATTGTCACTGGCTACAGAATGGTAACTGATTTTAGAAAATTAAATAAAGCAATTAGAAAATATCATTACCTTTTGCCTTTTATCGATTAAATGATAGAAATACTATCTAAGCACACACACTTTTGCTTCCTTAATGGATATTCTAGTTTTTCTCAAATACCTATTTCACAACCCGATCAACCACCTTTACTTGCCCTTTTGGAACTTATATTTATATCCCTATGCCTTTTGGTTTATGCAATGCACCTGCTACCTTTCAAAGATGTATGACTATTGTATTCTCTGATTTTTGTGAAAAAATTGTTGAGGTTTTCATGGATGATTTTTCTATTTATGGAACTTCTTTGGATGATTGCTTAAGCAACCTTGATCGAGTTTTGCAGAGATGTGAGTAAACTAATCTTGTCTTAAATTGGGAGAAGTGCCACTTATGGTTAATGAAGGTATTGTCTTGGGGCAAAAAAATCCGAGCGATGTATTGAGGTGGATAAAGCTAAAGTGGATGCAATTGAGAAAATGCCATGTCCTAAAGATATTAAGGTATCGTAGCTTCCTCGGTCATGCTGGTTTCTATAGGAGGTTTATTAAAGACTTCTCTAAAATTTCTAGTCCTCTTACAAATCTTTTACAAAGGGATGTTCCATTTCTTTTTTATGATGATTGTGTAGAAGCATTTTAAACACTTAAGAAATCCTTAACTTCTGCACCTATTGTCCAACCACCTGATTGGAACTTGCCTTTTGAAATATGTGTGATGCTAGTGATTATGTTGTTGGTGCTATTCTAGGACAAAGAGTTGATAAAAAATTAAATGTTATTCATTATGCTTGTAAAACTCTAGACAGTGCTCAACGGAATTATGCTACTACCGAAAAAGAATTTTTAGTAGATGTGTTTGCTCGTGATAAATTCGGATCTTATATTGTTGATTCTAATGTTACTATTCATACTGAGCATGCTGCTATAAAATACATTATGGAAAAGAAAGATGCTAAACCTAGACTCATTAGGTGGGTTATTTTGCTACAATAATTTGATTTACATATTACTGATAGAAAAGGATCTGAGAACCCCGTAGCTGATAACTTGTCTAGGTTAGAAAATATCCTTGATGACCCACTACCTATTGATGATAGTTTTCCTAATGAACAACTAGCTGCATTAAATGTTTCTCATAACACTCCTTGGTATGTTGACTATGCTAATTACATTGTTTCTAAATATATACCACCTAATTTCACATACCAACAAAAGAAAAAAATCTTTTATGATTTAAGACATTACTTTTGGGATGACCCACGCCTCTATAAAGAGTGGGTAGATGGTATTATTAGACATTGTGTACCTGAGCATGAACATGAACAAATCTTACATAAATGTCAGTCCGAAGCTTATGGAGGACATCATGCCGGAGATAGAACTGCTCATAAGGTATTGCAATCTGGTTTTTACTGGCCTGCTCTCTTCAAGGATTCCCGTAAGTATGTTTTATCTTGTGATGAATGCCAAAAAATTGGTAATACTGGTAAGTGTCAAGAAATGCCTATGAATTATTCACTTGTTTTTGAACCATTTGATGTTTGGGGTTTCGATTATATGGGACCTTTTCCTTCCTCTAACGGGTATACTCATATTTTGGTTGCTGTTGATTATGTTACTAAGTGGGCAGAAGCTATTCCAACCAGTAGTGCTGATCACAAGACCTCTATTAAAATGCTTAAAGAAGTTATTTTCCTAAGGTGTGCAGTCCCTAGATATTTAATGTCTGATGGTGGTTCACACTTTATTCATGGTGCTTTCTGTAAAATGCTTGCTAAGTATGATGTTAACCATAGAATTGCATCACCCTATCACCCTCAATCTAGTGGTAGAGTTGAGCTTAGCAATAGAGAAACAAAAATTATATTACAAAAAACTGTTAATAGGCCCCGAAAGAATTGGTCTTATAAATTAGATGATGCACTTTGGGCCTATAGAATAGCTTATTAAAATCCTATGGGTATGTCTCCTTATAAAATGGTTTATGGAAAAGCTTGTCATTTGCCTGTTGAGTTAGAACATAAAGCATATTGGGCAATGAAAGAAATCAACTATGATTTCAAACTTGTCAGTGAAAAAGGTTATTTAATATTAGCTCATTAGATGAATGGAGAACCAAGCTTATGAAAATGCCAAACTATGTAAAGAAAAAGGTAAAATATGGCATGATAAAAGAATCGAAAAGCGGGAATTTAAAGTTGAGGAATATGTTCGTTTGTACAACTGTCGTTTCTTATTCTTTGCAGGCAAAATTCTCTCCAAGTGGGAAGGACTATATATTATCGAAGAGGTTTACCGCTCTAGAGCTATGAAAATTAATAATGCCGAAGGTGCTAACCCGAAGGTCGTCAATGGGCAAAGGATTAAACACTATATCTCATGTACAGATGGTCTATTCTGCTAATATTAGCAGAATAACTATTCTGCACACCACTTCCGCACTGCACGCTCAACGCAAGTGCACTGCATCTTCTTGACGCCGGGCACTTCAGTGCTTTTATGGGAGAACTACTTCATTTTCTGGTGTTCCGTCCGTGTTTTCTGTGTGGAATCGGGTGTTGTGGGATGATTCAGTTTGTGTCTGCATGTCATTTTAGCTTTATTCTTTGTATTTTACAGGAAAATCTAGTAAAGTGCTTGCAAATCGAGGGATTTGGCGGACGAGCTTTTCTCTGTTTCATTCGTGTTCGCGTCAGATGCGTTTTTTTGTGGTCAGATGTTATTTTTTAGTAGGAATTCTTTGGTTGCGTTTGTTTTAATCTGTCCGTTCACTCTATAATTTCTTAATTTTTAGGAGTTAGTTTTCAATTCTTTGTTATTTTGATTGTTGCGGCGGGTGAGCTTCGTCCGCTCCTCTGTTCTTGTCGATTTTTTTGATTTTGCTCATCCATGCGTGTTTGAATATTGTAATTACTGTTGCTATAGGTTTGAATTCATTGTATTTCAGGTATAATTGTCATTTTTTGAATCACATTATTGAAATGAAAGCTGCTGCTGTTCGTCCCGTTGTCGTGTCTTCCGTTTAAATTTTTCGGTATTTTTCTATAGTTTAGTGGCTGTATAATTTTTAGGCGTGTTATGGAGTTGCGAGTGAAATTGGCACCCTTGTTAGTCTATCACATGTTTGTAATTTTACTGCTTTAATTTTATTTTTTGTAGTCGTGGCATACGTTGTAGTGCACTGCATTTTCTTTGGTAGTGTACTTCGTTGTAGCTGCATTACAGTGGTTATTGCTGCTTATGAGATTTCTCCTTTTCTTAAACTGCATTATGTGTTCTAGATGACTGCATAATATGCATTTCTGTACTGCATTAGCAGTGTTTGTTAATTTTAAATTCTGCTATTAGAGTGGGTGGTCCACTATACGCTTTTGTTAGCTGAATAGTTATTATAGGAAATTTTTTGAACTGCATACTATGGGAATTGTTCTTGAACATGATATGTTAACTGCAAAGTTTCGACCATTTTGCATTTCATTGTTAATGTTCAGAGGGCTGCTTTTTATTATTATTAGTACCACACTACGTGCTTGAGAGAACTGCATTACTGCCAACAACAACTTTGTCTAAAAAGGATGATAGAATGAGGCAGTTGAGGTTGCATACATTAAATATGCATCGTTCAAATTGTCTGATGGACATAATTTTAAAAGCATACAACATAACCAAAGCATTAGAAATATTGGTTGCTTCATATTAGACAACCTAGAGTGCAAATATTGTAAACTTGATGGAGTCTTCTTCTTTGTAGAAAAACACCATGGCCACTTCTCCGGTCTCAAAGCCATTCTGGGAGACAAAATCTTTCCAACCAGTAGTTATGTTGATGCAGTCTTCAGAGTCGATGTGGTAGTCAGCTTGCATGTCTCCATACCCATTCTTGTGTTCTGTCTCCAAAGTAAGCTTCCCTGAACTCGGAGCATGAAATTTTATTGTGGATGAACAATTGTTTTTGTTTTATACTTAGTATGGTCTGTTTATGTTTACTTAAATAGTTACATACATATGACTGCTATTTTCAAGTACTTGCAATGTATGAACAACCTTATATACGCAATTGACTCCTAGTTTTACTGGGATATATATTATACTGCAACATGCTTGCACTGCAAAGTCAGTAACAGTGTACTTCTCCAGCATGTTAAGACAACTGCAACACTTATCTACTGACCCTTTTTTTGTTCATGCGTTGGGATTCTGATCTAACTAGTGTTGATACATGGTGTGGTACTGAAGAAAGATAGGTGGAAGCATCTAGTCCTAATAGCTAACAAATCTGAAAAACAATACAAATTCTGTTTTGTATTTTTGTTGACATTACTGAACAAAATGATTGAACTATATATTCAGATGTGTATTTGCAGGCTAGATTATGTCCAAAATTGTGAGGGGAAAAACATACCCAACTTTCCTGGAGATCTGCTGTTGTGAGGCGATGAAGAAATGGCGCATGAAACACCCTGTTGGGTATCATCAGGCAGCCGAGCATGCTGCGCCACTCAGTGTTGGTGAGCTCTAGACCTTCTACGTAGACGCATGTGTCCTCTACCGGCGCCATCCTTGCCAAGCACCCGCACTTACAGTCCATGGCGGGTTCAGCGGAATTCCAGAGAAGAGCTGTGGATGGGATGAACCCTAGATCTACAATTTGAGGAAAATGAGGAACGGGGGGAGGATTTGTGTTAGTCTGTAACACGAATGGATAAGTTTTTATGCAACCTATTGAGCAATGGAAGTAATAAATGGTGTGGTTGGTGTTAGGTGGTGGATTGGGTCTGATTCAGCGAACACGAATGCATTTAAGAAGCAATAGGACTGCTTACTTGATAATAGCGAACTGCATTATCATATCACGACGAACCGCGAACGTGTTGTTGGGCCTGTGTTTGTGTATGGTATGTAGGATTTTTTTTAATTTTCAGTGGCCTCTCTTTTTTTTGGCGCTGTGTTCGGGTAGTGAAGACGCAATTGGGCCCAAGTCGGCCTGTGAGCACGGCTGGTTCCCGCTGCGCTGTGTGCGGTCTAATGTTTAGTCCCACCTCGCCCGCGGAAGGCGCGCCCGACATGTTTATAAGCGCTGGCGAGGCGGCTGTGTCGAACTCCTCCTGTTACTTATTTGGGCGCTTAAACACGGCGCTCGCAGCTGTATGCTCTCTGACCTGTGGGCCCATGTGTGGCCGGCCCCATGCACTGTGACTCAGAACGACTCACCTTCTATGCGCGCAGACCTATTACGAGGCCCATTTGGGGCAGCGAAGACTGGGTGGTCAATTTTTTTTCTTTTTATTTTTCTGTCTTAGGTGTTTTTTTCAATGTCGGGGCATGCACTGCATTGATCAGGGTTCTGTACTGCATGTGCACGCATTTCGTACTGCATGTACAGTTGCCATTTTTTGTTTCCGTTTTTTGCTATTATGTAATCTTTTTTTCTAATGTATGGGAGTGCACTGCTTAGTAAATCATACGCGTAATGCGTTGATTATGGTTCTGTACTACACGTTCATATATTTCTGTACTTCATTGATTATTTACATGTTTGCGTTTTTCTTTTTCTGGTTTTGCTCTTATGTATTCTTTTTTCAAATTTAGGTCCGTGCACTGCTTTGTTGGGTATGTTAAGACTTCATTCGACAGATTATGTACTGCATTCGTACACAACTTGCACTACACGCGTCCTGTTTGCACACTGCAACTCATTTGTCGTTTTCTGCACTACTCGAATCTAATGATACATTAGCAGACAACAGAAACAAATTATCACAGGTATTCAGACGACAATTTCATCACCAAAGAAACTAAGTTGAACAGAAAGCAAACTAACTTAATCAAAGTTCATCATTACAAAGCGATTCTGCATGGCAAGCAAACTAGGTTCAGCACACAAGCAAACTAACGATACATAAGCAAACAACATAAAGCAAATTTGATGATAATTCTAAAAGAACGGTGGCATTGTTGGCTCCTGGCCGGCACCATCTTCTTCTTCACCAGTTAGGCTCTCCTGATCCCCAGCTGCTCCTGGCGCGCTTCTAGGGGGGCTCCTCCTTCTCCAGCTTTGCACGGCGAAGGCCATCCTGGGTGAGGGTGATGCAGTTCCATATCTCGTACGCTGCGTAGGCGTCCTTTGTCGCGTACTCGATGTGCCTCCTGGACAGAGGCATGGTGGCTCAGCGCTGGTGCTCGTCGTCAGTAATCTTCTTCTTCATGTTGTTGTAGTAGTCGTTGATGAGCATGTCGGAGACGTCTCCGAGGGAGTCCAACGGCTTAGTTGCCTCGGGCACCCTCCACTCCTTCTGGATGTCGACGAAGTTGGCGACCTCCAGTTTGACACGCTCTAGCCTGGTTTTGTCACCGTCGATGGAGAAGCCTGCAAAGGTGTACCTGGGGTCGGCGAGGAAGTTGTCAAAGACGGTGCACCTTTCAGAGGCGCTCATTTGGAAGAGCAGCACCGGGTGATTCTTGCCGATGGATAGCTGGCAGAGGGCGGGTTTCTGCGTCGCTTCAGGGTCGTTGTCGTACTCGAGATCAACGTCGATGATCTTGTGGCGCTGGAGGCCGAGGAGGCCCTCGTACTGCGCGAGGGTGACCGCCATCTACTTCTTGTCGTTGGTGTGGATGACGTGCAACTTGGTATTGCCATGCGCCTCCACGGCCCTGTCGCCCTTGTACACGTCGGTGAACGTCATCGCCGGTAGCAGGGCTTGGTGCTTTTGCGTTGATATGGGGCGATTTGGTGGGAGCGCGATGGATACTTGTGTTGTTGTGGATGAGAAGGCCTTTGGCAGGGGTCTGAATTTAAGGGGAGGGCGCGGGGTCGGATGGCCTCGTCGGATGAACTGCACGATCACGCTGATGATGCGGTTGTGCAGATCGTGGGTTGGTTTTGCATCTGTGATCGTGAGCTTTGTGGCAATGGAAATGCTCCGATCGGGTGGTTGTATGTGAACGTGGGTTTTTTTAAGGTGGCTTTGTTTTATTTTTTATCAACAAATATTTTTTAACCACCACTTTTCTATGCGAACGGGCATTTTGTCATGTTTTATACATGTATACTGCATGACAACATTGAAGGAAATATGCCCTAGAGGCAATAATAAAGTTATTATTTATTTCCTTATATCATGATAAATGTTTATTATTCATGCTAGAATTGTATTAACCGGAAACATAATACATGTGTGAATACATAGACAAACAGTGTCACTAGTATGCCTCTACTTGACTAGCTCGTTAATCAAAGATGGTTATGTTTCCTAACCATAGACATGAGTTGTCATTTGATTAACGGGATCACATCATTAGGAGAATGATCTGATTGACATGACCCATTCCGTTAGCCTAGCACTTGATCGTTTAGTATGTTGCTATTGCTTTCTTCATGACTTATACATGTTCCTGTAACTATGAGATTATGCAACTCCACGTTTACGGAGGAACACTTTGGGTGCTACCAAACGTCACAACGTAACTGGGTGATTATAAAGGAATACTACAGGTGTCTCCAAAGGTACACGTTGGGTTGGCGTATTTCGAGATTAGCTTTTGTCACTCCGATTGTCGGAGAGGTATCTCTGGGCCCTCTCGGTAATGCACATCACTATAAGCCTTGCAAACAATGTAGCTAATGAGTTAGTTACGGAATGATGCATTACGTAACGAGTAAAGAGACTTGCCGGTAACGAGATTGAACTAGGTATTGGATACCGACGATCGAATCTCGGGCAAGTAACATACCGATGACAAAGGGAACAAACGTATGTTGTTATGCGGTTTGACCGATAAAGATCTTCGTATAATATGTAGGAGCCAATATGGGCATCCAGGTCCCGCTATTGGTTATTGACCGAGAATAGTTCTAGGTCATGTCTACATAGTTCTCGAACCCGTAGGGTCCGTGACGCTTAAGGTTTCGATGGCGATGCTTATATTATGAGTTTATGAGTTTTGATGTACCGAAGGAGTTCGGAGTCCCAGATGAGATCGGGGACATGACGAGGAGTCTCGAAATGTTCGAGACGTAAAGATCGATATATTGGACGACTATATTCGGAGTTCGGAAAGGTTCCGAGTGATTCGGTTATTTTTCGGAGTACCGGAGAGTTACGGGAATACGTATTGGACCTTATTGGGCCATACGGAAAGAAGGAAAAGGGCCTCAAGGGTGGCCGCACCTTCCCTTGGTCTGGTCCGAATTGGACTAGGGAAGGGGGCGCCTTCCTTCCTTCTCCTTTTCCTTCCCTTTCCTTCTCTCCTACTCCTACTACATGGAAGGTTTCCTAGTTGGACTAGGAAAGGGAATCCTACTCGGTGGGAGTAGGACTCCCCTAGGGCGCCATAGAGAGGGCGGCCCTCCCTCCTCCACTCCTTTATATACGGGGCAGGGGCACCCCATGGACACACAAGTTGATCTACGGATCGTTCCTTAGCCGTGTGTGGTGCCCCTCCACCATATTCCACTTCGGTCATATCGTCGCGGAGCTTAGGCGAAGCCTCGCGCCGATGAAGTCATATCGTCATGAGTTTAGGCGAAGCCCTCGCCGGTGAAGTCATATCATCGCGGAGCTTAGGCGAAGCCCTGCGTCGGTGGAGCATCATCATCGTCCTGCCGCCCGTCGTCTTGTGGAACTCATCCCCGACACTTTGCTGGATCGGAGTCCGGGATCGCCATCGAGCTGAGCGTGTGCAGAACTCGGAGGTGCCGTGCGTTCGGTACTTGGATCGGTCGGATCGTGAAGACGCACGACTACATCAACCGCGTTGTTATAACGCTTCCGCCACGGTCTCACGAGTGCGTGGACATACACTCTCCCTCTCGTTGCTATGCATCACCATGATCTTGCGTGTGCGTAGAATTTTTTTGAAATTACTACGTTCCCCAACAAGGCATCCGAGCCTGGTTTTATGCGTTGATGTCATATGCACGAGTAGAACACAAGTGAGTTGTGGGCGATACAAGTCATACTGCCTACCAGCATGTCATACTTTGGTTTTCAGCGGTATTGTGAGATGAAGCGGCCCGGACCGACATTACGCGTACGCTTACGCGAGACTGGTTTCACTGTTACGAGCACTCGTGCTTAAAGGTGGCTGGCGGGTGTCTGTCTCTCTCACTTTAGTTGAACCGAGTGTGGCTACGCCCGGTCCTTGAGAAGGTTAAACGGAGTCTATTTGACGAAGTATCGTTGTGGTCTTGATGCGTAGGTGAGATTGGTTCTTGCTTAAGCCCGTAGCAGCCACGTAAAATTTGCAACAACAAAGTAGAGGACGTCTAACTTGTTTTTGCAGGGCATGTTGTGATGTGATATGGTCAAGACGTGATGCTATATTTTATTGTATGAGATGATCATGTTTTGTAACCGAAGTTATCGGCAACTGGCTGGAGCCATATGGTTGTCGCTTTATTGTATGAAATGCAAACGCATACCGTAATTGCTTTACTTTATCTCTAAGAGGTAGCGATAGTCGTAGAAGCAATAGATGGCGTAAACGACAATGATGCTACGATGGAGATCAAGGTGTCGCGCCGGTGACGATGGTGATCACGACGGTGCTTCGGAGTTGGAGATCACAAGCACGAGATCATGATGGCCATATCATATCACTTATATTGATTGCATGTGATGTTTATCCTTTATGCATCTTATTTTGCTTTGATTGACGGTAGCATTATAAGATGATCTCTCACTAAAATTATCAAGAAGTGTTCTCCCCGAGTATGCACCGCTATGAAAGTTCTTCGTCCGAGACACCACGTGATGATCGGGTGTGATAGGCTCTACGTTCAAATACAACGGGTGCAAAACAGTTGCGCACGCAGAATACTCAGGTTAAACTTGACGAGCCTAGCATATAACAGATATGGCCTCGGAACACGGAGACCGAAAGGTCGAACGTGAATCATATAGTAGATATGATCAACATAGTGATGTTCACCATTGAAACTACTCCATCTCACGTGATGATCGGACATGGTTTAGTTGATATGGATCACGTAATCACTTAGAAGATTAGAGGGATGTCTATCTAAGTGGGAGTTCTTAAGTAATATGATTAATTGAACTTAAATTTATCATGAACTTAGTCCAGGTAGTATTTTGCAAATTATGTTGTAGATCAATAGCTCGCGTTGTTGCTTCCCTATGCTTTTATATGTTTGTTTTGATATGTTCCTAGAGAAAATTGTATTGAAAAATGTTAGTAGCAATGATGCGGATTGGATCCGTGATCTGAGGTTTATCCTCATTGCATGCCTGAAGAATTATGTCCTTAATGCACCGCTAGGTAGCGGACCTATTGCGAGGAAGCGGATGCAGGCGTTATGAACGTTTGGCTAGCTCAATATGAGCAGAATCTGACGTTATGAATGTTTGGCTGGCTCAGTATGATGACTACTTGATAGTTTAGTGCACCATGCTTAACGGCTTAGAATCGGGACTTCAAAGACATTTTGAACGTCATGGACCATATGAGATGTTCCAGGATTTGAAGTCAATATTTCAAGCAAATACCCGAGTTGAGAGATATGAAGTCTCCAACAAGTTCTATAGCTAAAAGATGGAGGAGAATCCCTCAACTAGTGAGCATGTGCTCAGATTGTCTGGGTACTTTAATCGCTTGAATCAAGTGGGAGTTAATCTTCCAGATAAGATAGTGATTGACAGAATTCTCTAGACACCATCACTAAGTTACTAGAACGTCGTGATGAACTACGATGTCTGCAAGGGATAACGAAAATGATTCCCGAGCTCTTCGTGATGTTGAAATCGACGAAGGTAGAAATCAAGAAAGAGCATCAAGTGTTGATGATTGACAAGACCACTAGTTTCAAGAGAAGGGCAAAGGAAAGAAAGGGAACTTCAAGTAGAAAGACAAGTAAGTTGTCACTCTGTGAAGAAGCCCAAAGCTGGACCAAAGCCTGAAACCGAGTGCTTATAATCGCAAAGGAAATGGTCACCGGAAGCGGAAATGCCACGAATATTTGGTGGATAAGAAGGATGGCAAAGTGAACAAAGGTATATTTGATATACAGATTATTGATGTGTATTTTACTAGTGTTCACAAAGAACCCCTCGGTATTTGATACTGGTATAGTTGCTAAGAGTAGTAACTTGAAACGGAGTTCTGAGAATGAGCAGAAACTAGTTGAAGGGGAAGTGACGATGAGTGTTGGAAGTAGTTCCAAGATTGATATGATCATCATCGCACACTCCCTATACTTTCGGGATTAGTGTGGAACCTAAATAAGTGTTATTTGGTGTTGAGCATAAATATGATTTGATCATGTTTATTGCAATACGGTTATTCATTTAAGTAAGAGAATAAATTGTTGTTCTGTTTACATGAATAAAACCTTATATGGTTACACACCCAATGAAAATGGTTCATTGGATCTCGATCATAGTGATACACATATTCATAATATTGAAACCAAAAGATGCAAAGTTAATAATGATAGTGCAACTTATTTGTGGCACTGCCGTTTAGGTCATATTGGTGTAAAGCGCTTGAAGAAAACTCCATCTTGATGGACTTTTGGAATCACTTGACTATGAATCATTTGATGCTTGCGAACCGTGCCTTTTGGGCAAGATGACTAAAACTCCGTTCTCCGGAACAATGGAACAAGCTACTGACTTATTGGAAATAATACATACCGATGTATGCGATTCAATGAGTATTGATGCTCGTGGCAAGTATCGTTATTTTCTGACCTTCACAAAATGATTTGAGCAGATATGGGTATATCTACTTGATGAAACATAATTCTGAAATAATTGAAAAGTTCAAAGAATTTCAGAGTGAAGTGGAAAATCATCGTAAACAAGAAAATAAAGTTTCTGCGATCTGATCGTGGAGATAAATATTTGAGTTACTGAGTTTGGTCTTCATTTGAAACAATGTGAAATAGTTTCAAGCAACTCACGCCATATGGAACACCACAACATAATGGTGTGTCCGAAAGTCGAATAACCGCACTTTATTGGATATGGTGCGATCTATGATGTCTCTTATCAGTTTACCACTATCGTTTTGGGGTTATGCATTAGAGACAGCTGCATTCACGTTTAATAGGGCACCATCTAAATCCCTTTGAGGCGACATTGCATTTAACTATGGTTTAACAGTAAACCTAAGCCGTCGTTTCTTAAAAGTTTGGAGTTGTGATGCTTATGTGAAAAAGTTTTCACCTGATAAGCTCAAACCCAAATCAGAGAAGTGCGTCTTCATAGAATACCCAAAGGTAACTATTGGGTACACCTTCTATCACAGATCCGAAGGCAAGTTTTTCGTTGCTAAGATGGATCCTTTCTAGAGAAGAAGTTTCTCTCGAAAAGAAGTGAGTGGGAGGAAAGTAGAACTTGATGAGGTAATTATACCTTCTCCCTTATTGGAAAGTAGTTCATCACAGAAATCAGTTCCAGTGATTCCTACACCAATTAGTGAGGAAGTTAATGATGATGATCATGAAACTTCAGATCAAGTTGCTACCAAACCTCGTAGGTCTTCCAGAGTAAGATCCGCACCAGAGTAGTACGGTAATCATGTCCTGGAAGTCATGTTACTAGACCATGATGAACCTACGAACTATGAGGAAGCGATGATGAGCCCAGATTCCGCGAAATGGCTTGAGGCCATAAAATCTGAGATATGATCCATGTATGAGAACAAAAGTATGGACTTTGATTGACTTGCTCGATGATCAGCAAGCCATGTTAAATAAATGGATCTTCAAGAGGAAGACGGACATTGATAGTAGTGTTACTATCTACAAAGCTCGACTTGTCGCAAAAAGGTTTTTGACAAGTTCAAGGTGTTAATTACAATGAGATTTTCTCAAGCATGGCGATGTTTAAGTCTGTCCGAATCATGTTAGCAATTGCCACAATTTATGAAATTTGGCAAATGGATGTAAAAACTGCATTCTGAATGGGTTTACGGAGGAAGAGTTGTATATGATGCAACCAGAAGGTTTTATCGATCCAAAGGGAGCTAACAAAGTGTGCAAGCTCCAGCGATCCATCTATGGACTGGTGCAAGCATCTCGGAGTTGGAATACACGCTTTGATAAGTTGATCAAAGCATATAGTTTATACAGACTTACAAAGTGAAGCCTGTATTTACTAGAAAGTGAGTGGGAGCACTACTGACATTTACGATAAGTATATGTGAATGACATATTGTAGATCGAAAATAATGTAGAATTATTCTGCAAAGCATAAAGGAGTATTTGAAAGGAGTTTTTCAAAGAAGGACCTCGGTGAAGCTGCGTACAAATTGAGCATCAAGATCTATTGAGATAGATGAAAAACGCTTGATAAAATTTTTTCAATAAGCACATACCTTGACAAGATTTTGAAGTAGTTCAAAATGGAACAGTCAAAGAAAGAGTTCTTGCCTGTGTTACAAGGTGTGAGATTGAGTAAGACTCAAGACGCGACCACGGCAGAAGATAGAAAGAGAATGAAAGTCATTCCCTATGCATCAGCTATAGGTTCTATAAAGTATGTCATACTGTGCAGGATCTATTGCATACCCTACCACTAAGCTTGGCAAGGAGTGCAATAGTGATCTAGGAGTAGATCAATGGACAGCAGTCAAAATTATCCTTAGTAGAATAAGGATGTGTTTCTCGATTATGGAAGTGAAAAGGTTCGTCAGAAGGGTTACGCCGATGCAAGTTTTAAACACTAATCTAGATGACTCGAGTCTCAATCTAGATACATATTGAAAGTGGGAGCAATTAGCTAGAGTAGCTCCGTGCGAGCATTGTAGACATAGAAATTTGCAAAATACATACGGATCTGAATGTGGCGGACCTGTTGACTAAACTTCTCTCACAAACAAAACATGATCACACCTTATTACTCTTTGGGTGTTAATCACATAGCGATGTGAGCTAGATTATTGACTCTAGTAAACCCTTTGGGTGTTGGTCACATGTCGATGTGAACTATGGGTGTTAACCACATATAGATGTGAACTATTGATGTTAAATCACATGGCGATGTGAACTAGATTATTGACTCTAGTGCAAGTGGGAGACTGAAGGAAATATGCCCTAGAGGCAATAATAAAGTTATTATTTATTTCCTTATATCATGATAAATGTTTATTATTCATGCTAGAATTGTATTAACCGGAAACATAATACATGTGTGAATATATAGACAAACAGCAGTGTCACTAGTATGCCTCTACTTGACTAGCTCGTTAATCAAAGATGGTTATGTTTCCTAACCATAGACATGAGTTGTCATTTGATTAACGGGATCACATCATTAGGAGAATGATCTGATTGACATGACCCATTCCGTTAGCCTAGCACTTGATCGTTTAGTATGTTGCTATTGCTTTCTTCATGACTTATACATGTTCCTGTAACTATGAGATTATGCAACTCCCGTTTACGGAGGAACACTTTGGTGCTACCAAACGTCACAACGTAATCGGGTGATTATAAAGGAGTACTACAGGTGTCTCCAAAGGTACATGTTGGGTTGGCGATTTCGAGATTAGGTTTTGTCACTCCGATTATGGGAGAGGTATCTCTGGGCCCTCTTGGTAATGCACATCACTATAAGCCTTGCAAGCAATGTAGCTAATGAGTTAGTTACCGAATGATGCATTACGTAACGAGTAAAGAGACTTGCCGGTAACGAGATTGAACTAGGTATTGGATACCGACGATCGAATCTCGGGCAAGTAACATACCGATGACAAAGGGAACAAACGTATGTTGTTATGCGGTTTGACCGATAAAGATCTTCGTATAATATGTAGGAGCCAATATGGGCATCCAGGTCCGCTATTGGTTATTGACCGAGAATAGTTCTAGGTCATGTCTACATAGTTCTCGAACCCGTAGGGTCCGCACGCTTAAGGTTTCGATGATGCTTATATTATGAGTTTATGAGTTTTGATGTACCGAATGAGTTCGGAGTCCCAGATGAGATCGGGGACATGACGAGGAGTCTCGAAATGGTCGAGACGTAAAGATCGATATATTGGACGACTATATTCGGAGTTCGGAAAGGTTCCGAGTGATTCGGTTATTTTTCGGAGTACCGGAGAGTTACGGGAATACGTATTGGACCTTATTGGGCCATACGGGAAAGAAGGAAAAGGGCCTCAAGGGTGGCCGCACCCCTTCCCTTTGTCTGGTCCGAATTGGACTAGGGAAGGGGGGCGCCCCCTTCCTTCCTTCTCCTTTTCCCTTCCCTTTCCTTCTCTCCTACTCCTACTACATGGAAGGTTTCCTAGTTGGACTAGGAAAGGGGGAATCCTACTACCGGTGGGAGTAGGACTCCCCTAGGGCGCGCCATAGAGAGGGCCGCCCTCCCTCCTCCACTCCTTTATATCACGGGGCAGGGGCACCCCATGGACACAAGTTGATCTACGGATCGTTCCTTAGCCGTGCGGTGCCCCTCCACCATATTCCACTTGGTCATATCGTCGCGGAGCTTAGGCGAAGCCTGCGCGGTGAAGTCATATCGTCATGAGCTTAGGCGAAGCCTGCGCCGGTGAAGTCATATCGTCGCGGAGCTTAGGCGAAGCCCCGCGTCGGTGGAGCATCATCATCGTCACCACGCCCGTCGTCTTGTGGAACTCATCCTCGACACTTTGCTGGATCGAGTCCGGGATCGTCATCGAGTTGAACGTGTGCGAGAACTCGGAGGTGCCGTGACGTTCGGTACTTGGATCGGTCGGATCGTGAAGACGCATTTAATACATCAACCGCTTTGTTATAACGCTTCGCTTACGGTCTCACGAGTGCGTGGACATACACTCTCCCCTCTCGTTGCTATGCATCACCATGATCTTGCGTGTGCGTAGGATTTTTTTTTGAAATTACTACGTTCCCCAACAAACATAACTGCATTGCTTACACTTCCGCATTGCATCGCGTACAAATCGGAACTGCAACTGTGTATACATGTGTGTACTTCATCGGTTTTTTGCGTGTCTTTGCTATATGCTTCGGCGATCTGCATTGCGCAACGGAATGTACTGCATACTTCTACCGCCACGTACTGCATCTTGTTTTTGCATGTACTTATTGCAGTCCCTGGTACGGGAGGGGTAGGGAAATGGGAGGGGTGCCCCCCCCCCCCACTTTTTTTTAACTTATTATTTTTTCTTAGTCGGTCTTGTTGGCCTGTGTTCGGGTAGTTCAGAGACGCATGTACGTGGTCAATTTTTGTCTGGCTGGGGCCGGCATCATTTGGGTGATCAAAATTTTTTTCTTTGTATGTTTTTCAATGTCGGGGAGTGCACTGCTTTTTTGTAAATCATCGGTGCACTACATTGATCACGGTTATGTACTAGATGTGAACTTCATTCCTTACTGCATGTACAGTTCTCATTTTTGTTCCCGTGTTTTTACTTTTTTGTAACCTTTTTTTTCAAATGTATGGGACTGCACTGCTTAGCAAATTACAATTGTACTGCATTGGTTATGATCCTGTACTGCACGTTCGTGTACTTTCGCATTGCGTTTACTTTTTCCGTGTTCGCGTTTTTCTTCGTCGTTGTGTTCTATGGTGTGTATATTTTCATCTACATAATGCGGAACTGGATTGCTATAGCGAACTGCATCCCGTAATTAAATGCACTGCATTTTTCTAGTACTGCGTACTACATTTGTTTTTTGCCTGTGCTTACTGCACTGTACGGGAGGTTTAGGGGGAGAGCGGAGAGGGGGGCACTTTTTGTTGTGTGGCACTTATTTGAAGGTAGACTTTTTTTCGGATGTGTTTTCTTAACATGCGTGTTCTTTTTTATTTTAACTTTTTTTACGAACTGTATGTATTTTATTTTTTGTTTTACCGTTTGAACTTCATGATTCTTCACAGAGAACTGCATCATGTGCGTTTTTTTTCTTTTTGTTTTTTAGTAATATGTGCGTTTTGATGTAGACTGGCTTATTTTGTCTGGGCCGTTTTTGGGCCGACCTGTTTTTTGTGACCCTTTTTGCGACATGCGGGCCTCCTACGTATCGCTTCCAGGCTATTCCACCGCTCCGTTGTCAGAGAGGGAGACCGAGAACAATCCCCTCTCCTCTCTTGCAGTTTCTCCCGAGGCATCTCTCCCTCGAGCAAAACCGCCGTCACACAGAAAGCAACCGCGCCGCCGGAGAACCGCCGCCCTCAAGAGGTCCTTATTCCTGCATTCCGCATCGATGTCCGCTCCGTGAGCCCTTGCCGCTGCGCTCCAGCATCCCTTTCCTGTCTATTCCCATCGCCACCCCCCTTCCCCCTTCCCTCCGCCGTCTCTGCACACTTTTTTGTGGTATGTTCCGCTTGGCCTCGGTGTTGATCGTCCTCTCGTGTTGTTTTTGTGATTCTTGTAGTTGCTGTCGCTCTTTTTGCTTGTGTAATTTTTCCGTAGGCAGTCGATTTTATCTCAGTTTGAAGTCGATAGTTGTGTGTAGCAATGTGGATCTAGCGTTTCGCGAGATTTTCGCCGATTTTGTTGCTTATGTCCGCTACTTCGCCCTTGTGCTTAGGAAACGCTATGTCTTCGCCGAAAGCGTGCCGAGAAGGAGTTCAGGGTATGTGGAGTTCTTATTTTTAGGCTTTGTTTATTTTGTTTGATGTTTATCTCGTTTCCTAATTCATCCTGCATATTTGTTTATGCTCTGTTAGTTGTCAGCGTTCGTTTGCATTATTTTGTCATGTGATGTTTTTGTAATTTCTTTTTTCTGGTTTTTTTAATCCAGTAGTTGATTGCAGTGCTCATAATTGTCCTGGTGGTAAGGATCATGGTGTCGAGGGAGGACATCAAGTGAATTCGCCGATTGAATCTTCTCCCATAAGTGTGGTCCCTTCTTCTGGTATGTGATTAATTTGTTTATTTTTGTGTATGCTTTGTTTTATCTAGTCGACATTTTTGTTGCGAACAACCGTGAATTTAGTATATGTAGCACTGCATTTATTTTTATATGTGAACTCCACTGTACGTATGTGTGAACTGCATTGTTATTTTATTCAAGTTTTTTGTACAATGCATTATTTTTTATTTTGAGTTTATGGTTGGAGCACTGCATTTATATGTCTAAGCATCTTGCATTTGTTCTTTTTGTGCAATTTTTAACGAGCATAGTCAAACTTTATTTTGACGTTGTGTCTGTTTTCCATGCTGGGGCGCCTGGGTTTGAGGAGGTTACTCAATTGATTGACCATTATTTTACAGATGGTAATTTTGGTGTGAGCTTTGATCAGAGACGTCCTGTCTTGTCTGAAACACAATCGCAGCCTGTTGATGGTACAGAGGAAGTTACATAGGATTGGATGGTCCCGGAACAGCTTCGTCAATATGAGTTGAAGCAAAGCAAGAAGAAGTTGATGTTTGAAATTGAGTCAAAAGAGTTTGCTGGGAAGAAGCAGAGGAGATCTGCAGATGGTGCCAAGGGTTGTAAATTTGGCAAGGCGAAGAAGAGGTTGAGTATCTTGTCTTTGAGGAAGGTGGTACACCTCGGCGGAGTCCACGTGTTGCTGGAATGAAGAAGAATCTTGGCGAGAGAACTGCTGAAGTTGGTGGAAGTGATGATCCTCAGCGCAAACGACCACATGTCACTGAAGGTCCCAATTCTGATGACGACGACTTTGTGCTTGCTGATTATGTGAAGGGTGTTCATCCTTCTAGACGCAAAGACTGTGGTTCATCTAAGAGTGTACCCAAGCGTGCCCGTGATGATGTCGACGAAGATGTTGGTGGTGACTCTCGCGAGGAGGTGGATGCTGGTCCAAAGGTTTGTTGAAGTGTACTGCATTTGTTTCCTTCATTTGTTATTCTTCGTATTTTCTATGTCTCTTTTTTATGCCTAGTCTTCTAATGTGGACTGCATTTCCCTTTACACAGAGGAAGAAGTCTAGTAAGAGCAATGCAACTGAAGATGATGGTGAGGGAGATGATTCTCGATTTAACAAGACCGTGCGTTTGTCGCTTCCCACTGTTTGCAAGGCTGCTTCTTTGTTGAAAGAGGCGCATTGCAGCCGTGTTAGGGATGCTGGATTTGGTGTTGTCTTTGATCTGATGAAAGAAAATGTGTCGCACATTCTTATGTGCTATCTGATGGGAGTGATTTACCCTGCCACCATGGTAATGGACTTTGGGAATGGCAGGGTTCTTCGAATCAATCGTGATGCAGTTCATCACATTTTTGATTTACCTATGGGACGTCACATTGCACCCATGCTTGCTTCTAGCGGTCATGATGAATTGTTGACTGCCCTCAAGGATGAGCTTAGCTTTGACCATTCAAAAAGTATAGGTGTCAAGGACTTGCTTGAGAAGTTGAAGGTGTTGGTGGAGGAAGATGATTATGTGAGTGTTGACCTTGCTGTGAAGGTGTTCTTCCTGACACTTTACCAGAATTTGCTGTGCCCGGGGCCTGCAGTTCGTTTGGGTAGAGTTGTTGCGATGGTAGGGAACGTGGATTATGCGGCTATGGCTCAGATGCACTTTTGTCAGCTTGTTGTTGATGAGTTTCAGGCAGCTGTAGTTAGGTGGCAAACAGAAGGCAGCAAGCAGAATTGTGCAGAGGGTTGTGCCATTGTCCCCCTGATTATGTGTCTTGACTGCTTGAAGCTTCGCAAATTTTTAGTCATGCACACGTTGACGCCACGCGCGTCATACCTAACGACCAAGGACCTGATGAAGATTTGCCAACCTCTGGTGACAGGTTGAGGACAGTTGCTGGTTTTTTCCCTGTTGGCCATGGCCCATGAGATGAAGATATTGTTCCTGCTCACAATTTTGATTGTGGTGTGATTGAAAGCCTGAAGATTGCAGTGACAAATGTTCGGTCTTCATATGCTCAATTGAGACATTCACAGGAAGAAAAATGCGGTCGGTATGAGAAGGATGATGGGCATATTTTGGACGAAATGACCTGTCAGGACGCTGGCGTTGGTGCTGACAATGTATGTTCTAGGTTTTTTGTGGCTTTGAACCTCTTTTTTTGTGTATTATGTTGACTGCTCCTCACTATTTTTTTGTTATAGGCTGGAGTGGAATGTTCTGGTGTCGATGGAACTAGAGACGATGAAGTTGGTCAGGTATAAATACTTCTGCCATGTCTGTTCTGCCATGTGTCCCTTTTTCTTTGAACTTGCATTTGTTTGCTTCCCATTTTTATTTGTTTTTTTATGTGTACTTCTCTGTTGTGAAGTGTGTACTACTTGTGCATAGTTGAAGTTTTTTCTTTTTTGGTCGGTACCATCTTATTTCTCGTTTTTGGTTTGTTCTATGCCCGTAGACTGGTGTTGCTGCTCGTGATGTGCACAAAGAGACCTATGATGGCTCTGGGAAGGATGAGGTCTTGGCTGATGCAGCGTCCCCTCTGGATGTTGTAGCTGATAAGGTATAGTTGTATTACTTGTTCTGTTAGTGGGTTGTAATCTAGCTTTTTGTTGTTTGTTACAAACTTGATGTACGCTGTTATGTTCATCCATATGCATTTTCATTTACGTATGATAGCTGCAATAGTTTTACATGTGTGAGCTTCATTGTTTGACAGAAGTGAACTGCAGTTCTTTTGGCATGCGCGATCCATACTGATTTACATACGTGAGCTTCAGTATTTAACATAACTGAACTGCAGCGTTTGTCAAAGTGAGCTGCAGTTCCTTTTTTATGTATATGTGGGTTGCAGTTGTAGTTGTGTTTGACACACGTGTGTTGGTGTTGTTTTGCATATGTGGACTGTAGTTGTTATGTGTATGTTGTCAGCATTCTTGTGACATAAGTGTGCTGTGTGTTGTTGTGTTAGTTATCCCCACGCTCATTTTTCTGTTACTATGTGTTTTTTAAACTTTCCACAGGTTGGAGAACAAAACATGGAAGTTCACGTTGATCTGAATCAGGGCAGTTGTGTTGTTGATGGCCGTGGCAGTGTTGATGCTTCTGTATCGGTTGCCGTTGACTGTGCAGATCCTTCTGTAGCTCAAGGATCCCATGATGCTGTTCCCACCAGTCGGCATGAAGATTCTGATGTTGGCATTGAAAAGCCACTGGAGAATGTTGCCCCTGCTAGTGTTGTTGCTTCCCTGTCCTATCCGGGTGTCCAATGATGTTCCGGAAGTAACGAGAGTGGAGCCTCATGTAGTTGAAGTATCTAAGGACGTTCTTGTTGACGGTATTTGTAAATCGAGAGAATGCTGATGTTGCTGCAGAAAGAAAGTCCGGTGAGGTTGTGGTGGATTAAATGCAACCTATGCAAGAAAATATTTTCTCGACTCACGAAGAACAATGACTGAAGACTCGAGCATCAAGGCAAGAGTTCTTTTAACAAAGGCAGTTTGAAGTTTTTCTCATTCATGTTGTTTAATTACTATGGTATCTGTATTAGATGTTTAATGATAAGTGAAACTTTGATCTTTTGTCTATAATTTTCAAAATAGGTAGCAGAATTCCCTTATCTTAATATTTAAACTTCATTGTTTGGATAAGTGAACTTCATCTTTTTTATTACAGATGACGAACTTCCTGTTCTGACACCGTCGAGCATTGATCCAGCTCTTCTGGAAAGATACAATGAGTTGTACGCTGCTGTTACGAGGGCTCGGAAGGACAAGAGGAAGAAGTATGGTTTTTTAGAAATTGTTTTGTTCATATGTATTATCTAATTTTTGTATTTACCCCTTTTTCTTTGTTGTTATTTTTTTAGTATCTTATGTTTCAGTTTTTCATGAAAAATTGAGGGACATGATTTCTTTTAAAACTGAGATGGGTGATATTAGCATTGGTGAAGTTGGTCAATCCTTTTGGGATAAAGGGATAAGCACTACAAGGCTTGTAGATCTTGGGGTTTCTTTGCTGGTAGATAAGTTTAAGGGATCTCCGACAATGGTTATCCCGTACCATATTTGTGTAAGAATGCAGAAATTTTTGTTTATTTTTTGATTTTCTTTTCTAATTTCGTGCGACGACCTGTTTTGCTTATTTGATTTTTGGTTTTGTTTCGGCAGACAAATATTTGGAATGGTGGTACTGTAGGCAGGAGTGTTAAAATGATGTTCTCCTCAAAAGCCGAGGAGCGTGTTGATAAAAAGGATATGGTGAGAGACGTTTTTACGTGTTGAAAACTATATTTTGTCTGTTTTGTTTTTAAAGCATTCTGTTTTTTCTTCTTATAATAATTTTATTTATTTTTTAATGCTTCCAACAGGTCCTTCTTGCAACTTTTGGTCACTTGAATCTGAGGGATGGTGTTGGTCATTATTGTGTAGTTGCGTTAAATGTGAAAGAAAGGCGGTTTGAATTTCTTGACTCGCTCAACAAACTTGGCAGCCCTGATGCGGTCAGGGTTTTTAGGAGGATGGTTAAAAATATCAAGCGTGCATGGAAAGAAGGGAGCTTGAGTTCTGATGAGCCGCTAAATCCTCCAACACTTGATGGATTTGTGTTGAAACATGTCATTGTCCCGTTGCAGCCAAATGGGTGCGTTCTTCTACAGCCCTTCTGTGTCATACTGTTCAAAAAAAAATCACTTCATTTTTGTGAAACTGATGTTTTTTATTGTTTTTATTACAGGCATGATTGTGGATTCTATATGTTTCAATTCTTGCAGACATGGGATGGTGTTCGAGTTGCTAAGTTTGGGGTGGAGCACATTGGCTACATCAGAAAGGCCATGCTCTATAGCTGGCTAACATCGAGGAAGTGTTGCCTTGATTTAACATCACTTCTAATTTTTGCAGATAAAGGTTGTTTTATTGAACTTCTTTATCCTCCCTTTATTTTATTTTTGTCTACTGCTTGGTTCAGCTTCTTTATGGTCAAGTGAGCTGCATTATTCTTTATATGTGGGCTGCATTGCTGTATACAAGTGTGGGCTGCATTGATGTAGAGAAGTGGGCTGCATTGTTCTTTATATGTGGGCTGCATTGCTGTATACAAGTGTGGGCTGCATTGATGTAGAGAAGTGGGCTGGATTGCTGTAGAGAAGTGGGCTGCATTGATGTATACAAGTGTGGGCTGCATTGATGTAGAGAAGTGGGTTGCATTGATGTATACAAGTGTGGGCTGCATTCTATTTTTCTGTATACATGTTTTTTCATTTTTGTGTTTTGTGCTGAGTGCTCCCATGTTTTTTCTGCATGTTTTTAGGTTTTGATGGAGGGCTTCATGAAGACTTGCGTCACTATTTGAGTCCCAGGGTTCTGATGTGGTTATGGATGATTTAATCTCTCCAGATAATTCTGGTTTGAACACAAATGTGGCGTCTGGACCTGATGGTGGAAGTGCCTCTCGACCTAGCTCTCAACATGATGTATATGATGTTGATGATGGTGATTTTGTTAAACCGTGTGCACGTCTCACTAGGACTAGGAGTGCAGCAATTAATCGTCCTCCTTTGGATGAGGTTGAAGTATTTTCAAACAAGAGGGCAGGTGAGAGGGCTTTTAAGTTGAGATGCTCTATAGAGAAATTGAAGCCTCCGAGGTTCAGATATATTGATGAGGCGATTAAAATAAAGGATCTTGTTCTCAGCAAAGATTTTGTAACCAAATACCGCGAGTAAGTTTTATGTGATGTGTGTGCCCTTTCATCCTTTTTGTGTGTTTTGATTTTAATTCTAAATTTATTGATCGCATCTGTGTATGTTTGCTGCAGGAACGCGTTCTTTATGGTGCATGGTCCTTTTGGTGATGTCGATACTTACAATATCGACTATATCTATGATACCTTTGGCAAAGGAGCTTTAATGGATTCGTATATCATGGATTTTGTCATCAAGTACTGGAAGCAAGACCCTGAATTGGGTTTAGCTTATCAGTCCGGTGAACGTTTGCTACTTTCACCTTTATTTATCACGGTAAACGTTTGCTGTCATTCTTTCCTATTGCACTGGCTTTTTCATGTCCATGCCTGCTTGCATTGTTTATTCTTTTTTTCATGTCCTTTTTTTTGTTCTTTTTTGTGTGCAGTACGTTCTTCAAATGGAAACCTCTGTGGCGAGAGATAATGACGGAAATCATGTGTTGCCAGTTGTGCATAGCTCGTTTGTTTTAGAAGATGCAGTTAACCAGTGCAAGTTTTTTGTGAGTGACGACGCAAACCTGTTGGATGCAAAACTGGTAAGTTCATTGTTTTTGTCATTTATTTTTCCTGGTTTGTTGCATTTCTTTTTATAGTTATTTTTGGAACAGTGGTCCTGGTGCTACGTGTCAGAAAGAACTTTTCATTTCATTTTTTTATGCGAACAGATTATGATGCCGCTATTCAAGGATGGTCATTATTCCTTATACACGATAAACCAGCATCGCCAGACCCTTGATATCCATGACAGTAGGAAGTACACTTTGGCCATCCCGATGTCACGACAAGGTGGCGCAGGGACTACCACGCAGATTGCAATCAAGTGGTATGTTATTTTTCTTGCCAAGCGTAAAGCTTTTTGTGTTTCTCCTACTGCATTTTCTTTTCATAAACTGCACATGCAAATTTTAGCACACATAGAACCACAATTGTTTATGTAGTGCACTGCAACATGTGCGCGACAGAACTGCATTTTTCTCACGTGCACTTAAAAGAGGGATTGTCTAGACGTTTGAGAACAACTTTTATTTTTTTTGGTTCGTTTGAATATCAACTTTGATCCGTGATGTGTGTTATTCTTACCTTGTGCTTCCTTTTTTTTGCCAGATGAGGAGGATGACTCAGCTGCTGAAGGCGATTTATGGTGAAAAATGTATAAATCGAAGAACCACCCTGACTGGGTTAAATAGGCAGAGAAGCCATCTTACCCGGTCGTGCCAGCGCAGGGAGAAAATGAGTGCGGACTCTATGTTACGAGGATGGCCTTGATTGTATGACGGCCAACGCCTAGTTCAGAAAATTTTGAAATCTGACGTAACACCTTCTCTGTTTTCATTTCACTTTTTTGTTCTTTATGACAACCTTTTTTTTAATCACTTGTCTGCATTTTTTTTCGTTTTTCTTTTTTCGGCCTGCTGTTGAAGATTGGAAGGCGGAGTACATGTTCTAGCTGCTGTTCAGTCCTTTGAACATGTTGTGTTATGAAGACATGCCGCTTGAGCTACGCGAACTGATTGTGGACCTCAGGCTCACTTCCTGTCCATGTCCTCGCAGAGCAGTCATGAGGCAAATATGATCATTTGGGGCACTGTTTTCTACTATGGGCAAAAGGTTGTGCGTGGACAATAACTAGGGTTCGATGTTGTGTTTGTGTGTGCTGACTAAGGTAGATAATGTATGAAAAAGACTTTTTTTTCTGTCGTTGTGTTTTTTCTGGTTCTTTTATGCAGCAGTATATGTGGACGAATTTGTATATGTATGTGTATTTTATATCAATAACTCATTAAATATATAAGTGTATAATTTTATTTTTTGTTGACGACCACGGTCTATGTGAACTGGCATTTGTCATGCTTACATGTATGGTATGTGTTTGATAAACTGCATCGCATTTGATGCTGAACTTCTTTGTCCGATAAAAAGCACTGCATTTTTTTGTCTTTCAAGTAAAGCGCTGCACGTATGTACATGCCGAAACTGCATTGCTTTATGATACCGCACTGCTTTTTTGCCAAAACAAAACGCACTGCTTTTTGCCTAAAGTTGCGTTTTGCAGTTGGTTTTTTTAGTGTGCCCCCCCGCCCCCAATTTTTTTAGTTGTCTATATATTTTGTATTGTTCTTGTACGCCTTTGCGTGCGTTAAGCCTTGAGCCGAGCGGGGGTGGGGAGGGGTCGTGACCTCCCATCCCCCGCGAGATGTAGCCCGAACGAGCCGGAGCAGGCCGCGCCGCCGCATGCGTAGGGGAGTCCGTCATACCAAGTCGCCCCCTGTCTATCTTAGGGGTGTGGCTCCGGGGTTTTGCGCGCGTCCACTTTTGATGGAAAAACAGAATGTCCGCACTGCGCCTGTCAGCAAAGCGCACTGCGTGCGTTAGCGCGAGGCCGAGCAGGGGGTGGGGAGGGGGGGGTCGTGACCCCCCTCCCCATCCCCCTGCGAGGCCGAGCCTGGAACGAGCCGGAGCAGGCGGCGACGCGGCTTGCCGCGGCGCCGCATGCGTAGGCGAGTCTTTCATACGCCGTCGCCCCTTGTCTATCTTAGGGGTGTGGCTCCGAGGTTTTCCGCGCGTCCCCTTTTGATGGAAAAACAGAATTTCCGCACTGCGTCTGTCAACCAAGCGTACTGCGTGCGTTAGCGCGAGGCGGCGAGGGGTGGGAGGGTCGGCCCCTCCCCATCCCCTACAAGGCCGAGCCTGAACGAAAGCCGGAGCAGCGGCGACGCTGCTTGCCAAGCGGCGCCAATGCGTAGGGCGAAGTCCATACCCTCGCCGCCTCGCCTATCTTAGGGGTGTGGCTCCGGGGTTGCGCGCATCCCCTTTTGATGGAAAAACAGAATGTCTGCACTGCGCATGTCAACCAAGCGCACTGCATGCGTTAGCGCGAGGCCGAGCAGGGGTTGGGGAGGAGGGTCGTGACACCCCTCCCCATCCTCCTGCGAGGCCGAGCCTGGAACGAGCCGGACTAGGCGGCGACGCGGCTTGCCACGGTGCCGCATGCGTAGGCGAGTCCGTCATACCCCGTCGCCCCTGTCTATCTTAGGGGTGTGGCTCCGGGTTCCAAGGCCCCTTTTGATAGAAAAACAGAATGTCCGCACCTCGCTTTGTCAACCAAGCGCCTTTGCATGCGTTAAGCGTGAGGCGGCAGGTGGTGGGGAGGGGGTCGTGACCCCCCTCATCCCCTGCGAGGCCGAGCCTGGAACGAGCCGGAGCAGGCGGCAACGCGGCATGCCACGGCGCCACATGCGTAGGCCAGTCCGTCATACCCCGTCGCCCCCTATCTATCTTAGGGGTGTGGCTCTGGGGTTACGCGCGTCCCCTTTTGATGGAAAAACAGAATGTCCGCATTACGCGTGTCAACCAAGCGCACTGCGTGCATTATCGCGAGCCGGCGAGGCGCGGAGGGGGTCGTGACCCCTCCCCATCCCCGCGAGGCCGAGCCTGAACGAGCCGAGGCGGCGGTGGCGGCTTGCCGCGGCGCCGCATGCGTAGGCGAGTCCGTCATACCCCGTCGCCCCCCTATCTATATTAGGGGTGTGTCTCCGGGGTTTTCCGCACGTCCCCTTTTGAGGGAAAAACAGAATGTCCGCACTGCGGCTCTCAACCAAGTGCACTGCGTGCGTTAGCGCGAGGCTGAGCAGGGGGTGGGGAGGGGGGTCGTGACCCCCCCTCCCTATCCCCCTGTGAGTCCGAGCCTAGAACGAGCCGGAAAGGCGGCGACGCTGCTTGCCAAGCGCCGCATGCGAGGCGTAGTCTCATACCCCGTCGCCTGTCTATCTTAGGGGTGTGGCTCACGGGATTTCTTGCGCCTCCCCTTTTGATGGAAAAACAGAATGTCCACTGCTTTGTCAACCAAAGCGCCTTTGCGTGCGTTAAGCGAGGCCAGCAGGAGGTGGGGAGGGGTTCGTGACCCCTCCCATCCCCAGCAGCGAAGTGAGGAGGGGGTCGTGACCCCCCTCCCCATCCCCCTGCGAGGCCGTGCCTGGAACGAGCCGGAGCAGGCGGCGACGCGGCTTGTCGCGGCGCCGCATGCCTAGGCGAGTCCGTCATACCCCGTCGCCCCCCTGTCTATCTTAGGGGTGTGGCTCTGGGGTTTTGCGCGCGTCCCCTTTTGATGAAAAAACAGAATGTCCGCACTGCGCCTGTCAACCAAGCGCACTGCATGCGTTAGCCCGAGGCCGAGGAGGGGGTGGGGAGGGGGTCGTTACCCCCCTCCCTGTCCCCCTGCGAGGCCGAGCCTGGAACGAGCCGGAGCAGGCGGCGACACGGTGTGCCGCGGCGCCGCATGCGTAGATGAGTCCGTCATACCCCGTCGCCCCCCTGTCTATCTTAGGGGTGTGGCTCCGGGGTTGTGCGCGTCCCCTTTTGATGAAAAAACAGAATGTCCGCATTGCGCCTGTCAGCCAAGTGCACTGCATGCGTTCGTGTGAGGCCGAGCAGGGGGTGGGGTGGGGGATCGTGACCCCCTCCCCATCCCCCTGCGAGGCCGAGCCTGGAACGAGCCGGAGCACGCGGCAACGTGGCTTGCCACGGCGCCGCATGCGTAGGCGAGTCCCTCATACCCCGTCGCCCCCTGTCTATCTTAGGGGTGTGGCTCCGGGGTTGCCCGCGTCCCCTTTTGATGGAAAAACAGAATGTCGCATCATCTGTCAACCAAAGCGCCTGCGTGCGTTAAGCGAGCCGAGGGGGGTGGGGAGGGTGCGTGACCCCCTCCCATCCTCTGCGAGGCCGAGCCTGAACGAAGCTTGACTAGGCGGCGACGCTGCTTGCCGCGTTGCGCACATGCGTAGGCAGTCCGTCATACCCCGCCGCCTGTCTATCTTAAGGGTGTGGCTCCGGGGTTCGCGTCCCCTTTGATGGAAAAAGCAGAATGTCCACCGCTGCGCTGTCAACCAAGCGCCTTGTGTGCGTTAAGGCGAGCGGCGAGGGGGTGGGGAGGGGGTCGTGACCCCCTCATCCCTTCGCGAGGCCAAGCCCGGAACGAAAGCCGGAAAGGCGGCGACGCGGCTTGCATGGCGCCAAGCATGCGTAGGGGCCAAGATAGCCATACCCCTGCCGCCCCTGGGCTCATCTTAGGGATGTGGCTCCGGGTTCCGTCGGCCCCTTTGATGGGAAAACAGAATTTCCGCACGTCGCATCAAGCAAAGCGCGCTGCGTGCGTTAGCTGAGGCGGCGAGGGTGGGGAGGGGGTCGTGACCCCCCTCCCCATCCCCCTGCGAGGCCGAGCCTGGAATGAGCTGGAGCAGGCGGCGACGTGCCTTGCCGCGGCGCCGCATGCGTAGGCGAGTCCGTCATACCTCATCGCCCCCCTGTCTATCTTAGGGGTATGGCTCCGGGGTTTTGCGCGCGTCCCCTTTTGATGGAAAAACAGAATGTCTGCACTACGCCTGTCAACCAAGTGCACTGCATGCTGAGCATGAGGCCGAGCAGGGGTGGGAAGGGGGGTCGTGACCCCCCTCCCATCCCCCTGCGAGGCCGTGCCTGGAACGAGCCGGAGCAGGCGGCGACGCGGCTTGCCGCGACGCCGCATGCGTAGGCGAGTCCGTTATACCCCGTCATCCCCCTGTCTATCTTAGGGGTGTGGCTCCGGGGTTTTGCGCGCATCCCCTTTTGATGGAAAAACAGAATGTCCGCACTGCACCTGTCAACCAAGCGCACTGCATGCGTTAGCGCGAGGCCGAGGAGGGGGTGGGGAGGGGGGTCGTGACCCCCCTCCCTATCCTCCTGCGAGGCCGAGCCTGGAACGAGCCGGAGAAGGCGGCGACGCGGTTTGCCGCGGCGCTGCATGCGTAGATGAGTCCGTCATACCCCGTCGCCCCTGTCTATCTTAGGGGTGTGGCTCCGGGGTTGCGCGCGTCCCCTTTTGATGAAAAACAGAATTTCTGCACTGTGCATGTCAATCAAGCGCACTGCATGCGTTAGCGTGAGGCCGAGCAGGGGGTGGGGTGGGGGGATCGTGACCCGCCTCCCCATCCCCCTGCGAGTACGAGCCTGGAACGAGCCAGAGCAGGCGGCAACGTGGCTTGCCGCGGCGCCGCATGCGTAGGCGAGTCCGTCATACCCCGTCGCCCCCTGTCTATCTTAGGGGTGTGGCTCCGGGGTTTGCGCGCGTCCCCTTTTGATGGAAAAACAGAATGTCCGCACTGCGCCTGTCAACCAAGCGCACTGCGTGCGTTAGCGCGAGGCCGAGCAGGGGGTGGGGAGGGGGGGTCGTGACCCCCCCATCCTCCTGCGAGGCCGAGCCTGGAACGAGCCTGACTAGGCGGCGACGCGGCTTGCCGCGGTGCCGCATGCGTAGGCGAGTCCGTCATACCCCGTCGCCCCTGTCTATCTTAGGGGTGTGGCTCCGGGGTTCCGCGCGTCCCCTTTTGATAGAAAAACAGAATGTCCGTGACTGCCAACCACAACCAAAGCGCATCGTGACAAGCGTTAGCGAGGTCGAAAGTGGGGGTGGGAGGGTGCGCCGTGACCCCCCATCATCCCCCTGCGAGGCCGAGCTTGGAACGAGCCGGAGCAGGCGGTTACGTGGCTTGCAGCGGCGCCGCATGCGTAGGCGAGTCCGTCATACCCCGTCGCCCCCTGTCTATCTTAGGGGTGTGGCTCCGGGGTTGCGCGCGTCCCCTTTTGATGGAAAAACAGAATTTCCGCACTGCGCCTGTCAACCAAGCGCACTGCATGCGTTAGAGCGAGGCCAAGCAGGGGGTGGGGAGGGGGTTCGTGACCCCCTCCCCATCCCCCTGCAAGGCCGAGCCTGGAATGAGCCGGAGCAGGCGGCGACGTGGCTTGTCGTGGCGCCGCATGCGTAGGCGAGTCCGTCATACCTCATCGCCCCCCTGTCTATCTTAGGGGTGTGGCTCCAGGGTTTTGCACGCGTCCCCTTTTGATGGAAAAACAAAATGTCCGCACTGCGCCTGTCAACCAAGCGCCTTTGCATCGTTAAGCGGCTCCGCCTCGCGAGGTGGGGAGGGGTCACGACCCCCTCCCCACCCTGCGAACTGAGCCTGAAACAGCCGAACAAGCGGCGCCACGGCTTGCCGCGGCGCGCCGCATGCGTGGCGAGTCCGGCATACCCGTCGCCTCTGTCTATCTTAGAGGTGTGTCTCCGGGGTTTTGCGCGTCCTTTGATGGAAAAACAGAATGTCCGCACTGCGCCTGTCAACCAAGTGCATTGTGTGCGTTAGTGCGAGGCCGAGCAGGAATGGAGAGGGGGGTCGTGACCCCACCCCCTCCCCATCCACTGTGAGGCCGACCCTGGAACAAGCCGGAGCAGGCGGCGACGCGGCTTGCTGCGGCGCCGCATGCGTAGGCGAGTCCGTAATACCTCGTCGCCCCCCTGTCTATGTTAGGGGTGTGGCTCCGGGGGTTTCTTGCGTCCCCTTTGATGAAAAAGAAGAATGTCCGTGACTGCGCTGTCAACCAAGTGCACGGCGTCTTTGAGCACGAGGCCGGCGAGGTGGGGAGGGGGTCGTGACCCCCTCCCCATCGCCCTGAGGCCGTGCTCGAACGAGCTGTAGGCAGGCGGCGGCTTGCCGCGGTGCCGCATGCGTAGGCGAGTCCGTCATACCCCGTCGCCCCTGTCTATCTTAGGGGTGTGGCTCCGGGGTTCCGCGCGTCCCCTTTTGATAGAAAAACAGAATGTCCGCACTACGCCTGTCAACCAAGCGCACTGCATGCGTTAGCGCGAGCAGGTGGGGAGGGGGTCGTGACCCCCTCCCCATCCTCGCGAGGCCGAGCCCGAATGAGCCGGAGCAGGCGGCGTGGCTTGTCGTGGCGCCCGCATGCGTGGCGTAGTCCGTCATACCCCATCGCCCCCTGTCTATCTTAGGGGTGTGGCTCCGTGGTTTGCGCGCGTCCCCTTTTGATGGAAAAACAGAATGTCCGCCTTTGCGCTTTATCAACCAAAGCGCCTTTGCATGCGTTAAGCGGCTCCGCCTCAGGTGGGGAGGGTCACGACCCTCCCCACCCCCTGCGAGGCTGAGCCTGGAACGAGCCGGAGCAAGCGGCGCACGGCTTGCCGCGGCGCCGCATGCGTAGGCGAGTCCGACATACCCCGTCGCCTCCTGTCTATCTTAGAGGTGTGTCTCCGGGGTTTTGCGCGCGTCCCCTTTTGATGGAAAAACAGAATGTCCGCAGTGCGTCTGTCAACCATGTGCATTGCGTGTGTTAGCGCGAGGCCGAGCAGGGGGTGGGGAGGGGGGTCGTGACCCCCCTCCCCATCCCCCTGCGAGGCCGAGCCTGGAACGAGCCAGAGCAGGCGGCGACGCGGCTTGCCGCGGCGCCGCATGCGTAGGCGAGTCCGTCATACCCCGTCGCCCCCCTGTCTATCTTAGGGGTGTGGCTCCGGGGTTTTGCGCGCGTCCCCTTTTGATGAAAAAAGAAGAATGTCCGCACTGCGCCTGTCAAACAAGTGCACGGCGTGCTGAGCACGAGGCCGAGCAGGGGGTGGGGAGCGGGGGTCGTGACCCCCCTCCCCATCCCCACGAGGCCGATGCTCGAACGAGCGTAGCGGTGGCGGCGCTGCTTGCCTTGGCGCCGCATGCATAAGCGAAGTCCGTCATACCCGTCGCCCCTGTCTATCTTAGGGGTGTGTCTGCAGGGGTTTCTTGGCGTCCTTTTGACGGAAAAACAGAATGTCCGCATTGCGCCTGTCAACCAAGCGCACTTCGTGCGTTAGCGCGAGGCCGAGCAGGGGGGGGGGAGGGGGTCGTGACCCCCCCCCCCTCCCCTTGAGGCCCAGGCCTGAACGAGCGGAGGCAGCGGCAGCTTGCAGCGGCGCCCGCATGCGTAGAAATCCGTCATACCCGTCGCCCCCTGTCTATCTTAGGGGTGTGGCTCCGGGGGTTTGCACGTCCTTTTGATGGAAACAGAATCTCCGCTCTGCGCTGTCAACCAAGTGCCGCGGCGTGCTGAGCACGAGCCCGGCAGGGGGGGTGGGAGAGGGGGTCGAGACCGCCCTCCCCATCCCGCGAGGCCGATACTGAAACGAGCCGAGCAAGCGGCGACGCTGCTGCCGCGGCGCCGCATGCTTGTAGGGCGAAGTCGGCATACCCCGTCGCCTCCTGTCTATCTTAGAGGTGTGTCTCCGGGGTTTTGCGCGCGTCCCCTTTTGATGGACAAACAGAATGTCCGCAGTGCGTCTGTCAACCATGTGCATTGCGTGTGTTAGCGAGGCCGGCAGGTGGGGAGGGGGTCGTGACCCGCTCCCCATCCTCCCGCGAGCAGCTGAACGAGCTGGCCAGAGCGGCGGCGGCAGCGGCTTGCTGGCGCGCCGCATGCGTAGGCGCGTCCGTCATACCCCGTCGCCCCCCTGTCTATCTTAGGTGTGTTGTACCGGGGTTTTG
Organism: Aegilops bicornis; assembly: GCA_021605145.1. Lineage (NCBI taxonomy): Eukaryota > Viridiplantae > Streptophyta > Magnoliopsida > Poales > Poaceae > Aegilops > Aegilops bicornis. The sequence continues at coordinate 191,912,102 of CM038672.1, read as the reverse complement.
CGCGCGTCCCCTTTTGATGAAAAAAGAAGAATGTCCGCACTGCGCCTGTCAACCAAGTGCACGGCGTGCTGAGCACGACCCGGCAGGGGGTGGGAGGCGGGGTCGTGACCCCCTCCCCATCCCTCGCGAGGCCGCGGCTTCGAACGAGCTGAGTAGCGGCGACGCGGCTTGCCGCGGCACCGCATGCATAGGCGAGTCCGTCATACCCCGTCGCCCCCTGTCTATCTTAGGGGTGTGTCTCTGGGGTTTTGCGCGCGTCCCCTTTTGATGGAAAAACAGAATGTCCGCACTACGCCTGTCAACCAAGTGCATTGCGTGCGTTAGCGCGAGGCCGAGCAGGGGGTGGGGAGGGGGGTCGACCCCCCGCCCCATCCCCCTGCGAGGCCGAGCCTGGAACGATCCGGAGCAGGCGGCGACGCGGCTTGCCGCGGCGCCGCATGCGTAGGCAAGTCCGTCATACCCCGTCGCCCCCCTGTCTATCTTAGCGGTGTGGCTCCGGGGTTCTGCATGCGTCCCCTTTGGATGGAAAAACAGAATCTCCGCTCTGCGCCTGTCAACCAAGTGCACGGCGTGCTGAGCACGAGGCCGAGCAGGGGGTGGGGAGAGGGGGTCGTGACCGCCCTCCCCATCCCCCTGCGAGGCCGTGCCTGGAACGAGCCGGAGCAGGCGGCGACGCGGCTTCCCGCGGCGCCGCATGCGTAGGCGAGTCCGTCATACCCCGTCGCCCCCCTGTCTATCTTAGGGGTGTGGCTCCGGGGTTTTGCGCGCGTCCCCTTTTGATGGAAAAACAGAATATCCGCACTGCGCTTGTCAACCAAGCGCACGGCATGCTATAGCGCGAGGCCGAGGAGGGGTGGGGAGGGGGGTCATGACCCCCCCCCTCCCTAACCCCCTGCGAGGCCGAGCCTGGAACGAGCCGGAGCAGGCGGCGACGCGGTTTGCCGCGGCGCCGCATGCGTAGATGAGTCCGTCATACCCCGTCGCCCCGTTGTCTATCTTAGGGTGTGGCTCCGCGGTTGCGCGCGTCCCCTTTTGATGAAAAAACAGAATGTCCGCACTGCGCCTGTCAATCAAGCGCACTGCATGCGTTAGCGTGAGGCCGAGCAGGGGGTGGGGTGGGGGGATCGTGACCCGCCTCCCCATCCCCCTGCGAGTACGAAGCTGAACGAGCGGCGAGCAGCGGTAACGTGGCTTGCCGCGCGCCCGCATCTTGCGAGGGCGAAGTCCGCGATACCCCGTCGCCGCCTCGCTCTATCTTAGGGGTGTGGCTCCGGGGTTGCGCGCGTCCCCTTTTGATGGAAAAACAGAATGTCCGCATTGCGCCTGTCAACCAAGAGCACCGCGTGCGTTAAGCGAGGCGGCGGGGTGGGAGGGGTCGTGACCCCCCTCCCCATCCCCCGGCGAGGCCGAGCCTGGAACGAGCCGGAGCAGGCCGCGACGTGGCTTGCCGCGGCGCTGTGTGCGAAGGCGAGTCCATCATACCCCGTCGCCCCCTGTCTATCTTACGGGTGTGGCTCCGGGGTTTTGCGCGCGTCCCCTTCTGATGGAAAAATAGAATGTCCGCACTGCGCCTGTCAACCAAGCGCACTGCATGCGTTAGCGCGAGGCCGAGCCTGGAACAAGCCGGAGCAGGTGGCGACGCGGCTTGCCGCAGCGCCGCATGCGTTGGCGAGTCCGTCATAGCCCGTCACCCCCTGTCTATCTTAGGGGTGTGGCTCCGGGGTGTGCGCGCGTCCCCTTTTGATGGAAATACAGAATGTCCGCACTGCGCCTGTCAACCAAGCGCACTACATGCGTTAGCGTGAGGCCGAGCAGGGGGTGGGGAGTGGGGTCGTGACCCCCCTCCCCATCCCCCTGCGAGGCCGAGCATGGAACGAGCCGGAGCAGGCAGCAACGCGGCTTGCCACGGTGCCGCATGTGTAGGCGAGTCCATCATACCCTGTCGCCCCCTGTCTATCTTAGGGGTGTGGCTCCGGGGTTTTGCGCGCGTCCTCTTTTGATGGAAAAACAGAATGTCCGCCTTTGTGCTGTCAACCATGCGCCTTTGCATGCGTTAAGCCTTGGCGTGAGCGAGAAGCTGACGGCGGCAGCGGCTTGCCGCCGTACCGCATGCATAGGCAAGTCTGTCATACCCCGTCTTCCCCCTGTCTATCTTAGGGGTGTGGCTCCAGGGTTTTGCGCGCGTCCCCTTTTGACGGAAAAACAGAATGTCCGCACTGCGCCTGTCAACCGATGCCACTGCGTGCGTTAGCGCGAGGCGGCGAGGGTGGGGAGGGGTCGTGACTCCTCCCCATCCCCTGCGAGGCCGAGCTGAAACGAAGCGGAGGCGGTGACGCGGCTTGCCCAGCGGCGCCCAGGCGTCTTGGGCAGTCCGTCTCTACCGTCCCCCTGTCTATCTTAGGGTTGTGGCTCCGGGGTTGCGCATGTCCCCTTTTGATGGAAAAACAGAATGTCCGCACTGCGCCTGTCAACCAAGTGCACTGCCTGCGTTAGCGCTAGGCCGAGCAGGGGGTGGCGAGGGGCGGTCGTGATCCCCTCCCCATCCCCCTGCGAGGCCGAGCCTGGAACGAGTCGGAGCAGGTGGCGACGCGGCTTGCCGCAGCGCCGCATGCGTTGGCGAGTCTGTCATACCCCGTCGCCCCCTGTCTATCTTAGGGGTGTGGCTCCGGGGTTGCGTGTGTCCCCTTTTGATGGAAAAACAGAATATACGTGACTGCGCTGTCAACCAAGCGCCTTTGCATGCGTTAGCGGCGAGCCGAGCACAGAACAAGCCGGGCAGGTGGCGGCGGCTTGCCCGCTGCGCCCGCATGCGTTAGCGAAATCCGTCATAACCCGTCACCCCTGTCTATCTTAGGGGTGTGGCTCCGGGGTGTCTTAGCGTCCTTTGATGGAAATACAGAATGTCCGCACTGCGCCTGTCAACCAAGCGCACTACATGCGTTAGCGTGAGGCCGAGCAGGGGGTGGGGAGTGGGGTCATGACCCCCCTCCCCATCCCCCTGCGAGGCCGAGCATGGAACGGTCCGGAGCAGGCAGCGACACGGCTTGCCAATGTGCCGCATGCGTAGGCGAGTCCGTCAGACCCTGTCGCCCCCTGTCTATCTTAGGGGTGTGGCTCCGGGGTTTTGCGCGCGTCCTCTTTTGATGGAAAAACAGAATGTCCGCACTGTGCCTGTCAACCATGCGCACTGCATGCGTTAGCGCGAGGCAGAACGAGCCGGAGCAGGCGGCGACGCGGCTTGCCGCCGTACCGCATGCATAGGCGAGTCCATCATACCCCGTCTTCCCTCTGTCTATCTTAGAGGTGTGGCTCCAGGGTTTTGCGCGCGTCCCCTTTTGACGGAAAAACAGAATGTCCGCCGCTGCTTTGTCAACCGATGCCCGCTGCGTGCGTTAAGCGCGAGGCCCGGCGGGGGTCGGGAGGGGTCGTGACTCCCCCTCCCCATCCCCCTGCGAGGCCGAGCCTGGAACGAGCCGGAGCAGGCGGTGACGCGGCTTGCCGCGGCGCCGCGTGCGCAGGCGAGTCCGTCATACCCCGTCCCCCTGTCTATCTTAGGGTTGTGGCTCCGGGGTTGCGCATGTCCCCTTTTGATGGAAAAACAGAATGTCCGCACTGCGCCTGTCAACCAAGTGCACTGCATGCGTTAGCGCTAGGCCGAGCAGGGGGTGGCGAGGGGGGGTCGTGATCCCCTCCCCATCCCCCTGCGAGGCCGAGCCTGGAACGAGTCAGAGCAGGTGGCGACGCGGCTTGCCGCAGCGCTGCATGCGTTGGCGAGTTCGTCATACCCCGTCGCCCCCCTGTCTATCTTAGGGGTGTGGCTCCGGGGTTGCGCCTGTCCCCTTTTGATGGAAAAACAGAATGTACGCCTTTGCGCTGTCAACCAAAGCGCCTTTGCGTGCGTTAAGCGCGAGCCGGCGGGGGGTGGGAGCGGGTCGTGACCCCCTCCCCATCCCTCGCAAGGCCGAGCTTACAAACGAACGGAGCAGGTTGCGACGCGGCTTGCCGCGGCGCCGCATGTGTAGGCGAGTCCGTCATACCCCGTCGCCCCCTGTCTATCTTAGGGGTGTGGCTCTTGGGTTGTGCGCGTCCCCTTTTGATGGAAAAACAGAATGTCCGGGGATTGTTTGTAGCTGGGTGATCAATTTTTTCCCTTATTTGAAGCATTTTTTCTTTTTTTGGATGATATATTTTCGTTGTAGTACAAATGATGTCATTTGTACTGCTTGTACCAACATTGAGTACTGCCCTTCGTGTAGCAAGTGTGTGTGTTGGGCACCACACGAAAGTTGCTGCGGCCCGTGTCGTTCTACATTTATGCATGTACTGCACTTCATGTATACACTTGGTGAACTGCCTTATGTTTGTTTTGTGAACTGTATTCACGTTTGTTTAGAATGGTATCTGGATTATATTTTTTAGAAATATTAATATTAATTTTTCTTTTTATATAATTACTATTTTGTGGACTGAATGTTGAGACATGTGTACTCCTTTTTTTTACGATTGTGAACTGCATTAATCTTTTATTTTTTATGTATGAGTTTGTAGTCAGATTACCTTTTTTTTGTCTAATGTTGGTTTTGAATATGTTTTGTATGTGAATAGTGTGTTTTGGTATCACACATTAAATTTTTCGAAGTTGTGTAGATACTTGTTTTAATGCAAACTGATTTCTGCGAAAGCAATTGATCACAAGCAAACTGACATTGTTTTTACAAAAGAAATGTTCGATATGAAGCAACAGACATCATCAAAATCTTGCGTACATGAAACAAAGAAAAACACAACGCCTAAAGTAAAGTGAAATTAAACACAACCCTGATTTTTTCTAGTTGTTGTATTGGATTACAGCCTTGTTCTTGTTCTTCTTTGCTTCTTTGTCTCTTTTTGCCCGGTCCAGTCCCATTATGACATCATAGATTATTCTCCATGACTCATATGTTGTGAATGCATCTATTGCTGCATACTTGATAAGCTTTTGTGGCAGCGGGCAAAATCCCCACAGAGTATGGTCCTCCTTGCGGTTAATTTTTTTTCTCATGTCATGATAGTGAATGTCTATCATCCTGCCAGCAACATCATCCAAAGAGTCAAACTTCTTTTTATTGTATGGGTCTCTCCATTCCACCTGAATATCAATGTAGTTGTCGGAGTTGATCTCCAAACCAGATACCTTTCGCTTGCTTTTGTCTCGTTCAATAGCGAATCTGGCGAAGGTGTACTCATCATTCCTCAGGAATTTGTCTAGTTCCATTGGCCTGCAATATATTTGTATAGAGTGAATATAGTTTATTTCTTTAGAACTACCAATGTTTTTTGTGTTTTTCTGAAACTGAACTGCAATATGAATATCACGAATACATTGCATTGAGCAGTTGCTAATACTTTGTTCAACATAACTAGTAAATCTGATAATAGATTGCATAAAAAATGCATGTTTTGTGTATGCTTGTATTCTTGAACCTAATTTCATAAATGTTTTGTATGGTAATGTTGCAGTGAAGAAAATATAACTAAACTACGTGTATTGCTAGATAATATAATTCAAGAATTGAACACATGAGTGACATACATGGAGCCAGATCAAAACTGTCAATAAATTCATATGCCATGCTTTTCAAAAATGAGAACAAAAGTTTAAAAATTATGGAAATTGCAGTGAAGAAAATTAAAAATCAATATTGACAAGCAATAGTTATTCTTACCTGTCTTTAGCTACAGATATGTGGTAGACAAGGCATTCTTTTTCTACGCATAGCTGTAGCACCGCTGCCTACTGTGGCTTCTCGTAGTGTGTGTACTCGACATCAACGCCGACTAGTTTGAAGGGCATTCCGCCAAGCTTCCTCCTGAACGTGGACATCATCTTTTCCACGTCTTTGCCCTTGCTTGTGCAAAGGACGTGGAGCTTGTGATTACCGTGGAGGTGGAAGTCGTGGAGCTCCCTGGTGTACCTGCGGCGCTGCTTGTACAGAGGTGCATCCGCCATGATTCTCCTCTTCTCTCTGGTGTTTGTTCTAGAGAGAGGGGTTAGTGAAAGGAAGAGAGGAGAAGAAGATGCAATGTGGTTTTTGGGGGGACGAAGCAGTTGCGTTTTCTCCTCTGCTCTCCTTGACAGGACGTGGGAGAGGTGGAGCGGGGCGGTAGCGTGGTGGGGCTCTGTTTTAAGTTACGTGGCAACTGCAGATAGGTTCTGCTATGAGGAGGCTATGTTAGTGCGTTGGAAATCCGGAATGTCGTCGCCTCTTTTTTCGTGATTAGATCAATGTATTTGACGCAACTGTCAGAAAATGTGATGATTGTGTTTTCGGTGAACTGTCCAAGTTAGTGCACTTCTTTTCTATCAGAACAGAACTGCTCAGATCCACGTAGTGTACTACAGTAGGATTCACACAGATGTACTTTTTTTCTTCTCTTGATGGGGTTCTTTCTTTTCTTTTCTTGATTTTTGTGGTAATACAGCTTTTGTGTGGATGGAGGGTAGTGTGGGTAGGGGTGTCGGGGTGCTTTGGTTAAGTAACAGGGCTGCATTCTTCATTTCAGCCATACTGCATTGCAGAGTGAAGATAACTGCAATTCAGAAAAAAAATACTTCGTGCTTCCACGTTGAGTACTGCATTGTTGTACGTCGCGGACTGCATTTGTACGTTCACATCGGGCTTCCTGCGTTTTATTTATTAAGAGTTTCTTACAGTGCCGACGCACATTTTCTTTTTGTTATTCATTTAAAAAATGTTTCTCATTTTTCTTTTTGATGTTTTATTTTGAACTTATTGTTTTTTTCTTAGTGGGCCTTGTTGGCCCTGTGTTCGGGTAGTGGAGACGCAATTGGGCCCAAGTCGGCCTGTGAGCAAGGCTGGTTCCCGGTGCACTGTGTGCGGTCTAGTGCTTAGTCCCACCTTGCCCGTGGAAGGCGCGCCCGACATGTTTATAAGCGCTGGCGAGGCACACCGGTCGAACTCCTCTGTATACTTATTTGGGCGCCTATACACAGGCTTTCATGTTGTATGCCCTATGACACAATGGGCCAATCATGGCCGGCCCCATGCTTGACTTCGAGCGACTCACCTACGTGGGTGCGAGAACTATTACGAGAATTTGGGCAGGTAGCACCTGGGTGGTCAATTTTTTTTCCTTTTTATTTTTCTGTCTTATGTGTTTTTTCAATGTTGGGGCGTGCACTGCATTGATCAGGATTCTGTACTGCATGTGCACGCATTCCGTACAGCATGTACAGTTCTCATTTTTTGTTCCCGTGTTTTTGCTCTTATATAGTTTTTTTACCCAATGTATGGGAGTGCACTACTGTGACGCCCGGATAATTAAGCTACAGTGATCCCACGCTAATGGTACCACATCACCACGGTTACCGCTGCTAATCTATCGTTAGGACAAAACCGGTCCAAATTTCAAAATTCAAATTAATGATAACAATAAAAGTTTTCAAAAATTAAAACAAAAATGTTTGGATTGTACTGAATATTAGAAAGTTAATTATGGTGCAACAAACCCATTTTTATATAACGCCTAAGTAATTTAAAATGATTTAAAACAGAAAAGTAAAATAAATAAAAAGTATAACAAAACAAAGCAAAAGAACAGGGACCCCCCCCATGGGCCAACTGCCTATGACAAGCCCATCGCCCAAATTGGCCGACCCACCCCACTCCCTTATCCCTCACACCCGCTAACCCTAACCCCGTCGCCCCACTCCTCTCTCGATCCAATCTGGATCGAGGAGACCCCACTCCCTCGTCCCTCTGCCCCCCCCCCGCCGATCTGGATCGGGCTCACCCAAACCGCACCTCGCCTCCCGCCCGCCGCTTTGGTGCCGCCCGGCCCGTCACGGACCTCGCCCGAGCGCCTCGTCCTCGCCACCCCTCCCGGCCTTGTTCCTCACCCGACGACGCCCTTGAACTCCTCCGCGCCCCTCCTCTCCGTCGCCGACTCGGCCCCGACCTCACCACCTCGACGCCGTCGACTGCCGGATCTCCACCCCGCCGTCGCTCGTCCCCGTCCTCCTCCTCGAGCTCGCTGCCACTCCCCTACACCGTCCGTGAGCACTTCCCTCTCTTCCCGTCCCCGTCGCTCGTTCCGGCCACCGGCGTTGCCGCACATGCGCTGACCGACCCCTGCCCGTTGCCCCCTTCCAGCCGCTGTCGCCCACGGCCCCCCTGCGCGCCCTCCCGACGCCTCGGCCTCCTGCCGCTGGCCATCCCGCAGCCACCATGGGCGCGCCTCCTCCTGCCACCGCCCCCGCTACCTCCTCGAACGGCGACGCCGTCGTCCACCTACCGGCAATCCGGCGGCCCCCGTTCACCCCTCCAGGCGCGCACGAGCGTGGGCAGCTCGCCGGTGCCCTCCACAACCCCGGCTCCGCCTCCTGACGCCGCCACCGTTCGTCGCCCACGCCGGCCACGCCCGCTCGGCATGACCTTGCTTTGCCCCCCGGTTGGGCTCGGCCTCGACCCAGGCGGCGCCCGACCACCAAGACGCCCATGCCCGCTAACCCGCTAGGGCCTCTGTGCCATAGACAAACGGGGCCCACCCCCCTGGAACGAAAAAGAAAAAAAGAAAAATGAAAAAAAAAGGATTTAAAAAAAAGTAAATAAATAAATAATTAAAATAATTAAAATATTAATTAATTAATTAAATAATTAATTAACTTAATTAATCCTGATTATTTAACCTAATTAATTGTAGTTAATAAACCTGATCATTTTAGTTAGACTAACTAAACCTGATTAGTTAGTCTTAGACGATGACAACCGGGTCCCACCATCAGATTGACCCAGTCAAACCCTGTTGACTGCTGACGTCAGCATGACATCATGCTGATATCATAGTTCCATTTTCGGATTAAATTAAATAATTAATTAAATTCTATAAATTAATAAAATCTTTAGAAAATCATATCTTTTAATCCGTAACTCGGATTAAATTATTTTCAAAATGAAAGTTGCTCAGAACGACGAGACGATCCCGGATACGCAGCACGTTCGTCAACCACACATCCCGGAAATATCAAACTCGCAACTTTCCCCCTCCGCTCCTTCCGCCAAAAGCGAAACACCGAATACTTTCCGGATGCCTTCCCTTCACCCAGTATCACCTCATACCGCGGTACGGCACCCCTAGCACCGTTACTTGTCATGTAATGCATCGATATGCATCTGTTTGCATGGTATTCATTGTTTCTTCCCCTCTTCTCTCTGGTAGACTACGAGGCCGACTGCTGCTTTGCCCAAGACGACTACGGAGTTGACCCTCTCTCTTGCGAGCAACCAGGCAAGCCCCCTTGATCACCGGATATCGCCTATTCTACTCTATCCGCTTGCATTAGAGTAGTGTAGCATATTCTTGCTTTCCGTTATACCTATCCTGATGCATAGCCTGTCCTTGCTACTACTGTTGTTACCTTTACCTGCAATCCTACATACTTAGTATAGGATGCTAGTATTTCCATCTGTGGCCCTACATTCTTTTCCGTCTGCCGTGCTATACTATCGGACCGTGATCACTCGGGAGGTGATCACGGGTATATACTATATACTTTATACATGATACATGTGGTGCTTAAAGTCGGGTCGGCTCGAGGAGTACCCTCGAGTGATTCACGGATTGGGGGCTGAAAGGACCTTTGTCCCGACGGCCCTCTGGATGGATCTTTGTGGCAGAGCGACAGGGCAGGTTGAGACCGACTAGGAGAGAGGTGGGTCTGGCCCTGTTCGGCGTTCGCGGATACTTAACACGCTTAACGAGTTCTTGGTATTTGATCTGAGTCTGGCCATTTGGTCTATACGCACTAAGCATCTACGTAGGAGTAGTTATGGGTATCCCGGCGTCGTGGTATCAGCCGAAGCCTTCGTGACGTCGGCGATCGGCAACAGACTCGAGTTGGACCGCGTAACGTGACTTCCTTTCTAATGGAGGTTGCTAGGTCTGCTTCCGACCGCGTTCACAACGTGCAGGTGTGCTAAGGGCGATGGGCCCAGACCCCTGGGCGCTTAGGTTTAGACCGGCGTGCTGACCACTCTGTTGGCCTAGGTCGGGCTGCGACGTGTTGATCTTCCGCGGCCGGGCATGACCCAGAAAAGTGTGTCCGGCCAAATGGGATCAAGCGTGTTGGGTTATGTGGTGCACCCCTGCAGGGAAGTTAATCTATTGAATAGCCGTGATCTTCGGTAATAGGACGACTTGGAGTTGTACCTTGACCTTATGACAACTAGAACCGGATACTTAATAAAACACACCCTTCCAAGTGCGGATACAACCCGGTGGTCGCTCTCTCTCAGGGTTACGAGGAGGGGATCGCAGGGTAGGATTATGCTATGCGATGCTACTTGGAGAACTTCAGTCTACTCTCTTCTACATGTTGCAAGACGGAGGCTGCCAGAAGCGTAGTCTTCGACACGATTAGCTACCCCCCTCTTATTCTGGCATTCTGCAGTTCAGTCCACTGATATGGCCCTTTACACATATATCCATGCATATGTAGTGTAGCTCCTTGCTTGCGAGTACTTTGGATGAGTACTCACGGTTGCCTTGTTCCTTTTTTCCCTATCTCTACTCGATTGTCGCAACTGCAGACGATGGAGCCAGGGAGCGAGCGCCATCGTCGATGGCGACTACTACACCGGAGGTGCCTACTACTATGTGCAGCCCAGCGACGACCACTGTGAGTAGTTAGGAGGATCCCAGGCAGGAGGCATGCGCCTCTTCGACCGTATCCCGGTTTGTGCTAGCCATCTTATGGCAACCTGTTTAACTTATGTCCGTACTCGGATATTGTTGCTTCCACTGACTCGTCTATGATCGAGAACTTGTATTCGAGCCCTCGAGGCCCCCGGCTTGTATTATGATGCTTGTATGACTTATTTTATTTTTAGAGTTGTGTTGTGATATCTTCCCGTGAGTCCCTGATCTTGATCGTACACGTTTGCGTGTATGATTAGTGTACGATTGAATCGGGGGCGTCACAACTACTTAGTAAATCATACTTGTACTTCATTCATTATGGTTCTGTGTTGCACGTTCGTGTACTTCCGCACTGTATTGATTTATTTACGTGTTTGCGTTTTTCTTTTGGAGTTTTTGCTCTTGTGTATTCTTTTTTTCAAATTTAGGTTCGTGCACTGCTTTGTTGGGTATGTTAAGACTTCAATCGACAAATTCTGTACTGCATTCGTACACAACTTGCACTACATGCTTCCTGTTTGCATTCTGTACGACAATTTCATCACCAGCAAACTAAGTTGAACAGAAAGCAAACTAACATAATCAAAGTTCATCATTACAAGCGATTGTGCATGGCAAGCAAACTAGGTTCAGAACACAAGCAAACTAACGATACATAACCAAACAACATAAAGCAAATTTGATGATAATTCTAAAAGAACGCTGGTATTGTTGGCTCCTGGCCGGCACCATCTTCTTCTTCACCAGTTAGGCTCTTCCCATCCCCAGCTGCTCCTGACGCGCTTCTCGGGGGGCTGCTCCTTCTCCAGCTTTGCACGGCGAAGGCCGTCCTGGGTGAGGGTGATGCGGTTCCATATCTCGTATGCTGCGTAGGCGTCCCTTTGCAACAGATTTCGATGTGCCTCCTAGACGAGGCAGGGTGGCCCGTAGCAGTGCTCGTCGTCGGTGATCTTCTTCTTCATGTTGTTGTAGTAGTCGTCGATGAGCATGCGGAGATGTCTCGAGGGAGTCCAACGGCTTGGTTACCTCGGGCACCCTCCACTCGCCACGGATGTCGACGAAGTTGGCGACCTCGGTTGACGCAGCGCTCGACTGGTTTTGTCGCCGTCGATGGAGAAGCCTGCAAAGGTGTACCTGGGGTCGGCGAGGAAGTTGTCGAAGACGGTGCACCTTTCAGAGGCGCTCATTTGGAAGAGCAGCACCGGGTGATTCTTGCCGACGAAGAGCTGGCAGAGGGCGGGTTTCTACGTTGCTTCAGGGTCGTTGTCGTACTCGAGATCAATGTCGACGATCTTGTGGCGCTGGAGGCTGAGGTGGTGCTCGTACTGCACGAGGGTGATCGCCATGTGCTTCTTGTCGTTGGTGTGGATGACGTGCAACTTGGTGTTGCCGTGCGCCTCCACGGCCCTATCGCCCTTGTACTTGTCGGTGAACGTCATCGCCGGTAGCAGGGCTTGGTGCTTTTGCGTTGATATGGGGCGATTTGGTGGGAGCGCAATGGATACTTGTGTCGTTGTGGATGAGAAGGCCTTTGGCAGGGGTCTGAATTTAAGGGGAGGGCGCGGGGTGGGATGGCCTCGTCGGATGAACTGCACGAATCACGCTGATGATGCGGTTTTGCAGATCGTGGGTTGGTTTTGCATCTTTGATGGTGGGCTTGTGGCGATGGAACTGCTCCGATCGGGTGGTTGTGTATGCGAACGTGGTTTTTTTTAAGGTGGCTTTGTTTTATTTTTTATCAGCAAATATTTTTTAACCACCACTTTTCTGTGCGAACGGGCATTTTGTTACGTTTTATACATGCATCATGTGTGATAATGAACTGCATTTGTATATAGTCCTGCACTGCATCTTCTATAATACAGTACTGCACTTGTGTATACATGTGCATACTTCACTGTTTTTTGCGTGTATTTATTCGTGTAGGTAATCGGGAACTGGATTGCCATACCGCACTGCATCGTGTAATGTAATGCATTGCATTTTTTACAGGCACGTACTGCATCTTGTATTTGCCTGTACTTACTACAGTCCCTGGTTCGGGAGGGGTAGGGAAAGGGGGGGTGCCCCCCCCCCCACTTTTTTTTGAACTTATTGTTTTTTCTTAGCCGGCCTTGTTGGGCCTGTGTTCGGGTAGTTTAGAGACGCACTTGGGCCCAAGTCGGCATGTGAGCACGGCTTGGTTCCCAGTTCACTGTGTGTGCGTCCTAATGTTTAGTCCCATCTCGCTTGCATGGAAGCGCGCCGACCTGTTTATAAGCGCTGGCGAGGCATACTGGTCGAACTCCTCCGGATACTTATTTGGGCGCTTATACACGGCGCTCGCAGCTATATGCTCTCTGACCTGTGGGCCCATGTGCAAGCGGCCCCATGCATTGTTACACAGAACGACTCCCATCTGTGGGCGCAGACCTACTACGAGACTGGCTGGGGCCGGCTCACCTGGGTTGTCAATTTTTTTCCTTTATATCTTTTTTCAGCGTTGGGCGTGCCTTTGCTTTTTAGTAAATCATCCGTGCACTGCATTGATCTAGTTTCAGTACTGCATGTGCACGCATTCCGTACTGCACGTGTTCTGCGCTACATTTTTGTGCACTGCATTGCTATCATTTTTCTTTATTGTTTTTCCTCTTACGTATCCTTTTTTTCTTAGTGTACGGGTGTGCACTGCTTTTGTGCCCCTATGCGCACTGCATTCGTCATAGTTCTGTGCTGCAGGTGTACACATTTTGCCTGTGTGCATCCTTCTTTGTGCCAAAAAGTTGTGACTGGCTAGGCCAATGCTGTGAAAGTGCTTCTCTTTTTGCTTTTTTTAGCATGTACTACACTTGATCCACACATATAGTGAACTTCCTGGTACGAATTTGGAGAACTGCACACATAAAATGGTCTGTGGATTATAATTTTTTAGAGTATTATTTTTTAATGATCTGCATTTCTGTTCGTGGGAATTGCTGCAGTCAAAGTACACCTTCTTTTTCTGTTCCTTTTTCTTTGGTAACATAAGCCTTTATTGATTGTCCTTTATTCTTGGGAACATAATTTCCATTAAGTCCCCTTTAATTTTTAGTTTTGACCTTTTTGCATTCCTCTTATATAAATGAAGGCTAACTTATACCCTTCCTTTGCATTTCATTTCTCCGCTAGCCGCAAGTTCTCTCCTTTCTCCAGCCTATTATTATTTTTTTGCTTTTCTAGGTTTTTGTTGCGATGGCTCCGGGTGCCCTGTGCGTATCTCTTCTTCTGCTGCGGCCATGGTTGTGGTGTGCCGACGCCTGCGATTGTTCAGCTTGCTCGCAGGCCCGTCGTGCTCGTCGTGGTGGGAAGGTGTTGTGTCGAACTGGGCGAGCCGAGCAGCTTGCATATGGTACAGTATTCACGGAAGGATTGGATATGGGCCATATCAACGTTTTTGCGTTCTATTCTGCCCTTATTCGGCGTGGCCTTGGCTTCACGAGTCCTTTTGTCCATCAGCTTACGCCAACAGATGTGGAGACTCACTACAAGATGGTATGTTTCGTTAGATATGATTTTTTGTTTGTGTTTTTTTGTATAATACCATTGCGTTATGAACTTGTAGAATTTTAGGGACGCACTTTTTTCTTTGTTTTTTTAAGTGTATTGCAATGTGTTCTTATTTCTTGTTTTTATTTTTTTGCTTGTGTGCATGTAGCTTATGTTTTAGTTTACATGGTTATATTATCTGAGCACTACATATTTCTACATTTTTCCCCAATTTGTATGGTGTGTACTACATGTAGCTAGTCTATAGTACCGCATGATAGTTCGAAGAATACTGCATATTTGCAAGTTCCATACTGCATATTGAAATGTGTTTTATATGTACTACTTGTTGGACTGTTGTGCACTTCATCTATCTCTGTGCACAGTATGAGAATTGTACTGCTAGTTTCATTCTCAAACAGTTTTATTATTTTTTACAGAAAATTCCTCAACGAGCTGTTAGGTATGTCCGGCTCAAGAAGAAAGAAATTCTTCAAGTTGTTCTTGGTAATGGATACCTTCAACCAGCCAAGTACAGTGTATGTGTTGACGGGCGGCTATGTCTGCACAAAGGGTGGAAGGAATTTGTCATTGATAGTGGCCTGAAGTCTGAGCAAGTTGTTGTCCTCAACTTCTTTGAACTTGAGGATCGTATGGTTAGAATCACGTTTGACGTGATTGGCTACGGTTATGTGGTTGATTTGTAATAAGTACATTTGCGTGTTGAACGCTTCATCTTCTTGATGTGTTTTGTAATAAGCACTTTTGTGATCTGAACCGCTTCAATTATTATTCAACGAGAAATTTGTGTTTACATGGTTACAATATGTGAACTGCTTATATGTTAGCTGAGCACTACATGTTTCCACATTTGCAATTTGTATGGTGTGTACTACATGTAGTTAGTCTATAGTACTGCATGATAGTTCGAAGCGTACTGCATATTTGCAAGTCCCATACTACATATTGAAATGTGTTTTATTCGTACTACTTGTTGGACTGCAGCGAGCTAACAACATTTTTTACATGGTTTTTTGAATCAAAATGTGTCAATTTTTTACTCAAGACTGCTATATATATATGGTATACTATGTATACCATTTTCTCTTTTACATGGTTTAGTTGAATAACTCATAGTCAACGGGAAATTTGTGTTTACACAAAATTTAACTGATACATAAGTCATAGAGATAAGCAAACTGCTATGCATACAATTAATTTATTGTCTGTTCATCTATTTGGTCGTTAACCTGCTGCTTCTGCGCGGTGACTGGAGCGTGTCTAATGTCGCACTTTCTTTTGTTTTCCATGGCGGTGTTGCTGGTTCTTGTCTCTGCACCTTTGTGTTTGTAGCCCCTCGCGTGCTGGTTGATGGCTGCTTTGGTTTTTCAGCGCTGTGGACTGCATCCTTCTTTGCTCCCCGCGTGCTGGTTGATGGCTGCTTTGGTTTTCCAGTGCTGTGAACTGCATACTTCTTTGCTCCCCGCGTGTTGGTTGATGGCTGCTTTCGTTTTCCATTGCTGAGAACTGCATCCTTCTTTGATCCCCGCGTGCTGGTTGATGGTGGTTTTCCTTTTCCAGTGTTGTAAACTGCATCCTTCTTTGCTCCTACCTTGTTTTTTGAAAGTGGTGGTGTTCTCTGTTTTTTCTGTACAGCAGCATTTCCTTGTGGTGGTCTTGTTGACACTGTTTCTTCATGTTCTTCGTCATCTTCACTCTCTTCAGTATCTTCACTCTCTTCTTCCTCTTCGTCATCTGTTTCTTCATAAGCCACTGTTTCTTCAGTTTCTTCATGTTCTTCGTCCTCTTCACTCTCTTCTTCCTCCTCTTCTCCATCTGCTTCTTCATAAGCCATTTCTTCTTCAGTTGTGTCATCATCTTCTTCTTTGATCTCACCTTCTTCGTCTTCCTCGTTTTCTGATCTTTTTCTTTTTCTTTTGGGGCAGGTTCTTGAATTGTGCCTCTTCCTCTTTTTGCAGATGCTACAACGTCTCGGTTTCGTCCATTTCTTAGTGTTGTGAGTGGAATTTCTGTTTTGTTGTGCATCTCCATGTCCTCGTTTTTCTTGTTCATTTCTTTTTGTACACGTCCTGGAATTGTGGCCGCTGATTTCATTACATGTTCTGCACATTCTTACTCCCAGTGGGTGACCATCACTGTCCAGCTCAGGCTGTGGCTTACTGTTTTTGTCATCATTTTTCTCCTTGCATGTCACCTTTTTCTGGGTTGCATCTCCCCCTTTCTTCCTTCCTTTTGTGTTTGAAAGCACCAGTTCCGATGTGTTCAGTATTTTCTACTTGCTCGGCATTATTGTCATGCTGGGATTTCTCTGCTTGCTTTAGTTTTGCTGCTTCTTCTTCTTCGTTGAGCATGTCAACTTACTCGATCAGTGCCCTCATACCAGACAACGCTCTGTGGCACCCAGCGTCGGACCTGGTCGCTCTGTTTGCAAGGTCCATTGCTGTTTTTGTCAGCAATTTTCTACGCCAAAAAAGCGAGGTTCCATCTGGTGTTGTTTGTTCGTAGTCTCTTCTGTCGAACGTTGCATCTGATCTTGCATTATGGGTGTATCTTTTCATGATGTACACCTTAGGAATGTTGAGTACTCTCAAATGAGAAAGCATGCATAACACATGGGCGCAAAAGAGGCCTGCAGACAAACACGTGATTTTTTTTGTTCTGTTAGTGAACTGCATGAAATTAGTAAACATATTTTTTTGGTTATTTGTTCATTTTTTAAGAATTGAACTTCATTTGATTTTGTGAATTACTCATGCATGTGGACTTTTAAAGTTCAGTAAGTGAGCTTTCGTGCATGACTATCAGAATCTAGAATTATTTTTGCTAGGAGTCTCACCTGTGTGTGTCAAGAGTTTGCACTCACATTCGTAGACACCTTTCTCTTCATCGGCGACCACTTGGAAATTATGCCTTGCCCAGTCAAATGCATCCGATCTGTTGTAGTGGTGTACAAGATACTTTGTCGGGTTCTCGTGGCACCATCCTGCTCGAATGCAAGCTACGGTAGAGTGTTTCTTTGAAATCTGCAAACACTGCCCTTGTATACACTTTTGATAGCTGAACTTCGAACCCAAACGTTGTTGTTGTTTTTACCTCTGACTGCATGATCACAAATGCACTGTTACGAACCAGAGAAATGAAAAAATTGTTTGTTTTTCTAGTCATATTTTTAGCAGTTTTTGATTGACATTTTGTTTACCTCATTCGCTACTGTCTCTGCGTGCTCGACAGCCTTCCTGGTCTGAATGCACTTATCCACCTGCTGAGCAAACAGTTGGAGATCATGCTTCTCCCTGACAAAAAATTTCTTCAGTATGCAGTTCATGCTCTCGCTTCTCTGTGTGGAAGTCATCCGGGCACAGAAAATTTCCTTGTAGTAAGCCGAGATCCACTCGTGCCTGTCATCCCACAGCGAATTCATCACTTCGTCGTCTTGCAAGTTGTACCTCTGAATGAGGTTCTTCCATGCTCGTTCAAATTCTCGACGGCATTAGTGGGTGGTTCAAGACCGCATTGAGTTCGATCCTTGAGCTTCTCGTGCGCCTTATACAAAGAAAGGCGAGGTGGTCTTTGTACTTCTTCATGATATTCCATGAATACGGCTTATGCAGAGTTTGTGCGAGGATAGTTTTTAATGCTGCCTTCATCGAAGAACACTGGTCTGAGAAGACACAAACAGTGTTTTTTATTAAGTTGTTTGCGTGTGTGCAAGATAGATGGAAGAATATAAGTGCACCAAACAAAACGTAAGTATGCAGGTGTTTTTTATTTTTTGTACCTGTGAGCATGCCGATTGGCGGCTTGTTGTTCATACACCTCAGAAAGGTTTTGAAAACCCACTCAAATGATGGTATTGTTTCATCTCGCACGAGTGCAACAGCAAATATGGTGCTCTGTAGATGATGGTTCACCCCCACAAACACTCCCAGCGGCTTGTGGAATTTGTTAGTTTTATACATCGTGTCAAATGTAACGCAGTCTCCAAAATCTTCATACGATCATTTGCAACTTGCGTTTGCCCAAAAGACGTTTCTTACACGGTTATCTGCGTCAACGTCATAATCATAGAAGAACTCTGGGTTTATCTTCTGCATTTTCTCGAAGAAATCCAGAAGTTTCTTGACATCATCTTCAGACTCTTCTGTGGCAAACTTCTTTTCCTGCATTTTCAGAGACAATGCAAACTTATCTCATCAAACAAGGCATAATTACCGAAAGAATGCTCAAGAGATATGCTCTGTTACGTGCTTACTTGTTTACCCAGTCGCGGCTAGTATGTCCCATGTACTGCAGACCACCGGACATACGCGACAGCGTCGACATCATCTGAGCATGTGTGTGGTTGTCCAGTTGCATGTCTTTCACTAACTGGTCTATCAAAGGATCGTCTTTTTTGTGCGATCGCATGTGCAAAAGCATCCCGGGGCTTTCCAGCATCTTGTGATTGTGGTTGAGTTGAACCATTTCTATCACAAATTTGCCATCCTTCCTTTTTTTGACTCTAATCTTTGCATTGCAGCCAATCCTTTTTGATGTCTTCTGACGTACCCGGTGATAATCTGACACAGTCTGCTTGTGCACCCCTTCTCTTGAGCAGACAATGTAGGCATTCAGATCCGTGGGGATGAGAGAAGTTGTTGTTGAGAAATATGAAATTGGAAAGGTCCTATGTTTTTCCCTCTTGCGTATGCCAAACCCTGCACATCTTGCATAATTGTTGTAAAAGTCCCATGCCTTGTCGTACGTGGTGAACTTCATTCCAGCAGCAGGTACGAGGTTCAGCGGCATGTTTTTATCCTGCATTAATTGCAATGCTCTATGAGATAATTTGTTCTGTTCTGTTTTTTAAATACGAGGAGTGCATACGAGTTTAATAAAGCATTGCAATGATCCTAGCCAAACCTCATAAGAAATATCAGTGTGCACTGCAATGTTATCTGAATGGACTGCAACTATTTTTTTCAGAACGTAAACTTACATGTGTGTAGATTCGTTCGCCCGATGGTGTTTGCAGCTTGCTGGGTTGTATTGGACATGGCGGGGTTATAGCAGATCTGTGTAGTTGAGGATCTCGCGGCGGCAACAGTGAGGAGGATTTTTACCTGCTGTTTACTTTTGACTGAGGCACCGTTGGTGGTCGCAGCGTGGAAGTTGATGCAGCAGGTCTGGTTGGAGCTCTGTTTTTTGGTGCAGCAGGTGGACGCTGAGCTCTGTTTTGGGGTGCGGCAGGTGGACGTGGTGGTAATCCAGTGTTGTGACGATGTCTCGGTGGATTGGTTTGAAAATTTTGGAGCAGTGGCACATCATCATAGACATAATCATCATCTGCTGCAACATCATGTTCAACTGCGTCATCATTGTCTGTTCGGACATGCTGTCCAAACGTAGTGAACTCGTGCTTATACTCTGGGTTGAGAACTGTTATTGGCTCATCTTCATCATCATCGTCTTCATCATCGCGTTGGTGAGTGCCTTCCCAGACGAATGTGACATCATCGTCATCTTCAACTACATCTTCTTCCTGGAAAAAATCTTTTTCCGGAGAGTACTGCACCCTATTTGTCGTCGTGAAGAATCCTCGAGGAATCTCAGGGGTAACCCAGCCAGTATCTCTTTTAGAAGAAACTGCACTCTTCTGAAAGTTGTTGTTCTCAGTGCTGTCAATTATGCGCGCATTTTGTATCTGTTGAACGTCACTTCCTGCACACAAAATGACCGAGCTGCATTTGTCAGGTTAAATGAACTGAATCATGCGAACTGCAATGTTTTCAAAATGGTATCGCCAAGCATTGCATCTCGACCGCATCACCCCGCAAGGTGAACCGAAGCAACCGTACTGCATCGTTATCCGTAATGAACCTAAACAAGCGTACTGCATTTTCCGCCACAACGAACTGAAGCAGCCGCACTGTATAGGTTTTGTACTGCATAATCGCGCGATGTACTGCTTGTACTACTTTGTCTATGATAACTACACTGAGATGGTTGAGGAAGTGTACTGCTTGTACTGCCCCCGGACCGCCTCTTTGCTCTATAAATACCTCAATATTCCAGAAATCCTAGAACAGTCGATGAAATATTCATCCAGCCACCGCAGAGTCCAGAACCACCAGATCCAATCTAGACACCATCTCGGATGGGGTTCACCACCTCCCATTGGTGCATCTCTGATGATGCGTGAGTAGTTCTTTGTAGACCTTCGGGTTCGTAGTTAGTAGCTTGATCCCGAGTGACAGAAAGGGAAATGACACATATATATCGTTGCTACTAAGCATAAAACGATGGGGTCTATCTCTACATAGATCGATCTTGTCTACATCATGTCATCATTCTTATTGCATTACTCCGTTTTTCGAAGAACTTAATACACTAGATGCATGCTGGATAGCGATCGATTTGTGGAGTAATAGTAATAGATGCAGGCAGGAGTCCGTCTACTAATCTTGGACATGATGCCTATATAATGATCATTGCCTGGATATCGTCATGATTATTTGAAGTTCTATCAATTTCCCAATAGTAATTTGTTTACCCACCGTTTGCTATTTTTCTCAAGAGAACCACTAGTGAAAACTATGGCCTCCGGGTCTTCTTTCTCATATATTTGCCTTTGCGATCTACTTTTTCCTTGCATTTATTTTCAGATCTATTGAACCAAAACTATAAAAATACCTCGCTGCATTTTAAATCTATTTATTTTATTTGGCGTTCGATCTATCAATCTACTACAAATTTACCACACGTCATTTGCCTATCTGGAGACGCCATACCCCGGAAGGGATTGACAACCCCTTTAACACGTCGGGTTGCGAGGATTTGTTATCTGTGTGCAGGGGCTGTTTACGTTGTGTTACATGGTTCTCCTACTAGTTTGATAACCTTGGTTTCATATCTGAGGGAAATACCTACCGCCGCTGTGCTGTATCATCCCTTCCTCTTTGGAGAAATACCGACGTAGCATCAAGCGACATCACTGCGAAGGCAGCAAACAAGCAGAACGGCTAGGCGACACCCTAGCCGCCATCAGGACCATGGGATGCGCCTGGAAGAAGGCGCCAAGAGAGCCTCACCCAGCGACCATCCGGAAGAGGCTGGTGATGATGGTGCCGGGGCGGGCGAAGAGATGAAGAATGGAGCAGCAGGCCAACAAGACGAAACGAAGGCGTCAGCCCCATCGTACTATGACTTGACGGCCTGCCACCCGGCTTCCTCGCCTTCGCCGGTTTTCTCCTCATCACTGTCGCTCTGGGAAGGCGCTGGGCCCCTAGCCCGACACCTCCCCGGAGAGACTGCCGATGGTACTGGCAGTGCCCAAGGCGTATTGAGAGCACCGTCCCCCACTCTGGCGGATAGAAGGGCTTCACCACCTTCAATGTCGCCCCCAACCTCGCTGGAGAGACCAGTGCCGGAACCCCCAATGGTCCCGAACGCAGTACCACAAGCAGGCACCAGAAGCCCTGAGGACTTCGCCGGTAAGTCCTTGGGCTCCGACGGCTTGCTATAGAGGCGACGCCCCAACCCCAGGCGGATAACTCGTATGAAGGATACGAGTGCTCCACCGTCAAGGAAAGGCGCGGCACCCCATGCTCCAAGGTCAGTTTGACTGCCATAAGTGCGTCGCCACCAACTACGGCGGCTCCAGCAACAACCAAAATGTCTCCTGCAGCCGTGGACCAAGCTCGCTCCCCGGGTGTCTACACGAACACCCAAGATCAGCCCCCCTAAACGGAAGCACGCGGCCGAGCCCGACCTCTCATCCTCGGCATGAAAAATACAACCAAAAGTAGAAGCACGGAGCTGGGGGCTCCTTCGAACCCGACCCGCTCGTATCACTAACAGCAGTCGGGCCCATTCACCGCGCCCTTGTGCCAATCCAGAAAGATCGAGTTTTTTCCATGGCTCCCTTTCCTGCGCCATCCATCACCCACCCCGCGCAATGAATGGAGTGTACGTGGCGGAGAAAGCAAGCACAGTGGGAACAGTGAGATGGCAGTTACCTCCCCGTGAGTTAAAGTCATTCACAGGAAGTACAGAGATGGCCCCACCACGTTCAGCGTCTCGCACGACGCGCGGAAAAGACCGAAACTGCCTCAAGCACAGGTTAATGAAGAAGCAAAGAAAATATCAAAGGGTAAGCTGCCACAAGCCCCTTGTCTATGTACTTGATGGGGCCTACCCCAACGATGCTCAGCAGCACGTTCGGCCCAGGCCCGGGGGCTCCTGTTGGTGCAACAAACCTTGGCGTATGTTGCCCAGACTATACATATGCACGGAGGCAAGACTGCGACAACAAGACAATGCCAAGCTGAAGAGATAGCACTTTGAGAAATCAAAGGGCAGATCAAGAAGACCAAGACAAGCCAAAGGAGCAAGATGTCACTAAGGAAAAACCTCCCTAACCCGACAGGCGAGCCCGGTTAGGTCGAGGCTACAGCCAAGACAAGTCCCAAGACTTCCTCGGCAGGCTTGCTGGGGATACTGAGGGCTAATCGCCCCGCCTACGCACCACCGCTTCACCGCACAACGACTCAAGTCACTTATCAGTGTGGTGTCAAGCCCCCAAGTGATTAAGTGGCTGTCAT
Source organism: Aegilops bicornis (assembly GCA_021605145.1). Classification (NCBI taxonomy): domain Eukaryota; kingdom Viridiplantae; phylum Streptophyta; class Magnoliopsida; order Poales; family Poaceae; genus Aegilops; species Aegilops bicornis. The sequence continues at coordinate 191,889,297 of CM038672.1, read as the reverse complement.
TTGGCACGTGGCAGCCATTTGGGGGGAAGATTCACCCTGCATGATACCCGTCCAGAGGCGTGTCGGGCAGACAGGGCGAGAGACAACTAAAGTGGCGTGGCAAGGCTTGCCGGGCTACATTCACGACGTGACACTAAGCGGTGCATTTAATGCGCCTTGTCCTGTGAGTTAGGTATGATAGCACTGTTTGCTATCTAATCAGTGTATATTGACTGATTTGCCACCGTGGTAACCCCTTAGCCTATAAAAGGAGGACATGGCGACCTAGAATAGGATTCGGACCCTTGTACACTTATACACGCGTAGCTACTCTCCACGAGGCGACCTTGCCAGGCTTGAGCATTGCGTGTTCATCACGGTCCTCCATCCAATCCACCAAAGCAGGAGTAGGGTTTTATGCTTCGCAGCGGCCCGAACATGGGTAAAAACCACCTGCGTCACCATTGTCGTGCCGCCTACGGTCTCCGCTCTTTTGCAACGTGCCCCTCCCCCTTGCCGAACCACAAGGGGCCTATGTCCCCATAGGTGATCATGTTCTCCCACGATAGGTAAGTAAACAGACTCCAAAAAATCCAAAAAAATATTTTTATTAGTTTTGGAATATTACAAAATTACAAAAATAATAAACAACCAGGAAGGCAACCGAGGAGGGCACGAGACACTAGGGCGCGTCTGGCTTGCCTTGCGCACTGAGGTGGGTTGTGCCCACATCGGGGACCTTATGGACTCTATTTTTCTCTCATTTGCTTTTTTCCCAATATAAAAAATCTTTATATACCCCCCAAACCTATTGACCACCGTATCACGGAGAAATCTTCTATTCTTCTTTCTTGCTGTTTCTCTGACAGATCTAAAAACATGTCATCTAAAGACTCGGAGGGTTAGAGCTATGTTGCTGATTATATTGCTAACCCCAAGGTTTACAGAGATGTGGAACATTATGGTTGGACCACAGAGGAACAAGAAGACTATGATCCTAAAGGGAAGGAAGAAACAAGCTCAGATGAAGATGAAGTTCCACTGCCCCAACCTCAGGACATGCACATGGAATTCAAGAAGTCAATTCTCCCCAACAAAGCAAAGAAACCTAAGATCCAATTTATCCCTTTTCGTCTTCTGCAGGAAAACAAGCATGAATTATGCAAAAAGATATTAATGCTGGAGCAGGAGATTGATGACTTGAGGGAGGAAAATTCCATCCCCAAGCGTAAGTTGAGGAGGAAGGGTGAAGCTCCTATTACATCATCACCACCACCGTCACCTTCTTCACCACCGAGGGATACTTGAGTATTTGGTTTGAGCACTCCCTTTGGCTTGTGCCAAGCTTGGGGGAGGTTCCCTGGTATCGTATCACCCCACCTCTTTTGCCTTTATTTATCTTAGTTCGATCTTTAGTTACCTTTTGAATTAGTTGTATAAAAGTCTAGTTCGATCCTTTTCGAGTGTTTTGCTTAGTGATATATCTATCTTTGTAATCGTGTGCGAGATATATAATAAAGTTTAGTTCGAGTTTTGCCTTCTTTTCCTTTAAGTTTCAATCAGAAAAAGAAAAATAATAATGAAAAAGATCATATGCCAATCTTATGGTAAGTAATGACATCACATAAGGAAAAGTATAAGTGGTAAAATTTATTAGAGATAGACAAACATAGCTTTGGTTAATGATGTAATTCGGGAAAGAATTAATAAGGGAAGAGAAGATTCACATGCAAATAAACTATCTTGGACATCTTTTATGATTGTAATATTATATAACAAAATTGTTGACGTTGGACAAGGAAGACACGTAATGATTTATGTTTGTTCATATTCTCATAGAAGCTATGTTGTCATAGATCCATTAACATGTGGTGCTTGCCCCCTATCTTTTCTAGCAAAAAGTTCCGCACTAAGTAGAGATACTTGATGTCTAATACGCAACTTTATTCTTGTAGACATGTGTTGGGCCTCCAAGCGCAGAGTTTTGTAGAACAGTACCAATTTTCCCTCAAGTTTATGAACTAAGGTTTATCAATCCGTGGGAGGCGTAGGATGAAGATAGTCTCTCTCAGACGACCCTTCAACCAAATATAAGAAATCTCTTGTGTCCCGAACACACCCAATACAATGGCAAATTGTATAGGTGCACTAGGTCGGCGAAGAGATGGTGATAAAAGTGTAATATTGATGGTAGAAATATATTTTTATAATATGAATAAACAAAAACAGCAAGGTAACAAATAGTATCGGGCACAAAAACGGTATTGCAATGCTTGAAAATGAGGCCTAGGGTCTGTACTTTCACTAATGCAATCTCTCAACAATGCTAATATAATTGGATCATATAACCATCCCTCAAAGTTTGATGAAGAATCACTCCAAAGTTCCTATCTACCGGAGAACATAATAATGAATTGTTTGCAGGGTACGAAACCACCTCAAAGCTATTCTTTCCGTTCGATCTATTCAAGAGTTCGTACTAAAATAACATAAAGCTATTCTTTCCGTTCGATCTATCCTTTCGTACTAAAATAACACCAAAGCAAATTCATATTCATAATACTCAATCCAACACAAAGAACTTCAAAGAGTGCCCCAAGATTTCTACCGGAGAAACAAAGACAAGAACGTGCATCAAACCCTATGCATAGATATAACGCCCCGGATCCGATGCGCCAGGTGTCTGCTAGTTATTCGTCGTTGTTGCCATGTCATGTGCTTGCGTGTTGCATTTTATCATGTCATCATGTGCATTTCATTTTGCATACGTGTTCGTCTCATGCATCCGAGCATTTTCCCCGTTGTCCGTTTTGCAATCCGGCACTCCTATGCCCACCGGCGTCCCCCTTTTTGCCTCTCATTGTGAGAGGGTGTTAAACTTTCTCGGAATGGCCCGAGGTTTACCAAGAGGCCTTGGTATAGCACCGGTAGACCGCCTGTCAAGTTTTGTGCCATTTGGAGGACGTTTGATACTCCAACGGTTAACCGGGTAACCGTAAAGCCCCTTTCTCTTTGCAGCCCAACACCTCTTCCCACAGCCCACCAAACCCATCCTAACCCCTTCCATGCTCTCGGTCGTTCGATCACGATCGTGTGGGCGAAAACCGCTCCTCATTTGGACTCTCCTAGCTCCCAGAAACTATAAATAAGTCCTCCCCTCCATTTTCGCGGATGAATCCCCAAACCCTAGACCAAATCGCTCCCTCTCCGCCGCTGGACACGTTCGGACCGCGCCGGACATGTCCGCCGCCGCTCCCCGCACCAATCCCGCCACGCCACGTGTCCCCGCCGCCGTCCTCCATCCTCCACGCGCGCGCCCGAGGGAGCCGGATCGGCCCGCAGGCCAGATCGAGCCACCGCCTGATGAAGCCTGGCCACGGCCCGCGCCTAGCCGCGCCCGCCGCCTCCCGCGGCTCCTACCAAGGCCGCCTCCTCGGGCGCAGCCTCGCTGAGCCGCCGTGCTCCGGCGGCGCCCTCTCCGGCCTCGGCCGCTTTCGCCACGGCCTCCGCCTCCGCGTTCCCCACGCCGGGATCCGGTCGGATTCGGCGAGATCCGGCCCGGATCCGGCCGTCTCTGCCATCTCCCTCCTCTCCGGCCACATCTCCGGCGAGAACCCCGGCCGTCCTCGTCATCCGCGCCCGGGTCAACCCTCAGATCCGGAGGTGATTTTGACATTATCATGTCATGTTCATCGCACCATATCTCCGTGCATGTAGCTCCGTTTTGTGCGTGTAATATGTCAAATTGTCCGACTCAACGGGTACTTCATTTCATTCCAGTGCATCATGTTCTTGAGGTCATCTAGATGCCTGAATCTCTGATGCAAGAGTGCTTCATAATGTTAGTTCCTGTTTCTTAACAGAACTTGCTCATTTGTCATTTTTGCCATGATTGATGTGTGCATCCTATGAGGTTTATGTATACATGTGTTTTGATCTATGTCATGCCATATTTACATTGGTGTATTCCATGTATTTTTGTGATCAATGTGGTGACTAGCGCAAGCATCCAAACTAGGCTTCGTTATGTTGCTGATTTGTCCCAGTCCTGCTGTTATTTTGATGCCATGTAAACTTGATGCTACAGAGAGATCCATGCATATTTGGGAAACTTCAGTAAGGGTGTATTGAACATATGGTTATGCTCTATCCATTCATGCCCCTTTTTGCAATTATGGAGTAGTCTAGAATTTCATTTTCATGCTCTACTTTTGCTTCAAAATGTTTCCTGGCAGATTGTTTACATGTTATTCAATTTTGCCAAGGTTGTTGTAGTCGGTCCTTGCATGCTATGAACTTGTTCTTGCCTTGGATAGCTTCATAAACATGTCTTATTGCTGATTCTATGCTTATCTTGTCATGCAATGACTTGTGGTGAGTGTTTCGAGCTTGTTAAGTAGTGTACTTGCTGTTACTATTTTGCTAGGCTGAATCTGTTATTTCGTGATGCTATGTAAACCTGCTTCTACAAATCATTCTATGCATAATATGGAGATGTTTACTAAAGGTGTTTTTTTCTACATGTTATGCACTGTCGATACATGCCCATGTTTGCATTTATGATTTGATGTAGCTTGTTCATATCTTGCTCCAAATTGCTAAATAATGTTGTTGTCAGCCTGTTAACATTAAGTTCAGTTGTTGCCATGATTGTTGTTAGTGATCCATGCACCCTATGAACTTGCTATTGCCATGATTAGCTTCATAATCATTCCTTATTACAGTTGGTTGCCTTTCCATGCTATGTATTGATCTGTGGTGAGTGGCACAAGCTCACAAACATGCCTACTTATTGTTGTTTCTGCCATGTAGGAATCTGTAATATAACTTGCCATGTTTACATGGGTTCCATCATATTTTCTGATCCTTTGTGGCTCATGGTCCGTAAGGGACTCTTGTTCTATGCGTTTAGTAGTATCATGCCATGCCTTTGTTTGCCATGATAAGTTCCTGTAACATGTTGTTTGATAGCTCTAAACATTGCAACCTGATGTTATTTTCTGCGAAGTCTGAACTGTTATTATATGCAATCTTGCCATGTGTGTTTGAGCATGCTCTAGTGATTTTTGGAGATAGCTCAGTGTTCATTTTTTGTTATGCTTTACCTGTACATCATGTCCATGCCTTTTGTTTTTATGTTGAGAATTGTAGCATGTTGTTTTGGTGCTTGCAAGATGCCTAGTTGCTGTTTTGGACAGCATGTTGCTATAACTTGTATAGTGTGTGTGTGTTGAACCGTTGCTCCGTTTTGAGTGTGCTCTATATGAAACTTGCTTGATTTTGCTTGTAGTTTCATATTATCATGTTGCATCCTTGTTTTGAGGTGTTTGCTTGATGTTTGTATGCATTTTGCATCAATGACATGTTTATCTTGTTTTGCTCATATCTTCTAGGCCGTAGCTCCGAACTAAAAGAACTTTATATGTAACTTGACTAGAAACTCGTGTAGATCATCCTTGTGCATCTTAACTTGCTGTATAACAACTTGAACATAAGGTTTATTCAGATCTGGACCAATTTCGAAATATGCATATGAGGACTTACCGGAATTGTTATATGTTGCTTCCGGCCTCATTTAAACCTGCTTGGTTGTTTTGCTCGTGTTTGCATCATCTATTGCCATGACTAGCTTCATGTAGTCTTGTATTGCATCATATTAGTATTGTGCATCATGCCTTGTTCATGTGTGGTGTGTTTACCACGTTGTGTGCTTCTTTTCGATAGTTCCTGTTTTGTCGCGATCGTGAGGATTCGTTCGTCTACGCTTGGTTCGTCTTCGTGGCTTCATCTTCTTCATGGACTCGTTCTTCTTCCTTGCGGGATTTCAGGCAAGATGACCGCTACCCTGGATCTCACTACTATCATTGCTATGCTAGTTGCTTCGTTCTAACGCTTGCTGCGCTACCTATCACCTGTTTATCAAGCCTCCCATATTGCCATGAACCTCTAACCTTTGACACCTTTCCTATGCAAACTGTTGTTTGGCTATGTTACCGCTTTTGCTCAGCCCCTCTTATAGCGTTGCTTGTTGCAGGTGAAGTTGAAGATTTCTCCATGGTGGACAGGATTTTGGTTGGAATATCACAATATCTCTTAAATTATTAATGCATCTATATACTTGGTAAAGGGTGGAAGACTCGGCCTTATGCCTGGTGCTTTGTTCCACTCTTGCCGCCCTAGTTTCCGTCATACCGGTGTTATGTTCCCGGATTTTGCATTCCTTACGCGGTTGGGTGATTTATGGGACCCCCTTGACAGTTCGCTTTGAATAAAACTCCTCCAGCAAGGCCCAACCTTGGTTTTACCATTTGCCTCACCTAGCCCTTTTTCCCTTGGAAGTCGCCCTCTCAAGGGTCATCTTTATTTACCCCCCCCCCCCGGGCCAGTGCTCGTCGTGAGTGTTGGTCCAACCTGTCAACCGCCGGTGGTCACCAGGGGCAACTTCTGGGCTGGCCTACGGAAGTTTGGACAATCCGGTGTGCCACGAGAACGAGATATGTGCAGCTCCTATCAGGATTTGTCGGCACATTCGGGCGGCTTCTTTGGTCTTGTTTTACCATTGTCGAAATGTCTTGTAAACCGGGATTCCGAGTCTGATCAGGTCTTCCTGGGAGAAGGTATATCCTTCGTTAATCGCGAGAGCTTATCATGGGCTAAGTTGGGACACCCCTGCAGGGTATAATCTTTCAAAAGTCGTGCCTGCAGTTATAGGCAGATGGGAATTTGTTAATGTCCGGTTGTAGATAACTTGACACCAGATCCGAATTAAAACGCATCAACCGTGTGTGTAGCCGTGATGGTCTCTTTTCGGTGAGTCCGGAAGTGAACACGGTTTTGGGTTATGTTTGACGTAAGTAGGAGTTCAGGATCACTTCTTGATCATTGCTAGCTTCACGACCGTTCCTTTGCTCTCTTCTCGCTCTTATTTGCGTATGTTAGTCACCATATATGCTTAGTCGCTGTTGCAGCCTCACCACTTTACCCCTTCCTTCCCATTTAGCTTTGCTAGTCTTGATACCCATGGTAATGGGATTGCTGAGTCCTCGTGGCTCACAGATTACTACAACAATAGTTGCAGGTACAGGTTCATGCAATGATCTTGACACGAGAGCGATGTTTGCTTGTTTGGAGTTCTTCTTCTGCTTCTTCTTCGATCAGGGGATAGGTTCCAGGTCGGAAGCCTGGGCTAGCAGGGTGGATGTCGTTTGAGTTTCTATTTGTGTTTCATCCATAGTTGGATGATGCTCTTATGTATTGTGATGTTGTATTCGTGTGGCATTGTATGCCTCTTGTATGTATCCCCTTCTATTATGTAATGTTGATGTAATGATATCCACCTTGCAAAAGCGTCTTCAAGATGCGCTTCTATCCTTGGTGGGACCTTCGAGTTCCTTTAGGATAGGGTCGCATCTTGGGCGTGACAATAGATTACCCCAATGTCACCTCGGCAATTCGCGAGTTGATTGCCAAAACATATATCAAGTGAATCAATATGATACCCCATTGTCACCACGAGTATTCTATTGCAGGACATATATCAAGTTTTCTCAAATCCATAAAAGTATTCAATCCGATAACAACGAAATCTCAAAGGGAAAACTCAATTCATCACAAGATAGAGAGGGGAAAACACCATATGATCCGACTATATTAACAAAGCCCGCGATACATCAAGATCGTGACATCTCAAGAACACGAGAGAGAGAGAGAGAGATTAAACACATAGCTACTGGTACAAATGAAGGAAATATGCCCTAGATGCAATAATAAGTTGTTATTTATATTTCCTATATCATGATAAATGTTTATTATTCATGCTAGAATTGTATTAACCAGAAACTTAGTACATGTGTGAACACATAGACAAACAGAGTGTCACTAGTATGCCTCTACTTGACTAGCTCGTTGAATCAAAGATAGTTAAGTTTCCTAGCCATAGACAGCATCATTAGAGAATGATGTGATTGACTTGACCCATTCCGTTAGCTTAGCACTGATCGTTTAGTATGTTGCTATTGCTTTCTTCATGACTTATACATGTTCCTATGACTATGAGATTATAAAACTCCCGAATATCGGAGGAACACTTTGTGTGCTACCAAACATCACAACATAACTGCGTGATTATAAAGGTGCTCTACAAGTGTCTCCGATGGTACTTGTTGAGTTGGCATAGACGGAGATTAGGATTTGTCACTCCGATTGTCGGATAAGTATCTCGGGGCCCTCTCTGTAATGCACGTCACTATAAGCCTTGCAAGCAATGTGACTAATGCATTAGTTGCGGGATGATGCATTAGGGAACGAGTAAAGAGACTTGCCGGTAACGAGATTGCACTAGGTATTGAGATACCGACGATCGAATGTCGGGGAAGTAACATACCGATGACATAGGAACCACGTATGTTGTTATGCGGTTTGACTGATAAAGATCTTCTTAGAATATGTAGGAACCAATATGAGCATCCAGGTTCCGCTATTGGTTATTGACCGGAGATGAGTCTCGGTCATGTCTACATAGTTCTCGAACCCGTAGGGTCCGCACGCTTAACGTTCTATGACGATTTGTATTATGAGTTATGTGATTTGATAGCCGAAGTTTGTTCAGAGTCCCGGATGATATCAGGGACATGACGAGGAGTCTCGAAATGGTCGAGACGTAAAGATTGATATATTGGAAGGCTTTATTCGGACATCGGAAAGGTTCCGAGTGATTCGGGTATTTTTTGGAGTACCGGAGAGTTACGGGAATTCGTATTAGGCCTTAATGGGCCATATGGGAAAGGAAAGAAAGGCCTCAAGGGTGGCCGCGCCCCTTCCCCATGGACTGGTCTGAATTGGACTAGGGAAAGGGGGCGCCCCTTCCTTCCTTCTCCTTCTCCCTTCCCTTTTTCCTATTCCATGTGGGACTCCACACTTGGTGCGCCCCCTCTTGGGTCGGCCTCCTCCTCCCTCCATCCTTTTATACGTGGCCAGGGGGCACCCCATAGACACAAGTTGATCAGTTGATCTTTTAGCCGTGTGCGGTGCCCGCTCCACCATAATCCACCTCGGTCATATCGTAGCGGTGCTTAGGGCGAAGCCTGGCCGGTAACATCATCATCACCGTCAGCACGCCGTCATGCTGACGGAACTCTCCCTCGAGGCTTTGTTGGATCGTGAGTTCGTGGGATGTCACCGAGCTGAACGTGTGCTGAACTCGGAGGTGTCGTGTATTCGGGACTTGGATCGGTCATTGTCGGTGTCAAATCCGGCGGATCTCGGGTAGGGGGTCCCGAACTGTGTGTCTAAGGTCGATGGTAACAGGAGACAGGGGACATGATGTTTACCCCGGTTCGGGCCCTCTCTATGGAGGTAATGCCCTACTTCCTACTTGATTGATCTTGATAATTATGGGTATTACAAGAGTTGATCTACCGCGAGATCGTAATGGCTAAACCCTAGAAGTCTAGCCTTCATGACTAAGGTAATGAATATCTCTCCCTCCGGACTAAGTCCTCCTGGTTTATATAGACACCGGGAGGATCTAGGGTTACACAAGGTCGGTTACAAAGAAAGGAATATACATATTTGGTCGCCAAGCTTGCCTTCCACGCCAAGGAGAATTCTATCCGGACACCGGTGCAGTCTTCAGTCTTCGTATCTTCACGGCCCATCAGTCCGGCCCATGGCTAATAGGCCGGACGCCCGAGGACCCCTTAGTCCAGGACTCCCTCAGTAGCACCTAAACCTGGCTTCAATGACAAGGTATCCGGCGCGTAGGTCTGTCTTCGGCATTGCAAGGCGGGTTCCTCCTTCTGAACTCCAAGATAGTCTTCGGACGTATTGAACGTGTCCGGACCTGTAACACACACCACACACAACCGCAGAGAGAATATAATTTTACACGAGTCCAATCCGCTGACAAATTTTTGTAACATGACATCACATGTGTCCGGTCATAATTTTGAATCATTTTTCATCTGCCGCTCCACGTTTTGAGGCGCGGTTGCCATTGGCACGTCTTGTCAAAGCAGAGATCGTGTCCCCTCATCGCGGGATTCTCATCAATACGGGCATGGGTAACCCAATCGTGCCGTTTACACAGTCCTTAGGAATAGGCGAGTTTTGAGGCGAGTAGGGAGGCGTTCAATATTCACTGCCTTTATAAGGGGATTAGGATCCCCCCTTCTTCTCCCACGCCTTCCCTCTTCCTCCGCCCTTCCAATCTTGAGCTCCAGCGCCCAAGTCCTCATCTCCTACCCACTCAGGCTAGCACTCGACCATGTCCAGATCCGGAGGTCAAGGCAAGTGGATGGTCTCCTCCGTTAAGGAGAAGGACATTACAGAGCTTCGGGTGGCCGGTTACTTGATGAAGGAAATCGCCCACCGCCTTCCAGCCCAGGGGCAAATCGTACCCACGCCGAAGCCCAACGAGAAGGCAGTATTCATCCCTCATTTCCTCCGCGAGCTAGGGTTTCCTCTCCACCCTTTCGTCCACGGGCTGATGTACTATTACGGAATAGACTTCCATGATCTATCCCCGAACTCTTTCCTCAACATCTCGGCATTCATCATCGTGTGTGAGGCCTTACTCTGCATCCAACTCCACTTCGGGCTGTGGCTCAAGGTCTTCAACGTGAAGCCAAAGGTGGTGGATGGCCAGCACGTGGAGTGCGGAGGAGCCATGGTGAGTAAGCTGTCCAATGTCTCCTGGCCGAAAGGCACTTTCGTGGAGACTGTCAATGAATGGCAGAAACAATGGTTCTACATTACATAACCCCGCGGCACCAATTGGGCCGCAGCTGCCGAATTCAACCCCGGTGCCCCAATGCGGCTCACCTCCTGGGTCGAGAAGAGCCCGAACTGGTGTTCGTCGGACGAGCTGACAGCGTTGCAGACGCGCGTTCAAAGCATGGTGGACAAGGATGTCAAACTTGTCGATATAATCCAGGTGATGCTATTTCGCCGGATTCTCGCGTGCCAAAGCCGAAGCCTCCTGCTATGGAAGTTCAATCCGAAGAAGCACCATACCCTGAAGAGGCTCTTCGAGACCACTCATAAAGATGCCTGGAAGTTGCTCTTTAAGGGCAACGAGACACCGCCAGCCACGGATTCGGATCGTGGGCACGACGTTAACCACCCCGCCAACGAGGTGAGTTTCCAACACTTCTTCTACTTGTCTGCTTCAAGGAGGATGTCTGAACTTTTACCGTCATTGCTTCTTCAGGAATGGATGAAGAGGGCGAAGCGGATCCAGTGTCCGGCTCCGCTACCTGAAGAACCGGTCATTCCGCGTTTAGCAAAGATGCTGGTGTCGGCGCCCTATACAACGCCGGCGAAGAAGGCCAAGGGGAAGGCCAAGGGGGTTCGGAGTGGCCCCCGTCGCAAGGGTGCTTTGGACGCAACGTCTGAAGACAAGACCCGCTCCTCCGCTGCCGAAGATGACGACGATGAGGAGGAAGAGGAGGAGGATGAGGTCAACCTTCCCCCTGATGAGGGAAGGAAGAAGAGGGCGGCCTCCATGAACCTGGAGGCGGGGACGTCCAAGAAAGGGAAGGGCTCCTTCGCGGATAACTCCGCGTGGCACGTCCGTAGCAGTCCAGAGCGACACCCCTGCACTAAGCCTCCAGCTGCATCGTAAGTTCTATGACTCCCGCATACCCTTATGTCCAGCATCTCCTCTTCTATGTATTGACATGGTTAATTATGCTATTGCAGTCCGGCCCATGACAGCTCCCAGCGGTCCTCATCAAGAGGTTCGTTGGACTCAAAGGAGATGGCCAGCGATACACTGCCGGGCCGCTTACTCTCCCAAGGCCAAAGGAGACGACGAGGTGCTCTCCCAACGGACCTTCCTGTGCCGTGGGAGGCTCAAGAGGCGCTCAAGGCGAAGCCTCACGCCGAACACTGGGGGAACCCATCCCTCGAGATCGGGAGGAGGGCCGTACTCAGTTCGGCCCTCAACCGGGCTTGATTCCGGAGACCGATATGGCTTCGGAATCCAGCACGCAACCTCCTTTGAAAGAATGGGGTATGCCTATTCCACCGGTGACCCCTGTCCAACCAGGGGCACCAGATAATCTACTGGAAGCGCTACGAGGCGCTTCCATTGTGGATGAGCACCGTGTTCTTATGGGCACGGTGATTGAAAGGGTTCAGTCCGCCAAGAGCGGACTAATCAAGCTCATAGCAGCCTCACTGACTGTTTTGAGGTAAGTGACGAAAAAGAGAAAATCCCAATATAGGCAGTAGTCCCTGAGACACTATCCGGTGTTCGAAAAGAAAAGCTGGACAAAGGATCAATCCTTTATTGCAGGAAACTAACTAAATTTGTCTGGAATGAATATGCAGGCGTCACTGCTGGCCGCGGCCTCACATGCCGCCGAAGTCTCCCAAGTTAAGCGGAGACTGGAGCAGGCCGAGGAGGAGCTCAGCCAGGTGAAGAGGCAGCTCTAGGAGAATCAAGGTATGTAATAACCCAGGAAATATTCGAAAAGAGTAAGATGATATATATTGACCGAAGTGTCACGATATGTATAGGAGCGACGACCGAGGTCGAGGCCCTGAAAAAGGCCCTGGGCGAAGCCGAGGGGAAGGTTGTAATGGAGCAGGCCTCCCATAAGAAGTTCAAGGCCCAGGTCAATGAGGTTTATCAAGAGCTCCAGGACGCGGTGAGGAAGTGTGAGACCTTGGAGCGCGACGCATCGGTTCGAAAGACTGAACTCGCCAAGGCTCGTCGAGCTGGAGACGGCCAGTAATGAGGCCTGTGGCACCTCCAAGAGATCCAAAGAGGCTGTGAAGATTGCCGCGGGTAAGGCATTTAGTATGCAAAGCCAGTATATGAGGAAGAAGTATCTCTTACTAACCCGGATTCGGAGTTCTCCACGATCCTACGCAGATCTACCGCGCAGTGTGTCCGACGCCGCGGAGTTCTTTCGAGCCGAGGAAGGGAGCTTCATGGAGAAATTATTCTGGTCACAGTATCTTGCACCAGATCATCACGTGCCCTTCACCTATCAGCTGAAACAGCTGGTGGAGCTGCATAGGGTGGCCGAACTAGGCATGAAGGATTTGATAATCCGGCTATGGCCAGCCGAAGCTATGCCCGGCAACTACTTCGGACTCATGAAGTGGCTGGTGGACGCTTGTCCTCGGCTGGACGTCGTCAAGCGATCGCCCTGTATTGAAGGTGCGCGCATGGCCTTCGCCCGTTGCAATATGTGGTGGGCAAAGATGAATGTCGTCGAGCTCGCTAGGGGGCCGCCAGAGGGCAAGGAGCACCGCACACCCGAGCGTTATTTTGTGGATGTCCTAGAGGGGTCTCGCATTGTGGCAATGCAGTGTGGGCAGGAGATTATTTTCGAATGAATACATTCGTGTTGTTTTTGCCTTGTATGATGAAACAAAGTCGGTTTGTAATATAATGCTTGTTATTTTTTAATTTTTTCCTCCTGTGCGGCCATCTTGTATGGAATCTGAGGGTTGGCCAGTCGTCGGCTTCTGCCCCCAAGTAGGTAGTACGGAGGTGTTCGGGATGGAATCTAAACAATCTTGATCCAATTATATGGTCCTTGAAGGAGTTGTTTAGCACAACGAACCAGGCAATCAGACTATGCGGCTTAAACGCCCTCACTTAGCCATAGGAGTTTTACAATAAAACATAGGCGCAACCCCTAGTATCCGAACCAGAGTGCTATGAGCGTCTGTTCGGGAAGTACCAATCCTTCACGTAACGCGGAAGAAATCTCCAACGATTTGCAACCTCCAAACAGCTGACCGGCTCTCGCCGCATCATGACAGTCAGTTTCCGGCTTTCTCTACTGAGGTGGTCCTTTGGATAAACCAAGGCACAATCGCAGTAGTTCTCCCTTTACTACCTTAGCCGATATAGCGGAACGTAAGGTAGCAAGCACAGGAGCCGGGCAACCCAACTATTGACCAAAGACATGATTCGGAGCCAATGCATATAATGCTAAATTCAGGTTGCCGAACTATACTACAAAAAGTGTTCGGACTTTATTGCCGTATTGTGGGGCGCTCGGGAGCCCCTGGCAAATATGTAACGTACCAAAGTGTACAGGTGCTAGAAGATAAGTTATCAATGGGAAAAGGAAAACAGAAAGAGAGCAGAGGTAATATCTGGGGCCCTTAAACATTGGCCACGAACTGTTTGCATTATAATTGGGTTAATGCACTAAAGTGCGTTGATAAAGAATTATGTGATAAGAAACCGGCCATTTAACATGCCACGACCAGAGGCGAGCTGCGTGTGGGTCCTAGCAACAGGTAGAGTGGTCGTTGAATTGACCTCTACAGTTTCCCCTATACGTCTGTGCTTCGTGCCATCCTGGTATATTTATCCTTTGACAGAACTGGTAATCAGGCCCTCAAAGAAGGCCTATGTAAAAGAGACCTGGAAAAGGGAAAAGGAAATAGTGAAAGTATATGTGTGTCCGGGATCGGCCGAGCCGAACTGTGGATCACGAGCTAGCTATGCCTCCGTCGATGCCCATGGAACTTTGGGTGCGTAGTTATGTACGCGCGGCACGAATGCCACCACATGATCGGGACTGGGACGGAGGCTGAATTGTTAGTCGAGCTCTTGACGAGCCAAGTTGTCCTGCTGTAGGGTAGTTTGGACCCTTTTAACGATGTCCATGGGCTCGGCAGCCGGATTATGGTTCTGCTTGAGAAGGACGCTCTGTACTTCTGCCGCTAGGGCGGCAGTGTGCTCCTCTATATGGAGGGGGTGTTCCGTGTTTCCGTTTACAGTTATGACGCCGCGTGGACCGTGCATCTTGAGCTTAAGATAAGCATAGTGTGGCACCACGTTGAACCAAGAAAATGTGGTCCATCCGAGCAGTGTGTGATAACCACTGCGGAATGGGACGATGTCGAAGGTTAACTCTTTGCTTCGGAATTTGTCGGGGGATCCGAAGACAACATCTAGCGTGATTGAGCCCGTATAGCGGGTCTCTACACCTGGTATGACTCCTTTGAAGGTAGTCTTGGGTGGCTTGATCCTTGATGGATTAATGCCCATTTTGCACAATGTGTCCTGATAAAGCAGGTTGAGGCTGCTACCTCCGTCCATAAGGACGCGCATCAGGTGAAATCCATCGATGATTGGGTCGAGGACTACTGCGGCTGAACCGCCATGACGGATACTAGTCGGGTGGTCCCGACGATCAAAGGTGATCGGAAATGACGACCATGGATTAAATTTTGGGGCGACTGGCTCTATCGCATAGACGTCCCTTAGTGCGCATTTGCGCTCCCTTTTGGGATGTGTGTAACATATATCATGTTTACTATTTTCACTTGAGGGGGAAACTTCTTCTGTCCCCCTGTGTTCGGTTGTCGGGGCTCCTCATCGTCGTCCTAGCTTTGTGATCCCTTTTCCCTGTTCTCAGCGTTTAATTTGTCGGCCTGTTTAAAAACCCAACAATCTCTGTTGGTATGATTAGCTGGTTTTTCTGGGGTGCCATGAATCTGGCACGGGCGATCGAGTATGCGGTCCAGGCTGGATGGTCCCTGATTGTTTCTCTTGGATGGTTTCTTCCGCTGGTTGGACTTGGAGCCACTGAATCCGGCGTTGACTGTAGTGTCGTCGGTATTATCACAATTGCTTCGGCGTTTGTGTCTGTTACCTTGGAGCTTGCCGTTGTTGTTCTTAACCTCGGAGGGGCCTGCCTCGCTGGCTGTGTTTTTGCTGCGAGCCAACCAACTATCCTCACCCGCGCAAAAGCGGGTCTTGAGTGCTATGAGGGCTGCCATAGATTTTGGCCTTTCATGGCCGAGGTGGCGGGCGATCCATTCGTCGCGGATGCTGTGTTTAAAGGCCGCTAGGGCTTCGGCATCTGGACAGTCGACGATCTAGTTCTTTTTAGTTAGGAACCTAGTCCAGAACTTCCTGGTTGACTCCCCAGGCTGTTGAACTATGTGGCTTAAGTCATCGGCGTCTGGTGGCCGGACATATGTACCATGGAAGTTATCGAGGAAGGCCTCTTCCAAGTCCTCCCAGCCGCCAATAGAATTTTCAGGCAGGCTGTTTAGCCAGTGTCGAGATGGCCCTTTAAGCTTTAGTGGGAGGTATTTGATAGCGTGGAGGTCATCTCCGCGGGCCATGTGGATGTGGAGGATAAAGTCCTTGATCCATACCGCGGGATCAGTTGTTCCGTCGTATGATTCAATATTCACGGGTTTGAACCCTTTGGGGAATTCGTGATCCATTACTTCATCAGTGAAGCAAAGAAGGTGTGCGGCGCCTCTATATCGGGCCGCGTCGCGATGTAGCTCCGATGGAGTCCGTCTGTGGTTGTTGGCTCAGGTGTGACTAGGTTTGTCACGTCCGAATAGGTAGGCATCATTACGTGTCGAGGAACGGCCTCGTGATCCGTAGATCGATCGGGTACATCCTGCTCTACTATCCAGGGTTTGCCGGAGGTCATGTGCATGACCCCGGACTGTTTTGTCTCTGTTTTTTCGTGGCGGCGGGGTGGGCTGCTATTCGGCTTGAGTTACCGATCTATCCCGACCGCGAGGTGGTCGGTCCGCGACATTGTCCCGACCGCTTAGTATTGGTTGGCCACATTACGCGTGGGAAGTATGGGCTCCGGCGCCTCTTCATCTAACTGAGGTAGCAACCTTCGCTTCGGGTAACTCTTGGCTAGGCGTTTGAGGCCGTGTTCTTCGGCTGCCAGGACATCTGTCCATCTGTCGACGAGCAGATCTTGGTCAGCTTGAAGCTGCTGATGCTTCTTTTTCAGGCTCCTTGCGGAGGCTATTAGCTGGCGCTTGAAGCACTCCTGCTCGAGAGGTTCCTCGGGCACATTGAAATCTTCGTTGCCGAGACTTTCGTCATCCTCATAGAGCGGACGATAACTACTGTCCTCCGAGTCGTTGGGCCTGGCCTATTCGTCGGGGCTAGCTTGCCCGTTTTCTTGCTCCTCATGTTCGGATGTTACCTCGGCAAGGTCTTCATTGTTTTCTGCATTGTCCAGAGTATTATTTTCTCTGGTGCCAGCATTGCTGTCTTTTGAACGACGTGACTTAGATCGGCGCCCAGGACGCTGGCGTTTTTGCTGTGTCTCAGGAGGTTTATTCTCGACTGGATTTTCTTTGTCATTGTCGTTGGTTGTTTTGGGTGTGTCCACCATGTACGCATCGTACGAAGAGGTGGTTGTCCAGCGTCCAGTGAATGGCGGACTTTGATTTTGCTCCTCATCGGCATCGTCGTCCATACCGTCGATGTCTTCGGAGTCGTAATCAAGCGTGTCGGTTAAATCCTCGAATGTGGCTATGAAGTGGGTGGCGGGTGGCAACCAAGATTCTCCTTCATTAGCCCCTAGTTTGAACCGAACATAGCTCGGCTGTGAGTCCCCCGCCAAGGACAGGCTCTTTAATGAGTTTAGCACATTGCCCAAGGGCGAGTGCTGGAAGATGTCTGCGGCGTCGAACTCGAAGATCGATAAACGATCAAGTTCAGCATCCACAGGCTCACATGGTTTGGAACTTAGGCCCAGAGACAAGTCCGGAGTTCCGGTGACACAAAAATTGTGTGAGGTTACGTCCATGTGCGGCTCCAACGCCGGGGAATCTGTGGCCTCCACGGTGGGGTTGAGCCTCCAATCCTTGGACGACGTTGTATGCTCCGGATCTAAGGCCAGAGCTGTTACAGGAGCTGTCTCCTGGATACGGTTTGACGACAGATTTAAGTCATGTTCATCAAGGTGACCAGGAGTGGTTGTTGCGGTCTCGAATCCGATGAAGATCAAATATCCACGGACGTCCGCGACGTAGTTCAAGCTCCCAAATCTGACCTGATGGCCAGGGGCGTAGCTATCAATCTGCTCGAGATGGCCAAACGAGTTGGCCCGTAGTGTGAAGCCATCGAATACGAAGTTCTGTCCGGGGAGAAAGGTTTCTCTTTGGACAGCATTGTCGTTGACAATAGAAGGGGCCATCAAACCTTTTGGGGACGGCACAGTGGAACTCTCAATGAAAGCACTAATGTCGGTGTCAGAACTGGCGGATCTTAGGTAGGGGGTCCCGAACTGTGCGTCTAAGGTCAATGGTAACAGGAGACAGGGGACACAATGTTTACCCAGGTTCGGGCCCTCTCTATGGAGGTAATACCCTACTTCCTGCTTGATTGATCTTGATGAATATGAGTATTACAAGAGTTGATCTACCACGAGATCGTAATGGCTAAACCCTAGAAGTCTAGCCTGTATGATTAAGGTAATGAATATCTCTCCCTCCGGACTAAGTCCTCCTGGTTTATATAGACACCGGGAGGATCTAGGGTTACACAAGGTCGGTTACAAGGAGAGTTCTATCCGCACACGAGTACAGTCTTCGGTCTTCGTATCTTCACGGCCCATCTGTCCGGCCCATGGCTAACAGGCCGGACACCCGAGGACCCATTAGTCCAGGACTCCCTCGGTCAGATCGTGAAGACGTACGACTACATCAACCGTGTTGTCATAACGCTTCCGCTTACGGTCTACGACGGTACGTGGACGACACTCTCCCCTCTCGTTGCTATGCATCACCATGATCTTGCATGTGTGTAGGATATTTTTTAAAATTACTACGTTCCCCAACAGTGGCATCCATGCCAGCTCTATGCGTAGATGTTATATGCATGAGTAGAACAAAAGTGAGTTGTGGGTGATAATACTCATACTGCTTACCAGCATGTCATACTTTGATTTGGCGATATTGTTGGATGAAGCGGCTCGGACCGACATTTTGTGTACTCTTACGCGAGACTGGTTCTACCGACGTGCTTCGCAAACAGGTGGCTGGCGGGTGTTAGTTTCTCCAACTTTAGTTGAAACGAGTGTGGCTACGCCCGGTCCTTGTTGAAGGTTAAGACAGCAGATACTTGACGAAAAATCGTTGTGGTTTTGATGCATAGGTAAGAACGGTTCTTTCTCAGCCCGTAGCAGCCACGTAAAACTTGCAACAACAAAGTAGAGGACGTCTAACTTGTTTTTCAGGGCATGTTGTGATGTGATATGCTCAAAACGTGATGAGATATAAATTTTTGTATGAGATGATCATGTTTTGTTGAAGTTATCGGCAACTGGCAGGAGCCTTATGGTTGTCTCTTTATTGCATATGATGCAAGCGCCATGTAATTGCTTTAGTTTATCGCTATGTGATAGAAATAGCTGCAAAAGCAATAGTTGGCGAGACGACCATATGACGACACGTTGATAGAGATCAAGATGATGGAGATCATGGTGTCATGCCGATGATGATGGAGATCATGACGGTACTTTGGAGATGGAAATCAAAGGCACAAGATGATGATGGCCATATCATGTCACATATTTTGATTGCATATGATGTTTATCTTTTATACATCTTATTTTGCTTAGTTCAACGGTAGATTTATAAGATGATCCCTTAGTAAAATTTCATTGTATAAGTGTTCTCCTTGAGTATGCACCGTTGGATAGTTCTTCGTGCTGAGACACCACGTGATGATCGGGTGTGATAACTCTATGTTCACATATAACTGGTGCAAGCCAGTTTTGCACATGCAGAATACTCGCGTTAAACTTGACAAGCCTGGCATATGTAGATATGGCTTCGGAACACTGGGGACCGAAAGGTCGAGCGTGAATCATATAGTAGATATGATCAACATAGTGATTTTCACCATTGAAAACTACTCCATCTCACGTGATGATCGGACATGGTTTAGTTGATTTGGATCACGTGATCATTTAGATGACAAGAGGGATGTCTATCTAAGTGGGAGTTCTTAAGTAATATGATTAAATTGAACTTTAATTTATCATGAACTTAGTCCTGATAGTATTTGCATAACTATGTTGTAGATCAATAGCTCGCGGTGTTGCTCCCCGTTTATTTTGATATGTTCCTAGAGAAAAACTATGTTGAAAGATGTTAGTAGCAATGATGCGGACTTGGTCCGTGATCTGAGGATTATCCTCATTGCTGCATAGAAGAATTATGTCTTTTATGCACCGCTAGGTGACAGACCTATTGCAGGAGCAGATGTAGACGTTATGAATGTTTGACAAAGCTCTGTATGATGACTACTTGATAGTTTAGTGCACCATGATTTACGGCTTAGAACCGGGACTTCAAAAATGTTTAGAACGCCACGGAGCATATAAGAGTTGAAACTGGTATTTCATACTCATGCCCGTGTCAAGAGGTATGAGACCTCTGACATTACTTTGCCTACAAAATGGAGGAGAATGGCTCAACCAGTGAGTATGTGCTCAGATTTTCTGGGTACTACAATTGCTTGAATCAAGTGGGAGTTAATCTTCCAGATAAGATAGTAATTGACAAAGTTCTCTAGTCACTATCACCAAGTTACTAGAACTTTGTGATGAACTATAATATGCAAGGGATGACGAAAGTAATTCCCGAACTCTTCGCGATGTTGAAATTCGCGAAGGTAGAAATCAAGAAAGAGCATCAAGTGTTGATGGCTTACAACACCACTAGTTTCAAGAAAAAGGGCAAAAGAATAGAAAGGGAGCTTCAAGAAGAATGACAAACAAGTTGTCACTCCCGTGAAGAAACCGAAAGCTAGACTCAAACCACCTAAAACTGAGTGCTTCTACTGCAAAGGAAATGGTCACTGGAAGTGGAACTACCCCTAGATACTTGGTGGATAAGAAGGATGGCAAAATGAACAAAGGTATATTTGATATACATGTTATTGATGTGTACTTTACTAGTGTTTATAGCAACTCCTCAGTATTTGATACTAGTTCAGTTGCTAAGAGTAGTAACTCGAAACGGGAGTTGCCAAAATAAACAAAGACTAGTTAAGGGCGAGGTGACGTTGTGTGTTGTAAATGATTCCAAGGTTGATAAGATCATCATCGCACGCTCCCTATACTTTCAGGATTAGTGTTGAACCTAAATAAATGTTATTTGGTGTTTGCGTTGAGCATGAATATGATTTGATCATGTTTATTGCAATACTGTTATTCATTTAAGTTAGAGAATAATTGTTGTTCTGTTTACATGAATAAAACCTGCTATGGCCATACACCCAATGAAAATGGTTTGTTGGATCTCGATCGTATTGATACACATATTCATAATATTGAAGACAAAAGATGCAAAGTTAATAATGATAGTGCAACTTATTTGTGGCACTGCCGTTTAGGTCATATTGGTGTAAAGCGCATGAAGAAACTCCATGATGATGGGCTTTTGGAATCACTTGATTATGAATCACTCCATGGCAATTCTGCTGAAAACAGCGTCAGTCCGAGTTAGTTCCATTCAAATCATGCAAGTTAGAGTCCAAAACAAGGGAAAAAGTGTTTGGAAAAGTAGATATGATGGAGATGCATCAACTCCCCCAAGCTTAAACCTTTGCTTGTCCTCAAGCAATTCAGTATATAAACTGAAAGTGATAAAGAAAACCTTTTCGAAACACTGTTTCCTCTTGTTGTAAATATGTAAAGCCAGCATTCAAG
Organism: Aegilops bicornis; assembly: GCA_021605145.1. Taxonomy (NCBI): domain Eukaryota; kingdom Viridiplantae; phylum Streptophyta; class Magnoliopsida; order Poales; family Poaceae; genus Aegilops; species Aegilops bicornis. Next base: position 191,867,848 of record CM038672.1, on the reverse strand, counting down.
TTTTTAGCAAAGGTTATGAACTAACCATATTCACAATAACACTTAGGTCTCTTGTTTACTCATATCAATGGCATAATCAACTAGCGAGAAATAATAATAAATCTCGGATGACAACACTTTCTCAAAACAATCATAATATGATATAACAAGATGGTATCTCGCTAGCCCTTTCTGAGACCGCAAAACATAAATGTGGAGCACCTTTGAAGATCAAGGACTGACTAAACATTGTAATTCATGGTAAAAGCGATCCAGTCATAGTCATACCCAATATAAATTAATAGTAATGCATGCAAATGACAGCGGTGCTCTCCAGCTGGTGCTTTTTAATAAGAGGGTGTTGACTCAACATAAAAGTAAATAGATAGACCCTTCGCAGAGGGAAGCAGGGATTTGTAGAGGTGCCAGAGCTTGATTTTTGAAATAGAGATAAATAATATTTTGAGCGGCATACTTTCATTGTCAATATAACAACCGAGAGATCTCGATATCTTCCATGCTACACACATTATAGGCGGTTCCCAAGAAGAATCGTAAAGTTTATACTCCCCCTCCACCAACAAGCATCAATCCATGGCTTGCTCGAAACAACGAGTGCCTCCAACTAACAAGAGTCCCGGGGGAGTTTTGTTTGCAATTATTTCAATTTGATTTGCTTAGAGCATGGGACTGGGCATCCTGGTGACCAGCCATTTTCTCGTGAGTGAGGAGCGGAGTCCACTCCTCTTGAGAATAACCCACCTAGCATGGAAGATACAGACAGCCCTAGTTGATACATGAGCTATTCGAGCATACAAAACATAATTTCATTTGAAGGTTTAGAGTTTGGCACATACAAATTTACTTGGAAAGGCAGGTAGATACCGTATATAGGAAGGTATGGTGGACTCATATGGAATAACTTTGGGGTTTATGGAAGTGGACGCACAAGCAATATTCCCGCTTAGTTCAAGTGAAGGCTAGAAAAAGACTGGGAAGCGACCAACTAGAGAGCGACAACAGTCATGAGCATGCATTAAAATTAATGAACATTGAGTGCAAGCATGAGTAGGATATAATCCACCATGAACATAAATATCGCGAAGGCTATGTTGATTTTGTTTCAACTACTTGTGTGAACATGTGCGAAGTCAAGTCACTCGAATCGTTCAAAGGAGGATACCTCCCTATCATACCACATCACAACAATTTTAATAGCATGTTGGCACGCAAGGTAGACCATTATAAACTCCTAGCTAATTAAGCATGGCATAAGCAACTAAAATCTCTAATTGTTATTGCAAACATGTTCATTCATAATAGGCTGAATCAGGAACGATGAACTAATCATATTTACAAAAACAAGAGAGGTTGAGTTCATACCAGCTTTTTTCATCTCAATCAGTCCATCATATATCGTCATTATTGCCTTTCACTTGCACGACCGAACGATGAGAATAATAATATAGTGCACGTGCATTGGACTAAGATGGAATCTGCAGGCATCTGACACACGGGAGAAGACAAGATAATATGGGCTCTTTGTTAAATCAACAATAATGCATAAAAGAGCCACTTCAACATTTACATTATGGTCTTCTCCTCTCGACCCCCAAAGAAAAGAAAAGAAATAAAACTATTTACACGAGAAAGCTCCCAACAAACAAAAGAAGAACAGGAAATCTTTTTGGGTTCTCTTTTAATTATTACTACTACAAGCATAGAAAGTAAACTAGCTAAAAGCTACAACTAATTTTCTTTTTGTTTTTCTTAAGGTTTATCAAACACAAGAAGAAAGCGAGAAAAAGAAAATAACTAACATGGATATTACGATGAAAGAGTATGAGCACCGACAACTAGAATGAGTGTGTGAACATGAATGTAATGTCCGTGAGAGATACGTACTCCCCCAAGCTTAGGCTTTTGGCCTAAGTTGGTCTATGGCCACGGCTGGCCTGGCGGATATCCAAAGTTGTAGTTGGGGTTGTACTATGATGTATCAGCTATTGCCTCATGAGTTGCCGCTTGGAGGCGAGTTGTTGTCTCCGTCCTCCTCTTATACTCGTTCGCCTCCTCCCTAGTTATAATAAATCTCCCTTTTGTCTGAAAGTCAAAGAATGTAGGAGCAGGGAGAGCAACATGGAAAATGTGGCGCATGTAAAACATTAGTTGGTACTGGAGAGGTTGTTCAGTCCCCTCAATAAACTGATGGCGAACCATAGCCTCATATCCTAGATAAGTGGGAGGTAATTCCATATCATTTTCATGTATGGGTATCCCAAGAAAATTAGCCACACGGGTTGCATAAATTCCACCAAACAAGTCTCCACTTAAGCCATTATTATGCAACCTCCGTGCAACAATGGCCCCCAAGTTATATTGTTTATCTCCTAAAACAGCACTCTTGAGAACACTAAGATTAGGGACACACATGTGACATGCTTCATCCATACCATTTATGCACCTACCTATGAAGAGAGCAAAATAATGTATAGCAGGAAACTGAAATGCTCCCTATTTAGCTTGTGTTACATCTCTAGATTCCCCCACTATAATACTAGCAAGAAAAACTCTAAACTCAGATTTGCGAGGTTCACTAACACTACCCCATTGTGGAAGTTTGCAAGCAGTATTAAAATCCTCTAAGTCCATAGTATAAGATTTGCCATAGATATCAAATAGTACAGTGTGAGAATTACATGAAGATGAAAATTTGAACCTTCTCACAAAGGAATCAGTTAGGTGATAATACTGAGAACACTTATCTAGCATGAAGCCCTCGAGTTCAGCATTATGCACATATGCGTCAAATTCCTCCTTAATTCCTGCTCGGACCATGAAATCATCTGACGGCCAATCACAAAGCCGCACTTGAGCTTCTCTTGGTAGTTCACTCACTCGAGACCTATATAGCAGCCCACCAGCTGATTTCTTTCTGCGTGCTGTTGTAATTTGGTGCATCCATGATTATCCGGCTTTGGGCACTATGTCAGGGCGAACGACACATGGTTACAATGCATGTGTTCGCTGTGACAGGAATCCACTGTCATACGCAATACTTAGCAAGATCTGTTACATTGGACACCGTCGTTTCCTTGCCAAGGACAAGCCGCATCCTAGAAAATACCGAAGACATGTGTTCAATGCAAAGCATGAAAACTGTGATGCACCAAAGAGGCTCACCGCCGATGAGTTGCAAGTGGAATTCTGAAGGTCGTGGCATATTACACAGGAAACCATCCCGGTAATGGTAGCGGGAAAAGGAAGCGTGGCACGGTAGAAGAGAGATTATTGTTTACCCGCAGGTCCATTTTGTGGGACTTGGAGTATTGGAAAGATTTGGATCTGCGGCATAATCTTGATGCGATGCACATCGAGAAAAATATATGTGACAACATTATCGGCACACTTCTTAACATTGAAGGCAAGACGAAAGATACCTTAAAATCTAGGATTGATTTGACACACATGGGTATCAGAAAGGATTTGCAGGTGCAAGATGAAGGTAAACCACGGGATATGGCACCAGCTGTGTATGTCTTGGACAAGGTAAAAAGAAAAGAATTGTGCGAGGTCCTGTCACATGTGAGATTCCCACATGGATTTGCTTCCAACCCTGAAAGGAGAGTCGGCGCAGATGGAAACAAGGTACAAGGGTTGAAAACTCATGACTGCCACGCCCTACTTCAAAGGGTTTTACTCATATCCTTAGAGGATTGGGCCGCCTACGACTTATACTGAGCGATTGCAGAGTTGGGACAATTCTTCGTGGAACTCGCAGTAGAAATATCAGGATAGATGCTTTGGAGCGTCTTAGAGACAAGATACAAACTATCCTATCGACCTTGAGAAGATATATCCTCCAGCCTTCTTTGATGTGATGGTGCATTTGGCTGTTCATCTACCCGATGAGGCACTACTTAGAGGTCCAGTACAGTATGGCTGGATGTACCCTATTGAAAGGCGGCTAGGCACTTTCAAGGGCTATGTTAGGAACAGAGCTAGACCCGAGGGTTCCATTGCAGAGGCCTACATTGCTGCAAAAGCGTTGACTTTCTGCTCAAAATACATTGAAACAGCTGATCAGCTTAGCAAAGAGGTGGGTGAAGACAATCTCGGGCTCAATGTTTTCTATTATTCTGTTCGAGTTACAGGGAAGAGTCGACAAGAGGACAAACCTAAAGATTTGGACAAAATGGTTTGGTATGTGTTGAATAATTGTCCTGAGATACTACCTTATATCAAGTAAGTGCACATCGCAGCTTATACATCGTAATCTACTAAACTTGCAGCACATTCTTATATATTTAGATGTTTGACGCGATCACTATGTTGTGCAGCATCTACAAAGAGGAGTTGCTGCCGCAAATTCCAAGAAACATTGACAAACTGGTTATGGCAGGATTTGCGAAATGGTTCAAGAACCATGTAAGCTTTTAAAGTGCACTGTCAGTTTCTTTAATATATTGAGTACATAAGATGATCAGCTTGTCTATTTTCTAGCCATAGGTTAAGAAGATGCGGGAGGATGGGCAGGCAGTTGATGATGCCCTTTACTCACTAGCAATGGGTCCTGATACTCGGGTAAGACATTATGAATCTTGCGTTGTTGGAGATGTGCGCTACAACACCCTTGCACGAGATGAAGGCAGAAGACACAAAACAGTGCCATCATGAGCACGGATACGTATGACAAAGAGACAATCAAACGTATGCTAACATAACAGACATTGTTCGATTGCAGATATCTCCGATTTCGAGGATCATCGGTGTGTGTTACATTGTCGTCGTTGGTATAACCTGTTTTCCAGGATCGCAAAACCCAGAGCTGATGATTATTCAAATCCATCGATGTCAAGGCGGCGTACCAGACCAACGAGCCTTTTATTTTGGCAAATCAAGCAACACCGATATTTTTCTTGGAAGACACATTTGCACGTAGCGACGACTGGAGAGTATTGCAAAGGTTTGAACAGAGGAATTCGTTTAATGAAGTTGCACAACAAGATGATGCTTACACTGCTTCTGATGTACAAGATAACACAGATGTTCCTAATATCTTTGAGAACCATCACGCCAATGACGCCGCGAAAAGATTGCTGTCGTCTTTGTGGACATACAAGAGTTGATCAAGAAGAAGCCAACGTTCGAGGATGTTGAGGACGAAGAAGAAGATGACACCATGGGGAATTACGATTCAGACTGATACACGTGGCGAAGATGTTGACGCTGCTGCTGCGGATGATGATTACAATGTTTTTGTCGTATTTTCCTGTCAGAAGACGTTTTTTATCTACTATGTGAAATTGTGTTTGCTATGACAACTGAAACTTTGATGAACATGTTGTTTAGTATTTTGTGAGAACATCACTTGTTATGAATGCTGACTTGTGCTTGGTGATTGTATGACAACTAAAACATGATGACATTGTTGTTTAGTTGTACTCATATTTGGCTGTGAAACTTGAATTTGATGACATAGTTTGACGTTGGACTGCAATTTGCTCGACGTCTTTGAATGAGAACAAAGCTACCCCGGATGTGGCCTCTCGCTATTTATTTATTTATATGAGCAAAGGGGATACCCCTGATTTCCGTTAATAGAAATCATTAGATATTCACAACACTACGCCCAAACTGCTACAGGTTTCATTCATTACGAAGTTTCAAAGAAAGTGCTCATGTCGTAGCCAATTTGAATACATCACGAGTGCTACATACATGCAAATAAAGAGACAATCATCCCACAGAGCACATCGATTTTGCCCATTATCTTCACAAGCTCTTTCATCTCCTCATTCTTTATCAAGGCTGTTCAGCGATTGTTGCTTGGCCATGATCGGAGGAACTGCATCTTTAACCTTCTCTGCATCTTCCTCTTACATCGTTCCTTCGCCATTTGTCCAACACCCCAACCTCTTTGGTATTGGGATTTCTCGGCTAACCAAATAATTAAGCGTAATTGCATTCCCCCACATCAAGCAACTTCCCGTAAATACAAATCACACGAATCTTCCCTTTTACGCACAAATCAAATTGGAAGATCATCAACCAAACTATTAAAAAAATCAGCAACTGAAAGTAGCAGAACAACACTTAAACATATTATTACCCCATGATTCGGGCATTTGTAGAAGACTCGGCCAGGGTTGCGGATTGTGGTTGAGACGCGACGGATGACTCTGCGTGATTTGCAGCAGTGGCACCACACCAACGGCAGCGGGTTGTGATGAGCAATTGGCTACGGTGCGCGTGCCGACGGGGGTGTGATGAGACCCACAGGCAATGGTACGGGTGGCGACTTGGCGCATATCTGGTTGTTGCCTGCTGAAGAGCAGGTGGACGAGCAGCCAGCGGACATGGTTGCTGCGGCCAGAGCTTCCGATCTAGGCAGAGTAAGTAGAGAAGAGGAGAAGCGAACGTTGGATATGTCAGTTTCATTACTTGCAGAGTAGCATAGCACCATATGTAGTCATTATCTAGGTTTGGATCCGAACCAGCTACAAGAGCACGTCTTTCTTTTTTCTAAAACTCGGCAACGTCTCTTTACTGGTACACTAGCTTGTTCTGTACGCCTTCCCAAGTCTTTGATTTTCTTTCCCTTTTTTTGCGAGGAAGGAAGGAGGACAAAATTGAGAGTTCCTCGGACTCGAACCCAAGACCTCTCGGTTGAAAACCAAGGGTGCTAGTCACTTATGTGGCGAACGTTCCGTGTGAGGAGGATGGCAGACGAACGCATTTTCCTCGCAGTTTTCTACCTATATATAAGAAAGTATGCTACTTGGTCCGCTTAGTAAAAAAACCATTGTGCCAACCTTGACCGTTCGATTGACATTCAACGTCTATCGCGTTTCTTCAGTCTCTTCTTCGTCGAGCCGCCAAAGCCAAACTGGCGCCGGCGGGACCGCCTGCTCCCGCCTCCCATGGCTGGCTGTGATCTTCCCCGGCTCCTGTTCGTTCCCATACGAGGCCTCACCATCGTCCTCCGCCTTGGTTCGCTCGCCGTGGCGCCACCCTCCGGTGTTGTCAACATGGTCAACAACCGAGAGGAATAAGGAGATGACTGTACATGGTGAGGATGACAGTAGGGACCCAACAACGCGCGCAGTAATTTTGTTTTTTCGGGACAGAGAAGGGTATCAATTGGGTTGTGCGGGACCCGTGGTCTGCCTAGCCTGTGCTTTTATTTCATATGTTTAGCACATGACCAGCCCAGTTTGTTTTTTTCCTTTACGAAAAATGGCTAGCCAGCTATTTTGTTTTTGCAGAATAACCAACATAGGCCTACTTGCTTTTCTACGCCCTGCTGGGTCGGAAATCTTTCAAGACGAGGAGGGATGCATTTTGCCCAGAAAATGGGCTATAAGTAATAAGAAATGGGCTGTATGTAATAATAAATGGGCTATAAGTAATAAGAAATGGGCTATAAGTAATAATAAATGGGCTGTAAAATGAAAAAAATACAAAGAAATGCAATTAGTTTCCAAATACTGTTTTCTTTCGGATTTTGATATTTTAAATTTCATTGTTTTTGTGCGGGTAAAATTTCATTGAATTTAAATTAAGGTATATTTAGATTTAAAATTAATTTGAATCTGGCTAGAAATTTCGGGTTGCATGCTGTTTGGGACAGATTTGGAGGCTGACTTGTGGGTCTACTAGGTTGACGTGTACTTTGGCTTTGTCAACTTAGTCCACAGACGATTCAAATTTAGTCCACAAACGATTCTAGCAGCAGTGACCGTTGGATGTTAATCCGACGGCCGTGCTGCTTCTTCAATATCTGATCTTCTTGCTCCAGCCGCCCAAACCAGCTCCGGTGGGACTGCTCGCTCCGCCTCCCGTGTGTTGGCCGCCTGACAGCCGCACTACCCCACCCTACTTCATTGCTGGCCAGGCCATTCCTCTACTCACCCACACCTCATGTTATTTTCCGGTGACGGCAGCCGGACCAGTAAACCCTCGTACTCCCCACCGCATGGGAAACCATTGCCGAGTCTTCCCCGGCTCCGTGTCGTTCCCTTCCTAGGCCTCGCCGTCATCCACCGCCATGGTGCTCTCGGCGCGGCATGGTTAACGTGGTCAATGAACGACATCCATCGGTCGTGGACTGTATGCGCAAAATAATGATTCCTCCACCTGACAGCTGAGACCCACCGGAAGGGCCTCTGTATTTCACGAGAAAAAAACGTTCCCCCCGCTGACATGTCGGACCCACCAGCTATATCTTCGCACGCAAGGAAGTGCCTCCTTATTACGCACAAAAAAATGAATACCCACCCTGCTAGACGGGACCCACCATAGTGGGAGGATGACTTAGGGCCAACTAAGTTGACGGGACGGAGGGCTTTGTCAACTTAGTCAATATGAACGATTCTAGCTCCAAAGGACCGTGCACGATGTCCATCCAACGGCCATAGTGCTTCTTCAACCTCTAGTCTTCTTGCTCCAGCCGCACAAAGCAGTGCTGGTCGTGTCGCGTGCTCCTGCCTCTCGTGGCCGGCTCTGATGCCGCGGAGGCCTAACCGCCCCCTACTACTCCCACCGCTGGCCCAGGGTATCCCTCTACTCACCCACACCCCCTGTTATTCTGCGGCGGCGGCAGCCTCACGCCGCAGCCGAACCAGTGAACCCTCGTACTCCTCTCCACGTGGGCTACCACTGTTGCGTCTTCCCCGGCTCCGCGTCGTCCCCTTCCTAGGCCTCGCCGTCGTCCAGACCACCGCCCTGGTGCTCTGGCGCGGCGTGGTCAACATGGTCAACGACCGACTTCCATCGGAAGAGTATCAGACGTGGAGAGGCCGATACCGGGTCCAGCGGCCGCAAGGAAGTGCCTCCTTATTACGCTGCAAAAATAATTATTCCTCCACCGACAAGAGGGGACCCACCGGACGGGCCACCTTATTTCATGAAAACGCTTTCTCGACCGCTGGGACCCACCGGACGGGCCAACAGATTTTGCAAAAAATGTCCCTCAGCTGTCACTCGGACCCACCGGAAGTGCCTCCTTATTACGCACAAAAACTGAATACTCCTCTTGTTAGCTGGGACCCACCATGGTGGGAGGCTGACTTAGGGCCTACTAAGTTGATCGACGGGGCCTTTGTCAACTTTAGTCAATATGAACGATTCTAGCTCCAGTGACCGGACGATGTCCATCCAACGGCCATAGTGCTTCTTCAACCTCTGGTCTTCTTGCTCTAGCCGCCCAAAGCAGCGTCGGTCGTGCCGCATGCTCCTGCCTCCCGTGGCCGGCTATGCTGTCGCGGAGGCCTCACCGCCCCCTACTATTCCCACCGCTGGCCAGGCCCTGCGGCGACGGCAGCCTCACATCGCAGCCGAACCAGTGAACGCTCATACTCCTCTCCGCGCGGGCTTCCGCTGCCGCGTCTTCCCCGGCTCCCCGTCGTCCCCTTCCTAGGCCTCGCCGTCATCCACCGCCCTGGTACTCTCAGCGCGGCGTGGTCAACTTGATCAAGGAACGACTTCCATCGGACGTGGACTGTACATGGAGAGGCTAACAGCTGGGTCCACGGCCGCAGCAAGGAAGTGCCTCCTTATTACGCGGAAAGTAATGATTCCTCCACCTGAAAGCTAGGACCCACTGGACGGTCCACTGTATTTGGCAAAAAAAACGTTTCCCCCTGACTGCTGGGACCCACCAGCTACATCTTCGCACGCAAGGAAGTGCGTCCGGGCAAAAAAACAAAACGATTCGCCCCCTGACAGTTGGGACCCACCAGCGACACCTTCGCACGCAAGGAAGTGCGTACGGTCAAAAAAAGAACGATTCGCCCCCCCTGACTGCTGGGACCCACCAGCTACATCTTCGCACGCAAGGAAGGAAGTGCCCCGGCAAAAAACGATTCGCCTCGACCGATGGGACCCACCAGCTACATCTTCGCAGTAAGGAAGTGCTCGATACCGACCCACCTGGTCGAAGCGTATGTAGCGTTGTCATTCTGGCCACGAACGTGTACGTACATACTGGTCGTTGTAGAGGCGCGCACGTGTCGTAGTAGAGGTGCGCACGTAGCATGTACACGTACGTACAGCGGCGAGGGTGCAAGAAAGAAAATACGGCCACGTACGTACATACGGGCAGGGTCTCGAACGCCTACTCATGCATACGTACATGGCTGGGTCGAAACGGAGAAACAGCGTCGTCGTCGTGTTCATGGGGAGCCAACCGGCTGGGTCAGAACGGAATGTGTGGTCGTGTTCATCGGGAGGGCTTGGATGGAACAGGCGATGGAAACGAGGCCTGGCGTACCGCACAACGGAGGAAACAGACCTCCTACGTTCGGAACGGGGTCCTGTTGATCGGGAGGGGTGTGGCGTACCGCAAAACGGAGGAAACGGACCTCCTACGGTCGAAACGGGGGTCCTGTTGATCGGGAGGGTGTGGCCTACCGCAAAACGGACCAAACGGACCTCCTACGGTCGAAAGCAGGGGTCCTGTTGATCGGGAGGGTGTGGCGTCTTGCAAAAGCGGGCCAAGCGGACTTGTGTTGGAGCGCTACGGTCTAAACGGGGGTCCTGTTCATCGGGAGGGGTGTGGCGTACCGCAAAACGGGACTCCACGAGATACTGTTCATATCCACCGTCGACCTCCTCCAGCCTCCACGGGCTACCGTCGACCTCCTGCAGCCTCCACGGGCTCCTGTTCATCCAGCCTCCACCACGCGCTACTCCACCGGCTACAGTTCAACCACCCCTCCACGGGCACCCCTCCACCGCTTCATCGCTCATCCAGCCCTCCACACCACGGGTCCCATTCAACCACCCCTCCACGGCCACCCCTCCACCGCTTCATCTGCTCATCCAGCCCTCCACACCACGGGGTCCTGTTCATCCAGAGGCAACACCACCGCCACTGCTCATCCAAACCCCCGCAACGCCAATCGCTCATCCAATCGATCGGCTTCAGTTAGCAGCAGTAGCAAAGGAATCGCTCCATCGGGTTCAGTTAACAGCCATCGATCAATCCCTCGGGTTCAGTAACGCGTAGCCTGCAGTGCAATTGCTCGGGTTCAGTTAGATCCCAACGCCTCGCTCGGGTTCAGTTAGGGCCAACGCCTCGCACACACACGCCGCACTGCACAAGAGAACGTGCATCGCCGCCCCGACCTCCCACCGTAACCGCAATTCCCCAAAATTTTCCTCCCCTCGCTTCTACCACGGTTTTTTCCGTCATGGACGGCCCAAAGAATGTCATGCAGCTGCGTCTGCCCGCCTGTGACGAAAAAGCCCATTTTCGGTCATGATTTTTTGTCATAGAAGTAGGAGCCCACCACATCTATGATGATACCGGGTTTTGTCACAATTATCGTCATAGAAGTGTCATATGTATGACAGAAAAAATTTCGTTCGGCCCAAAATGTCACGGATTTGTCTTTTTTTTTTGTAGTGCAGGAGCATAGAACTTCAGACCAAAAATGTCATATCCTGATGCAGCAAGTTGGCGGATAAAGAAGTCTTGTGCATTGAAGCTTTTGCCGTGAAGAATATGGAAGACCAAAGTCTTCATTGCACCTTCCAGCTTAGCATGTGGAGAATGTCCTTTGATGGGCCAAAGAGTTCGCCATATAATGTGATATATGGTACGTGGCGATACTCAAGGTCTTCAACAAGGAACTCCTTAGGATATTCTCGCATCCGGAGGCAAAGGCTTCATCATGCTTAGCATCCGGCTCATGTTGGGCTCAAAGCTTGTGAAAAATGCTCTCCAAAGCAAAGACTGTGAAGCTGACAACCAGGTTCATATAGATCACCTGGAGTGGGCAGGCCGGCCAGCTCAATGACATCCAGAGCTTTGGCTTCATGATGGACAACTCCTGTCATCCACTCTCAAGGACCCATGTCTTCGGATCCCTGTAGTAGCCACTAATATGAAGGGTGGCATAGAATTGGAGTAGCAGTTCTTCATTCCAGTGCTCTTTGTCAGTGACGAAATGCAATAAGCCAGACTCTCTGAAGCAATCCAACGCTTCTTCCATACAGGGCAGGCCAGTTATGGCTTCAGTGTCAAGACGCATATGTGGGAATATGCGACCTTGATTGTATAAAATGCATGAGTAATAAGCTACGGCCGATAGCTCCGTAACCGATCGATGAAGTTCTTGGCCTTGAGTAGGGGTTCTTGGCGCTATCAAAGAAGGTGTTGTGCGCTTTGAAGCCATTGACATTAAATGATCCCGTGCAGATGCAAGACTGAAACCTTGGCAGCCTTGGCTTAGGCTTCTGAACCTGAGGCCTGTGCTCTACGTGGTAATCAAATTGAGGACCAGCAGCAGGTGGAGGAACCAGAAAAGGCCATTTGACAGTGATTAGCTGGCCATAGTTGTGTAACGCCCTCGATGCGGCTATATCTCCCACGTGTCGAAGCACGACTTAGAGGCATAACCGCATTGAAAGCAATGTCGCAAGTGAGGTAATCTTCACACAACCCATGTAATACATAAGGGAAAGAGATACATAGTTGGCTTACAACGCCACTTCACACAATACATAAATAAACATCCATCATCCAGATTACACTCAAGGTCCGACTACGGAACCAAAATAAAAGAAGACTACCCCAAATGCTACACGGATCCCCGATCGTCCCAACTAGGCTCCACTCTGATCATCAAGAAAAGACACATAGTAACGACCACGTTCCTCGTCGAACTCCCACTTGAGCTCGGTTGCGCCATCTCAGACCGACATCGTTGGCACCTGCAACTGTTTTGGTAGAAGCTGTGAGTCACGGGACTCAGCAATCTCACACCATGAGATCAAGACTATTTAAGCTTATAGGTAGGACAGAGTTGTGAGGTGGAGCTGCAAAGACAGTTTACTTAGCATATATGGTGGCTACATTCGCAAAAAGAGCCGTAAGAGAAGCAAGGCACGGTCGTGAAGCTAGTAGCGATCAAGAAGTGACCACGAAACTACTTACGCCAAACATAATCCAACACCGTGTTCACTTCCTGGACTCCGCCGAGAAAAGACCATCACGGTTACACACGCGGTTGATGTATTTTAATCAAGGTCAACTTCGGGTTTTCTACAACCGGACATTAACAAATTCCCATCTGCCTCATAACCGCGGGCACGACTTTCGAAAGATAATACCCTGCAGGGGTGTCCCAACTTAGCCCATTATAAGCTCTCACGGTCAACGAAGTATATTCCTTCTCCCGGGAAGACCCGATCAGTCTCGGAATCCCGGTTCGCAAGACATTTCGACAATGGTAAAACAAGACCAGCAAGACCACCCGACTGTGCCGACAAATCCCGATAGGACCTGCACATATCTCGTTCTCAGGGCACACCGGATAAGCGAAGCGTCTGGTACCAACGTGACCCAAGTTGCCAAGGGACGGTCCCGCACGGTGCTCTAGTTTGGACCAACACTCGGAGGAGCACTGGCCCGGGGGGTTAAATAAAGATGACCCTCGGGCTCGCGAAAACCCGGGGGAAAGGCTTAGGCGGCAAATGGTAAAACCAAGGTTGGGCCTTGCTGGAGGAGTCTTGTTCAAAGAAAACTGTCAAGGGGGTCCCATAAATCACCCAACCGTGTAAGGAACGCGAAATCAAGGAACATAACACCGGTATGAGGGAAACTAGGGCGGCAAGAGTGGAACAAAACACCAGGCATAAGGCCGAGTCTTCCACCCTTTACCAAGTATATAGGTGCATTAATTAAATAAGAGATATTGTGATATCCCAAAATATCCATGTTCCAACAAGGAACAAACTTCATCTTCACCGCAACTAGCAACGCTTATAAGAGGGCCGAGCAAAGCGGTAACATAGCCAAACAACGGTTTGCTAGGAAAGGATGGTTAGAGGTTTGACATGGCAATATGGGTGGCATGATATAGCAAGTGGTAGGTATCGCAGCATGGGCATAGAAAAAGAACGAGCATCTAGCAAGCAAAGATAGAAGTGATTTCGAGGGTATGGTCATCTTGCCTTCAAAGTTCTCAGAGTTGTCGAAAGCTTGATCCTCGTAAGCGTTCTCAACAGGTTCCTCGTTCACGTACTCGTCTCCCGGCTCTACCCAAAGCAAGAACACAAACAATGGAACCACAATAAATCACGGCGCAATGCACAAGCAACATGATGCAATACATGGCATGATATGCGAGATGTGATATGCAATGCGTATGCGTGCTCCGGAAGGAAAAAATGAAGAACAAGGCATCATCTTGGCAAACCAAGTATGTCGCTGGAAAGGTGAGATGATTTCGGTTGAAATCGATATAAAGATCACCGGAATCGGATGCATGGTTTGCAACTGACAAGCAAAACAAGTATGGCACAAATCTGTGATTAACAGCAGGATGCCACTTAGCAAGCAACAAGAAATTATGCTACAGCACCCCAACATAAAAACAAAGCATATCGCAGTGATCTACAGGAGATGCTTAACAAAAGAGGAACACTGAGCTACGGCTAAATCACAACATAACAGGTTCAAACAAGCATGGGAAAAGTGCAAAAGGTATCAGGTTGGACATGGCATAAACAACATCAGGTAGCAATGTTTAGAGCAAGCAATCAACATGCTACAGGAACTTATAATAGCAAAACAAGGCATGAAATGATTTTACTCAAAGCATAGAACAAAAATCCCTTACTGACCATGAGCCAAAAAGGGCCAGAAGATAGGATTGCACCCATGTAAACATAGCAAGTTTCGTTAACAGATTCAGGAAACAGAGCATGGCATTAACAGCATCATGAAGGCATCTTTGCGAGCTTGATTCACTCACCACAAGTCATTGCATGACAAGACAAGAAGATCACCAGCAAGAATACATGTTTATGAAACTAAAAATGGCAAGAACAAGTTTATAGCATACAAGGATCAACTTCAACAACCTTGGCAAATTTGAATAACATGTAAACAATCTGCCAGGAAACATTTTATGGCAAAAGTAGAGCAAGAAAACGACATGCTAGACTACTCCATAATTACAAACAAGGGCATGGAAGGATATAGCATAACCATATGTTCAAAACATCCTTACTTAAGTATCTCAAAATATGCATGGATCTCTCTGTAGCATCAAGTTTACATGGCATAAAAATAACAAAGCAGAAGCAGGATGAAATCAGCAATATCACGAAGCCTAGTTTGCATGCTTGTGCTAGTCACCACAGAGATCACAAAAATAAATGGCATACACCCCTGTAAAGATGGCATGGCATATTACAAAACACATGTAGGACTGAAGTTCATAGGGTGCACACATCAATCATGGCAAAAATGACAAAAGTGCAAGTTCTAATAAGAATCTGAAACTAACATCACATAGCCCTCTTCTAACAGCATTTCGGGCATCAATATGAGCTCAAATGAAAATGATGCAATGAGATGAAATGATGTACTCGTCGAGGCGCACACTTTGATATGCTACACGCCCAAAACGGAGGCACGGGTGCAAAGCTATAACACGATGAACATGCAACAAAATACTGATAGAAAAAATGACGGTGGATTTCGGGGGAGAAAGAAGTCAACCCTAGTCTCAGATCTGGATCCGGCTCGGCGCGCGGATCGAGGCGGCGCCGGAGCCTCGCCGGAGTTGGGGCGACGCGGTTGCCGGAGTTGGACGGGGAGGCGGAGGCGGTGGCGGGTCGGGCGACGCGGGCGGCCGACCGGACGGGCGGCGCCGGAGGTGCGGACGGCGGCGGCTTGCGCAGCGGCGGCGACCGTGGAGGTGGCGCCGAGCGGGCAGCGGCAGCGCACGCAGCGCCATGGCGCTGGCCGCTGGCCGCGGGCGGCGGAGGCGGGCGCGAGGTTCGCGCTGGCCTCGCGGGGCGGCGCGGCGATGTGGGCGCTGCCACGCGTGGCTGTGTTCGGCTGGCGGGCGGCGGCGGACGTGTCCGGCCCTGTCCGGATGCGTCCGGTGGCGGCGGGGAGGAGTTCGTCTAGGGTTTGCCCGTAAAATTCGGGGATGGACACATATTTATAGGTAGGAGGAGCTAGGAGGCTCCAAATGGAGTGAGGTTTTTGCCCACACGATCTTGATCCGACGACGGAGAGCATGGAAGTGACTTAGATGGGTTATTGGGCTGTTTTGAAGGGGTGTTGGGCTGCAACCCAAAAGAGGCCTTTGCGATTATGCGGTTAACCGTTGGAGTATCAAACGACCTCCAAATGGCACAAAACTTGACAGGTGGTCTACCGGTGGTGTACCAAGGCCACTTGGCAAGCCTCGGTCCATTCCGAGAACGTTTAACACCCGCTCACGAAAAAGAGACAAGAGGGGTGCGCCGGTGCATGTAGGAGTGTCGGATTGCAAAACGGACAACGGGGAAAAAGCTCGGATTCATGAGACGAACACGTATGCAAATGAGATGCACATGATGACATGATATGAGATGCATGACATAAACACAATGCAAAACGAAAGACAAAAACCCAACCACGGAGGGAATACCATAGCACATAGCCGAAAATGGCAAGAGTTGGAGTTACAAATATGGAAAGTTACATCCGGGGTGTTACAAGTTGTATGCTTGCTCGATGGTGTGGGGCCTTGGCGGCGGAACAGGAGCAGTGGCATCAGCAGAGGCGTCAGGCTGCATACCTGTTGCAGGTGCATCATTGGTTTCATTGACTTCTGGCACAGTGTTCAGTGCAGGCTCCACATTGTCTTCAGTCATGACAACGTCATTGGCTTCAGTGGTGTTAGTGGTGGCAGTCTCAGGATTCTCAACCTGCACTTGAGGAGCTGGAGGGTTGGGCACAGACACGTTCTCTTCTATAACAACTTCTTGAGTGGTAGGGGGAGTAGCGACACGCTCTTCTTCTTGTCTTTCTTCGGCTGATGCAGCCGGATTGTCTTCAAAGAACATTAGCTTCAGACACCGGGACCGTCCTGTATGATTGTCTTCAGGAAACACTTGACGTGCAATCGAGTTGGACAAGTTTGAGTCTTCTTCTGTGATGGTAGTCATGGAGACGGATGGCTTCAGGCCTTTGCGAAGCCGTTGGAACACGGGCGACGCCTTTGGTGACGGTGTGGTCTCCATGTAGTCGTCATCATTTGAAATGGGGCTGATGACTTGCACTGGTGAAGGATGAGGTGTACTTGGTGAGTCTTGATTTGGAGTTTCTTGTTGGGGGCGATCAGCCCATGAGGCATCTTGTGAGACTGGCGTCAAAGGACGACCAATACTGATGAGCTCGTTGTTCGTTAGAACAGGCGATGATACCGTTGGGCGCTCGATCTGAGGAAGAACTACATCATCTTCTACATTGTCGTGGGGACCAATGTCTTCAGTCGCGATGGGGTCAACGACTGGAACTTCTTGAGCTTCATGAGCCTCTGTGGAAACAGGCTCATGAACAATCAGCTGATGCTCTTGATTTCCAGTAGCAGGATGAGCAAAAGCAATGGGTTCAACAACAAGGGGCTCTGTGGGAGCAGCCCGATCTCTCTTCTTGGTTTTTCTCTTCTTGGGGGGTGGTGCATCATCGATGAGTGTGCTTGGTTTTCCGCTTCTCGGCTTCGCTTCAGCTGCCTTGGTTTTCACTGATCTAAAGCCACTTTGGAGACCTTAGGCTTCGAGCTGTCATCTGGCCGGCTGGAAGACAATGTGAGGTTCTTCCCGCCATGGAGCTTCAGTCTGGGCCACAGTATGCTTCTTCTTTTTCTTGGCAGCCATCGAGGGGTCAATGCCAGGACGCCCAAGTGTCGTGCGCTTCTCAGCTTCATTGTAAGCTTGAACGCACTTGTCTGCAAGATTCTTCATGCGCTCTCTTGAACCTTTGGCTTCTTCGCGTTTCTTTCGAAACGACTCCTTGAGGTCATGCAACATCAGATTGAATTTCTGAACATCAGCCACACTAAGCTTGGCTACATGCTTCTTGAATTGTTCTTTCTCAAAGTCTATCTTTTTCTTCAATTCAACAATGTTGAGCGAGCTACCATTTCGAGCAATGGCGCCTTTGAAAGCAACGTCAAGGCGCCAATAGGAAGTTGAAGATTATCAAAGGCGATATCTGGATTGTCGAACCATTCATCAATGAAATTCTTCAAAATGTTCACATCAAAGAGGGGCAGATCATTGAAGATCTCCGCCTCTTGCTTGCTCTTGATCAACTGCTCGAGAGCATCATTGCCAAATTCTTCATCTGAAGACAAATCAATGGCTTGATTCGCCTCGTAACGGCACCGTGTGTGAGTGCGTGACTTGATCATTGAGCAGTTTTACGTGGCTTCTCGCGCCTCTTGGAAATGCGGCGAGATCTTGAAGTGTTACTTGGAGCAGGAGGGGCAGTTGCCAATGGCTTCACTCGCGAAGCTTTTGGAGCAGCAGATGACTTTGAAGCTTTAGCCTTCTTTTGCTTCTGCGGCTTTGGTGTAGGAGTTGGGGCTTCATCAATGTCAGCACCATCATCAGAATGATCCACTTTGGCACCTTGAACAGCAATATGAGTGATGAGGCCAGCAAGGTTATAGAAGGGGCCGATCATGTTCTCATTGGCTTCACGGATGCCATTGTCCCGAGGTGAGGAAGGACCAGGGTTGAAGTCAAGCCCTAGATCCTTCTTGTTCTTCAGAGTCGAGTCTTTGGCGAACCGGTAGTTGCGCTTGAGCAGATGGTCCTCACGGCACCATAGCAGTGAAGAAGAATTGACATCCACAGTGTGGTCCGTGCACCATGCATGGATAGAAACCTTGCTCAATAGCTTATGCCCGGGTCCCGGGTGGAAGATTTTGTACAAAACATCACCCTGTGGTGCCTTGATGGCATTCTTCTCTGCATATTCTCTTTATGTGAAGCGGTACTTGAACCATTCCTCAGCCCAATATCTTCGAATCCATTGGATTCGATTCTTGCGGCCCGTATAGGTTTCCTCTGGATCTGTTTTGTACAGCTCGTGAAAATCTGGAGGCAAATCCTTGGAAGTGTTCCCACGGTGCTGTCTGCCACCCTTCCTCGTAGACTTCTCTGTTGCCATGAGGTTCTGTCTGAATGGCTTCAATACTGTCAAGGGCTTCCGTCTGCTGGTCAGACTGGAACTGGCTTCGGGAGAGTTGATGTGAAGCTGTAAGAATTCTGCAAACGAATGCAGACTATGAGAACCAAGGGATTCTCCCACGGACATGTACCTGTGACAGCATTAGAGGTGCGAGGGAAGGGGAAGAGGTCATATGCATTCTCGTAAGATTTTGAAGATAAATCGGTTTGAAGACATTGACCTCCTGGCGAAGAAATTCACTTATTTGATGAGAGTTGGTTCCAGATTTGTACAAATCCAAGAATAAGTACAAGTGAGGAATCGAACTTGTAAAGAAGCATAAGTGAACGGACTAGGCATAGTATGAGATCTAGAAAGAGATAGATTCAACTTGGGGATCTAGAAACCACTTTTGGTAAGAAAGGATGAATCTATCAGATTGAAGAGACGGTGAAAAGTGAATTTTAATTACCACACGAAGAACTGCTAGACGAAGCGAAGTTGGAGGCCAAGCAGTTCGATCTCCCGTGCCCTAACTTAGCGACGGAAGACACCTACGGTGACGGCGGATAGGATGAGGTCGACGCGCGCCGGCGTGAGGACGGTGTCGGAGAAGTCGTGGCAGCTAAGCGCTTCGTCGCCGGCGTCGTCGAGAGCTAGCAGAGGTGCTAGGGTTTGGGAGAGGTGGTGAGGTGGAAGAAGAATTTTTGACCGAGATGTGATGGGTATTTATAAGGAAGGAGACGGCACAACGAAATTACGCAGGTGCCCCTGTCGGTTCACATCTGAAGGACACATGGCACACATGCAACACATCAAGAGTTGTTCCATGTTCCCACGCTCGCCTGGATTGTCGGGGTGGTCGTTCCAAATTCTCCGGATTTCAGGCAAAAGGATATAGCATTAAAAACAGATTTAAAGTTTGTCTCTGTGTCTTCTGCTGACAAGGACACAAAGAAAACATTCGACAGTTTCATCAGAATGCATATGATTTGGATAGATAGAGCTTGAGGTAGGAAGCATAGAGAGGTTAGGGTCTGATCACATTCACTTAGTTCAAAAGATTCAAGCAAGAAGACATAGCTATAAGTGAATGCTATAGAGGACAGAATACAATATATGTATATAATGAGTCAAGACCAAATCAACATGGTGCGCTTAATCATGAATTCAAGTCAATGTTGAAGACAAATCAACTGTGAAGACTTTGCAAATATAACGCCAAGAAAACACTTCAAACAAGATTTTGGTGGTGGCGTTACCCATCGTATAGGAAGTATTAGACCAGGACACGGCGCACAATTATCGTGGCGCTCCGAAGTCAATTTCCACATTAATGTATTCACACTTAGAGTGTATGTATTCATTGATTGAAGATATACATTACTTTGTGTGTTGCACATTTAAGTCATCAAAATGCATAAGTGTTAGGATGTGTGTCCATTCACAGGACATTTGAGGATTCCAAGATATTTAGCTCACACCGCAACTTGCAAAACCTTTTCTCATCCAAGGGCTTTGTGAAGATATCAATAACTGTTCTTCTATCTTGACGTGAATGATATCAATATCTTCCTTCATAACATGATCTCCGAGAAAGTGATGACGAATTTCAATGTGCTTTGTCTTCGAGTGCTGAATCGGGTTGTTGGCAATCTTGATGGCACTCTCGTTGTCGCATAATAGAGGCACATTCTTCAGATGGATACCATAGTCTTTGAGAGTTTGCTTCATCCAGAGAAGTCGAGCACAGCAGGATCCAAAGCAATGTATTCAGATTCAAAGAGAGAGAGATACACAGTTACGCTTCTTTGAAGACCAACAGACAAGAGATCGTCGAGAAAGTGACATGTGCCTCGATATGGACTTGCGATCAACCTTGTCACCAAACATATCCAAAGATCCGAGAATCCAACTAGATCAAACTCTGAGCCCTTTGGGTACCATAATCCTAGTGTTGGGGTGTAACCAAATATCGAAGAATTCGCTTCACAGCTAAGTGATGTGATTCCTTTGGTGCCGCTTGGAATCAGGCACACATGCAAACACTAAGCATTATATCTAGCCTAGATGCACATAAGTAAAGTAAAGAGCCAATCATGGAGCGATATACCTTTTGATCGAACTCTTTACCATTGTCATCGGGACCCAGATGACTTTTGGTTGGCATTGGCGTCGTGTATCCTTTGCAGTCTTGCATTCCAAACTTCTTCAGGCAATCTTTGAGGTATTTTTCTTGAGATATGAAGATGTCGTTGCGTTGTTGATGGATTTGGAGACCTGGAAAGAACTTCAGCTCGCCCATCATGGACATTTGATATTGCTCTTGCATCATGTGACCAAATTCATCACTGTATTTCTTGTTGGTGCAGCCGAAGATAATGTCATCCACATAGATTTGGCACACAAATAGTTCACCATCATATGTCTTTGTGAAGAGTGTAGGATCTAGTGAACCAGGTTTGAAGCCTTTGCCCTTCAGGAAGTCTTTGAGTGTGTCATACCAAGCACGAGGGGCTTGTTTGAGGCCATACAGTGCCTTGTTGAGCTTCTATACCATATCAGGATGTTTTGGATCTTCAAAGCCTGGAGGTTGTGCGACATATACTTCTTCTTCTATCTTTCCATTGGGAAAAGCACTTTTCACATCCATTTGATACAGAAGAATGTTGTGATGATTTGCATAGGCTAGCAATATGTGAATGGCTTCAAGTCTTGCCACCAGAGAAAATGTTTCATCGAAGTCAATTCCTTCCACTTGAGTATAACCTTGCGCAATAAGACAAGCCTTATTTCTGACAACTTGACCATGCTCATCTTGCTTGTTGCGATATATCCATTTGGTGCCAATGATATTGTGCTTTCGAGGATCAGGACGCTTGACCAATTCCCACACATTATTCAGCTTGAACTGTTGAAGCTCTTCTTGCATAGCTTGAATCCATTCAGGTTCCATGAAGGCTTCATCAACTTTCTTGGGTTCGATGATTGAGACAAATGCAAATGCCCATGAAGTTGGTTAGATGTGTTGCTCTTTGAGTTGCTTTTGAACAAGTGAGTGGACCAGGTGCATTCAAGCTGTCAATTATCTTCTCAATCTGAACTTCATTTGCAACACGAGGATGAGCAGGACGAAGATTTTGCTCTTGCGATCAATATCATCATTTGGGGATTGTCTTGGTGAGCATTGTCTTGGTGATTAGGTGCAGAAATGATAAGCTCCTCTTGATTGATTCTCGGAGGGTATGATATCTCCAATTCCCATCCGCTTGATAGATTCACTTGGAGGTACTTCATCTATCACATTTGGCGAGGTGCTCTCTTTGCAGCCGTTAGTTTCATCGAATCAAGACATCCACAGTTTCAACCACTTTATAGTGAAAGAGGTTGAAGACTACGTAGGAGTGCGAATCCTTTCCATAACCAAGCATAAAACCTTCATGTGCTTTCGGTTGCAAATTTTGAAGTGTGATGTGGATCCTTGATCCGACACCTAGCACCAAATACTCAAGTAGCTTACATTTGGCTTCTTACGGTTAGGAGCTCATAGGATGTTTTCTTCAGAAGCTTGTGAAGATAAACGCGGTTGATGATGTGGCAAGCAGTGTCAATGGCTTCAGGCGAGAACTTCCATGGAGTCTTGTACTCATCAAGCATCATTCGGGCCATCTCAATGAGAGTTCTGTTCTTGCGCTCGGCGATGCCATTCTGCTGAGGTGTATAAGGAGCAAAGAACTCATGTGTGATGCCAAGTGTATCCAGATAGAGGTCGAGGCCAGTGTTCTTGAACTCAGTGCCGTTGTCGCTTCTGATATGCTTGATCTTGACGCCATAGTTCGTCATGGCACGATTGGCAAAGCGTCTGAAGACATCCTGCACTTCAGTCTTGTAGAGGATTATATGTACCCAAGTATATCTAGAGTAATCATCAACAATTACAAAGCCATATAGGCAAGCAGTAGCATTGAGAGTAGAGTAGTGAGTAGGGCCGAATAGATCCATGTGAAGAAGCTCGAAGGGTTGAGATGTAGTCATGATTGTCTTCGAGGGATGCTTGGCCCTAGTCATCTTTCCAGCTTCGCAGGCGCCACACAGATGGTCCTTCTTGAACTTGACGCCTTCGATGCCCACGACATGCTTCTTCTTCGCGAGAGTGTGCAAGTTCTTCATGCCAGCATGCCCTAGCCTTTAATGCCAAAGCCAGCATTCTGAAGCCTTTGCTAGAAGACATACGGCCATTTGTGGTCCTGCTGAGAAATCTACAATATATAGATCGTCTTTTAGATACCCTTCAAAGACTAGAGACTTGTCAGATTCCATTAGTACAAGGCATCGATATTTTCCAAATAGCACAATCATGTTTAAGTCACAAAGCATTGAGACAGACATATTGAAACCAATGGATTCAACAAGCATCACTGTATCCATGTGCTGATCCCTTGAGATTGCAACTCTACCTAGACCCAACACCTTGCTTTTTACCAGTATCAGCAAATGTGATGTGACTCTTGTCAGATGGACGTAAGGTTGAGTCCATGAGAAGACTTCGATCACCAGTCATATGATTAGTGCATCCGCTATCCATAATCCATTCTGAAGCACGAGGTGTTGTAGCCTACAGTGCAGTTAGGGGGATAGGCTTCACAAAGGGAAGTGTGAAGCATAAACATTTGACGAGCAAGTGGATTATGAAAGCTTAGATCCAAGTTAGGACTGATTGGATGTATGGCAAATGATTCAGGAACAAAATACATAGTGAGACTATTTGGGCATTTGATCTTGCGCCCTACAAGATGTTTTAGGTCCCGACAATAGCATCGACGCCTTTGATTTCCGGTGGAGACCTTTCCTGCAAAAGAAAGTTAATTTTCTTAACCACCCACATCTTGAGGGGTGGATTATAAGCAATGAGTCTAAGTGCAACATCTGAGAACTTCGGCTTTGGAGCCCTAGCAAATAGCCTTGCAGGAGAAGAACGATACTCATATGAATAAGCAGAAAAGTTCTTAGTTCTATGAACATAGCGGTTTGAAGACACACGCTCATTTTCATAAGTCTGAGTATGGTTTCCCTGCAAAACATTGGCGTTAGGGTGACTCAGGTGAGTCCTCTGTCTGTATGAAGCCTTTGGGTCATATGAAGCCTTTGGTGCAGGATTTGTCTTCCTCCTGTGTGGTGTCATAATGACATTCACAGGAAGATTCTCAAGACAACTTTTGGGAACCCAGATCTTCTTCATAGGTGGCCCGTTCCTCTGATTAGTACCAATATACCGGCAAACACTTCACCATTCGATTCTTAAACAGCTTTATAGTTTGCATCAAAGGATTCATCAATGACAATTGGGTTAGCACAGTGAAGCCGGATAGGGTGGATGGATCCACCGAAGGTCCCTTTGCAAAGAACCCATGTGGTTTTGGGGTACTGCTCGGGCTTCCAAGAGGGAGCCATCAACATTCATTTTCCTCTCGAACCCAACACCCTCTTTCCTAGGGTTTCGGTTCAGACCGCTTTTGAGGACATCGCATACGGCGTTTGATGCCCTTTGAGACTTTTGTACATCCCTGTTTCAAGCAATGTCTTGAACCTAGCATTTTCATCAGCAATAGTAGTGGTATCCTCCGTAGAGGGGTTAGTTACCACATCAGCAGTAGAACATTCAACAACAGAAGTAGCGTTATCACGCTCAAGGCATTTTAGACAAGGTGGTTCAAATCCTTCCTGAGCGGAACTGATTTGTTGAGCGCGAAGTGACTCATTCTCTTTTTGAAGATCTTCATGAGCTGCTCTCAATTTCTCAAGCTCTTGCTTCCTTTGAAGATAATCATAGGAGAGCTTTTCGTGAGTGGTTGTGAGCGTTTCATGACGACTTTCAAGTTCCTAGTACTTAGCATGAAGATTTTTAATGTCTTCAACTAAGGACTGAGAATGGGTCATTTCCGCGTCCAACATGTCATCGCTTTTGTCTAACAGTTTTTGAGTGTGTTCCATAGCTTTCTGTTGTCCAGTTGCAATTTTAGCAAGTGTTTTGTAGCTGGGTTTGGATTCACAATCAGAGTCATCTTCACTTGATGTTTGAAAGTAAGCGTCGCGTGATTTTACCTTGGCACCACGTGCCATGAAGCGATAGGGTGGGAGGCTGAGTCGTCCTCGTCATTATCATCAGTGTTGGTGATGGAGCCATTGTCTTCGGTGTTGAAGATGAACTTGGCGACGTAGGCAGAAGCTAGGGCCAGACTCGCAACACCCGAGTCAGACTCCCCCTCAGACTCCACCTCCGCCTCCTCTGAAGCAGACTCCTCTTCTGAATCCATCTCCTTGCCAACAAAAGCACGAGCCTTGCCAGATGAGCTCTTCTTGTGTGATGAAGATCTGGAAGAAGACTTGGAAGAAGACTTTGAGGATTTCTTCTTCTTCTTGTCATCGTAATCATATTCTTTGCTCTTCTTCTTCTTCTTCTCATTGTCCCACTTGTGGACACTCGGAGATGTAGTGACCAGGTTTCTTGCACTTGTGACAGGTTCTCTTCTTGTGATCATAGGCAGAAGCTTCATCATTTCTTGAGCTGGATCGTGAAGACTCTCTGAAGCCTTTCTTCTAGGTGAATTTCTGGAACTTCTTCACAAGCATAGCAAGCTCCTTTCCAAGTTCTTCAGGATCCCCAGAACTGCAGTCAGATTCTTCTTCAGATGAGGAGCAGCAGCCTTTGCCTTCAAAGCTCGGGTTCGGCCATAGTTGGGGCCATAGATATCTCGTTTCTCAGATAGCTGGTACTCATGTGTGTTGAGCCTCTCAAGTATGTCAGACGGATCGAGAGTCTTGAAATCAGGGCGTTCTTGTATCATCAGGGCTAAGGTGTCAAATGAGCTGTCAAGAGATCTCAGTAGTGTCTTCACTATCTCATGCTTCGTGATCTCAGTGGCGCCTAGTGCATGGAGCTCATTTGTGATATCAGTGAGGCGATCAAATGTGATCTGGACATTCTCGTTGTCGTGTCTCTTGAAGCGGTTGAAGAGGTTGCCGAGAGTACTGATACGTTGATCTCGCTGGGTTGAGATGCCTTCATTGACCTTGGACAACCAGTCCCAGACTAGCTTCGACGTTTTCAGAGCACTCACACGACCATACTGTCCTTTGGTAAGGTGACCACAGATGATGTTCTTGGCAGTAGAGTCCAGTTGACTGAACTTCTTAACATCAGCAGGGGTGACACCTTCACCAGTCTTGGGAATGCCGTTCTTGACAACATACCATAGATCGACATCAATGGCTTCAAGATGCATGCGCATCCTATTCTTCCAGTAGGGATATTCAGTGCCATCGAAGATGGGGCACGCAGCGGAGACTTTGATTATCCCTGCAGTCGACATAGCTAAACTCCAGGTGGTTAAACCGAATCACACAGAACAAGGGAGCACCTTGCTCTGATACCAATTGAAAGGGCTAGTTATCGACTAGAGGGGGGTGAATAGGTGATTTTTATGAAAGTCTTCAAAACATGGAAGTTTTGAAGACAGACAATATAAACAACACTATTCTCTTCGGCGGAAGGTAGACTACACTAGACAAGCCATAGTCAAGTATTCAATGAAGTGAAAGCATGAAGACTAGTAGCAGCTAGGTAGTAAAGATCAAGATGGAAGATAGTATGAAGCCAATCAGAACAGACAGTCACACAGTGAAGCCACAGATAATACAAGCAGGCAATGACTTCACGAATACAAACTGTAAGTAAAGAGGAGTAAGAGATAGAAACAGTGGCTTCAGAGTGACAGGGATTTGTTCGACCAGTTCCAGTTGTTGTGACAACTGTACGTCTGGTTAGGGAGGCTGAGATTCAACTCAGAAGACCTCGTCCTCACCTTATTCCCCTTGAGCTAAGGACACACAGTCCTCGCCCAATTACTCTGGTAAGTCTTCAAGGTAGACTTAGAACCTTTCAGACTTCGTTCACGGCAATCCACAATGGCTCTTGGATGCTCAGAACGGCGACGCCTTAACCGGCCGGAGGATTCACAGTCCTCAAGTGTAACAAGTCTTGAGATCACGCGACGGAAAGACTTGATGATGCCAAACACTCTTTGGGCTCTGGGTGGTTTGGGCTTTGTCCTCGCAAGGATTCTCTCTCAAAGGCTTCGGAGGTGGGTTGCTCTCAAACGACAAAAGCCGTGCACTAACTTCCTCGAGCAGCCACCAATTTATGGTGTAGGGGATGGGCTATTTATAGCCACCGGGCAACCCGCCGGATTTGTCCGAAATGACCCTGGGTCACTAAGGAACCGACACGTGTCGCATAGCGGTCGATTTCAAACACGCGGCAGCTTGACTTGGGCTACAAGTAAAGCTGACTTATCCGGCTGAGTGATAAGATTTGCTCTCATTGTCTTCGCTCGAAGACATAGGTTTGGTTTGAGCATCACTTCAGTCACTCTGACTTTGTTCACTTGGACCCCACTTAACAGTGTGGTGGTTCCTATGACTCAACAAAGAAGAAAAGGAAACAACGAAATAGCTAAGTCTTCGTGCTCCATAGTCTTCACTCAATGTCTTCTCGCGTCATAGTCTTCAATGTGAACATCTTCACAGACCACCATAGTCTTCAATGTCTTCACACATTTTTAGGGGTCATCTCCGGTAAGTAAACCGAATCGAGGAGGGACTACTACCTGTGTTATCCTGCAATTCTCACAAACACATTAGTCCCTCAACCAGGTTTGTCGTCAATACTCGAAAACCAACTAGGGGTGGCACTAGATGCAATTACAAAGGCCTAGCCCTCGGAGGAAGTGAGAAATGAATACAACGCTCTTGCCGGGTTCGGGAGTGGGAATGACCTGCCCTGGAGCAGGCAGCCTATGCGAGATCTCGCCGGTCAGAAACATGGCCTCTCTTAGCTTCTTGACGTCCTCCTCTGTGACGGAGAAAGGCATCCACCGACCTTGAAGATTGGATCCGGACATGGTTGAAGGTCCGAAGCGCCTGACCTAAGCCTCAGGTGTTGGAACTTGAGGCGGGGGGGTGGGAAGGATTCGATTGAGTTCGAGAGGAAAAAAGGACAAGCCTTGGTCTCTTTATAAAGAGGGTGAATACCAAGCGTCCTCCTCGTAACCGTTTGGGACTTTCCTACAATCAAGGAGTCATACCGACGGGCACGATTGGGTTACCCACATCCGTATTGATGAGAATCCCGTAATAAGGGGGACACGATCTCTGCTTCGACAAGACGTGCCAATAAAATCGCCTCGCAAAACGTGTGGTGGCGGGCTGGTTGAGAAGGGCGGTTCGTCATGGCCAGACCGCGGCAATACGTCACGTTATGAAAAACGGTCGGCAGATTAGATTTCTAGAAATATTAGTCTCTCTACGATGGTATGTGGAACTTGTTTTGTAGAGCCAGACATTATCCTTGTGTTCAAAATCTTCTATGGAGTATTCGGAGGAGGAACTCGCCTTGCAATGCCGAAGAAAAACTGCGCGCCGGACTCATTGTCATTGAAGCCCGGTTCGTGGGGCTACCGAGGGAGTCTGGATTAGGGGTATCCGGATAGCGGACTATATCCTTTGGCGGACTGTTGGACTATGAAGATACAAGATTGAAGACTTCGTCCCGTGTCCGGATGGGACTCTCCTTGGTGTGGAAGGCAAGCTTGGCAATACGGATATGTAGATCTCCTCCCTTGTAACCGACTCTGTGTAACCCTAGCCCCCTCCAGTGTCTATATAAACCGGAGGGTTTAGTCCGTAGGACAACAACAATCAAACCATAGGCTAGCTTCTAGGGTTTAGCCTCTATGATCTCGTGGTAGATCAACTCTTGTAATACTCATATCATCAAGATCAATCAAACAGGAAGTAGGGTATTACCTCCATCGAGAGGGCCCGAACCTGGGTAAACATCATGTCCCCTGCCTCCTGTTACCATCCGCCTTAGACGCACAGTTCGGGACACCCTACCCGAGATCCGTCGGTTTTGACACCGACACCGCCTCCGTCAGTCCTCCCATCTAATCGCAGCATATGTACCACGCGTGCATAACTATGCACTCAAAATACCTTGGGCAAGGACGGAGGCACATGGAGGACAAGGTCCATAATGCGGCTCGGCCCTATTCAGACCTTAATCTTCTTCTTCTTTTCTTCTTTTTTCTCTTTTTATTTCAGGTTCTTTAAAACCTAAATCACTTCTTGGTGATACAAGGGCCCACACGATCGTCGATCCTCTCAAAGGATCCTACACCAAGGCGAAAAGCGGCGCAGACGTCTGGCAGGGTGTCCAAAGGATCTTCAAAACCACCTTTTCTTTTTTAGGACCTGTATACAGCTTTCCCTTGTTTACGAATTCTTGGCATGTAAAATAGCCTTGATGCTTACGTCATTCTCTATAAGAGCACGTTTTGACGTATCAATCAGACTATAATGGAAATAATTTTGTCCAACCCTATTCGGTATTGGTTTATTTCATAGCCGGTATTCCCTCTTCACGTCAGGTTGGCATATACACCCCGGCATGATTTAAAATGCCAGGGGATCTATTCGGCCACACATATTGTCAAAAAAAAAGTCTGAACACTTTTAGAGTACACTTTGGCGTCCCAAATACTGCATTATATGCATCGACTCCAAATCATGTCTTTGGTCAATAGTTGGGTTGCCCGGCTCCTGTGGTTATTACCTTATGTTCCGCTTGTTCGGCTGAGGTAGTAAAGGGAGAACTACTGCGATTGTGTTTCCGGTTCGTCCGGTCAAACGCCTCAGTAGGGAAAGCCGAAAACTGACTGTCATGATACGGCGAGAGCTGGTCAATGGTTCGGCGACTTACTATAAATCTCTTGCGATTTTTTTCGTATTATACGAAGGACTGGCCTTCATCCAGTCACGTGCCTAAGGCATCCAAGTTCGGATAGCCGCACACGCACCACGGGCTAGTTCCTAGTCCCATTGTCAAACACCTATGGCTACGTGAAAGTGATAAGGCCGCATAGTCTGATTGCCTGGTTCGCCGCACAAACACCTCCTTTACGGACCAAGACGTTGGGTCAAGTGTGATCGTGTGCTATTCCGAACACCCTCGTAGCATCTACGTGGGGGCTGAAGTCGACGACTGGTAAACTCTCAGAATTAAAAATGGCCGCACACGAGGCAAATAATTTCATAATAAAGGTATGAATGTATTACAAAGCCTTGGTTCATAAAACAACGTTTGGGCAGCCCAGATACATTCACTCAAAAATAATATCCTTTGAGCATTGTCCCTCTATTAAACGGGCACCCTCTAGGACGTCTTCAAAATACCGCTCCGGCATGCGGTGGTCCTCGCCTTCGGGTGGGCCCTCGATCGCCACGACGGCGGCCTTCATCTTCGCCTAGTGCATCTTGACACGGGCAAAGGCCATCCGTGCACCTTCTATGCACGTCGAGTGCTTCACAGCGTCAACTCGGGGCAGGGCGTCGGTGAGCCACTTCACCAGGCCGAAGTAGCTGCTAGGAATGGGTTCGGCTGGCCACAGCCGGACTATGATGTCCTTCATGGCCAAGTCAGATATCCTATGCAGCTCCGACAGCTGCATCATCTGGTTGTTCAACAGCGCTAGATGTTCCAGCGCTAAGTACTGTGACCAGAAGAGCTTCTCCGTCGTGTTCCCCTCTTGGGCCCGGAAAAACTTCACAGCATCGACGGCACTCTTCGGAAGATCCGCAAAGGCGTCTGCAGAACTCCACAGTCGAGTGAGCAAGGCATATTTCTGACTGCCAAATTTACTATGCAAAAGAAAGGGCTTACCAGCCGCTATCTATTCGGCCTGCTTGATCTCCTCGCGAGCCGCCCAGGACTCGATCCGCGCCTCCTTGGCCTCTTGGAGAGCGTTGGCGAGATCGACCGCTCAGGCCTTATTCTTCTCCTCGAAGGCCTCGCACTTGCCGGCAGCATCCTTGAGCTCTTGCTCCACTTCGGTCACCCTCTCCTCATACTGGCGGCGGGCGACCTGCTCGGCCTTTAAATCGGCAGCCTCTTTGTCAGCGGCTGTTTTGCTCACCCTTGCCTGCTCCTTGGGTTGGGTGAGGGCGCTCTTCAGGGTCTCGACCTTGGCCGCACTACCTGTAATCATGATCAGGGCAACACACGAGCTTAAAACTCCGCATTGGCATATAACTTCAGGTGTGTAAATAATTTTTCAAACATACCTTGTGCCTCATCGAACCGCTTTTCAATGCGGACGAGATCCTCATCGGCCAGCTCCAGCTTCCGCTTGAGTTCGAAAACTTCAGTGGCCTGGGCGGTCGCCGCTAACAGGGAAGCTTGTTTACCAATAGACCAGTATGTTACCTCCTACAATTATTATTCGATCCTCTGTTCGGCCTTTTTTTTCAAAAGCCGAACAAAGTCCCAGGGGCTACTATCTATACACTGGGCATATTTTTTCATATGAAAAACGGCTAAGAATATTACATCGCATACCTGAAAGCCTGTTAGCAGGCTGGTGAAGGCTTCATTCAGCTCGCTCTTGGTGGACTGAACCTTCTGAACCACCACACCCATCAAGGTGCGGTGCTCCTCCATGACGGAAGCACGTTGCAATGCCTCCATCAGAGTGTTCGAAGCCTTCGGATTAGTGGAGGTCGCCGCCGGAGTTGGCGCTCCCCCATCCTTTGAAGAGGGTTGCTCGCTCGATTCCGGAGCCACATGGGTTCCGGAATGGTGTTCGGCTGGGGGTCGGACTGGTCAGGGGCCCCGTCGTCAATCTCCATGGGGGTTGCACCTCCCATGTTTTCGGCAGCCGAGGCATTACCCTCAGTGTCGTCTTGGTGGCCTCCCGCACCTCTCCGTGGCCCGGAGAGGCCCTTTGGGACAACACTTCGGTGTCATCCGCGGCGGTTGGTGGAGAGGCTCGTGGAGGCGACTCGCTCTCCACCATCTCCGATGTCAGAGAGTTCCCCTCAGATGATGATAGTTGGGGGAGGTCGCGGGCCGGACTGAAACACATAAAATAATATGTTATCCTACAATCATAAAAGATCATATATATGTAAAACATCCTTGGATACATACGATGCGGCCTGGGGCTTCACCATAGGGTGCCGCTCGGGGATGGCTTCAGCGTCGGAATCCGAGTCGTCCGAGAGGGATATCTTCCCTCTCTTGGACGCCTTTGCCTCCGGGTCTGCGGAGGCCGCCCTTTTCTTCTTCCTCCCCTTAAGGGGAGAATCGCTCTCTGCCTCCTGCTCCTCTTCGTCTTCATCTCCCTCATGGGAGGAGGGAGCTTTGGTCTCTCCGTCCACAGCGTCTGAAGTACCTTTACGGCGAAGGCCACCTTTGGCCTCCTTGCTCTTCTTCTTGGCCTTCTTCTCCGGAGCCTGATACGGTGCCGGGACCAGCATCCTCGTTAGTAGAGGAATGGCTGGGTCTTCAGGTAGCGGAGCCGGACACTTGATCCGCTCTGCCTTCTTTGTCCAGCCCATATTAAAGGACGGAAGGCTCAGCATACTCTTTGATTTGTGAACTGAAGCTATGTTCGGAAATTAAATGCTTACCGGGGTGGCTGGATGCGCACTGTCAAGGCAGATGTCGTCGGTCGTCTCCCGCCAGATCTTCTGGGCCTTGAAGAGCAGCTTCCAAATCCCTTCGTGCGTGGCGCCGAAGAATCACTGCAGGGTTCGCGGCCTTTCCGGATTGAACTCCCACATATGGAGAGGCCGGCGCTGGCAGGGAAGTGTCCGGCGGAAAAGCATCACCTGAATCACGTCAGTGAGACTGGTGTTCTTGTCTATTATATTTTTGATGCGCGTTTGCAGCATCTTCACTTTGTCGGTCGAACCCCAATCTAGACCCTTGTTGGTCCATGACGCGAGCCGCATTGGGGGTCCGGATCTGAACTCAGGAGTGGCCGCCCATGTGGCGCCACGAGGTTCGGTGATGTAGAACCACTCCTGTTGCCATACCTTGACGGTCTCCACAAAGGCCCCCTTGGGCCAAGTGGTGTTGGGGAGCTTGCTCACCATGGCACCGCCGCAGTCCGCATGCTGCCCGTCAACCACCTTCGGCTTCAAGTTGAAGACCTTAAGCCATAAGCCGAAGTGTGGGGGGATGCGGAGAAGTGCCTCGCACACGACGATGAATGCCGAGATGTGCAAGAAGGAATTTGAGGCTAGATCGCAGAAATCTAGCCCATAATAGAACATGAGACCGCGGACAAAGGGGTGGAGGGGAAACCCTAGTCCACGAAGGAAGTGGGGGATAAACACCACTCTTTCGCCGGGCTCCAGAGTGGGGATGACTTGCTTTCTGGCAAGGAGCCTGTGCGCGACGTCCGCAGCCAGGTACCCCGCCTCCCGGAGCTCCTTGACATCCTTCTCCGTGATGGAGCAGGCCACTGATATCTACTACACAACCTTCTTCTTGTAGACGTTGTTGGGCCTCCAAGTGCAGAGGTTTGTAGGACAGTAGCAAATTTCCCTCAAGTGGATGACCTAAGGTTTATCAACTGGGAGGCGAGGGATGAATATGGTCTCTCAAAACAACCCTACAACCAAATAACAAAGATTCTCTTGTGTCCCCAACACACCCAATACAATGGTAAATTGTATAGGTGCACTAGTTCAAATGAAGAGATGGTGATACAAGTGCAATATGGATGGTAGATATAGGTTTTGTAATCTGAAATTATAAAAACAGCAAGGTAACTAATGATAAAAGTGAGCGTAAACGGTATTGCAATGCTAGGAAACAAGGCCTAGGGTTCATACTTTCACTAGTGCAAGTTCTCTCAACAATAATAACATAATTGGATCATATAACTATCCCTCAACATGCAACAAAGAGTCACTCCAAAGTCACTAAGAGCGGTGAACAAGCGAAGAGATTATGGTAGGGTACGAAACCACCTCAAAGTTATTCTTTCTGATCGATCTATTCAAGAGTCCATAGTAAAATAACATGAAGCTATTCTTTTCGTTCGATCTATCATAGAGTTCGTACTAGAATAACACCTTAAGACACAAATCAACCAAAACCGTAATGTCACCTAGATACTCCAATGTCACCTCAAGTATCCGTGGGTATGATTATA
Source organism: Aegilops bicornis (assembly GCA_021605145.1). NCBI lineage: Eukaryota > Viridiplantae > Streptophyta > Magnoliopsida > Poales > Poaceae > Aegilops > Aegilops bicornis. The sequence continues at coordinate 191,833,837 of CM038672.1, read as the reverse complement.
CAATATGCATCACACAATCTCAGATTCATCTATTCAACGAACACAAAGAACTCCAAAGAGTGCCCCAAAGTTTCTACCGGAGAGTCGAGACGAAAACGTGTGCCAACCCCTATGCATAGGTTCATGGGCGGAACCCGCAAGTTGATCACCAAAACATACATCAAGTGAATCAATGGAATAACCCATTGTCACCACGGTATCCCATGCAAGACATACATCAAGTGTTCTCAAATCATTAAATACTCAATCTGATAAGATAACTTCAAAGGGAAAACTCAATCCATTATAAGAGAGTAGAGGGGGAGAAACATCATAAGATCCGACTACAATAGCAAAGCTCGCGATACATCAAGATCGTATCACCTCAAGAACACGAGAGATAGAGAGATCAAACACATAGCTACTGGTACATAACCTCAGCCCCGAGGGTGAACTACTCCCTCCTCGTCATGGAGAGCGCTGGGATGATGAAGATGGCCACCAGTGAGGGATCTGTAACGCCCCGGATTCGATGCGCCAGGTGTCTGCCAGTTATTCGTCGTCTTTGCCATGTCATTTGCTTGCGTTTTGCACTTTTCCATGTCATCATCTGCATTTCATATCATGTCATCATGTGCATTTCATTTTGCATACGTGTTCGTCTCATGCATCCGAGCATTTTTTCCCGTTGTCCGTTTTGCAATCCGGCACTCCTATGTCTCCCGGCGCCCCCTTTTGCATCTTTTCGTGTGCGGATGTCAAATGTTCTCGGAATGGGTTGAAGCTTGGCATGCGGTCTTATTACAGTGTATACAGAGCGCCTGTCAAGTTTCGTCGCATTCGGAGCTCGTTTGATAGCCCAACCGTTAAATATATAGCGGCACCGTTGCCGGTACCTTCGTCGGACGTTTTCGGTCTCCGGAAATACCACCGGCCTCACTTCTCTTCTCTCCTCTCCGCCCGAGGCTTCTCTTCACAGCCCACCTAGTTCCCCCTCTGTCAGGAGCCGCACGATCGCGATCGCAGGGCTCCAAAACCCCCAAAAACCCTAGCTATGTGCTATAAATGGACACCCCTTGTCCATTTTGGGCAGCCTAACCCCCCTCCACCTACCTCTAGCCTTCCCCTCCTCAGATTCCGCGCCACCAACCACCTCCTCCTCGTTTTCAGCGCCGGCCGACCCTGCCCCGCCACTTGTCGCCGGCCCAGAGGCCGCGCCGCCACCTGAGGCGTCGCCCCGGCCAACCGGGCGCCTCCACGTCGCCTCCCCCACCTCCCGCAGCCACTGTGACGCCTCCACCTAGCCTCCTGCGCCTCCCTTCCCCGCAGCCCGCCAGACCAGATCGGGCCACAGGAAGCCCAGCCTCCCATCTGGGCCCAGGCGCTCCTCCGCCGCCTTAGCCTCGGCGCTCCTCCGGCGTCCAGCTGCCGCTTCGCCTCCGCCCAAAGCCTGGCCGCCTCCGTGCAGATCTCGCGCGGCGCCAGCCGGATCGCTGTCGGCGACCTCGAGCCGATCGCCGCCGCCCTTTCTCCCTTCTCCTCCTTCTCCCTCTTACCTCCCCCGCCGGCCCTTTCTCTCCCGCAGGAAACCCTCCATGGGCGCAGCCCCTCGAGCTGCCCGTGTCGCCTCCGTCGCCGGGAATGGGACGTACACGGATCCGGCCTCCGGCGCCGCTCCCGGCCCCCTCCGTCATCCTCCGCTCGCCCCGCCGTCACCTGCTCGCCGGAGCACCGACGCGCCGCCGCCTCTCGTCCCGTTTGGATCGGGAGGCGTCCGCGACTCCGTCGACCCCCTGCGTGGGCCATGCCTCCTCCTCGGCCCAGCGGCGCGGCCCGGCCCAGCTCCCCCAAGCTGGCCTGCCTCCTTGCCCCACGTGGGCCTCGGTCCCGCTCCAGCCCAGCCGGCCCCATCTCACGACCTGGGCCGAGCCCACGAGGTTGACTTCCCCCCCTCTAAAATTCCACTAAGTCCCGAGCATTTTGTTATTTTATTGCATTTTCATTGCATCATATCTCTGTCATCGTTGCTCCGTTTTGAGCGTATAATATGTCAAAATGTTCGCCTCGATGAGTAGATTATTTCATCTCATTGCGTCATTTTCATTTGAGCTCATATTAATGCCCGAAATGCTGTTAGAAGAGTGCTATGTGATGTTAGTTTCTGATTTTTATCAGAACATGCACTTTTGTTATTTTTGCCATGATTGATGTGTGCATCCTATGACTTGAGTCCTAAATGTGTTTCGTAATATGCCATGCCATCTTTCCAGGGGTGTATGCCATGTATTTTTGTGATCAATGTGGTGACTAGCACAAGCATGCAAACTAGGTGTCTTGATGTTGCTGATTTCAGCCCTGTTTTGCTGATATTTTGATGCCATGTTAACTTGATGCTACCGAGAGGTCCATGCATATTTTGAGATACTTCAGTAAGGATGTTTTGTTATACATGTCTTGCTCTATCCATCCATGCCCTTCTTTGCAATTATGGAGTGCCATAGCTTGAGTCAATCGAGCTCTACTTTTGCTATAAAATGTTTCCTGGCAGATTGTTTACATGTTATTCAATTTTGCCAAGGTTGTTTTGGTTGATCCTTGCATGCTATGATGTTGTTCTTGCCATGTATAGCTTCTATGCCATGTCTTCTTGATGTATGTATGCTTTGTTTTTCATATAAGGCTCTGTAGTGAGTGCATTGAGCTTGTAAACATGCCTACTTGTTATCAGTTTTTGACATGCCATGTTGCTGAATCTGTTAACGAAACTTTCAATATTGACATGGGTGTTACTATATTTTCTGATCCTATTTGGCTTATGGTCACTAAAGGACTTTTGTTCTATGCAATAAGTAGATTCACGCCATGCCTTTGTTTGCCATTATAAGTTCCTGTAACATATTGTTTCATAGCTCTAAACATTGCAACCTGATGTTATTTCTGCTAAAGTCTGAAACTGTTATTATTTGCAATCTTGTCATGTGTGTTTGAGCATGTTCTAATGATTTCTGGAGAGAGCTCAGTGTTCATGTTTTGCAATGCTTTACCTGTACATCATGCCCATGCCTTTTGTTATTATGTTAAGGTCCTGTAGCATGTTGTTTTGATGCTTGCAATATGCCTACTTGCTGTTTTGGACAGATTGTTGTCTTAACTTGTATAGGGTGTATGTGTTGATCCGTTGCTCCGTTTTGAGCGTGCTCTATATGAAACTTGCTTGATTTTGCATGTAGCTTCATATTATCATGCTGCATCCATGTTTTGAGGTGTTTGCTTGATGTTTGTATGCATTTTGCATCAATGCCATGTTTATCTTGTTTTGCTAATATCTTCTAGGCCGTAGCTCCGAATCTAATGAACTTTATATGTAACTTGACTAGAATTTCGTGTAGATCATCGTGGTGCATATTAACTTGCTGTTTAACAACTTGAACTTAAGGTTTAATCAGATCTGGAACAATTTCGAAATTTGCATATGAGGACTTACCGGAATTGTTATATGTTGTTTCCGGCCTCATTTAAACTTGCCTTGATGTGTTGCTCTTGTATGCATCATCTCTTGCCATGAGTAGCTTCATGTAGCCTTGTCATGCATCATGCTTGTTGTGCATCATTTCTTGTTCATGTGTGGAGTGTTTACTATGTTGTGTGCTTCTTCTTGTTAGTTCCCGCTTGCTATGCACCGTGAGGATTCGCTCTGCTCACGCTTGGTTTGGCTTCATCCGTTCATCTTCTTCATGGACTCGTTCTTCTTCCTTGTGGGATTTCAGGCAAGATGACCGCTACCCTGGATCTCACTACTATCATTGCTATGCTAGTTGCTTCATTCTATCGCTATGCTGCGCTACCTATTACCTGTTTATCAAGCCATCCCAAATTGCCATGAACCTCTAACCTTTTTCACCCTTCCTAGCAAACCGTTGTTTGGCTATGTTACCGCTTTGCTCAGCCCCTCTTATAGCGTTGTTAGTCGCAGTGAAGATGAAGTTTGTTCCTTGTTGGAACATGGAGATGTTGTTCCTTCTTTGGAACATGTTTACTTGTTGGGATATCACAATATATCTTATATTATTAATGCATCTATATACTTGGTAAAGGGTGGAAGGCTCGGCCTTATGCCCGGTGTTTTGTTCCACTCTTGCCGCCTCTAGTTTCCGGCCATATCGGTATTATGTTCCCGGATTTTGCGTCCCTAACGCGGTCGGGTGATTTATGGGACCCCTTGACAGTTCGCTTTGAATAAGACTCCTCCAAAGAAGGCCCAACATTGGTCTTACCATTTGCCTCACCTATGCCCTTTTATTTCCCTTTGGGTTTTCCGGAGCCCGAGGGTCATCTTTATTTTAGCCCCCGCCGCTTCTCCTTCGAGTGCTGGTCCAAACCGAAGCGATGTCCGCGCCTGGGCAATCAGTGGTCTATGCCAACCCGACGTCTTGCTCATCCGGTGTGCCTCGAGAACGAGGTATGTGCGACTCCTATCGGGATTTGTCGGCACATCCGGGCGGCTTTGCTGGTCTTGTTTTATTCTTTGTCGAAATGTCTTGTAGCCGGATTCCGAGATCGATCGGGTCTTCCCGGGAGAAGGAATATCCTTCGTTGATCGCGAGAGCTTATCATGGGCTAAGTTGGGACACCCCTCGCAGGTATAAACTTTCGAGAGCCGTGCCCGGTTATGTGGCAGATGGGAATTTGTTAATATCCGGTTGTAGTAAACTTGAAGCAAACTCTTCTAAAATACACCAACCGCAAAGCGTAATCGCGTGAGTGTCTCTTTTCGGGGTTGATCGAGAGGAGAACACGGTTTCTGGGTTATGTCTGACGTAAGTAGGAGTTCAGGATCACTTCTTGATCATTACTAGTTGGCGACCGTTCCTTTGTTTCTCTTCCCGCTCTCATTTGCGTATGTTAGCCACCATATATGCTTAGTCGCTGCTGCAACCTCACCACTTTACCCCCCTTCCTTTCCCATTAAGCTTTGCTAGTCTTGATACCCATGGTAATGGGATTGTCGAGTCCTCGTGGCTCACAGATTACTACACCACCGATTGCAGTGTACAGGTTTGCGATGATCATGACGTGAGAGCGATGTTTGCTTGTGTTGGAGTTCTTCTTCCGCTTCTTCTTGATCGGGGGATAGGTTCCGTGTCGGCAGCCTGGGATAGCAGGGTGGATGTCGTTTGAGTTTCTGTTTATGTTTCTTCCGTAGTCGGATGTTGATCTCTTGTACGATGTTGATGTATTCTTGTGGCATTTGTGCCTTATGTATGTATCCCTATGTATTATGTAATGTTGATGTAATGATATCCACCTTGCAAAAGCGTCTCAATATGCGGGTCTATCCTTGGTGGGACCGCTGAGTTCCTTTTGGATAGGGTCGCATATTAGGCGTGACAGGATCCCTCCGGCAGGTGCCTAACAGGTCCCGATTGGTTTTGGTGGCTATAGAGGCTTGCGGCGGAACTCCCGATCTATTCTGTTCCCCAAAGGTTTTAGGGTATATGGGAATATATATGCGAAAGAAGTTTGCAGGAGCCACGAGGGCCCACGAGGGTGGATGGCGCGCCTGTGGGGTGGGCGCGCCTGCCTCGTGCCCTCCTCGTTGATCCTCGACGCACTCCAAGTCTCTGTATTGCTTTCTTTCCAAAAATAACTTTTCCAAGGTTTCATTCCGTTTGGACTCGCTTTGATATTCCTTTTCTGAAAACATCAAACAAGGAGAAAACAGAAACTGGCACTGGGCTCTGGGTTAATAAGTTAGTCCCAAAAATAATATAAAAGTGTATAATAAAGCCCATAAACATCCAAAATAGATAATATAAGAGCATGGAACAATCAAAAATTATAGATACGTTGGAGACGTATCAGCATCCCCAAGCTTAATTCCTGCTCGCCCTCGAGTAGGTAAATGATAAAAACAGAATTTTTGATGTGGAATGCTATCTAAAATAATTCTCAATGTCATTTTCTTTATTGTGGCAAGAATATTCAGATCCATAAGGTTCAAGATAAAAGTTTAATATTGACATGAAAATAATAATAGTTCAAGCATACTAACAAAGTAATAATGTCTTCTCAAAATAACATGGCCAAAGAAAGCTATCCCTACAAAATCATATAGTCTGGCTATGCTCTATCTTCATCACACAAAATATTTAAATCATGCACAACCCCGATGACAAGCCAAGCAATTGTTTCATACTTTTGATGTTCTCAAACCTTTTAAACTTTCACGCAATACATGAGCATGAGCCATGGACATAGCACTATAGGTGGAATAGAATGGTGGCTGTTGTAGCGACCCGACCTCAGACGGTCAAGCCTCTGTGTTACTGTGCCATCCCTGGATCAGTATGCTGGCACACACAGTACATCAATGTATATATCAAAGTGCAATCACATGCATAAATAACGTAAAACTGATATATACCTCATAATACTCAGCGGAAACAATCAAACGGGTGTGGAGTCCCATCAACGCCATCGGCAGTTGAGTGTAGACCGTAACCTGCACTGCTCTTTACTCGTCGAGGAAATATACGCAACATGATACGTTGCAGCCGTGTAGGTCAAGATACATTGAATGTACCGCAAGATCACAATATGAATAAACAGATGATAAAACTATACTATATGCAATATAGCTTTATGGCTCAGATCTGAATTTTGTTTGCGTAAATGCTGATTTTATTTTACCTACATCAAAGGAATAGAATGAAGTCTGTACTAAGGAGTTTTCTATCATGACATGGTTCCGCCAACCGATGTCTCATAGCCCAAAATCATCATAAGTTGCCCACAATTAAGTTATCAATCCGTGTTGAGAGTTCCGAGATAGATCCAAGTCCAGAGGCTCAAATTGTCCGTGAATCGGGGACACGGCTAATCGATTAGGTTATAAACCCTCCGCAGAGGTTTGTACACTTTACCCGCAAGATTCGATCCTCTCTTTACGTTCTCGCACTTCGTGGTGTTTGAGAACAAGAAGACCAAACATGGTCTTCCAAAGAGTTCCTCCGACCACCGTCCGGTACTCAACCCATCCTACCGTAGTTCTACATCCGCTAGTACCGTCCCCACCAGAGTCACAACTAAGGTCAACCAAGCCAGAGCCCATAATGACTTGCGGTTGCATGTAAGCTTCCAGCATGAAGTATTCTTCCGTCTCTTTGAGTCTGGGTGAAGCTTTCGCAAGATGTCATGGCGCTTCTCCATGCATCCCGCCAACCACCGGTTTCTCCAGTGGTGCCCACAACCGGCCCTTCACCCAAGAGTGTGTATTGAATTCTTGTCTCGAGTCTTGAAGTCTTGAGGCCTTGAAGATGCAGCCTTGCAGATGCCATCATGGAGTTGTCGCCATTGACGAGAGTCCTCCTTTCTCACACCACTCCCGAACACTCATACCAAACCCGTCTACTATAGCGTAGCATTTAAATAAAACGTCCCGGGCTTGGTAACAGGGTGATGGGTTCCTACCTCATGCATACTACTCAACTACAAGAATTTCAATATCACTACCGAGGGGTGGTTGCAAAGATGCCACTAAATGCAATAAAACATAGGTATGAAAGCATGGTCAAAGTGAACTTGCCTGGTAATACTTGATGAAGATAACAACGTCAGTAAAATGACTTGGTAGAACTAATCGTCACTCCGCTGAAAATCTATATAGTCAAACATAGCATTCACATAAGCAAACATCCTAGCAAACAATTTTAGCACTTCGAAATAACAAACAAAACAGCAAGGAAAATCGATAATAAAACTCAAACAAAATCAAAAGAAACTTCAAATAAAACTACAAAGAAAAACTACTAACGAAGATCTATGACTTTGCTACAAACATCTAATATAGTTTTGCCGTAAGTAAAAACTTAACAACAATTAAAATACTAAACTAATAAATTAACAGAAAATAAAATGTAAAATAACTAATTTAACAGAAAGTATTTTTTTCCATAAAATTTTATTTGCAAAAAGAAACAAATAAAAAGCTTTTATAAAACTCTAACTATGACCTATAGAAGGTTTCATACAAAACTAAGGAAAATAATTTTTTTTAAAGTAAAATAAATTTTCTCCTGTTGTCTAACAGAAACACAACTAATTTTGTCAAAAGTGACAAAAAGAAATAATTTAAAACTAATAAAAACAATAAATAAAAAGCTAAAACAGAACTAATATTAAAACAGTACTGTTTTGCTAAAAACCTAATTTAAATTAACCTGAAAATAAAATACTAAATACTACAGGATAAACAAAGGTCCTAGAGACCAGGAGCAAAAAGAATTAATTAAAACCTATTTTAAACTCCCGAAATAAGCAAAACAAGCTTTAATTCAAATCTGATCTAACTCAATTTTTATAAATCCAAACATAGACAAATAATATATTTTTGGAAACTACAAGAAAATTGTGATCTAACGCAAAAAGAATCAGCATCATTGGACTTCTAGATCAAAAGTTATAAGCTAAACAAGAACGGAACTAAATCTGTTACGGAAATAAATCTGAAAAACGAGAACGGAGTTACTCAGACGTGAGGCAGAGATGGCAGGAAGGAGACGGCGATGTGGGAGGGCTGCTCCGGCGAGGGGGCGAGGTCGCGAGGGTGGGGGGTGGCGGAGGAGGGGTCGGCGCTTGGGAGGTTCCAGGAGAGCTCTGGTGAGCGCTTTCTAGGTAGGAAAAGGAGGACGGTGGCGAGAAGGCTACGGTGGAGGGGGCGTGGTGATGGGAAAAATGAAACGAGGAGAGGGAGGGGTTTTATAGGCGGTCTCGGGAGGCGCTGGGATGGAAAGACGAGGGAGATCGGGAAGGTGGAGATTCCTGTCTCCATGGATATGGAAAGCTTCAGAACGTGAGAGGAAACACAGGAAGGAGATGATCTCTTGTTGGGCTAGAATAGGAAAGTGCTTAATGGGCCAGCAGGTTTTTCCTAATAAAACGATTTCATTCCTATTTTTAAAATTAGGAAACTAAAACAATAAAAAGGAAATCAAATCAATTCGAATAAAGAGTTTTTATATACTAAAATTATCAGAAAAATAAAATGTAGATGATGAGCATTATTCCACGGCCAAAATAAAAACTTAAAAAATGTTTTTCAGAAAATCCCTAAAGGCTTTATTTCTTTTTGCAAATAATTTTTAAATAAAAACTTTGGTTTTTCTTGGCTCAAATATTTTCAAAAATGCCCCTGATTTTGGAGGGTCATTTTCCTCCGCTCTTTCTTGCTTGCAAGAATTTATTTTCGGGTATTTCTCGGGAAGAAAAATAGAGAAGCAAGTGCAAATATTTGAAAGAATTAAATTGCAAAACTCCGCTCAAATTCTTTATAGTTGAAGAAGTCATGTCATCTTCTCTCATTGATTTTAATAGGATGAATTTGAATTTACTGGAGAAGGGAAAGTCATTTTATTCCCTCTCATTCAAAAGTTTTTGAAAAGGTTCAAATTTCACTCAAGTTTAATTCACTCAAGCAAACAAACAAACAATTCAATTAATTATATTAACATTCCAAAATTTGGGATGTTACAGCTGTGGAGAAGACAAAAGGGAGAAGATAGTCTCACATCAACTAGGCATATCAACGGGCTATGGAGATGCCCATCAATAGATATCAATGTGAGTGAGTAGGGATTGCCATGCAACGGATGCACTAGAGCTATAAGTGTATGAAAGCTCAAAAAGAAACTAAGTGGGTATGCATCCAACTTGCTTGCTCATGAAGACCTAGGGCATTTGAAGGAAGCCCATCATTGGAATATACAAGCCAAGTTCTATAATGAAAAATTCCCAGTAGTATATGAAAGTGACAACATAGGAGACTCTCTATCATGAAGATCATGGTGCTACTTTGAAGCACAAGTGTGGTAAAAGGATAGTAGCATTGCCCCTTCTCTCTTTTTCTCTCATTTTTTTATTTTTTTATTTGGGCCTTTTCTTTTTTATGGCCTCTTTTTTTCTTTTTTTTCTCTTTTTTTAATTTTTCGTCCGGAGTCTCATCCCGACTTGTGGGGGAATCATAGTCTCCATCATCCTTTCCTCACTTGGGAAAATGCTCTAATAATGATGATCATCACACTTTTATCTACTTACAACTCAAGAATTACAACTCAATACTTAGAACAAGATATGACTCTATATGAATGCCTTCGGTGGTGTACCGGATGTGCAATGACTCATGAGTGACATGTATGAAAGAATTATGAACGGTGGCTTTTCCACAAATACGGTGTCAACTACATGATCATGCAAAGCAATATGACAATGATGGAGCGTGTCATAATAAACGGAACGGTGGAAACTTGCATGGCAATATATCTCGGAATGGCTGTGGAAATGCCATAATAGGTAGGTATGGTGGCTGTTTTGAGGAAGGTATATGGTGGGTGTATGATACCGGCGAAAGGTGCACGGTATTAGAGAGGCTAGCAATGGTGGAAGGGTGAGAGTGCGTATAATCCATGGACTCAACATTAGTCATAAAGAACTCACATACTTATTGAAAAAATCTATTAGTTATCGAAACAAAGTACTATGCGCATGCTCCTAGGGGGATAGATTGGTTGGAAAAGACCATCGCTCGTCCCCGACCGCCACACATAAGGAAGACTATCAATAAATAAATCATGCTCCGACTTCATCACATAACGGTTCACCATACGTGCATGCTACGGGAATCACAAACTTTAACACAAGTATCTCTCAAATTCACAACTACTCAACTAGCATGACTCTAATATCACCATCTTCATATCTCAAAACAATCATAAGGAATCAAACTTCTCATAGTATTCAATGCACTTTATATGAAAGTTTTTATTATATCCATCTTGGATGCCCATCATATTAGGACTAAATTCATAACCAAAGAAAATTACCATGCTGTTTAGGACTCTCAAAATAATATAAGTGAAGCACGAGACTTCATCTATTTCTTCAAAATAAAACCACCATTGTGCTCTAAAAGATATAAGTGAAGCACTAGAGCAAACGACAAACTACTTCGAAAGATATAAGTGAAGATCAATGAGTAGTTTAATAATTATGCAACTATGTGAAGACTCTCTAACATTTTAGAATTTTAGATCTTGGTATTTTATTCAAACAGCAAGCAAAGCTAAAGAAAATAAAATGACGCTCCAAGCAAAACACATATCATGTGGTGAATAAAAATATAGCTCCAAGTAAAGTTACCAATGAACAAAGATTTAAAGAGGGGATGCCTTCTGGGGCATCCCCAAGCTTAGGCTCTTGGTTATCCTTGAATATTACGTTGGGGTGCCTTGGGCATCCCCAAGCTTAGGCTCTTGCCACTCCTTATTCCATAGTCCATTGAATCTTTACCCAAAACTTGAAAACTTCACAACACAAAACTCAACAGAAAACTCGTAAGCTCCGTTAGCGAAAGAAAATATAACGCCACTTAAAGGTACTGTAATGAACTCATTATTTATTTGTATTGGTGTTAAATATACTGTATTCCAACTTCTCTATGGTTTATAAACTATATTACTAGCCATAGGTTCATCAAAATAAGCAAACAACACACGAAAAACAGAATCTGTCAAAAACTGAATAGTCTGTAGTAATCTGTAACTAACACAAACTTATGGAACTCAAAAAATTCTACCAAAATATGAAGACCTAGATAATTTTATTATTGATCTGCTTCAATTGGAATCAGTATTTTATCACATTCTGGTGATTTTAAACAATTGTTTTCGTGAACAGAAAGTTTCTGGAATTTTCAGCATGATCAAATAACTATCATCCAAGAAGATCCTATAGGTCTTACAAGGCACAAACACTAAATAAAACATAAAACCACATCTACCCAGAGGCTAGATCAAAAATTTATTACTAAACAGAACCAAAAAGAAAGAACAAAAATAAAAATTGGGTTGCCTCCCAACAAGCGCTAATGTTTAACGCCCCTAGCTAGGCAGGATGATTTCAATGATGCTCGCATAAAAGAGAAGAATTGAAACATAAAGAGAGCATCATGAAACACATGGCAAGCACATTTAAGTCTAACCCACTTCCTATGCATAGGGATTTTGTGAGCAAACAAGTTATGGGAACAAGAATCAACTTGCATAGGAAGGTAAAACAAGCATAACTTCAAGATTTTAAGCACATAGAGAGGAAACATGATATTATTGCAATATGTCGAAGCATATGATCCTCTCTCATAGTAATTTTCAGTAGCATAATGAATGAATTCAACAGTATAACCAGCACCTAAAGCATTCTTTTCATGATCTACAAGCATAGAAATTTTATTACTCTCCACATAAGCAAATTTCTTCTCATGAATAATAGTGGGAGCAAACTCAACAAAATAACTATCATGTGATTGAAAATTAAGATCAAGATGACAAGTTTCATGGTTATCATTATTTTTTAAAGCATATGTGTCATCACAATAATCATCATAGATAGGAGGCATGCTTTCATCATAGTAAATTTTCTCATCAAAACTTGGGGGGCAAAAAATACCATCTTCATCAAACATAGCTTCCCCAAGCTTGTGGCTTTGCATATCATTAGCATCATGGGTATTCAAGGAATTCATACTAACAACATTGCAATCATGCTCATCATTCACATATTTTATGCCAAGCATTCTATGTAATTCTTCTTCTAGTACTTGATCACAATTTTCCTTCCCATCATTTTCACGAAAGACATTAAAAAGGTGAAGCATATGAGGCACCATCAATTCCATTTTTTTGTAGTTTTCTTTTATATACTAAACTAGTGATAAAACAAGAAACTAAAAGATTCGATTGAAAGATCTAAAGATATACCTTCAAGCACTCACCTCAAGAACGGCGCCTTTAAAAGAGCTTAGTTGACGGGTGTGAGTGCCGCCATCTAGCCTCCTCGACAACGGCGCCATAAAAGAGCTTGATGTCTACTACACAACCTTCTTCTTATAGACGTTGTTGGGCCTCCAAGTGCAGAGGTTTGTAGGACAGTAGCAAATTTCCCTCAAGTGGATGACCTAAGGTTTATCAATCCGTGGGAGGCGAGGGATGAAGATGCTCTCTCAAACAACTCGCAACCAAATAACAAAGAGTCTCTTGTGTCCCCAACACACCCAATACAATGGTAAATTGTACAGGTGCACTAGTTCAAGTAAGATATGGTGATACAAGTGCAATATGGATGGTAGATATAGGTTTTGTAATCTGAAATTATAAAACCGCAAGGTAACTAATGATAAAAGTGAGCGTAAACGGTATTGCAATGCTAGGAAACAAGGCCTAGGGTTCATACTTTCACTAGTGCAAGTTCTCTCAACAATAAAAACATAATTGGATCATATAACTATCCCTCAACATGCAACAAAGAGTCACTCCAAAGTCACTAATAGCGGAGAACAAACGAAGAGATTATGGTAGGGTACGAAACCACCTCAAAGTTATTCTTTCTGATCGATCTATTCCAGAGTCCGTAGTAAAATAACATGAAGCTATTATTTTTGTTCGATCTATCATAGAGTTCGTACTAGAATAACACCTTAAGACACAAATCAACCAAAACCCTAATGTCACATAGATACTCCAATGTCACCTCAAGTATCCATGGGTATGATTATACGATATGCATCACACAATCTCAGATTCATCTATTCAACCAACACAAAGAACTTCAAAGAGTGCCCCAAAGTTTCTACCGGAGAGTCAAGACGAAAACGTGTGCCAACCCCTATGCATAGGTTCATGGGCGGAACCCGCAAGTTGATCACCAAAACATACATCAACTGAATCAATAGAATAACCCATTGTCACCACGGTTATCCCACGCAAGACATACATCAAGTGTTCTCAAATCATTAAAGACTCAATCCGATAAGATAACTTCAAAGGGAAAACTCAATCCATTACAAGAGAGTAGAGGGGGAGAAACATCATAAGATCCAACTACAATAGCAAAGCTCGTGATACATCAAGATCATATCACCTCAAGAACACGAGAGAGAGAGAGAGAGAGAGAGAGAGAGATCAAACACATAGCTACCGGTACATACCCACAACCCCGAGGGTGAACTACTCCTCCCTCGTCATGGAGAGCGCCGGGATGATGAAGATGGCCATCGGTGAGGGATCCCTCCGTAGGGGTGCCTAATAGGGTCCCGATTGGTTTTTGGTGGCTACAGAGGCTTGCGGCGGCGGAACTCCCGATCTATTCTGTTCCCCGAAGGTTTTAGGGTATATAGGAATATATAGGCGAAAGAAGTCGGTAAGGTGAGCCACGAGGGGCCCACGAGGGTGGAGGGAGCTTATACGTCCATTTTGCATCATGCTTTTATATCGATATTTATTGCATTATGGGCTGTTATTACACTTTATGTCACAATACTTATGCCTATTCTCTCTTATTGTACAAGGTTTACATAAGGAGGGAAAGTGCCGCAGCTGGAATTCTGGGTTGGAAAAGGAGCAAATATTAGAGACCTATTCTGCACAACTCCAAAAGTCCTGAAACTCCACGAAAGTTATTTTTGGAAATAATAAAAAATACTGAGCGGAAGAAATACATCAGGGGGGCCACCACCTGTCCACGAGGGTGGGGGGCGCGCCCTACCCCGTGGGGGCCCCCCTGCCTCGTGGGCTCCCTGTTGGTCCTCCGGTGGCCATCTTCTGCTATATGAAGTCTTTCGTCCGAAGAAAAATCATAAGCAAGCTTCGGGAGGAGACTCCGCTGCCACGAGGCAGAACCTTGGCGGAACCAATCTAGGGCTCCGGCAGAGCTGTTCTGCCGGGGACACTTCCCTCCGGGAGGGGGAAATCATCGCCATCATCATCGCCAACGCTCCTCTCATCAGGAGTGGGCAATCTCCATCAACATCTTCACCAGCACCATCTCCTCTCAAACCCTAGTTCATCTCTTGTATCCAATTCTTGTCTCCAAGTCTGGGATTGGTACCTGTGGGTTGCTAGTAGTGTTGATTACTCCTTGTAGTTGATGCTAGTTTGTTTATTTGGTGGAAGATCATATGTTCAGATCCGTTATGAATATTAATACTCCTCTGATTATGAACATGAATTTGCTTTGTGAGTAGTTACGTTTGTTCCTGAGGACATGGGAGAAGTCTTGCTATTAGTAGTCATGTGAATTTGGTATTCGTTCGATATTTTGATGAGATGTATGTTGTCTCTCCTCTAGTGGTGTTATGCGAACGTCGGCTACATGACACTTCACCATTATTTGGGCCTAGAGGAAGGCAATGGGAAGTAATAAGTAGATGATGGGTTGCTAGAGTGACAGAAGCTTAAACCCTAGTTTATGCGTTGCTTCGTAAGGGGCTGATTTGGATCCATATGTTTCATGCTATGGTTAGGTTTACCTAAATACTTTTGTTGTAGTTGCGGATGCTTGCAATAGAGGTTAATCATAAGTGGGATGCTTGTTCAAGAAAGCACAGCACCCAAGCACCGGTCCACCCACATATCAAATTATCAAAGTACCGAACGCGAATCATATGAACGTGATGAAAACTAGCTTGACGATAATTCCCATATGTCCTCGGGAGCGCTTTTCTCTATATAAGAGTTTGTCCAGGCTTGTACTTTGCTACAAAAAGGATTGGTCCACCTTGCTGCACTTTATTTACTTTTGTTACTTGTTGCTCATGACAAATTATCCTATCACAAAACTATCTGTTACCTACTATTTCAGTGCTTGAAGAGAATACCTTGCTGACAACCGCTTATCATTTCCTTCTACTCCTCGTTGGGTTCGACACTCTTACTTATCGAAAGGACTAAGATAGATCCCCCATACTTGTGGGTCATCAATACTCTTTTCTTGCGCCGTTGCCGGGGAGTGAAGCGCCTTTGGTAGGTGGAATTTGGTAAGGAAAATTTTATATAGTGTGCTGAAATTTACTATCACTTGTTACTATGGAAAGTAATCCTCTGAGGGGCTTGTTCGGGGAATCTTCACCCCGACCAATAGAGCAAAGAGTTGCTCCTCAACCTACTGAACCCATCAAGATGAAAATGTCCACTTTGAAATTCCTTCGGGTATGTTGGAAAAACTGCTAGCTAATCCTTTTGCAGGAGATGGAACAAAGCATCTTGATGAGCACCTAATATATGTGGATGCGGTTTGTGGATTATTTAAGCTTGCAGGTGTGCCCGGTGATTTTGTTAAAAAGAAGGTCTTCCCTTTATCTTTGAAGGGAGATGCATTGACATGGTATAGGCTATGTGATGATACGGGATCATGGAACTACAAACGATTGAAATTGGAATTTCATCAGAAGTTTTATCCTATGCATCTTGTTCATCGTGATCGCAATTATATATATAATTTTTGGCCTCGCGAAGGAGAATGCATCGCTCAAGCTTGGGGGAGGCTTAAATCAATGTTATATTCATGCCCCAATCACGAGCTCTCAAGAGAAATAATTATTCAAAATCTTTATGCTCGGCTTTCTGATAACAATCGCACCATGCTCGATACTTCTTGTGATGGCTCTTTTATGATGAAGACTATTGAATTCAAATGGGATTTATTGGAAAGAATTAAACGCAACTCTGAAGATTGGGATGTCGACAAAGTTAAGGAGTCAGGTATGACACCTAAGTTTGATTGTGTTAAATCTTTTATGGATACCGATGTTTTCTGTAAGTTTAGCACTAAATATGGACTTGACTCTGAGATAGTAGCTTCTTTCTATGAATCTTTTGCTACTTATGTTGATCTCCCCAAGGAGAAGTGGTTTAAATATCATCCTCCCATAGAAGTAAAAGTAGCTGCACCAATTAAAGTTGAAGAAAAGATTATCACTTATAATGATCCTATTGTTCCTACTTCTTATGTTGAGAAACCACCTTTCCCTGTTAGGATAAAGGATCATGCTAAAGCTTCAATTGTGGTTCGTAAAAGTAATATTAGAACTTATACACCTCCTGAGCAAATCAAAGTTGAACCTAATATTGCTATTGTTAAAGATCTCTTGTCTGATAATATTGATGGGCATGTTATTTATTTCTGTGAGGAAACTGCTAGAATTGCTAAACCTTGTGCTAAAGATAAACATAGACCTGTGGTAGGCATGCCTGTTATTTCTGTTAAAATAGGAGATCATTGTTATCATGGCTTATTTCATATGGGTGCTAGTGCTAGTGCAATACCTATAGACTTATGCAAAGAAATTAAACATGATATTGCACCTGCTGAGTTTGAAGATATTGATGTCACAATTAAACTTGCCAATAGAGATACTATTTCACCAATGGGAATTGTTAGAGATGTTGAAGTCTTGTGTGGGAAAACTAAATATCCTGCTGATTTTCTTGTTCTTGGTTCCCCACAAGATAGCTTTTGTCCCATTATATTTGGTAGACCCTTCTTGAACACCGTTAATGCTAAGATAGATCATGTAAAAGGATGTTGTTACTATTGTTCTAGGTGATATGTCCCATGAGTTCAATTTTTCTAAATTTCGTAGACAACACCGTGAAGAGGAATTACCTAGTAAGGATGAAATTATTGGTCTTTGTCGGGGTACTAGAGTAGGGGTACCCTAGTATCCCGTACTCGTGCACGGACAGTTGTAGCACCCCGCGGCAGGGTTTGCCTCGTCACCGCCAAGATCCTCCGTGGTTCCTTTGGAGCCATTCAAGAACAAAGTATTTGATTAAGAAGACAAGGCCCCGGCAAGAGAAGCTTGCCGGGAAGGCCACTCAAGGCATGCAGAAGACAAGGCCCCGGGAAGAGGAGCTTGCCGGGAAGGCTCGGAGCGCGACAAGCCTCCGGACGCGACAAGGATTCGGCCGCAGCAAGTCGCTTGCCGTGGAAAGCAACCTCTCTCCATCTCCGCTCCAGCTCATCCAGCGATGTGTCGCCATGGGACCGGTCCATGCACGCGTGTCGAGAGGCTGTGCAGCCAGCGGAGAGCAGCGATAAGCGGCTGACAAGCTCGCCATCGTGGCGAAGCGGAGGCGCACTGACGGTCTCTGTAATTGTTTGGGCGACATCGACGGGCATTTATTGCTTTTGTCCCTTGTCACGAGTTAGGTATTTTGCAATCATACACTATTCGAGTAGGTGTACCAACTCCTGCTTTTACATTTGTACCCTCATCTATGTTGCCACCGCCGGAGACCCCTTGAGCATATAAAAGGAGGCCCATGTGCAACGTAGAGGGGGTTCGGTTCGGTTCGAGTTTCGGTTCATTCGACTCACCAGAGACTAGATACACTCACGCTAGGTTTTGTAGCTCGCATTGCTCCTAGCAAAAACACAATACATCAAACAAGCAGCAGTAGGAGTTTTATCTCTCCGGAGAGCTCCGAAGCTGGGTAAACTGCTCGTGTGCCTCGCCACGATCCGCTCTTCGTGCGATCTCCGCCCCCCTCCGAACCACAAAGGGGCCTGGTCCGCCGGCCCCATAGGTGTTCGTGGGTACGATCAGCCTCCCCGACAGTCTTGCTTCTATTGCCGTGCCTCCTAGTGATCCTTTAGAACAATATTTGCTCGACCATGAAAATGATATGTTTATGAATGAAAGAAGGGAAATAGATGAAGTATTCTTTAAACAGGAACCCATCCTGAAACACAATTTGCATGTTGAAATCCTAGGGGATCCTCCTCCACCCAAGGGTGATCCCGTGTTTGAGCTCATACTGTTACCTGATACTCTTAAATATGCTTATCTTGATGAGAAAAAGATATATCATGTTATTATTAGTGCTAACCTTTCAGAGAATGAAGAAGAGAGATTATTGAAAACTCTGAAGAAGCACCATGCTGCTATTGGATATACTCTTGATGATCTTAAGGGCATTAGTCCCCCTCTATGTCAGCATAAAATAAATTTGGAGGAAGATGCCAAACCAGTTCGTGATCATCAACGACGGCTAAATCCTAAGATGAAGGAAGTGGTAAGAAAAGAAATACTAAAGCTCCTTGAGGCAGGTATAATTTATCCCGTTGTTGATACTCAGTGGGTAAGTCCTGTCCATTGTGTCCCTAAGAAGGGAGGTATTACCGTCGTTCCTAATGATAAATATGAGTTGATTCCGCAAAGAATTATTACAGGTTATAGGATGGTAATTTATTTCCACAAATTAAATAAGGCTACTAAAAAATATCATTACCCCTTACCTTTTATCGATCAAATGCTAGAAGATTATCCAAACATACACATTTTTGCTTTCTAGATGGTTATTCTGGTTTCTCTCAAATACCTGTGTCAGCCAATGATCAATCAAAGACTACTTTTACTTGCCCTTTTGGTACTTTTTCTTATAGACGTATGCCTTTTGGTTTATGTAATGCACCTGCTACCTTTCAAAGATGCATGATGGCTATATTCTCTGACTTTTGTGAAAAGATTTGTGAGGTTTTCGTGGACGATTTTTCCATCTATGGATCCTCTTTTGATGATTGCTTGAGCAACCTTGATCGAGTTCTGCAGAGATGTGAAGAAACTAATCTTGTCTTGAATTGGGAAAAGTTCCACTTTATGGTCAATGAAGGTATTGTCTTGGGGCATAAAGTTTCTGAAAGAGGTATTGAGGTTGATAAAGCCAAGGTTGATGCTATTGAAAAGATGCCATGTCCCAAGGACATCAAAGGTATAAGAAGTTTCCTTGGTCATGCCGGATTTTATAGTGGTTCATTAACGACTTCTCAAAAATTTCTCGGCCTCTGACTAATTTATTACAAAAAGATATACCATTTGTCTTTGATGATGATTGTGTAGAAGCATTTGAAATACTTAAGAAAGCATTGATCTCTGCACCTATTGTTCAGCCACCGATTGGAATTTACCCTTTGAAATTATGTGTGATCTTTGGTGATTATGCTGTAGGTGCTGTTCTAGGGCAGAGAGTTGATAAGAAATTAAATGTCATTCAATATGCTAGTAAAACTCTAGACAATGCCCAGAGAAATTATGCTACTACTGACAAAGAATTCTTAGCAGTTGTATTTGCTTGTGATAAGTTCAGACCTTATATTGTTGATTCTAAAGTAACTATCGGATCATGCTGCTATTAAATATCTTATGGAAAAGAAAGATGCTAAACCTAGACTTATTAGATGGGTTCTCTTGCTACAAGAATTTGATTTGCATATTGTTGATAGAAAAGGAGCTGAGAACCCCGTTGCGGACAACTTGTCTAGGTTAGAAAATGTTCTTGATGACCCACTACCTATTGATGATAGCTTTCCTGATGAACAATTAAATGTCATAAATGCCTCCCGCTCCATGGTATGCTGATTATGCTAATTACATTGGTGCAAAATTTATACCACCTAGTTTCGCATACCAGCAAAAGAAAAAGTTTTCTATGATTTGAGACATTACTTTTGGATGACCACATCTTTATAAAGAAGGAGTAGATGGTGTTATTAGACGTTGTGTACCTGAGCATGAACAGGAACAGATCCTACGCAAGTGTCATTCCGAGGCTTATGGAGGACACCGCGCTGGAGATAGAACTGCACATAAGGTATTGCAATCCGGTTTTTATTGGCCTACTCTCTTCAAGGATGCCCGTAAGTTTGTCTTATCCTGTGATGAATGTCAAAGAATTGGTAATATTAGTAGACGTCAAGAAATGCCTATGAATTATTCACTTGTTATTGAACCATTTGATGTTTGGGGCTTTGATTATATGGGACCTTTTCCTGCCTCTAATGGTTACACACATTTTTTAGTTGCTGTTGATTATGTTACTAAGTGGGTAGAAGCTATTCCAACTAGTAGTGATGATCATAACACTTCTATTAAGATGCTTAAAGAAGTTATTTTTCTGAGGTTTGGAGTCCCTAGATATTTAATGACTGATGGTGGTTCACATTTTATTCATGGTGCTTTTCGTAAAATGCTTGCTAAATATTATGTTAATCATAGAATTGCATCTCCCTATCACCCACAGTCTAGTGGTCAAGTAGAATTGAGCAATAGAGAGCTCAAATTAATTTTCCAAAAGACTGTTAATAGATCTAGAAAGAATTGGTCCAAGAAACTTGATGATGCATTATGGGCCTATAGAACTGCATATAAAAATCCTATGGGTATGTCTCTGTATAAAATGGTTTATGGAAAAGCATGTAACTTACCTCTCGAACTAGAACATAAGGCATATTGGGCTATTAAAGAGCTCAATTATGATTTCAAACTTGCCGGTGAGAAGAGGTTATTTGATATTAGCTCACTTGATGAATGGAGAACCCAAGCTTATGAAAATGCCAAGTTGTTCAAAGAAAAAGTCAAAAGATGGCATGACAAAAGAATACAAAAGCGTGAGTTTAATGTAGGTGATTATGTATTGCTATACAACTCTCGTTTAAGATTTTTTGCAGGAAAAATTCTCTCTAAATGGGAAGGCCCTTATGTTATCGAGGAGGTCTATCGTTTCGGTGCCATAAAAATCAACAACTTTGAAGGTACAAATCCGAAGGTGGTGAACGGTCAAAGAAACAAACATTATATCTCAGGTAATCCCATAAATGTTGAAACCAATGTTATTGAAACCGTAACCCCGGAGGAATACATAAGGGACACTTTCCTAACGCTTTGCACTCCAAAAAGGAATAGGTATGTGGTACGGTAAGTAAACCGACTCCAAAACAGTTCTAAAGGAAATTTTTCTCTGTTTTGGAATATTTAGAAAAATAGAAAAATAAGGAGTCCGGGAAGGACACGAGGGCTCCATGAGGGTGGAGGGCGTGCCCCCTACCTCGTGGGCAACTCGTGTGCTCTCCGGACTCCGTTTTCTTGCACGATACATATTTTGGTCGGTAAAAATTCATTATATAATCTCCCGAAGGTTTTGACTCATGTATCTCGCAATTATCATGTGTTCTTGTTTCGAGCTGTTTTTCTGACAGATCTAGATTATCATGACGTCTCCAAGTGCCCCCAAGGACAAGTTCTTCGAGAAGGTCATCAACCCTTACCTCGCGGAGGTGATGCGACACCCTCAAACCATTGAGATGCGTGATGGGTTGCTGCACATCCGCGATGTTGAGGGACCGAAGGGGACCGGAAGTGTGGAGACGAGGCTCGCAGAAATGGAGCAACAAGTTTTCAAGTGCCAGGGGATGGTGGAACGTGGACTCAACTCCAACAACATGATGATCGCGGAGTTCACCAACAACCACAAGCTGGATGCCAACAACATTGGGGAGACTATCTTCAAGCTTCACGAGAAGATCGAGCACCTTCAAGCCCAAATCTATGACCTGCAAAACCAAAACTATGAGTATGAATATAGATTCAAAAGGATGAGTTTGGCTGCAGATTTGAGGATCTCGAAGACTCGATCATCCTTCTATGATGGTGAGCCTATGCCTTGGAAGATGGACGACAAGCCCGCAAAATCAACAACTCCACCTTCTTCACCAGCCAAGGAGACATAATCACATGGGTATGGGCACTCCCCTTGGCAACTACCAAGCTTGGGGGATGTGCCCTGGTATCGTATCACAACCACATCTCCTTTCTTTACCATTTTTCTTAGTTCGATCCTGTTAGTAGTATCTTGATCTAGTAGAATAAAAGTTTTGGTAAGATCTAGTTTTGAGTTTTGCTTTATGATCCCTCTATGTAATCGAGTCCTTAAGCTATATAATGAAGATTAGTGTTGAGTCAAGGGCTTGATTATTTTGCCATGATCTTGAGTGAATAAAAGAAAGAAAAGAGAAAAGAATAAAAAGAAACAAAGAGATCATATTGATCTTATTGAGAGTAATGACTTCACATAGAAGGAGTATGATGATTAAAAATTGTTGAGAGTTGGCAAACATAGCTTTGGTCATCGTTGCAATTAATAGGAAGTAATAAAGAAAGAGAGGTTTCACATATAAATATACTATCTTGGACATCTTTTATGATTGGGAGCACTCATTAAAATATGACATGCTAAAGAGTTGATGTTGGATAAGGAAGACAACGTAATGGGTTATGTTTTCTTATATCTGAGATAAAGTATATTGTCATGGATCATCCAACATGTTGAGCTTGCCTTTCCCCCTCATGCTAGCCAAATTCTTTGCATCAAGTAGAGATACTACTTGTGCTTCCAAAAACCCTTAAACCAGTTTTGCCATGAGAGTCCACCATATCTACCTATGGATTGAGTAAGATCCTTCAAGTAAGTTGTCATCGGTGCAAGCAATAAAAGTTGCTCTCTAAATATGTATGATTGATTGGTGTGGAGGAAATAAGCTTTATACGATCTTGTGATGTGGAAGAAATAAAAGCGACGGACTGCATAATAAAGGTTCATATCACAAGTGGCAATATAAAGTGACGTTCTTTCGCATTAAGATTTTGTGCATCCAACCCTGAAAGCGCATGGAAACCTCTACATCCCTCTGCGAAGGGCCTATCTTTTATTATTATCTTCTACCTTATGCAAGAGTCATGGTGATCTTCACCTTTCCTTTTTACATTTTATCCTTTGGCAAGCACAGGATATTGGAAGGATCCTGATATATATCTAATTGGATGTGGGTTAGCATGAATTATTATTGTTGACAATACCCTTGAGGTAAAAGGTTGGGAGGCAAAACTATAAGCCCCTATCTTTCTCTGTGTCCGACTAAAACTCCATAACCAAAAGTATTGCATGAGTGTTAGCAATTATGAAAGATTAAATGATAGCTGAGTATGTGGACTTGCTAGAGAGCTCTGACATAGACTCTTTCTGATGTTATGATAAATTGCAATTGCTTCAATGATTGAGATTATAGTTTGTTAGTTCTCAATAAAGTTTCTGATTCATACTTTGCATTGTGAATAGATTATTACTTGAGCATAAGAAATCATATGACAATATCCATATATGTTGCTGTTATGAGAATAATCATGATGCCCTCATGTCCGTATTTTATTTTATCGACACCTCTACCTCTAAACATGTGGACATATTTATCATTATCGGCTTCCGCTTGAGGACAAGCAAGGTCTAAGCTTGGGGTAGTTGATACGTCCATTTTGCATCATGCTTTTATATCGATATTTATTGCATTATGGACTGTTATTACACTTTATGTCTACTTATGCCTATTCTCTCTTATTTTACAAGGTTTACATAAGGAGGGAGAATGCCGGTAGCTGGAATTCTAGGCTGGAAAAGGAGCAAATATTAGAGACCTATTCTGCATAACTCCAAAAGTCCTGAAACTCCACGAAAGTTATTTTTGGAAATAATAAAAAATACTGAGCGAAAGAAATACATCAGGGGGGCCACCACCTGTCCACGAGGGTGGGGGCGCGCCCTACCCCCTGGGTGCGCCCCCTGCCTCGTGGGCCCCCTGTTGGTCCTCTGGTGGCCATCTTCTGCTATATGAAGTCTTTCGTCCGAATAAAATCATAAGCAAGCTTTCTGGACGAGACTCCGCCGCCACGAGGCGGAACCTTGGCGGAACCAATCTAGGGCTCTGGCAGAGCTGTTCTGTCGGGGACACTTCCCTCCGGGAGGGGGAAATCATCGCCATCGTCATCACCAATGCTCCTCTCATCGGGAGAGGGCAATCTCCATCAACATCTTCACTAGCACTATCTCCTCTCAAACCCTAGTTCATCTCTTGTATCCAATTCTTGTCTCCAAGTCCGGGATTGGTACCTGTGGGTTGCTAGTAGTGTTGATTACTCCTTGTAGTTGATGCTAGTTGGTTTATTTGGTGGAATATCATATGTTCAGATCCGTCATGCATATTAATACTCCTCTGATTATGAACATGAATATTCTTTGTGAGTAGTTACTTTTGTTCCTGAGGACATGGGAGAAGTCTTGCTATTAGTAGTCATGTGAATTTGGTATTAGTTCGATATTTATATGAGATGTATGTTGTCTCTCCTCTAGTGGTGTTATGTGAACATCGACTACATGACACTTCACCATTATTTGGGCCTAGAGGAAGGCATTGGGAAGTAATAAGTAGATGATGGGTTGCTAGAGTGATGAGAAGCTTAAACCCTAGTTTATGCGTTGTTTCGTAAGGGGCTGATTTGGATCCATATGTTTCATGCTATGGTTAGGTTTACCTTAATACTTTTGTTGTAGTTGCAGATGCTTGCAATAGAGGTTAATCATAAGTGGGATGCTTGTTCATGTAAGAACAGCACCCAAGCATCGGTCCGCCCACATATCAAATTATCAAAGTACCGAACGCGAATCATATGAACGTGATGAAACTAACTTGATGATAATTCCCATGTGTCCTCGGGAGCGCTTTTCTCTATATAAGAGTTTGTCCAGGCTTGTCCTTTGCTACAGAAAGGATTGGGCCACCTTTCTGCACTTTATTTACTTTTGTTACTTATTGCTCGTTACAAATTATCCTATCACAAAACTATTTGTTACCTACTATTTCAGTGCTTGCAGAGAATACCTTACTGAAAACCGCTTATCATTTCCTTCTGCTCCTCGTTGGGTTCGACACTCTTACTTATCGAAAGGACTACGATAGATCCCCTATACTTGTGGGTCATCAGGCACGCCCAGGGGGGTGGGCGCGCCCCCTGCCTCGTGCCCTCCTTGTTGATCCCCTGACGTGCACTCCAAGTCTCCCGTATTGCTTTCTTTCCAAAAATAACTTTTCCGAAGGTTTCATTCCGCTTTGGACTCGCTTTGATATTCCTTTTCTCATAAACATCAAACAAAGAGAAAAACAGAAACTGGCACTGGGCTCTGGGTTAATAGGTTAGTCCCAAAAATAATATAAAAGTGTATAATAAAGCCCATAAACATCCAAAACAGATAATATAAGAGCATGGAACAATAAAAATTATAGATACGTTGGAGACGTATCAGCCACCCACTTGCCTTGAGAGCCGGATCTGGACATGGGCGGAGAGGTTGGTGGCGGTGAGAAAGATTGAAGCTTGGCTGTTGGAGCTTGAGGATGGAGAAGCAGAGGAAGGAAGAAGGCGTGGGGTAAAAAGATGGATCTTTATCCACTTATATAGGCCGTGCATCCCCCACAAGCCTTAAAACTCGCCCTGTTCCCAAGGGGTCGTGCGAACAGCACGGTTGGATCACCCAAACCCGTGTTGATGAGGATCCCGCAATAAGCGGATATGATATCTGTTTTGACAAGACGTATCAATAGAGGCCGCTACTAAACGCTAAGCGGAGGTCAAAAACGGTTCGAAATGATAAAGAGGCCAGACGTAACATTTCGATTGAAGAAGTTGTCAGTAGACAGACATTATTTTGATTAAGTATTGTGCCCTTGTGGTTGAGGGTTGTGACTGTTAAACAAAGCCGGATACAATTCTCTTATTCAAAGGACAACTTTGGAGTATTTGGAGGAGGAACCCGCCTTGCAATGCATCTGCGTACCGAACACATCATCATCGAAAGACTGGTTCAGGGGCTACTGAGGGAGTCCTGGATTAGGGGGCCCCCGGGTGTCCGGGCTATGTGACATGGGCCGGACTGATGGGCCATGAAGATACAAGATAGAAGGCCTTCCCCCATGTCCGGATGGGACTCTCCTTTGCGTGGATGGCAAGTTTGGCGTCCGGGTGTATGATTTCCTTTCTCTATAAACCGACTCTGTACAACCCTAGACCCCTCCGATGTCTATATAAACTGGAGTGTTTAGTCCGTAGAGGCTATCAGAATTCACATAGGCTAGACAGCTAGGGTTTAGCCATTACTATCTCGAGGTAGATCAACTTTTGTAACCCCTATACTCATCAAAGTCAATCAAGTAGGAAGTAGGGCATTACCTCCACTAAGAGGGACCAAACCTGGGTAAACATGGTGTCCCCTCTCCTATTACCTTCGATCCTCAGACGCATAGTTCGGGACCCCCTAGCTGATATCGGCCGGTTTTGACACCGACACCAGGTCTATGCATAGATGATATGCACGAGTAGAACACAAAGAGTTGTGGGCGGTGATCGTCATACTGCTTACCACCAATGTCCTATTTTGATTCAGTGGCATTGTTGGATGAAGCGTCCCGGACCAACCTTACATGACCACGTTCATGAGACCGGTTCCACCGACAGACATGCAACTAGTTTTGCACAAAGGTGGCTGGCGGGTGTCTGTTTCTCCAACTATACTTGAATCGAATTTGACTGAGGCTTGTCCTTGTTGAAGGTTAAAACAACAAACTTGATAAATCACCATTGTGGTTTTGATGCGTCGGTAAGAACGGTTCTTACTAGAAGCCCGTAGCAGCCACGTAAAACTTGCAACAACAAAGTAGAGGACGTCTAACTTGTTTTTGTAGGGCATGTTGTGATGTGATATGGTCAAGACATGATGTGATATACGTTGTTGTATGAGATGGTCATGTTTTGTAAAAGTTATCGGCAACTGGAAGGAGTCTTATGGTTGTCGCTTTATTGTATGAAATGCAAACGCCATCTAATTGCTTTACTTTATCACTATATGTTAGCGATAGTTGTAGAAGCAATAGTTGGCGAGATGACAACGATGCTACGATGGAGATCAAGGTGTCAAGCCGGTGACGATGGAGATCATGACGATGCTTTGGAGATGGAGATCAAACGCACAAGATGATGATGGCCATATCATGTCACATATTTTGATTGCATGTGATGTTTATCTTTTATGCATCTTATTTTGCTTAGTATGGCGGTAGCATTATAAGATGATCCCTCAATAAAAAAATTCAAGGTATAAGTGTTCTCCCTGAGTATGCACCGTTGCGATAGTTCGTCGTGCCGAGACACGACGTGATGCTCGGGTGTGATAAGCTCTACGTTCACATACAACGGGTGCAAGACAGTTTCGCACATGCGGAATACTCGGGTTAAACTTGACGAGCCTAGCATGTACAGACATAGCCTCGGAACACTGGAGACCGAAAGCTCAAACGTGAATCATATAGTAGATACGATCAACATAGAGATGTTCACCATTGAAAACTACTCCATCTCACGTGATGATCGGACATGATTTAGTTGATATGGATCACGTGATCATTTAGATGACTCGAGGGATGTATCTAAGTGGGGGTTCTTAAATAATATGATTAATTGAACTTAATTTATCATGAACTTAGTCCTGATAGTATTTGCATATCTATGTTGTAGATCAATAGCTCGCTTTTAGCTCCCTGTTTTATTTTTGATATGTCCCTAGAGAAAACTAAGTTGAAAGATGATAGTAGCAATGATGCGGACTGGGTCCGTGATCTGAGGATTATCCTCATTGATGCACAGAAGAATTATGTCCTTAATGCACCGCTAGGTGACAGACCTATTGCAAGAGCAGATGCAGACATTACGAACGTTTGACAAGCTCAATATGATGACTACTTGATAGTTTAGTGCACCATGCTTTACGGCTTAGAACCGGGACTTCAAAAATGTTTTGAACGCCATGGAGCATATGAGATGTTCCAAGAGCTGAAAATGATATTTTAGACTCATGCCCGTGTTCACAGGTATGAGACCTCTGACAAATACTTTGCCTACAAGATGGAGGAGAATAGCTCAGCTAGTGAGCATGTGCTCAGAATGTCTGGGTACTACAACCGCTTGAATCAAGTGGGAGTTAATCTTCCAGATAAGATAGTGATTGACAAAGTTCTCTAATCACTATCACCAAGTTACTAGAACTTCGTGATGAACTATAATATGCAAGGGATGAGGAAAATGATTCCCGAGCTCTTCGCGATGCTGAAACCGGCGAAGGTAGAAATCAAGAAAGAGCATCAAGTGTGATGGTTGACAAGACCACTAGTTTCAAGTAAAAGGGCAAGGAAAGAAAGAGAACTTCAAGAATAATGGCAAGCAAGTTGCCACTCCCGTGAAGAATCCCAAAGCTAGACCCAAACCAGAAACTGAGTGCTTCTACTACAAAGGAAATGGTCACTGAAAGCAGAACTGCCCCAAAAACTTGGCGGGTAAGAAGGATGGCAAAGTGAACAAAGGTATATTTGATATACATGTTATTGATGTGTACTTTACTAGTGTTCATAGTAGCCCCTGTGTATTTGATACCAGTTCAGTTGCTAAGATTAGTAACTCAAAACAGGAGTTGCAAAATGAACAGAGACTAGTTAAGGGCGAGGTGACGATGTGTGTTGGAAGTGATTCCAAGGTTGATAAGATCACCATCGCACACTCCCTCTACCTTCGGGATTAGTGTTGGACCTAAATAAATGTTATTTTGTGTTTGCCTTGACCATGAATATGATTGGATCATGTTTATTGCGACACAGTTATTCATGTAAGTCAGAGAATAATTGTTGCTTTGTTTACATGAATAAAACCTTCTATGGTCATACACTCAATATAGATGGTTTACTGAATGTCGATCGTAGTGATACACATATTCATAATATTTATGCCAAAAAGATGCAAAGTTGATAATGATAATGCAACATACTTGTGGCACTGCCGTTTAGGTCATATTGGTGTAAAGTGCATGAAGAAACTCCATGCGGATGGACTTTTGGAATCACTTGATAATGAATCATTTGATGCTTGTGAACCATGCCTCATGGGCAAGATGACTAAGACTGTGTTCTCCGGAAGAGTGGAGCGAGCCATTGACTTATTGGAAATAATACATACAGATGTATGTGGTCCGATGAATGTTGAGGCTCACGGCGGGTATCGTTATTTTCTGACCTTCACAGATGATCTGAGTAGATATGGGTATATCTACTTGATGAAACACAAGTCCGAAACATTTGAAAAGTTCAAAGAATTTTAGAGTGAAGTGGAGAATCATCGTAACAAGAAAATAAAGTTTCTACGATCTGATCGCGGATGCGAATATTTGAGTTACGAGTTCGGCCTTCATTTAAAACACCGTGGAATAGTTTCACAACTCACGCCACCTGGAACACCATAGTGTAATGATGTGTCCGAACGTCGTAATCGTACTTTATTAGATATGGTGCGATCTATGATGTCTGTTACCGATTTACCACTATTGTTTTGGGGTTATGCATTAGAGACAACTGCATTCACGTTAAATAGGGCACCGTCTAAATCTGTTGAGACGACACCGTATGAACTGTGGTTTGGCAAGAAACCTAAGCTGTCGTTTCTTAAAGTTTGGGGTTGCGATGCTTATGTGAAAAAGCTCCAGCCTGATAAGCTCGAACCCAAATCGGAGAAGTGTGTCTTCATAGGATACCCAAAAGAAACTGTTGGGTACACCTTCTATCATAGATCCGAAGGCAAGATCTTTGTTGCTAAGAATGGATCCTTTCTAGAGAAGGAGTTTCTCTCGAAAGAAGTGAGTGGGAGGAAAGTAGAACTTGATGAGGAAATTGTACCTTCTCTCGAATTGGAAAGTAGCTCATCACAGAAATTCGTTCTCGTGATGCCTACACCAACTAGAGAGGAAGCTAATGATAATGATCATGAAACTTCAGATCAAGTTACTACCGAACCTCGTAGGTCAACCAGAGTACGTTCCGCACCAGAGTGGTACGGTAATCCTGTTCTGGAAGTCATGTTACTAGACCATGACGAACCTACGAACTATGAGGAAGCGATGATGAGCCCAGATTCCGCAAAATGGCTTGAGGCCATGAAATCTAAGATAGGATCCATGTATGAGAACAAAGTGTGGACTTCGTTGGACTTGCCCAATGATCGGCAAGCTATTGAGAATAAATGGATCTTCAAGAGGAAGACAGACACTGATGGTAGTGTTACTATCTACAAAGCTCGACTTGTCGCAAAATGTTTTCGACAAGTTCAAGGTGTTGACTACGATGAGATTATCTCACTCGTAGCAATGCTTAAGTCTGTCCGAATTGTCGCATTTTATGAAATCTGGCAAATGGATGTCAAAAATGCATTCCTTAATGGATTTCTTAAAGAAGAGTTGTATATGATGCAACCAAAAGGTTTTGTCGATCCTAAGGTGCTAACAAAGTGTGCAAACTCCAGCGATCCATCTATGGACAGGTGCAAGCATCTCGGAGTTGGAATATATGCTTTGATAAGGTGATAAAAGCATATGGTTTTATACAGACTCATGGTGAAGCCTGTATATACAAGAAAGTGAGTGGGAGATCTGTAGCATTTTTTATATTATATGTGGATGACATATTGTTCATTGGAAATGATATAGAATTTCTGGATAGCATAAAAGGATACTTGAATAAGAATTTTTCAATGAAAGACCTTAGTGAAGCTGCTTATATATTGGGCATCAAGATCTACAGAGATAGATCAATACGCTTGATAATACTTTCAATGATTACATACCTTGACAAGATTTTGAAGGAGTTCAAAATGGATCAGTAAAAGAAGGAGTTCTTGCCTGTATTGTAAGGTGTGAAATTGAGTAAGACTCAAAGCCAGACCACGGCATAAGATAGAGAGAGAATGAAAGTCATTCCCTATGCCTCAGCCATAGGTTCTATAAAGTATGCCATGTTGTGTACCAGACCTATTGTGTACCTTGCCATGAGTTTGGCAAGGGGATACAATAGTGATCCAAGAGTAGATCACTGGAGAGTGGTCAAAAATTATCCTTAGAGCACTAAGTAAATATTTCTCGGTTATGGAGGTGACAAAGAGTTCGTCGTAAAGGGTTACGTCGATGCAAGCTTTGGCACTAATCTGGATGACTCAGCGTCTCAATCTGGATGCATATTGAAAGTGGGAGCAATTAGCTAGAGTAGCTCCATGCAGAGCATTGTAGACATAGAAATTTGCAAAATACATACGGTTTTGAATGTGGCAGGCCCGTTGACTGAACTTCTCTCACAAGCAAAACATGATCATACCTTAGTACTCTTTGGGTGTTAATCACATAGTGATGTGAACTAGATTATTGACTCTAGTAAACCCTTTGGGTGTTGGTCACATGGCAATGTGAACTATGGGTGTTAATCACATAAAGATATGAACTATTGTTGTTAAATCACATGGCGATGTGAACTAGATTATTGACTCTAGTGCAAGTGGGAGACTGAAGGAAATATGCCCTAGAGGTAATAATAAGGTTGTTATTTATATTTCCTTATATCATGATAAAAGTTTATTATTCATGCTAGAATTTTATTAACCGGAAACTTGGTACATGTGTAGATACATAGACAAAACACGGTGTCCCTGGTAAGCCTCTACTAGACTAGCTCGTTAATCAAATATGGTTAAGTTTCCTAACCATAGACATGAGTTGTCATTTGATGAACGGGATCACATCATTAGGAGAATGATGTGATGGACAAGACCCATCCGTTAGCTTAGCATAATGATCATTAAGTTTTATTGCTATTGCTTTCTTCATGACTTATACATATTCCTTTGACTATGAGATTATGCAACTCCCGGATACCGGAGGAATACCTTGTGTGCTATCAAATGTCACAACGTAACTGGGATATTATAAAGATGCTCTACAAGTATCTCCAAAGGTGTTTGTTGGGTTGGCATAGATCGAGATTAGGGTTTGTCACTCCGAGTATCGAAGAGGTATCTCTGGGCCCTCTCGGTAATGCACATCATAATAAGCCTTGCAAGCAATGTGACTAATGAGTTAGTTGCGGGATGATGCATTACGGAATGAGTAAAGAGACTTGCCGGTAACGAGATTGAATAAGGTATGATGATACCGACGGTCGGATCTCGGGCAAGTAAGATACCAATGACAAAGGGAATGATGTATGTTGACATTGCGGTTTGACAGTTAAATATGTTCGTAGAATATGTAGGAACCAATATGAGCATACAGGTTCCGCTATTGGTTATTTATCAGAGATGTGTATCGGTCATGTCTACATAGTTCTCGAACCTGTAGGGTCTGCACGCTTAACGTTCGATGATGATTTGTATTATGAGTTATGTGTTTTGGTGACCGAAGATTGTTCGGAATCCCGGATGAGATCATGGACATGACGAGGAGTCTCGAAATGGTCGAGAGGTAAAGATTGATATATTGGACGATGGTATTCGGACACCGGAATGGTTCCGAAGTGGTTCGGGTATTTTTTGGAGTAACGAGGGGTTACCGGAACCCCCCGGGGAAAGTTATGGGCCTACATGGGCCATAGTGAGAGGGGAGGCAGCCCACAAGGGGTGGTCGTGCCCCCCGCCCATGGGGAGTGCGAATTGGACTAGGGGAGGGGGCGCGCCCCCCTTTCCTTCTCCTCTTCCCTCTCCCTTCCCTTTTCCCCCTCCGTAAGAAAGGAAGGGGGCCGGATAGGACTTGGAGTCCTATTCGGATTCCCCCCATGGCATGCCCCCTTGGGCCGGCCGCCTCCTCCCCTCCTCCTTTATATACAGGGTCAGGGGGCACCCCAAAGCACAACAGTTGTTCTCTTAGCCGTGTGCGGTGCCCCCTTCCACAGTTTAATCCTCCGGTCATAGCATCGTAGTGCTTAGGCGAAGCCCTGCGCGGATCACATCACCATCACCGTCACCACGCCGTCGTGCTGAAAAAACTCTCCCTCGACACTTTGCTGGATCAAGAGTTCGAGGGACGTCATCGAGCTGAAAGTGTGCTAAACTCAGAGGTGTCGTACGTTCGTACTAGATCGGTTGGATCGTGAAGACATTCGACTACATCAACCGCGTTATACTAACGCTTCCTCTTTCGGTCTACGAGGGTACGTAGACACACACTCCCCCTCTCGTTGCTATGCATCTCCTATATAGATCTCGTGTGATCGTAGGAATTTTTTTGAAATTGCATGCTACGTTTCCCAACAATATTTTCCTCACATGGGATAATGCTCTAATAATGATGATTATCACACTGTTATTTACTTACAACTCAAGAATTAGAACTCGATACTTAAACAAAATATGACTCTATATGAATGCTTCCGACAGTGCACCGGGATGTGCAATGACTCAAGAGTGACATTTATGAAAAAATTATGAAAGGTGGCTTTGCCACAAATACGATGTCAACTACATGATCATGCATAGCAATATGACAATGATGAAACGTGTCATAATAAAACGGGACGGTGGAAGTTGCATGGCAATATATCTCAGAATGGCTATGGAAATGCCATAATAGGTAGGTATGGTGGCTGTTTTGAGGAAGGTAATAGGTGGGTGTATGGCACCGCGAAAGTTGCGCGGTACTAGTGAGGCTAGCAATGGTGGAAGGGTGAGAGTGCGTATAATCCATGGACTCAACATTAGTCATAAAGAACTCACATACTTATTGCAAAAATCTATTAGTCGTCGAAACAAAGTACTACGCGCATGCTCCTAGGGGGGATAGATTGGAAGGAAAAAACCATCGCTCGTCCCCGACCACCACTCATAAGGAAGACAATCAATAGATAGATCATGCTCCAACTTCGTTACATAACGGTTTACCATACGTGCATGCTACGAGAATCACAAAATTTAACACAAGTATTTCTCCAATTCACAATTACTCACTAGCATGACTCTAATATCACCATCTTTATATCTCAAAACAATCATAAGGAATCAAACTTCTCATAGTATTCAATGCACTTTATATGAAAGTTTTTATTATATCCCTCTTGGATGCCTATCATATTAGGACTAAATTCATAACCAAAGCAAATTACCATGCTATTTAGAGAGGCTCTCAAAATAATATAAGTGAAGCATCAGATTTCAATAATTTCTACAAAATAAAACCACCGCCGTGCTCTAAAAATATATAAGTGAAGCACTAGAGCAAAATCGCCTAGCTCAAAAGATATAAGTGAAGCACATAGAGTATTCTAATAAATCATGATTTATGTGTGTCCCTCTCAAAAGTTGTGTACAGCAAGGATGATTGTGGCAAACTAAAAATTAAAGACTCGTATCATACAAGACACTCCAAGCAAAACACATATCATGTGGTGAATAAAAATATAGCCTCAAGTAAATTTACCGATATACGAAGACGAAAGAGGGGATGCCATCCGGGGCATCCCCAAGCTTAGGCTCTTGGTTGTCCTTGAATATTACCTTGGGGTGCCTTGGGCATCCCGAAGCTTAGGCTCTTGCCACTCCTTATTCCATAGTCCATCAAATCTTTACCCAAGACTTGAAAACTTCACAATACAAAGCTCAACAGAAAATCTCATACGATCTGTTAGTATAAGAAAATAAATCACCACTTTTGGTACTGTTGTGAACTCATAGTTTAGTTATATTGGTTTAATATCTAATGTATTCCAACTTTTCCATGGTTCATACCCCCCGATACTACCCATAGATTCATCAAAATAAGCAAATAACACATAGAAAATAGAATCTGTCAAAAACAGAACAGTATGTAGCAATCTGTAACTCTCGAATACTTCTGTAACTCCAAAAATTCTCAAAAATAGGAAAACCTGGGCAATTTGTGTACCAATCTTGTGATAAAAGAATCAGATCAAAAGCACGCTTCTGTAAAAAATGAGAATTATTTTCCTGGACGTAAAATTTTCAGTTTTTCAGCAAGATCAAAACAACTATCACCGTAAGCCATCCCAAAGGTCTTACCTGGCGCAAACACTAATTAAAACACACACAAAAAACACATCTAACCAGAGGCTAGATGAATTATTTATTGAAAAACAGCAAGGAAAAATATTGGGTTGTCTCCCAACGAGCGCTTTTCTTTAAAGCCTTTTAGCTAGGCGTTGATAATTTTAATGATGCTCACGTGAAAGACAAGAATTGAAGCACAAAGAGAGCATCATAAAGTAAGCGAAAACACATCTAAGTCTAACATACTTCCTATGCATAGGCATCTTATAGGCAAACAAATTATCATGGCAAGCAAATCCTAGCATATGCAAAAGAAGAAGAAAGAGACAATAGCAAACTCAAAATAACGAGAGGTAATTTAGTAACATGAAGATATCCACAACAATATTTTCCTCTCTCATAATATTTACAAGTAGGGTCATAATCAAATTCAACAACATAGCAATCACATAAAATTTTCTCTACATGATCCACATGCATGCAAAGTTGACACTCTTCCAAAATAGTGGGATTATCATCAAATAAAGTCATGACTTCTCCAAACCCACTTTTATCAAAAAATTCATAAGGTTGATCATACTCCAAAGTAGTAGGATAATTATTTCCTAAATTTAACACTCTTCCAAACCCACTTTCAATATTATTACAAACATATTCATCATGGGGCTTAAATAAATTTTCAAGATCATAAGAAGAATCACCACAATCATGATCATTACAATAAGTAATGGACATAGCAAAATTAGCATCCCCAAGCTTAGGGTTTTGCATAATATTAGCACAATTGCCATTAACAGAATTTATAATAACAACATTGCAATCATGCTTTTTATTCAAGGAGCTATCGGGAGTCTCTTCATAAATTTCTTCATCACAATTTTCAGACTCACGAATTTCAAGCAAAACTTCATAAAGATAATCTAGTGCACACAACTCACTAGCAATTGGTTCATCATAATTGGATCTCTTAAAAAGATTAGCAAGTGGATGAGGATCCATAAAATTTTTGGTTTCTGATTTTCAATAAATACACAATTATTCCAACCAAACAAGCAAACGAGCCAAGTAAGACATAAAAGCAAACGAAAATACGAAAGAAAGAAGGGTGAATAAAAAGGAAAATCTTTTTGAATTTTTCTGAAAATCATTTTAGAAGTGGGGGAGAGGAAAACGAGAGGCGAATGGCGAATAATGTAATGCAAGAGATGAGAGTTTATGATGGGTACTTGGTAGGTGATGTAGATCTTGACTTGGTGTAGATCTCCCCGGCAACGGCGCCAGAAATTTTTCCGGCTACTTCTTGAGCTTGCGTTGGTTTTTTCCATTGAAGAGGAGATGGTGATGCAGCAAAGTAGAGATAAGTATTTCCCTCAATTAAGAACCAAGGTATCAATCCAGTAGGAGAAGAATGCGCAAATCACCTGTGACGCCCTCGATTCGACCGTACACTAATC
This sequence comes from Aegilops bicornis, assembly GCA_021605145.1. NCBI lineage: Eukaryota > Viridiplantae > Streptophyta > Magnoliopsida > Poales > Poaceae > Aegilops > Aegilops bicornis. Next base: position 191,797,006 of record CM038672.1, on the reverse strand, counting down.
ATACACGCAAATGTGTATGACCAAGATCAGGGACTCACGGGAAGATATCACAACACAACTCTAGACATAAATAAAATAATACAAGCTTTATATTACAAGCCAGGGGCCTTGAGGGCTCGAATACATAGCTCGATACACAAGAGTCAACGGAAGCAACAATATCTGAGTACAGACATAAGTTAAACAAGACTGCCTTAAGAAGGCTAGCGTAAACATCAATGATCGAAGAGGCAAGGCCTCCTGCCTGGGACATCCTAACTACTCCTGGTCTTCGGCGGCCTCCATGTAGTAGTATCCGTCGACGGTGGCATCTGGCTCCAGGTATCCACCAACTAGTTGCAACAACCGTAAAGAAGAAAGAATGGGAAAAAGGGGGTAGCAAAGCAACCATGAGTACTCGTCCAAAGTACTCGCAAGCATCAGATCTATACTAAGTATGCATTGGTATCAAATGGAAGGGTTGTATCTGTGGACTGAACTATAGAATGCCAGAATAGAGGGGAAGGCCTAGCCTATCGAAGACTAGCATCTTCAAGCAGCTCCAAGCATCTTGTAGCATGTAGAAGAGTAAAGAATAGCAGTTTATAATTAACAAACATATTGTAGCATTAATGCCCAGAGATCCTTCCTCGACTCCCTGCGAGAAAGCAATCCTGGAGCCAACATATCTCAAGTATCCATTTCTAGTTGTAAAAGATCAGGATATAAGTCTGAACGTTCGTTACCATGGACACGACTATTAATAGATAATCTTCCCTGCAGGGGTGCACCACCTTTTCCAACATGCTTGATTACTCTGGTCGGACACACTTTTCTGAGTCAATGCCCGGCCTCGGAAGATCAACACGTCGCAGCCCTACCTAGGCTCAGCAGAGAGGTCCCTGCCGGTCTACATCCTAAGCACTCTGGGGTCTGGGCCCATCGCCCGTTGCACTCCGGGTCGTTGTGCAATGAGCTGGGATGAGACCACCTCATACTGGATGGCACTGGCCCGACAGGCCCACAATACTGAACTGGACGTCTGACAAAGCTTCGGCTGATTTTGCGACGTCGAGGCCCATAACTATTCTCACGTGGTGGTTAGTGCGTAAAGGCCAAAGGCCAACTCAGAACAAATACCCAAACCATAGTGTATTATTAGCTTGCGGAGACGAGCAGAGACTCATGATAATGTGACCCTGTCACCCCGTCTCGAGGAAATACGGCAAGGGCTAGCCCAGCCCACTCGGGGGCGGCCTGCCGGCCCGGCCGTGCCACGTAACCATCTTGCGGGTGCTCTTCGGGCCCGCCCGACTTTCCCAAAGGTCTCAAGTAAAGTCAAGGTAACCGTGTGTCAAAACATGAAGGGAAAACCCGACGAATCACCCTCGGTGGATTCCACTCGATGTAATCGTCAAGGTGAACGTAAGAGGAACCACCCTCGAGGTTCACACTTGAGGGGTTGCACGACAGATTCGTATCGAAAGTGGTTAAGGAGGAATCACCCTCGATGACCACGACCGAGTAGCTACACTACAGAGATCTCATCAGGAGTGATGTATGAGGTACCACCCTCGACACTTGATGGTAACTCTGCAGAGTCGAGCAACAAAAGGGGCATGATGTGATGTGAGGTGTCAGGCTCTTGTCGTCGATCACGTTGATCGAGTCGTCGATGATGAAGCAGGGGAAACAAGGACAAGGTGGGGGTCACTGATGGATCACTAACCATCCTATACTAAGCAGTTTAGGATAAACAAGTAAGGTACAATGAGCAGGTTACAAAAGCAGGCTATGCATTCGAATAGGAGCAAACAATAATAGTAGCAAAATCTAATGCAAGCATAAGAGAATGGAATGGGCGATATCGGGATGATCAAAGGGGGGCTTTCCTGGAAGCTCCGCTGAAAGGGAAGAAGGGTCGTCGGTGACGTAGTTGAACACAGGGGCATCAGCAGCGGTCTCGGGGTCTACCGGAGAGAAGAGGGGGAAGAAACAGTAAATATAGAGCAAACAAGTGCAATATTATGCATGACAAGACAAAAATCAGCGCTATCGGTGTTCTACCGCGGTGCTACACGATACCGGCGAAGGAGGATAACATCCGGGAAAGTTTTCCCAGGGTTATGCATTTTCACACAGACGAACCGAAGGGGGAAGGTTGCATGTTCGCTATGCTAGGGACATGTGGCGGATGAACGGAGAGCGTATCCGAATTCGTCTCGTCGTTCTGAGCAATTTTCATGTAGAAAACTTATTCATCTGACTTACGATTTAATTGAATTATTATATTTTATTAAACCGAATTGACCAAGTAAAAGTGACTAGTCAAAGTGAACAGTATTGGTGGGGTCCCACATGTCAAAGTTTTATTAAAATTTCTGAAAAGATTTATCTAATCTAATTAGGGGATCCACTTGTCATTGGCTAGCAATTAAAATAACTAGAAATTATCCCCTAAGCTAATTCGTATGGGCCGGCCAGTGGTGGCCGTACACATACGCACACCACACATGCCCAGCCATGGCCACGGCCATGTCCATTAGCAGCGACAAGTAGCAGCAAAACTAGCGTCCAGGAGCAGCTAGAGCAGCGGCGGCGGCTACGCAGTAGAGTAGTAGTAAGCAGCAGCGTCGATAGTAGAGAGAAAAGAAAGTGAGCTAGCAAAGAAGCGCCATCAAGAAAGGAAGCTTAGCGACAAGAAGAAGATTAAGCAGCAGCAACAGGGGCAGCTGCTTCGGCCAAGAAGCAGAAGCGGTAGCAGCAGCCAGCAGTAGCAGGGAGGAGCAGAGAGTACCGCAAGGCCGCAAGAAGCAGCGTGTGGACGCGGGCGGCATGCGAAGTCGAGGGGACAGGGGGACGCGTGCGGGCGTGGCATGGGTGTGAAGGCCGCACGCGCGGGCGGGCACCGGGCACGCCAGGGGCGTGGACTGGACGCGGGCTGGGAGGTGGGCGCGGTCGTGATGACCGCGGCCACTGGAAGGAACATGGACGGCACGGGGTAGCGTAACGGAGCGACGAACGGAGGGGGGACAAGAGGAATGGGGGTGCCGCTCACAGGGGGAGGCAGAGGACGTTTCTGGCGAGGCAGAGGAGCTACGGTGAGCTAGATCGGGCGAGGCAGCGATGGCCGAACGCGGAGATGTAGTCGATCCCGACGGTGTGGCGATCTGCTGCTCGAATTCGTGGTCGGAGAGGAAGCATCGGTCGATGGTGGTGCTCCAGACGCAGTCCTAGGCGGTGGGGAGCACGGTGACTGCGAGAACGGGGTGGACATGGTGACGGCGTCCTCGATCCCCTCCAGAACGAGAAGAGGGACCAGAGTGAATCTGAGAGGGAGAGGGAGATGAGGGATTTGGGGGCTAGGGTTTTGGGGACGGAGAGAGGGGTGTCCCGGGGTGCCTTGTAGAAGTCTGGGGGGAAGGCCGCAGGATGGCAGGTGGCCAAGGTGGATGGTCGCCACGCCTACAGCCTCCACTGTACCGGAGGTGGGAGGTGATTGGGGCGTGGGATGGGCCAACTTCTACCGTAAATGGGCCAGAATTGCATAGAATGCTTCCCTTTATACTATGTTTGGTAGCAAAATATTAGAAAAACTGAAGTATTGAAAATCAAAATATTTTTGTCAATGGGTACAAGATACCACAGTTTTGGTAATACCAAAGTATCTTGAAGTATTGAGATTATTGTGACATGTTTGGTTGTTGCCGCAAAACATGATTGTTGCTTCAGCCGCTATGCATAAATAGTCAGCTACCTAGCCGTTAGCAGTGGAAGGACATGCAGCTGGCCGGCCATTTGAATACTATTCTGTTGAGCTTTTGTAGCTAGCTAGCTGGATATCCTAACCATCAGCGTGCATAACAACCCAACGGGTGGCTTGTGCATACAAAAAAAGATCATCCATGGCACGACGTCTCCTGTGAATCATGTGGTGGTGAAGCTACACATAGACGGAGCTGCTGACCGTTCTTCGCGTGACCATCGAGGCGCAGCGGAGCTACGCGTGGAGGTGACGACCCAACACATCACGTAGTTGGCCAGTCATTTGTTTCACTGCCGAGGGGCACGAAGAGCTGCGCCAGGATTGGAATCGCGCGGCCACGCTCAGTGCATTCACTTGATATTTGCATCGTCTCTATCCTCTGTAAGTCCTCCTAGTTTCTTCATCAATGTGGGGGAGTTTTTTGAAGTGTAAACACCAAGAAGATGATGAGTTGGCCATCATCGAAGCCGTATACAAAGGCGAGAGAGGTTCAAGAAATCGCCAACGTATTCACACTTCCATCCTTACGGGGCATAAGTACATGAGAGAAAATTTTAGAGGGTCATGAATTAAGATGTAAGAGAGATTTTCGGATGGAAAAATATGTATTTCATAATTTGGTTAAGTGCTTTCGAGAGAGAAAACTTCTACAAGATGAGAGGCTTGTCTCCGTGGAAGAACAAGTCGCAATATTCTTATATACCCTTTCGGCGAATGCAAGCAACCGTACTCTACAAGGGCGATTTCAACACAGTGGTCAAACCATAAGTACCTATTTCAATAAAGTGCTACAAAGTATCATGTCATTATCTGGACAGCTCATACAGTTGCCACCAGTTAATGTTCCTTTAAAGGTTTCAAGCAACCCTAAATTTATGCCGTACTTTGAGGTATGCATCTTGTATCTTGTTGTTCTTACATATAATTTATAAATATTGTTACGTATTTTTCATCAGTGTTTCTTGTCTTTATGAAGGATTGTATGGAAGCAATTGATGGGACGCATGTTCCAATTAGCATATCTCCAAGACTACAAGACCCATATCGCAATAGAAAAGGAACATTATCACAAAATGTCATGGTGGCATGTAATTTTGATAATCAATTTGTCCATGTTAGTGCGGGTTGGGAAGGTTCAGCTTCTGATGCTCGAGTGCTACAAGATGCACTAGAAAATAATTTCTATGTGCCAGAGGGGAAATTTTATTTGGTTGATGCAGGATATGCAAATACACCTAATTTTATTGCACCCTATTGAAATGTCAGGTACAAACCAGTTCTTCTATTAGAGAAACAACCCTAAAGTGCAAATACACCTATCTTCATTATGTTTTGAATTTCAGGTAACATTTGAACAAGCAAGCCAAATGCAACCAAAGGCCACAAAATTCTAAAGAGCTATTCAATCTCAGGCATGCACAACTCCGTAATCACATCGAGCGCATTATTGGCGTTGTGAAGAAGCGTTTCCCAGTATTGAAGTGTGCTTCACATTACCCAATTGAATCTCAACCTGATATTGTCATAGCATGTTGTGCACTTCATAACTTTATTCACAATTACGAGGGGGGCGAACAATGGTTTGACCAGGTTGGCTCCAATATTGACCCAACACATATAGTTGATATTCCAAGTGGGGATGCAAAATACAGAAGTGATGTACAATCTCTCAATGAGCGGCGTGCATTGGGTCATTCAAAAAGGGATCAAATTGCTGAATTGATGTGGAAAGACTACTATGAGTATCTCCAGGAGCGCGCTAGAAGAAATAGCACATGACTTGTGCAATTGTTGAAGCAAGAATAAAACTCATATGATCAGTAGAATCATTTTATGAAAATAATGTAGTAGCTTTCTCATTCATGAATAATGTACTTTACATTTCTATGAGTAGATATGTAATGTAAAATGCGTCATGTACCATGGAATTTTTCTTCTAAAGACATGATCAAATGCGCAAGGTCCACCAAAAATATTATTGCGCTATATATACAACTTACATATACTATCACCTACAAGCCGGGTGCACAAATAACATGGCGGAGGTAACAAAAATAAAACGACTCTAATTTTTAGGAAAGGAACTAGAGTGCCATCAAAATAAAAGTTTAGAGTTGAGACAAATGTATGCTGAGATACATTCGTGTTCCTCTTTTTAATCATGGTATAGTCCAGGGTGATATTTCTTTACAAAAACCCAAAACTAAAGTAGTATGAACCAATAAACCAATAATAGAGTATCAAAGAATTTTATTTTTCATATGAAAATAACTAGAACAAATTATTGCTTTAAATTTGACGGCCAAGCACTTGCTTGAGGATCTCCAGAACAACATCATGCTCCACTGTCATGAAGATTTCAAGGTCAACTCTTTGTCCTTTCAGATACCCGATCATCTTTAGATGATCACTTGCTGAGAGATCTGGTATGGTCTTAAGTTTGACAATGCAATTGGCAATGCAATAAGGATCTTTGTCAGGATCTTTTTTTTCATCTGTGCCATTTTCACTTCTCTATAGCTCTCAATTCGTTTCGTCTTTACATCCACATAAGTTTTAAGTTCTTCTTTTCTAACAGCAACCAGATCTTCAACCGTTGTTTCTTTGCCTCTCTTAGCCTTACCTTCATCATTGCCTTTAGAAGTCCTAGCCTTTTTCATAGGTGGTGGGTCAGGAAGTGTGTTCATGTGTTCTGTGGGAATTTGGCTACTGTTATTCTCCATACGTTCTGTGTTGTTAACAGGAAATACTTCAACATCCTCACCATATATTCCTTCAGTCCACTCGTAATTATGACCTTCAAAGCCTGGAGCCGGTAATGTTGGACTAGGCGAATTAAGCCTAGCGGCATCTAGAACTTGTTGTGTGAATCTTTCCCCTTGTGGTAAATCTGTAGCCGAACTGGACTTCTCTTCAACCACATCAGTTGTCCTCTTACAACCCTTCCCCTCTGCTGTTTTACTTGGGTACAGAGGAATAAATTGTAAACTACAAGCAAGCAAGATCATATGCTAAATTCATTACATGTGAAACCAACGTACCATCATAAATTGCATGCAAGTCATCATAGTAAGGGAAAGCTTTGTATCTCCACGTAAATTGACCTCTGAATTATTCTTGACGACATGTGGTAGCTAGATATAGTGCATGGAAGTAGCACCGTAGTGTAGTACTAGAATATAATATATGGATCAATTAGACTAATTATGATTAGCGGCAGCGACGGCGGCAGAGTAATTAGGCAGACGGCGTCTGAGCAATCTGAGGTATAAAAACCTTCGTAGCGGCGCCTTCACTGATCTCAAATGCAACAGCAACTCGCTCCCTCGGGTTACCCGTGTGCATCATACCAGACTTTATAAAGGAGAAGGCACATGAATCGAACATATAGATTTTGGCTCAAACAAGGATTTATCCTTTGGAGATAGCAAGAACCAAATAGATCTAGTGCCCTGGCCTATTCCATTACGGGCGGAGGAAGGGGCCAGCGGTCGGCATGAAGATGTGGGAGGAGCAATGAGGGAGGATGAAGGACACTCACATTTGGTCTCTCCATTGCCGTCTTGTTGTTTCCCCATGGCCGACGAGGGAGATACCTCCAAACGCGACAGGGCGGCGCGTCGGCGGCGTGGTAGGAGCGAGTTGTTGAAAAGAAAGGGGAAGGATAACGACGGAGACCCTTCTTTTCGGCTCCTCTGTTTTTTAAAAAGAGGTCTGAGGTTCTTTCTCTTATGTAGAGAAAAAACCACAGTTTGGCCAATACTACAGTATTAAAACCACAGTTGTTATGGACTACCAAATAGGTCATTGTAAAAAATACTATCTCCGTAAACTAATATAAGAGCGTTTAGATCACTACTTTAGTGATCTAAACGCTCTTATATTAGTTTACAGAGGGAGTACTATGGTAATCTAAAAGACTGTGGTATTATCAAAATACTTAGAAAATACTTTGCTATCAAACAGGGCCTTATTCTTTTGCTATTTCTCTGTAAAAAAACTCTAGCCAGGGTTTAGCAATTAAACAAGCCTTTTAGTGAATTTTCAAAAATGTGTAGCTTTCCTCATATTAGTATTGCATTATTTGGCACTGACACAAAAAGTTTGGGGCCCATTGGAGTTGTCTAACCATTTCTAAAAAAATGAAAAGGCCAAACTAAATACTACCGGACCACTGTATAATTTCCAGGGGCATTTTGGGAATCCAAAAGAGGTTGGTTTTATTGTGACAAATACTCAGGGATTATTTGCCACACTTTGAACATTTTAGTTTTCAGGTTTGGCAAATTTGAATTTTTTACTTTAAATTTGAGTTTGAATATGAACAGTGATTTGGATCAAGTGAGGATTAGCAACAGTAATGTGATGACGTGGCACCATTAGTAGGGGTTTACTGTAGCTTAATTATCCGGGCATCACATCACCAATACCTGCACAAACAATCAAACACTTGCACCCAACGCGATAAAGGGGTTGTCAATCCATTCACGGTCACTTGCAAAGGTGAGATCTGATAGAGATAGATAAATAAAACTAAACAAAAGATAAAATATTTTTGGGTTTTTTGGTTTATAGATCTGAAAATAAAAGATTGCAAAATAGTAGATCGGAAATTGATATGATGGAAATAGACCCAGGGGCCATAGGTTTCACTAGAGGCTTCTCTCATGAAGACAGATAATACGGTGGGTGTACAAATTATTGTCGAGCAATTGATAGAAAAGCGCAAATTATGACGATATCCAAGGCAATGATTCTGCAATATAGGCATCACGTCTGTGTCAAGTAGACCGACTCATGCCTGCATCTACTACTATTACTCCACACATCAACCGCTATCCAGCATGCATCTAGAGTATTAAGTTCATAAAGAACGGAGTAACGCCTTAAGTAAGATGACAAGATGTAGAGGAATAAACTCATGCAATATGATGTAAACCCCATCTTTTTATCCTCGATGGCAACAATTCAATATGTGTCTCGCTACCCCTACTTTGTCACTGGGTGAAATCACGCAAGATTGAACCCAAAGCTAAGCACCTCTCCCATTGCAAGAAAAACCAATCTAGTTGGCCGAACCAAACCGATAATTCGAAGAGAAATACAAAGATACCAAATCATGCATATAAGAATTTAGAGAAGATTCAAATAATATTCATAGATAATCTCGACAAACACACCGCAAAAGAAGATTACATCGGATAGAAGAGAGAAGAAGCCATATAGCTACTAGCTATGGACCCATAGGTCTGTGGTAAACTACTCACGCTTCATCGGAAGGGCAATAGGGTTGATGTAGATGCCCTCCGTGATCGAATCCCCCTCCGGCAGGATGCCAAAAAGGCCCCAAGATGGGATCTCACGGGAACAGAAGGTTGCGGCGGTGGAAAAATGTTTTCGTGGATGTGGTTTGGGAATATATGTGAATATATAGGAGGAAGAATTAGGTCAGGGGGTAACGAGGGTCCCACAAGGTAGGGGGCGCGTCCTACCCCCCTAGGCGCGCCCTTCACCCTTGCTGCCACCTCGTGGCTCTTCTGACTTGAACTCCAAGTCTCCTGGGTGTCTTCTAGTCCAAGAAAAATCATCGCAAAAGTTTTATTCCGTTTGGTATTCCTTTTCTATGAAGCTCAAAAACAAGGAAAAAACAAAAACTGGCACTGGGCTCTAGGTTAATAAGTTAGTCCCAAAAAAATATAAAATAGTATATTAATGCATATAAAACATCCAAAATAGATAATATAATAGCATGGAACAATAAAAAATTATAGATACGTTGGAGACGTATCAACCACGAGCTCAGCAGGACAGATATTATCACCGAGCCCACCGCTGTGTCACGACCAGAAGATTTGCAGGCGAAGACCACCTTTCGTTTGGATTAGATGTACTTCTTGTCCCCTTTCAAAATTGGTCGTTGTGGGATCTCTTCCCGCCTAAGTTTCGAGGGAAGAGGACCAAGGCCACTATAAATATAGGTTAGCCACCATCGTAGAGAGGGAGCCCGATCTGATCCCAACCAAGAGGGGATCCTCTCCACCCTCACCACGATAGCCCTCGCGAGGTTGTTCATCCATTGTACTTGTTCATCCTCAGGCTCTCATGAGGTCAATCCACCACAAAGCAGGAGTAGGATTTTACACCGCAAGGTGGCCCGAACCTGGGTAAACTGTCTTGTTCATCTTCTTCCTCGCTCACGCGAATCCGGTGAGGCGCGAGGCTAGGCTGTAGGGGGCAGGCTTGAGACTTGAGAGGTTGAGATCTTCGCACATGCCCCAGAGTTCGAACCTTCTTGGGTCTGCGGAGCCCTGAATCCAGCAAATTGATCAATATGTTAGTCCCCAAAAATCATAAAAATTGTTGTTAAAAGTATGTGAAAGTTGTATAATATTGGCATGGAACAATAAAAAATTATAGATACGACGGAGACGTATCAGCATCCCCAAGCTTAATTCCTACTCGTCCTCAAGTAGGTGAATGATAAAAAGGATAATTTTTGATGTGGAATGCTACCTAGCATAATCTTGATCATATAATCTAATCATGGCATGAATACTAAGACACGAGTGATTAAAAGCAACAGTCTATAATTTGACATAAAGACATTAATACTCAGGCATCACAACAAACAATCATGTCTTTCAAAATATTAATGCCAAAGAATGCTACCCCTAAAAATCATATAGTCTTGTCATGCTCCATCTTCTTAACACAAAGTATTTATCATGCACAACCCCAACGGCAAGCCGAGCAATTGGTTCATACTTTTTAACACGCTTCAGCTTTTTCAACCCCCACGTAATACATGAGCGCAAGCCATGGACATAGCACTATGGGTGGAATAGAGTATGATGATAGGGGTAAACATAGAGAAGACAAAAAAAGTAAGAAAGTATCACATCAATGCAGTTAATCAACGGTCTATGGAGATGACCATCAATTGATATCAATGCGAGGAGTAGGGATTGCCATGCAACAGATGCACTAAGAGTTATAAGTCTATGAAAGCTCAACATGAAAACTAAGTGGGTGTGCATCTAACTCTATAATGAAAAATTCCCACTAATATATGAAAGTGACAACATAGGAGACTCTCTATATGAAAAACATGGTGCTACTTTGAAGCAAAAGTGTGGAATTAGCATGCCCCTTCTCTCTTTTTCTCTCATTTTTTCTTTTTCTTTCCTTTTCTTTTTTCATTTTTCCTTGGGCTCTTTTTGGCCTCACTTTTTTATTTTCTTTTTGTATATTTTTGTCCGAGTCTCATCCCGACTTGTGGGGGAATCATAGTCTCCATCATCCTTTCCTCACTGGGACATGCTCTAATAATGAATAATGATGATCATCACAGTTCTATTTACTTACAAACTCGATACCTAGAACAATATGACTCTATATGAATGCCTCCGGCAAAGGTACTAGGATGTGCAATGATCTAGCATAGCAAAGATATAAAAAAACGGACAAGCCATGAAAATATCATGCTAGCTCTCTTACGATCATGCAAAACAATGTGACAATGAATGCTCGAGTCATGTATATGATGATGATGGAAGTTGCATGGCAATATATCTCGGATTGGCTATGGAAATGCCATAATAGGTAGGTATGGTGGCTGTTTTGAGGAAGATAAATGAGGCTTATGTGTGATAGAGCGTATCATATCATGGGGTTTGGATGCACTGGCGAAGTTTGCACCACATCTTGAGGTGAGAAAGGGCAATGTACGGTACCAAAGAGGCTAGCAAATTGCAGGAAGGTAAGAGTGCGTATAATCCATGGACTCACATTAGTCATAAAGAACTCACATACTTATTGCAAAAGTTTATTAGCCCTCAAAGCAAAATACTACTACGCATGCCCCTAGGGGGATAGATTGGCAGGAAAAGACCATTGCTCATCCCCGACCGCCACTCATAAGGAAGACAATCAATAATAAATCATGCTCCAACTTCTTAGCATAACGAGAGACTATACGTGCATACTTCGGGAATCACAAACCTTAACACCAATACTCTTACTAACCACAACCATTCACTAGTACCTCCTACATATTATCATCTCTATATCGCAAAACTATTACAATGAATCAAACATATCATATTCAGTGATCCACAAGTTTTATGTAGGATTTTATGACTAACCATGTGAATGACCAACCCCTGATGACTCTCTAAATAGATATAAGTGAAGTATGAGAGTTTAATTCATTCTACAAAAGTCCATGCTCTAATAAATATAAGTGAAGCAATAGAGCATTCTACAAATAACGGTTTTCTATATGTAGAGAAACAGACCATCCAAACTTCAAATGATATAATGAACCACATGAAGCATTATATAAATCCATACTTAAAAGATATAAGTGAAGTGCATAGAGCATTCTATAAATCAACCAAGGACTATCTCATACTAGCATGGGAAGTACACCGAGCACAAACTCCATGTCCGCAAGGACGCTAAGCCCGTTCGGCAACCATTGCGCCGCTTTTCCAAGGAAAAGCGAAGAACCATCGGTGAAGAGATCGCCCGGCTGCTCGCCGCCGGCTTCATCATGGAGGTTTTCCACCCCAAGTGGTCGGCCAACCCAGTCCTCGTCTTGAAGAAGAATAACACTTGGCGCATGTGTATCGCCTACACCAGCCTGAACAAGGCCTGCCCAAAGATCCTTTTGCCTTGCCGCGTATAGATCAAGTGATCGACTCCACGGCCAGCTACGAGCTCCTGTCCTTTTTGGATGCCTACTCCAGCTACCACCCAATCAAGCTAGACCCGGCTGACGCCCTCAAGACGTCCTTCATCATGCCCTTTGAGGCATATTGCTACATCACCACGTCGTTCGGACTGAAGAATGTCGGCGCCACTTTCCAACGCTGCATGCAGAAATGCCTGCTGCCCCAGATCGGCCAGAATGTGCATGTCTACGTTGAGGACATCGTGGTGAAGACCAAGCAGCACCTCACCCTCCTAGCCGACCTCAAGGAGACCTTCACCAATCAAGGCCAAGATGTCGATCAAGCTCAACCCGGAGAAGTGCGTGTTTGACGTGCCAGCCAGCCAGCTCCTTTCCTTGTCTCAAAGCGCGATATTGAGGCCAATCCGGAGAGGATCAAAGCCATTGAACGCATGTGCAAGCCGGCTCGGTTGCGCGATGTTCAGAAGTACACCCATTGTTTGGCCTCTCTCAGCCGGTTCCTCACACGGCTAGGCGGAGGGCCCTGCCCCTGTATCAGCTGATGAAGAAGACGTCGGTGTTCGAGTGGAACAACCAGGCGGACGAAGCATTCCGCGACCTCAAGCGCATGCTCTCCTGGTCGTGCCAGCTGAGAAGGAGCCACTATTGCTCTACATCGGGGCAACCTCCCGTGTGGTCAGCATGGTGTTGGTGGTCGAGCGCCCTGAGGAGGGCAAGGCGCACCCAGTCTAGCGCCCTATGTACTACCTGAGTGAGGTGCTCTCCCTCTTCAAGCAGAACTACCCCTACTACCAAAAGATGTGCTACGATGCGTACCTTGCAGCCAAGAAGTTGAAGCAATACTTCTAGGAGCATACCATAACTGTGGTGAGCACGACCCCCATGAGCGAGATCATGGGTTGCCGGGATGCCTCTGGCCAGATCGCCAAGTGGGCTATCGAGCTGGCCAGCCACACGATCCTCTACGAGCCTCGCACCACCATCAAGTCACAAGCATTGCCCGACTTCCTCGTCGATTGGGCGAAAACCTAGTACCAGCCGCTGGCACCCGACTCGGCGCACTAGCGCATGCACTTTGACAGCTCCAAGATGCCCACCGGCCTGGGAGCCGGCATCGTGCTCTCGTCTTCCAATGGCGGCCGGCCGCGGTACGCGCTGCAGATCCACTTCATCGCCTCCAACAACGTTGCCGAGTACGAGGTATTGGTCCACGGCCTCCGGCTGTCCAAAGAGATCGGCATCCGGCGCATCCTTTGCTGTGGTGACTCGGACCTGGTGGTGCAGCAAGCTTCCAGCAAGTGGGACTCCAGGGACGCCAACATGGCCAGCTACCGTTTCCTGGTCCAACAGTTGTCCGGTGGCTTCGATGGCTGCGAGTTTCTCCACGTCCCCCCAGCGGACAACGAGGTGGTGGACATGTTGGCCAAGATAGCCTCTTTGCGGCAAGCGATCCCGTCTGAAGTCTCCCTCGAGTGCCTGCAGAAAGCTTCCATCAAGCCATCTCTGGACTCGGACTCCATCTTTGTCCTAGCCGACCAGGGGGTTCCCTTGCCCAGCGCGGGGCTGCCGGCTCTGGTCCCGGCCCTGGAGCTACTGACCTCAGCCCGACCCTGGGGGCTGCCGGCTGCAGCTCGGGGGGCTACTGATCCTGGCTCAGGGGCTGCCGGCTCAGGCTTGGGGACTACTGATATATCCCATCTTGGGGGTTACCGACCCAGCTCCCACCAAAGTTGTCATGGGCCCATCCCATCCTCACCTTTCTTGAAAGCGGCGAGCTCCCGGCCGACGAAGTCGAAGCCCAGCAAGCGCAGTGTCGGGCCTCATCCTACACCATCATCAACAACAAGCTCATCAAGCGCAGCACAACTGGCGTTTTCCAGCGTTGTGTCGAGCCGGACAAGGGGCTCGAGATCCTCCTTGACATCCACCAAGGCGAGTGCGGGCACCATGCTGCCTCCAGAGCCCTAGTGGCCAAAGCTTTCCGCCACGGTTCCTTCTGGCCCACGGCCTTGGAAGGTGCCGAGCAGCTAGTCCTCAAGTGTGAGGGTTGTCAACGCTTCAGCAAGAGCAGCCACCAGCCAGCCACAACCCTCCAGACCATCCCCATCACATGGCCATTTGCCGTTTGGGGCCTCGACATGGTAGGGCCGTTCAAGACCGCGCAAGGCGGCATGACACACCTCTTGGTAGCCGTTGACAAGTTCACCAAGTGTATTGAGGCGCGACAGATCAAGAAGCTCAAAGGGCCCACGACCGTCAGATTCATCAAGGATATCGCGGTTTGCTACGGTGTCCCCCACAACATCATCACCGATAATGGCACGAACTTCGCCAAGGGCGCCTGCCCAAGATCGCTTTCCAAGATCCGGGCTTAACTCGCCCCCATTGCACACCCCCAGTCAAACAACCAGGTCGAGCGAGCCAACGGCCTGATTCTGGCCGGCATTAAGCCGCGACTCGTTGAGCCGCTCGTGCGGTCACCCGGCAGCTGGCTTGACGAGCTGTCAGCCGACCTCTAGAGTCTCCGGACGATGCCCAACTGATCAACCGGCTTCACGCCGTTCTTCCTCCTCTACGGAGCCCGATGCCATCATCCCCATAGATGTCAAGTTTTGACTCACCCCAGTGACACTTTACACGGAGGCCGAGGCCAAAGAAGCATGTGAAGATGTCATCGACCTACTCGAGGAGGCGCGCCTCCTGGCCCTCAACCGGTCGGCCATCTACCAGCAAGGCTTGCACCACTACCATAACAAGAAAATCAAGCCCCTCGCATTCCTCGAAAGGGATCTGGTGCTCCGGCTCGTCCAGAGGACAACCGGCCAGCACAAGCTGGCCTCTCCATGGGAGGGCCCCTTCATCGTCAGCAAAGCTCTGCGCGACAAGAATGCCTACTACCTTATCGACACACAGAAGTCGAACAAGCGCAAGAGAGATGCATCCGACAAGGAGACGACTCGTCCCTAGAATGCGGAGCTCCTTCGCCCATTTTACAGTTGAACACATGTATATACGTACCGCTCCCCTTTGGGATTTAATGAAATCAGCAGGTCCCAAACGGCACTTGGGGGCTACCTTTTCGATCATGTCGAATTTGTGCTCCCATGCATAGCTCTACTTTTATTCCCCTCTGGGTTGGCCCAGCTGGCTCAGGGGTTCGCCGACTAGACTGCACCTCGCTTTCTCCCTTAGCCGACTTTGAAACGTGTGTGCCGCCAAAGCCCTCTCTTTGCCGACACCGTAGTCTGGCCCCCGGCCATCCGGCTGGCAAGAGCTAAAGGCCGGAGCACCCTCACGTAAGAAGAAGCTAAGGAGGAGAGTCCGACAAGGTCGACCCGACACCCTCCTTTTCCCTCGCTTACCGCTGCACGACCGGCCGCGTGTTCGCCGACTGTCGTTAGCCGGCCCAGTGGGTGTTCTGCTCGTGCTCAATGTCTGAAAAAGCCTAAGTATTGTCCGCTTCTTCTAAGGTCGAATCCCCAACCACAGCCGACAGCAGGACTGCCACCAAATGAAATCTAATGAGCAATCTAAATCAACATGCAATCTGCAATAGGAAAAAGGAACAAAAAACAAAGCATAAACCAATGAATTAACCGGAGCTCGAGAATAGTGACAAGGGGATAAACTGCATAGGTAATAGGGAATTGACCTAACCTGTAGAAGATCTATAGGAACGAAGTATGTCTACCAGAGGGGGGGGTGAATGGGAGTTTTGAATTTTCTTCAGAAAACTCAAAACTCTCAGAACCCAGCAGCGGAAACAAATGAAAACAAACTACAGTGAGCTAGAACTAAGTACTAAAAGGAAGCTAAATATGTATCGAGACAAATTACATGAGGGAAAAACATTGAATGAAAAACATGGGTAACAGAGGTAACCAGTGGTGCTCGATGGCGACAGGGTATTTGTTCGACCATTTCGTCCTTCTGCATAATGACTATGTCTGGTTGAAGGGGTTGTGACTTAACACGGAAGATAAACTCTCTTCACTCTATTCTCCTTGACAATCGATTCGTCAACCGATGCCGATTACTCGTGGTAGATACTTGAAATCGATCTCAGAACCTTTACAGACTTCTTCGAGAACCACAATCACTCTTGATCTCTAAAGAAATTGACACCTAACTGTCTAGAGAGTTTGCAGCTCTCAAGAGTAATAGGCGGAGCACACTGGACTTAGATTCTACTGATGCTAACCACTATATAATTCTTTGGCTCTAGGGGTTTTTCTCTCGGTGGATTTAAACTCAAATCGCTCAGAGAGTGGGTTGCTCGACAATCTTCTCAGAATCAAACAGAGCAGCCACCGGACAAAATTGGCACGGGGTGGCTATTTATAGCCGCAGTCTTTCCAGATGGGAAATGACCATTTTGGACACGAGGTCCAGCCAATTACCAATTGACACGTTCACAACGGCCAGATTTTGGAGCAACGATAACATTACTTGAGGAACAAGTAATGCTAACTCCTCGGTCCGAGACAAATCTCTCGAGCGAAAAAGATCATAGTCTCTTGCTGGCAAGTATTTGCTTGGAGCACAAAGAGATTTCTCTCACATCTTTCATAGGATTTGGGTTTAGCATCAGAGAAACAAAGCTTCGAACACTACACCCCTCTTAATAGTACGGTGGTCCTATGACTCAATGAAAGAAGAAGACTAATGGAATAAATTCTACGTCTTCACATCGTCTTCATTCTTCCTCGAACACAATCATCTTCTTCGAATAGACACCAAACCAATTTCTTGAACTTCAGCAATGTTTAGGGGTCACTCTTGTTAGCTTCATCTTCAGTGATAACCTTCACTGCAACGCAAGGAGATTATCTTCGTCGTTTGCATCAAACTCCTCGACATCTCAGGGACCTGTTACTCTGTGTGCACTAGCAAACACATAAGTCTAAATACTGTTTATGTCAACAAACTCCAAAATATAAGGGGCCTATCATTGCACCAACAAGATCAGAACGAGAATGATGCTGAGCGGCACAAAGGTGGAAGTAGAAGTGTTGGGGAACGTAGTAATTTCAAAAAATTTCCTACGCACACGCAAGGATCATGGTGATGCATAGCAACGAGAGGGGAGAGTGTATGTCCACGTACCCTCGTAGACCGTAAGCGGAAGCGTTATAACAACGCGGTTGATGTAGTCGTGACGTCTTCACGATCCGACCGATCCAAGTACCGAACGTCACGGCACCTCCGTGTTCAAAGACATCGCTCATTTCGATGACGATCCCCGGGCTCCGATCCAAAGCAAAGCGTCGGGGATGAGTTCCACAAGACGACGGCGTGGCAGGACGATGATGATGCTCCACCGACGCAGGGCTTCGCTTAAGCTCCGCTGACGATATGACTTCACCGGCGCAGGTCTTCGCCTAAGCTCCGCTGACGATATGACCGAAGTGGAATATGGTGGAGGGGGCACCGACACGGCTAAGGAACGATCCGTAGATCAACTTGTGTGTCCATGGGGTGCCCCTGCCCCAGATATAAAGGAGTGGAGGAGGGAGGGCCGGCCCTCTCTATGGCGCCCTAGGGAGTCCTACTCCCACCGGGAGTAGGATTCCCCTTTCCTAGTCCAACTAGGAAACCTTCCATGTAGTAGGAGTAGGAGAGAAGGAAAGGGAAGGGAAAAGGAGAAGGAAGGAAGGGCGCCCCTTCCCTAGTCCACCCGGACCAGACCAAGGGAAGGGTGCGGCCACCCTTGAGGCCCTTTTCCTTCTTTCCCGTATGGCCCAATAAGGCCCAATACGTATTCCCGTAACTCTCCCAGACTCAAAAATACCCGAATCACTCGGAACCTTTCCGATGTCCAAATATAGTCGTCCAATATATCGATCTTTACGTCTCGACCATTTCGAGACTCCTCGTCATGTCCCTGATCTCATCCGGGACTCCGAACTCCTTCGGTACATCAAAACTCATAAACTCATAATATAACCGCCATCGAAACCTTGTTGCGTGCGGACCCTACGGGTTCGAGAACTATGTAGACATGACCTAGAACTATTCTCGGTCAATAACCAATAGCGGGACCTGGATGCCCATATTGGCTCCTACATATTCTACGAAGATCTTTATCGGTCAAACCGCATAACAACATACGTTGTTCCCTTTGTCATCGGTATGTTACTTGCCCGAGATTCGATCGTCGGTATCCAATACCTAGTTCAATCTCGTTACTGCAAGTCTCTTTACTCATTCCGTAATACATCATCTGCAACTAACTTATTAGTTGCAATGCTTGCAAGGCTTATCTCGATGTGTATTACCGAGAAGGCCCAGAGATACCTCTCGACAATCGGAGTGACAAAACCTAATCTCGAAATACGCCAACCCAACATGTACCTTTGGAGACACCTGTAGTACTCCTTTATAATCACCCAGATTACGTTGTAGACGTTTGGTAGTACCCAAAGTGTTCCTCCGTAAACGGAGTTGCATAATCTCATAGTTATAGGAACATGTATAAGTCATGAAGAAAGCAATAGCAACATACTAAACGATCAAGTGCTAGGCTAACGGAATGGGTCATGTCAATCAGATCATTCTCCTAATGATGTGATCCCGTTAATCAAATGACAACTCATGTCTATGGTTAGGAAACATAACCATCTTCGATTAACGAGCTAGTCAAGTAGAGGCATACTAGTGACACTGCTTGTCTATGTATTCACACATGTATTATGTTTCAGTTAATACAATTCTAGCATGAATAATAAACATTTATCATGAAATAAGGAAATAAATAATAACTTTATTATTGCCTCTAGGGCATATTTCCTTCAGTCTCCCACTTGCACTAGAGTCTATAATCTAGTTCACATCATCATGTGATTCAACACTAATATTCACATCTGTATGTGATTAACACCCATAGTTCACATCGTCATGTGACCAACACCCAAAGGGTTTACTAGAGTCAATAATCTAGTCCACATCGCTATGTGATTAACACCCAAAGAGTACTAAGGGATGATCATGTTTTGCTCGTGAGAGAAGCTTAGTCAACGAGTGCATCACATTCAGAGCCGTATGTATTTTGCAAATATTCTATGTCTACAATGCTCGCACGGGCTACTCTAGCTAATTGCTCCCACTTATAATATGTATCCAGATTGAGACTTAGAGTCATCTGGATCAGTGTAAAAAGCTTGCATCGATGTAACTCTTTACGACGGGCTCTTTTATCACCTCCATAATCGAGAAATATTTCCTTAGTCCTTACTAAGGATGTTCTTGACCAATGTCCAGTGATCTACTCCTAGATCACTATTGTACTCCCTTGCAAAATTCAGAGCAAGGTATACAATAGGTCTGGTACATAGCATAGCATACTTTATAGAACCTATGATTGAGGCATAGGGAATGACTTTCATTCTCTTTTCTATTTTCTCTGTGGTCGGGATTTGAGTCTTACTCAATTTCACACCTTTGCAACACAGGCAAGAACTTTTCTTTGACTGTTCCATTTTGAACTACTTCAAAATCTTGACAAGGTATGTTCTTATTGAAAAAACCCATCAAGCGTTTTGATCTATCTCAATAGATCTTGATGCTCAATTTGTACGCAGCTTCACCGAGGTCCTTCTTTGAAAAACTCCTTTCAAATACTCCTTTATGCTTTGCGAATAATTCTACATTATTTCCGATCAACAATATGTCATTCACATATACTTATCGTAAATGTCAGAGTGCTCCCACTCACTTTCTTGTAAATACAGCTTTTCCAAAAGTCTCAGATAAACCCAAATACTTTGATCACACTATCAAAGCGTTTATTCCAACTCCGAGATGCTTGCACCAGTCCATAAATGGATCGCTGGAGCTTGCACACTTTGTTAGCTCCTTTGGATCGACAAAACCTTACGGTTGCATCATATACAACTCTTCTTCCGTAAAACCCATTCAGAATGCGGTCTTTACATCCATTTGCCAAATTTCATAATCATAAAATGCGGCAATTGCTAACATGATTCGGACAGGACTTAAGCATCGCTACGGGTGAGAAGGTCTCATCGTAGTCAACCCCTTGAACTTGTCGAAAACCCTTTGCGACAAGTCGAGCTTTGTAGACAGACAATATTACCGTCGGCGTCGGTCTTCTTCTTGAAGATCCACTTGTTTTCTATTGCTTGCCGACCCTCGGGCAAGTCAACCAAAGTCCATACTTTGTTTTCATACAAGGATCTCATCTCGGATTTCATGGCCTCAAGCCATTTTTATGGAATCTGGGCTCACCATCGCTTCTTCATAGTTCGTAGGTTCATCATGATCTAGTAGCATGACTTCCGAACAGGATTGCCGTACCACACAGTGCGGATTTTATTCTGGTTGATCTACGAGGTTCTCAGAGTAACTTGATCTGAAGTTTCATGATCAACATCATCAACTTCCTCACTATTTGGTGTAGACATCGCAGAAACTGGTTTCGTGATAAACTACTTTCAAATAAGGGAGAAGGTACAGATTACCTCATCAAGTTCTACTTTCCTCCCACTCACTTCTTTCGAGAGAAACTCCTTCTCTAGAAAGGATCCATTCTTAGCAACAAATGTCTTGCCTTCGGATCTGTGATAGAAGGTGTACCCAACTGTCTCCTTTGGGTATCCTATGAAGACACATTTCTCCGATTTAGGTTCGAGCTTATCAGGTTGAAGCTTTTTCACATAAGCATCGCATCCCCAAACTTTAAGAAACGATAACTTTGGTTTCTTGCTAAACCATAGTTCATATGGTGTCGTCTCAACGGATTTAGATGGTGCCCTATTAAACGTGAATGCAGCTGTCTCTAATGCATAACCCCAAAATGATAGTGGTAAATCGGTAAGATACATCATAGATCGCACCATATCCAATAAAGTGTGGTTACTGACGTTCGGACACACCATTATCTTGTGGTGTTCTGTGGCGTGAGTAGTGAAATTATTTCACATTGTTTTAAATGAAGGCCAAACTCGTAACTCAAATATTTTTCCTCTTGCGATCATATCGTAGAAACTTTTATTTTCTTGTTACGATGATTCTACACTTCACTATGACATTCTTAGAACTTATCAAATGTTTCGGACTTGTGTTTCATCAAGTAGATATACCCATATCTCGCTCAAATCATCTTGTGAAGGTCAAAGAATAACGATACTTGCCATTTAGCATCAACACTCATTGGATCGCATACATCGGTGTGTATTATTTCCAATAAGTCAAGAGCTTGTTCCATTGTTCCGGAGAAGCGGAGTTTTAGTCATCTTGCCCAAACGGCACGGTTCGCAAGCATCAAATGATTCATAATCAAGTGATTCCAAAAGTCCATCAAAGATGGAGTATTTTTCATGCGTTTTACACCAATATGACCTAAACGGCAGTGCCACAAATAAGTTGCACTATCATTATTAACTTTGCATCTTTTGGTTTCAATATTATGAATATGTGTATCACTATGATCGAGATCCAATGAATCATTTTCATTGGGTGTGTAACCATATAAGGTTTTATTCATGTAACCGTAACAACAATTTATTCTCTTACTTAAATGAATAATCAGTATTGCAATAAACATGATCAAATCATATTTATGCTCAACACCAAATAACACTTATTTAGGTTCCACACTAATCCCGAAAGTATAGGGAGTGTGCGATGATGATCATATCAATCTTGGAACTACTTCCAACACTCATCGTAACTTCCCCTTCAACTAGTTTACATTCATTACGCAACTCCCGTTTCAAGTTACTACTCTTAGTAATTGAACCAGTATCAAATACCGAGGGGTTGCTACGAACACTAGTAAAATACACATCAATAATCTGTATATCAAATATACCTTTGTTCACTTTGCCATCCTTCTTATCCGTCAAATACTTGGGGCAGTTCCGCTTCCAGTGACCGGTTCCATTGCACAAAAAGCACTTAGTCTCGTGCTTAGGTCCAGACTTGGGCTTCTTTACTCGAGCAACAACTTGCTTGCCGTTCTTCTTGAAGTTCCCCTTCTTCCCTTTGCCCTTTTCCTTGAGACTAGTGGTCTTGTCAATCATCAACACTTGATGCTCTTTCTCGATTTCTACCTTTGTCGATTTCAACATCACGAAGAGCTCGGGAATCGTTTTCGTCATCCCTTGCATACTATAGTTCATCACGAAGTTCTAGTAACTTAGTGTTGGTGACTAGAGAATTCTGTCACAATCACTATCTTATCCGGAAGATTAACTCCCACTTGATTCAAGCGATTGAAGTACCTGCATAATCCGAGAACATGCTCACTAGTTGAGCGATTCTCTTCCATCTTTTAGCTATAGAACTTGTTGGAGATTTCATATCTCTCAACTCGGTATTTGCTTGAAATATTAACTTCAATTCTGGAACATCTCATATGGTCCATGACGCTCAAAACGCCTTTGAAGTCCCGATTCTAAGCTGTTAAGTATGGTGCACTAAACTATCAAGTAGTCATCATATTGAGCTAGCCAAACGTTCATAACGTCTACATTTGCTCCTCGCAATAGGTCCATCACCTAGCGGTGCATTAAGGACATAATTCTTACGTGCGCAATGAGGATAAACCTCGGATCACGGATCCAATCCGCATCATTGCTACTAACATTTTTCAATATAATTTTCTCTAGGAACACATATAAAAACATAGGGAAGCAACAACGCGAGCTATTGATCTACAACATAATTTGCAAAATACTACCAGGACTAAGTTCATGATAAATTAAAGTTCAATTAATCATATTATTTAAGAACTCCCACTTAGACAGACATCTCTCTAGTCATCTAAGTGATCACGTGATCCAAATCAACTAAACCATAACCGATCATCACGTGAGATGGAGTAGTTTTCAATGGTGAACATCTTATGTTGATCATATCTACTATATGATTCACGCCGACCTTTCGGTCTCCGTGTTCGAGGCCATATCTCGCATATGCTAGGCTCGGCCAAGTATAACTCGAGTATTCTGCGTGTGCAAAACTGGCTTGCACCCGTTGTAGATGGACGAGAGCTTATCACACCCGATCATCACGTGGTGTCTCTAAGACGCATTTAACTTTGGCAACGGTGCATACTCGGGAGAACACTACTTGATAATTTTAATGAGAGATCATCTTAAAATGCTACCGTCCAATCAAAGCAAAATAAGATGCATAAAGGATAAACATCACATGCAATCAATATAAGTGATATGGATATGGCCATCATCATCTTGTGCTTGTGATCTCCATCTCAAGCACCGCCATGATCACCATCGTCACCGGTGCGACACCTTGATCTCCATCGTAGCATTGTTGTCGTTACGCCATCTATTGCTTCTACGACTATCGCTACCGCTTAGTGATAAAGTAAAGCAATTACGTATGCGTTGCATTTCATACAATAAAGCGACAACCATATGGCTCCAGCCGATTGCCGATAACTTCGGTTACAAAACATGATCATCTCATACAATAAAATATAGCATCACGTCTTGACCATATCACATCACAACATGCCCCGCAAAAACAAGTTAGACGTCCTCTACTTTGTTGTTGCAAATTTTACGTGGCTGCTACGGGCTTAAGCAAGAACCAATCTCACCTACGCATCAAGACCACAACGATATTTCGTCAAATAGACTCCGCTTTTAACCTTCTCAAGGACCGGCGTAGCCACACTCAGTTCAACTAAAGTGAGAGAGACAGACACCGCCACCACCTTTAAGCACGAGTGCTCGTAATGTGAAACCGGTCTCGCGTAGAAGCGCACGCTGCGTAATGTCGGTCCGGCCGCTTCATCTCACAATACCGCTGAACCAAAGTATGACATGCTGGTAGGCGGTATGACTTGTATCGCCCACAACTCACTTGTGTTCTACTCGTGCACATGACATCAACGCATAAAACCAGGCTCGGATGCCACTTTGTTGGGGAACGTAGTAATTTCAAAAATTTCCTACGCACACGCAAGGATCATGGTGATGCATAGCAACGAGAGGGAGAGTGTATGTCCACGCACCCTCGTGAGACCGTGAAGCGAAGCGTTATAACAACGCGGTTGATGTAGTCGTACGTCTTCACGATCCGACCGATCCAAGTACCGAACGACGGCACCTCCGTGTTCAAAGACATCGTTCACTCGATGACGATCCCGGGCTCCGATCCAAAGAAAGCGTCGGGGATGAGTTCCACAAGACGACGGCAGGCGTGGTGACGATGATGATGCTCCACCGACGCAGGCTTCGCCTAAGCTCATGACGATATGACTTCACCGGCGCAGGGCTTCGCCTAAGCTCATGACGATATGACCAAGTGGAATATGGTGGAGGGGCACCGCACACGGCTAAGGAACGATCCGTAGATCAACTTGTGTGTCCATGGGGTGCCCCTGCCCCGTGATATAAAGGAGTGGAGGAGGGAGGGCGGCCCTCTCTATGGCGCGCCCTAGGGGAGTCCTACTCCACCGGAGTAGGATTCCCCTTTCCTAGTCCAACTAGGAAACCTTCCATGTAGTAGGAGTAGGAGAGAAGGAAAGGGAAGGGAAAAGGAGAAGGAAGGAAGGGGCGCCCCTTCCCTAGTCAATTCGGACCAGACCAAGGGAAGGGTGCGGCCACCCTTGAGGCCCTTTTCCTTCTTTCCCGTATGGCCCAATAAGGCCCAATACGTATTCCCGTAACTCTCGGTACTCGAAAAATACCCGAATCACTCGGAACCTTTCCGATGTCCAAATATAGTCGTCCAATATATCGATCTTTACGTCTCGACCATTTCGAGACTCCTCGTCATGTCCCTGATCTCATCCGGGACTCGAACTCCTTCGGTACATCAAAACTCATAAACTCATAATATAAGCATCGCCGAAACCTTAAGCGTGCGGACCCTACGGGTTCGAGAACTATGTAGACATGACCTAGAACTATTCTCGGTCAATAACCAATAAGCGGGACCTGGGTGCCCATATTGGCTCCTACATATTCTACGAAGATCTTTATCGGTCAAACCGCATAACAACATACGTTGTTCCCTTTGTCATCGGTATGTTACTTGCCTAGAGATTCGATCGCTTGTATCCAATACCTAGTTCAATCTAGATTGCGGCAAGTCTCTTTACTCGTTCCGTAATACATCATCTCTTAACTAACTTATTAGTTGCAATGCTTGCAAGGCTTATCCGATGTGTATTACCGAGAAGGCCAGAGATACCTCTCCGACAATCGGAGTGACAAAACCTAATCTCGAAATACGCCAACCCAACATGTACCTTTGGAGACACCTGTAGTACTCCTTTATAATCACCCGATTACGTTGTGGACGTTTGGTAGTACCCAAAGTGTTCCTCCCAGAAGCAGGAGTTGCATAATCTCATAGTTATAGGAACATGTATAAGTCATGAAGAAAGCAATAACAACATACTAAGCGATCAAGTGCTAGGCTAACGGAATGGGTCATGTCAATCGATCATTCTCCTAATGATGTAATCCCGTTAATCAAATGACAACTCATGTCTATGGTTAGGAAACATAACCATCTTCGATTAACGAGCTAGTCAAGTAGAGGCATACTAGTGACACTCTGTTTGTCTATGTATTCACACATGTATTATGTTTCCGGTTAATACAATTCTAGCATGAATAATAAACATTTATCATGAAATAAGGAAATAAATAATAACTTTATTATTGCCTCTAGGGCATATTTCCTTCAAGAAGACGGGTGAGACTTGAGGCATCACCGTGCTCCAAACTATGGCAGCAAGGGATACACCACTCTTCGCCGCCTCCCTCTTGCTTCTTTAGATTCAACTGTTCAACGACACGGGGGATGGGCCAGAGGGTATGGAGTCCGGGCAACCACATCATATCTCCACTTCGTCGTGTGGTCTCCTTCTGCCGTCGCTCCGGCCACTGTCCGCTGCTCTTTTTTTTTTAGGATTACATACTGCTCCATCTCTTCAAAGGGCCAATCCTGCATGGATGTGATGGGGATAATTAGGACGAACTAGGCTTACAGGCCCAAAACTGTCACTCGCTCATGTGACCCGATTATAGACAGGCTTCCCAGGTATATTTTCGGAGCAGTAGCCTTTTACGATGGGTTGGCCCAAGGTAGAAAGAAGGCAACCATTTTGTTGCTCAGTGAGGATGCAAAAATCTAGAGAGTTGGACATCCGATCTAATGGTTGAAAACGTCAAATTGCTGTGAGAGGCCCTAGCTAGCTCAATTTTACTGTTTTGTAATATTGATATTTTTTAATTCTGTCTGTTTTGATCAATTTACAGTAAAAGTATGATGGAACTTTTGACGCATGCACTAAAATGATCGGCTCTGTTATTTGCGTTCGCGGACGGTTTAGTGTGTCCGATATGCGCACCGGAGATGCCTTTAGGTTTTCAGTCTCGCACGCTTCGTTTTAGCCGCAAACTCCACCCAACCACCACCGATCGAAATCCCGCAGAAAGCTGTGCCCTGAAAAAAAAAAGACAGTGCCCACCTCGCCTCCTCCCACCTCCACCTCCGCGCAGATCCCATCTAACCATGGCGGCCCCCTCCCGCACCTCCTGGGCCGACGTCGCCGACGCTGAACCTGCCCCTCCCGCTCCCGTTCCAGCGGCGGCGCCCGCCACATCCAACGGCCCCGCGCGTGCCGACCGCTCCTCCTACGTCCCTCCCCACCTCCGCAACCGCTCCTCCTCCACCGCGCCTCCGGTGTCCTCCGCTCCACCCCCGCGCGCCGCGCCCGGCCTCCTCGGCCGCCCCACCAGCGGCGTCGGTGGGAGGTTCGGGGAGGCGGGGCCCCACCTCGTAGGTGGGACCGGGAGCCCAACCCTTTCGGGGACGAGGAGGAGGTGCCGGCGGAGCCCGTGCCCTTCGATGAGCACCAGAACACGGGGATCAACTTTGAAGCGTACGAGGACATCCCCGTCGAGACCAGCGGCCGGGAGGTTCCGCCCTCCGTGGGCACGTTCGCGGAGATCGACCTCGGCGCCGCGCTGAACGACAACATTCGCCGGTGCAAGTACGTGCGGCCCACGCCCGTGCAGCGCCATGCCATCCCAATCTCGCTGTCTGGGCGAGATCTCATGGCTTGCGCGCAGACTGGATCGGGGAAAACGGCCGCCTTCTGCTTCCCCATCATCAGCGGCATCATGCGGGGCCCGCCCGTGCAGCGGTCACAGCGCGGCGGGAGTAGGACCGCCTGCCCTCTTGCCCTCATCCTGTCGCCCACAAGAGAGCTGTCAATGCAGGTGATGGTCGTGTATATATCTTGCTTGGAGAAAATACCCACACGAATCTTCACTTAAGATCAATGATATATGACTTAGATGTGCAATACTTATGGCACATCTAGATGTGCTTTAGCAAAACTGATCTTGTTTGACGTTTGATATTACGCCCAGTTAATCTCCTGCGCCATGTGCGTGATAGTTGTTTCGCTGTGCTTGCCTTGTGCTGCAGATTCATGAAGAGGCGAGAAAATTTTCATATCAGACTGGTGTCAGGGTAGTGGTTGCATATGGCGGGGCCCCTATTACCCAGCAGGTCAGGTTCTGTCTGTCGTTGGCCCTAATAGCTCAAGTTCTGAAAATTGTCTGTTTCTTATAAAATTTCTGCCCTGGAACTCATTTCAGTATGAGTGTAGTATATGCATGGTAGGATATGCAGTCAGTTCTTCACAGAGGCTATGCAAGTCCTCTGATGTTAATGGTCTCTGTGGAATTGCTGGGTGCCATGCATTGCATATGGTTACAGTTAATTTTGCTGCAATGCAAAGGTGATTCCCATAAACTGATAAAATTGTTAGGTATGTTTATAATTGTTCATACTGTATCCAACAATTTCTTGTTAGCAAATAACAACTGAACATGTGCCTGCATCCTTCGTTGCTGAGCGTATTACACAGTACGTACTTTGGCAGGTCCATTTGTATATTTAGAAAGACATGGTCCTTTATTCTGTGTAAGTTTGTGGTTTGGTGCTTGATCGTATGATTTCGAAATGTGGTTCTTTCTTCGTCCAAAATCTGTTTTCTTTCTGTAGCAACATGCCTCCTGTTATGTTCATTAGTGCCGGCACTGAGTTATCTTTCTATCTTTTTGTTCGCCATCCTGATCATAAGTCTGTTACCTACCTGATTATGGGTTGTTTTGTCGATATCCCATTATTCCCCATAGTTTTGTCGGACTTTGTGTTAGATGGCACAGGTGCTGCTTGTCTGCTGTATTACATTTTGTTGTTGCCACAAAGTTCTCTCAGCATTACTGAGTGAAACAATGTTGGGAAAATGGGCTTTATGTGAAGGATGATGCTGATAGTTTAATTCAAAACATCACTCATGATAACAGTGGTCCTGGATCTTGTGATTCATGCATCACAAAGTCTTCTCAAAGTAGAAGTTGAAGAATTGGACTTGTCAATCTGGGTGAGTTTTCAACTTTGGCGATGAGGTGCTAGGCATCCTTTGGTAACACATGATCCCTCTGATGTGTTATATAGCTAGTTAACGTGGCGGCATATTTGCTTCCGTATACTTGGCAGTAATCTTAGTTACTTTAATTTCTAATTGTACCATAAACACGATTTTCATTATTTTCCAGTTGAGAGATCTTGAGAGGGGTGTTGACATTCTTGTGGCTACTCCTGGTCGTTTGGTTGATTTACTGGAAAGGGCAAGAGTATCCTTACAGTCGATTAGATACCTTGCCCTTGATGAGGCGGATAGAATGCTGGATATGGGGTTTGAGCCGCAAGTTAGGAGAATTGTTGAGCAAATGGACATGCCTCCACGAGGTGTAAGGCAGACGTTATTGTTCAGCGCTACATTCCCAGGAGAAATACAGGTTAGCTTTTTATTCTACATTTCTGCATTTATATTGATGATATATAATATTTTAAGAAGCATCTCCACTCTATTTAAATGATTGGTTCTTGCTATTAAATCTGAGCCCTTGATTATGCTTTCCGTATTTATTGTTGCTATGTTAATATGTTTCCCCCTATTGATATATATCATATATTTGTCTGATGCTTTACTCTTTAGGTTGTATGGCATCTTTTCCATCAATGGTGTTAACCTTAGATCTATGCTGGATGAGCTTAGGGAAAGTAGTTAGATTTACATGCCATGTGCTGTTAGCGTACTATATGAACATCGAAAAACCAATATTGTATTAAATTAGAGAAAATCTTCCGCTTGTAGTCCAACAGTAACAATGATTGTCATATGCCTATATGTTACTACGTGCACCGGAGATCCTTTTATGCAGTATCGGTAGCATCATATAAATCTCATTCTGTGTCAGCACTCGGTACTAGGGTGTTCTATTTCTATATGTGTGAATGGAAATTATTAACATGCACATGCTCTCTGAAGAGAAAGTTATGCCAACTCCATGAATATGTTTACAAATTTCAGGAATGTCTGTTCAAAAGATGCTGAACTGTGAAAGTATTGGTAGATATCAGCGTCATATTTTTTTATGGGAGAAGTTTTATGTGTATGACAGGCTATAAGTTTGTTCTTATTTTTTTTTCTGGTTGAATTATCTTTTCCTGACTGCATTTTGCCCACCTTACTGAAATATCTTTTCCTGACTAATCTGGCATTGATGTAACTAGGCAAGTTGTGTCCTGGTGCTGATTTATTTGAGTTTTCCAATTGGGTTTGTTGTGCTATGCTGTATACCTTTGTCATGTCGGATGATTTCTAATTATTTTGTTATGTCAAAAGTTTTTAGTTTCATTCTTAATGACATTGAGGCTATTCTTAATGAACACAGAGAATGGCATCTGACTTTCTGGAGAACTACATATTCCTGGCTGTTGGAAGGGTCGGATCAAGTACTGAGTTGATTGCCCAGAGAGTTGAGTTTGTACAGGAGGCAGATAAAAGAAGTCACTTGATGGATCTGCTCCATGCAAAAGAGACAGTTCAGAACAAGGGAAGGTAATATTTTGACTGTCCGTTATTTTTATTATTCAATCACTTACCCTGATGTTTTGTTGTTCTTTAGTTTCTCGTAAGATCAGTTATGGAAGTACTATGGAGGTGCTCCCAAGTAGAGAATGCAGATCTTTATTCCTAGTGCTCATTTTTCTCCTGTCCTTTGCTGCAGCAAGCTCTCACACTTGTCTTTGTGGAGACCAAAAGGGGTGCCGACTCACTGGAGAACTGGTTGTGTACGAATGGATTTCCAGCGACTTCTATTCATGGTGATAGAAACCAGCAGGTTTATTCTTTTTTTCCTTCAGAACCTCCCATTTTTGCTTGGATATTTATTTCTGTTTGTTCACTGGAATGATGTAATAGTCGGTCAGTTGCTGCCATCAAATAAATATTGCCAATTTACTGTTCTGTTTGGTTTGTTTGGCAGACTATTGTAGTTTTTGTACTTTCAGCTATTGCTATCACACAGCAGATACTTATTTACTGATTTGCTCCAAAATTCCTGTAGTCTTGAATCTTGCTACTTGTTGATAAATACTGGACATTTGTTCTTATGAAACTAAAGATGTTTGTCTTATCAGGTCTGTTTTTTCCTGACATATTGATGTACCGATTCTTACAGGAAAGAGAATATGCTTTGAGATCCTTCAAGAGTGGTCAAACTCCAATTCTAGTTGCAACTGATGTGGCGGCCCGGGGCCTCGACATTCCTCATGTTGCTCATGTTGTGAACTTTGATCTCCCCAATGATATTGATGACTACGTACACAGGATTGGTCGTACAGGGAGGGCAGGAAAAAGTGGAATTGCGACTGCTTTCTTCAATGACAACAACTCTTCGATGGCAAAGTCTCTAGCTGACCTAATGCAAGAATCTAATCAGGAGGTACCTGCGTGGCTTACTCGCTATGCAGCTCGCCCATCCTATGGTGGTGGTGGTGGAAGGAACAGACGCGGTGCTGTAGGTGGGAGCCGCTTTGGTGGCCGTGACTTCCGTAGGGAATCTTCTTCCTTTTGCAAGGGTGGTGGCGCCAGTGACTATGCTGGAGGCAGCAGCTACGGGGGCGGTGGCTATGGTGGTGCTGGAGCTCCCAGTGCCTGGGATTAATGTTGCAGTTGTTCGCGTAGGGTCTATCAAGTTTAGGTTGCTTTTACTCTAGCTTCTTATTAGATATACATTTTTGGTAGGAGCTGATATTATACAGCGACAGTACGAGTGAACTGTGTCGTCCCCTTTTCTTCTGGTTACAACCAAGGTAGTCTTATCTTCAGATATCCGTTATGGAGAGCATCTTGAGGACTTTCAAGCACACACCGAGGTTCGCAGTTAGGAATAGGATTTCTAGAGACTGAAATTCCTTGTTAGGGATAATAGTAGCTGGTGTTGGTAGACTGACATTTAGCGCTTAATGTGGAATTTCTCTCTTCGCATTTCCTTGGTCTATGTCTCATTTTCGGTTGGTTGTAGAGCTTGCAATGAGGGTGCTTCTGTGACTTGATTTTGGTCCGAGATTTGAGTTTTGATACCCAGGTGAGGTTGGAGGATCTGTAGACCTTACTCCTTTAGTTCCTGTTGTAATGTGTATACCATGAGGTCAGGCTGGAACGAATAAGAATAAGTTGTCTAGTCTTTACGAGGAAGAAGGGGCATATATATGATAGGTTTGTTCCGACAAGATGCATGTTATTGTAGATTTGTTTTTGATGGATCTAAACTACCACTCCCTCTGTAAAGAAATATAAGAGTGTTTTGATCACTACTTTAATGATCTAAACGCTCTTATATTTCTTTACGGGGGAATACTCCGTAGTATGTCTTTATCCAAATGTCTCCCGTTTTATCTTTGTGTTGATGGCACATATTGATGCTTTTATGCTCGTGTGGTTTGTTCCTGCAGTTCAGGTCCAAAAAGAAAAACTACATGTCTGCACATTTTCATGCATTAAGAAGTGAACTTAAACAAACAATGGACACTAATACATATATGTAATTAGGGGTCGATTAATGAGGTGCCTTTTTTAGGGAATAACATCATGGCTTGCTTTATTGATTCGGCATAACGGTTACAAGACGCACTAGTTAAATGACTGTGTGTTGCTACGGGCGATAATACACATAAAATGTGTTGCTAAGGTGGCAATGCATGTAAATGAATTAAAGAGATAAATGATACAAATAAATTGGTGATAAAAGTGATGGAGTCATGACCTTGACCCCCACCCCTCTATCCACCTAAATAGATCTCTAACATGGTTGCACATATTTCTTCTATTTTGGGGATGAATTATGCAAATGAAATATTCTAGCATGTAGTTGCAATTAGCACATAACACTAATGTCTTCCTCACTTTGCCTTCTTCCTCAATCTCGTTGACCCGACCACCTCTATCTGTCTAATCGGCCCCAAAGGTACAAACACCCCTGACCATCCCTCTAAACCCCACCGCCATTTCTAATGTTGGTGACCCCGCACACTCGACGACAAGACCACCACCACCTGTCTAATCATCCGCCTCTGCCGCCCCGCCCAAGCTGCAGTCACCCTCGGCCATTCATTTAAACCCCGCCACCATCTCCAATGTCGATGACCCCGCCCACCCATTGACTCGACCACCTCCACCTTTCTAATCGTCTGTCATCGCCGCCCCGCTCAAGCCGCCGCATGTTAGGTTCTACGGTAGGGTGCGTCGACTGCAATTAAAAAAAATTCCTACGCGCAGAACAACCAAGAACATGCTACGAGAGATGGATCATAGATCGTTACCACTAGACGCGCAGTGCCGTGCAACGGAAGAAGAGTTGGGGCAGCACGTCCGTGTGGATCGTCTCCTCCTCGTTCGATCTCCCTCGAACAGTCGATCATTGGACCCCACGTACAAGTTCGGTGCACTGCCTATAACGGTATTCGCGCGTGCAGGAGGAACATCGTGCGGCTGACTACTAGGTCCGATCACACAGTCGACGGGGAGTGGAGGTGGCTATTCGCAACACATGTAAACCCTAGTGACAGCGCCGAAGCGATCAACCAAATGAGCGTGCCGCACCCCCACTATATAAAGGCATCCATCGCAGGCTCAACACTTGGGCCTCGCACGGATCCTAAAGCCCAAAGTCTGTTCGGCCTGGATCCGAGTCCGAGTAGGATCACATCCAACTCGTGGAGTCGTGTCCATCCTCACAGGTTTCTTCCCTTAAGCACGCGATCTCTTAGGTTCTCGTTCACTTGGTCGCGAGTCAGGTCACATCCGACTCGTATAGTCGGTAGCGGCCTCTAGCAAAGCGTGCTAACTCCAAGTGCTCGATGAAGCTGGTTAGGCGAACCTGTACAATGTGTGACACTTCTATTCCCTTTGCCACACGATATATGTTGCCGGGCTCAAGGCAAGTCTGCCATCCTTGTGCTAGCCCGACCTCTTTCTCGTTCCAGTGATGCAGACCGCAAACCGGATTATCTCATAATCGATGTCGCATGGCCATGCTTATCTTGGTCGGATCACACGAGGGGCCCAGAGTATATCTCTCCTGGTCGGAGGGGCAAATCCCATCTTGCTCGACCATGTCTTGCAGTATGGGTCTCGATAAGCTTAAAACCTACCTTTGTAACTACCTAGTCACGGAGTAGCGTTTGGTCGGCCCAAAGCAGGTCTGTCACCATCCCGAGTATATGCGCCAGCTCAGGTCTTAGGACGTAGAATGTATGTTGTACTAGAGACTCAAAGATGACACTGCGTCTCATAGTTGGGTCTGCCCGACTCGTACCTTATCTCGACTCGGATCCGACTATGTCGAATCCGATCAGATCCATCCGAGTCCATATTATCCGGTTAGCATCCAATGCTCCATGGCTAGTGCGACTAAGCCATCCATGTGTCATATGTTAGTCTAGTCGGCTGCGCGTCCACACATCCCTTTCGACTAGGGACCTTTTAGGACAGTCATCATACAATGCATAGTTCCACAAACAAGTCACACACTTGCTGATACACATCATTGATAATGTCCAAGGACTATCTTTATTCATAAACACATGGGAAATATCATCATACATGATTGCCTCTAGGGCATATCGTCGCCTCGCTCAAGCCGCCACAAACCCCAGCCATCCATCTAAGCTCCACTACCATCTCCGATATTGGTGACCCCGCGCACCCCGCACTCAAACCCGTTAACCTCGAAACCTTCGCCGAGTCTTTTCAAACTCATCTTGATAAACATCAACGACCTCAAGCCTACTAAGCTCCAACCAAATCTTGATAAATCATGTTAATCATCAATGATTTTATTTAGACATCTGCATATGTAAGTTGAGACACAATTTTACTCTAGAAGTCTTGAACCGAGCATCGAGCATTCATGTAGCTTCATGAACGTATTGTATATGTATGTATACAACATTGACAAAATCATCCTTCTCAACATTCACAAGAACAAAATACATATTTGATCCTCTTACATTAGATAATGAATAAGATTGCAAAAGTATATGTGCCTCATGCTCTACAGTTTGTCTATGAGCTTATCCTTGTACTCATCTTCTACTACTATATGTTAAGCCGCAATAACTAACTGTCCTCCATCACCTCTTGTAAATCTCACAACCTCCAATCCTTGAAGCACAAAACCGACTTTCACCCTCACCAGTTCTTTTCTCTCATCTCCTTTATATGACGAGGCATCCAAGGAATGTATGAAGAACGATAAATATTCCTACAATATCATCAAAGAAATAAGAAATCTGAATAAGTTTATATTGCTACACGTGGAGCACTCTAATAGTACAAAAGAATTGTTTTGCACATCGAAGGACTCCCAACATATAAATCCCAAATTATCATGACAAGAAAAAAGTATACCAGTATAGTATCTATTGAGATTGTAAAAGGAAAACAAAGCAGTGCCATTTCAAAGAATATTTTCAAAGTTCCATGCCAAATATGTTGTCCTTTTGCAATTGTTATAAAACGCAGATCACAAATGTCAGCACATGGACACATATATTGTCATATAAACAGGAAATATACAAGGTCAATTATGTAGATGCAACAGTACAAGAAGAGTGACTCATCATTGCATTATGGTGATTGTGCTGACCGGCAACACTGAAATATAAGAAGCTCATTCAAAATAAACATTTAGTATGTACTCACTCCATCTTAAAATAAGTGTCTCAACTTTAGTATAACATTGTATTAAAGCTAGTAAAAAGTTGAGACACTTATTTTGGGACGGAGGGAGTACAAAATTTACAACAGAGGAAGAGCGAGATGTATGTACCTAATAAAGTTAAAGGAATCTAGTGCTGACAAAGATGATTTACTTGGTATAAGGCAGTAGTAGCTCAAGAAGTACATTCAAGAAGTACCTGGAGAGTGGTAAAGTCATAAGTACATCACTTCCTAGCAGATGGTCATTACCATAATGTGACCATGCATATTATTACTACATAGCAATACTATAATTTGAATGTACATGCAAATTACATTTAATTTAATTCTACATATCATAAGAAAAGTATATAATGAAATGCAGTGGTACCCCTGGTTTATCACATCAGCTATATCTTATACTCCCTCCGTCCAAAAATAAGTGTATTTGATTTAGTACAACTTTATACTATAATTATACTAAATCAAAGACACTTGATTTTGGATGGAGGGACTATATGTTTACATCAAAAGGTCTACATGCTTCAATTTCTGCATTCTTATTAAGAAAAACTAAAGGCTCTTTAAGTATTGACATATGATCACACGCCTCAATTTTCTATCTTCAAACTTTGAGCTTGGCATTAAAGACTTGAAATATAATTATCCTTACTGATTCAAATTAGGTACTGTAGAAATCTACAAAAAAAATCACTGCCTTAACTGTGTAATAACCAAGGAAAATTTTGCTTAGATGTTATGATAATCCTGCTGGTACAACTATGAAAATTAGGGAATCACTCTGGTGTCTTCAATTGAAAGAAAGAAAAACCAACAATCATGAGGCCCTTGAGGAATCATGACATGATCATGAATCTGATTTGCTACAAGATATCTATCCTTCCTCATATTCAGATCAAGTGCCCAAAACTCCGAACCAAAATGATATACGCATGAAAGAAACACCATTTTTGGGCATTTGCTTAATAATTATGGGAGTACATACAGAACAGAAGATGATTTGGGGCTTCAGGGTCCAGCAGGCTCTAGATGGTGGCACGCCATTCATCCATCTGCTCGGCCGGCGGCGGAAACCTCAGTAGCAACTGAGCTTGCGCCATAGCCTTCGTGGCTGTGCTTGGCATAGATGTCGATGACGTCGACCACATCGTCGCCCGGCTCCTGATGGTGCCAGCGGTGGCGACGACGGTAGTGCCGCGTCCACGCAGCTGTGGGACGACCACCTGGGCAGCGGGGTCGCGCGACGATGGTGCTCGAGGGTCAGCGGCTCCGTCGGGCGCAACAGTCTGGTCGGCTCATCCTGCAAGAGGCACATGGGCCGCGATCGCTCCCGCGGTGGGGGTGGCCGGAGGGCGATGGCTCACCCCCGGACCGAGCACCGTTGCCGCGGCTGTGCCCGTCAGTGGTAGGAGGGGTGCAAACGGAGTGACCCCCTCGCCCACACCTTGTGGAACATGACCGTCAAGGCGTTGCTGATGCTGTTCTCCGACATCTCCAGCCCCCGTGTCGGCCACGGGAGGAGCGGCGATGGCGCCACCTGCTCCAACCATGCCCCCAGCAGCGTTCACGTCCTCGCTCGCCCCCGCATCCTCCAAGGCACCAGATGCCGCCGGCGGCGGAGCCTTCGAGGTGGACGGATGGGTAGAAGGGCCGGACTTCTTCTTCTTGGGCGCCATGGTCGATGGCGTCATGGAAGACGAAGATGGTGATGAAGATGACGCGCTGCGCATGCTTTCAGGTTCGCGCAAGCGAGCCCCTACCTGGCGCACCAAAGATGTCACAGGATATCCACGACCACCTATGGGACCACGAGGCCCCTTGCTGGTTCGGCAGGGGGACGTCACGTTGCACAAAGAGCAGACCAGCGCACGACAACACGATAGAGAGCACACAAGCAATTTACCCAGGTTCGGGCCGCCGCGAGGCGTAAAACCCTACTCCTGCTTTAATGGATTGATGGTGGAGTGGGGATGGTGCAACACAGTACACTTGCCCGACAGGGGTCGCCGTAGGGCAGCAGCGACTACGCGCGTATGAGGGTGTGGGTTCGTCAACTTTCCAACACTTCCTATGAGTGCCATGGGCCTCCTTTTATAGATTAAGGGGTCACCACAATGGCAAAGTGGTCATTATCCACTGATATGATGGCAAACAGTGCTATCATACCTAACTCTGCGGGCTGACAGGGTGCATTAAATGCACCGCTTAGTGTCACATCACTGGTTGCCCGTCAAGGCTTGTCGGGCTATCTTGCCAGCTCCCCGCCTGTTCTCTTGACACGTCGCGGGACATGTGTCATCTGTAGGTTTCTTCTGTAGGAAATGGCTGCCATGTGGCGAATGGCTGCCACTTAATCACCGGCTTGACACCGCACTGATTGATGATGTGGGTCGTGTTTGAGTGGTTGATGGGGAGGTTTTGCCTCCGCGAGTCCCGGCAGGCCCTACCGGGGTGTCTTGATCGTCTGCTTCTGGTGGTGGCCTCGCCCCTTGCTAGGCTCGCTCTTGTGCCTGTGGTACGGTCCGGGCAATGGACCTGTGGTTGCACCGGAAGCCTCAGCCTGCCCAACGCAGCTCTGGCGTCGTCGGGTTAGGGCCTAATAAGTGCACAGGTAGGTTGTTGAAGGGGTTGGCCCCTTGAGGTTTCCATTGCTGCTTCATTAGCTTTGATTTCGGGCTAGTTTCCGGTTCTTCCGCGCTTGGCGTAAAGCCAATAGTGGTGGGGCTGCTCTAGTGGTGTCCCGTGAATGACTTTAACGCACAGGGTAGAAACTTCCAATTTACTCTTCCCACTGCGCGCCCTTATCCTTGGCCACGTATGCTGCATGCATCGTGCGGGATAGGTAACTGAGGCGCGTGGCGCGGGAGAGCATCTTGGAGAGGGCCCACCTGCCTTGAATTGGCGGAGGAGGGCGGTGACCACCCGTTGATGGAGCAGCTGCCCTTCCTCGCCCGGCCTATAAAAGGGAGGGGCGGAGGAGGGCGGAGTCATCCATCTTCGCATTCCTCCTCTTCTTCCCTTGTTCTCCGCTTCTGCCGGCGATGCCGAAGAGAAGATCCTAGGGCTAGTCCCTGGGCTCTTACTTGGGGTCTCCCTTGGATCTGAGAGGAATGTTCGGGCGGCGCGACGCCGACGCCGGGAGTGGTACCCCCGGCGTGCCTGTCGCTGGGTCGCCCGTGGCCTTGACTTCAATGGGAGGGGACGCGACCAACACCATGTCGCGGCTTGAGATGGGCACGACGCGTGGTAGTCGACCGCTCCCCATTCTTCTTCCTTCTGCGACTTCGGGGAGGAGCCGTAGGAGAGATTCGCCGCTAACGGGGGCGAATCTGGCTCCTCCTGGGCGCGGTTTTCTCATCGAATAGGAAGGCTCCTTGCTTTCTCACACGTCTTCAGGACGTGCGGTGACTTCCATCGTCAGGGCCCCCAGGGACGATCATGCTCTCTGTGGAAGGATTTAGAGAGCATGGTGCCCGGCATGGTGGTCGTCCTCTTCTCTTCCCACCGCAATACCTGGGATAAGAGTGTTGGAAATATGCCCTAGAGGCAATAATAAAAGTATTATTATTATATTTCCTTGTTCATGATAATTGTCTTTTATTCATGCTATAATTGTATTATCCGGAAATCGTAATACACGTGTGAATACATAGACCACAATATGTCCCTAGTGAGCCTCTAGTTGACTAGCTCGTTGAACTACAGATAGTCATGGTTTCCTGACTATGGACATTGGATGTCATTGATAACGGGATCACATCATTAGGATAATGATGTGATGGACAAGACCCAATCCTAAGCATAGCACAAGATCGTGTAGTTCGTTTTGCTAGAGCTTTTCCAATGTCAAGTATCTCTTCCTTAGACCATGAGATCGTGTAACTCCCGGATACCGTAGGAGTGCTTTGGGTGTACCAAACGTCACAACGTAATCGGGTGACTATAAAGGTGCACTCTGGTATCTCCGAAAGTATCTCATTGGGTTGACACGGATCGAGGCTGGATTTGTCACTCCGTATGACGGAGAGGTATCTCTGGGCCCACTCGGTAGTGCATCATCATAATGAGCTCAAAGTGACCAAGTGTTTGGTCACGGGATCATGCATTACAGATGAGTAAAGTGACTTGCGGCAACGAGATTGAACGAGGTATTGGGATACCGACGATCGAATCTCGGGCAAGTAAAATACCGATTGACAAAGGGAATAGTATACGGGGTTGATTGAATCCTCGACATCGTGGTTCATCCGATGATATCATCGAGGAGCATGTGGGAGCCAACATGGGTATCCAGATCCCGCTGTTGATTATTGCCCGAGAGCCGTCTCGGTCATGTTCGCAGATGTCTCCCGAACCCGTAGGGTCTACACACTTAAGGTTCGGTGACGCTAGGGTTGTATGAATATGAGTATGCAGCAAACCGAATGTTGTTCCGAGTCCCGGATGAGATCCCGGACATCACGAGGAGTTCCGGAATGGTCCGGAGGTAAAGATTTATATATAGTAAGTCTTATTTTGGTCGAAAAAGTTTGGCGTTATCGATTGTACCGGGAGTGCCGAAAGGGGTCCGGGGGTCCACCGGGGGGGGTCCACCTGCCCCGGGGGGCCACATGGGCTGTAGGGGGTGCGCCTTGGCCTATATGGGCCAAGGGCACCAGCCCCAAGAGGCCCATGCGCCAAGATATAAGAAAAGGGGGAGAGTCCTAAAAGGGGAAGGCACCTCCGAGGTGCCTTGGGGAGGATGGACTCCTCCCCCCCTCTTGGCCGCACCCCTTCCTTGGAGGAAGGGGCAAGGCTGCGCCCTCCCCCCTCTTGCACCTATATAAAGGGAGGGAGGGAGGGTGGCCGCACCCATAAGCCCCGGCGCCTCCCTCCTTCCCGCAACACCTCCTCCTCCTCCCGTAGTTGCTTAGCGAAGCCTGCCGAGTTCTGCTGCATCCACCACCACGCCGTCGTCTGCTGGATCATCATCAACCTCTCCTTTCCCTTGCTGGATCAAGAAGGAGGAGACATCATCCGCCTCCAGACGTGTGTTGAACGCGGAGGTGCTATCCGCTCGGCACTAGGTCATCGGTGATCTGAATCACGGCGAGTACGACTCCATCATCCCCGTTCCATTGAACGCTTCCGCACGCGATCTACAAGTGGTATGTAGATGCAATCACTCTCCCATGACTCGTTGCTAGATGAACTCATAGATGGATCTTGGTGAAACCGTAGGAAATTTTTTAATTTTCTGCAACGTTCCCCAACAAAGAGGGCAAAGGAGATGAGTTTACGGAGCACTTATCTTTTTCCAATCTTAAATTTGTAGGCAATCGCCAAATTTTAATTCAAAATAATGTAATCTCTCGAGTCCATCTTTGTGCTCTGTAATGCTTGTACTTGTATTAGCATACGAATGAAAAAGATGAACTTTGCCGGGAACCCGTGCATGTGTATGTCCATGCATAGGTGGAGTGCCTCTTTAATGAAAATAAACGAGTTTTCCCCGGCAGGATATCCTGCCGGTACCCTCTTTGTCTGCCGGGGGACAGACAGAGGGCCCAGCCCCCCGCTAGCTCCTTTATTACCAAAGGCTACTGCGACCATCCTGACCGAAGCAACATTCGAGTCATGGATGGGAGCACCTAAGTTTCAAAAGAGAGGCGAGGTTTTCTCATGCAAAGTTATAGCTTTACAGAACACTAATGCACAAGAGGTAAAACTTATCTGTTTGGCTTGCCGGGGATCGGTGTGCCGTGCAATCTTCTCGTTCTTTGTCGAAGCCAAGTTCACAGCAGGAACCTGCAACTCCATGTAGATGAGAATGAATGCATGATGCAATCCTATCTATATGCATATGCAAATGCTCATGAAATGCTTATGCAGTGATCTTGGTGTGCTCATGCATGCATGCAATCTTAGTTGGCCTCCCTACAACGCTTCTTTATTTCTCTTGGACGGGGTCATCACCCCGGCTTTGTACAAGGGGTTACATGCAACTGAGGTAAGGCCTGTACAAAAGGGTGGCTGTCGGGCAGTGCCAGACAGCCTCGCGCCTTACGGGTAGTACTTGCGGAGATGCTCAATATTCCATGAGTTTTGCAACTGAGTGCCATCTCCGGACTCCAGACGGACTGCGCCAGGTCTGGTGATTCGTACCACCCGGTAAGGGCCTTCCCACTTTGGTGATAGCTTGTTTGTACCCTTGGCGGACTG
The DNA here is from genome assembly GCA_021605145.1 of Aegilops bicornis. NCBI lineage: Eukaryota > Viridiplantae > Streptophyta > Magnoliopsida > Poales > Poaceae > Aegilops > Aegilops bicornis. The sequence continues at coordinate 191,755,270 of CM038672.1, read as the reverse complement.
ATAGCGCCTAAGGACATGGTCACCTTCCTCAAAACACCGGGCATGAACCCTGCGGCTGTGATAGCGACGCAGGACTTGCTGGTAGCGTGCAGCACGCGTAGCAGCCCGGAGACGGTTCTCCTCGAGTAGCACAACATCGTCATGCCGGTGCTGATCTTGCGCTACTTCATCGTAGGCAAGCACTCGAGGGGACCCATAAATGAGTTCCGTGGGGATAACTGCTTCTGCCCCGTAGACCAGGGAGAAGGGAGTCTGCCCGGTAGCTCGGTTAGGTGCCGTTCTGAGGGACCAGAGAACTACCGACAACTCCTCGATCCACCGCCTGCCGTGCTTCTGCAGCATATCGAAAGTTCTTGTCTTGAGTCCACGTAGCACTTTAGCATTCGCCCTCTTAGCTTTTCCATTGCTCCGGGGGTGTGAGATAGAGGCGAATGAGATCTTGCATCCGAGGGTACGGACATATTGCATGAAGGCGTGGCTCATGAATTGGGTGCCGTTGTCGGTGAAGATCCTTGCCGGAACTCCAAAAGGACACACAAATTCTTTCAAGAACTTGATAGCTGACTGAGCAGTCACCTTTCTCATGGCAGTCACTTCCAGCCACTTTGTAAACTTGTAGGTAGCGACAAACAAGAATTCAAAGCCCCCGATTGGTCGGGGGAAGGGGCCGAGGGTATCAAGCCCCCAGACCGAAAATGGCCATGATAAAGGGATTGTCTGAAGGGCTTGGGCAGGCAGGTGTGTTCTCTTGGAATGGAACTGGCAGGCTTCACATGTCGTGACGAGCTCAACCACATCTTGGAGGGCTGTGGGCCAATAGAATCCTTGCCAGAATGCTTTCCCAACTAATGCCTTTGATCCAATGTGCGAGCCGCACATTCCTCTGTGAATCCCAGCCAGCAGTTCCTTTCCATGTTCCCGACAGACACACTTCAATTTCACACCATTGGGCCTCCTTCTGTATAGATAAACTGATACAAACTGGCCCTCCGGGCTACTTTCTCAGCTTCATCTTGGTCGCCGGGAAGTTCTCCAGTTTGGAGGAAGCGGACGATGTGCCTTGCCCAAGTTGGAGCCTGGGGCTCGGCAACGAGGACTAGCAGCACCTCCTCTGCTGCGGGAGCACCAGCCTCGTTCGCGGGGTCCATTGGTCCGGCTGGAGGGGGTGGTCCGGTAGGCTGTGAGGAGTTGTTTCCGGTAGGGTCTTTGCCGGGAGCGGACGGCTCAACCGGGAGAGGCTTACCGTAGTCCAACTTTCTCCTTTTTCGGGCCATTGTGGCTGGTGATACGGAGGGTTGAGAGAGACGGAGAACAAAAGTTCCTGGTTCGACAGGAAGCTTCTGCGCATCACACTTTGACAGATGATCAGCTATGCTATTTTCCGCACGGGGTACGTGCTTTGTTTGCAACCCGTCAAAGTGCTCCTCCGATCTCCTCACTTCCTCGACGCATGCTTCCATCAATGGGCTTTGATGATCCTTGTTGACTTGTCTCACCACAAGCTATAAATCTCCTCGTATGATCAACTTCTTGATTCCCAATTATGCTGCAATCCTGAGCCCGGCAAGGAGCCCTTCATACTCAGCTGTATTGTTGGTGGCTTCTTCCCGGGCAAAGTGCATTTGGACAACGTACTTCAAGTGTTCCCGGAGGGGGAAATAAGAAGCACGCCAGTCCCTGCACCCTGTAGGAAAAAAGTACCATCAAAATACATAATCCATTCTTGGGGCGATTCCTTGCCGGGGATAGCTGTCTCTGTCATTTCCTCATCAGGGGTCGGCGTCCATTCCGCAATAAACTCTGCCAGCGCCCTGCTCTGAATAGTTGATGTGCTCTCAAACTTCAGACCAAAGTTGGATAACTCCAAAGCCCACTCCACTATTCTACCGGCAGCCTTAGGGTTTCGGAGTATCCTTTGCAACGGGAAACGAGTAACAACCGTAATCTCATGGGCTTGGAAGTAGTGGCGTAGTTTCCTTGAGGCCATAATGAGACCAAAGATCAACTTTTGCACGTCAGAGTACCTCGATCTAGCCCCCTGTAACAAGGAGCTGACGAAGTACACTGGGCGTTGCACCACTTTCTTCCTTTCCGCGCCCTTGGGGTTGCCCTCGTTGCTGTGCTCACTGCTGTTGTGATCCTTTTCTGACTCTGTCGTTATCTGTCCACTTTCTGCCTCATCCACTTATCGCTGTGCTACCAAGGCCGCACTGACCACTTGGTTGGTTGCCGTCAAGTATAGCAGCAACGGCTCTTGGGGTTTGGGTGCAACCAAGGTAGGCACAGACAATAGGTAGGCCTTCAACTCCTGCAGAGCTGCATCTGCCTCCGGGGTCCACTTCATGGGCCCTGCCTTCTTCAAAATTTTAAAGAACGGCAGAGCACGCTCGGCAAACTTGGAAATGAATCTACTTAGCACGGCAACGCATCCTGTCAAGCGCCTCACATCCTTAACTGTCCTTGGTGCTTGGATTTGCTCGATAGCTTTGATCTTGTCGGGGTTAGCTTCGATCCCCCGATGGGACACGAAGAAATCAAGCAGCTTGCCAGAGGGGACTCCAAACACACACTTCTCCGGATTAAGCTTCAAATTGATCTTGCGCAGATTAGCAAATGTCTCCTCCAAATCCTGGATTAGAGTGGTCTTATCCTTGTTTTGACCATGATATCATCCATATAGGCTTCTATGTTTCTGTGCAACTATGGCTCAAAACCAATCTGAACTGCCCTTGCAAAAGTGGACCTGACACTTTTTAGTCTGAATGGCATGCGGACAAAGCAGTACGTACCACATGGGGTGATGAACGATGTCTTCTCTTCATCTTCTTTGGACATGAAGATCTTGTGATATCCGGAATACACGTCCAGAAAGGAGAGCAAATCACACCCTGAAGTGGAATCCACAATCTGGTCAATGCGCAACAAGGGAAATGGGTCCTTCGGGCAAGCCTTGCTGAGATCTGTGAAATCAATGCAAAGCCTCCACTTCCTATTAGCCTTCCGGACTACCACTGGTTTGCTAACCATGTAGGATGCAGTACTCCTCTGACCAAACCAGCTGCCTCCAGTTTCTTGATTTCCTCGGCAATGAACTGCTTCCTCTCCAAGGCCTGCTTCTAGACTTTCTGCTTGACAGGTCGGGCGTGTGGGCAGATATCAAGGTGGTGCTCGATTACCTCCCTGGGAACACCGGGGATATCAGATGGTTGCCAGGCAAACACATCGACATTCACCCGCAGGAAGGCAACAAGCGCGCTTTCCTATTTGTCATCAAGGGTGACGCTGATGGTGAAAGTACCATCAACGCCAGCCAGCCCTGTCGGGACCTTCTTCACTTGGGGTGCAGCGACCTTGGATCTCTTGCTGTTGGAACACTCCAGCACGTCGTCAACGGGTGCCGTGCACTCGGAGGGGCACGCTTGCCGGACTCTTTGCCGGAGGTCCTACAATCCCTTTTGTTTTGCTTTGCTTTCCTTGGCAGGAGCCGTTGCTGCCACAGCCTCTGCTGCGACTGCATCCCGGTACATCTTGTCCACGCCGATAATTGCATCCTTCTCATCCGATGGGATAGTGATGACTCCCTGTGGCCCAGGAATCTTCAAAGTGTTATAAGCATAGTGGCATGCTGCCATGAACTTGGCCAGGGCCGGGCGTCCAAGAATCACATTGTACGGCAGGGGGAGATCAACCACATCAAACACAACCTTCTCTGTCCGGTAGTTCAGTTCTCCCCTGAACGTCATCGGCAACGTAATCTTCCCTTTAGGATGGCTCCTGCCGGGGTTAACTCCTTGAAACATGCCGGTAACCTCTAGCTCTTCTTCTCCTATCTGAAGCTTGCTGATGACTGCCGAGGAAATCAGATTCAACCCGGCCCCGCCATCCACTAACATCTTTGTGACCTTGAGGTTGCGAATTGTCGGGGAGACCAACAACGGCAAGCATCCTACAGCGGTGGTTCGGCTAGGGTGATCCTCCTCATCAAAGATGATTGGCGTGCGGGACCATTTAAGCAGTTTCCGGGCCTCTGGTGCTGGCTGCACGACATTGATCTCTCGTGCCCACCGCTTGAGCTAGCGGTGGGAGGCGTGCAAAGATGCACCGCCATCAATGCATAGGGCGTCAGTGGCCTTCTGAAATTCCTACTCACTAGTTTCCTCTTCATTCCCTTCATCGCTCACATCATCACAAACTTCCTTCTCTTCACCCCTGGCGGGTTTTCCTTCTTTCCGAAAGGGTTTGCCGGGGCGATTTACTTCACCACCTCAGCCCTTTCCGCCAGCGGCATTCTAACCTTTTTCCTTGTCACGCTTATCATAATCTGCCCTCTGCTTCTTGAAAAACTGCTCAACCTGATAACACTCCTGGAGGTCATGGCCCTTGGTCCGGTGGATCTTACAATACGGGCCATCGCCTTTCCCAGCTTTTTCGGTGGCAGCGGCTTCCCGGCAGGCTATGCAAGCGGCAACTTCCTTATTGAGGGCCTTTGCCTTGGCCTTCTTACCGGTACTAGGCGTGCCCGAACCTTCTACAATCATCACTGCTTTATCTCTTGGCTTCTTACTGCGCTTCTTGCCCTTTCTCTGGCTGGTTGATTCATCTTCATCCTCTGAATCAACATTGATGCAATCCTCCTCTCCGGGCAACTTTCTTCCTTCCTCCATCCGAGCACCTTATCCACCAGTGTGTATAGCTCCTTCACAGTCTTGGGCAACCACACATTCATCTTAGAACGAATGCGACAGTTGCACACATTGGACCGGAAGGCTGCTATAACAACTGCCGGATGGATATTCGGAATATTCCTATGAACTTTACTGAATCTCTATAAATACTTACGGAGAGTTTCTCCTTCCTTCTGTTGGAGAAGTTGCAGGTCGCTGGGTCTGCCGGGCTCGTGGTGGCCACCAGTGAGGGCACCGATGAACTCGTGGCACAGGTCCGCCCATGAAGAAATGGAGTTCTCCGGCAGTTGCCAAGACCTCACATTGGACTTGAGGGCCAAGGGGAAGTAGTTGGCAAACACCTTCTCATCTCTTCCCCCGGCAGCCTGAACAGCGATGGTGTAGATGCTCAGGAACTCTGCCGGGTTCAGCCTCCCATCGTACTTCTCAGGTATCTCTGGCTTGAACGTGCGAACGGACGGCCAACGGACTTGCCGCAACTCTCGTGTAAAGGCCGGGCAGCCGACCTCGAAAGGTAGGCACCCGCCAACACCGATCGCAGGCTCGTCGTCATTGAGGCCGCCGCACCCGTCGGTCTGGCGGAGGTCGTGGTGGCGCCGATCTATGACGACTGGCGCGTCTCCCCGCCGCCTATCCTCCGGGGCTCGATGTTGGCCTGGACGTGCTCGAGGGTCAGAAGAGGCCATCGAGACGTTGTCGGGGTCTTGATTCAGCTGCGCTCATGTCGGCTGCCATGCAGGGGACTACACCGTGGCGACGACCCCCTCCGTTCGGCCAGCAGTACGGGCGGTCGCTGTCGCTTGAGGAGGTCGTGGCGGGCCAGCTCGTCGTGAGCCCTCAGCTTCAGCGAAACCGAGCAGGCTCTGGATGGTGGCATGCCATTCATCCATCTACTCGGCCGCCGGCGTCAACTTCAGTAGCAACTGAGCTCGCGCCATAGCCTCCGTGGCTGTGCTTGGCATAGATGTCGATGACGTCGACCACACCGTCTGATACGTATCCAACGTATCTATAATTTTTGATTGTTCCATGCTATTATATTATCCATCTAGGGTGTTTTATATGCATTTATATGCTATTTTATATGATTTTTTGGGACTAACCTATTAACCTAGAGCCAGTGCCAGTTTCTGTTTTTTCCTTGTTTTTGAGTATTGCAGAAAAGGAAAACCAAACGGAGTCCAACTGACCTGAAATTTGACGGAGATTATTTTGGACGGAAGAAGCCCATGGAGCATCGGAGATGGGCGAGAAGGTTCCCGAGGCACCCACGAGGGTGGGGGCGCCCTACCCACAGGCGCGCCCCTACCTCGTGGCCGCCTCGGAGACCCCCCTGACTTGTTCCCGATGCCAAAACCTCTTATATATACAGAAACCCCCAGAACATAACCTAGATCGGGAATTCCGAGGCCGCAAGCCTCTGAAGCCACCGAAAACCAATCTAGACCCGTTTCGGCACCCTGCCGGAGGGGGATCCCTCACCGGTGGCCATCTTCATCATCCTGGCGCTCTCCATGACGAGGAGGGAGTAGTTCACCCTCGGGGCTGAGGGTATGTACCAGTAGCTATGTGTTTGATCTCTCTCTCTCTCTCTCGTGTTCTTTAGGTGATCTGATCTTGATGTACATGAGCTTTGCTATTATAGTTGGATCTTATGATGTCTCTCCCCCTCTACTCTCTTGTAATGGATTGAGTTTTCCCTTAGAAGTTATCTTATCGGATTGAGTCTTTAAGGATTTGAGAACACTTGATGTATGTCTTGCATGTGCTTATCTGTGGTGACAATGGGATATTCACGTGATCGACTTGATGTATTTTTGGTGATCAACTTGCGGGTTCCGTAACATTGTGAACTTATGCATAGGGGTTGGCACACGTTTTCGTCTTGACTCTCCGGTAGAAACTTTGGGGCACTCTTTGAAGTTCTTTGTGTTGGTTGAATATATGAATCTGAGATTGTGTGATGCATATCGTATAATCATACCCATGGACACTTGTGGTGACATTGGAGTATCTAGGTGACATTAGGGTTTTGGTTGATTTGTGTCTTAAGGTGTTATTCTAGTACAAACTCTATGATAGATCGAACGGAAAGAATAGCTTCATTTTATTTTACTACGAAGTCTTGAATAGATTGATCAGAAAGGATAACTTTGAGGTGGTTTCATACCCTACAATAATCTCTTCGTTTGTTCTCCGCTATTAGTGACTTTGGAGTGACTCTTTGTTGCATGTTGAGGGAAAGTTATATGATCCAATTATGTTATTATTGTTGAGAGAACTTGCACTAGTGAAAGTATGAACCCTAGGCCTTGTTTCAACACATTGCAATACCGTTTGTGCTCACTTTTATCATTATTTACCTTGCTGTTTTTATATTTTCAGATTACAAAAACCTATATCTACCATCCACATTGCACTTGTAGCACCATCTCTTTGCTGAACTAGTGCGCTATACAATTTACCATTGTATTGAGTGTGTTGGGGACACAAGAGACTCTTTGTTATTTGGTTGCAGGGTTGTTTGAGAGAGACCATCTTCATCCTACGCCTCCCACGGATTGATAAACCTTAGGTCATCCACTTGAGGGAAATTTGCTACTGTCCTACAAACCTCTGCACTTGAAGGCCCAACAACGTCTACAAGAAGAAGGTTGCGTAGTAGACATCAAGCAGTTTCTAGTGCCGTTGTCAGGGAGGTGAGTGCTTGAAGGTATATCTTTAGATCTTGCAATTGAATCTTTTAGTTTCTTGTTTTATCACTAATTTAGTCTATAAAAGAAAACTACAAAAAAATGGAATTGACGGTACCTCATATGCTTCATCTTTTTAATATCTTTCATGAAAATAAGGATTCTGATAATTGTGCCAAAATGTTAGAAGAAGAATGCATTAGAATGTTTGGCACTACATATTTGAATGATGAGCATGATTGCAATGTTGTTAGTATGAATTCTTTGAATATCCATAGTACTAATGATGATTGCACTAGTCATGATGAAAATGTCTCTTATAAGCATGCCAACTTTTGTGGAATACCAAATAGGGAAGATAGATTTTGCAAGAGGCATAAGTATTTGGAAACTAAATGGTTGCAAGAAAGGCTGGATGATTGTGCTGAAAGATTCAATATTTATCATCATCCTTGTGAACTTTGCAATGAACATGGTCATTTAAAGCTCCAATGCTATTTGTTTCATGATCAAATCGTGTCCAAAATTTGTGATAACTTGATTAACCTTGAGCATCATAAAGAGCTTAGTCTTCTTTTGGTGTATGTAGAAATGAAACGTATAACTGAGGGTATTCCAAAATTTAATCTTGATAGATTTCTTGATTTTGATCTAGAAGAAATTTTTATGTATTGTGCGGTGAATTGCATTGAAAATCCTTATATTGCCAATTACATAAAGAAAAGAAAACAAATAGAAGATGAACAGAATACTAATGAAAGAAAGAGACTTCCCAATATCTTCCTATTATTTCTTATGATGAATCAGGTAACGAGGAGGAACCTTCTATTCAACCAATCTCATTAATAAGGAGCTCCAAAAAGAGGATTAAACCCACACATAATGTGAAGAAGAAAAAGAAAAGACGGAAAGCAAAGGTGAAAAGGTATCCCTCACAAATGATGTTGCTCCTATTACTCATAGTGATGATGATAATTGCTATACTATTGGTGTTATCCATACTACTAATGATGAGAGTGATTATGCTTATGATATGAAAAGGCCCAAACTTGGGGATGCTATGTTTGATGAGAATGACATGTTTGAGAATATATTTGCCGCAATTAATGTTTGTCCCAAACTTGGGGATGCTATGTTTAATGAAGATGATATTTTTAGCCTCCCAAGTTTTGATGAGCAAATTTATTATGATGATAGCATGCCTCCTACTTATGATGATTATATTGATGAAAGTGGGCTTGGAAGAGTGTCAAAAGGAAGTAATGATCCCACTATTTTGGAGGGTGTTGAATCTTATTGTGACAATTATGGAAGTGGATTTGGAGAGGTCATGACTTTATTTAGTAATAATTCCACTATCTTGGAAGAGGTTTCAATCGATTATGATGAGAACAAAGTTGCTATTTATGATGATTATTGTGATGACACTTATGCTATAAAAAGTAGTGATAATTATATTTATAAAACTTGTCATGATTATGATTACCCTATTTCTGAACAATACTCTTTTAACATGAAAACAATTTATAGTATTCGAGTTTCTTATGATACTCCCACTATTCTGAATGAGAAGAATTTTGCTTATGTGGAGAGTAATAAAATTTCTATGTGTGTAGATCATGAAAAGAATGATTTAGGTGCTGGTTATATTGTTGAATTCATTCATGATGCTACTGAAAATTATTATGAGGGAGGAATATATGCTTGTAGGAATTGCAATAATATCAAGTTTCCTCTCTATGTGCTTAAAGTTTTGAAGTTATGCTTGTTTTGCCTTCCTATGCTAGTTGATTATTGTTCCCATAAGTTGTTTGCTCACAAAATCCCTATGCATAGGAAATGGGTTAGACTTAAATGTATTAGTCATATTTTTCATGATGCTCTCTTTATGTTTCAATTCTTACCTTTTATGTGAGCATCATTGAAATCATCATGCATAGCTAGGAGCGTTAAACGTTAGCGCTTGTTGGGAGGCAACCCAATTTTATTTTTGTTCCTTGATTTTTGCTCCTGTTTAGTAATAAATAATATATCTAGTCTCTGGTTAGATGTGGTTTTATGTTTTAATTAGTGTTTGTGCCAAGTTGAACCTTTGGGAAGACTTGGGTGAAGTCTTTATGATCATGCTGTAAAAAACAGAAACTTTAGCGCTCACGAGATTAGCTGTCATTTTTTATTGGAGAGTCTTTTGGGTTGATTCTTTTTGAATATGATTAATAGACAAATTCCTCAGGTCAAAAAAGTTATTTCAGTATTTTTGGAGTTCCAGAAGTATACGTTTGATACAGATTACTACATACTGTTCTGTTTTTGACAGATTCTGTTTTCATTGTGTTGTTTGCTTATTTTGATGAACCTATGAGTAGTATCGGAGGGTATGAACCATAGATAAGTTGGAATACAGTAGATATTACACTGATAAGGATTTAGAATGAGTTCACAACAGTACCTAAGTCGTGATTTATTTTCTTATACTAACGGAGCTTACGAGTTTCCTGTTGAGTTTTGTGTTGTGAAGTTTTTAAATTTTGGGTAAAAATTCGATGGACTATGGAATAAGGAGTGGCAAGAGCCTAAGCTTGGGGATGCCCAAGGAACCCCAAGGTAATATTCAAGGACAACCAAGAGCCTAAGCTTGGGGATGCCCTAGAAGGCATCCCCTCTTTCATCTTCGTTCATCGGTAACTTACTTGGAGCTATATTTTTATTCACCACATGATATGTGTTTTGCTTGGAGCGTCATTTTATTTTCTTTTGTTTTGCTTGCTGTTTGAATAAAATACCAAGATCTGTCTTGAATGTTAGAGTCTTCACATAGTTACATAATTATTCAACTACTCATTGATCTTCACTTATATCTTTCGGAGTAGTTTATCGTTGCTCTAGTGCCTCATTTATATCTTTTAGAGCACAGAGGTGGTTTTATTTTGAAGAAATAGATGAACTCTCATACTTCACTTATATTATTTTGAGAATCTTAAACAACATGGTAATTTCCTTGGGTTATAAAATTTAGTCCTAATATGATAGGCATCCAAGAGGGATATAATAAAAACTTTCATATAAAGTGCATTGAATACTATGAGAAGTTTGATTCCTTATGATTGTTTTGAGATATGAAGATGGTGATATTAGAGTCATGCTAGTTGAGTAGTTGTGAATCTGAAAGATACTTGTGTTAAAGTTTGTGATTCCCGTAGCATGCACGTATTGTGAACCGTTATGTGACGAAGTCGGAGCATGATTTATTTATTGATTGTCTTCCTTATGAGTGGCGGTCGGGGACGAGCCATGGTCTTTTCCTACCAATCTATCCCCCTAGGAGCATGCGCGTAGTACTTCATTTCGATAACTAATAAATTTTTGCAATAAGTATATGAGTTCTTTATGACTAATGTTGAGTTCATGAATTATACGCATTCTCACCCTTCCATCATTGCTAGCCTCTCTTGTGCCGCGCAACTTTCGCCGGTACCATAACACCCACCATTACCTTCCTCAAAACAGCCACCATACCTACCTATTATGGCATTTCCATAGCCATTCTGAGATATATTGCCATGCAACTTTCTACTATTCCGTTTATTATGACACGCTTCATCATTGTTATATTGCTTTGCATGATCATGTAGTTGACATCGTATTTGTGGTAAAGCCACCGTTCATGATTTTCATACATGTCACTATTGATTTATTGCACATCCCGGTACACCGCCGGAGGCATTCACATAGAATCATATTTGTTCTAAGTATCGAGTTGTAGTTCTTGAGTTGTAAGTAAATAAAAGTGTGATGATCTTCATTATTAGAGCATTGTCCCATGTGCGGAAAGGATGATGGAGACTATGATTCCCCCACAAGTCGGGATGAGACTCCGGACGAAAATAAATAAATAAAAGAGGCCAAAGAATCCCAAATAAAAAAAAGAGAAAAAAGAGGCCATAAAAAAAGGAGAAGGCCAAAAAAAATGATGAGAGAAAAAGAGAAAAGGGGCAATGTGTAGCGACCAGACCCGAATGGATCAAGTATCTGTGCTCAGTGTCATCCCTGGATCGATGTCGACACCACACAAGTGCCGAAGGATTTATAGCAGAGTAGCAATCACACACTTATTACATCGTTGTCCACAAGGAACTTAATACAATAATATGGCTTAAGGCCATCTAATAATAACAGCGGAAGACTTGGAAGAATAGTGAGTCCATCAACTCCATCGGCATCCTTGAGTATAGAACCACGACCTAACACCTTACTCGTAAATGCGAAAAGTGCGCAACATGAAAGTTGCAGCCAAAACGGGTCAAGACATGGAATATGTTGGCAATGTAACACATAGAGAGCAATGAAGGAATAAGCCTATACTACATGCATATATGGCTGGTGGAAAAGCTCTCTGATTTACATTTTTGCATAAAGCTAGTTTTCCCTACAACAAAGGAATAATTTTATTTAACTATCATGGTGGTTGTTAAACATTGAGAATGGTTGACAGCATCCTCAATCCCAATTAAAAGTACTCATTAAAACCCAATAACATTTATTCGAAGTAACATGTTGAGATTCACATGATATTCAAGTACTAGATACTCAAGATGTCCATAACCAGGGACACGGCTAATCATGATTAGTTTATACACTCTGCAGAGGTTTGCGCACTTTTCCCCACAAGACTCGATCGCCTCCGTTTGGTTCTCGCACTACATGGTGTTTGAGAGGCGGATGACCGAGACACAGTCTTCGTAAGCGCTAGCACCTTACTTGTGGGTAGACCGGTACACCTACTTTCCCCTACATCTGCTAGTCTACCCGTAAGAGTTCGCACAACTTAGTCAACTATGCCAGAGCCCATAATGGCTTGTGGCTGCACAAGGAAGTTTCTAGTTTGAATAATCTTATGATCCCTTTGAGCCTGGGTGGCGGTCCAAAGAAAAACAGGCAAGTCTTGGAAACCCCAGGTGCCTCAATCCACCCAGATGTGTGTTTAAGTTGCCACCTTAAATAAACCATTAATTTAACAATCTCACATATGTCATGGATATCACTCACCCAATCCACGTCTACTAGCATAGCATGGCATAATAAGCAAACGTAGAAGTAACTCCCAAGGTTTCATAAGTAAAACAGGTAATAGGTACTACCTCCATCTACTTCCCATCCCACAATTTAATTAGATCCTAATTATGCAAGTGTTTGAGGATTGATCTAATGCATAAAAACTGGGTAGTAGAAAATATGATCAAGTGTTACTTGCCTTCTTGATGATCCATGAGACCTAGAGATTGAAGTAACAAGCGGCGCACTCCGGGTGATCTAACGCAGAGACAAACAACAAGCATACAATAAGTACTCATCTAATGCACAGAAATCTCGAATAAAAGATCTAACGGAGAGTTCAACTTAAGAACCCTGGTTGCAAAAGAATCGAATCAAATAAAGCATCGAAGGTCGAAACTCGAGAGAGAACGACTCGGTTTAGCAAAACTGAAACTAGGTCAAAATTTTACAGTAGCAAAACTCTGTGTAAGTAGGTTAGTTGGAACGGTGGTTTCGTAATGAAACTCCAGGCGCTTGAATCACCTGATTCCGATAAACGAGCAAGAAATAAAACAGATTTGAAAATCGGATCGGAAATCGAATCTGAAAAATAACGGATTAAATCCGATTAAAAGAAAACGACGAACGGATTAAATAACGGACGTTCGTTAACAGAACTAATCCAACGAACACATTCATTGCAGCGAGCGGTTCGGTGAGCGTTCGTTAATTAAGAAAACCAAAAAATAAAAACCATCTAGGTTTTGAAAAAACCGAACAACCAACGAAACCCGGATCGGTTTTTAAAGCAAAACCGGATCGGGGGGGGGCGGCGGCTACCTCCGGTGCTTGTGGCGGGGGCTCGGTGGGGCTCCGGTGCGGCGGTCAGCGGGGGTCGGGAGGGCGGCGAGGGGGCGACGAGGGGCTCCGGCGACGTCGGCGAGGTCGGCGGCGGCTACCACGGCGGCGGCGGGGGTCCATGCTATTATGTTATCCATCTAGGATGTTTTATATGCATTTATATGCTGTTTCATATGATTTTTGGGACTAACCTATTAACCTAGAGCCCAGTGCCAGTTTCTGTTTATTCCTTGTTTTTGAGTATTGCAGAAAAGGATAACCAAACGGAGTCCAATTGACCTGAAATTTGACGGAGATTATTTTTGGATCAGAAGAAGCCCACGAGGGTGGGGGGCGCACCCTACCCCCTTGGGCGCGCCACCTACCTTGTGGCCGCCTCGGAGACCCCCCTGACTTGTTCCGGCGCCAAAACCTCTTATATATATAGAAACCCCAGAACATAACCTAGATCGGGAGTTCCGCCCGCAAGCCTTTGTAGCCACGAAAACCAATCTAGACCCGTTCGGCACCTGCCGGGAGGGATCCCTCACCGGTGGCCATCTTCATCATCCCGATGCTCTCCATGACGAGGAGGAGTAGTTCACCCTCGGGGCTGAGGGTATGTACCAATAGCTATGTGTTTGATCTCTCTCTCATGTTCTTGAGGTGATACGATCTTGATGTACCACGAGCTTTGCTATTATAGTTGGATCTTATGATGTCTCTCCCCTCTACTCTCTTGTAATGGATTGAGTTTTCCTTTGAAGTTATCCTATCGGATTGAGTCTTTAAGGATTTGAGAACACTTGATGTATGTCTTGCATGTGCTTATACGTGGTGACAATGGGATATTCACGTGATCGACTTGATGTATTTTTGGTGATCAACTTGCGGGTTCCGTAACATTGTGAACTTATGCATAGGGGTTGGCACGTTTTCGTCTTGACTCTCCGGTAGAAACTTTGGGGCACTCTTTGAAGTTTTTTGTGTTGGTTGAATATATGAATCTGAGATTGTGTGATGCATATCATATAATCATACCCATGGATACTTGTGGTGACATTGGAGTATCTAAGTGACATTAGGGTTTTGGTTGATTTGTGTCTTAAGGTGTTATTCTAGTACAAACTCTATGATAGATCGAATGGAAAGAATAACTTCATTTTATTTTACTACGGACTCTTGAATAGATTGATCAGAAATGATAACTTTGAGGTGGTTTCGTACCCTACCATAATCTCTTCGTTTGTTCTCCGCTATTAGTGACTTTGGAGTGACTCTTTGTTGCATGTTGATGGATAGTTCCAATTATGTTATTATTATTAAGAGAACTTGCACTGGTGAAAGTATGAACCCTAGGCCTTGTTTCAACGCATTGCAATACCGTTTGTGCTCACTTTTATCATTAGTTACCTTGCTGTTTTTATATTTTCAGATTACAAAAACCTATATCTATCATCCATATTGCACTTGTATCACCATCTCTTTGCTGAACTAGTGCGCCTATACATTTTACCATTATATTGGGTGTGTTGGGGACACAAGAGACTCTTTGTTATTTGGTTGCAGGGTTGTTTGAGAGAGACCATCTTCATCCTACGCCTCCCACGGATTGATAAACCTTAGGTCATCCACTTGAGGGAAATTTGCTACCGTCCTACAAACCTCTACACTTGGAGGCCCAATAACGTCTATAAGAAGAAGGTTGCGTAGTAGACATCACCGTCTCCCAGCTCCTGATGGTGCCAGCGGCGGCGACGACCGTAGTGCCGCGTCCACTCAACTGTGGGACGACCACCTGGGCAGTGGGGTCACGCGTCGATGGTGCTCGAGGGTCAGCGCCTCCGTCGGGCGCAGTGGTCTGGTCGGCTCGTTCGGGAGGAGGCACATGGGCCGCAGTCG
This sequence comes from Aegilops bicornis, assembly GCA_021605145.1. Taxonomy (NCBI): domain Eukaryota; kingdom Viridiplantae; phylum Streptophyta; class Magnoliopsida; order Poales; family Poaceae; genus Aegilops; species Aegilops bicornis. The sequence goes on along the minus strand of CM038672.1, from coordinate 191,740,116 downwards.
CTCCCGCGGTGGGGGCGGCCGGAGGGCAATGGCTCACCCCGGACCGAGCACCGTTGCTACGGCTGTGCCCGTCAGTGGTAGGAGGGGGTGCAAACGGAGTGACACCCTCGTCTGCACCTTGTGGAGAATGGCTGTCAAGGCATTGCTGATGTTTTTCCCCTCCGACATCTCTAGCCCCCGTGCCGGCCGCGGGGGGAGCGGCGATGGCGCCACCTGCTCCAACCACGCCCCCAGCAGCGTTCACGTCCTTGCTCGCCCCTGCATCCTCCGAGGCACCAGAGGCCGCGGGTGGCAGAGCCTTCGAGGTGGACAGATGGGTCGAAGGGCTGGACTTCTTCTTCTTGGGCGCCATGGTCGATGGCGTCATCAAAGACGAACATGGTGATGAAGATGATGCGCTGCACACGCCAGGTTCGCATGGCGAAGCCCCTACTGGGCGCGTCAAAGATGTCGCGGGATATCCACGACCACCTATGGGACGGGAGGCCCCTTGCTGGTCCGGCAGGGGGACGTCGCGTTGCACAAAGAGTAGACCAGTGCACGGCATCACGGCAGAGAGCACACAAGTAATTTACCCAGGTTCGGGCCGCCGCGAGGCGTAAAACCCTACTCCTGCTTGAGTGGATTGATGGTGGAATGGGGATGGTGTAATGCAGTATACTTGCCCGACAGGGGTCGCCGTAGGGCAGCAGCGACTACACGCTTATGAGGGTGTGGGTTCGTCAACTTTCCAACCCTTCCTACGAGTTCCATGGGCCTCCTTTTATAGATTAAGTGGTCACCAGAATGGCAAAGTGGTCATTATCCATTGATATGATGGCAAACAGTACAATCATACCTAACTCTACGGGCTGACAGGGTGCATTAAATGCACCGCTTAGTGTCACATCATTGGTTGCCCGACAAGGCTTGCCAGGCTATCTTGCCAGCTCCGTGCCTGTTCTCTTGACACATAAGGACGGGTGTCATCTGTGGGTTTGTTCTGTAGGAAATGGCCGCCATGTGCCGAATGGCTGCCACTTAATCACCTTGCGGCTTGACACCGCACTGGTTGATGACATGGGCCGTGTTTGAGTGGTTGGTGGGGAGTTTATGCCTCCACGAGCCCCGGCAGGCCCTGTCGGGGTGTCTTGATCATCTGCTTCTGGTGGTGGCCTCGCCCCTTGCCGGGCTCGCCTGCCCGGCAAGGGAGGCCCTTCTCTTGCCGATATATTGCTCCTCTGGCTTGATCTTGGTCCCTCTGAACTCCATGTTGGTTCTTCAAATCTCTTGGTCCTTCAATCTCTCACTTCATCCGATGCTTCAATCTTGTTCTTGTGCCTGTGCCTGATGCAGGCAATGGACACAGGGTCTATTGCAAACATACATGCATTCTCCTTGGTGAATAATTGTTGCATCAACCCACCTCTAGTCATGCATGGTACTAACACAAGCAACTATTTTCTCTTTAAGGCAATTATCTGGTACAAGAAAAACTACAACTTTAGCTGCCGCTGAGTGTTGTGAAAGCACTAATTCTTCCTGCAAAGATTTGAGATATTTATTATTATATAGTGTTGATTTTAAAGATGAAGAAACCAACACCTAATATATCAACTTGATAATATTGAAGAGCACACTTCATGAAACAAGACATGAAATTACCGGATATCCATGGAAACATAATCAAATTAATTTGAAGGCCTCTTCCTCTAAGATCTCAACCGTATCAAGGACAAACAAAATTCCTTTAGCTAGCAGCTGGCTTGTATCTTTATGTAATATGCTTACGTAGAAGCACACAAATAATATGATTGCATCGAAGCACAATAATAAATCCATAATGTCAGGCATTAGCACAATAAAACCGGGAATATATGTGTGCATTCATGAAGAATGGTCTCTAGAAACCTGAGGGTTATAAGTTGAATTGTTCCTAATTGACACCATCACATCTGGGCCAATGAGTGCTGTAATTTCAATCTGAGCCACCCTAACACACTTACAGGCCCCAGTTGTATTGCACACATCATCTCAGAGTTCTGCACCGACCACAAGATTGGATGGAGAAGGTCGAGCCCTTGGGGTGGGACTCGATCTAGTTGCCCCGTAGCATATGCCATGTGAGTCCAGCGGTGGAATTACGATGTGTGGCCAACGCATGCAACGGCAGCAGCAACATTAGCACACGGTGGAGAAGCCACAAATATCATGGGCGGACATGGTAGAGGAGAACTAATCGCTGCTACGACCGCTGATTACAATGTGCAGAGAAACAAAAGTAGAAACACATTCCTTTGTCGTGGACCACAATATGATGCAAAACGCTCCACAAAACTAAAGGATCCAACAATATTGCCACAATTTGCATGTCCGCTGGAGGACGCAACAAGGGGATAAGAATAACATACCTTGTGGGGGAGAGAGGCAGATCGACGAGTCACCGATGCGCGCCTATGTGAATTTGGACTTCGAAACCTCCATCCATGGAATCCAGGCATCGTCGGCTACATGTCTGCGGCAAGGTGAGACGACATGGTGAGGTTACGTCAGAAGGCGCCAAGGAACGACGAGGATACTGGGGCTTTCGAGCCGTAGGATGGCAGCATCATGCGAGAAGGATAGATGGAGACGGCGGCGGCGGCGGCGTGCAAGCGAGAAAAGACCTAGCCCTCGCTCGGGATCTGGAAACAGGTGTAGTTTTTCTTGACGGGGGCTCTATCGATGATTTGATAGAGGGAAAAGAGGAAATGAAAGGTGCACGAGAATAGAGGTGGGAGCAAACAAACGACGGAGGTGAACAAAACAAACAACACCAAACCGACCATCACGACCACAGTAGTGTAGATATTGCCTTTTGCTTACATGTTAGATGTGACAAAGCCAGTGAAGAACATCGTGATGGTTCCGTAGTAGGATTTGTCGGGATTGTAAAGGAGCTTGGCGTGCCTCGGTCACAAATTGAAAACCCGGCGATCGTAATGGGGAATGTCATCCAAAATATTATAGTAATGAGAGCTAAAGGGCATACTATTGTGTACCTTTAAGAAGCTCGAAAGAAACAAAGGTGAAAATATGAAGATGGGTAAAAAAGAGAGGCTACCTATAGTCTCCTTGCCTTGGTCTGAATTACCTGAAGAAAGGTTACACAAGGAAATATACCAGCACAACACCTATGTGCAGCAGCTTCCTACAGAGTTTCTGAAAATGCATAGCAGAAGGTTAAGCGGTTGTCACATACCAAGCAACCTCTCATTAATAATTTGCATGGCAGTTCAATTTTTAGAGTGGGATCTCCATTGCTTGTGTAACAAAACCACGAGGTTAATATTTCAAAATTCTCTACCACGCTAGATCATTTTGGTGGGCAGGTCATTGTCATGAGATCCAAAATTGTAATGCATAACTAATGATGCCATCGACTCTCAACACATACCCACGACATCCTATGTAGAATAATTTATAGAAGGAATGCAATCTTTTCAATTTTGATGGAAGGAGATAGAAAGATCATACTTCTTATCCTGAAACAATTAATTGTTATGGTTTAAAAATGGATGAAGTGACCCCGTGTTCATCCAGACTATGTATGCTTTTATAAAAACTTCGAGAATGTTAAGTAAATCTATATGTGTTCCTGAGAAAAATAGAGTGACTATTCTCTGCAGAAAAGAAAAGTTGGAATTACATGATGCAACGATATCTATAGCATTTGTTTGCACTACTTGAGCCCCGACTCGGTGATTTCAAGAAGTAGGGAATTCTACTCGAAAATATGGTAATTAAGATTGTTAACCTGCTCAAGTTTTTCAACCCGTAATGTACTTGATCGATATAGGAGATACTTCTGTGCATTCTCCTTGGTGTTTATTTGTTGCATCAACCCACCTCCAGTCATGCATGATGCTAACACAAGCAACAATTTTCTCTTCAAGGCAATTATGTCGTACATGAAAAATTACAACTTTAGCTGCCACTGAGTGTTCTGAAAGCACTAATTATACCTGCAAAGATTTGAGATATTTATACACCTAATATATCAGCTTGAGAAGATTGAAGAGCACACTAGTGAAACAAGACATGAAATTACGGATATCCATGGTAACATAATCAAATTAATTTGAAGGCCTCTTCCTCTAAGATCTCAACCGTATCAAGGACAAATTTTTTTCCTTTAGCTAGCAGCTGGTTTGTATGTTTATGTAATATGCTTGCATGGAAACACACAAATAATATGCTTGCATCGAAGCACACAAATAAATTCATAATGTCACGCATGAGCACAATAAACCAGGAATATATGTGTGCATTCATGAAGATTGCTCTCCAGAAACCAAAGGGCTATAAGTTGAATTATTACTAATTGACACCATCAGGTCTGGGGCAATGAGTGCTGTAATTGCAATCCAAGCTACCCTAACACACTTACAGGGCCGATGGTATCAACCATGCACACATCATCATGAGTTCCACATCGATCACAAGATTGGATGGAGAAGGTCGAGCCCTTGGGGTGGGACTCGATCTAGCTGCCCGTAGCATATGCCATGTGAGTCCATGGTGGAATTCTGATCTGCGACCGCCGCACATAGCGGCGGCAACATCAGCAGAGCGATGGAGAACCCGCAGATATCATGGGCGAACATGGCAGAGGAGAACTAATCGCTGTTGCGACTGCTTACAATGTGCAGAGAAACAAAAGTAGAAACATGTTCCGTTGTCGCGGACCATAATATATGATGCAAACTACTCCACAAAATGAAAGATCCAATAGTATCATACAATTTGCATGTCCATTGGAGGGCGCAACAAGGGATAAGAGTAACATACCTTGTGGGAGAGAGGAAGATCTACGAGTCACCGGCGGGCGCCGATGTGAATCCGGACTTGAAACCTCCATCTATGGAATCAGGCGTCGCCCGGCTATAGGTCATGACAAGGTGAGGCGACATGGTGAGGTTCCGTCGGAAGGCACAACAACGAGGATACTAAAGCTTTCGAGCCGGAGGATGGCGGCGACATGCGAGAAGGATAGATGGGGAGGCGGCGGCGTGCGAGAAGGATGGGGACTGACGGTGGCATGTGAGCGAGAAAAGACCTAGCCTCCGTCGTTCGTTCGCTCCCACCTCTATTCTCGCGCACCTTCCATTTCCTCTTCTGAAACGAGCGACACCAAACCGACCATCACGACCATGATTCCTCCTTTAGATAGGTGGTTCTTCAACCCGGTTACAAGACACATTATTTGATGCCTTTATGCTCGTGTGGTTTATTCCTGCAGGTCAGTGCAGAAAAAAAACTACATGTACGCACATTTTCATGCATTATGAAGTGAGCTAAAACAAACAACAGATTTTAATACATATATGTAATTAGGGGTGGATTAATGAGGTGCTTTTTTTACGAAATGACAATATGACTTGCTTTATTGATTCGGCATAATGGTTACATCGTTTGTGGGGCAAAAAAATGACAAGTGGTTCATCAACCCGGTTACAAGACACATTTTTATCAAACGTGATTCAGCTAAACTATGGGCTACCTCATTCACCTCACGTACACAGTGAAACAACAGGATTGCTAAATCTCAGTTAACTGAGATTTAACGAAGTCTCAGTCGATGACACATTCGTTAAATTTTTTGTAGAGATCCGTGTAATATTTTATTTTAAGTTTTTCTTTCTTTCTTTTTATATGTTCTATCACTTGAATGAGACTTCGCTAAGTCGATCATGAGATCTAGCCACACCCATGAAATAATGAACCGAGCACATCATCCGAGCCCTTTGCGTAGATCGCGGTTACTTCATTCGAGATCCTTTCCTGACTTTTACATGTAGTAATAACTTTTAGAGAATCAGACTAAATTTCTATAGAATGAAACCCTAGTGAGTTTGCTAGTAACATGCCTTCTTTCGTTCCATTGTTTCAGCAGTATGAGCATCGATGGCGTGGGAGCCGAGAGCATACTTCCACCAAGAAGGCACCTCTAGCATCTCTAATAATGGCTCGTGTTGATCCTCTTCCCTCGTCAACATGAAATGACGCATCCACATTTACTTTTAATGTTCCATTGGAAGGTCTCTCTTCCACTTCAAACCCGTGCGATCGATAGGAATGTTCTTTGCATTTATTGGTCTTTGGTGATTTAGACATGTGGTCTGTCGGGGATATACCCCGCGGTGTAACCCGCCGGATGTATGACCCGGCTGGAGCATGGCGACTCACTGGTAACCCACCCGGAGCTTGGTGATTCATTAGTAACCCGGCGGGCGGGTCGGATGGACAATAAGGCCCAAAGCCCAGAAGACCGGTTCACGTTATGATGGGCCAGTTTAAGAGGGAAGGCATAAGGAATATTCTCCTATAAAGGAAGCAAGACTAGGACTCCACTTGTAATAGAGCAATCCTAATCCTACTAGGACTAGTCATGTAACCCGCCCCTTCAACTTATATAAGGAGGGGCAGGGCTCCCCAAAGAGGGACAAGCAGGAAGAAACAATCTCTAAGGCTAGACACAACTAAAGGGAAGCCGGCTTATGCGGCGTCTCCCTGATGAGCATAATGAGATCTAGCCACAAACAGCATGTAGGGCTATTACCGGATGATGTTTCCCGGGGCCCGAAGTTGTCTAAATCCTTGTCTTGTGTGTTGCGTCTCTCGTCCCGATCAACCCCTCTCAAGCTACCGCATAGATGCGTTGGCCTCGCGACTAAGTCCTGACACTAAGGACATCTGCCGTGACAATTCCACGACAGTTGGCGCTCATCGTGGGGCCTGCGCACGATGGTGTTGAGTTCTTGGAGGGATTTCTTTCAGGGATCTAGAAGCTCGCGATTGACCAGGAAAAGAAGAACCAGCATTGAAAAAAGTATCATTGAAGAAAGTAGGGTTTGCTGTTGAGCCGCCGCCTACAACCGCGGCAAGAAGGATTACTGTCAATAGCTATGTGTGTCGGCGTCAAGCAAAGATCCAATCTACATCAAAAACAAAATCTGGTTGAAAGAAAACTCGGTCAAAGCAAATATGATCAAGAAACAGAGCCGGTCACGACCCGGATTCTTATGACCCCAGCAGCCTCGTTTCGAAGTGCCTGTCCCCGCCGCCTCGCGTGTGCTTCCGAGGCTTCCAAGTCGTTGCCGTCTTCTACACCGCAACCCGCCAGGACCGCTCTCCGGCTCTACTGTGTGTGGCTGCAGTCTTGAGCCGCCGGGTCCCCGCCTTCCGCGGTGCTCCTTCGTCAAACCGTCGCGGGCTTTTGGTGCTACTGCAACCCGTCCTTGTCCAAACTGCCGGCGTGCCTCTTCTACCAGGAGGACCTTGTTGACACGCCGCGCCTGCGGTGCTTCCTCTGCTGAGCCGCCCAGATCGGACCTTGCTGACCCGCCTTGCCTGCTGCGAACTGTCACCGTCCACCCGCTGGTTTTGTGGCCCTGCCGCCGGCCGCTGTTAGCGCCTCTGCAACTGCGCCGCCTGACACCTCTGCCTCTGTTGCGGGCCCGACCTCCTGCTCGCCTCCGGTGCACGCGGCCTCAAGCCGCCGTACCACAAGCTGCCGCACCCCGGGATGGCCTGCCGCCTCGCTGGTTTTAGGACGCCGTTCTGCAGCCTTGAGTCGCCGTTCGCCATGGTTCGAGCCGCCGTCACTAACCCGCCGATCATTGAGCCGCCTCCCGCGAGTCGCTGCCGTGGCCCCGGTTTGCTGTTCCGCCTCCAACGCGTAATCTATCCTATGGGTCGATTGCATCTCTACGGCCTCATCGAGCCGCGGCCTCGCCCGCCGCCCGATGGCGAGTCGCCTCTGCCTGTCGCCGCCTTCGCAGGTCTTTGAGCCGCTGGCATGCCCCTGCTTCTGGGCTGGGATCTGGCTTACTGTTGTTTCTTAGAACTGCCTCTTTACGAGTCGCCGGCGCCCGTTGGTTTCAGCCGCGCTCAACCTCTGATCACCGACACCGTGCGACCAGGCCGTACGCAGGCTCCGGCTCCCGGCTCACTGCGTCGCCCCGAGGTGTCGCGCCGCTGCTGCTGCTATAGCCTTAACCCGTCAAGCCGGCTTCTCCTTGCTGCGAGCCGCCCGTGGTTTTGCTGTCGTGGGATGCCCCTCCCAGTTGAGCCGCCTTCGCCGTTGCCACGACCAAGGGCTCACCTGCGAGTTGTCGCTCCGGCTATCGTGGAACAGCCGTGGTTCGTCTCTGCACTTTGCAGCCTTGGTCGTCACTTCCGCCGCTGAGGAACTTCAGAATAGAGCGAGTCCTGAGACTGAAGCAATCTGGCGAGTCTTTTTACGCTATGGAGAGCTCATGGACAAGGATAATTCAGCCAGCCATGCACTAGGTTACTTGGGTCAAAGTTGATTAAAATTAAACTCCGATGCTACCTTTCTACCGAATCTGCTGAGGGCGGGGCCATATGGAATTGGAGATGAGTCACATGGCGATCATCCGAGAACCGAGAGATTGGGGCTCGAACCTCTCACATTCTTTGCGAGCCAAATGGCCATTGCTACCCACATGGAGATCAGTTGCTCAAAACGTCTGAACTTCAGATCTAGAGCAGTTCACTAGTACTCCATAATACTAGTGAAGGCTACTCCATGTGAAACCCTAAGGACCACTAGCGGTTGCACGAGAAATCAAGGTTGATTAATCTGGAGCACATGCACCTAAAGAGGAAAGCGGAAAAAGTGATGATGCGATGAAGGAAAACCGGTACTAGCAGGACCAGTCCTCTGCATAAAATCAGCCGAGAAATTCAAGCTGCTTGTCTAAATCCTTGTCTTGTGTGTTGCATCTCTTGTCCCGATCAACCCCTCTCAAGCTACCGCATAGATCGTTGGCCTCGCGACTAAGTCCACGACACTAAGTACATCTGCCGTGACAATTCCACGACATGGTCCGAACTGCCATTGCACATCTAGCTACATGAGGAGTTTGATCATGGTAAGTTTGTTGCCTTCACATCCACGGAGATACCAACAAGTTCTTTGAGATTCCTCCTTGACTCCTATACTTGGCATGTTCGGCATGGAATTGCGGGAGGGCGTAAAATATGCTCAAGAACAACTGGTCCTCCTTCTTGCCTCATCTATAACTTTTGAGATCCCTATAATATGCCACATCTCCTTCGCCCTCTCACATTCAAAGAAGCGGTATAAAACATCTTCCATTCCCTATTAGTAGATAGGGCAGCATCCCAATACTGCCAATATCGTGGTTTTGTCACAGCAGATGTCCTAGTGAAAAGACTTAGGTGTGAGGCCATCGCTATGGTGATTAGCTTGTCGGGGTTGATCGGGACGAGAGACACAAGTTTACCCAGGTTTGGCCCCTCTCGGTGGAGGTAAAAGCCTACTCCTGCTCTGGTTGCTTATTGCTTGGGTATCGATTATAAGGGAGTGGATTCGCTTAACCTAGCTATCGATTGATTGTATCTTGCCCTATTCTGTACCAGGGACTCCCCTTTATATACAGGTTGGGACCTCCAACTTACAAGAGTCCGGGTCGGGTTCACGATCCGTGTGGCGAGCCCTACTCTAAGTCGCCTTGCCTTACAAGACAAGTCATCACATGGCGGCTTACACCCCGGGCATATACGACTTTGGGTTCTAAGCCGGCCCATCTTGTGAGCCGCCCTTCTTAATCCTGCATCTTGATCATCTTGGCCCATCTAAGGCCCAACTCCCTAAGTCGCCAATGATCTGACCCGACCCTCTAGGGGCGGTTTATACAGTGGGGTTATATCCCCAACATTAGGCCCCAGATTGATTTGAACTTGTTCATGTCAATCTTCAATCCTCCGTCTGGCGAGTCTTCTCTTTATCCTCTTTAATCTTAGTCTTGAAAATCTTCATAACCCGCCATGAGAAAAGATGATATTACCTCCGTGATTTCGGAAAACCTTCATGATGTCATAACGAATCTTTGTATACATCCATCATTCCAAAAATTGAGGCGTCCCTTTGTTGTAAAATTTATCATGCCTCCTCGATTCTCGCACCAGCCATTTACTATTAATTTTCCCTTATAAATAGGCTGAGGTCCCTCCTTTTACTTTTTACCTCGTCTCCTACATTTTCTTCTTCTTCCTTGCGAGTCTCTTCATGGCAAGACTCACTTGGCGCTTTCGTTGACCAGCTTGACCTTCTTCGCCGAGGTCGCAACACCACCCCGTCATTGTCGAGACTTCGGTGGCATGCCTCTGCTTTCCTCCATCACCTTTAGAGTGCGGCTTTTCTTCTTTCTTAGATCTACACTAGGTCACCTGAGTTCATGGAGTTCATAGGAGTTCATCCATTTCCTTGTTCATCAGAACTTTAGTAGAACTTGTTTTTGATCTGAAAATACCATTGAAATACTGCGGTTGTAAGACTATCTTCTCCTTTTTGTCTTCTCCACAACCACCATCCTATTCCACCTATAGTGTTATGTCCATGGCTCACGCTCATGTATTGCGTGAAGATTGAAAAAGTTTGAGAACATCAAAAGTATGAAACAATTGCTTGGCTTGTCATCAGGGTTGTGCATGATTTAAATATTTTGTGTGATGAAAATAGAGCATAGTCAGACTATATGATTTTGTAGGGGTAGCTTGCTTTGGCCATGTTATTTTGAGAAGACATGATTGATTTGTTAGTATGCTTGAAGTATTATTGTTTTCATGTCAATATTAAACTTTTGTTTTGAATCTTATGGATTTGAATATTCTTGCCACAATAAAGAAGATTACATTGATAATTATGTTAGGTAGCATTCCACATCAAAAATTCTGTTTTATCATTTACCTACTCGAGGACGAGCAGGAATTAAGCTTGGGGATGCTTGATACGTCTCCAACGTATCTATAATTTTTGATTATTCCATGCTATTATATTATCCATCTAGGATGTTTTATATGCATTTATATGCTGTTTCATATGATTTTTGGGACTAACCTATTAACCTAGAGCCCAGTGCCAGTTTCTGTTTATTCCTTGTTTTTGAGTATTGCAGAAAAGGATAACCAAACGGAGTCAATTGACCTGAAATTTGGCGGAGATTATTTTTGGATCAGAAGAAGCCCACGAGGGTGGGGGGCGCACCCTACCCCCTTGGGCGCGCCACCTACCTTGTGGCCGCCTCGGAGACCCCCCTGACTTGTTCCCGACGCCAAAACCTCTTATATATATAGAAACCCCCAGAACATAACCTAGATCGGGAGTTCCGCCGCCGCAAGCCTTTGTAGCCACCGAAAACCAATCTAGACCCGTTCTGGCACCCTGCCGGAGGGGGGATCCCTCACCGGTGGCCATCTTCATCATCCCGATGCTCTCCATGACGAGGAGGGAGTAGTTCACCCTCGGGGCTGAGGGTATGTACCAATAGCTATGTGTTTGATCTCTCTCTCTCATGTTCTTGAGGTGATACGATCTTGATGTACCACGAGCTTTGCTATTATAGTTGGATCTTATGATGTCTCTCCCCCTCTACTCTCTTGTAATGGATTGAGTTTTCCCTTTGAAGTTATCCTATCGGATTGAGTCTTTAAGGATTTGAGAACACTTGATGTATGTCTTGCATGTGCTTATACGTGGTGACAATGGGATATTCACGTGATCGACTTGATGTATTTTGGTGATCAACTTGCGGGTTCCGTAACATTGTGAACTTATGCATAGGGGTTGGCACACGTTTTCGTCTTGACTCTCCGGTAGAAACTTTGGGGCACTCTTTGAAGTTTTTTGTGTTGGTTGAATATATGAATCTGAGATTGTGTGATGCATATCATATAATCATACCCATGGATACTTGTGGTGACATTGGAGTATCTAAGTGACATTAGGGTTTTGGTTGATTTGTGTCTTAAGGTGTTATTCTAGTACAAACTCTATGATAGATCGAACGGAAAGAATAACTTCATTTTATTTTACTACGGACTCTTGAATAGATTGATCAGAAATGATAACTTTGAGGTGGTTTCGTACCCTACCATAATCTCTTCGTTTGTTCTCCGCTATTAGTGACTTTGGAGTGACTCTTTGTTGCATGTTGAGGGATAGTTCCAATTATGTTATTATTATTAAGAGAACTTGCACTGGTGAAAGTATGAACCCTAGGCCTTGTTTCAACGCATTGCAATACCGTTTGTGCTCACTTTTATCATTAGTTACCTTGCTGTTTTATATTTTCAGATTACAAAAACCTATATCTATCATCCATATTGCACTTGTATCACCATCTCTTTGCTGAACTAGTGCGCCTATACATTTACCATTATATTGGGTGTGTTGGGGACACAAGAGACTCTTTGTTATTTGGTTGCGGGGTTGTTTGAGAGAGACCATCTTCATCCTACGCCTCCCACGGATTGATAAACCTTAGGTCATCCACTTGAGGGAAATTTGCTACCGTCCTACAAACCTCTACACTTGGAGGCCCAATAACGTCTATAAGAAGAAGGTTGCGTAGTAGACATCACCGTCACCCGGCTCCTGATGGTGCCAGCGGCGGCGACGACCGTAGTGCCGCGTCCACGCAACTGTGGGACGACCACCTGGGCAGTGGGGTCACGCGGCGATGGTGCTCGAGGGTCAGCGGCTCCGTCGGGCGCAGTGGTCTGGCCGGCTCGTTCGGGAGGAGGCACATGGGCCGCAGTCGCTCCCGCGGTGGGGGCGGCCGGAGGGCAATGGCTCACCCCGGACCGAGCACCGTTGCTGCGGCTGTGCCCGTCAGTGGTAGGAGGGGGTGCAAACGGAGTGACACCCTCGTCTGCACCTTGTGGAGAATGGTATCAAGGCATTGCTGATGTTGTTCTCCTCCGACATCTCTAGCCCCCGTGCCGGCCGCGGGGGGAGCGGCGATGGCGCCACCTGCTCCAACCACGCCCCCAGCAGCGTTCACGTCCTTGCTCGCCCCTGCATCCTCCGAGGCACCAGAGGCCGCGGGTGGCGAGCCGCCGAGGTGGACAGATGGGTGAAGGGCTGGACTTCTTCTTCTTAGGCGCCATGGTCGATGGCGTCATCAAAGACGAACATGGTGATGAAGATGATGCGCTGCACTGCGCTTTCGAGGTTCGGCAAGCGAAACCCCCTACCTGGCGCGTCAAAGATGTCGCGGGATATCCACGACCACCTATGGGACCAGGAGGCCGCTTGCTGGTCCGGCAGGGGGACGTCGCGTTGCACAAAGAGTAGACCAGTGCACGGCATCACGGCAGAGAGCCCACAAGTAATTTACCCAGGTTCGGGCCGCCGCGAGGCGTAAAACCCTACTCCTACTTTAGTGGATTGATGGTGGAATGGGGATGGTGCAATGTAGTATACTTGCCCGACAGGGGTCGCCGTAGGGCAGCAGCGACTACGCGCTTATGAGGGTGTGGGTTCGTCAACTTTCCAACCCTTCCTACGAGTGCCATGGGCCTCCTTTTATAGATTAAGTGGTCACCAGAATGGCAAAGTGGTCATTATCCATTGATATGATGGCAAACAGTACAATCATACCTAACTCTACGGTGACGGGGTGCATTAAATGCACCGCTTAGTGTCACATCATTGGTTGCCCGACAAGGCTTGCCAGGCTATCTTGCCAGCTCCGTGCCTGTTCTCTTGACACATAAGGACGGGTGTCATCTGTGGGTTTGTTCTGTAGGAAATGGCCGCCATGTGCCGAATGGCTGCCACTTAATCACCTTGCGGCTTGACACCGCACTGGTTGATGACATGGGCCGTGCTTGAGTGGTTGGTGGGGAGTTTATGCCTCCACGAGCCCCGGCAGGCCCTGCCGGGGTGTCTTGATCGTCTGCTTCTGGTGGTGGCCTCGCCCCTTGCCGGGCTCGCCTGCCCGGCAAGGGAGGCCCTTCTCTTGCCGATATATTGCTCCTCTGGCTTGATCTTGGTCCCTCTGAACTCCATGTTGGTTCTTCAAATCTCTTGGTCCTTCAATCTCTCACTTCATCCGATGCTTCAATCTTGTTCTTGTGCCTGTGCACAGTCTGGGCAATGGACACAGGGTCTATTGCACCGACACTTCTGTGCATTCTCCTTGGTGAATAATTGTTGCATCAACCCACCTCTAGTCATGCATGGTACTAACACAAGCAACTATTTTCTCTTTAAGGCAATTATCTGGTACAAGAAAAACTACAACTTTAGCTGCCGCTGAGTGTTGTGAAAGCACTAATTCTTCCTGCAAAGATTTGAGATATTTATTATTATATAGTGTTGATTTTAAAGATGAAGAAACCAACACCTAAAATATCAACTTGATAAGATTGAAGAGCACACTTCGTGAAACAAGACATGAAATTACCGGATATCCATGGAAACATAATCAAATTAATTTGAAGGCCTCTTCCTCTAAGATCTCAACCGTATCAAGGACAAACAAAATTCCTTTAGCTAGCAGCTGGCTTGTATCTTTATGTAATATGCTTACGTAGAAGCACACAAATAATATGCTTGCATCGAAGCACAATAATAAATCCATAATGTCAGGCATTAGCACAATAAACCGGGAATATATGTGTGCATTCATGAAGAATGGTCTCCAGAAACCTGAGGGTTATAAGTTGAATTGTTCCTAATTGACACCATCACATATGGGCCAATGAGTGCTGTAATTTCAATCTGAGCCACCCTAACACACTTACAGGCCCAGCTTGTATTGCACACATCATCGAGTTACGCACCGACCACAAGATTGGATGGAGAAGGTCGAGCCCTTGGGGTGGGACTCGATCTAGTTGCCCCGTAGCATATGCCATGTGAGTCCAGCAGGTGGAATTCTGATGTGTGGCCAACGCACTGCAACGGCAGCAACATTAGCACTGCAGTGGAGAAGCCACAAATATCATGGGCGGACATGGTAGAGGAGAACTAATCGCTGCTACGACCGCTGATTACAATGTGCGAGAAACAAAAGTAGAAACACATTCCTTTGTCGTGGACCACAATATGATGCAAAACGCTCCACAAAACTGAAGGATCCAACAATATTGCCACAATTTGCATGTCCGCTGGAGGACGCAACAAGGGGATAAGAATAACATACCTTGTGGGGGAGAGAGGCAGATCGACGAGTCACCGATGCGCGCCTATGTGAATTTGGACTTCGAAACCTCCATCCATGGAATCCAGGCATCGTCGGCTACATGTCTGCGGCAAGGTGAGACGACATGGTGAGGTTACGTCAGAAGGCGCCAAGGAACGACGAGGATACTGGGGCTTTCGAGCCATAGGATGGCAGCATCATGCGAGAAGGATAGATGGAGACGGCGGCGGCGGCGTGCAAGCGAGAAAAGACCTAGCCTCGCTCGGGATCTGGAAACAGGTGTAGTTTTTTTCTTTGAGCAGGGGCTCTATCGATGATTTGATAGAGGGAAAAGAGGAAATGAAAGGTGCACGAGAATAGAGGTGGGAGCAAACAAACGACGGAGGCGAACAAAACAAACAACACCAAACCGACCATCACGACCACAGTAGTGTAGATATTGCCTTTTGCTTACATGTTAGATGTGACAAAGCCAGTGAAGAACATCGTGATGGTTCCGTAGTAGGATTTGTCGGGATTGTAAAGGAGCTTCGCGTGCCTCAGTCACAAATTGAAAACCCCAGCGATCGTAATGGGGAATGTCATCCAAAATATTATAGTAATGAGAGCTAAAGCACTGGCATACTATTGTGTACCTTTAAGAAGCTCGAAAGAAACAAAGGTGAAAATATGAAGATGGGTAAAAAAGAGAGGCTACCTATAGTCTCCTTGCCTTGGTCTGAATTACCTGAAGAAAGGTTACACAAGGAAATATACCAGCACAACACCTATGTGCAGCAGCTTCCTACAGAGTTTCTGAAAATGCATAGCAGAAGGTTAAGCAGACTGTCACATACCAAGCAACCTCTCATTAATAATTTGCATGGCAGTTCAATTTTTAGAGTGGGATCTCCATTGCTTGTGTAACAAAACCACGAGGTTAATATTTCAAAATTCTCTACCACGCTAGATCATTTTGGTGGGCAGAATCATTGTCATGAGATCCAAAATTGTAATGCATAACTAATGATGCCATCAGCTCTCAACACATACCCACGACATCCTATGTAGAATAATTTATAGAAGGAATGCAATCTTTTCAATTTTGATGGAAGGAGATAGAAAGATCATACTTCTTATCCTGAAACAATTAATTGTTATGGTTTAAAAATGGATGAAGTGACCCCGTGTTCATCCAGACTATGTATGCTTTTATAAAACTTGAGAATGTTAAGTAAATCTATATGTGTTCCTGAGAAAAATAGAGTGACTATTCTCTGCAGAAAAGAAAAGTTGGAATTACATGATGCAACGATATCTATAGCATTTGTTTGCACTACTTGAGCCCCGACTCGGTGATTTCAAGAAGTAGGGAATTCTACTCGAAAATATGGTAATTAAGATTGTTAACCTGCTCAAGTTTTTCAACCCGTAATGTACTTGATCGATATAGGAGATACTTCTGTGCATTCTCCTTGGTGTTTATTTGTTGCATCAACCCACCTCCGGTCATGCATGATGCTAACACAAGCAACAATTTTCTCTTCAAGGCAATTATGTCGTACATGAAAAATTACAACTTTAGCTGCCACTGAGTGTTCTGAAAGCACTAATTATACCTGCAAAGATTTGAGATATTTATACACCTAATATATCAGCTTGAGAAGATTGAAGAGCACACTTCGTGAAACAAGACATGAAATTACCGGATATCCATGGTAACATAATCAAATTAATTTGAAGGCCTCTTCCTCTAAGATCTCAACCGTATCAAGGACAAAATTTTTTCCTTTAGCTAGCAGCTGGTTTGTATGTTTATGTAATATGCTTGCATGGAAACACACAAATAATATGATTGCATCGAAGCACACAAATAAATTCATAATGTCACGCATGAGCACAATAAACCGGGAATATATGTGTGCATTCATGAAGATTGCTCTCCAGAAACCAAAGGGCTATAAGTTGAATTATTACTAATTGACACCATCAGGTCTGGGGCAATGAGTGCTGTAATTGCAATCCAAGCTACCCTAACACACTTACAGGGCGATGGTATCAACCATGCACACATCATCGCAGAGTTCCACACCGATCACAAGATTGGATGGAGAAGGTCGAGCCCTTGGGGTGGGACTCGATCTAGCTGCCCGTAGCATATGCCATGTGAGTCCGGCGGTGGAATTACGATCTGCGACCGCCGCACTGTGGCGGCAACATCAGCAGAGCGATGGAGAACCCGCAGATATCATGGGCGGACATGGCAGAGGAGAACTAATCGCTGTTGCGACTGCTTACAATGTGCAGAGAAAAAAAAGTAGAAACATGTTCCGTTGTCGCGGACCATAATATATGATGCAAACTACTCCACGAAATGAAAGATCCAATAGTATCGCCATAATTTGCATGTCCGCTGGAGGACGCAACAAGGGGATAAGAGTAACATACCTTGTGGGAGAGAGAGGAAGATCTACGAGTCACCGACGGGCGCCAATGTGAATCTGGACTTCGAAACCTCCATTTATGGAATCTGGGCGTCGCCGGCTACAGGTCCGCGGCAAGGTGAGACGACATGGTGAGGTTCCGTCAGAAGGCACAACAACGAGGATACTAAAGCTTTCGAGCCGGAGGATGACGACGACATGCGAGAAGGATAGATGGGGAGGGCGGCGGCGGCGTGCGAGAAGGATGGGGACGACGGTGGCATGTGAGCGAGAAAAGACCTAGCCTCCGTCGTTCGTTCGCTCCCACCTCTATTCTCGCGCACCTTCCATTTCCTCTTACGAAACGAACGACACCAAACCGACCATCACGACCGCATGATTCCTCCTTTAGACAATTGGTTCTTCAACCCGGTTACAAGACACATTATTTGATGCCTTTATGCTCGTGTGGTTTATTCCTGCAGGTCGTGCAGAAAAAAAACTACATGTCGCACATTTTCATGCATTATGAAGTGAGCTAAAACAAACAACAGATTTTAATACATATATGTAATTAGGGGTGGATTAATGAGGTGCTTTTTTACGAAATGACAATATGACTTGCTTTATTGATTCGGCATAATGGTTACATCGTTTGTGGGGCAAAAAAATGACAAGTGGTTCATCAACCCGGTTACAAGACACATTTTTATCAAACGTGATTCAGCTAAACTATGGGCTACCTCATTTACCTCACGTACACAGTGAAACAACAGGATTGCTAAATCTTAGTTAACTGAGATTTAACGAAGTCTCAATCGATGACACATTCGTTAAATTTTATGTAGAGATCCGTGTAATATTTTATTTTAAGTTTTTCTTTCTTTCTTTTTATATGTTCTATCACTTGAATGAGACTTCGCTAAGTCCCAGTCGACTGAGATCTAGCCACACCCATGAAATAATGAACCGAGCCTGTCATCCGAGCCACTGCGTAGATCGCGGTTACTTCATTCCAGATCCTTTCCTGACTTTTACATGTAGTAATAACTTTTAGAGGATCAGACTAAATTTCTATAGAATGAAACCCTAGTGAGTTTGCTAGTAACATGCCTTCTTTCGTTCCATTGTTTCAGCAGTATGAGCATCAGTAACGTGGGAGAGCTGAGAGCATACTTCCACCAAGAAGGCACCTCTAGCATCTCTAATAATGGCTCGTGTTGATCCTCTTCCCTCGTCAACATGAAATGACGCATCCACATTTACTTTTAATGTTCCATTGGAAGGTCTCTCTTCCACTTCAAACCCGTGCGATCAATAGGATGTTCTTTGCATTTATTGGTCTTTGGTGATTTAGACATGTGGTCTGTCGGGGATATACCCCGCGGTGTAACCCGCCGGATGTATGACCCGGCTGGAGCATGGCGACTCACTGGTAACCCGCCGAGCTTGGTGATTCATTAGTAACCCGGTAGGCGGGTCGGATGGACAATAAGGCCCAAAGCCCGTAAGACCGGTTCACGTTATGATGGGCGATTTAAGAGGGAAGGCATAAGGAATATTCTCCTATAAAGGAAGCAAGACTAGGACTCCACTTGTAATAGAGCAATCCTAATCCTACTAGGACTAGTCATGTAACCCGCCCCTTCAACTTATATAAGGAGGGGCAGGGCTCCCCAAAGAGGGACAAGCAGGAAGAAACAATCTCTAAGGCTAGACACAACTAAAAGGGAGCCGGCTTATGCAACGTCTCCTTGATGAGCATAATGAGATCTAGCCACAAACAGCATGTAGGGCTATTACCGGATGATGTTTCCCGGGGCCCGAAGTTGTCTAAATCCTTGTCTTGTGTGTTGCGTCTCTCGTCCCGATCAACCCCTCTCAAGCTACCGCATAGATGCGTTGGCCTCGCGACTAAGTCCTGACACTAAGGACATCTGCCGTGACAATTCCACGACAGTTGGCGCTCATCGTGGGGCCTGCGCACGATGGTGTTGAGTTCTTGGAGGATTTCTTTCAGGATCTAGAAGCTCGCGATTGACCGGGAAAAGAAGAACCGGCATTGAAAAAGTATCATTGAAGAAAGTAGGGTTTGCTGTTGAGCCCCCGCTACAACCGCGGCAAGAAGGATTACTGTCAATAGCTATGTGTGTCGGCGTCAAGCAAAGATCCAATCTACATCAAAAACAAAATCTGGTTGAAAGAAAACTCGGTCAAAGCAAATATGATCAAGAAACAGAGCCGGTCACGACCCGGATTCTTCTGACCCCAGCAGCCTCGTTTCGAAGTGCCTGTCCCCGCCGCCTCGCGTGCGCTTCCGAGGCTTCCGAGTCGTTGCGGTCTTCTACACCCCAACCCGCCAGGGACTGCTCTCCGGCTCTCTTGTGTGGCTGCGGTCTTGAGCCGCGGGTCCCCGCCTTCCGCGGTGCTCCTTCGTCAAACCGTCGCGGGCTTTTGGTGCTACTCAACCCGTCCTTGTCCAAACCGCCGGCGTGCCTCTTCTACGGGAGGACCTTGTTGACACGCCGCCGCGCCTGCGGTGCTTCCTCTGCTGAGCCGCCCAGATCGGACCTTGCTGACCCGCCTTGCCTGCTGCGAACTGTCACCGTCCACCCGCTGGTTTTGTGGCCTGCCGCGGCTATTAAGCGCCTCGCAAGCTGCGCCGCTGACACCTCTGCCTACATTGCGGGCCCGACCTCCTGCTCGCCTCCGGTGCACGCGGCCTCAAGCCGCCGTACCACAAGCTGCCGCACCCCGGGATGGCCTGCCGCCTCGCTGGTTTTAGGACGCCGTTCTGCAGCCTTGAGTCGCCGTTCGCCATGGTGCGAGCCGCCGTCACTAACCCGCCGATCAATGAGCCGCCTCCCGCGAGTCGCTGCCGTGGCCCCGGTTTGCTGTTCCGTCTCACCAACGCCAATCTATCCTATGGGTCGACTGCATCTCTACGGCCTCATCGAGCCGCCGGCCTCCGCCAGCACGCCCCAGTGGCCGAGTCGCCTCTGCCTGTCGCCGCCTTCGCAGGTCATTGAGCCGCTGGCATGCCCCTGCTTCTGGGCTGGGATCTGGCTTACTGTTGTTTCTCAGAAATGCCTCTTTACGAGTCGCCAGCGCCCGTTGGTTTCAGCCGCGCTCAACCTCTGATCACCGACACCGTGCGACCAGGCCGTCGCAGCTCGGCTCCGGCTCACTGCGTCGCCCCGAGGTGTCGCGCCGCTGCTGCTGCTATAGCCTTAACCCGTCAAGCCGGCTTCTCCTTGCTGCGAGCCGCCCGTGGTTTTGCTGTCGTGGGATGCCCCTCCCAGTTGAGCCGCCTTCGCCGTTGCCACGGCCAAGGGCTCACCTGCGAGTTGTCGCTCCGGCTATCGCGGAACAACCGTGGTTCGTCTCTGCACTTTGCAGCCTTGGTCGTCACTTCCGCCGCCGAGGAACTTCAGAACAGAGCGAGTCACGAGGCCCGAAGCAATCTGACGAGTCTTTTTCTGCTATGGAGAGCTCATGGACAAGGATAATTCAGCCAGCCATGCACTAGGTGCGCCCGGGTCAAAGTTCAGTTAAAATTAAACTCCGATGCTACCTTTCTACCGAATGCTGCTGAGGACAGGGGCCATATGGAATTGGAGATGAGTCACATGGCGATCATCCGAGAACCAGAGATTGGGGCTCCGAACCTCTCACATTGCTGCGAGCCAAATGGCCATTGCTACCCACATGGAGATCGGTTGCTCAAAACCTGATACGAACTCAGATCTAGAGCAGTTCACTAGTACTCCATAATACTAGCTGAAGGCTACTCCATGTGAAACCCTAAGGACCACTAGCAGTTGCACAGAAATCAAGGTTGATTAATCTGGAGCACATGCACCTAAAGAGGGAAACGGAAAAAGTGATGATGCAGTGAAGGAAAACCGGTACTAGCAGGACCAGTCCTCTGCATAAAATCAGCCAGAAATTCAACTGCTGTCTAAATCCTTGTCTTGTGTGTTGCATCTCTTGTCCCGATCAACCCCTCTCAAGCTACCGCATAGATGCGTTGGCCTCGCGACTAAGTCCTGACACTAAGTACATCTGCCGTGACAATTCCACGACATGGTCCGAACTGCCATTGCACATCTAGCTACATGAGGAGTTTGATCATGGTAAGTTTGTTGCCTTCACATCCACCAGAGATACCAACAAGTTGCTGAGATTCCCTCCTTGACTCCTATACTTGGCATGTTCGGCATGGAATTGCCAGGAGGGCGTAAAATATGCTCAAGAACAACTGGTCCTCCCTTCTTGCCTCATCTATAACTTTTGAGATCCCTATAATATGCCACATCTCCTTCGCCCTCTCACATTCAAAGAGCAGGTGCAAAACATCTTCCATTCCCTATTAGTAGATAGGGCACTGTCCAATACTGCCAATATCGTGGTTTTGTCACAACAGATGTCCTAGTGAAAAGACTTAGGTGTGAGGCCATCGCTATGGTGATTAGCTTGTCGGGGTTGATCGGGACGAGAGACACAAGTTTACCCAGGTTTGGCCCCTCTCGGTGGAGGTAAAAGCCTACTCCTGCTCTGGTTGCTTATTGCTTGGGTATCGATTATAAGGGAGTGGATTCGCTTAACCTAGCTATCGATTGATTGTAACTTGCCCTATTCTGTACCAGGGACTCCCCTTTATATACAGGTTGGGACCTCCAACTTACAAGAGTCCGGGTCGGGTTACGATCCGTGAGCGAGCCCTACTCTAAGTCGCCTTGCCTTACAAGACAAGTCATCACATGGCGGCTTACACCCCCGGGCCGCCTTCTGACTTTGGGTTCTAAGCCGACCCATCTTGTGAGCCGCCCTTCTTAATCCTGCATCTTGATCATCTTGGCCCATCTAAGGCCCAACTCCCTAAGTCGCCAATGATCTGACCCGACCCTCTAGGGGCGGTTTATACAGTGGGGTTATATCCCCAACATTAGGCCCCATATTGATTTGAACTTGTTCATGTCAATCTTCAATCCCTCCGTCTGGCGAGTCTTCTCTTTATCCTCTTTAATCTTAGTCTTGAAAATCTTCATAACCCGCCATGAGAAAAGATGATATTACCTCCGTGATTTCGGAAAACCTTCATGATGTCATAACGTATCTTTGTATACATCCATCATTCCAAAAATTGAGGCGTCCCTTTGTTGTAAAATTTATCATGCCTCCTCGATTCTCGCACCAGCCATTTACTATTAATTTTCCCTTATAAATAGGCTGAGGTCCCTCCTTTTACTTTTTACCTCGTCTCCTACATTTTCTTCTTCTTCCTTGCGAGTCTCTTCGCAACCGGAGCTCCGCCGCGCTCGTTGACCCGCGCCAGCCTTCTTCGCTCGAGGTCGCAACACCACCCCATCATTGTCGAGACTCGGTGACGCGCCTCTGCTTTCCTCCATCACCTTTAGGTACGGCTTTTCTTCTTTCTTAGATCTACACTAGGTCACCTGAGTTCATGGAGTTCATAGGCGTTCATCCATTTCCTTGTTCATCAGAACTTTAGTAGAACTTGTTTTTGATCTGAAAATACCATTGAAATACTGCGGTTGTAAGACTATCTTCTCCTTTTTGTCTTCTCCACAACCACCATCCTATTCCACCTATAGTGTTATGTCCATGGCTCACGCTCATGTATTGCGTGAAGATTGAAAAAGTTTGAGAACATCAAAAGTATGAAACAATTGCTTGGCTTGTCATCAGGGTTGTGCATGATTTAAATATTTTGTGTGATGAAAATAGAGCATAGTCAGACTATATGATTTTGTAGGGGTAGCTTGCTTTGGCCATGTTATTTTGAGAAGACATGATTGATTTGTTAGTATGCTTGAAGTATTATTGTTTTCATGTCAATATTAAACTTTTGTTTTGAATCTTATGGATTTGAATATTCTTGCCACAATAAAGAAGATTACATTGATAATTATGTTAGGTAGCATTCCACATCAAAAATTCAGTTTTTATCATTTACCTACTCGAGGACGAGCAGAAATTAAGCTTGGGGATGCTTGATACGTCTCCAACGTATCTATAATTTTTGATTATTCCATGCTATTATGTTATCCATCTAGGATGTTTTATATGCATTTATATGCTGTTTCATATGAGTTTTGGGACTAACCTATTAACCTAGAGCCCAGTGCCAGTTTCTGTTTATTCCTTGTTTTTGAGTATTGCAGAAAAGGATAACCAAACGGAGTCCAATTGACCTGAAATTTGACGGAGATTATTTTTGGATCAGAAGAAGCCCACGAGGGTGGGGGGCGCACCCTACCCCCTTGGGCGCGCCACCTACCTTGTGGCCGCCTCGGAGACCCCCCTGACTTGTTCCCGACGCCAAAACCTCTTATATATACAGAAACCCCCAGAACATAACCTAGATCGGGAGTTCCGCCGCCGCAAGCCTCTGTAGCCACCGAAAACCAATCTAGACCCGTTCTGGCACCCTGCCGGAGGGGGGATCCCTCACCGGTGGCCATCTTCATCATCCCGATGCTCTCCATGACGAGGAGGGAGTAGTTCACCCTCGGGGCTGAGGGTATGTACCAATAGCTATGTGTTTGATCTCTCTCTCTCATGTTCTTAAGGTGATACGATCTTGATGTACCGCGAGCTTTGCTATTATAGTTGGATCTTATGATGTCTCTCCCCCTCTACTCTCTTGTAATGGATTGAGTTTTCCCTTTGAAGTTATCTTATCGGATTGAGTCTTTAAGGATTTGAGAACACTTGATGTATGTCTTGCATGTGCTTATCTGTGGTGACAATGGGATATTCACGTGATCGAATTGATGTATTTTTGGTGATCAACTTGCGGGTTCCGTAACATTGTGAACTTATGCATAGGGGTTGGCACACGTTTTCGTCTTGACTCTCCGGTAGAAACTTTGGGGCACTCTTTGAAGTTTTTTGTGTTGGTTGAATATATGAATCTGAGATTGTGTGATGCATATCATATAATCATACCCATGGATACTTGTGGTGACATTGGAGTATCTAAGTGACATAAGGGTTTTGGTTGATTTGTGTCTTAAGGTGTTATTCTAGTACAAACTCTATGATAGATCGAACGGAAAGAATAACTTCATTTTATTTTACTACGGACTCTTGAATAGATTGATCAGAAATGATAACTTTGAGGTGGTTTCGTACCCTACCATAATCTCTTTGTTTGTTCTCCGCTATTAGTGACTTTGGAGTGACTCTTTGTTGCATGTTGAGGGATAGTTCCAATTATGTTATTATTATTAAGAGAACTTGCACTGGTGAAAGTATGAACCCTAGGCCTTGTTTCAATGCATTGCAATACCGTTTGTGCTCACTTTTATCATTAGTTACCTTGCTGTTTTCATATTTTCAGATTACAAAAACCTATATCTATCATCCATATTGCACTTGTATCACCATCTCTTTGCTGAACTAGTGCGCCTATACATTTTACCATTATATTGGGTGTGTTGGGGACACAAGAGACTCTTTGTTATTTGGTTGCAGGGTTGTTTGAGAGAGACCATCTTCATCCTACGCCTCCCACGGATTGATAAACCTTAGGTCATCCACTTGAGGGAAATTTGCTACCGTCCTACAAACCTCTACACTTGGAGGCCCAATAACGTCTATAAGAAGAAGGTTGCGTAGTAGACATCACCGTCTCCCAGCTCCTGATGGTGCCAGCGGCGGCGACGACCGTAGTGCCGCGTCCACGCGAATGGGGCGACCACACAGGCGGTGGGGTCACGGCGATGGTGCTCGAGGTCGGTCAGCTCCGTCGGGCGCGATGGTCCGGGCCGGCTCGTTCGGGAGGAGGCACATGGGCCGCAGTCGCTCCCGCGGTGGGGGCGGCCGGAGGGCAATGGCTCACCCCGGACCGAGCACCGTTGCTGCGGCTGTGCCCGTCAGTGGTAGGAGGGGGTGCAAACGGAGTGACACCCTCGTCTGCACCTTGTGGAGAATGACTGTCAAGGCATTGCTGATGTTGTTCTCCTCCGACATCTCTAGCCCCCGTGCCGGCCGCGGGGGGAGCGGCGATGGCGCCACCTGCTCCAACCACGCCCCCAGCAGCGTTCACGTCCTTGCTCGCCCCTGCATCCTCCGAGGCACCAGAGGCCGCGGGTGGCAGAGCCTTCGAGGTGGACAGATGGGTCGAAGGGCTGGACTTCTTCTTCTTGGGCGCCATGGTCGATGGCGTCATCAAAGACGAACATGGTGATGAAGATGATGCGCTGCACACGCTTTCAGGTTCGCGCAAGCGAGCCCCCTACCTGGCGCGTCAAAGATGTCGCGGGATATCCACGACCACCTATGGGACCAGGAGGCCGCTTGCTGGTCCGGCAGGGGGACGTCGCGTTGCACAAAGAGTAGACCAGTGCACGGCATCACGGCAGAGAGCACACAAGTAATTTACCCAGGTTCGGGCCGCCGCGAGGCGTAAAACCCTACTCCTACTTTAGTGGATTGATGGTGGAATGGGGATGGTGCAATGCAGTACACTTGCCCGACAGGGGTCGCCGTAGGGCAGCAGCGACTACATGCTTATGAGGGTGTGGGTTCGTCAACTTTCCAACCCTTCCTACGAGTGCCATGGGCCTCCTTTTATAGATTAAGTGGTCACCAGAATGGCAAAGTGGTCATTATCCATTGATATGATGGCAAACAGTACAATCATACCTAACTCTACGGGCTGACAGGGTGCATTAAATGCACCGCTTAGTGTCACATCATTGGTTGCCCGACAAGGCTTGCCAGGCTATCTTGCCAGCTCCGTGCCTGTTCTCTTGACACATAAGGACGGGTGTCATCTGTGGGTTTGTTCTGTAGGAAATGGCCGCCATGTGCCGAATGGCTGCCACTTAATCACCTTGCGGCTTGACACCACACTGATTGATGACATGGGCCGTGTTTGAGTGGTTGGTGGGGAGTTTATGCCTCCACGAGCCCCGGCAGGCCCTGCCGGGGTGTCTTGATCGTCTGCTTCTGGTGGTGGCCTTGCCCCTTGCCGGGCTCGCCTGCCCGGCAAGGGAGGCCCTTCTCTTGCCGATATATTGCTCCTCTGGCTTGATCTTGGTCCCTCTGAACTACATGTTGGTTCTTCAAATCTCTTGGTCCTTCAATCTCTCACTTCATCCGGTGCTTCAATCTTGTTCTTGTGCCTGTGCACAGTCTGGGCAATGGACGCAGGGTCTATTGCACCGACACTTCTGTGCATTCTCCTTGGTGAATAATTGTTGCATAAACCCACCTCTAGTCATGCATGGTACTAACACAAGCAACTATTTTCTCTTTAAGGCAATTATCTGGTACAAGAAAAACTACAACTTTAGCTGCCGCTGAGTGTTGTGAAAGCACTAATTCTTCCTGCAAAGATTTGAGATATTTATTATTATATAGTGTTGATTTTAAAGATGAAGAAACCAACACCTAATATATCAACTTGATAAGATTGAAGAGCACACTTCGTGAAACAAGACATGAAACTACCGGATATCCATGGAAACATAATCAAATTAATTTGAAGGCCTCTTCCTCTAAGATCTCAACCGTATCAAGGACAAACAAAATTCCTTTAGCTAGCAGCTGGCTTGTATCTTTATGTAATATGCTTACGTAGAAGCACACAAATAATATGCTTGCATCGAAGCACAATAATAAATCCATAATGTCAGGCATTAGCACAATAAACCGGGAATATATGTGTGCATTCATGAAGAATGGTCTCCAGAAACCTGAGGGTTATAAGTTGAATTGTTCCTAATTGACACCATCACATATGGGCCAATGAGTGCTGTAATTTCAATCTGAGCCACCCTAACACACTTACAGGCCCCAGTTGTATTGCACACATCATCCCAGAGTTCTGCACCGACCACAAGATTGGATGGAGAAGGTCGAGCCCTTGGGGTGGGACTCGATCTAGTTGCCCCGTAGCATATGCCATGTGAGTCCAGCAGGTGGAATTCTGATGTGTGGCCAACGCACTGCAACGGCAGCAACATTAGCACACGGTGGAGAAGCCACAAATATCATGGGCGGACATGGTAGAGGAGAACTAATCGCTGCTACGACCGCTGATTACAATGTGCAGAGAAACAAAAGTAGAAACACATTCCTTTGTCGTGGACCACAATATGATGCAAAACGCTCCACAAAACTGAAGGATCCAACAATATTGCCACAATTTGCATGTCCGCTGGAGGACGCAACAAGGGGATAAGAATAACATACCTTGTGGGGGAGAGAGGCAGATCGACGAGTCACCAATGCGCGCCTATGTGAATTTGGACTTCGAAACCTCCATCCATGGAATCCAGGCATCGTCGGCTACATGTCTGCGGCAAGGTGAGACGACATGGTGAGGTTACGTCAGAAGGCGCCAAGGAACGACGAGGATACTGGGGCTTTCGAGCCGTAGGATGGCAGCATCATGCGAGAAGGATAGATGGAGACGGCGGCGGCGGCGGCGTGCAAGCGAGAAAAGACCTAGCCCTCGCTCGGGATCTGGAAACAGGTGTAGTTTTTTTCTTCGAGCAGGGGCTCTATCGATGATTTGATAGAGGGAAAAGAGGAAATGAAAGGTGCACGAGAATAGAGGTGGGAGCAAACAAACGACGGAGGTGAACAAAACAAACAACACCAAACCGACCATCACGACCACGATGAGTGTAGATATTGCCTTTTGCTTACATGTTAGATGTGACAAAGCCAGTGAAGAACATCATGATGGTTCCGTAGTAGGATTTGTCGGGATTGTAAAGGAGCTTCGCGTGCCTCAGTCACAAATTGAAAACCCCAGCGATCGTAATGGGGAATGTCATCCAAAATATTATAGTAATGAGAGCTAAAGCACTGGCATACTATTGTGTACCTTTAAGAAGCTCGAAGAAACAAAGGTGAAAATATGAAGATGGGTAAAAAGAGAGGCTACCTATAGTCTCCTTGCCTTGGTCTGAATTACACGAAGAAAGGTTACACAAGGAAATATACCCGGCACAACACCTATGTGCAGCGACTTCCTCTGAGTTTACGAAAATGCATAGCAGAAGGTTAAGCAGACTGTCACATACCAAGCAGCCTCTCATTAATAATTTGCATGGCAGTTCAATTTTTAGAGTGGGATCTCCATTGCTTGTGTAACAAAACCACGAGGTTAATATTTCAAAATTCTCTACCACGCTAGATCATTTTGGTGGGCAGGGTCTGACTGTCGCGAGATCCAAAATTGTAATGCATAACTAATGATGCCATCAGCTCTCAACACATACCCACGACATCCTATGTAGAATAATTTATAGAAGGAATGCAATCTTTTCAATTTTGATGGAAGGAGATAGAAAGATCATACTTCTTATCCTGAAACAATTAATTGTTATGGTTTAAAAATGGATGAAGTGACCCCTTGTTCATCCAGACTATGTATGCTTTTATAAAAACTTCGAGAATGTTAAGTAAATCTATATGTGTTCCTGAGAAAAATAGAGTGACTATTCTCTGCAGAAAAGAAAAGTTGGAATTACATGATGCAACGATATCTATAGCATTTGTTTGCACTACTTGAGCCCCGACTCGGTGATTTCAAGAAGTAGGGAATTCTACTCGAAAATATGGTAATTAAGATTGTTAACCTGCTCAAGTTTTTCAACCCGTAATGTACTTGATCGATATAGGAGATACTACATGCATTCTCCTTGGTGTTTATTTGTTGCATCAACCCACCTCCAGTCATGCATGATGCTAACACAAGCAACAATTTTCTCTTCAAGGCAATTATGTCGTACATGAAAAATTACAACTTTAGCTGCCACTGAGTGTTCTGAAAGCACTAATTATACCTGCAAAGATTTGAGATATTTATACACCTAATATATCAGCTTGAGAAGATTGAAGAGCACACTTCGTGAAACAAGACATGAAATTACCGGATATCCATGGTAACATAATCAAATTAATTTGAAGGCCTCTTCCTCTAAGATCTCAACCGTATCAAGGACAAAAATTTTTCCTTTAGCTAGCAGCTGGTTTGTATGTTTATGTAATATGCTTGCATGGAAACACACAAATAATATGCTTGCATCGAAGCACACAAATAAATTCATAATGTCACGCATGAGCACAATAAACCGGGAATATATGTGTGCATTCATGAAGATTGCTCTCCAGAAACCAAAGGGCTATAAGTTGAATTATTACTAATTGACACCATCAGGTCTGGGGCAATGAGTGCTGTAATTGCAATCCAAGCTACCCTAACACACTTACAGGGCCAGTAGTATCAACCATGCACACATCATCGCAGAGTTCCACACTGATCACAAGATTGGATGGAGAAGGTCGAGCCCTTGGGGTGGGACTCGATCTAGCTGCCCCGTAGCATATGCCATGTGAGTCCAGCAGGTGGAATTCGGATCTGCGACCGCCGCACCGCAACGGCGGCAACATCAGCAGACGATGGAGAACCCGCAGATATCATGGGCGGACATGGCAGGGGAGAACTAATCGCTGTTGCGACTGCTTACAATGTGCAGAGAAACAAAAGTAGAAACATGTTCCGTTGTCGCGGACCATAATATATGATGCAAACTACTCCACGAAATGAAAGATCCAATAGTATCGCCACAATTTGCATGTCTGCTGGAGGACGCAACAAGGGGATAAGAGTAACATACCTTGTGGGAGAGAGAGGAAGATCTACGAGTCACCGACGGGCGCCGATGTGAATCCGGACTTCGAAACCTCCATCTATGGAATCTGGGCGTCGCCGGCTATAGGTCCGCGGCAAGGTGAGACGACATGGTGAGGTTCCGTCAGAAGGCACAACAACGAGGATACTAAAGCTTTCGAGCCGGAGGATGACGACGACATGCGAGAAGGATAGATGGGGAGGGCGGCGGCGGCGTGCGAGAAGGATGGGGACGACGGTGGCATGTGAGCGAGAAAAGACCTAGCCTCCGTCGTTCGTTCGCTCCCACCTCTATTCTCGCGCACCTTCCATTTCCTCTTACGAAACGAACGACACCAAACCGACCATCACGACCGCAGATTCCTCCTTTAGACAGGTGGTTCTTCAACCCGGTTACAAGACACATTATTTGATGCCTTTATGCTCGTGTGGTTTATTCCTGCAGGTCAGGTACAGAAAAAAAACTACATGTCTGCACATTTTCATGCATTATGAAGTGAGCTAAAACAAACAACAGATTTTAATACATATATGTAATTAGGGGTGGATTAATGAGGTGCTTTTTTTACGAAATGACAATATGACTTGCTTTATTGATTCGGCATAATGGTTACATTGTTTCTGGGGCAAAAAAATGACAAGTGGTTCATCAACCCAGTTACAAGACACATTTTTATCAAACGTGATTCAGCTAAACTATGGGCTACCTCATTTACCTCACGTACACAGTGAAACAACATGATTGCTAAATCTCAGTTAACTGAGATTTAACGAAGTCTCAATCGATGACACATTCGTTAAATTTTATGTAGAGATCCGTGTAATATTTTATTTTAAGTTTTTCTTTCTTTCTTTTTATATGTTCTATCACTTGAATGAGACTTCGCTAAGTCCCAGTCGACTGAGATCTAGCCACACCCATGAAATAATGAACCGAGCCTGTCATCCGAGCCACTGCGTAGATCGCGGTTACTTCATTCCAGATCCTTTCCTGACTTTTACATGTAGTAATAACTTTTAGAGAATCAGACTAAATTTCTATAGAATGAAACCCTAGTGAGTTTGCTAGTAACATGCCTTCTTTCGTTCCATTGTTTCAGCAGTATGAGCATCAGTAACGTGGGAGAGCTGAGAGCATACTTCCACCAAGAAGGCAGCTCTAGCATCTCTAATAATGGCTCGTGTTGATCCTCTTCCCTCATCAACATGAAATGACACACCCACATTTACTTTTAATGTTCCATTGGAAGGTCTCTCTTCCACTTCAAACCCGTGCGATCGATAGGATGTTCTTTGCATTTATTGGTCTTTGGTGATTTAGACATGTGGTCTGTCGGGGATATACCCCGCGGTGTAACCCGCCGGATGTATGACCCGGCTGGAGCATGGCGACTCACTGGTAACCCGCCCGGAGCTTGGTGATTCATTAGTAACCCGGCGGGCGGGTCGGATGGACAATAAGGCCCAAAGCCCAGAAGACCGGTTCACGTTATGATGGGCCAGTTTAAGAGGGAAGGCATAAGGAATATTCTCCTATAAAGGAAGCAAGACTAGGACTCCACTTGTAATAGAGCAATCCTAATCCTACTAGGACTAGTCATGTAACCCGCCCCTTCAACTTATATAAGGAGGGGCAGGGCTCCCCAAAGAGGGACAAGCAGGAAGAAACAATCTCTAAGGCTAGACACAACTAAAAGGGAGCCGGCTTATGCGACGTCTCCTTGATGAGCATAATGAGATCTAGCCACAAACAGCATGTAGGGCTATTACCGGATGATGTTTCCCGGGGCCAGAAGTTGTCTAAATCCTTGTCTTGTGTGTTGCGTCTCTCGTCCCGATCAACCCCTCTCAAGCTACCGCATAGATGCGTTGGCCTTGCGACTAAGTCCTGACACTAAGGACATCTGCCGTGACAATTCCACGACAGTTGGCACTCATCGTGGGGCCTGCGCACGATGGTGTTGAGTTCTTGGAGGGATTTCTTTCAGGGATCTAGAAGCTCGCGATTGACCAGGAAAAGAAGAACCAGCATTGAAAAAAGTATCATTGAAGAAAGTAGGGTTTGCTGTTGAGCCGCCGCTACAACCGCGGCAAGAAGGATTACTGTCAATAGCTATGTGTGTCGGCGTCAAGTAAAGATCCAATCTACATCAAAAACAAAATCTGGTTGAAAGAAAACTCGGTCAAAGCAAATATGATCAAGAAACAGAGCCGGTCACGACCCGGATTCTTCTGACCCCAGCAGCCTCGTTTCGAAGTGCCTGTCCCCGCCGCCTCGCGTGCGCTTCCGAGGCTTCCGAGTCGTTGCGGTCTTCTACACCCCAACCCGCCAGGACTGCTCTCCGGCTCTACTGTGTGTGGCTGCGGTCTTGAGCCGCCGGGTCCCCGCCTTCCGCGGTGCTCCTTCGTCAAACCGTCGCGGGCTTTTGGTGCTACTGCAACCCGTCCTTGTCCAAACCGCCGGCGTGCCTCTTCTACCAGGAGGACCTTGTTGACACGCCGCCGCGCCTGCGGTGCTTCCTCTGCTGAGCCGCCCAGATCGGACCTTGCTGACCCGCCTTGCCTGCTGCGAACTGTCACCGTCCACCCGCTGGTTTTGTGGCCCTGCCACCGGCCGCTGTTAGCGCCTCTGCAACTGCGCCGCCTGACACCTCTGCCTCTGTTGCGGGCCCGACCTCCTGCTCGCCTCCGGTGCACGCGGCCTCAAGCCGCCGTACCACAGGCTGCCGCACCCCGGGATGGCCTGCCGCCTCGCTGGTTTTAGGACGCCGTTCCGCAGCCTTGAGTCGCCGTTCGCCATGGTGCGAGCCGCCGTCACTAACCCGCCGATCAATGAGCTGCCTCCCGCGAGTCGCTGCCGTGGCCCCGGTTTGCTGTTCCGTCTCACCAACGCCAATCTATCCTATGGGTCGACTGCATCTCTACGGCCTCATCGAGCCGCCGGCCTCCGCCAGCACGCCCCAGTGGCCGAGTCGCCTCTGCCTGTCGCCGCCTTCGCAGGTCTTTGAGCCGCTGGCATGCCCCTGCTTCTGGGCTGGGGTCTGGCTTACTGTTGTTTCTGAGAACTGCCTCTTTACGAGTCGCCGGCGCCCCTTGGTTTCAGCCGCGCTCAACCTCCGATCACCGACGCCGTGCGACCCGGCCGCACGCAGCTCGGCTCCGGCTCGCTGCGTCGCCCGAGGTGTCGCGCTTCTTCTTGCTATAGCCTTAACCCGTCAAGCCGGCTTCTCCTTGCTGCGAGCCGCCCGTGGTTTCTTTGTCGTGGGATGCCCTCCGGTTGAGCCGCCTTCGCGTTGCCACGGCCAAGGGCTCACTCATGAGTTGTCGCTCCGGCTATCGCGGAACAGCCATGGTTCGTCTCTGCACTTTGCAGCCTTGGTCGTCACTTCCGCCGCCGAGGAACTTCAGAACAGAGCGAGTCCTGAGACTGAAGCAATACGAGCGAGTCTTTTTTCTGCTATGGAGAGCTCATGGACAAGGATAATTCAGCCAGCCATGCACTAGGTGCGCCCGGGTCAAAGTTCAGTTAAAATTAAACTCCGATGCTACCTTTCTACCGAATGCTGCTGAGGACAGGGGCCATATGGAATTGGAGATGAGTCACATGGCGATCATCCGAGAACCAGAGATTGGGGCTCCGAACCTCTCACATTGCTGCGAGCCAAATGGCCATTGCTACCCACATGGAGATCAGTTGCTCAAAACCTGATACGAACTCAGATCTAGAGCAGTTCACTAGTACTCCATAATACTAGCTGAAGGCTACTCCATGTGAAACCCTAAGGACCACTAGCAGTTGCACAGAAATCAAGGTTGATTAATCTGGAGCACATGCACCTAAAGAGGGAAACGGAAAAAGTGATGATGCAGTGAAGGAAAACTGGTACTAGCAGGACCAATCCTCTGCATAAAATCAGCCAGAAATTCAACTGCTGTCTAAATCCTTGTCTTGTGTGTTGCATCTCTTGTCCCGATCAACCCCTCTCAAGCTACCGCATAGATGCGTTGGCCTCGCGACTAAGTCCTGACACTAAGTACATCTGCCGTGACAATTCCACGACATGGTCCGAACTGCCATTGCACATCTAGCTACATGAGGAGTTTGATCATGGTAAGTTTGTTGCCTTCACATCCACCAGAGATACCAACAAGTTGCTGAGATTCCCTCCTTGACTCCTATACTTGGCATGTTCGGCATGGAATTGCCAGGAGGGCGTAAAATATGCTCAAGAACAACTGGTCCTCCCTTCTTGCCTCATCTATAACTTTTGAGATCCCTATAATATGCCACATCTCCTTCGCCCTCTCACATTCAAAGAGCAGGCGCAAAACATCTTCCATTCCCTATTAGTAGATAGGGCACTGTCCAATACTGCCAATATCGTGGTTTTGTCACAGCAGATGTCCTAGTGAAAAGACTTAGGTGTGAGGCCATCGCTATGGTGATTAGCTTGTCGGGGTTGATCGGGACGAGAGACACAAGTTTACCCAGGTTTGGCCCCTCTCGGTGGAGGTAAAAGCCTACTCACCTGCTGGTTGCTTATTGCTTGGGTATCGATTATAAGGAGTGGATTAAGCTTGACCTAGCTATCGATTGATTGTAACTTGCCCTATTCATGCACGGGGACTCCCCTTTATATACAGGTTGGGACCTCCAACTTACAAGAGTCCGAGTCGGGTTACGATCCGTGAGCGAGCCCTACTCTAAGTCGCCTTGCCTTACAAGACAAGTCATCACATGGCGGCTTACACCCCCGGGCCGCCTTCTGACTTTGGGTTCTAAGCCGACCCATCTTGTGAGCCGCCCTTCTTAATCCTGCATCTTGATCATCTTGGCCCATCTGAGGCCCAACTCCCTAAGTCGCCAATGATCTGCACCGACCCTCTAGGGGCGGTTTATACAGTGGGGTTATATCCCCAACATTAGGCCCCAGATTGATTTGAACTTGTTCATGTCAATCTTCAATCCCTCCGTCTGGCGAGTCTTCTCTTTATCCTCTTTAATCTTAGTCTTGAAAATCTTCATAACCCGCCATGAGAAAAGATGATATTACCTCCGTGATTTCGGGAAAACCTTCATGATGTCATAACGAATCTTTGTATACATCCATCATTCCAAAAATTGAGGCGTCCCTTTGTTGTAAAATTTATCATGCCTCCTCGATTCTCGCACCAGCCATTTACTATTAATTTTCCCTTATAAATAGGCTGAGGTCCCTCCTTTTACTTTTTACCTCGTCTCCTACATTTTCTTCTTCTTCCTTGCGAGTCTCTTCGCAACCGGAGCTCCGCCGCGCTCGTTGACCCGCGCCAGCCTTCTTCGCTCGAGGTCGCAACACCACCCCGTCATTGTCGAGACTCAGCGGCACGCCTCTGCTTTCCTCCATCACCTTTAGGTACGGCTTTTCTTCTTTCTTAGATCTACACTAGGTCACCTGAGTTCATGGAGTTCATAGGCGTTCATCCATTTCCTTGTTCATCAGAACTTTAGTAGAACTTGTTTTTGATCTGAAAATACCATTGAAATACTGCGGTTGTAAGCTTGACATCCACCTGGGTCTTGAACAAGCTGTCTTCTCTCCAGATTCAATGGTAGCTCATTAGTACTTCTGTCACCACTGTTTTAGGTTTAGCAATTTCTTTTATTTTTTGAACTGCCCATAGATTCATAAATATAGATGATGATATTGAAACTTGTTTGCTCCACACTTAGCAGAATTTAGCAATCCTGAACCATAGATAATTCGTCCATACCTTTTGGGCGGCTCACCAACACATCCGTAACCCGCCAACGTTTAGGGCGACTTACCATCATGCTGCTTATTCATATACTGTTGATGATAAATCATTGCCTTTTTAAATAACCCGCCTCTTCATATTTAGGCGGCTCAATATGTCGAAAACTACTATCTGCAATTGGGGGCCTTCCCTAGTCATTGAATTAAGGATTTTCAAACCCATGGTCTTCTGGCGACTCAAGTGGAACTTGGCCGGCGAGTTAGTCAAGGGGAGGAAGTCCCTAGACCCGGTGATGGAGAAGTTGTAGTTTTTACCGACCATATCCTCAGAGGGTTTACACCACTCGGGTCCAAGTTCTTTTGGGATGTCTTACATTATTTCAGTCTTCATCCTCAAGACTTAGGCCCAAATTCAGTGTCAAACATCTGTCACTTCCAAATTTTCTGCGAAGTCTGTCTGCAAGTAGAGCCCACTGCTACTCTTTTCAAGGAGTTTTTCTATATAAAATAACAGACTGAATGCAAAAACGGCCTGAGTCAGGAATTGGGCGGAATCTCAATTCAGAGATGTTGAGATGGCGACTTTCGATCAACCACTTTGCCAAGCCACCCTAATGGGTGGATAGCAACTTGGTTTTACTGTAAAAATACTGCCCCAGCCAATGAGAAGCCTCTGCCGGGTTATAGAGCTGATCGTCTTCCAATAGACTTTGACCCGCCAAGCAAGATTCTTCCAGAGGAGCATGCTAAAGCAATCCCACATGTTTCAAAGGTCAAGGTCATGCTGGCCAATGGATTAACTGGAGTTGATCTAACCCGGTGCTGGGTCTCTTGGAGAATTCTCCCCGAAAGCCGTCGACCCGGCTTAATGTATGAATATTCATGCGAAAAATGACACTTAGTGGTATAGTTCTGAAAATTTTACTGCTGAGGAGATCAACAAGGCTGTAAAGAGTTTACTTGGGGAGTGTCAAGATAACTGCAATAAGACAGGGCTGGCACCGTTCTGTAAGCTCAACCGAGCCCCACCTGTAAGTATTCATTTATATCCGGCTTAAATATCTTTTGACTTACTCTGTGTCTTATTGATCAATCCTTTTTTATTACACAGCCCAACTCTGCTTTTTGGAAAAGAAAGATGAAGACTGCTTTGGCCAAAAGCAGGACTAGCCTCAAGTCGAAGAAGAACAAAAATGCTGCTGCGACTGAGCTGACTGCTGTAGTTGAGTCAGCAGATGTTGATGACCACTCAGAGGTAGAACTCGACTCGCTTGGCCGACTCTTTATTGAATTAGCTGACGCCTCTTGTTCTTTGGATGAGGCCGCCACAAGCCAGGCTGATGACATTGAGGTAATTCCTATCTCTTCCTGCTCAGACTCCACACCTCCAGAGAGAATATGGCGGGTCGTACGGAAAGTAAAGTTTTCTCATCCAGATGCTCACTTAGATCCACACTTTATTTTGAAGAAAACTCAGCATGAACTAAGACGCCAGACTCAGAGTGGCGGCTCATGCGACTTAATGGCCGGGTTAACTCATGAACCCTCTGCCCGTAAGTGGCCTGCGGTGCCACACAGTCCAACTCCTTGTTTACTGTAATGCCCCAGATTCGATGCGCCAGGTGTCTGCCAGTTATTCGCCGTAGTTGCCATGTCATGTGCTTGCGTGTTGCACTTTGCCATGTCATAATCTGCATTTCATATCATGTCGTCATGTGCATTTCATTTTGCATACGTGTTCGTCTCATGCATCCGAGCATTCCCCCGTTGTCCGTTTTGCAATCCGACACTCCTATGTCTCTCGACGCACTCTTTTACCTCTTTTCGTGTGCGGGTGTTAAACGTTCTCGGAATGGACCGAGGTTTGCCAAGCGGCCTTGGTATAGCACCGGTAGACCGCCTGTCAAGTTTCGTGCCATTTGGAGGTCGTTTGATACACCGGGTAACCGTAAAGCCTCTTTCTCTTTGCAGCCCAACACCCCTTCCAAAGTGGCCCAAAACCCAGCAAACTCCCCTCCATGCTCTCGGTCGTTCGATCACGATCGCGTGGCCGAAAACCGCTCCTCATTTGGACTCTCCTAGCTCCCTCTACCTATAAATATGTGCCCCCCCCGGATTTTCGCGCAGATGAAACCCTAGCCCCGCTCCTCCCCGTCGCCGGACGTGTCCGCCTCCGTGTCGGACGTGTCCACCGCCGCCGTCACGTCGTTCCGGCCAATGAGAGGCCGCCACGTCACCTCCGCCGCCGCCCTCAACCTATCCCGCGCCGCCACGTCAGCCCGCGCCTCCCTCTCTCTCTCCTCCCACCAGCGGCCCTTGGGGACCAATCGAACCCGCGCGAGCCAGCGCCGCCGCCGTCCGCCCGCGTCGCCAGCCCGCCGCTGGCTCCGCCCGCCAGCGCCCGGCCGCCTCCTCGCCCAGCCCGGCCTCCGCGCGCCGCCCAGCCCGGCCTTGCCTCCGCCTCCACCGCGCCGCCCCTGCAGGGATCCGGTCAGATCCGGTCCGATCCGGCCCGGAGAACCCCGTCCCCTTCTTCCCCGAGCTCCTCCGGCGATTTCTCCGGTGAGCCGCCGTGCCTCGATTCCCGTGCAAGGTTGACCCCCCCCCCCCCCGATATTTCTCTAAGTCCCGAAGTATTTTGACATAGTCATGCCATGTTCATCACATCATAACTTGCTGCATACTACTCCGTTTCGTGCGTGTAATATGTCAAATTGTTCACCTCGACGAGTAATTCATTTCATTGCATTGCACCATGTTCATTTGAGTTCATCTTGATGCCTGAATCTTCGTTGCAGAAGTGCTATATGATGTTAATCTGCTGAAACTGTTACAACTTTTGTCATTTTTGTTGCATTTGATGTGTGGATCCTATTAGGTTGATGTCTACATGTGTTTTGATCTATGCCATGCAATCTTTACAGGGGTGCCATCCATGTATTTTTGTGATTCCTGTAGTGAGTGCATCAAGCTTGTTAAGTAGGGTACTTGTCACATTCTTTGTTTTGCTAGTCTGAATCTGCTATATCATGATGCTATGTTAACCTGCTTCTACAAGTTATTCTATGCATAATCTGGAGATGTTCACTAAAGATGTTTTGTTATACATGTCTTGCTCTATCCATCCATGCCCCTGGTTGCATTTATATCCTGCTGTAGCTTGTTGTAATCTTGCTCTCAAGTTGCTAAATGATGTTGCAGTCAGCCTGTTAACATTAAGTTCAATGTTGCCATGATTGTTGTTAGTGATCCGTGCACCCTATGAACTTGTTCTTGCCATTCTTAGCTTCATAACCATGTCTTACTGTTGTTCCTGCCATGTATGAATCTGTAATATAACTTGCCATGTTTACATGGGTGCCATCATATTTTCTGATCCTTTGTGGCTCATGGTCAGTAAAGGACTTTTGTTCTATGCAATTAGTAGATTCATTCCATGTCTTTGTTTGCCATGATAAGTTCCTGTAACATGTTGTTTGATAGCTCTAAACATTGCAACTTTGATGTTATTTTACGCAAAGTCTGAACTGTTATTATTTGCAATCTTGCCATGTCATTTTGAGCATGTTCTAGTGATTTATGGAGATAGCTCATTGTTCATGTTTTGTCATGCTTTACCTGTACATAATGCCCATGCCTTTTGTTTTTACGTTGAGATGCTGTAGCTTGATGTTTAGGTGGTTGCAATATGTCTAGTTGCTGTTTTGGACAGATTGTTGCTATAACTTGTTTCATGTGTATGTGTTGAACCGTTGCTCCGTTTTGAGTGTGCTCTATATGAAACTTGCTTGATTTTGCATGTAGTTTCATATTATCATGTTGCATCCATGATTTGAGGTGTGTGCTTGATGTTTGTATGCATTTTGTATCAATGCCATGCTTATCTTGTTTTGCTCATATCTTCTAGGCCGTAGCTCCGAATTAAATGAACTTTATATGTAACTTGACTAGAATTTCCTGTAGATCATCATGGTGCATCTTAACTTGCTGTTTAACAACTTGAACATAAGATTTATTCAGATCTGGACCAATTTCGAAATTTGCATATGAGGACTTACCGGAATTGTTATATGTTGTTTCCGGCCTCATTTAAACTTGCTTTGATGTGTTGCTCTTCTTTGCATCATCTCTTGCCATGAGTAGCTTCATGTAACGTTGTCATGCATCATGTTTGTTGTGCATCATGCCTTGTTCATGTGTGGTGAGTTTACTTTGTTGTGTGCTTCTTCTCGATAGTTCCCGTTTCGTTGCGATCGTGAGGATTGGTTCGTCTACGCTTGGTTCGTCTTCGTGGCTTCATCTTCTTCATGGACTCGTTCTTCTTCCTTGCGGGATTTCAGGCAAGTTGACAGTCACCTTGGATCTCATTACTATCATTGCTATGCTAGTTGCTTCGTTCTTTCGCTATGCTGCATTACCTATCATCTGCTCTTCAAGCCTCCCAATTTGCCATGTCAGCCTCTAACCTTTGCACCCTTCCTAGCAAACCATTGCTTGGCTATGTTACCGATTTTGCTCAGCCCCTCTTATAGCGTTGCTAGTTGCAGGTGAAGTTGAAGATTGCTCCATGGTGGACAGGTTTTGGTTGGGATATCACAATATCTCTTATATTATTTATGCTTCTATATTCTTGCTAAAGGGTGGAAGGCTCGGCCTTATGCCCGGTGTTTTGTTCCACTCTTGCCGCCCTAGTTTCCATCATATCGGTATTATGTTCCCGGATTTTGCGTCCCTAACGCGGTTGGGTGATTTATGGGACCCCCTTGACAGTTCGCTTTGAATAAGACTCCTCCAGATAGACCCAACATTGGTTTTACCATTTGCCTCACCTACCCCTTTTCCCCTTGGGAGTCGCGCTCTCAAGGGTCATCTTCATTTTAGCCCCCCCGGGCCAATGCTTGTCTAAGTGTTGGTCCAAACTAGAGCCACTTGCAGCGCCACCTCGGGGAAACTTGAGGGCTGGTTCTAGTTGTACGTCTTGCTCATCCGGTCGTGGCACGAGACGAGATCTGTGGCTACTATCGGGATGTCGGACGCCGGGAGGTCTTGCTTGGTCTTGTTTTATTCTTTGTCGAAATGTCTTGTAGCCGGATTCCGAGATCGGCCGGGTCTTCCCGGGAGAAGGAATATCCTTCATTGATCGCGAGAGCTTATCATGGGCTAAGTTGGGACACCCCTGCAGGGTTTGAACTTTCGAAAGCCGTGCCCGCGGTTATGTGGCAGATGGGAATTTGTTAATATCCGGTTGTAGTAAACTTGGAGTAAACTCTTCTAAAATACACCAACCGTGTGCGTAACCGTGAGTGTGTCTTTTCGGGGTTGATCGAGAGGAGAACACGGTTTCTGGGTTATGTCTGACGTAAGTAGGAGTTCAGGATCACTTCTTGATCATTACTAGTTGACGACCGTTCCTTTGCTTCTCTTCTCGCTCTTATTTGCATATGTTAGCCACCATACATGCTTAGTCGCTGCTGCAACCTCACCACTTTACCCCTTCCTTACCCATTAAGATTTGCTAGTCTTGATACCCATGGTAATGGGATTGCTGAGTCCTCGTGGCTCTGATTACTACACAACAGTTGCAGTACAGGTTTTGCGATGATCATGACGCGAGAGCAATGTTTGCTTGTTTTGGAGTTCTTCTTCCGCTTCTTCTTCGATCGGGGATAGGTTCGGTCGGCTGACTGGGCTAGCAGGGTGGATATTGTTTGAGTTTACATTTATGATTCATCCGTAGTCGGATGTTGATCTTGTATGTTGTATTGTTGTATTCATGTGACATTGTATGTCTTGGTTGTATCCCTATGTATTATGTGATGTTGATGTAATGATATCCACCTTGCAAAAGCGTCTTCAAGATGCGCTTCTATCCTTGGTGGGACCTTCGAGTTCCTTTAGGATAGGGTCGCATCTTGGGCGTGACAAGTTGGTATCAGAGCCTCGACCGACCCTAGGAGCCCCTTGATTGATCGTGTAGTTTGGCCGTTGTCGAGTCTAGAAGAAAACTGATTTACGAGTCTAGTTATATCGGAGAGTAGGAATTCTTTTACTCCTCAGCCCTTCGTCGCTCTGGTAAGGAATCTTGGCGTAGGTGTTTTGAATTACTCCTCTTCCGTTCAAATTTTTCTTTAGGATCACGTGGTTAGTTTCGTGAGTTGTCCATCCTCTTTTGTCCGGTGCATCTCTCGTCAAGTCGACTCAAACCTCTTTGCCTTTCGCGAGATCAATCCTCAGTTCTTTTCAATCGTCGTTCTTTCCCTGTCCGAAGTTGTATTTGTTTTTCCCGCCCGCCCTCCCTTCTTCTTTTCCGAACCGGAGTCTGTATTCGAGTATCCATCCTACTCGTGCGAAGTTCTGCTCTCTCTCCTCAATGATTTCAATCGGTGTTGTCTTTTCAAGTTATTCATCTGTTCCCCGTTCCAAGTTGCCTTTGTTTTCCCGCCCACCCACCCTTTTCTTCCCGGAGTCTGACTCTCTCTCGACCAGTTATCTCATTCGTGCGGAACCTCTTCAGTCTTTTGTAAATTATCTCAACTGGTGAATTCTCGTCTCGTTCGTCATTCTCCATCTATTTTTCTTCTCTGTTGGACTCAATTCAAGTTTTTCGGGTTAATCATATTCTTTTCCTTCGAAGTGTTTTCCCTGCTCGTTTGCCTCTCGCCAATTTATCCTTCCAGAGTGTTCAACACATCTCAGGAGATTCGTCTATGTTTGAATTAATCCGAGGTTGTCACCTCATTCAAATATTTCAGTTATTCCGGTGCATCATCTACCTCTTCAACAATCCTTTCCAATGGTGTTTTCTTTTAGTGGGCCCTAACCCACAGGTCTTTTCCCAGGATCTTACCTGACTCTTCTAATTTCCCCGGAGTTATTCTCAATTCTTTTCGAGTTTGACGTAAGAATGGATCCCATCAGTCAGATGCTTTTCCAAGATCGATTTCAAATCATTTCATTGTTGCCTCAACCTCTTCGCTTTTTGTTCTCCCGGAGTGCCTCAACAAATTTTGGTGGTGTTTCTCGTCGTCTTTCTCAGCTTTGAAGATCGAAGAAGAGTTCCTCTTAAACCTTGTCCGTTCTCTCGAAGTTTCGTGGTTCTAGCTTCATATTATCCTCTCAAATTATTCCGTTTGTCAGATATTCTTTCTTACCCATCCGGAGTATGTCAGGAGTTGTTTCTCCATTTCTTCTCACCGGAGGCCATCATTCCAATTATCGTTCTCTATTTATCCCGGTGCCTCGTTCAAGTGTTGTTTAATCAGCTCATGATCTCCTTGTCCTTTTGCATCTAAATTCCCTCGAGCATATTTGGTCTTCTAATTCTTCCCGGTGATTCATTCTCTTTCGTCAGTCATTTCCGAATTCTTACGGTGGCTCGTTCAAGATTCTTTTTCCTTGATTATCATTTTAATTCATTCATTCTTTTCAACCTACCGGTGATTCATGAAGTCCTTCTCAAGTTTGCGATATGTCACTTCTCAATTCTTTTTCAAGAAGAATAAGTAGTTTGTAAAATCCATTGTTTGTCATCAATTTAATTTGATGAAGGATAAGCATACAATAAATCTTATTCTTATTCCATCCA
Source organism: Aegilops bicornis (assembly GCA_021605145.1). Taxonomy (NCBI): domain Eukaryota; kingdom Viridiplantae; phylum Streptophyta; class Magnoliopsida; order Poales; family Poaceae; genus Aegilops; species Aegilops bicornis. The sequence continues at coordinate 191,696,707 of CM038672.1, read as the reverse complement.
AGTGTTTAATCCCTTTCTTCAGAGTTTGTTCTTGATGAATAAATTCTAGTTCCAAGTGTTTTCATCTTTTCTTTTCCGGAGTTCAATTTCCTCGGCCTTTTCGTTGGAACCTCCATCTAAATCACCGCAAGGCTCATCTTATTCTTTCTTCCTTCATTCTATCTCATCATCCTTTTTGTCACCGGAGTTCTTCATGGTGGTTCTTCATGATTTAATTCTTTCTTCAAGAGTTCATCAAGATTTTGTTGGCGGAGTTCAAGTATCTTTTCTTCTCGCGTCTCGAAGTGCAATTAATTCTTCGTATTCTTCTGAAGTGGAGTTTTGCATCTCTTCGTTCTTCTCAGCTATTCAATCTTTTCCGCTTGTGGTCGGTTATCACCTTATAATTTTGAGATGTTTTGAATAAGTCCACAACAATCTTATTCTTTCGTTGTTGATTTTCTCAACAACTCCAGTCAATCCTTCCTTCTAAGTTCTTTTCATTCAATTTTTCCAATTCTTCCGGAGGTATTGCGTTGCTTATGTCGTCAAGTGTCATTCCATCTTGTGAAGTTCATGTTCTATTCTTTCCTTGTTCAACCGGAGTGCTGCCTAAATTCTTTCAGTCTTATTCGCTTCTCATCTCGTTCTAACCGGAGTGGTTTCATAGTCTTCCTGATTTCGTGAGCTTTCGAGTCTCGTCATTCTCGTCGTTCCTCTCTTATTCTCGAGTGCTCTCGATTCTTTGCCTCTTCTCTCTTGCGTTTCTTGTTTCACCTCATCCCTTTTCCTCTCCGTCTCGGTCCTAAGATCTCGGGACGAGATCTCTTGTTAACTCAGCATGAACTAAGACGCCAGACTCGGAGTGGCGGCTCATGCGACTTAATGGCCGGGTTAACTCATGAACCCTCTGCCCGTAAGTGGCCTGCGGTGCCACACAGTCCAACTCCTTGTTTACTGTAACGCCCCGGATTCGATGCGCCAGGTGTCTGCCAGTTATTTGCCGTAGTTGCCATGTCATGTGCTTGCGTGTTGCACTTTGCCATGTCATCATCTGCATTTCATATCATGTCGTCATGTGCATTTCATTTTGCATACGTGTTCGTCTCATGCATCCGAGCATTTTCCCGTTGTCCGCTTTTGCAATCCGGCACTCCTATGTCTCCCGGCGCCCTCTTTTACCTCTTTTCGTGTGCGGGTGTTAAACGTTCTCGGAATGGACCGAGGTTTGCCAAGCGGCCTTGGTATAGCACCGGTAGACCGCCTGTAAGTTTCGTGCCATTTGGAGGTCGTTTGATACTCCAACGGTTAACCGGGTAACCGTAAAGCCTCTTTCTCTTTGCAGCCCAACACCCCTTCCAAAGTGGCCCCAAACCCAGCAAACTCCCCTCCATGCTCTCGGTCGTTCGATCACGATCGCGTGGCCGAAAACCGCTCCTCATTTGGACTCTCCTAGCTCCCTCTACCTATAAATATGTGCTCCCCCCCCCCCGGATTTTCGCGCAGATGAAACCCTAGCCCCGCTCCTCCCCGTCGCCGGACGTGTCCGCCTCCGCGTCGGACGTGTCCACCGCCGCCGCCACGTCGTTTCGGCCAATGAGAGGCCGCCACGTCACCTCTGCCGCCGCCCTCAACCTCGCCCGCGCCGCCACGTCAGCCCCGCGCCTCACCTCTCTCCTCCCACTCAGCGCGGCCAGCGGGAACCCGAACTGGCTCAGCGAGCTCAGCGCCGCCCGCCGCCGTCCGCCAGCGTCGCCAGCCCGCCGGGCTCTGCCGCCCAGCCGGCCGCCTCCTCGCCCGCCCGGCCTCCGCGCCGCCCGCGGCCTCGCCTCGCCTCCGCCGCGCCGCCCTGCGGGATCCGGCGGATCCGGTCGATCCGCCCAGAAGAACCCGTCCCCTTCTTCCCCGAGCTCCTCCGGCGATTTCTCCGGCGAGCCGCCGTGCCTCGATTCCCGTGCAAGGTTAACCCCCCCGATATTTCTCCAAGTCCCGAAGTATTTTGACATAATAATGCCATGTTCATCACATCATAACTTGCTGCATGCTACTCTGTTTTGTGCGTGTAATATGTCAAATTGTTCGCCTCGATGAGTACTTCATTTCATTCCATTGCACCATGTTCATCTGAGTTCATCTTGATTCCTGAATCTTCGTTGCAAAAGTGCTATATGATGTTAATCTGCTGAAACTGTTACAACTTGATGATTTGTCATTTTTGTTGCATTTGATGTGTTCATCCTATGAGGTTGATGTCTACATGTGTTTTGATCTATGCCATGCCATATTTACAGGGGAGCCATCCATGTATTTTTGTGATTCCTGTAGTGAGTGCATCAAGCTTGTTAAATAGGGTACTTGCTGTTACTGTTTTGCTAGTCTGAATCTGCTATATCATGATGCTATGTTAACCTGCTTCTACAAGTCATTCTATGCATAATCTGAATATGTTCACTAAAGATGTTTTATTATACATGTCTTGCTCTATCCACCCTTGCCCCTGTTTGCATTTATAGCCTGCTGTAGATTGTTGTAATCTTGCTCTCAAGTTGCTAAATGATGTTGCTGTCAGCCTGTTAACATTAAGTTCAATGTTGCCATGATTGTTGTTAGTGATCCATGCACCCTATGAACTTGTTCTTGCCATTCTTAGCTTCATAATCATGTCTTCTTGCTGTTGGTTGCTTTGAAATGTCATGTATTACTCTGTGGTGAGTATTTCAAGCTCATCAACATGTCTACCTATTGTTGTTCCTGCCATGTATGAATCTGTAATATAACTTGCCATGTTTACATGGGTGCCATCATATTTTATGATCCTTTGTCGCTCATGGTCAGTAAAGGACTTTTGTTCTATGAAATTATTAGATTCATTCAATGTCTTTTTTTGCCAAGATAAGTTCCTGTAACATGTTGTTTGATAGCTCTAAACATTGCAACCTGATGTTTTTTGTGCAAAGTCTGAACTGTTATTATTTGCAATCTTGCCATGTCATTTTGAGCATGTTCTAGTGAATTATGGAGATAGCTCAGTGTTCATGTTTTGTCATGCTTTACCTGTGCATCATGCCCATGCCTTTTGTTTTTACGTTGAGATGCTGTAGCTTGATGTTTAGGTGGTTGCAATATGTCTAGTTGCTGTTTTGGACAGATTGTTGCTATAACTTGTTTCATGTGTATGTGTTGAACCGTTGCTCCGTTTTGAGTGTGCTCTATATGAAACTTGCTTGATTTTGTATGTAGTTTCATATTATCATGTTGCATCCATGATTTGAGGTGTGTGCTTGATGTTTGTATGCATTTTGTATCAATGCCATGTTTACTTTGTTGTGTGCTTCTTCTCGATAGTTCCCGTTTCGTTGCGATCGTGAGGATTCGTTCGTCTACGCTTGGTTCGTCTTCGTGGATTCATCTTCTTCATGGACTCGTTCTTCTTCCTTGCGGGATTTCAGGCAAGATGACCGTCACCTTGGATCTCGTTACTATCATTGCTATGCTAGTTGCTTCGTTCTTTTCGCTATCTTTGCGCTACCTATCATCTGCTCTTCAAGCCTCCCAATTTGCCATGTCAACCTCTAACCTTTGCACCCTTCCTAGCAAACCATTGCTTGGCTATGTTACCGCTTTTGCTCAGCCCCTCTTATAGCGTTGCTAGTTGCAGGTGAAGTTGAAGATTGCTCCATGGTGGACAGGTTTTGGTTGGGATATCACAATATCTCTTATATTATTAATGCATCTATATACTTGGTAAAGGGTGGAAGGCTCGGCCTTATGCCTGGTGTTTTGTTCCACTCTTGCCGGCCTAGTTTCTGTCATATCGGTATTATGTTCCCGGATTTTGCGTCCCTAACGCGGTTGGGTGATTTATGGGACCCCCTTGACAGTTCGCTTTGAATAAGACTCCTCTAGCAAGGCCCAACATTGGTTTTACCATTTGCCTCACCTACCCCTTTTTCCCTTGGGAGTCGCGCTCTCAAGGGTCATCTTCATTTTAGCCCCCCGGGCCAATGCTTGTCTAAGTGTTGGTCCAAACTAGAGCCACTTGCAGCGCCACCTCGGGAAACTTGAGGGCTGGTTCTAGTTGTACGCATCGCTCATCCGGTCGTGGCTCGAGACGCAGATAATGGCGGCTACTATCGAGGATGTCGACGCCGGGAAGTCTTGCTGGTCTTGTTTTATTCTTTGTCGAAATGTCTTGTAGCCGGATTCCGAGATCGATCGGGTCTTCCCGGGAGAAGGAATATCCTTCGTTGATCGCGAGAGCTTATCATGGGCTAAGTTGGGACACCCCTGCAGGGTTTGAACTTTCGAAAGCCGTGCCCGCGGTTATGTGGCAGATGGGAATTTGTTAATATCCGGTTGTAGTAAACTTGGAGTAAACTCTTCTAAAATACACCAACCGTGTGCATAACCGTGAGTTTCTCTTTTCGGGGTTGATCGAGAGGAGAACACGATTTCTGGGTTATGTCTGACGTAAGTAGGAGTTCAGGATCACTTCTTGATCATTACTAGTTGACGACCGTTCCTTTGCTTCTCTTCTCGCTCTTATTTGCATATGTTAGCCACCATACATGCTTAGTCGCTTGCTGCAACCTCACCACTTTACCCTTCCTTACCCATTAAGATTTGCTAGTCTTGATACCCATGGTAATGGGATTCTTTGAGTCCTCGTGGCTCACAGATTACTACAACAGCTTGCAGGTACAGGTTTTTTGCGATGATCATGACGCGAGAGCGATGTTTGCTTGTTTTGGAGTTCTTCTTCCGCTTCTTCTTCGATCAGGGATAGGTTCCAGTCGGCACTGGGCTAGTGTGGTGGATATTGTTTGAGTTTACATTTATGATTCATCCGTAGTCGGATGTTGATCTTGTATGTTGTATTGTTGTATTCATGTGACATTCTATGTCTTGGTTGTATCCCTATGTATTATGTGATGTTGATGTAATGATATCCACCTTGCAAAAGCGTCTTCAAGATGCGCTTCTATCCTTGGTGGGACCTTCGAGTTCCTTTAGGATAGGGTCGCATCTTGGGCGTGACATTTACCCAAAGTTGGTCTTATGAGACATCCTCTTAACCCTTCTGTCTACAATTACCAAGAGTCGCCACCGTCTTCAGGCGTCTCATCTTCAACCCAGCTACCTATCTTCATTGTAAACCTAGGGTGAGTACTTGTATTTATTGACAACTTAAACCTTATTGTCATGTACGCATTAATATTCTAATGTAATCACAGGGTCAAAGCCCTAAGGAAGAAATGAAAGGTTGGTAACTCTTCCAAGGCCCCTGAAGTTCTTGAGTTGGAGGAACAGGTGCTGGTATTCCCTGAGGCCAACACCAAGAACCCTAAAGAACATCACAACCAACAAGATGACCCGCCGCCACAAGCTGAAGCAACTATCGCCAAAGATATGGGCATTGACGCCAACCTGGCAGATAATCGTGACCCGCAAAGTCCTATTCCTTCAACTCCTGTCAAGCCCACTGAAGAAGCTCCTCCTGAGAAGATTAATGATGGCATTTCTATCATCAGGGCGAGCCAGAAAACGCCCAAGACCTCCACCGTGCTAGCTAAGCACTCAACCAAAGAAGAGTCACCCTTGCTGGAAAAGGGCAAAACAAAACTTGAACTGCCGAACTGTGAGGCACTTTGTGCAAAAGAGGTGTATGCAGGCTATTTGAGCTGCTTAACTACAAGCCGGTACATGGATGCTAGCTTGGTACATATAATGAAGAAAAAGTATGAGGTATGCTGCATTTTTCTCCTATTATGTCCCTGTACATTGCCCCCAAGTCTTAACCATAGGAAAATCTTTGAGTATGGTGAAGACTTGAAGGAAGATCTGTAGATTCCAAATTTTAGCCCCCAAGGGCCGGGTTATCATTCAAATGATAAGCCGGTTCTTTGAAGTATAACTACTTTGAAGAATCACCTGTAGCCCCCAAGGGCTGGGTTATCATGTTAATTATAAGTCGGTTCTTTAAACTTGTTAGAAAATAAAAACATCATGTAGCCCCCAAGGGCCAGGTTATCATTCAAATGATAAGCCCCCAATGAGAAGAACGATGTACATTAGCTCCCAACTGCCAAGGATATTGCTTGCAATGTGCTTGGGACTTAAATACTCTTGCCCTAATATCTATGTCAAAGGCTGTTTTAACCAAACCAACAAACTCATAGTGTTTTGTTAAATGATAACCCTCTGTTGAAGCGTTAAGCCTGGGTGAGTCAGATCTGGCTGGCTTAAAAAAGAACTTAGAGTCTAAACAAGCAGAACGAGCCAAAGATGAATCAAGCTTAAAGTCTTCTTTGGAGGACTTAGAAAAAGTGAAGGCCAATTTTGACGCTGAAAGATCTTCCTTGGAATCTGAAAAGGCCACCTTATTGAAGCGTGCAGAAGATGCTGAGAACAACTTAAGCCATTGGCTGCAGAATTGGCCAACTTAAAACATCATGTCTCTGAAAGGACTGCCGCCATCTTTGGCAAGTAAGATTTGCAATTAATTAAAATAACTCACCCAACGACTTATGGAATATGATACTAACTTGCCTGGTGACTCTTCCTTTGAATGCATAATAGGTGACATAAGTGCCAGCCTTGGGCAAAGTGTGGTGACGAAGCTGAAGGCCATCTACTCCTTAACAGAGAAATTATATGCTGGAAGCTTTCGTATGCTTGTAGCTGTATCCAATGGCAAGAAGCTGCCAGTACTCATAAAAGATGTGCTGGATCAATTGTCCACGATGCCGAAGCAAGTTGAAGAATTGAAACTATCAGCCACCTATGCAGTGGCAATCACCGCGCTAAGCCGGGCAAAAGCTTATCAATCAGAGCTGGACCCAAAAGAAATGGCCGGCAGGTGTCCTAAATAAACAATGATGGGTCTATCTTCAGTGAAGCAGACTTCGCCAGATGTGTTAAGGAAATGCGGCCTTTGGCATGTCAACTTGCACACGAGCTGGATCTGAAGAAGTACCAGCCGATTTATGACAACAACACTCAAATCAAGGCACCTTCTTTCGACGTTATGGATTTGACTCCTCAAAGGCGTAATCATATCTTTGCGCCTGATATTAACCGTTCTCTTATCATGAATGATGAACCAATCTTAGAAGCCTTAACTGGTATCGACTGGATGTCGGACAATCTTCAGATTACAAGCGACGAAGAGCTGGCACAGGATAACCTGGAAGCTTCCACCGCAAGACGCCAGGATGACGTCTAATCCGACTGGGCATAACCCTTACGGCACAGAGGCTGGCTCAAAGGAGTAATATTAACTCCTTACAAACTTGTAAAATTTGTTGGGCTCAACTTGTAGCCTTGTAATAGCCTTAGCTTAAAACAGTTGGTTGCCTTGGCATGCCTTCGTGCATGTCTTTTAACTGATGAGCAAACAGCTTTATGATCAAGCTTCTTTGTATGCCTGATCAAATTATATATGCACCTTTGATTTTTCTTTGCACCATCTTTGAATTCAGGCGCCTTCTTGATACTTTTTCATAAAATCCATAATGGGTCCGTCAATTCCTATACTGGCCACTTATAGTCAAAAGCCACGGCGGTTAATAACCCGATGACCCATGATCATGAAAAAAATCTTGAGTGGATTACCTTTGCGGCTCATGGCCATAATAAGCTCAATTTTTAGCCATGCTAACCCGGACCATCTTTGATCCAGTGACTTGTTGTCTGCATATACATATGATTAAAAACATAAAAATATTTGTAAAGACAGAATCCGGAGAATATAGACATTTATATCTCAATATTGATAAGTCGGCTTTTAAAGCTTGACCAGAAAAGACTAGCTTTTTAAAGCTCAAATCTTGCTTTCATGAAGCATGCCTTAATAGCCTTTCTTCCCATGAGCCAACTCTCGCATGACATAAGCTGTCGTTTTAACCTTAACTAGTCCAGGGTCATAGAGATTGATACGTCTCCAACGTATCTATAATTTTTGATTGTTCCATGCTATTATATTATTTGTTTTGGATGTTTTACAAGCATTAATATGCTATTTTATATTATTTTTAGGACTAACTTATTAACCCAGATCCTAGTGCCAGTTTCTGTTTTTTTCTTGTTTTTGAGTTTCACAGAAATGGAATATCAAACGGAGTACAAACGGAATAAAACTTTACGATGATTTTTCTTGGACTAGAAGACACCCGTAGGACTCGGAGTCCAAGCCAGAAGACCCACGAGGCGACGACAAGGGTGGAGGGCGCGCCCTAGGGGGGCGGGGCTCCCCTGCCTTGTGGCCCCCTCGGGAGTCCCCTGACCTACTTCTTCGTCCTATAAATTCACATATATTCCAAAACCCTCGGAGGCATCCACAAAAATACTTTCGCCGCTGTAACCTTCTGTTCCTGTGAGATCCCATCTTGGGGCCTTTTCTGGCATCCTGCCAGAGGGGGATTCGATCACGGAGGGCATCTACATCAACCCTATTGCCCTTCCGGTGAAGCGTGAGTAGTTTACTACAGACGGGTCCATAGCTAGTAGCTAGATGGCTTCTTCTCTCTCTTTGATTCTCAATACCATGTTCTCCTTGATGTTCTTGGAGATCTATCTGATGTAATCTTGTTTTGCGTGTGTTTGTCGAGATCCGATGAATTATGGATTTATGACCGGTTTATCTATGAATATTATTTGAATCTTCTCTGAATTCTTATATGTATGATTTGGTATCTTTGTATTTCTCTTTGAATTATCAGTTTGGTTTGGCCAACTAGATTGGTTTTTCTTGCAATGGGAGAGGTGCTTAGTTTTGGGTTCAAGCTTGTGTAATTTCACCCAGTGACAAAGTAGGGGTAGCGAGACACATATTGCATTGTTGCCATCAAGGATAAAAAAGACGGGGTTTTTCATCATATTGCTTGAGTTTATTCCTCTACATCATGTCATCTTAGTTAAGGCGTTACTCCGTTCTTTATGAACTTAATACTCTAGATGCATGCTGGATAGCGGTCGATGTGTTGAGTAATAGTAGTAGATGCCGGCAGGAGTTGGTCTACTTGACTAGGACGTGATGCCTATATTCATAATCATTGCCTTGGATATCATGATAACTTTGCGCTTTTCTATCAATTGCTCGACAGTAGTTTGTTCACCCACCGTATTATTTGCCTTCATGAGAGAAGCCTCTAGTGAAACCTATGGCCCCCGGGTCTATTTTCCATCATATATGTTCAGATCTATATAACAAAAATACCTTGCTGCAATTTATGTACTTTTATTTACTTTTATGTTTTAGTAATCTTTTATATCTATCTCTATCATATGTCACCTTTGCAAGTGACCGTGAAGGGATTGACAACCCCTTTTTCGCGTTGGGTGCAAGTGTTTGATTGTTTGTGTAGGTGCATATATTAGGGACTTGCGTGTTTCTCCTAATGGATTGATACCTTGGTTCTCAACTGAGGGAAATACTTATCTCTAGTTTGCTTCATCACCCTTTCCTCTTCAAGGGAAAAACCAACGCAAGCTCAAGAAGTAGCAGGAAGAATTTACGGCGCCCGTTCTTGGGGATCTACATCAAGCCTACCAAGTACCCATCATAAACTCTCATCTCTTGCATTACATTATTTTCCATTTGCCTCTCATTTTCCTCTCCCCCACTTCTAAAACGTTTTCAGAAAAATACAAAAAGATTTGCCTTTTTATTCGCCCATCTTGCATTCGTCTTTTCGTTTGCTTTTTGGTTGCTCGTGTGTTAGATTGCTTTGTTTGTCACAATGTCTCAAGAAAAACACCAAGTTGTGTAATTTTTCCAATACTAATAATAATGATTTTATTAGTACTCCGATTGCTCCCGCCACTAGTGCAGAATCTTATGAAATTCATGCCGCTTTGCTGAATCTTGTTATGGAAGATCAATTTTCCGGCCTTCCTAGTGAAGATGTCGCATCCCATCTAAATAATTTTGTTGAGTTGTGTGATATGCAGAAGAAGAAAGACGTGGATAATGATATTGTTAAATCGAAGCTATTTCCGTTCTCACTATGAGATCGTGCTAAAACTTGGTTTTCATCTTTGCCTAAAAATAGTATTGATTCATGGAATAAGTGTAAAGATGCTTTTAGTTCCAAGTATTTTCCTCCCTCTAAGATCATCTCCCTTAGGAACGATATGATGAATTTTAAGCAACTTGATCATGAACATGTTGCACAATCCCGGGAGAGGATGAAATTAATGATACTAAATTGCCCTACTCATGGTTTGAATTTGTGGATGATTATACAAAAAATTTATGCCGGATTGAATTTTGCTTCTTGAAATCTTTTAGAATTGGCCACGGGAGGTACTTTTATGGAAATTACTTTAGGAGAAGCTACTAAACTCCTAGATTATATTATGGTTAATTATTCTCAGTGGCATACCGAAAGATCTTCTACTAGTAAAAAAGTGCATGAGATTGAAGAGATTAATGTTTTGAGTGGAAAGATGGATGAACTTATGAAATTGTTTTCTAGTAAAATCGCTTGTATTTATCCCAATGATATGCCTTTGTGTACTTTGATTCAAAATAATAAGGAATCTATGGATGTGAATTTTACTGGTAGGAACAATTTTGGTAATAACGCGTATAGAGGTAATTTCAATCCTAGGTCGTTTCCTAGTAATTCCTCTAAAAATTAAGGTAAGTCCTACAACAATTCTTATGGAAATTATAATAAGATGCCCTATGATCTTGAGAACAATATTAAATAATTTATTAGTTCTCAAAAGAATTTCAATACTTTGGTTGAAAAAATTGCTTAAGATTGATGATTTGGCTAAGAATGTGGATATAATTTCTCTTGAGATTGATTCTTTTAAAATTAGATCTATTCCACCCAAGAATGATATTAATGAATCTCTGTAAGGTATGAGAATTTCCATTGATGAGTGCAAAGAAAGAACTGCTAAGATGCGTGCTAAGCGAGATTGGTTTATAAAAGCGTGTTCTTCTAGTTTTTGTGAAAATAATGATCAAGATCTTAAAGTGATCTATGAATATTATTTGAATCTTATCTGAATTCTTATATGCATGATTTAATATCTTTGCATTTCTCTTAGAATTATCGGTTTGGTTTGGCCAACTAGATTGGTTTTTCTTGCAATGGGAGAGGTGCTTAGCTTTGGGTTCAATCTTGCGTGATTTCACCCAGTGACAAAGTAGGGGTAGCGAGACACGTATTGCATTGTTGCCATCAAGGATAAAGATGTTTTTTTATCGTATTGCTTGAGTTTATTCCTCTACATCATGTCATCTTACTTAAGGCGTTATTACATTCTTTATAAACTTAATACTCTAGATGCATTCTGGATAGCGGTCGATGTATGGAGTAATAGTACTAGATGCAGGCAGGAGTCGGTCTACTTGACACGGGCGTGATGCCTATATTCATAATCACTGCCTTGGATATCGTCATAACTTTGCGCTTTTCTATCAATTGCACAACATTAATTTGTTCACCCACCGTATTATTTGCCTTCATGAGAGAAGCCTTTAGTGAAATCTATGGCCCCGAGGTTATTTTCCATGATATATCTTTAGATCTATATACCAAAAAATACCAAAAATACCTTGCTGCAATTTATTTACTTTTATTTACTTTTACATTTTAGTAATCTTTTATATCTATCTCTATCAGATCTCACCTTTGCAAGTGACCGTGAAGGGATTGGCAACCCCTTTTTCGCGTTGGGTGCAAGTGTTTGATTGTTTGTGTTGGTGCATATATTGGGGATTTGCGTGTTTCTCCTACTGGATCGATACCTTGGTTCTCAACTGAGGGAAATACTTGTCTCTACTTTGCTACATCACCCTTTCCTCTTCAAGGGAAAAACCAACGCAAGTTCAAGAAGTAGCAGAGATTGACTGTTAAGAGTACATCGGGTCACATACTGGAGTAGCAACATGTTGGGTAACGTAGTAATTTCAAAAATTTTCCTACACACACACAAGATCATGGTGATGCATAGCAACGAGAGGGGAGAGTGTTGTCTACGTACCCTCGTAGACCGAAAGCGGAAGCGTTAGCACAACGTGGTTGATGTAGTCGTACGTCTTCACGATCCGACCGATCAAGTACCGAACGTACGGCACCTCCGAGTTCAGCACACATTCAGGCCGATGACGTCCCTCGAACTCCGATCCAGCCGAGTGTTGAGGGAGACTTTCATCAGCACGACAACATGGTGACGATGTTGATGTTCTACTGACGCAGGGCTTCGCCTAAGCACCGCCACAAGATATCGAGGTGGACTATGGTGGAGGGGCACCGCACACGGTTGGGAGAGATCAACTGATCAACTTGTGTGTCTAAGGTGCCCCTGCCCCGTATATAAAGGAGCAAGGGGGTGCGGCCAAGGGGAGGGCGCCAGAGGAGTCCTACTCCCACCGGAGTAGGGACCCCTTTCCTAGTTGGAATAGGATTCGGAGGGGGAAAGAGGAGGGAGACAAGGAAGGGGTGCCGCCTCTCCTTGTCCTATTCGGACTAGGGAGGGGCGCGCCCAGCCCCGCCGCCTCCTCTTCTCCGTAAAGGCCCACTACGGCCCATTTACCTCCCGGGGTTCCGTAACCTCCGGTACTGCATTAAAATCCTGATTTCACGGAACACTTCTGATATCCAAACATAGGCTTCCAATATATCAATCTTCATGTCTCGACCATTTCGAGACTCCTCGTCATGTCCGTGATCACATCCGGGACTCCGAACAACCTTCGGTACATCAAAACATATAACTCATAATATAACTGTCATCATAATGTTAAGCGTGCGGACCCTACGGGTTCGAGAACTATGTAGACATGACCGAGACACGTCTCCGGTCAATAACCAATAGCGGAACCTGGATGCTCATATTGGCTCCCACATATTCTATGAAGATCTTTACCGGTCAGACCACATAACAACATACTTTGTTTCCTTTGTCATCGGTATGTTACTTGCCCGAGATTCGATCGTCGGTATCTCAATACCTAGTTCAATCTCGTTACCGGCAAGTCTCTTTACTCATACTGTAATACATCATCCCGCAACCAACTCATTAGTTGCAATGCTTGCAAGGCTTAAGTGATGTGCATTACAGAGAGGGCCCAGATATACCTCTCCGACAATCGGAGCGACAAATCCTAATCTCGAAATACGCCAACCCAATAAGTACCTTCGGAGACACCTGCAGAGCTCCTTTATAATCACCCAGTTACGTTGTGAGGTTTGGTAGCACACAAAGTGTTCCTCCGGTAAACGAGAGTTGCATAATCTCATAGTCATAGGAACATGTATAAGTCATGAAGAAAGCAATAGCAACATACTAAATGATCGTGTGGTAAGCTAATGGAATGGGTCATGTCAATCACATCATTCTCTTAATGATGTGATACCATTAATTAAATGACAACTCATGTCTATGGCTAGGAAACATAACCATGTTTGATCAACGAGCTAGTCAAGTAGAGGCATACTAGTGACGATCTGTTTGTCTATGTATTCACACATGTATTATTTTTCCGGTTAATACAATTCTAGCATGAATAATAAACATTTATCATGATATAAGGAAATAAATAATAACTTTATTATTGCCTCTAGGGCATATTTCGTTCAGTCTCCCACTTGCACTAGAGTCACTAATCTAGATTACACAGTAATGATTCTAACACCCATGGAGACTTGGTGCTGATCATGTTTTGCTCGTGTAAAGAGGCTTAGTCAACGGGTCTACAACATTCAGATCCGTATATATCTTGCAAATTTCTATGTCTCCCACCTGGACTAGATCCCGGATGGAATTGAAGCGTCTCTTGATGTGCTTGGTTCTCTTGTGAAATCTGGATTCCTTCGCCAAGGCAACTGCACCAGTATTGTCACAAAAGATTTTCATTGGACCCGATGCACTAGGTATGACACCTAGATCAGATATGAACTCCTTCATCCAGACTCCTTCATTTGTTGCTTCCGAAGCAGCTATGTACTCCGCTTCACACGTAGATCCCGCCACGACGCTTTGTTTAGGACTGCACCAACTGACAGCTCCACCATTCAATGTAAACACGTATCCGGTTTGTGATTTAGAATCATCCGGATCAGTGTCAAAGTTTGCATCAACGTAACCATTTACGATGAGATCTTTGTCACCTCCATAAACGAGAAACATATCCTTAGTCCTTTTCAGGTATTTCAGGATGTTCTTGACCGCTGTCCAGTGATCCACTCCTGGATTACTTTGGTACCTCCCTGCTAGTCTTATAGCAAGGCACACATCAGGTTTGGTACACAGCATTTCATACATGATAGAGCCTATGGCTGAAGCATAGGGAACATCTTTCATCTTCTCTCTATCTTCTGAAGTGGTCGGGCATTGAGTCTTACTCAACTTCACACCTTGTAACACAGGCAAGAACCCTTTCTTTGCTTTATCCATTTTGAACTTCTTCAAAACTTTGTCAAGGTATGTGCTTTGTGAAAGTCCAATTAAGCGTCTTGATCTATCTATATAGATCTTGATGCCCAATATGTAAGCAGCTTCACCGAGGTCTTTCTTTGAAAAACTCTTATTCAAGTATCCCTTTATGCTATCGAGAAATTCTATATCATTTCCAATCAGCAATATGTCATCCACATATAATATCAGAAATGCTATGAGCTCCCACTCACTTTCTTGTAAATACAGGCTTCTCCAAAAGTCCGTACAAAACCAAATGCTTTGATCACACTATCAAAGCGTTTATTCCAACTCCGAGAGGCTTGCACCAGTCCATAAATGGATCGCTAGAGCTTGCACACTTTGTTAGCTCCCTTTGGATCGATAAAACCTTCCGGTTGCATCATATACAACTCTTCTTCCAGAAATCCATTCAGGAATGCAGTTTTGACATCCATTTGCCAAATTTCATAATCATAAAATGCGGCAATTGCTAACATGATTCGGACAGACTTAAGCATCGTTACGTGTGAGAAGGTCTCATCGTAGTCAATCCCTTGAACTTGTCGAAAACCTTTCGCGACAAGTCGAGCTTTGTAAACAGTAACATTACCGTCAGCGTCAGTCTTCTTCTTGAAGATCCATTTATTCTCAATTGCTTGCAGATCATCGAGCAAGTCAACCAAAGTCCACATTTTGTTCTCATACATGGATCCCATCTCAGATTTCATGGCCTCAAGCCTTTTTGCGGAATCTGGGCTCACCATCGCTTCTTCATAGTTCATAGGTTCGTCATGGTCTTGTAACATAACTTCCAGAATAGGATTACCGTACCACTCTGGTGCGGATCTTACTCTGGTTGACCTATGAGGTTCAGTAACAACTTGATCTGAAGTTTGCGTGATCATCATCATTAACTTCCTCACTAATTGTTGTAGGTGTCGCAGAAACCGGTTTCTGTGATGAACTACTTTCCAATAAGGGAGTAGGTACAGTTACCTCATCAAGTTCTACTTTCCTCCCACTCACTTCTTTCGAGAGAAACTCCTTCTCTAGAAAAACTTCGAATTTAGCAACAAAAGTCTTGCCTTCGGATTTGTGATAGAAGGTGTACCCAGCAGTTTCTTTTGGGTATCCTATGAAGACACATTTATCTGATTTGGGTTCAAGCTTATCAGGTTGAAGCTTTTTTTCACATAAGCATCGCAGCCCCAAACTTAAAGAAACGACAACTTTGGTTTCTTGCCAAACCATAGTTCATAAGGCGTTGTCTCAACGGATTTTGATGGTGTACTATTTAACATGAATGCAGCCGTCTCTAAAGCATAACCCCAAAACGGTAGCGGTAAATCAGTAAGAGACATCATAGATCGCACCATATCAAGTAAAGCACGATTGACGTTCGGACACACCATTACGCTGTGGTGTTCCGTGTGGCGTGAGTTGAAAACTATTCCGCATTGTTTCAAATGTAGACCAAACTTCGTAACTCAAATATTCTCCTCCATGATCAGATCGTAGAAACTTTATTTTCTTGTTACGATGATTTTAAACTTCACTCTGAAATTCTTTGAACTTTTCAAAAGTTTCAGACTTATGTTTCATTAAGTAGATATACCCATATCAGCTTAAATCATCTGTGAAGGTGAGAAAATAACGATATCCGCCACGAGCCTCAACATTCATCGGACCACATACATCTGTATGTATGATTTCCAACAAATCTGTTGCTCTCTCCATAGTTCCGGAGAACGGTGTTTTAGTCATCTTGCCCATGAGGCACGGTTCGCAAGTACCAAGTGATTCATTATCAAGTGGTTCCAAAAGTCCATCGGTATGGAGTGTCTTCATGCGCTTTACACCGGTATGACCTAAACGGCAGTGCCACAAATAAGTTGCACTATCATTATCAACTCTGCATCTTTTGGCGTCAACATTATGAATATGTGTATCACTACTATCAAGATTCAATAAAAATAGACCACTCTTCAAGGGTGCATGACCATAAAAGATATTACTCATATAAATAGAACAACCATTATTCTCTGATTTAAATGAATAACCGTCTCGCATCAAAAAAGATCCAGATATAATGTTCATGCTCAACGCTGGCACCAAATAACAATTATCTAGGTCTAATACTAATCCCGAAGGTAGATGTAGAGGTAGCGTGCCGACCGCGATCACATCAACTTTGGAACCATTTCCCACGCGCATCGTCACCTCATCCTTAGCCAATCTTTGCTTAATCCGTAGCCCCTGTTTCGAGTTTGCAAATATTAGCAACAGAACTAGTATCAAATACCCAGGTGCTATTGCGAGCATTAGTAAGGTACACATCAATAACATGTATATCACATATACCTTTGTTCACCTTGCCATCCTTCTTATCCGCCAAATACTTGGGGCAGTTCCACTTCCAAAGGACTAGCCGCTTGCAGTAGAAGCACTCAGTTTTGGGCTTAGGTCCAAACTTGGGTTTCTTCTCTTGAGCAACAACTTGCTTGCTGTTCTTCTTGAAGTTCCCCTTCTTCTTCCCTTTGCCCTTTTTCTTGGAACTAGTGGTCTTGTTGACCATCAACACTTGATGCTCCTTCTTGATTTCTACCTCCGCAGCCTTTAGCATTGTGAAGAGCTCGGGAATCGCCTTTTTCCATCCCTTGCATGTTATAGTTCATCACGAAGCTTTTGTAGCTTGGTGGCGTTGATTGGAGAATTCTGTCAATGACACTATCATCCGGAAGATTAACTCCAGTTGAATCAAGTGACTATTATACCCAGACATCTTGAGTATATGCGCTTGACGTAACTATTCTCCTCCATCTTGCAGCTATAGAACTTATTGGAGACTTCATATCTCTCAATCCGGCATTTGCTTGAAATATTAACTTCAACTCTGGAACATCTCATATGCTCCATGACGTTCTAAACGTCGTTGAAGTCCCGGTTCTAAGCCGTAAAGCATGGCACAATCGAACTATCGAGTAGTCATCGCTTTGCTCGCCAGACGCTCATAACATCTGGTGTTGCTCCTGCAGCAGGCCTGGCACCCAGCGGTGCTTCCAGGACGTAATTCTTCTGGGCAGCAATGAGGATAATCCTCAAGTTACGGACCCAGTCCGTGTAATTGCTACCATCATCTTTCAACTTTGCTTTCTCAAGGAACGCATTAAAATTCAACGGATCAACATCACGGGCCATCTATCTACAACCAAACATAGACAAGCAAGATACTATCAGGTACTAAGTTCATGATAAATTTAAGTTCAATTAATCATATTACTTAAGGACTCCCACTTAGATAGACATCCCTCTAATCCTCTAAGTGATCACGTGATCCAAATCAACTAAACCATGTCCGATCATCACGTGAGATGGAGTAGTTTCAATGGTGAACATCACTATGTTGATCATATCTACTATATGATTCACGCCCGACCTTTCGGTCTCCGTGTTCCGAGGCCATATCTGTTATATGCTAGGCTCGTCAAGTTTAACTTGAGTATTCCGCGTGTGCAACTGTTTTGCACCCGTTGTATTTGAAGGTAGAGCCTATCACACCCGATCATCACGTGGTGTCTCAGCACGAAGAACTTTCACAATGGTGCATACTCAGGGAGAACACTTATACTTTGATAATTTAGTGAGGGATCATCTTATAATGCTACCGTCAATCAAAGCAAGATACGATGCATAAAAGATGAACATCACTTGCAATCAATATAAGTGATATGATATGGCCATCATCATCTTGTGCTTGTGATCTCCATCTCCGAAGCACCGTCATGATCACCATCGTCACCGACGCGACACATTGATCTCCATCGTAGCATCGTTGTCGTCTCGCCAATCTTATGCTTCTCGACTATCGCTACCGCTTAGTGATAAAGTAAAGCATTACAGGCGATTGCATTGCATACAATAAAGCGACAACCATATGGCTCTCGCCGATTGCCGATAACTCGGTTACCAAACATGATCATCTCATACAATAAAATATAGCATCACGTCTTGACCATATCACATCACAACATGCCCTGCAAAAACAAGTTAGACGTCCTCTACTTTGTTGTTGCAAGTTTTACGTGGCTGCTACGGGCTTAGCAAGAACCGTTCTTACCTACGCATCAAAATCGCAATGATAGTTTGTCAAGTTGGTGCTGTTTTAACCTTCGCAAGGACCGGGCGTAGCCACACTCGGTTCAACTAAAGTTGGATAAACTGACACCCGCTATCCACCTTTGTGCAAAGCACGCCGGAGAACCGGTCTCGCGTGAAGCGCACGCGTAATGTCGGTCCGGCCGCTCATTCAACAATATCGCCGAACCAAAGTATGACATGCTGGTAAGCAGTATGACTTATATCGCCAACTCACTTGTGTTCTACTCGTGCATATGACATCTATGCATAAAACCAGGCTCGGATGCCACTGTTGGGTAATGTAGTAATTTCAAAAAATTTCCTACGCATACGCAAGATCATGGTGATGCATAGCAACGAGAGGGGAGAGTGTTGTCTACGTACCCTCGTAGACCGTAAGCAGAAGCGTTAGCACACCGCGGTTGATGTAGTCGTACGTCTTCACGATCCGACCGATCAAGTGCCGAACGTACGGCACCTCCGAGTTTAGCACACGTTCAGCCCGATGACGTCCCTCGAACTCCGATCCAGCCGAGTGTTGAGCGAGAGTTTCGTCAGCACGACGGCGTGGTGACGATGTTGATGTTCTACCGACGCAGGGTACAGTATTATCGAGGTGGACTATGGTGGAGGGGGGCACCGCACACGGTTGGGAGATATCAACTGATCAACTTGTGTGTCTAAGGTGCCCCCTGCCCCCGTATATAAAGGAGCAAGGGGGGTGCGGCCGGCCAAGGGGAGGGCGCGCCAGGAGGAGTCCTACTCCCACCGGGAGTAGGACTCCCCCCCTTTCCTAGTTGGAATAGGATTCGGGAGGGGGAAAGAGAAGGGAGAGAAGGAAGGGGGGGGGAGGGGCGCACGGCCCAGCCCTGGCCGCCTCTGCTCTTCTCCATAAAGGCCCACTAAGGCCCATTTACCTCCCGGGGGGTTCCTGTAACCTCCCGGTACTCCGGTAAAATCCCGATTTCACCCGGAACACTTCCGATATCCAAACATAGGATTCCAATATATCAATCTTCATGTCTCGACCATTTTGAGACTCCTCATCATGTCCATGATCACATCCGGGACTCCGAAAAACCTTCAGTACATCAAAACATATAAACTCATAATATAACTGTCATCGTAACGTTAAGTGTGCGGACCCTACGGGTTCGAGAACTATGTAGACATGACCGAGACACGTCTCCGGTCAATAACCAATAGCGCAACCTGGATGCTCATATTGGCTCCCACATATTCGACGGAGATCTTTATCGGTCAGACAGCATAACAACATACTTTGTTCCCTTTGTCATCGGTATGTTACTTGCCCGAGATTCGATCGCCGGTATCTCAATACCTAGTTCAATCTCGTTACCGGCAAGTCTCTTTACTCGCATCTTGTAATACATCATCCCGCAACCAACTCATTAGTTGCAATTCTTGCAAGGCTTAAGTGATGTGCATTACCGAGAGGGCCCAGAGATACCTCTCCAACAATCGGAGTGACAAATCCTAATCTCGAAATACGCCAACCCAACAAGTACCTTCGGAGACACCTGTAGTGCTCCTTTATAATCACCCAGTTACGTTGTGACGTTTGGTAGCACACAAAGTGTTCCTCCGGTAAACGGAGTTGCATAATCTCATAGTCATAGGAACATGTATAAGTCATGAAGAAAGCAATAGCAACATACTAAACGATCGTGTGCTAAGCTAACGGAATGGGTCATGTCAATCACATCATTCTCCTAATGATGTGATCCCATTAATTAAATGACAACTCATGTCTATGGCTAGGAAACATAACCATCTTTGATCAACGAGCTAGTCAAGTAGAGGCATACTAGTGACAATCTGTTTGTCTATGTATTCACACATGTATTATGTTTCCGGTTAATACAATTCTAGCATGAATAATAAACATTTATCATGATATAAGGAAATAAATAATAACTTTATTATTGCCTCTAGGGCATATTTCCTTCACAACAAGACAACATGTGAGTTTATCCCCGCTTTCTGTAAGCCAGCTCTCACGTGACATAAGCCACCATTTTAACCTTGACAAGTTCACGGTCATAAAAGATTGACTGTCAAGAGTACGACGGGTCACTTGTTGGAGTAGCATCAGGCATACATGCAGGTTAACCCCTAATATGTCGTTTATTTGCCGATCAAGAGGGTATGAAAGATAAACTCGATGAGTTGGAAGCCCCCAAGCGACCTTATGATCAATTAATAAAGACTCATGCACAGAAAATATGAGATGAAACAACAGAGCCCCGAATTTTGGGGATGCCGGCTTTATTACGTTGATCATAAAAAGATATATACATTGACAAATTTATGTACAATGACGAGAGCCAGTGGCTCATGTGTAGTAAGGCCGAAGGTGAGCAATATTAAATCCCTATTGGTCTCCTCCTCAGAGGTACGTTGTTTATTGTGCTCACGTATGTCGGTGAGATAATAAGACCCATTTTGAGGTTCTTGCTGAACACAAAAGGTCCTTCCCAAGGGGGTGATAGCTTATGCATGCCTGTCTGATCTTGAATCAAACGGAGCACTAAGTCGCCCTCTTGAAACGTCTAGCTTCGAACTCTGCAGCTATGATAGTGACACAAGTCTTGTTGGTAAATCACTGATCGTGCTACTGCGAGATCATGTTCTTCATCCAAGGCATCAAGAGCGTTCTGACGCACTGTCTTATTATCTGATTCCACATAAGCCGCCACCCTGGGCGAGTCATGACGAATATCACTTGGGAGAACCGCCTCAGCACCATAAACCATGAAGAAGGGCGTGTAGCCTGTTGACTTGTTCGGGGTGGTCCTGATACTCCAAAGAACTACATGAAGCTCTTCCACCCAACAACCCGGCGTTCGCTCCAAAGGAACCATAAGCCGGGGTTTAATCCCTCTTAATATTTCTTGGTTAGACCGTTCTGCCTAACCATTGGACTATGGATGAGCCACCGATGACATATCAAGACGGATGTGTTCTCTTTGACAAAACTCCTTCATAGCACCTTTAGACAGATTTGTCCCATTATCAGTAATAATACTATGAGGATAACCAAAGCGCAAGATCAACTTTTTAACGAACTAAACTGGAGTCACTGCTTCACAATTGCTAACTGGCTCTGCTTCAACCACTACAAAAAAACCACTTCCGTGATGATACGTGTTTGTCACAGTAGGTCACGTTTTCTCTCATGCATGGACATCCATGGCAATTTTATGACAGAATCAAGATAGTCATACCTGTGCTGTCGTAGAAGTGTTCCATGACAATAACAAAATTGTCATCATGGAAGTGTCCACTTCCATGACGATAAATGGTGCGTCATGGAACTGCTTTCGTCAAGGGTAACCGACATGTGGCATCCACCATAATGGGTTGCTGTTAAGCCATCGGGTTTTGGTTTGGATCCGTTAACCCGTTAACAGCTGGGCCAATGAGGATTTTCCACGTGTAAAATTATCATTGGCTATAGCAATCACATGTCAGCACCGCAAAAGGACAGATGTCAACCGCCCAATGGAGTCTATGATACGTCGACACGTGGCAAGGCCCAACAGCGCCCCGTTTAGTTTAAAAAGGCTGGCCCAATCAAAATTAGCGGGCTGGCCCATTAACGGTCTGCTTGCAGACGACCCATTCGCAGTTAAGGCCCGTACGACTAGTGTCAAATCAGACCGTCAACGGCCTATTCTAGACTTGTCATCATCGCGATCAATGGTCACTTCTGGTCCGTTAACACTCCGCTAAGTATTTGGGCCGAATTACGACCCGGTGTGTTTCCGGCCTATTAAAGGTCCTGCTTCATTTGGGCCAATTTATTGGCCATTGAAACTTTCGGCCCATAAACGGACATGAAGTAATTGGATCATATTTGACCATGCCTGACATTCAGCCTGTTAGAGGCCCACTGTATATTTGGGCCACTTCCACCCTGTTGTGATATTCGGCCTGTTAACGTCGGACGAAATCCATGGGCCACATGTGGCCCAACGTCACATAGGGCCTATTAACGGCCCATATAAAATTGACACTAATCAAGCCCGACTGAACTTCTGGCCTGCTACAGGCCCGTGTAGTAGGTCGGCACATTTACGACCCATCTGAATTTCGGCCTGTGAACGATCCACATTGTAAATGGGCCACCCACGAGCTGAGATACATTTCGGCCTGCTAATGACCATTGGGTTATTTGGCACAATCAGGACCCAATCTCACTTTTAGCCTATTAAAGGCCCGTGTTATTTATGGGCTCGAGATATTTACACATGTTAATGGGCTGTTGTTACTGAGGGCCCAAATTATGTTTAGGCCAGTTAAAGGCTCACTATGGGCACATGCCTACGAAAACAAGAAATCTTATACTGATTTGGGCCCAAATATTTTTAGTGGGTTACATGCAAATTACGACACATGATAGTTTTAGCCTAGTTTGAATTGTGGGCCCGACGAATGTTGGCACATTGGACTCCTATGAAGCTTTCGGCCGAATACATTACCAAGATAAACCTACACTATGCAAAAATAGCATCATAATTTCTACAGCCTTTGGCAGCACGATAAATCCTGTATCACAACAAAATAAATTCTAGCCATACAACAAGAGGCCTGTTGGCATAAAGTTTACAGTCCTTGCAGATAAAAGCACCATCAGATGTATAGAAGCAATATCATTTGACCTGAGTGCTAATGTTTCAGGCTGTAGAATCTAATGGAGCAGCATGATATTCCCCTTTTTTCGCCATTGCTCTAGAACAACAAAGCAAATGTCTGATAGTATGGTTTCAAAACCATTCATATCTTGACGACATTTGTCAACCAATATTCTTATTTCTGAAACGACCTCCATTAGGGATTGGACTTGTGTCTGGAGCACAGATATATCACTCTGTCTAGCTGGAGGATTTTTTTAGTAGGCGATTTCAACGAGGTTACCTTGACAACCAACCCAGAATTACGCAGGAAGGTGCTTTTTGCACTATTAGTGGAGAGATACTGACGCACTGCAGCAAGAGGTGCCGTTGTGCCTGTGGTAGCCTCGTCACCTTCAGGTGGTTGTTGCTGTTCAATCATTTGTTCCATAGCACGCTGAAAGTTTGAACTTGTAGATTAGTGTATCGGATAAGTTACTAATGACACAGAAACAAACAAAGTAGGTTTCACGTTTATACATAACTTATTTTGGTGAATTATTGTAATACATTAGCATGTAGTGCAGTGCCAACTAGATAATAAAATCACTTTCGGAACATATGTCCATGCAGCATGCCTACTATATTGTCTATTTCCTCACATTCGTTGACATCGAAGTATAAAGAGACATGGTTTAAAGTAGGATGAACATAGTATGACATCATTCATATCATGGGCAAACAGATATCAAATAAACAGTCTATTGTATCATTGTGTGGGCACGTGAACATCACAACTAGATTACAGATCAAGACCAAAAGAATACCCTTCCTCTCTTTTAAACCGTGTAAGGTGAAATGATACGTTAAGACAACTGTGAATAAAAGTGAATAGAGTAACTAACATTGGCTGCAAACCAAGCAGTTAAACGAACATGTCATAGTAACAAGTAGTTCAAAGGTAGGAGGAGTAAGGACTTACAACAACGGCTTGAACTGGTGTGCTCATGCCCTTCATTTTGCTAGTGTGGCAATCCTTGAAGATTTCCACTGCATTC
Source organism: Aegilops bicornis (assembly GCA_021605145.1). Classification (NCBI taxonomy): domain Eukaryota; kingdom Viridiplantae; phylum Streptophyta; class Magnoliopsida; order Poales; family Poaceae; genus Aegilops; species Aegilops bicornis. The sequence goes on along the minus strand of CM038672.1, from coordinate 191,672,475 downwards.
GGTTCAGGTTCTTTTTAGTCCGCACGTGTTTTCCTCTGTATTTGGAACAACTCAATATAGATACGATAATATGGCACAGAAAAAAGAAGGAACTAGCAGCTATTTACAAGAGCCTCGCATTGTGCAATATACTACGCGATCCTGTTGTTTGTTGGAATTTCACTTTAGAATGGTTGGTCTTGTTCTTCAAACAGTTAGCCTAGAAGAAGATACACTTGTAAGGCACATACGTAAATACAAGTTCAATATGTGATCTGATCAAATACATATACCCTACCCGATACTTTGGATCAGACCAGTGTTTAACAAGGGCTGTCCAGTCTTCATCTGTAATATATTCTACTGGAGACGTTTGAGCAATTTCATTGTTAGCCTTCGCTTCAAAGTGAGTTTTCCTAAGGTGGTATCGATACTGTCACAGAGCAGAATGGAAAACATGAGTGCATGCTTGTTTAGTTGCATCATCTTTCGGATCCAACTTGAACCTCATCTATTGAAAAAAGAATGCAAGTCTTATTAGGAGAAGCTAGAAAGTATGGGACAGAGCAAAAAAACATTACAAATTTCGATGAATAACATTACTTACGAATAAATGGTCAAGGAAGGTGTTAAACTGGGTATCGTCTTTCTCTTTCCTATAATGGATCCACGTTGGGAAGATACGTGCATGACACCTAACGGCAATGGCTGCCTCTGATACTAACTTGGCTGACTCTGTAGCATCATGTGGCCTTTTTAAACCTGCCTCAAAATGGATCTTCATTCTTCCTCCTTTAGATTTTTTAACCTGTCAAGCATTATCCCCGATGTCTGTTTCTGCTTGCGCCGTGGTGCTAGTTCACCAACGAATATGGAAAGTGTTAGTGCACATCAAACTGTGAGAGTACATATAAAGGAGCATGCAACTGCAACTTGACTCGGTCAGGTACCGTCTTGGTGTTGATGCTCATGAGGTTCATCTGATATTGCCAAACCCTGTTGTGTCAGGAGTGCTTCGGAAGTCGTATTAGGTGTGAAGGCAGCTTGGGAATATGCCAGTTGTGGAGCAAACGAACAAGTAACTTGTTGAGATGGCGGTACAGTTGAAGGGGATGCTGCAGCTTGTGGAGCAGGTGATATTGTGTTTGTATATTTAGCTGGTGGACTTGGACCTTCTATTGCACTATAACTACCAGTAGAATCTCGAGGGCAGATCCTTTTCCTTTGCACCCGACGAGTAACACCATTCCCTACTATATTCTTTTCCTTGCTCTTTTTTGACTTTGCCATGTCAAGCCGTACTCCACAACACAAAAGAATAAAATTGCTCTTCAGAACTCATTGATGCATGATACAGACAAGCAATACTTTCATGTAAGACAACTGCATGAGGATGGAATGTGTAAGAAAAACAGGACAGCGTGACATATTCACAACTACAATGTGCAAACTAAGCAGAAGGATTTTCAAGAACATAGAAGTAATGCTAGTTAGACACTGTCGCGGGAAACCACAACCACCTATGGGACCAAGAGCTACTTTCTGGTTCGGCGGGGGGGGGGGGGGGATGGTACGTTGCACAAAGAGCAGAGGAGCATGGAACAGCACGACAGAGATCACACGGCATTTTTTACCCAGGTTCGGGCCGCCGTGAGGCGTAAAACCATACTCCTGCTTTGGTGGATTGATGGTGGAAAAATGGTGGTGAGCGCAGCACGCTTGCCCGACAGGGTTTGCCTAGGGGCAAGAACGGCTGTGCGCGTATGAGTGTGTGAGGGTGTGGTTTAGCCAACCAACTCTCCAACCCTTTCTACGCTTGCCTTGGGCCTCCTTTTAAAAAGATCAAGGAGTCACCACAGTGGCAAATAAGTCATTATGCACTGATTAGATAGCAAACATTGCTATCATACCTAACTCTGCAGGCTGACAGAGTGCATTAAATGGGCCGCCCAACATCGCATCACAACTTGCCCAGCAGGCCCTGCCGGGCTGTTTTGCCAGCTTCGCACCTGCTTGCTTGACACATCTCAGGACGGGTGTCATTTGGAGGTGTTTTCTGTAGGAAGTGGCTGCTATGTGGCGAATAGCAGCCACTTTGGAGCTTGACACCGCACTGATCGACGACGTACATCATGATGAGGTGGTGCGGTGAGGTGGTTCTGCTCCGTAAGCCCCGACAGGCCTGACGAGACGGTCCGAAGGCTTGCTTCCGGGGGTAACTCCATCCTTGCCATGCTCGCCTGTCTGGCAAGGGAGGTTTTTCCGTTAGCAATATCTTGCTTCTCTGGCTCTTCTTGGTCTTCCTGATCTATACTTGGATCCTTCAAAGGACCGGTCCCTTGTGCTCCAATCTGACCTTGGTGATGTATTCTTGTTCTTGTGCGTGTGCATAGTCTAGGCAACGGACCCAAGGTTTGTTGCACCGTCAGAAGCCCCCGGGCCTGCCCCGAACGCGCTGCCGGGCTTCATCGGGGTAGGCCCTAACCAGTACACAGGCAAGGACGTGGAAGTGGTCGGCCCCTTTGAGATTTTCTTTGCTTCTTCATTAACTTGAGTCCGGACCAGTTTCCGGTTTTCCCGCACGTCGTGTAAAGCCAATCGTGGTAGGGCCATTCTTGTAATGGCCCGTGAATGACTTTAATGCACGAGGGAGTAACTGCCAATTCACTCTTCCCACCACACCCTTATCCTCAGCCATGTATGCTGCATGCATCGAGCAGGGTAGGTAACGGAGGTGCATGGTGCGGGAGAGCATCAAAGCAAGGGCCCGGTCTTCTTGAATTAGTGGAGGAGGGCGGTGGTTACCTACGGGGGGAGCGATTCTCTCCCCTGACCCACCTATAAAAAGAGGGTCAGGGGAGGAGCGGAGTCATCCATCCTTGCATCCCTTCTCCTCCATTCTTTGCTTTCTGTTGGTTATGCTGAGAAGGAGAACCCGGGGCCAGGTCCCGGGTCCTAGTTTAGAGCTTCGCATGTGCCTCAAGGGGGTGCCCGGGCGGCGCGACGGTAGCACTGGAGGTGGCAACTCTGGTGCGCTTGTCGCCGAGTCACCCGTAGCTTCAATTCTAGTGAGAGGCGACCCAAACGACACCACGCCGAGGCCCATAATGGACAAGGGGCGTGGTAGTCGGTCGTGGCCCATTCCTCCTTCTCTTGCGGCGCTGGAGAGGGGTCGTAGAATGGGTTTGCCATCAGCAAAGGCAGACCTGAACCCCCTGGACATTGCCCGCTTGTCGTGCAGGAGGGCTCTTTGCTCCCATACATGTCTCCTGAACGTGCGGTGGTTTCTGATGTCAGGGCCGTCTGGGACAACCATGCTCTTTGTGGGATTACCAAGAGAGCATAGTGCCTGACGTGGCCGTCGTGCTGGGGTCTTCGGATGACAGTGATACGGAAGGCGGCGGCAACCCATGATGCGTCAAGAATGGGGACGACCGTTCCAACGAGTCGTGTTTGCCGGTGACTCCGTTTCTCCTATATGGGCCTCCGACAGCGTCACCATTCATGCCTGGCCTCCGGTTTCTTCCTCCTAGCCGGGGAGTGGCGCCATCCTGATCCTGGGGAGGCGCCGAATCCTAGCCGGGCCCACCTCCTACCTCCTCGGCCCCTTCCTGTAATTCCCTGAAGGAGATGGACAAGGGAAAAGGCATCATGGGCCACTTATCTTTTTTCAATCTTAAATCTATAGGCACTTGCCAAATTTTAGTTCAAATAATGTAATCTCTCGGATCCATGTCTGGCCTGTAAGGTTTGTACTTGTTTGATCAGCATATTAATGAAAAATATGAACCTTGTCGGGACATGTGCATGTATATGTCGATGCAGAGGTGGAGTGCCTCTTTATTTTTAAATAAACGAGTTTCCCCCGGCAGGCCATCCTGCCGGTACCCTCTATTTTATTGCCGGAGAGTTAAGCCTACCGGGCACAAATTGTGGTGAGGGTCCAGCCCCCCGCCAATCTTTTTTTCAACAAAGGTTACTGCGACCATCCTGACCGAAGCAGCGTTCGAGTCAAGGGATGGGAGCACCTATGTTTCAAAAAGCGGCGAGGTTTTCTTATGCACAAGGTTTTTCTTACAGAACACGTATGGACAAGAGATAGAACTTATCTGTTTGGCTTGCCGGAGATCGCAGTGTTGGTTCATATTTCTAGCTTCCTTTAGAGGCCAAGTTCTCGGCAGGAACCTACAGTTGTATGCAGATGGAAATGATGCCAGATGCGATCTTATCTATATGAACATGCGATGCTCATGAAATGCTTATGCATGCATGCAACTTGTCGCCCCCCAGCGCTTCATTTATTTCTCTGTTGCTCAGGGTCTGCGCCTGGGTTTGTACAAGGGGTTATGCAACTGAGGCAAGGCCTGTACAAAAGGGTGGTTACCGGGCAGGGCCCACAGCCGCGCCTTACGGGTAGAACTTGTGGAGATGCTCAATATTCCATGATTTTTGCAATTGAATGCCATCTCCGGTCTCCAGACGGACTGCGCCAGGTCTGGTGACTCGAACTACCCCGTAATGGCCTTCCCACTTTGGCGTCAACTTGTTTGTACCCTTGGTGGACTGAACGCGCCTAAGGACAAGGTCGCCTTCCTCAAAACACCAGGCATGAACCCTGCGGCTGTGATAGCGTCGCAGGGCTTGCCGATAGCGTTGAACACACGTAGCAGCCCGGAGACGGTCCTCCTCAAGAAGCACAACGTCGTCACGCCGGTGCTGATCCTGTGCTACTTAATCGTAGGCAAGCATTCGAGGCGACCGGTAAATGAGTTCTGTGGGGATAACTGCTTCTGCCCCATAAACTAGGGAGAAGGGAGTCTGCCCGGTAGCTCGATTTGGTGTCGTTATGAGGGACCAGAGAACTACCGGCAGCTCATCGATCCATCGCCTGCCGCACTTCTGTAGCATATCAAATGTTCTCATCTTGATTCCTTGCAACACTTCTGCGTTCACCCTCTCAGCTTGTCCATTGCTTCTGGGATGTGCAACAGTGGAAAATGAGATCTTGCTTCCGAGGGCATGAACATATTGCATGAAGGTGCGGCTTGTGAACTGGGTGCCATTGTCGGTGATGATTCGAGCAGGGACCCCGAAGCGACACACCAATCCTTTCAAGAACTTGATAGCTGACTGAGCAGTCACCTTTCTCACGACATCTACTTCTGGCCACTTTGTAAACTTCTCGATGGCAATGAGCAAGAATTCAAAGCCCCAACAGCTCGGGAGAAAGGGCCGAGGATATCGAGCCCCCAGACCGAAATGGCCATGCCGAAGGGATTGTCTGAAGAGCTTGTGCTGTGATAACCCACAAGTATAGGGGATCGCAACAGTTTTCGAGGGTAGAGTATTCAACCCAAATTTATTGATTCGACACAAGGGGAGCCAAAGAATATTCTCAAGTATTAGCAGTTGAGTACCACACCTGGATAACTTAATATCTGCAGCAAAGTATTTAGTAGCAAAGTAATATGATAGTAGTGGTAACGGTAACAAAAGTAACAAAAGCAAAAGTAATATTTTTGGTGTTTTGTAGTGATTGTAACTTGAGTAACGGGAAAGTAAATAAGCGAGAACCAATATAGGAAAAGCTCGTAGGCATTGGATCGGTGAGGGAGAATTATGCGGATCACGGTCCATCATGTAACAATCATAACATAGGGTGACACAGAACTAGCTCCAATTCATCAATGTAATGTAGGCATGTATTCCGAATATAGTCATACGTGCTTATGGAAAAGAACTTGCATGCCATCTTTTGTCCTACCCTCCCATGGCAGCGGGGTCCTAATGGAAACTAAGGGATATTAAGGCCTCCTTTTAATAGAGAACCGGAACAAAGCATTAGCACATAGTGAATACATGAACTCCTCAAACTATGGTCATAACCGGAGTGGTCCCGATTATTGTCACTTCGGGGTTGCCGGATCATAACGCATAGTAGGTGACTATAGACTTGCAAGATAGGATCAAGAACACACATATACTCGTGAAAACATAATAGGTTCAGATCTGAAATCATGGCACTCGGTCCCTAGTGACAAGCAGTAAGCATAGAAAAGTCATAGCAACATCAATCTCAGAACATAGTGGATACTAGGGATCAAACCCTAATAAAACTAACTCGATTACATGATAGATCTCATCCAACCCATCACCGTCCAGCAAGCCGACGATGGAATTACTCAGACATGGCGGTGAGCATCATGAAATTGGTGATGGAGGATGGTTGATGATGACGACATCGACGAATCCCCCTGTCCGGAGCCCCGAACAGACTCCAGATCAACCCTCCCGAGAGGTTTTAGGGCTTGGCGGCGGCTCCGTATTGTAAAACGCGATGATTTCTTCTCTCTTATTTTTTGTCCCCGAAATCAAATATATAGAGTTGGAGTTGGCGTCAGAGGAGCTCCAGGGGGCCCACGAGGTAGGGGCGCGCCCTAGGGGGGAGGGCGCGCCCCCACCCTCATGGACAGGGTGTGGGCCCCCTGGTCTTCATCTTTGGCAAGGATTTTTTATTATTTCCAAATAGACGTTCCATGGAGTTTCTGGTCATTCCGAGAACTTTTGTTTCTGCACATAAATAACACCATGGAAAGTCTGCTGAAAACAGTGTCAGTCCGGGTTAGTTCCATTCAAATCATGCAAGTTAGAGTCCAAAACAAGGGCAAAAGTGTTTGGAAAAGTAGATACGACGTAGACGTATCATGCAGGCTAATGGGTGTTCTTGGAATGGAACTGGCAAGATTCACATTTGGTGACTAGCTCGACCACATCTTGGAGGGCTGTGGGCCAACAGAATCCTTGCCGGAATGCTTTCCCAACTAATGCCCTCGATCCAATGTGGGAGCCGCACATGCCTTTGTGTATTTCCGCCAGCAGTTCATTTCCTTCTTCCAGGCAGATGCACTTCAATTTCACACCGTTGGGCCTCCTTCTGTATAGAGTGTCATCGACAAACTGATACATACTGGCCCTTCCGGCTACTCTTTCAACTTCCTCTTGCTCATCGAGAAGTTCTCCAGTTTGGAGGAAATGGACTATGTGCTTTGCCCAAGTTGGAGCCTGAGGCTCGGCAACGAGGCCTAGCGGCACCTCCTCATCCGCGGGAGCGCGTTCCTTGACCGCGGGGACTAGTGGCCTGGCAGGAGGGCGCAGCCCGGCAGCCGATGGGGAGTTGTTTCCGGCAGGGTCCCTACCAGGAGCCCCGGGAGGCTCTATCGGGAGAGGCTTACCGGAGTCCAACTTCCTCCACTTCTGGGCCATTGTTGCTGGGGATATGGAGGGCTGAGTAAGATGGAGAACAAAAGTTCGTGGTTCCAGAGGAAGTTTTTGCGCAACGCACTTTGACAGATGATCAGCTATGCTATTTTTCGCATGGGGTACGTGCTCTGTTTGCAATCCGTCAATGTGCTCCTCCAATCTTCTCACTTCCTCAACGTATGTCTCCATCAATGGACTTTGGTAATCCTTGTTGACTTGTCTCACCACAAGTTGTGAATCTCCTCGAATGATCAGCTTCTTGATCCCCAATTCTGTAGCAATCCTGAGCCCAGCAAGGAGCCCTTCAAACTCTACTGTATTGTTGGTAGCTTCCTCCCAGGGAAAATGCATCTGGATGACATACTTCAAGTGCTCCCCAGTGGGAGCAACGAGAAGCACGCCAACCCCCGCACCTTGTAGGGAGAATGCACCATCAAAATATATAATCCATTCTTGGGGCGCTTCCTTGCCGGGGGTAACTGTTTCCAGCACTTCTTCATCAGGGGTTGGCGTCCATTCTGCAATAAACTCTGCCAATGCCCTGCTCTGAATTGTTGATGTGTGCTCTCAAATTTCAGGCAAAAGCTGGATAACTCCAAAGCCCACTCCACTATTCTGCTGGTAGCCTCTGGGTTTCAAAGTATCCTTTGCAATGGAAAGCGGGTGACAACCGTAATCTTATGGGCTTGGAAGTAGCGGCGCAGTTTCCTTAAGGCCATAATGTGGCCAAAAATCAACTTTTGCACACCAGAGTACCTCGATCTATCCCCCTGTAACAGGGAACCGATGAAGTACACTAGGCGCTGCACCACTTTCTTCCTTGCTGCGTCCTTGGGGTTGCCCTGCTTTCGTGCTCCTCTTTGTCCTGATCCTCATCCGGTCCTGCCGGGCTTTGCTCTCTCTGATTCCTCTACTTCCCGCTGTGCCACTAGGGCTACGCTGACCACTTGATTAGTTGCCGCTAAATATAGTAGGAATGGCCCTTGTGGTTTGGGAGCAACCAAAGTGGGAACAGAAACAAGCAGGTCTTCAAATCTTGTAATGTTGCTTCTTCTTCCGGGGTCCAACACCCAGCTGGGCGAGGAACTAAACGATGTTCGTGCCCAGCTGTCGGACTCCATGAAGGAGAATCGACGGCTTTGACGTAGCATTTTTAGTAAGTGCTAGAACGAACTTTGAAAAAGAGTTCGGCGAGGAAGTCGACTAACAGAGTTATGTCTGTAGGTATGCTCACAGGTCGTCCTGCAGAGGAAATGCCCGGTTCTATGGGTGACCTTCTTCCCGAGCTTTACAACCGCATTTAACGAAGTTCGACAGTGATGAAAGGCGTCGCCCATGCCTTGTGGCTATCTGTCTCCATGCCCAAGGCCTTGGAGAGCTTGCAGAGAGGCTTAAGGGGCGCGGTGGTGCTCCGATTATGGAAGATATCGGCTGCCGTCAAGGTGCTGTGGAGGCACAGGCCATGGTGAAGACGCGGTACACGAAGGCTGACCCAAACCACATGGCCGAGGTCGGACCTATGGGGGCCGATGGGAAGGAGATCCCTGTGAGCTTAGTGTACGGCCAAGTAGAGTTGGCCGCCAAATAATCCCAACATGACTGTAAACTAGACGGCTTGTTGGATGGTATTGAAGAGGAATATGCTCAGTCAAATTGACTATGTAATTTAAGATGACATGTAAAATGCCTTCTAGCCGGATTGTAGATCGTTTGTCATGGCGGACCTTTTCGCTTCAACCTCGGGACCCGATAGTCCGAAGTGTGTCTGAATATCCTCTCGGTTATGTAAGAACCGGGGCATGCATGGAGACCAGGCGTAGGGGTCATTAGTGCTTGAACAGACAAGTGCCCAACTAGTTATGTTATATTACATGGTTAGTAAGAAACATCTTCCAGGGAGAATAGTTCCATTAGGGGTTCCTTTCCCTGGGAGGCATGCCCTAAAGTGCATGTCCGGACTGCGAAAAAAGTAGAAAAGCATCTGGGGGCAGATAAATAAACAAGTGAGAAATCATCTTTATTTCATCGACCGAATATTCCCTTAAGAACGCTAGCTTTCGGCTTCACCCAGTCTGAGGTACACATCCGGTTGACCGGGCAGTAACAATCGCAGAGGTGCTCCTTTTACCGCCTAGCCGAACAATCGGGAACATAGGGGTAAGCACATGAGCCAGGCAACCCAGCTTGGCCAAAACTTAAGTCATATCGATGCATATAATGGTGAATAAAAGGTACATGCAAAAGTGTGACACATGTGTTGGGCGTGAAGCCCGCATAAGTAAGCTTCTGTTTAGGAAGCCCCCAGGTATAACGAGCGCGTATAGCGCGTCAATTGTGTGCGAACAAGGCCCGAACGAGCCCTTAAAGGCTGTAAGAGAAAGGGAGGGAGAAGGAGAGAAATATAAGATAGCTAATGTGTAAAAAATAGACAGAGGAAGGAGACGAACACAGAGTCCGGCGCTAGGCGTAGAATCTTTGGAGACGGGCTGCGTTCCATGGGTTCGGCTCGAGTCGGTTATCCGATGCATCTCGCAGACGGTAAGCTCCACCAGTCAGGACTTGGTCAATAATAAAGGGACCTTCCCATTTGGGCTTGAGTTTGTCCTTTTTCTTGTCCGGCAGGCGTAGAACTAACTCGCCAACATTGTAAGTTTTGGCCCATACTTCTCTGCTTTGATATCTTCGAGCCTGCTGTTGATAGAACGCGGAACGGGCTTTTGCCACGACACGCTCCTCCTCCAAGGCCTCCAAACTGTCCCGCCGATCGAGTTCGGCTTCTCTTTCTTCGTACATGCGCACGCGAGGTGACTCATGAATTATGTCACATGGCAGAACTGCCTTTGCGCCGTATACCATAAAGAATGGTGTGAATCCGGTGGTGCGATTCGGCGTGGTCTGCAGCCCCCAGAGTACGGAATCGAGCTCCTCTACCCAGTACGTGTTAGATTCCTTGAGGGACCGCACTAATCTGGGTTTAATGCCGCTCATAATTAGACCATTTGCTCGCTCGACTTGACCTTTAGTTTGTGGGTGATAGACTGAAGCATAGTCGAGCTTGATGCCCATGTTTTTGCACCAGATTTTGACCTCGTCGGCCGTAAAGTTCGTGCCGTTATCAGTGATGATGCTGTGGGGGACGCCGTAACGGTGTACGACCCCTGATATGAAGTCTATCACCTGTCCGGATTCGGCCGTCTTAACAGGCTTGGCCTCTATCCATTTGGTGAATTTATCCACCATGACCAGTAGGTATTTTTGCTTGTGGGTTCCTCCTTTAAGGGGTCCAACCATGTCAAGCCCCGGACCACGAAGGGCGGTGATGGGTATAGTTTGGAGGCGGTGGGTGGCATGTGGCTTTGGTTAGCAAAGAGCTGGCAGCCGACGCATCGTTGGACTAAGTCTGAGCATCTGCCCGGCCGACGTACCAATAAAATCCTGTCTGGAAGGCCTTGCTTACAAGGGCCGGGCTGTGGCATGGTGCCACTTGAGTCGGCATGAATTTCAGCCAGGAGATTCCGCCCTTCCACTTCGAAGATACACCTTTGAAGGACTCCGGTGGTGCTTTTCTTATAAAGCTCTCCCTCATGGACTTTATAGGCTTTAGATCGCCGCACTATGCAGCGTGCCTTGTTTTGGTCCTCGGGAAGTTCCTGCCTGATTAGGTAGGCTAAGAATGGATTACATCCCACGGGGCAATGACTGCCATTATTATGTGGGCTGAAGGTGTTACTTCGTTGGCAGAGCCTCCAGTTGTGTCAGAATGTTCGGTGTCGGGCAGTCCGGTTGGGTCCGGGCTGTTATTTTCGGACTCCCCTTCCCATAATACAGATGGCTTGAAAAGCCTCTCTAAGAAGATATTGGGGGGGGGGACGGTATCGCGCTTTGCGCCAATGCGTGCCAAGACGTCTGCTGCCTGATTGTTTTCCTGAGCTATATGGTGAAATTCGAGCCCTTCGAACCAAGCTGACATTTTTAAGATTGCGTTGCGATAAGCTGCCATTTTCAGATCCTTGGCATCAAACTGTCCATTTATTTGGGATATCGCGAGGTTCGAATCCCTGCGCACCTCTAGGCGTTGAATGCCCATGGAGACTGCCATCCGTAGACCATGTAGAAGGCCTCGTATTCGGCTGCGTTGTTGGAGTCCGTACACATTATCTGGAGTACGTATTGAACTGTATCTCCTCTTGGGGACGTCAGAACGACGCCAGCCCCCAGACCGGCCAACATTTTGGAGCCGTCTAAGTGCATGATCCAGTTGGAATATGTGCCGTACTCTTTAGGGAGTTCGGCTTCAGTCCATTCGCCATTTAAGTCGGTCAAAACTGCGACTTAATAGCTCGCCGTGGCTTATAGGTTGTGTCAAACGGAGGAGCTCAATGGCCCATTTGGCAATCCGGCCCGTCACAGAGCGGTTGTTTATAATGTCGTTAAGAGGTACTTCGGAGGCTCTGTTATCGAACACTCTTGAAAGTAGTGTCGTAGCTTCCGGGATGCCATAAACACCACGTCACGCTATCTTTTGATAATGCGGATACCGTGACTTGCATGGAGTGAGGACGGTGGACACGTAGTAAACTGGTTTTGAAGGGGAACTTGTGTCCGTCCGTTTCTCGTTCGACAACGAGCACCGCGCTTACAACTTGATGAGTTGCCGCGATGTATGATAGCATTGGTTCTCCCATGTTAGGCGCGGCCAGGACCGGGTTTGTTGCCAATATGGCTTTTATTTCTTCTAGTCCGGCCGTGGCGGCATCCGTCCACTCGAAGTGTTCGGTGCGCCGGAGGAGGCGATAAAGGGGTAATGCCTTTTCTCCCAAGCGGGAGATAAAGCGGCTTAGAGCCACCATGCATCCAAATAATTTTGTATTTGTTTGAGGTCCTTTGGGATATCCAATTGTGACAGAGCTCGGATCTTGGCTGGGTTTGCTTCAATTCCTCTACCGGATACAATGAAGCCCAAGATCTTTCCGGCTGGTACGCCGAAAACGCATTTTCCGGGTTAAGCTTGATGTCATATGTTTGGAGGTTATCGAATGTGAGCCTCAAGTCGTCTACTAGAGTTTCAACATGCTTGGTTTTGACGACCACATCATCTACGTATGCCTCCACTGTTTTGCCGATCTGGTTTGCCAGACAAGTCTGAATCATGCGTTGATATCTTGCGCCTGCGTTTTTTATCCCGAAGGGCATTATGTTGAAGCAGAATGGGTCGTATGGGGTGATGAATGCCGTTGCGGCTTGGTCAGGATCTGCCATCTTAATTTGATGGTAGCCGGAGTATGCGTCGAAGAAACACAATGAATCATGTCCTTCGGTAGCGTCAATAATTTGATCGATGTGGGGGAGGGGGAAAGGATCCTTTGGGCAAGCCTTGTTGAGGTCCTTGAAATCGACACATAGGCGCCAGGATTTGTCCTTCTTTGGAACCATTACCAGGTTTGCTAGCCAGTCCGGATGTTTTATATCTCTGATGAATCCGGCCTCCAATAGTTTGGCTAGCTCCTCTCCCATGGCTTGTCTCTTAGGTTCGGAAAAATGCCGAAGAGCCTCCTTGACTGGCTTGAATCCTTTTAGGATGTTTAGGCTGTGCTCGGCCAGCCGGCGTGGGATTCCTGGCATGTCTGAAGGGTGCCGTGCAAAATGTCCCAATTTTCGCGTAGGAATTCTCGTAATGGCGTCTACATCGAGGTTTAATTGCGCTAACGGAGGCCGTTTTGTAGGGTCCGTTGGATGGACTTGGAATTTGTATATTTAAATGCCGGTTTAAAGGAGGTGGACTTGGATCTTTATCGAGTATCACGTCCCTCCACATTTCACCGTGGAGCGCAGCGCAGTCAGTTCCTCGGCCACTAGGGCTTCGGATAGTGCCTCAAGGGCCAGTGCGGCTGTCTTATTTTCAGCGCGGAGTGCTATGTTCGTGTCACTAGCAAGAGTGATGATTCCGTTGGGCCTGGGCATTTTGAGCTTCATGTACCCGTAATGGGGTATAGCTTGAAAAATTGTGAATGCCTCTCGCCCTAATAGAGCATGGTATCCGCTGCTGAACGGGGCCACTTGGAACGTGACCTCCTCGGATCTGTAATTATCCGGCGTGTCAACACCACATCCAAAGGTGATTGTTCTGTACAACACGCTTCCGATCGGGATTATTCCTCTAAAGGTTAGTGCTGCTTCGCTCAATGCGGCTCCCGTCTATTTCCATTTTTCGAAGGGTCTCCTCATAAATGAGGTTCAATCCGCTGCCATCGTCCATGAGTACCTTGGTAAGGCGAAAGCCGTCCACTATTGGACTGAGGACCAATGTGGCTGGTAATCGGGCTGTTCGGAATTTAGGTTCATCACTGGCATTAAAGGTAATAGCCGTGTCACTCCATGGGTTTATCGTTGCTACTTGGTAGACTTCGGCAAGGCTGCAGAGTGTTCGTTTCCGCATATTATTTGATGCGAAAGTCTCGAAGACTGTTAATACTGCATCGGTATCCCTGGGCTGGTGCTCTGTGGATTACGGGGTTAGAAGCTCTTCGCCACTTTTGGCCACCTACCGGAGTATCCAACATGCTCTAAGGCTATGAGTTGGTGTGGCGCCCTCTGTACTATGAATTTTACAGGGTCCATTGAGCCATCCCTCCAGTACGATTCCATGCCCTGTAGGGTTTTTTTGTTTTTTGGTGTTTAACCCGGGTGACTGTCGATAATGCACCCTTTTCTTTTGGACTGGGTTTGTATTCAGGGCCGGATTGTCCCAAAATCTTACTTCGGTTTTCCATGCACTTTCCATCGCACAGTACTTTCATACTATGGACGCCAAGTCAGCAAAGCGTGTAATTTCACGGCGACCTATGGTGTTGAGGATTCCCTTGTCCGTGCAATTATTGCAGAAGAATGAAATTGCGTCTTCCTTGCGGCAGTCCTTTATCCCGTTCATAACCAGGAGGAATCTGGCCCAGTAATGATGTACTGTTTCCTCGGGCTCTTGCCTAATTTTGGATAGATCGCATATGGTCGGGTGGGTGGGTGGGTGGAATTAAATCCGAAACCTCACCCAATCTGAGACTCAAGGGCCAAGGAGTTTCCGAACTCGGAAGTTTGGATTCTTGGATGCTGTCCAATGAATCTAGCCCGTTGCCTGACTCTAAGTTCAGGTCTTGAGTGACGTCCTCCCCTCCACGGGTATCCGGCATGGAGGGATCGGGAATCCGTACATAGCTAGTCCTTAAGATAGATGAAGGGTCGCCGCATTGTTCCTCCACCACAGCAACATGATGGGTGACCTGGGGAGAGTTAATCTCTCTCAGATCGGGTTTAGGCCCAATCTGATCGTAGTCTGTAGCGACTCCCAGGGCGGCGATGCGATCCAGGAGCTCGTTTAAGGAAGAGAGCTCCATCGGATCTAACTGCTCGGCGAGTTCTGAGTTGACGTGAAGATTGCTTTCGATGACCTGAGAAGTCATCGTAGGCGCGGCGGCCGAACAGGCAGTCATAAGAAAACCGCCTAGCCGGAGAGTTTCGCCGATAGCCAAAGCTCCTTTAGCAACTGTACCGTCTTTAAAGACGGGATGAGGCATCCTTCCTGATGGCGACGACACAGAGGAACTCTCAATGAAAGCACCAATGTCGGTGTCAAAACCGGCGGATCTCGCGTAGGAGGTCCCGAACTGCGCGTCTAGGCGGATGGTAACTGGAGACAAGGGACACGATTTTTTTACCCAGGTTTGGGCCCTCTTGATGGAGGTAAAACCCTACTCCTGCTTGATTAATATTGATGATATGGGTAGTACAAGAGTAGATCTACCACGAGATCAGAGAGGCTAAACCCTAGAAGCTAGCCTATGGTATGATTGTTGTTCGTCCTAGGGACTAAAACCCTCCGGTTTATATAGACACCGGAGAGGGCTAGGGTTACACAGAGTCGGTTACAATGGGAGGAGATCTACATATCCGTATCGCCAAGCTTGCCTCCCACGCCAAGGAAAGTCCCATCCGGACACGGGACGAAGTCTTCAATCTTGTATCTTCATAGTCTAGGAGTCCGGCCAAAGGTTATAGTCCGGCCATCCGGACACCCCCTAATCCAGGACTCCCTCACTTGGTATCATTATGCTGTTGGATCAATTGTTACCTTAGTTGCGATCTTGATCGCATTTGTTGTTGCATTTAAATGCTTTAGCTAGAGAGTTATTTGTTTGTTGCATTTAAGTGTTGTATGAACTTTATGTATGAACTTGTATTAATTTGGTCTTTTCGGTGTTGTGTAATGAAGATGAGCCGAGAATGGATGTACGATGACCGATGCTCTCCCGAGTTCATTAATGGGATGCAAACTTTTCCGCTTGCGGCTGAGGCAAACAAGCGGGTGGATGGTTTTATGCCTTGTCCATGTGCTGGTTGTAAGAATGATCACAGTTACTCTAAGTCAAGAACCATTCACGTCCACCTGTTTGAGTCCGGTTTCATGCCCCACTATAATGTTTGCACCAAGCACAGAGAATGAGGGGTTATGATGGAAGACAATGAAGAAGAAGAGGACGACGACTGGTATCCTGGTCATGGGTTCCCTGAATACGATGATACAACAATGGGGGAAGAAGCTGAGCCGGCAATGCGGGAAGAAGCTGAAGAAGAGGCATCAGATGAGCCCGTTGATGATCTAGGTCGGGCCATTGCCGATGCAAAGAGAAACTATGCAAGTGATTTGGAGAAGAAGAAGTTGCAGTGCATGTTAGAGGATCACAAGAAATTGTTGTACCCGAATTGCGAATCTGACAAGAAAAAGTTGGGCACCACACTGGAATTGCTGCAATGTAAGGCAGAGAATGGTGTATCTCACAAGGGATTTGGAAAGTTGCTGGTAATGATAAAGAATATGCTTCCAAAGGACAACAAATTGCCCGAGAGTACGTACGAAGAAAAGAAGGTTGTTTGCCCTCTAGGGTTAGAGGTGCAGAAGATACATGCAAGCCCTAATGACTGCATCCTCTACCACGTTGAGTACGAGGATTTGAACGCTTGCCCGGTATGCGGTGCATTGCACTATAAGATCAGCCGCGATGACCCTGGTGATGTCAAGGGCGAGCGCCCCAGGAAGAAGATTCCTGCCAAGGTGATGTGGTATGCTCCTATAATACCACGGTTCAAACCTTTGTTCCAAAACAAAGAGCATGCCAAGGCGATGCGATGGCACATAGAAGACCGTAAGAAAGACGGAAAGTTGAGAGTACCCGCTGACGGGTCACAGTGGAGAAAAATCAAGAGAAAGTACAGGGAGGAGTTTGCAGGTGACGCAAGGAACGTATGGTTTGGTCTAAGCGCAGATGGCAATAATCCTTTTGGGGAGCAGAGCAGCAACCATAGCACCTGGCCTGTGACTATGTTTGTATAACATTCCTCTTTGGTTGTGCATGAAGCGGAAGTTCATTATGATGCCAGTGCTCATCCAAGGCCCTAAGCAACCCGGCAACGACATTGATGTGTACCTAAGGCCATTAGTTGAAGAACTCTTATAGCTGTGGAATGGAACAGGTGTACGTGCGTGGGATGAGCACGCACAGGAAGAATTTGACCTAAAGGCGTTGCTATTCGTGACCATCAATGATTGGCCTACTCTCAGTAACCTTTCAGGACAAACAAACAAGGGATACCACACATGCACGCACTGTTTGGATGATACCGACAATATATATTTGGAAAATTGTAGGAAGAATGTGTACCTGGGACACCGTCGATTTCTTCCGAGCAGGCATCCCGTAAGAAAGAAAGACAAGCATTTCAAAGGTGAGGCGGATCACCGGACGAAGCCGCTCCACCGTACTGGTTTGATGTACATGATATGGTCAAGGATTTGAAGGTAGTCTTTGGAAAGGGTCCTAGCGAACAACCTGTTCCGAATGACACTGACGGCCGCGCACCCATGTGGAAGAAGATATCTATATTTTGGGACCTGCCCTACTGGAAAGACCTAGAGGTCCGCTCCGCAATCAGCGTGACTCACGTGACGAAGAATCTTTGCGTGACCCTGCTTGGCTTCTTGGGCGTGTATGGGAAGACAAAAGATACACCTGAGGCACGGGAGGACCAGTAACGTATGCACGGAAAAGACGACATACATCAGGGTCATGTCAGCTATGCTCTTACCAAAGAAGAGAAGGAAATCTTCTTTGAATGCCTGTTCAGTATTAAGGTATCGTCTGGCTTCTTGTCGAATATAAAGGGAATAATAAATATGGCAGAAAAAGTTCCAGAACCTAAAGTCTCATGAATGCCAGGTGATTATGACGCAACTACTTCCGGTTGCATTGAGGGGGCTTCTACCAGAAAACATTCGATTAGCCATTGTGAAGCTATGTGCATTCCTCAATGCAATCTCTCAGAAGGTAATTGATCCAGAAATCATACCAAGGTTAGATAATGATTTGGTGCAATGTCTTGTAAGTTTCGAGTTGGTGTTCCCACCATCCTTCTTCAACATCATGACGCACGTCCTAGTTCACGTATGCGAAGAGATTAACGTTTTGGGTCCTGTATTTCTACACAATATGTTCCCCTTTGAGAGGTTCATGGGAGTCTTAAAGAAATATGTTCATAACCGTGCTAGGCTAGAAGGAAGCATCTCCAAGGGCCATGAAAATGGGGAGGTCATTGAGTTTTGTATTGACTTTATTCCTGACCTTAAGCCGATTGGTGTTCCGGAATCATGCATAAGGGGCGCATCGGATGTAAAAGGCACGCTAGGAGGGAATCAAATCATATGTATGGACGGACATTCTGTCACTGAAGCACACTACACAGTTCTACAGAATTCCGCCTAGGTGGCTCCATATATGGACGAACACAAGAATTTTCTACGCACCAAACACCCGGAGTGGTCTGATGACTGGATTACACGTGAACAAACGGGGACTTTCGCCGGCTGGTTTCAGACACGTGCCATGCATGATGCCTCTATTGAAGATGACTTGTACTTGCTGTCCCAGTTACCATCTTCAAATATAATAACTTTCAAAGGGTACGAGATAAATGGGAATACATTTTACACGATCGCCCAAGATAAGAAGAGCACCAACCAAAACAGTGGTGTCCGCTTTGATGCAGCAACCAAGACGGGAAAGGAAACATATTATGGTTACATAGAGGATATATGGGAACTTGACTATGGACGTGGTTTGAAGGTCCCTTTGTTTCGGTGCAAATGGGTCAATATGACACGAGGCGAGGTAACGGAAGACCCGCAGTACAGAATGAGAACAGTGGATCTCAACAATCTTGTGTATGCAGAAGAACTATTCGTCCTAGCCAATGATCTGGCACAGGTTTTCTATGTGAAGTACATGTCTACCAAGCCGAGAAAAAGAAAAGATAAGGAAGCGAATGCATCATATGATGAGCCAAAGCGCCACATAGTACTTTTTGGGAAGAGAAACATCGTGGGAGTGGATGACAAGACAGGCATGTCAGAAGATTATGAAAAGTTTGGTGCAATTGCTCCATTCACAGTGAATATTGACCCGAGCATCCAGTTAAATGATGAAGATTTTCCATGTTTACGGCGCAAAGGGACACACGCGAAGAAAAAGTTTCACACCCAAAGATCTGGGATGTGATCGGCTTCACTATCATCACTTTCTTCTGTGTTTCACACCCAGGAGGGAATCTCTGTAATAGTTAGGGTAGTTATGTGTTTTGGCATTTGAAACGCAAAGAAATTTTATGTGCAAACAAATTCTTTCATGCATATACTGATTTTTTCAGCTAAATGATCCTGAAATTGAAAAGCACTTCAAATGAACTCCGAAAAGGTTGAAAGTTGGCATGATATCATAATTTCACCCACATAGCATGTGCAAAAAAGTAGAGAGGGTTACGAAAAAAACTGGATGCACTTCGTGTACAAAATGGACGATCTCTTTCGAAGTATCAGGGTTTCGGACGAAACTCATCTATTACAAAGACATTTCATTTTTTAAATAACCAAGCATTACCAAATTTAATATAATGATAAAACACACTAATATTAAACATACGAACAAAGAATCACTGAAAAATGTATTTTTAAAGTTAAGTTATTCACAAACTAGTGATTCACACAAATTTCAAATAATTCAAAATTTGAACTATTCAAATTTGAAAAGTTTAAGCACTAACAAAAAGTTTGTAAGTTTTTGTACCTAAAGAAAAAATATTCACAAAGAAACTCTAAATACAGCAAAAAACAACTCAGAAATAAATAAATAAAAAAATAAGAAAATAAAAAAGCCCGCCTATTGGGCCACAGCGGCCAGCATACGACTAGAAACCCAACCAGTTGTTGGGCCAGGATGCAGGCCCGCCAAGGACCAGTAGGCCCATAGGGCAGCACAGAACAGGTAGGCCTGCTTTGGAGAGGAGCTCGAAGGAGCAGCCACGGCTGGGTTTATAAACCATTGCGGCTGCCCTTAGCTAGTCGAGGTGGGACTAAACTTTGCACCCCTCGCCTGGCAGCGCACCCCCCTTTAGTACCGGATCATGGCTCCAACCGGTACTAAAGGGAAATCTTTAATGCAGTTGGAGCCACCACCCGGTACTAAAGGTCTGCCCTTCCCGCCGCTTGTCCTGGCCAAAATTGACCTTTAGTACCGGTTGGTGGCTCCAACTGGTACTAAAGGCCCATCCTATATAAGCAGCACTTACAAATTTCATCAGTTTTCATCAGCTTCTTCTCCTCTTCCCCGTCGCCCGCCGCCACCCCCTGCCGACGCCTGTCCGCCACCCTCGTCACCACCTCTGCCGCTTCGCCCGTCCCGTCGTCACCGCCTGCCGTCCCCATCCCGGTCGTCGTTCCCTTCATCCCGGCCGTCCCGCTGCCGCCGCCCTGCCGTCCCGTCGTCGTCGCCTGCCCCTCGTCATCGCCGCCCGTCGCCATCCCCGTCGACGGTGAGCTCCTGCCCCGGCCGCCATGTCCACACACACACATTGTTAATTAGTTGTAAAATTGTTAGTATTTTTTATGTTTTTTAGTTATAGAAATATTTATAGAAATGTTAGAAATTTTTCTGTTTTTTAGTTATAGAAATATTTATAGAAATGTTAGAAATTTTTCTGTTTTTTAGTTATAGAAATATTTATAGAAATGTTAGAATTTTTTTCTGTTTTTTAGTTATAGAAATGTCAGTTATATAGAAATGTTAGAAATATTAGAAATGTTAGTTCTAGCTAGATGAATTAGATTAATGTCAAATTGTTTGACGATGATCGATGTTTTTTTAGTTCCTAATAATTTTAGTTATAGAAAAATTTAGAATTTGCATATAGAATTTTAGTTATCACAATCCAATCATTTAAAAATGTTAATTTTTGCGGTCACACAGTATTTGTTCTCGACGATGCTCGGCCCGCATCCTCGCCGTCGACCCGTTCGCGATGACGTCCTACTTCAGAGAGGACCCATATGCAGGGACCCAGGCTCCGGGCTGGCAGGGAGGTGCTACCTTGAGGCGCGCCACAGTGAGGAACCCGGCCCCGGGTCCCGTCGTCGACCCTGATCTCCTCTGGTGGCATTCACGTGGGCCACATTCGGTGCAGAGGGAGCCGGCCCCGCCTGAGGTGGTGCGTCGCTGTGTCAGGGAGGAGGACGAGCACGACCATCACTACATGGATTCTATGGACGTCAGGTTCTCCAATACCTGGCAAGTTCTTTGGGCAGATGACCAGAGATATGATCCTGTGATTGTTCCTTCTCTTTGAGTGTCCACCGCCCGCGCCTCAGGAACCGCGAGTGGCCTAGATTCTTCTATAGTATTCGATCTTTATTAGCTAGCTAGCTAGTGATGTATTCGATATATAATATTCGAGACGATGGATTCGAGATTATATATATTATTAGAGACGATGTATTCAAGATTATATACTATTCGAGACGATGTATTCGAGATTATATATTATTCGAGACGATACATATTATGTACTATGATTCAGTTTTTCCTTATTGATTGCATCCATGCATTGTAATTTGAATACTAAATTGTTTTATATTTCTTCTGGATTAGTTAAAAAAAAAGCTATAGCGGACAATACCGGCAGATAGGGAGAAGAGACCCTGTTTGATAAAATACGCAGCCCTCGTAGGCCAGATGATCTGAATGAAGAAGATGACGGCTCCCAATATCTGAACAATACCGGGGAGGGTGATGATAACATATTCGATCTCGACGACCGAATGGATGAAGTCATGAACTATGATTATGATTATGATGACGCAGACAATGTTGATCTTGAAATAACAAAGAGCGGCGAGGTATATTTATAAGCAGGCATATGGTGATCATCACATGTTTGTTTATTTGAATATATATTAACGAATCGATCTTTCTTCTTTCAGCCCTCCGGATCGAGCAAATCTGCTTCTACAGGCAGCAGGACAAAGCGAGGCCCGGGCAAAAAGTTGAAGGAGGGTGTAAAGTACAACATCGATTCCATCAAAGCTAATGGAGAACCAAGCATGCCTAAGAACATTGCGAACAAGTTCATTCGTCAGTGTGGACTTCTTGTGAAGGACCATCCAATCTCCTTTCAAGAATGGAAAGAGCCAAAAAAATGTCCACATGTTACTTGGATCGACGACAGAGAAAAAAAACGCTTTGGGAATCTCTCATGGAACATTTCACCCTACCAGATCATTTCACTGATGCAGATGTGCAGAAAGTCAAGGACGCTGCTCTTAGGAAGATGGCAATTGCATTCAACACCCACAAGAAAACTGTATGGGCCAACTATGTCGAAGGATAAAGGAAGATTCCAGAATTCAAGGGAACACTGGAGAAGCAAAGAGAACACTGGCCCGCTTTTGTGAAATTCAAGGAATCTGAATTATCTAAGGAACGGTCGAGAAAAAGCAAGGCCAATGCCGCAAACAAGACGCAGTTCCATAGGCTGGGGCCAGGTGGCTACGCGGTGGCAATGACTAAGTGGGATAAGTCTGAGCAAGAGATGCTGGATGCAAGGGCCCCCCAGGTGCAGAACTTGGTTCTATGCGCATGGGTGGGCGTTGGACCCGAAGACAGGCCTGGTTTCTAAGAAGGCAAGTCTAAAAGGATCTGAAGAGAACTTACTTCAAGCAATAGAAGATGCTCGAACGGGGGTGTTCACGCCCAACAGAGAGAACGACGAGCTTACGTGTGCCCTGGGAAATCCTGAACACCTGGGAAGAACACAAGGCAAGGGCGTTATTCCCTGGTATGAAGGCTTTTCAGACTGGAATGACGACTACAAGAGCCATGAAAGAAGGAAGATGGAGGAGGAGAAGAAGAGGAAGATGGAGGAGGAGCAGAGGAAGCAGGAAGCAGAACGCCTTCAAGGCCTAGAATCAGCGCATGCGGACTTGGCACTCAAATTCCAGTGGCAGTAGCAGCAGATCGACTCAATTAGCCAGGAAAGGGGGTCTCAGCAGTGGCAGCAGCTAGCGGAGGATCCAGCATTGTATAGCACCATAGCATCCATGCCGAGAAGCAATGTTGGTTCCGCTCCGGGCGACGCACTGCTGGATAGATACCCTACAGATGACATCATGGAGAACAATAACTGTGAGCTAGACTTCAAAATGAAGAATATATCCACGAAGGTGGCGGACGCCGTTGCTTTTACAAATCCCCTCGAAGCAACCTTCCATTGCAACCCAATTCCAGCGGGCTATGCTCGTGTCTTGGTTGATGAGGTGGTGGACCAAAATTCGGGGCTAGAGCTTGACATTCCTGGAGGTGACGAGGAGCACACACTGGGAGAGGCCAAACATCATATCATCCTATGGAGAAAGGATTGCATCATCTTTCGAAGGCCACCGACACCGCATCAGCCGACTCCTCCTCAAAGTCCGCCACCGAGTCAGTAGACTCCCGCTCCTCCAAGTCCACCAACGCATCAGGCCACTCCTCCTCCTCAAAGTCCGGCAAAGCGTCAGGCCACTCCTCCTGCTTCAAGTCCGGCACAACGTCAGCAGACTCCTCCTCGAAGTCCAACACCGCGTCAGCAGACTCCCGCTCCTCCAAGTCCACCAATGCGTCAGGCCACTCCTCCTCCTCCAAGTACGGCACAGCATCAGGCCACTCCTCCTGCTCCAACTAAGCCACGTCAGTCGTCTCCGCCGCCTCAGCAATCGCAGAAGAGAGCCGCCGCAGCTATGGTGCGTAGTGGTACGAGTTGAGGTAGTACAGGAGGTACAGGCGGAGGCAAGCGATATAAATATGGTCCAAGCCTCGCTCCTCTTCCTCAGAGGCCTTACGACATGACCGAGGAGCAAAACGCAGCCATAGTGCAGGCCCAAGTGGACGCCCATTTTGGACCGAAACCGGCACCGCCGCCAAGGGAGAAAGTGCCCGAGGAAAAGATTGACCACTTCATTCGTATGGCTAGACCACCAGCTCCCAAGCCTGTTTACTTAGACTATGAGCGCCAAATCAGGAAGGCACATTGAGCACGACTACAGAAGGAAGCGAGCTCGAGCCAACAAGCAGCTGGCAAAAAATGCGGGAAAACCGTTCCCCAGCCGGGAGAACAGGTGGCACAATCGATCCCCCCGCTTGTTGTGCCAACAACACATGAGAGTACCAGCGCCCTATATTATTGTGGGCAAACCGTTCCCCAGCTAGACAATCTGGTAATAACCGAGGAGCATATAAGCCAGGATAAAATGCTCGGTATCAGGGTTGGACAACTCCTCGAGATCGAGCCCATGTCTCCGCTTAGAGAGGAGGAAATAAAACAGAAATATGTCCGCGGACAACCTTTGATCGAGCCCGAGGAGGTCAAGAACCTCCCAACGAGAATGTATGAATTGCATAATTGGTACATGAAAATTACCAAGAGTTCCAATCGAGAGTCCCTCATGGTGACAGTCTAGGAAGAGCATTACTTCCATAAGCTAGCTCTATCCGTTGAGTATTCAGAACTATTTCAGTTATTCAATCAAGATGCACTCGACAAATCTCTCGTCAGTTGCTATTGTCTGTAAGTGATTTCTTTCTGTAATTTAAGTCTCAAGCTAGATTTAGTGCTCATTGATTAATCATTACCTATAATTATCCTCACAATATTATTTTCTATGGTATTATGCAGGATGAAGATGTATGAAATGAAAAAAGCTGGACGCTATGGCATTGACATTGGGTTCATTGACCCAAATACCGTTAATGAATACACATGGAAATTGGAATGGTATAAACAAGATATAGAGAATAAAATGCTAGAGTTCTTGAAGCGCCTCAATACCAATGAAGATATACTACTTCCTTACAACTTCCTGTGAGTCACACTATCTTGTACTACAAATTCTGTTTTTGCTTACTAGCTAGCTAGATGTTAATAATTAAGTGTATAGGGTTTAGGGTAGTTGATTAGTGTTATGCACATGCCCGCTTAATTAAGACATGCAAACTGTGCGCATGCAATTATCACTGGATCTTGTTAGACATTACAGTTGAAGAAGGAAAAGTTGAAGTACTGGACTCACTACTTAAAAAAGAAAGTGACTACACCCTCTTGAAGGGGATAGTCGACAGGTAATTTCAATCATTATTAACTTTATCTCGGCCTATTTAGTTCGTCATTTCCTGATATCAACTATTTAATAACCCCTTTATTAATTTTCTTTGCCGGCGGGCAGGGCTTGGGCAAAGTTCATCAAGGTGACTCCAGGCAAATGGCGAGAAAAGCTATTTTGGTATCGACCCAAGGTAAGTAATTAAGTAGTACTAGCTAGCTACCATCTCTTTAATTCTTGTTTCAATACCATTATTTAATTATCATGCTTGATTATTTATTACCTGATTAAATTCCATTCTCGTAAAACCTTTGAAGCAGCGCGGGACTGATACGTGCATACTACGTTTACGAGAACATTCGCATGATGGCGTCCGAAAGGAGCAAATCTCAAATACAGGAATGGGTACGTTTGCCAGAAAACTATTCACAATTTTTACACCATTATCGATATCTAGTCACACAACTAATACACATGCATATTGATCTCCTTCTTAATAGTTCAAAGAGGTGCGGGAGCAGCTCCTACCAACGGAGCGCATACTAGCACTTCAAGAGGAAATAGCGGGATTTTTGCTCGACCAGGTTATAGATCCCAAAGGAGAATACTATTACCCGCTACCGCCCCCATGGACCACTCCCAATTGTCATTGTGCTCCGAAGGCACCAAGGCAACATGTCGAAGAAATTGTATATATATAAACATGTGTATGTGTGAATAATGCTGGTTGTGAGACATTCGATGATATATATATATATATATATATATATATATATATATATATATATATATATATATACAGCCCATTTATTCTGATAACACTTCCGCACTACTGCTCAACGCGAGGGCACTGCAC
Source organism: Aegilops bicornis (assembly GCA_021605145.1). Classification (NCBI taxonomy): domain Eukaryota; kingdom Viridiplantae; phylum Streptophyta; class Magnoliopsida; order Poales; family Poaceae; genus Aegilops; species Aegilops bicornis. The sequence continues at coordinate 191,646,874 of CM038672.1, read as the reverse complement.
TTTTTTTAGCATTACAAAGACTAGTGAACTTCGTGTCGGGAAAAACTACACGTAGTGTTTTTTCGGTACTGTTTTTGCTCTATTTTTTAACCGTTTATCGGAACGAGGCGTGTAATATACCGTTGGAAAGGTACAGATTAGGCGCAACTTCGCCATGTTGAACACTTTTCGAGATTCCCCGCGGTTTAAGAGCACTTTCAAAAACGGTACGGCCCACAAAGAGTGGCAGCGATCGTTTTTTTGCTTTTTTTAAACCGCTCATCGGAATGAGGCAAATGATACACTGTTGAATAGATATCATCGAGGCGCATCTTTTTCATAACTATTGTTTTCTCTAATTCGTTATGGTTTAAGAGCAGTTTCAAATTTACTAAATCGCGGAATTCTGTTTTTCAAAATTTTTAAATTTTTGGTACTGTTTTCGCTCCAGTTTTTTAACCGTTTGTCGAAACGAGGTGTGTGATATACCGTTGAAAAGCTATGGACGAGGCGCAACTTTCATATGTTGAAATATTTTTGATATTCCTTATGCTTTTAATTTAATTTTGAAAATCATATGGCGGACGACGAGTGACAGCGGCCGTTTTTCATGAAATTTTTACACACCGCTGATCAGAATGATTCAAACGATACACCATTGGAAATATATCAATGAGGCGCAACTTTTTCATGTAGAACACTCTCTCTAATTCTTTACGGTTTAAGAGAAATTTTGAATTTACCAAAATACGGATACTCTGTTTTTCGCGACACCCAAATCGACGTGGGTACTTCATCTGACTGAAAACCGCACTGCATCGGACAAAAAACCGCACTGCATCAGATGGGTAAGAGAACTGCATGATTTTTTTATTCAAACGTATTTTTTTCAAGGACAAGAAAGTAGAGTGCACTTCACATCGGGTGTAAATAAACCACAACACTATCTAGAAGTGAACCACATTACTTCTTTCCGCTTCCGTAACATTTTTTTGCATTTACGGGATGAACAACATCATACGGCTGACCGCACTGCTTCAAAATGAAAACCGCACTGCATCGGACGGGCAAGCGAGCTGCATAATTTCTTTTGTCGGACGTAATTTTTGTCATACGAGTTTTTGTTGTCTTTTTTTTAACTTTTTTGTATGAATGAGAGTGGACCGCAGAGACTAGGGCAAGTGAACCACATCATATATCGAAGTGAACCGCATTACCATTTTGTTGTTTCGCTAAAAAATTTCACACTTTCATGTTCGGCACAAGTGAACAACATCACTCTTGAAAGTGAACCACATCCAAAAACCGAACGCACTGCATGTGTTGATTTTAGTCGAGTGAGTTTTATTTTTTTTCTTACAACGTCTTTGTAAATGTGGAAAATCAACAATAAATAACTGCAACAGTACGCCCAGCCGCACCGCACTGATGACTCACCCGTACTGCAGTGCGCCCGCGATGACGAGCTGCACCTGCACGAGCACTGAACCGCAACACGCGCGCCTTCGAGCTGCACGTCCACAGTCGCTGAGCTGCACGTCCACACCAAGTAAAATGCAGAAAAATGCATGCCGCACACATCTATACCGCAGCATCGCACGACCGGAATCCAACTAGATGTGCATTGTCCTCTCACGTGCTCGCCTACTGCACCCAACCGAGCTACAACGAGAGACACCCCGCATTGCTGCAAGTCAACTGCACAGCTGGGACAAACATGAATGTGTCCAGCGAACCGCCTTGTGTTAAGCTGATTTGTTCGGCTACTGATGCTGCACTACTTTGCCTGCACACGCCCTGTTTTGCTGCACTGCACGACTACGGATATCGAACTACATGAAGCACTCTCACCCTACAGAGAGATCCATGGAAAAAACTACATAGGGATGAGGCACCAGTGAGCATCACGACCACTGAAGCCGCAACGGATGCGCAAGGGAACTGCAGAACGCGATCCTTCATCGGTGAGACCCTGCGAGCAGCATGACGCGCCAGTGCTCTGAATCGCGAGCACATCAAATGGAAACTGCACGCCAGCGACGCCCGATCCCATCTGCACAAAAACAATTTCTTTGTAAAAAACAAAATAAAAAGGAACTGCAGCGCACGCCTAATGGACTGCGAGCGTGAGGTGGAGAAAGGGGGCAGGGGGTGGGAGGGGAGTAGGAGTGGGATTTTTGTCTTACCGGCGATGGGATCTGGCCGGAGATGTGAGGTGCAGCACCTCCTCGTCCTTCCAGTGTGCCGATGCCGCTCGCCGTCCTCCGTGCCCCGCGCGTGCCCCCACCCATGTGTGGTGGAGCACCCTCATCCTCCTCTCTGGACTTCCATGGGGATGGTGGCCCGCGGCAGAGAACCCAGTGGGCAGACGAGGTAGGGGGCGGGAGCCCCCTTGGGGCAAATGTGCGGCTGCCGGGGCGCCTGCATCTGGCGGTAGCTAGAGGTCCGTCGGATCCGGCCACGTCGGCGCAGAAGGAGGTCAACGGGGCAGGGGAGGGCTCTGGATCCGGCGACCACAGTGTAGAACGAGGTTACTGGCGCAGGGTGCTATGGATCCGACCACCGGAGCGCTGAAGGAGGTCATCAGGCGACGACAGTGGTTTGGGGAAGCCGGCCTTGGTAGATCGGCCGCCGGTGCTCTCCATGGTGGCGGGCGCGTGGCGCGTGGGAGGGAGGTAGGACGGCGTCACGGGGGAGGGAGGTGGTGGTGCAGCGTGGAGGAGGGAGGTGCCGCGGCGATGCGGGGGAGGGAGGTGGTGGAAGGAGGTAGTGCGGGGTGGGGTGGGCGCAGCCCTGGCTGAAGGAAAGAGGCGGAGGGGAGAGGTCATGGGTGGAGAAGGAGGTGGAGGGATTGTGATCGTGGTCGTGCGGGAGGTGGGTTGGGGTGTTATCAGAATAAGCATTTTTGAGGTGAAGAATAAGTCTTAAGGGGTGTTATCATAATAGACCCACCCTATATATATATATATATATATATATATATATATATATATATATATATGCATAACGTGTACAATATGTAGTATCATAAAATACCAGCAAACAAAAAAGAATTAAATAGTAAACACAAAATTAATGGAAAAATAAAAAATAAAACCAAAACCTCCCCAAATATTGTAGTACCTGTTGGTGTTACCAACCGGTACTAAAGGTCTCCCCGCCCCCGGCGGTGGCTCGTGCCACATGGCGGCACTTCAGTGGCGGTTCATGCCGAACCGGTAATAAAGGGGGGGGGACCTTTAGTCCCCACTCTTTAGTGCCGGTTGCAGAGCCAGCACTAAAGGGCCTTACGAACCGGTGATACATCCCGGTTCTGCACTAGTGGATGATGGTGGTGATGAAGCAATCCTATCCTTAAGGATCAAGAGATTCTCCAACTGACGGGTGACACTCCAGAGATGGATGACGTGCTCTTGATGTAGAATATTTTCGCGAGTAAGATACTTATTCTGTATGTGAACTATTTCAATGACGCGAAAAGCTTCAATCTCAGCAGGAGTAAGATGAGTAAGATAGGGCTTGAGGATATCCTCTTCCTCCTCCTCGGCCAGCAGCTCATGTGCTACCACCGGGGATGGATCTAAGGTAGCTTTCTTGCCCTTGTCTCCTTGATAGTGTCCGTAGGGTCCTCCCACTTCGTCTTGATCTTCATCATCCAAGCATCTTCTTCCATGTTGTTGGAGGAGCAAGAAGACATGATGCCTGGCTTGATAAATCTGACCGGAAACAACAAGAAAAGGGAACAGAGGATTTCTTCGCGACACGGTGAATAACAGATTCAGGAAGTATATATAGATTTTTTTTATCTTGGAGGACAAGCATACGGGAGAAAAACGGAGTACGGAAGGTGCCCAAGGTGGGCGAAAACACCTATGGGACTGGGTGGCCCCTTGCTGGTTTGGCAGGGGTACGCCATGTTGCACAAAGAGAAGACCAGCGCACGGCAACATTGCAGAAAGCACACGAGCAATTTACCCAGGTTCGGGCCACCGCGAGGCGTAATACCCTACTCCTGCTTTGGTGGATTGATGATGGAATGAATGTGGTGGTGCGTAGTACACTTTCCCGGCAAGGGCTGCCTCAGGGCAGCAGTGACTACGTGCGTGTAGTGGCTTGGGCTTGTCAACTTTCCAACCCTCTAACCCCCTCCTACGAGTGCCATGGGCCTCCTCTTATAGATTAAAGGGTCACCATAGTGGCAAAGTGGTAATTATCCACTGATATGGTAGCAAACAGTGTTATCATACCTAACTCTACGGGCTGACAGGGTGCATTAAATGCACCGCTTAGTGTCACATCAATGGCTGTCTGGCAAGGGCTGCCGGGCTATCTCACCAGCTCCGCATCTGTTCTCTTGACACGTCACAGGACGAGTGTCATATGTGGTTTCTTCTGTAGGAGATGGCCGCCATGTGGCGAATGGCCGCCATGTGGCGAATGGCTGCCACTTAACCATCTTGCGGCTTGACACCACACTGATTGGCAACGTGGGTCGTGCTTGAGCGGTTGGCGGGGTGATTCAGCCCCCGTGAGCCCCGGCAGGCTCTGCCGGGGAGTCTTGGTTGCTTGCTTCGGGTGGTGGCCTCGCCCCTTGCTGGGCTCGCCTGCCCAGGAAGGGATGCCCTTCTCTTGTCGATATCATGTTCCTTTCGCTTGATCTCGATCTCTCTGTGCTGCATGTTGGTTCTGCAAGCCTCTTGGTTCTTCAATATCTGGTTTGTCCTTGGTGCTTCAATCTTGATCTTGTGCCTGTGCATATTTGGGCAACAAACCCAGGGTTTGTTGCACTGACAAAAGCACCCGGGCCTGCCCCGAACGTGCTGCTGAGCGTCATCAGGGTAGGGCCTAACAAGTGCACATGCAGAATTGTTGAAGGGGTTGGCCCCTTGGGGTTTTTCGTTGCTGCTTCATTAGTCTTGATTCCGGGGCGGTTTCCAGTTTCCCCGCGCGTGGTGCATGGTGTCGTGGAAGAACTTGGAACGTGGCCTGCGGATTCTCCTCGCCCCACGATCACGGGGAAAAAACTGCCATCCCACTAGCCCCCCCGTCCTGCATGCACCTCGCTACATGCTCCGCATTCATTGGGCATAGTCAGTTGTGGATGCGGAGGGCATGAGGTAGAGCGTTTTAGCTGAAACCCGAGCGTCGATGATTGGGGCAAAGGGCCGGCCTCGGCCCCCAGAGCGATAGTGGGTGCAGAGAGGCCACATGGTAGGAGAGGGGCGGCCGTCTCACATAGGAGGGGTCAGCCCCTTACCCCATTTCCCTATAGAAGGTGCTGAGGCAGTGTTTTTCAGCACACACTCTGTCGGTGTACTAGAGTAGGGGTACCCTAGTATCCCGTACTCGTGCACGGATAGTTGTAGCACCCCGCGGCAGGGTTTGCCTCGACGCCGCCAAGATCCTCCGTGGGTCCTTTGGAGCCATTCAAGAACAAAGTATTTGATTAAGAAGACAAGGCCCCGGCAAGAGGAGCTTGTCGGGAAGGCCACTCAAGGCATGCAGAAGACAAGGCCCCGGCAAGAGAAGCTTTCCGGGAAGGCTCGGAGCGCGACAAGCCTCCGGACGCGACAAGGATTCGGCCGTGGCAAGGCGCTTGCCGCGGCAAGCAACCTCTCTCCATCTCCGCTCCAGCTCATCCAGCAACGTGTCGCCATGGGACCATTCCATGCACGCGTGTCGAGAGGCTGTGCAGCCAGCGGAGAGCAGCGATAAGCGGCCGACAAGCTTGTCATCGTGGCGGCGGTGGCGCACTGACGGTCTGTTACCTTGATCGATCGGGCGACACTGACGGGCATTTATTGCTTTTGTCCCTTGCCGTCAGAGTTAGGTATTTTGCACTGTACACTGTTCGAGTAGGTGTACAAACTCCTGCTTTTACATTTGTACCCTCGCCTATGTTGCCACCTGTCGGAGACCCCTTGAGCATATAAAAGGAGGCCCATGCTCAACGTGGAGGAGGTTCGAGTTTCGGTTCATTCGACTCACTAGAGACCAGATACGCTCACGCTAGGTTTTGTAGGCCGCATCGCTCCCTAGCAAGAACACAATACATCAAACAAGCAGCAGTAGGAGTTTTATCTCTCGGAGAGCTCCGAAGCTGGGTAAGCTGCTCGTGTGCCTCGCCTCGATCCGCTCTTCGTGCGATCTCCGCCCCTCCAAACCACAAAGGGGCCTGGTCCGCCCGGCCCCATAGGTGTTCGTGGAGTACGATCAGCCTCCCGACATCTTTGGCGCGCCCGGTAGGCGTCGAGGCCGTGTGAATCTGATTCGACGTTCACACGAGCAGCGTCCTCAACATCTTCCTCAACATGCCACTGAAGAAGAAGGCTTCGGCGGCAGCAGAGCCGTCCGCGTCATACCCACCCTCGCCGCAGGAAACGGGTGGTGGGGCAGACGCTGGCGGAGGAACGGGCGCCGACGAAGGTGTTCGCGACGTTGCCAAGTCCAAGGACAAGGCCCCGCAAACCTCGGCGTCCGCGCATCCCGCGCCCATCTCAGAGAGCGGGACCAACAACGTCATGGCGTTCACAATGCCATACGTTCGTTGGATCGAGACCCTCAAGACCAGCATGCGCGCCAACATGCCGCACGGCGAGATACGGTCGCCGGACGGTGCTGCTCCTTCTAACGTAGTTAGAAGTCCGAGCATATCCGCTCCTCGCACCGTTCACCAATGCCACCTACTACTCCAGCGAAGCTCTGGCGAGCTCAGCTGCTCGACTACCCTCCAACGGCCAACAAGGTCGACGAGTGGAGGCGATATCGAGCCTCATCGGCTTTGCCAACGGCGACGCCCCGCGGCAACCAACGCCATCGTTGCCGTGACAAGACGACAAGGCACGAGCCGGTGGCGACGAGACTATCGGAGGTGCAACCACCATGCACTCTCCGCCACGAAGGCCAAGATCGCCGACTCACCGGATCCACTTCGATAGCGACTCCACCGCGTCATCGGATCCGCGCGCTCGCCGCGATCAGCGCCAAGTTCTTCATGAGCGACAACAAGAGGACGCTTCGAACTTCGCATCGGCGCCGGAGAGAAGCGTGACATCAAGACGACAAGCGCTGGGCCTTCTATTGACATGCGCGCGCCCGGAGGAGCCAGCGACTTGCCGTCAGCGGTAGGTTGCCCTGCGTTCACTCGTGAGCTGCGGCAAGTCCGATGGCCCAGCCGGAAAAACTTCAAACCAGACGCGTGGAGAAGTATGATGGCGGGGCGCATCCGTCGGAGTTCCTCGGCATCTACACCATCGTGGTGCAGGCTGCGGGACGGGACGACAAGATCTCGCCAACTACTTCCCGCTCGTGCTCAAGCCCAACGTCGATCTTGGCTCATGCACTTGCCGGACAGCTCCATATCCTCTTGGGCAGATCTGTGCCATCGGTTTGTTGGCGCCTTCACAGTGGCCACAAACCTCATAGCGAAGAGAGTGACCTTCATCCGCCGCCCGAAGGAAGGAGAGTCCTGCGCAAGTTCATTCAGAGATTCACCCGTGTGCACTACAACATCGAGATGTCCACCCCGCCATGGTGATCAGCGCGTTTCATCAAAATGTGCGGAACCGCAGGATGAGGGAGGAGATGGCGATGTGCAAAGTCAAGGACGTCAGTGAGATGTACGCCTTGGCCGACAAGTGTGCACGCTACCGAGGAAGGAGGAGACTCCGGGAGAGAATGCGGAAGCGGGATCTGACAGTGAGGAGACCGCCCCGGCAAAGAAGAGACGGCGGCGAGGCAACAGGAAGAAGAAAGGTAGAGAAGTGCTAGCTGTTGAGCAGTCCGGCAACGGAGGTGGCGACAAAAACGCCAAGGCTGGTGGCTCCGGCAAGGAGGTTGCCGCTGACGCCAACCACCAGTCGGTGGCGGCCGCCGACAAGCAGGACGGCTCCGGCAAGCAGTACTGCAAGATCCACCGCACCAAGGGCCACGACCTCCAGAGCTGCAAGAAGGTCGAGCAGCTTGTCGAACAGCAGAGAGCTGAGTACGAGCGGCGCGACAAAGAGAAGGCCCAGGAAGGTGCTGGGGGAGCAAGCAAGAAACGTCCCGGCCGGGGAGGACGCCGTGGCAAGGCCAAGCAACGGCAAGGAGACAGACCTCCCCGCGGCCGCGACAAGGATGAAGATGATGACGACGACGAAGATATGGAAGACGACGACGCCGATGAGCAGGAGTTTCAGAAAGCCACACCTCTGCATTGACGGAGGTGCGTCCCTGCATACCTCACACCGCCAGCTCAAGCAATGGATGCGGGAGGTCAATGCAGCGGAACCATCCGAAGAGTCACGCAAGCCTCTGAAGTGGTCGACGCCTATCATTTTTGATATTGAGGACCACCGATCGCATAAGCTGCGGTCGGGTGCTTGCCGATGTTGGTCTCACCAACCATCCGCAACCTCAAGGTCACCAAAATGCTAGTTGACGGCGGGGCCGACTTGAATCTGATCTCCTCCGCAGTGCTCCAGAAGCTTCAAATCCCTGACAGCGAGCTCGAAGAGACCGGCACCTTCCAAGGAATCAATCCGGGAAGGACAAGCCGAAGGGGAAGATTACATTGTCGGTAACATTTGGCAGCGAGCTGAACTTTAGGACTGAGAGGGTCACATTCGACGTTGCCGATTTCCCATTGCCTTACAATGGGATACTTGGCCAAAGGCCTTTCGCCAAGTTCATGGCAGCCTCTCACTACGCCTACAATTTACTCAAGATGCCAGGCCCGATAAGCATCATCTCTGTCCATGGCGACAAGAAGGATGCCCTTATCTGTGCCTACAAGATCAACCGGGATGCAGCAGCCGCGACAGATTGCCAAACACTTGCGGCTGAAGCTCCCGGGGGGAAGAAGACAAAGTCCAAGTCCGACAAGAGCTCTGATGCTTACTCCGGCAAGCGCACCTCTTCGGAGTGCTGCGCTACCGTCGAGGACGCACCATCGAGCTCCACCGGCAAGTGCAAGAAGATGGTAGCTCCGCCAAAGACCAAGAAGGTGCCGCGAAGGAGGACGGCACTGGTGGTACCTTCACCATCAGTGCCTCTCTCGACCCTAAATAGGAAGGCGCGCTCGTTGCTTTCCTGCGGGCAAATGTTGACGTGTTTGCATGGCAACCGTCTGACATCCCCGGTGTTCCCAGGAAAGTGACTGAGCACCGCCTGGCCGTTTGTCCTCATGCGCGGCTCGTCAAGCAAAAAGTCAGGAAGCAAGCAGTGGAGCGCCAAGAATTCATAGCGAGAAGAGATCAAGAAGCTGGAAGCAGCAGGCCTTGTCGAGGAGTGCTCCATCCTACGTGGTTGGCCAATCCTGTAGTCGATGCGCCAAAGCAAATGGGAAATGGAGACTTTGTATTGACTTCACGGATGTTAATAAAGCTTGTCCCAAAGATCCATTTCCCTTGCCGCGCATTGACCAGATTATTGACTCCACGGCTGGATGTGATTTGCTTTCGTTTCTTGATGCATACTCGAGGATACCATCAGATCTTCATGGCTGAAGAAGATGAGGAGAAGACCGCATTCATTACACCATATGGCACATCTTTGTTTCATACGGATGCCTTTCGGTTTGAAGAATGTTGGTTCAACATTCGCAAGGGTAGTCCATGACGCTTTTGAGCCGCAAATGCACATAAATGTAGAAGCCTACATGGATGACATAGTGGTCAAAAGCAAGGACAAAGCAACTCTGGTTCAAGATTTGGACGAGACCTTTGCAAATCTGCGCAAGATCAACCTCAAGCTCAACCCCGAGAAGTGCGTGTTTGGGGTCCCTTCCGGCAAGCTTCTCGGGTTCTTCGTGTCTCAACGAGGGATTGAAGCTAATCCCGACAAGATCAAGGCCATTGAGCAGATTGAAGCACCAAAGCGCGTCAAGGATGTACGAAGACTTGTTGGTTGCGTGGCTGCTCTCAAAGAGTTTATTTCTAGGTCTGCTTTGGCGCGCCTCGCCATTTTTCAAGATTTTGAAAAAGGCAGGTCCAATGAAATGGACTCCCGAAGCGGAGGCTGCGCTGCAGAACTTGAAGAGATACCTGTCCTCCACTCCAACACTTGTCGCACCTAAGCCACAAGAGAAGTTGCTGCTATATATAGCAGCAACCAATCAAGTGGTTAGTGCTGCGTTAGTAGCGGAGAGGGAGGCGGATGACGAGCCAGCAACCACGGCAAGCACATCCAGCGACAAGCAGGGGGCTCCGCCGACAAGCTCTGGTCCCGACAAGGACGAATCAGCGTGAGCGCATGACCAGATGCGAAAAGGATGGTGCAACGCCCAGTCTACTTTGTCGAGTTCCCTCTGTAGGGGGCTAGGTCAAGGTACTACGGTGTGCAGAAATTGCTTTTCACCTCCTCATGGCCTCGAGAAAGCTGCGCCATTACTTCCAAGCACATGAGATCACAGTTGTCACCGCTTTCCGCTGAAGAGGATACTGCAGAATCCAGAAGCAACGGGCAGGATTGTCGAGTGGGCCTTGGAACTGTCAAGCTTTGGTCTCAAGTTTGAAAGCACATCAACTATCCAAAGCAGAGCATTGGCAGAATTCATAGCAGAATGGACACCAACGCCAGATGAAGAGATTCTGGAGACGAGCATTCCCGTCAAGGAAGCAAGCAAAGAGTGGCTGATGTACTTTGATGGTGCCTTCTCGCTGCAAGGCGCCGGTGCCGGCGTGCTGCTTATCGCACCCACCGGAGAGCACCTCAAGTACGTAGTCGGATGCACTTTCCCAAGGAGCAAGCAACAAAAAATCTTTGAGAGTATGAAGGTTTGCTTGCGGTCTCGAGATCATGATGGACCTTGGGATCAAAAAGCTTATTGTCGTGGGTGACTCGCAACTTATCGTCCGCCAAGTGAACAAAGATTACGAGTCCGTTGATGGAAGCCTACATTGATGAAGTGAGGAAGCTAGAAGAGCACTTTGAAGGCCTGCAAATGGAACATCTTCCAAGAGCTCAGAATGATATTGCTGACGGTCTGTCAAAGTGCGCTGCACTTAAGTTGCCTGTGGAACCAGGGATTTTCGTGCTCAAGCTGACTCAGCCAACCGTAACACCATCAACTGGACAAAGCAAGAAGAGGAAGTTGATCTCTGGTGACTACTTTCCGGCAGAGCTTCCCGAAGCCGTCGTTGCGAAGGTCCCCAAGATCAACGCCAACAATGCTGAGGAGCAGTCTGCTCCAACAAACCCCAGGGTTTGTTTCGTTGAAGAAGACGCTCCCGACAAGTCTTGCTCCGGCAAGCTTTCCGGGGAACATCAAGCTCCGGCAGGGCCGCAGGTTCTTGCCGTAGAAGCTGATGCTCCCGCAGCAACAGATGTGCCTTTAGTCCTTGTTGTCGAGCCACAAGCTCCAGCATGGGCGCAGCAGATTGTCCATTTCCTTCAGACAGGAGAACTTCCCGAGGAGCAAGAAGAAGCGGAAAGAGTAGCCCGGCAGTCAAGTATGTACCAGTTTGTCGACGGCATCTTTATGCGAGAAGAAGACTCAACGGTGTGAAATTGAAGTGTATTCCGGGGAAGATGGGCCGAAGCTGTTGGCGGAGATACACGGAGGCATATGTGGTCACCACATTGGCGCAAGAGCACTTGCCGGCAAAGCTTTCCGGCAAGGTTTCTTCTGGCCGACAGCCCTCCAGGATGCAACTGCACAAGTAACCAAGTGTGAAGCGTGCCAGTTCCATTCCAAACAGATACACCAGTTAGCTCAAGCTCTCCAGACGATCCCTTTATCCTGGCCATTTTGATGCAGGGGCTCGACATCCTCGGCCCCTTCCCCAGAGCTGTCGGGGCTTTGAGTACTTATGCGTCGCCATCGACAAGTTCACAAAGTGGCGGAAGTGGAAGCGATGAGGAAGGTGACGGCACGATCGGCGATCAAGTTCTTGGTCGATTGTTTGCCGTTTGGAATCCCTAACGGGATCATCACCGACAACGGCACACAATTTACGAGTCGCACCTTCATGCAGTACGTCCAAGATCTTGGCGCCAAGGTCTGCTTTGCTTCCGTTGCTCATCCGAGAAGCAACGGTCAAGCAGAGAGGGCAAATGCTGAAGTGCTGCACGGGCTCAAGACCAGAACTTTCAACAGGCTGCACAAGTGCGGAAGAAACTGGATCGAGGAGCTGCCGGTGGTTCTTTGGTCGATCAGGACGACGCCGAATCGAGCCACCGGCCAGACACCTTTTGCTCTAGTCTATGTAGCAGAGGCAGTTCTCCCCACGAAACTCGTATATGGATCGCCTCGAGTGCTTGCTTATGATGAGCTTGAGCAAGAGCAGCTGCGACAAGATGACGCGCTGCACCTTGAGGAGGATCGTCTTCAGGCCGCTGTGCGAGCTTCTCGCTACCAGCAAGCTTTGCATCGCTACCATAGCCGCAGAGTTAGTGCCAGAAGTCTCGAGGAAGGCGACCTTGTTCTTCGGCGCGTTCAGTCCGCCAAGAATTCAAACAAGTTGACGCCAAAGTGGGAAGGCCCTTATCGGGTGAAACGAGTCACTAGGCACGCGCTGTCCGCCTTGAGACCGAAGATGGCATCCTGTGAGCAACTCCTGGAACATTGAGCATCTTCGTAAGTTTTACCCATAGTAGCGGTTGCGGAACCCGTTCGGCAACCACCTTTTGTACAAGTCTTGCCGCTGTTGCATGTAATCCTTTGTACAAAGGCGAGCGCGGACCCGTGCATCGATAAAGCTCATGTGTTGCGCACAACTTGTCAAATTCATGCTTTCATCATTTTATTGCATGTTTTGGCTAACACTTTGTGCAGCAACCACACCCGGTAAGCAAAATCGAGCCGCTAGGCTCCATAACTATTTCCTCTTCTTTCTCTTTTCTCAAAGAAAGGAAGGCTCCCTCGCGCACAAGTTAACCAGGGGAAGGGGAGATAATACTATGGACCGAGGCACCGCTCGAGGAAGTTTAGCCTTATCGGGAAGCAAGAGACAGAAAAGCTAAGTTGCCAAAGTTTGAGCAATCAATTTTAAAATTTTTAAGTTATCTTCCTCGAGCGATAGTACTTTGTATGGAAAACACATGCGCAGAGGAACCAACTCATGAGGCTAGTCGCGCCCTTACTTTGTTTCGAGTCCGCTCAACAACTCAATTGAGCTGCGGCTAGTCGCGACAAGGTTGCTTGTCGGAGGCGACACTGCCGGCTAGCGGCGTCCGCACTTTTCGGCGCTCATGGCAAAGGTGCCCGCACCGACAAGTCCCCCAAATGCGTAAAGCGTAAACGCACAAAGGAAGGAATCAAGTAGAGGAAATAACGTTGCATTGATCGCCTAAGATAGAGTATATTACAAAATAACTTGTCGCTGATCTAACAAAGTGTTCTAAACATGATCAGCGGCGACAAGGGAAAGATAAAATTGGCGGCCTAGTCTACGCGGTCGCCATCAATCCGCTTGATCTTGTTCACCTTGTCCACAATGGGTGCGACAAGGGCTTTGAAACTCCTCCACGTTGGCATCTGGCGGCAAGGATCTGAGGACGCCGTTAAGGTTGAGGCCCGGATTGCGGAAGGCCACCTTTATCAACACCTTCTCGAGGGCTCCTGCACAGATCTGGCGTGATTCCTCAGCCAACTGCTTTGGGACCTCTTCCCGGAGTCGCCGGAGACCCGTCACCACGCCTTTGAAGAATAAACTGAGTTTGGCGCTGGGTTGGAGATGCTCGTAGGAGGAGTATGCAAGGTCCGCCATCCCCAGCTCCATCAACTCGTTGTGGATGTCGGCGGCGGTGTCCACAAGACCTTCAGTCCAGTGCTCCACGCTCTCCCTCAAGGTGCTCTGGATAGAGGTAGCATTGGCTAGCAGCTCCTCCTTGGCCTTGATCGTCTCCAACAAACCCACCTCCCGCTCTCTGGCGCCGTCCAATGTCTGCGTCAGGGTGGTCAGCTTCATCTCAAGATCCGCCTTGGAATCCTTGGCGGCGTCGAGCTCCTTGCCTCTATCAGCAAGACGACTCTGCAGCTCGCCAAGAGTGTAGGCGTCCTTCTCACACTCATGCTTGAGCGCGGCAAGCTCTTCGCCGCTCTTCTTGAGGCTGGCCTCGGCTGCCACCTTCGCCTTCAGCTCTTCCTTGGCGGCCTCGGCGGCTGCGGCAGCATCCTTCGCTTCCTGAAGCGCCCCGCCAAGTGACTCCTCGCGCGCGGCAAGGTCTTCTTCGTGGCTGTCCAGGTTGACCTTCCGCTGCGCCAGCTCGCTTTCCTGCGCGGAGAGCTTCTCGGCAGCCAACCGCTGCTCCTCCTCAGCCGCGGCCTTCTCAAGGATGAAGGCCGTGCGCTCTTCTGCAAGTTGCCCAGCGCTTACGCTACGTCGCGGAGAGCTTCTTGGTTGGCGCTCGAGCTCTTCTGCGCTTCTCCATGTCCGCTCCTGCCCTCGCGACAAGTGCTTCCGGGACTCCAACTTGGCTTGCCGGTAGCGCGGTAGAGCGACAACAGCTTCTTCGGCAGCTCCTCCTCCTCAGACTACGGCCGCTGCTTTGCTTGGCGCGTCCACCAGCGTCGGCCAATGAGGCGAGTAGCTCGCCGTCGAAGGTCTCCCCTTCGACCGGCGCCCTGGAGCTCGGTTCCCAGGGGAGTTTGATGAAGACACCCTCGCCGGCCTTCAGGTAGGCGTCGGGCTGGGGCTCCTTGGAGCCTGCCGCCGCCTTGGCAATGGGAGTCATTGTCGGTGTAGTGCTTGGCGCTCCTGCGGCCTCGGGGCCGTCGGTCACGATCGCCCGACCCCTCGCCCGGCCTGCGTCGGCAGCCTCGGTGGCCTTCTCGCCAACAGGCTCGTCGGCGACGGCCTCTTCTTCCACAGCAACGACCTCTTCTTCCACGACGACGGCCTCGTCGGTGTTGCTGCGCGCTTCCTCCTCGCCGGCAGCCTCGACCTCCATCGGCTCTGCGTCAGACGAAGAAAGGGCAGTCAAGCAAACGTTCAAAAACAGAAACAAAAGAAAGCCATCCCAAGGGAAATTTTCGTGTAAGGAAATTACCTGCAACGGGATCCGCAGCCATGGCCTCGACCACTGGAGGGTCACTGGCGCTGTCCCTTGCCGGGGTAGCCTCCCTTGCCGGAGTGGCCTCCCTTGTCGGGGCGCTCCTTGCCGGAGATTCCTCCCTTGGCGGCGTGGTGGCGTGACAGGATTTCGGGCGGCTTCCGAGCCCTCTGATGAGGCTGCTCTGCTCCTACACAAGCAAACAATCAGGTATCAACGAAGAAGGAGCACCCCTGCACACCTAATAGTAAGGAGAAAACCGCACACTTACTTTGGGGGCTGTGCTGGGGGCTGCTCTGAGGAAGGGTTGCCGGGTCCAGCAAGGGGTCTCGGACGCGTCCCCTGTTGCCCGCAGGAGAATCATCCTCAATAGCGACCGTCGGGATCTTAGCCCTCTTCGACGCTCTCTGGGCCAGCGTCACGAAAAGGGAAGAGTCGAGCAAGCAAATCAGATTCAAGATGAAGCAATAAAATTGAAGAAATACAAGCACAATCTCAAGGGCTTACTCTTCGCCTTCCTCCTCGGAGCTGAGTGCGGAGAAGTCAAACTCCGGCTCGCCTCCGGTGCAACGAGGCGGAGGAGTGGGCTCTCTTGGCCGCTTGGCGGGCGTCGTGATGGCACGAGAAGATCCCGCCCGGTTAGCCGCATGGCGAGGCGCTCCAGCGGCAACCTCGCTTGCAGCGGTAGAGCGCGTCATGTGGCCTTCTGCTGGGCGATCTGCCGCCCCGACTCGTCTCCGGCCTTGCGGAGACGCCTCTTCGGTGGAGCCGGGGGCTCCGCTGGCGGCAAGTCGCTGGGTGGTGGAGAAGAAGCGCCCTCGGCGGGTCCACTCGACCCGGCCTCGGGCTCGACAAGCTCGTCCTCGCCGGCGATCTCCCCTCGCTCGGCAAGGCTTGCCGCCTTCGCAGCGTCCGCCTCCTCCATGGTATACCCGAAGGCTCCAGCGGCAGCGGCTGCTGCCGCCTCCTCCACCCTGGTGGCAATACGCGCCATCTCCTCGTCGGTGGTGTCGCGGGTGAGCCTTTACGCTTTCGTCGGGCGGATCGGCACTTCTTCCAAGTCGTCGAAGCCTTGCTGCACGACCTCGTCGAGGCTCTGCCAAGTTGGAGCGATCCCATGGGAATCGCGACAACGGCATCATGGCGCGGATGCGGTCGGCGCTGAGTTGTTGCACAATGGTGCGACCCTACTCGGCAACCTAAACCACTCGGGGTGATCGGGTCGTTCTTGAACAGCTCTAGCAGCATCGCGTCCAACTCCAAGACGGTGAAGTTCCGGTTCAGGCCAGGCGCAGCCTCATGATGTCTGCCGCATTTTGGAACTCCCAAGCAGGCCTCCTCCTCTCCTGCAAGGGAGGCGTCTGGCGGCGAAGGAAGTCTGCGCCAACTCGCCTCTGATTTAATCCGGCAAGCCTGAGGTGCAAAATCCGGGTCATTGCTATCTTCAACCTCGCTTCCTCCGGCGCCATGTTACTCCTATCTCTGCCGCGCGCTATTGGGGTTTGGCGAACGACAGTGATGGGCTGCGGGTTCTCCTCTACGACCCTTCACCAATTGGCTATCCACTCCTCCCACTTGTTGCGGAACTCTCCTTCCAGATAGGCTTCTTTCTTGCCGATCCACGAGACACAAGCTATCCCTCCGGCAAGTGGCTCTCCTCTCTCGACGCAGGGCACGAATAAGTGGCGGAAGAGTGCCACTTTTGGGTGGACTCCGACAAAGTTTTCGCAAAGATGCGCGAAAACTGCCATGGTCAAGACGGCGTTGGGGGTGAAATCAAGGAGGCGGAGGCCAAATGTGTTCATGATGTCGCAGAAGAACTCGGAAAAGGGCGGGCAAAGCCTGCAATAGAAGAAAAGGGCGAAAAGGGGTACCCAGTCGGGGCCAAATCAGAAGCGGAGGCGGGGAGTACCTTCGTGCGCGGATGCGCACGCGTCTCCGTCGACCAAAAGAGATAAAAGACATCCCGCAGCTCCCTTGCGCCGAGCTGCGGGGGGAAGATGGCCCGCTCCTTGCGCAGCGCTGCGAGCCGCTGCGCCTCGGCCGACTTGACGACCTTCTCCTTGTCGGCTTTCAGAGCCATGGCGAGGGCGGCGGAGGAGGCCGACGGCGGTGAGCGCGCTTGTGGCGAAAGGGGGCGGGGCGCTGCTCTCTTCGCACCGGAGAAGAAGGGGGGAGCGGCGGTGGTTTTCTTGACAAGACAGCGATGGCGGAGTGGACGGCCCGCCCTTGTTTCCTCCGCTTATAAAGAGGGAGAGGGGGCGGACGTTCCGCTTTTCCTAATAAAGAAACCCCCACGACCACGCCCATGATCTCTTGCACGACGCCACGTCCGGTGCGTGCCGTTAGTGGGGGTCGTGGTGGGTCCGGGGCGAGTTGCGACGTGGTCGAGGCCGCGTGTGACCGCAGAATCGCTTTTGGGCCTGGCCCGACAGCGCTCTGCAAGTGTACGGCCCAGCCGGGGCTCTGTCGGTGTACTAGAGTAGGGGTACCCTAGTATCCCGTGCTCGTGCACGCAGACGATTGTAGCACCTTTCTGGCGGGGTTTGCCTCGACGCCGCCAAGATCCTCCGTGGCTCCTTTGGAGCCATTCAAGAACAAAGTATTTGATTAAGAAGACAAGGCCCCGACAAAAGGAGCTTGTCGGGAAGGCCACTCAAGGCATGCAGAAGACAAGGCCCCGGCAAGAGGAGCTTGTCGGGAAGGCTCGGAGCGCGACAAGCCTCCGGACGCGACAAGGATTCGGCGGCAAAGGCGCTTGCCGCGGCAAGCAACCTCTCTCAATCTCCGCTCTAGCTCATCCAGCAACGTGTCGCCATGGGACCATTCCATGCGCGCGTGTCGAGAGGCTGTGCAGCCAGCGGAGAGCAGCGATAAGCGGCGCTGACAAGCTTGTCATCGTGGCGGCGGTGGCGCTTTTGACGGTCTCTGTTGCCTTTGTTCGGCGACACCGACGGGCATTTATTGCTTTTGTCCCTTGCCGTCGAGTTAGGTATTTTGCACTCTACACTGTTCGAGTAGGTGTACCAACTCCTGCTTTTACATTTGTACCTCGCCTATGTTGCCACCGTCGGAGACCCCTTGAGCATATAAAAGGAGGCCCATGCATAGCGTGGAGGAGGTTCGAAGTTTCGGTTCATTCGACTCACTAGAGACCAGATACGCCACGCTTAGGTTTTGTAGCCCGTGACGCTCCCTAGCAAGAACACAATACATCAAACAAGCAGCAATAGGAGTTTTATCTCTCCGGAGAGCTCGAAGCTGGGTAAACTGCTCGTGTGCCTCGCCTCGATCCGCTCTTCGTGCGATCTCCGCCCCCCTCCGAACCACAAAGGGGCC
The DNA here is from genome assembly GCA_021605145.1 of Aegilops bicornis. Lineage (NCBI taxonomy): Eukaryota > Viridiplantae > Streptophyta > Magnoliopsida > Poales > Poaceae > Aegilops > Aegilops bicornis. Next base: position 191,628,580 of record CM038672.1, on the reverse strand, counting down.
TGGTCCGCCGGCCCCATAGGTGTTCGTGGGTACGATCAGCCTCCCCGACACACTCCTTCTTTTCTTCCGTGATCCTTCTTACCTAGCCATGGTGCGAGGGCGAGGGCGTGCTGGAGCTCTGGTAGAGGCGACGAGGGCTTCTTCTTGACAGCACGCCCCTCCTCTCCTGGACCCTGAGGTAGCGAAGCCGTCTGCGAGGAGGGAAGGAAGGGGGCGTGGTCGTGGTCGCCCCGGTGCTCGAGGAGGAGGACGGGGTGGTGCCCGGACGGCGCCTCCACCAGCGGTTCTACCCCCGATGGAAGGCCACGTCGGGGACCATCCTCAAGAGTTTATCATCAGGCTATACAAGCCATTACGCAGTTACCTTCGTCTCCCGACCTTCTTCGCGCGGGAAATGGAGCTCGTGCAACCGGGCCCCTGAGGCTACATATGAGGGGCTGCGGGGATGGGAGCACGAGGGTTGATGTCGACTTCCCCGCCCCTTATGTAATGTACCTCCGTCGTGGCTGGAAGACCTTCGCTCGTGCCCACAACTTTTTGGAGGGGTACATTCTCCATTTCAAATTAATGTAGAACAACCTGCTCTCCGTCAAGATCTTCGGGCGCTCTGGAGGCCGTCTAGGGTGCTGCATGGAAAGCTCGACCGACGACAAAAGCTCCTCCTCGAGCGAAAGCGACGAGGAGGACAGTGAAGACGATGACGACGACAACGGGCAGAGGAGCGACGACTCTGACTCCGGCTGATCGTCGCCCGCACCATCTTCATCAGGTGATAGCACCATCATCTGCATCTGCATCTCCTCCTGGCGGCGGGATTTGCCGGGGAGTTGGATGCAGAGGTACAGATGGTGTTGCCGAGCTCCTCCAGCTGGATCCAGGCAGGCTTCCTCTCGGGCTACAGCTCTTGCTAGCCCTGCCGAATCCTGCTGGCCCTGGTGACAGTAGTTGACGGGATCGCCTTCCGCCGTGCTCTCCATCGAGGCGTTCCCTCCTGCTTCTGCTCCCCCGGGCTACCTATCCTAGAGCCCGATGAGAGCGGACCGGTCCTTCGCCTTGGTGCCCCTTTTGCCCTCCTTGCCTTCGACGCCTGTGCCTAGGAGAAGAGGGACAAGAAAGGGCATTATGGATCACTTATCTTTTTTCAATCTTAAATCTGTAGGCAACCGCCAAATTTTAATTCAAATAATGTAATCTCTCGAGTCCATCTTTGTGTTCTATAATGCTTGTACTTGTATCACCATATAAATGAAAAAGATGAACCTTGCTGGGAACTCGCGCACGTATATGTCTGTGCAGAGGTGGAGTGCCTCTTTAATAAAAATAAATGAGTTACCTCAGCAGGATATCCTGCCGGCACCCTCTTTTTGTCTGTCGGAGAGTTTTGTCTGCCGGGGAACAGACAGAGGGGCCAGCCCCCCGCCAACAATCCCTGGCCGAAGCAACGTTCGAGTCATGGATGGGAGCACCTAAGTTTCAAAGAGAGAGGCGAGGTTTCCTGATGCAAAGTTATAGCTTTACAGAACACTAATGGACAGGAGGTAAACTTATCTGTTTGGCTTGCCGGGGATTGTTGTGCCATGCAATCTTCTCATTCCTTGTCAGAGTCAGGTTCACAGCAAAAACCTGCAAATCCATGTAGATGAGAATGAATGCAGGATGCAATCCTATCTATATGCATATGAAATTCTCATGAAATGCTTATGCAGTGATCTGGGTGTGCTTGTGCATGCATGCAATCTTAGTTGCCCCCCCCCTACAACCCTTCTTTATTTTCTACTGCACGGTGTCATTGCCCCAGCTTGTACATGGGGTTACATGCAACTTCGGCAAGGCCATGTACAATGGGTGGCTGCCGGGCCCGACAACCTCTGAGCCTTACGGGTAGAACTTTCGGAGATGCACAATATTTCATGAGTTTTGCAACCGAGTGCCATCTCCGGTGTCCAGATGGACTACGCCAGGTCTGGTGACTCGTACTACCTGGTAAGGGCCTCCCCACTTCGGTGATAACTTGTGTGTACCCTTGGCGGACTGAACGCGCCTAAGGACAAGGTCACCTTTCACAAAACACCGGACATGAACCCTGCGGCTATGATAGCAACGCAGGGCTTGTTGGTAGCGTGCAGCACGCGTAGCAGCCCAGAGATGGTTCTCCTCGAGTAACACAACGTTGTTACACCGGTGCCGATCCTGTGCTACTTTATCGTAGGCAAGAACTCGAGGGGACCCGTAAATGAGTTCCGTGAGGATAACTGCTTCTGCCCCGTAGACCAAGGAGAAGGGAGTCTGCCCGGTAGCTCGGTTAGGTGTCGTTCTGAGGGACCAGATGTCGGATTTCGGTTTCCAGCAAACCCTTGAGGTTCAAACTCTGGGGTGCGCACGAAGATCTCTCCTCCCCCTAGCTCTCGCGCCCTCACCACGATCTTAAAGATCAGCACGTCGAACCCGAAGAACAAATGACACAGGTTTTATACTGGTTCGGGCCACCGATGTGGTGTATGGGGGGAAATCGACACCTATGGGGTCATTGGGATCCCTTCTACGGTTGGCGGGCGTGAGGTTGTGCAAAGAGCGGGTCTGGCAGGAAGCATAAATATCGTTTACCCAGGTTTGGGCCATGAGGATGCGTAAAACCCTTCCTGCTTTGGTGTATGTATTGGAGTGTTCTTGAGTTCTTGAACTAGCTATCGTGCGTGTTTGGTCCCCAAAGTCCGGATCCTTCTCCTGGATGCCTCGGGCCTCCTTTTATAGACAAAAGGGGTTGCCACAGTGGCACACAGGAGGTGGAAAGGTGCACAATGCGCAAGGTTATCACTTGTCATTACGGGACAAGACGCATTAAATGCGCTCCCTTAGGTGTCCCATTGCTTTACGGGGGATGGCAACGAGGCCTGTCCCATCCGTCGCCGCTCCGTCTTGTTCCAACGCGCGTCCAGGCCAATGAGGCATGCAGCACCACGCAGGCTGGTAGGCTGCTGAGATGGCGTGGTGGTAGGGTCTTCACGAAGATCCGTATGCCACCACGCAGGTGCTTGCTGAGCTGGCCTGGAAGCTGCATGTTGCCACGGAGGTGCCTGCCCAGCTGGTCGGGCTGGCAGCTGCATGGGAACGGCAGTGGAGTCTTGGCAGACGCGGGCCTGGTTGCGGCCCTGTAGGTGTCTTCGGCAAGGGCCTTGCCGGGGCTCCGGCAAGGGTCTTGCCGGGGCATCGTGGTCGTTCCCGGCAAGGGTCTTTCCGGGGGTCTCATGGATTTCCTCGGCTAGGACCCCGCCGAGGATCGTCATCTTCTGGTCCTCATCTGATCTTTTGTATTTATGATCTTCACAAAGATCTGCATGCCACCATGGAGGTGCCTCCCGAGCCTTGGCTCCAATGTGGTTGTTGGTGGCATTGGAACCCTCGGGCTCAAGGGTGGCTCGCTCTGCTCGCGTTGGGCAAGTTGCCCAGGCAAGGCTCTTGCCGGGACTGTGGAGGCTGCCCCAGCAAGGGTCTTGCCAGGGGAGTCCACCTCGCCCTCTCGCTCTTTTTTGTTTCTTAGTCTTGGCATTTCCTTGCCTGTCTTGTGCTTCTGCTTCCCGTCTCTGCCCTGCTAAGTGTGGCCATGGGCGCGACTCTAACTGCCCGTGAACAAGCAAAGGGGTCAAAAGGAGTGCCCCTTCTTTTGTACACCGACAGGAGCCCCCGGGCATGGGCCACACATAAGCGCAACGCGTTGTTGTGCTAGGCCCAGAACGGTGCGCGAGCAGGTGGGGCGGATTTTTACCGCAGTAATTTTTTCGTCCGATGCGCTTCCCCATGACCTGCGTTGAACGCGCGACGTGGAGGGTCATGCTTGATGTGGGGGTCATGCGTGGGGCAGTTCCCGCATGCATGCGTCACGTCGCAGTAAAGAGGCGGCTTGCGCCTTCCCCATAGAAAGAGGAAAACGCAGAGGCGCGGCTCATTTACTAAGTGGACTCGGGTCGCGGTCTTCAAGGCGCCCGCACCCCACGACCACGGGGTGGAGAAAGGCCGCCTCACCTGTCCCCTCTATTTTTCCTTGCTCGCCACGTGTCCCCCATGCTCCCAAGGTGGCAGGCGGTGGAGGCGGGAAACCGGGCCGTCACTGATTGGAGCATTGGGTCGGTCTCGATTCCCTGCGCCCCCGATGGCCGGATTGGTTGAGTGGGGCGGCCGACCCCCTACCCCGTCCCTTTATAAGAAGGGGGAGGGGGATGGCATCCCACATTCTATCATAATCCATCTCCTCCCACTCCGACTCCTTCCTTTCATCTGCCATGGCGAGAGGGGGCGCCGGCCGTTCGACGGTGGCGGCGAGGGTCTCTGCTCGACAGCGCGTCCCTCCTTCCCAAGAGCTTGTGGCGGCGGAGCCGGCTACGAGAGGAAGGGGGAGGAGGCGAGGCCGAGGTTGCCGCGGTGCTCGGGGAAGAGGGGATGGGGCGGCGCACTGGCCTTGCCTTCGCTAGCAATGGCTCTCCCAATGGAGGGCCACGTCGGGGACCAGCCCCGTGAGTTCTTCATCAGGCTGCGCCGGCCACCGCGTCATCGTCTTCATCTCCCTACTCCATTCGCTCGGGAGATGGATCTCGACCCGCCACAGACCCTCAGGTTGCATATGAGGGGCTGCGGGAACGACAGTACGCGGGTTGACGTCGACTTCCCCGCTCCTCACGTCATGTAGCTTCGTCGCGGATCGAAGACTTTTTCTCGTGTCCACAGCCTGACAGCGAGGCTCGTTCTCTACTTCAAGTTAATGGAGAACGGCCTGCTCTCCGTCAAGGTTTTCGGGGACCTTGGAACTCGCCTGAAGTGCTGTGTGGAGAGCTCCTCCGATGATGAAAACTCCTCCTCAAGCGGGAGTGACAAGGAGGACAGCAATAGCGACAATGAGGGCGTCGAGCGGGGGGACGCCGACCTCGACTCCGACTGACCGCGTCGCCCCTCCCTCGGCCACGCGCCCTACCGAGGGCCTTCCTGTTCAAGCTCTCCATTGGAGCGTTCCCTGTCGCCTCCTTGGGCGGCTGGCTTAGGAGGGCCGAAGAAGACGAAGAAGGTGGGTGGCAGGCCGTCAAGTCAGATTACGCGGGCACCGACGCCTTCATCGCATATTGTCGGCCCGCTGCCTCATCTTTCGGCTCCTGTCCCGGCGTCTTCTGCTGCTCGTACCTTGCCTAGGCATTCCTTTTGCCCTCCTGCTATCTTGTTCCGCTTTCTAAGGAGGGGGACAAGAAAGGAATTACGGGCATCTTATCTCTTTTTAGCTTGTAAGCCTGTATGGGATGTTTTTAATGAAAAAGGGTGCTTGTCGGGTTCTTTGTGCGCGAGCGAGGCCCATGCCAACGAATGAATCCTTGTTTTTTTAAATAAACATTGTCGCCCGGCAACAGGCCTTGCAGTCCCCCTACTTCATTCGACCATTCTCACGCTCTTCGCGGGGCCCGGGGCGAAGTAGAGTTAGGCCCTTCGTTTATTTCCTTGTCACTTCGACTGTGACCCGATTCCGACCCAGGGACTTGGGTACAGGAAAAAGGGGGAGCACGGTGGTCTAGGAGCAAAACGAGGTTTCATACGTCCCAACCTCATATGGAAATGCACAATAGGGGATAAAAGACTGATCTGGATCTGCAGCCCCCGGCAGCCTTGGCTTGCCGCAGTTGGATTCTTGTATCTGCAGCCCCCGACAACCTTGGCTTGCCGAGGCCGGAGCCGCGGCTCGTTCTCTTTCTTCCAAATAGCTCAGCAGAAATGTCCACGTACCTTGCGAACCAAAGAAGACGGAAAGGCACAGGGAGATGCACACTCGACCTCTATGCTAGGGGTTAGTCGCTGCTAAGCACTATCAACCCTAACTGAGGGAGAGACTTAACCTAGCATGCATGCTAAAACTTAGGGCGCCAGCCCTTCGTTTATTTATGCTCAGGGTCTGCTCCTGGCTTTGTACAAAGGGTTACATGCCTTGCCAGCAAGGCTCGTACAAAAGGTGGTTTGCCGGGGGGCCCGACAACCACGCCTTTATGGGTAAATCTTGTGAAGATGTTCAATGTTCCAGGAGTTGCTCACTGGAATAGCATCTTCGGTCTCCAGGCGGACTGCGCCGGGCCTGGTGTCTCGTATTACCCGATAAGGGCCTTCCCACTTTGGCGTCAACTTGTTGGAATTCTTGGCCGATTGAACACGCCGAAGAACAAGGTCGCCTTCCTCAAAGCTTCGGCCATGAACCTTTCGGCTATGGTAGCGGCGCAAGGCTTGCTGGTAGGGTGCTGCTCTGACAGCCGCCCGTAGACGATCTTCCTCAAGGAGCGTCATCTTGCCGCAATTGCTCTTGCTCAAGCTCGTCGTAAGCAAGCACTCGAGGTGACCCTTATGTGAGTTCCATGGGGAGAACTGCTTCTGCCCCGTATACCAGGGCAAAGGGTGTCTGGCCGGTGGCTCGATTTGGCGTCATTTTGATTGACCAAAGAATCACTGGCAACTCATCAATCCAGCGCCTTCCGCTCTTGTGCTGCCTGCCAAAAGTATTTGTCCACGGGCCTTGCAGTACTTCAGCATTTGCCCTCTCCGCCCGGCCTTTGCTCCATGGATGTGCCACAGACGCGAAACGTACCTTGCTGCCGAGGTCTTGCATATATTGCATGAAGGTGTGGCTTGTGAACTGCGTGCCGTTGTCGGTGATGATTCTATTTGGCACACCAAAACGACAGACTAGCCCCTTGAAGAACTTGACGGCTGACTGCGATGTCACCTTCCTCACTGCTTCCACCTCCGGCCACTTTGTGAACTTGTCGATTGCCACGTACAAGTACTCAAAGCCCCCGATGGCACGGGGGAAGGGCCCAGTATGTCGAGCCCCAGACCAAAAATTGCTAGGAGAGAGGTATTGTTTGAAGGGCTTGAGCTGGTTGATGTAGCTTCTTCGAATGGAACTGACATGCTTCACACTTGGTTACTAGTGCCGTTGCATCCTGGAGGGCAGTGGGCCAGAAGAAACCTTGCCAAAATGCCTTGCCGACAAGGGCCCTCGATCCTATCTGGGAACCACATATGCCTCTGTGTATCTCTGCCAACAGCTCAATTCCTTCCTCTCGGGGAATGCACTTCAATTTCACACCATTCGGTCTTTTTTATGCAGGGGCGTCGTCGATTTAACCGATACATGGCAGACCGACGGGCTACTTTCTCCGCTTCTTCCTGCTCCTCAGGGAGTTCACCTGTTTGGAGGAATCAGACGGTATGCTATGCCCTTGCCGGAGCCTGGGGCTCGTCGGCAAGGACCAAAGGCATTTCCTCTGCCATGGGAGTGGCTGCCTGTACGACTACGGTCTGACGCCCTGCCGAAGTCTGTCGCCCCTAGGCAGGGTCGGCGTCCACGGCAACACCCTTGCCAGCGGCTCTTGGGAGCTCGGCGGGAAAGTATTTGCCGGGGCCTGATTTCCTGCGCTTGTTCTGCTCTTTCGATGGTTCAATGGATGGTTGGGTCAACTGAAGCACAAAAGTACCTGGCTCCACAGGTAGTTTGAGTGCAGCATGCTTTGACAGGTAATCGGCAGCGTCGTTGTCCACTCAGGGAACATGCTCCTCCTGTATACTGTCAAAACGCTCCTCCATCTTCCTCACCTCATTCACGCAAGCCTCCATCAACGGGCTTTGATAATCTTTGTTGACTTGCTTGACGACGAGCTGTGAATCACCTCTGACAATAAGCTTCTTGATCCCGAGGTCTGCCGCGATCCTGAGACCGGCAAGCAACCCCTCGTACTCAGCAGTGTTGTTTGTTGACATCTCCCTGGGAAAGTGCATCTGGACTACATACTTGAGGTGCTCTCCAGTGGGTGCAACGAGTAGCACTCCGGCACCGGCACCTTCTAGTGAGAAAGCCCCATCAAAGTACATAATCTAGTTGCGACTTGCTTCCTTGCCGGGGAGAGTGGTCTCCTGGATCTCTTCAACGGGAGTTGAGGTCCATTCCGCAATGAACTCTGCCAAGACTCCGCTCTGGATTGTCGAAGTACTTTCAAACTTAAAACCAAAGCTCGACAGTTCCAAGGCCCACTCCACGATCCTCCCGGTCGCGTCTGGGTTATGCAGTATCTGTTGCAACGGGAGGCGGGTGACGACGGTGATTTCGTTGGCTTGGAAGTAATGACGCAGCTTCCACGAGGCCATAAGGAGGCCGAAGAGCAATTTATGCACACCGGGGTACCTTGACCTAGCCCCCTGCAAGAGGGAGCTGACAAAGTAAACCGGGTGCTGCATCATCTTCTTCTTCTGCACCACTTCATTTGGTTGCACGGTCCCCATCCCGATGGCGTCAGGCTCTACCGGGGGCCTTGCCTTGCCGACACCAGGCCCTGCCGGGGGGAGGTTTGGCTCGCCATCCGCCGGTCCTGCCGTTGCCACTGCCTCTTCATCGACCTCCCTCTGTACCACTAGCGCGGCGCTGACCACTTGATTCGTTGCCGCAAGATACAACAACAACGGCTCTTGTGGTTTAGGTGCAACCAGTATTGGTGTAGAGGAGAGGTATTTCTCCAAATCCTACAGTGCTGCTTCACCCTCTAGGGTCCACTCCATTGGGCCCACCTTTTTCAAGATATTGAAAAAGGGAAGGGCACGCTCAGCAGACTTGGAGATGAATCTGCTCATGATGGCCTTGATCTTTTCTGGATTCGCCTCAATCCCGTGCTGTGACACAAAGAACCCGAGAAGTTTTCCTGGAACACCGAAGACACACTTCTCAGGGTTCAACTTGAGGTTGATCTTGCGCAGATTTGCAAACGTCTCCTCTAAATCTTGTACAAGTGTGGCCCTGTCCTTGGTTTTGACCACTATGTCATCCATATAAGCTTCCATATTTCTATGTAGCTGGGGCTCAAAACCAATTTGGACTACTCTTGCAAACATCGAGCGAGCACTCTTCAACCCGAAAGGCATTCGCAAAAAGCAATATGTACCACATGGGGTGATGAATGCTGTTTTCTTCATCTTCTCTCGTCATGAAGATCTGGTGGTATCCTGAGTAGGCGTCGCGGAACGATAACAAGTCACACTCGGCCGTGGAGTCAACAATTTGGTCAATGCGCGACAACGGGAAAGGGTCCTTTGGACATGCCTTATTGTTATCTGTGTAATCAATACATAGCCTCCACTTCCCATTTGCTTTGCGCACCACCACCGGATTGGCCAACCACGTCGGATGGAGTACCCCTCTCACCAAGCCTGCCGCTTCTAACTTCCTGATCTCCTCTATGATGAGCTTCTACTATTCCAAAGCTTGCTTCCCGACCTTCTTATTGACGGGTCACGCATGAGGACAGACAACAATATGGTGCTCAATCACCTCCCTGGGAACACCGGGGATGTCGAATGCTTGCCATGCAAACACGTCGACATTCGCCCGCAGGAAGGTGACGAGCGCGCCTTCCTATTTGCTGTCAAGGATGGAGCTTGTGGTGAAAGCCCCTCCCATGCCATCCTCGTTGACGGACACCTTCTTGGTCTCTGGCGGCGCAGCTCTGGATTTCTTGCTCTTGCCGGTGGAGCTCTCTTGCACGTCCTTGACGGGAGCACAACACTCCGAAGAGGTGCGCTTGCCGGAGTGGGTGTGAGTGGTCTTGCCAGTCTTCTTCCCTCCCAGGGCTTCAGCGGCAGGAGCAAGTGCCTTGGCGGCAATCGCTGCAACTGCTTCCCGGTAGAGTTGGTCGGCGTAGATCAGCGCGTCCATCTTGTTGGAGGGGACGATCATCGGCCCAGGCATCTTCAGCGTGTTGTAGGTGTAATGTGACGCTGGCATGAACTTGGCTAGTGCCGGGCGGCCGAGGATCCCGTTGTAGGGCAAGGGGATCTCGGCTACATTGAAGACAATCCTCTTCGTCCTGTAGTTCAACTCGCCTCTGAATGTCACATGCAGCGTGACCTTACCCTTCGGCTGACTCCATCCTGGGTTGACCCCTTGAAATGTGTCCGTTTCCTCGAGGTTTCCATCAGGAATCTGCAGCCTTTTGATCACGACGGGCGAGATCAAGTTCAGACCGGCCCCGCTATCAACTAGCATCTTTGTCACCTTAAGGTTGCGTATCGTTGGTGAAACCAACAACGGCAAACACCCGACCGCAATTGTGCGATCAGGGTGGTCCTCGGTGTCAAAGATGATAGGCGTGCTGGACCACTTCAGTGGCTTCTGAGCGTCGAATGATGGCTCCGCCGCTGTGATCTCACGTGCCCACTGCTTGAGCTGGCGGTGAGAGGTCTGCAGCGAGCCGCCACCATCGACACACATGGCCTCCGTAGCTTTCTGGAACTCATGCTCGCCGGACTCGTCGTCCTCGTCATGATCATCGTCTTCCTGCTTCTTGTCGCGGCCCCGAGCGGGCCTCTCTTGCTGGTTAACCTTGCCGCGGCGACCTCCTTGGCCGCCACGCTTCTTGCCGGATCCTTCGGCACCATCCTGACCCTTCTCCTTGTCCTGACTCTCATACTCGGCTTTTTTGCTTTTCAGCAAGCAGCTCGACTTGTCGATAGTTCTGGAGGTCGTGGCCCTTGGTGCGGTGGATCTTGCAATACTGCTTGTCGGAGCCCCCTGGCTTGTCGGCAGCCGCCAAGGCCCGGCAAGCGGCGCACCCAACAATCTCTTTGCCGGGGTCGTCTGCCTTACCCTTACGCTTCCTATTGCAGCGCCGACCCTTTTTCGTCAGGACGACAGTGTCTTCGTCCGTAGAGTCGGTTTCCGCGCTGACGTCCTCGCCGAGGTACTTCCTTCCCTCTTCAGCTCGGGCGCATCTATCGGCCAGAACATAAAGTTCATCCACATCTTTAACCTTGTTAATCGCCAACTCTTCACGCATCTTGCGTTTGCACACATTCTGATGGAATGCGCTGATCACGGCGGCGGGATGGACATCTGGGATGTTGTATTGCACCCGGCTGAACCTCTGTATGTACTTGCGCAGGTTTTCACCTTCCTTCTGGGGAATGATATGCAAATCGCTTGCCTGGCCATGAGCTTGGTGGCCTCTAGTGAAGGCACCAACAAACTCATGACACAGATCCGACCAAGAAGAAATGGAATCCGCCAGCAAGTGCATAAACCAAGACATGACATTGGGTTTCAGTGCCAACGGGAAGTAATTGGCAAGCACCTTGTCGTCGCGAGCTACAGCGGCTTGCATCACGATGGTGTAGATGCTGAGGAACTCCGACAGGTGGGTCTTGCCATTGTACTTCTCGCTGATGTCGGGCTTGAACATGCGGTGGGACGGCCACTTGAACTGCCATAGCTCACGGGTAAAGGCCGGGCAACCCACCTCGTAGGGTAGGCCACCGGAGCCTCCCGGCGTTGGGTGGTCCATAGTTGGCCCTGCCCGCCTATCTTACTAGTGGCATGCATCGCGCCGGCACTCGATGGTGGTTCGAGCGTCTTCATGGGCTTGCTCCCAAAGAACTTGGTGTTGATCATGGTGGGCCCATGAGTCGGACGATGCTATGGAAATGTTATCACAAGCATCATCACGACGGACCGACACCCGCGGCAACTGGCGCAGGGGAGGAGAGTGCACCGTGGCTGCAGCACCTCCAGTCCTTCCACCGCTGGCATGTGGTGGCTCGACAGAGTGTCATCCTGAGGGCCCCACTAGTAGCGGTTCATCTTTGTTGGCGACACCGACGAGGGTCCGGATGGTGGCTCTCCACTCGTCGAGCTTTTCCACGATAGGAGGGAAGTCGAGGAGCAGCTGCGCGTGCACCAAAGGTTCTGCTGGCGTGGGTGGCAGCAAAAGCTGCGTGAGATGTGACGCTCTCCGACTCCTAACCACGTTAGAAGGAGCTCCATCACGGCCCTGCGGCTGTGTGCCATTTTCGCCAACACTTCGGCGGGCATGCTGGCCTCCTTCGTCCCATGAATGATGCACATGACTCTTCCCACGGCGGCGTCCGGGGTCACCAACGTGGTGATGCTGCTCGTCGCGCACAACCTGGGAAGAGCGCGTTGTGGGCGCCGGCGTAGGCATCTTGGAGGTCGCTATGCCGCCCGTGGGTGGCACAGCGCCTGAGGGAGTCCTGGACTAAGGTGTCCTCGGGCATCCAGCCTGTTAGCTATGGGCCGGACTGATGGGCTGTGAATATACGAAGTCCGAAGACTGCACCCGTGTCCGGATGGGACTCTCCTTGGTGTGGAATGCAAACTTGGCGACCGAATATGTAGATTCCTTTCTTTGTAACCGACCTTCTGTAACCCTAGATCCTCCCGGTGTCTATATAAACCAGAGGACTTAGTCCGGAGGGGAGACATACTCATTATCATAGTCATACAGGCTAGACATTTAGGGTTTAGCCATCTTGATCTCGTGGTAGGTCAACTCTTGTAATACTCATATTCATCGATCAATCAAGCAGGAAGTAGGGTATTACCTCCATAGAGAGGGCCCGAACCTGGGTAAACATCGTGTCCCCTGTCTCCTGTTACCATCGACCTTAGACGCACAGTTCGGGACCCCCTACCCGAGATCCGCCGGTTTTGACACCGACATTGGTGCTTTCATTGAGAGTTCCACTGTGCCGTCCCCAAAAGGTTTCGATGGCCCCTTCAATCGTCTACAATGACGCTGTCCAAGGAGAAACCTTTCTCCCCGGACAGATCTTCGTATTCGGCGGCTTCGCACTGCGGGCCAACTCGTTTGACCATCTGGAACAGATCGATAGCTACGCCCCTGGCCATCAGTTCAGATTTGGAAGCTTGAACTACATTGTGAACATCGGTGGAGACTTGATCTTCGCCGGAATAAAAAACGTAGCGGCCGCTCCCTGTCGCACCAATGCACACGATCTAAATCTGTCGTCGGACCACACACAGGAGATCGCTCCCGTAACTGCTCTGGCCTTAGATCTGGAGCAGATCGTGGCGTCCGAGGATAGGAAGCTCAACCCCACCATGCAGGCCATAGATTCCACGGCGTTGGAGCCGAACATAGACCTAAAGCCACACGACGCCTCTGTCACCGGAACTCTGGACTCGTTTCTGGTCATAAATTCCGAGCCACGTGCATCCGCGGACGCCGAACTTGACCGCTTATCGATCTTTGAGTTTAGCGCCACAGACATCTTGCAACATTCACCCATTGGGGATGTGCTAAGATCATTAAAGAATCTGTCCTTGGGCGGGGACTCACAGCCGAACTATGTACGGTTCGAACTAGAGGCTGATGATGAGGAATTTTGCTTCCCACCCGCCACCCACTTCATAGCCACTGTCGAGGACTTAACCGACATGCTTGACTACGGCTCCGAAGACATAAATGCTGTAGGGGCAGCGATGCCGACAAGGAGCAAGGCCAAAACCCGCCATTCATCGGGCTGACGGATGGCAACTTCTTCCTACGACGTATACATGGTGGACACGCCTGAAAAAACTAACAACGATGACAAAGAGGATCCAGTTGAGGATAAACCTCCTGAGAGACAGCCCAAGCGCCAGCTTCCTGGATGCCGCTCTAAGTCACGTCATTCCAAAGACTGCAATACGGGCACCGGAAAAAATAATACTCCGGACGATGCCGAAAACAGCGAAGACCCAGTCAAGGTAACCTCCGAATAGGAGGAATGGGAAAATGGGCAAGTTAGCCCTGACGAACAGGCCCTACACGGAGACTCGAAGGACAAAAAATATCTTCCGCTCTCCGAGGAAGAGGAGAGCCTCGGCAACAAGGATTTCATCGTGCCTGAGGAACCTCTCGGGAGCGCTTCAAACGCCGGCTAATAGCCACGGCAAGGAGCCTGAAAAAGAAGCAGCTGTAGCTTTGAGCGGACCAAGATCTGCTCAGTGATAGATGGACTGAAGTCCTGGCGCTAAAGAATACGGCCTTAGTGGCCCAACCAAAATTTACCCAAAGCATAGATTGCTACCTCAGTTTGATGACGAGGCGCTGAAGCCCGTACCATCATCGCCCAATGCGGCAGGCCGACCACAACTTGGTCCGGATAAAGTGGCAACTCAAGACGAACACCAGACCGCCCCACCTCGCCGTAATGGCAAGAATAAAACAGCTCGGGGTTGTACATACGACCTTCGGCAGGACTTGTACAGTAGAGCAGGACACACAAGATCGATCTACGGATCGCGAGGACGTGCCTCGACACGCGACGACGGCTACCTATTCGGACGTGACAAACCTAGCCACGCACGGGCTGAAAACCGCAAATGGACTCCATCGGAGGTACGCTGCAGTGTGGCCCAATATAGAGGTGCCGCACACCCTCTTTGCTTCATAGACGAAGTAATGGAGCATGAATTCCCAGGCGGGTTCAAAGCCATGAATATCGAATCATACGACGGAACAACGGATCCCGCGGTATGGATCGAGGACTTCCTCCTCCATATCCACATGGCCCGCGGACATGACCTTCATGCCATCAAATACCTACCACTAAAACTCAAAGGACCAGCTCGGAACTGGTTAAACAGCCTGCCGAAAAATTCTATTGGCAGCTGGGAAGATTTGGAAGACGCCTTTCGCGACAACTTCCAAGGAACATATGTCCGGCCACCGGATGCCGATGACTTAAGTCACATTGTCCAGCAGCCCGGAGAGTCAGCCAGGAAGCTCTGGACTAGGTTCTTAGTTAAAAAGAACCAAATCATCGACTGTCCGGACGCGGAAGCCCTTGCAGCCTTCAAACACAGCGTCCGGGATGAATGGCTTGCACGCCACCTCGGTCAAGAAGGACCTAAATCCATGACAGCCCTTACCGCTCTAATGACCCGCTTTTGCATGGGAGAATACAGCTGGCTCGCTCGTAGAAGCAACAACGCCAGCGACTCGGGCACTTCCGAAACCTGAGACGGCAATGGCAAGCCATGAAGAAGCAAACACAATAGTCGCAATGATAATGAAAGATCACGCGACACAGCAGTCAACGCCGGATTCAGCAGTCCCAAACCCCGTCAGAGGAAAAAGCCGTTCAAGGCGAACAGAGACGGACCATCCAACCTAGACAGGATATTGGACCGACCCTGCCAGATTCACAGCCACCCCAATAAATGAGCTAGTCATACCAACAGAAGTTGTTTTGTCTTCAAGCAGGCCGGAAAGTTCCACGCCAAACACAAGGGGAGGAGGCCGCCAGACGATAGGGGCGAGGAAGAGATTCACCAACCTAATACCGGGGGTTAGAAGCAATTTTCCCCTGAGGATCGACCAATCCCGGAGCAGAAATAGCAGTTCGGCTTCCGCCGCCCACCTCATATACCCGCAAAATTTGTATCACGCATATATCACTACACACTTAAGATACCATGGGCATCGACGGAAGTACAATACGGACAAACCTGCAAGCCTTCCCGTAACATTTTTTATCTTCATTACTCTTTCTTTCTTCATTATCTCTTAAAAACAGGTGACGCAAAGGACAAACATCTAACTGACTCTATCGGAGTTCGGATCCGTACACTCACCTAAGGGGCTAATTCTGTCAAGGATTCCCCTCGCCGAGGACAGGCGGCGCAGACATGCGATAGGAGGTGCAAAATAACTTGTTGTAGACCGCACTCTTTATTTCGTGCCTGTAATATGCCTTTTTCCTCCGCCTTCGACCCCGGGCATGTCAAATAGCCAGGGTCGTGGTCTTTCTACCTATAAAGTAACCATTGGCATATCACTCAGGTCCCAGTAAACATAAACCGCATTAATCATTCGTTTCTTTTTCACAAATGAATTTGGCCCCTATAGCTATTTTACAGACATAACTCGGCATAACCTGCCAGGGGCTCGGTATGGGAACAAATGAGTTGCCGACAAAGTCCGAACAACTTTATAGCATACTCCGGCGTCGCGAGTTTGGCCTTATATGCATCAGCTCTGAATCATGTGTTGGGTCAATGGTTGGGTTGCCCGGCTACTGTGCTTGCTACCTTATGTTCCGCTCTATCGGCTAGGGTACTAAAGGGAGATCTACTGCGATTGTGCTTCCGGTTCATCTGGTCAAGCACCTCAGTAGAGAAAGCCGAAAACTGACTGTCATGATGCTGCGAGAGCTGGTCAACCACTCGATCACTTACCGGAATCTGTCGCGATTCTCTCCGTATGATACGATGGACCTTTTTTTTAGGTCATATATGTAACGCACCTATTGGAATAAGTCGTACACATACCAGGGGCTATATCGTAGCCCCCCAGATAAAACTCCTATGGCTAAGTGAAAGTGTTAACGCCCTATAGTCTGATTGCCAGGTTTGCCGCATTATAACCTCCTTCATGGACCAAGACATTGGGTCAAGAGTGATCAAATGCTTTTCTGAACACCCTCGTACTTCCTACGAGGGGGCTGAAGCCAACGACTGGAAAAATTCCATATTATATAAAACGGCCGCACAGGAGGAACACAAGCTTTCGAGCAAAACATAAAAATAAATTAAATATGAATTTGTCTTTTACAATTCCCATACACCTCACGCGAATATTATGTCTTTCGAGCATTGACCCTCTATCAAGCGGGCGGCCTCTAAGAAGTCTTCAAAATAATGCTCCGATGCGTGACGGTCCTTGCCCTTGGGTGGACTCTTCGCCGCAACATCGATGGCCTTCATCTGCCCCCAAAATGTCTTAACACGGGCAAAGGCCATCCGTGCACCCTCAATGCACGCCGACCGCTTCACAGCGTCGATACATGGCACCGCATCAACAAGCCACTGCACCAAGCCGAAGTAGCTATTCGGAACAGGCTCAGTCGGCCACAGCCGGATTATGACATTCTTCATGGCAGCGCCGGATATCCTATGAAGCTCGGCCCATTGAGACATCTGTTCATTCAGCAACAGAGGGCGCTTTGACACACCAAATTGTGACCAAAAAAGCTTCTCCGTTGTATACCCCTCTCGCCCTTGGTAAAACTGCGCTGTTGGATTTCGGGTTCCGGCAGACCCTTGAGGTTTGAACACTGGGGTGCGCGCGGAGATCTTTCCCCTACCAGCTCATGCATGAATGGTTAGCGAGGGATCTAATCTAAGAGGAAGAACACACAAGGGACACGAGGTTTATACTAGTTTGGGCCATCATTGTGGTGTAATACCCTACTCTAGTTTGTCGTGTGGTGGATTGCCTTAGGGGCTGATGGTGATCAGTACAAAGGAAGAACAGCCTCGCGTGGGGCTGTTCTTGAGCTGGTGCGATGAACTGCTTGGGCGAGTCCAGTCGCTTCTCTCTCTCTCTCTCTCTCTCTCTCTCTCTCTCTCTCTATGCGCGATCTCCCTAATTCCCCTTCTCCCGTTGGTGGCTAGTCCTATATATAGAAGGAGGCCCTAGGCCTCTTCCCAAAAAATGAGCGGGAAGGGCGCCAACAATTGGCCGTTTTGAAGGGGAACATCTAGTACACTTATCCTGACTAAAGTTGGTCTTCGGCTGCCAAAGGCTCTGACGGTGACGCCGTCCTGGGCTCCACGATGACCTCCTTCCTGCCGCTCTGCTGGTCTTGGTCTTGTTGCACCGAAGTGGTAACCTTTGCCTGATGCCTTGGCCTGTGCTTGCCCCCTTTGCACCAAAGGGAAAATGTGGACACTGCGCAGGCCGGCGCCCGCCTGGTCTCAATCATCACGGCTTGCGTCATGGGGCTCCCTCGTGAGGTACCCTGTCTTGATCTCTCCGCCTCCTCGTGTTTCTGGCTGACGAGGCTGCTCCCGAGGAAGGTTCCTGTCGTCCGCCCCGCGAGGCTTGGCCCCTCGCGAGGGTCTTGAGCTTGAGCTGATGAAGCTGGGCTGCGCTGGGCCCCCACTTGAGCCACGCCGCAGGCCGCAGGCAGGCAAGTCTGGGGACCCCCGTTCCCAGAACGCCGACAGTAGCCCCCGGGCCCAAGGCGCGCCCGGACTTGGCTTAGCAGGGAAGCGAAGGGGCAAGTGCGAAGCGCCGCGGGCACCAACAGCCTGCGGCCTTGGGCGCCTCGTGGCGATTGGTTGGTCGTAGGCGTCTCTGCTCCCCACGATGCCTCGGCAACCGCATGACTTGACAAGTCCCTGTGTGCAGAAATGGGTCATCATTACGTGTGATCGTGGAGGCCGACGGTTGGCCTCCTCCGGCTATAAGTACGGAACAGCGCAAGCCCTTCCAGTCCATCCCCTCTTGCTACTCCTTTCTCTCCATGGCTCCGTCGAAGAGGTTCTCGGCCGCGGAGAAGGGGAAGGCTCGCCAGTTGGGCTGACTCTCCTCGCCAAGCACGGTCGAGGCCGTCCTCGCAAGCATCCGGTGGCTCCCGTAGCGGCTTCCCATGGTCGTGGAGGCGATCCCCTGCGCGGCGATGGGCGCCAAGTTGTCGGTGGGGGGCATGCGGTGGCTCCCGTAGCGGCTTCCACTCGACGGAGGTGCTGCCTTAGTTCGTGGTGTGGTCGGTGGAGCCGACCAACACGTGGCTCCAGCTTCCCCGCTTCTTTCTGGGTGAACTTCCGGCCGGCGCCCCGGGCGGCCTCTGGCTTCATGCGGACGGTTGTTGCAGCCGGGCCTCCTGGGCTTCGTTGAAGGTCTCCGTTGCCGGGAACATGGCCCTGACTCACGGCTGGCAAATGTTTGTCCACGCGCACGACCTGAGCCGGCGGTGCACCGTGCACTTCAAGTTCGACGGTGACTCCACCCTCTACGTGAGGGTGTTCGGAGAAGACGGACGCCGTGTCGGGTGCTGCCCCAAAGACGATCATCGTGGCCGTGTACCCAGCCCCGGTGATGATCGGGATGAGGACGACTGTAGGCGCGTGGTCGGCGGCGCTCGGGGCTCGTCGAGCTTCGGTGGTTCTCCTTCGGACAGCAGCTCCTCTAGCGGTGGTCGCGACCAGCCCCCGCGCCATCGCGCCTGCCTGGAGGGAGGTAGCGGGTCAGCCCGCTGTCGTGCCCCGGTGAAGCGCGAGGAGGAGTCCAACTGAGCTCCGGAGGCAGCATGAGCCTTCGCCGTGAGTTGGTGCCGAGCAAGCCGCGCCTATTTTTCTTTTCTCCCTTCCCTGTGCAAAGAGAGAGTGGTGTAGGGCCCCGTGGGCGCGTGCTGGACTGTTGCTGTTAATTACCATGCTGTTTCCGCTATTTCTGTGCTATGCTTTTGTGCCGCATGCCCGCGTGCAGGAATTACTTAGCTTGGGGGGGGGGGCACCTGTCGCGGTCTTGGCTTCCCGAGGCCGAGGCCTCGTCGAACGCTTCGTATCCTGCAAGGATTAGTCAGGAGGGGTAGCTTCCGGCCTCGGTTGAGGAGGCGACCGACCCAGGTCCGGTGTTCGCGTCGCGATGCCCGTGGGGCATGGACTGGGAGGGGTGCTCCCGTAGTGGACCTAGATAGGAAAGCTTCGAACGATAGGGGCAAGAAACACTCGCGAGGGTGCCCGCGCTGCTCCCTCGCGAGACTTGCACGAGAGAAATCGAGGCAAGAGAGCGAAAAAGACAGAGTCACAAGCCAAGGACGGCAAAAACTTCAATGAAACTTCAAATAGGAACGAACAAGCCAACTGCAGAAAGCAAATGAAAAGCCGCGTCCGGCACCTAATCTAGTCTTCGACGTCTTCTCACCAGCGCGGAGCTAAGTGCTGCCACTGGGCGTGGGCGGGAGCCCCCGAGGCCCGAGGGCGGCTCTCCGGAGACTCCGGGGCGTGTACAGCCCCAACTCATTATTACGTGAGAGTGTCACGGGCGGCGAGCTTCACAGGCATTGGCCTTCTTCACAGGCTCCGGGCCTTTCTCGGGAAAATGGACTTCACAGGCGTTTGCCTTCTTCACAGGCTCTGGGCCTTTCTTGGGAAAATGGACTTCACAGGCGTTTGCCTTCTTCACAGGCTCTGGGCCTTTCTCGGAGAAACGAGCTTCACATGCGTTTGCCTTCTTCACAGGCTCTGGGCCTTTCTCGGAGAAACGAGCTTCACAGGCGTTTGCCTTCTTCACAGGCTCTGGGCCTTTCTCGGAGAAACGAGCTTCACAGGCGTTTGCCTTCTTCACAGGCTCTGGGCCTTTCTCGGAGAAACGAGCTTCACAGGCGTTTGCCTTCTTCACAGGCTCTAGGCCTTTCTTCAAGGGTAGAACTTCCGGAGATGCTGGATGTTCCACGCGTTCGGGATGGGCACCCCCTCCTGAGTCTCCAAGCGTGCGGAGCGGGCCTGGAAACATGAACAACCTTGAACGGGCCCTCCCACATGGGAGATAGCTTGTGCAACGCTTCCCTGGAGAGGACCCGCCGGAGCACGAGGTCCCCTACCTCAAGAGTCCTAGGGCGGATGTTGCGGTAGTGGTATCGCCGCAGCGCTTGTTGATACCTTGCCGCTCGCAGCGCGGCCTCTCGACGATGTTCCTCCCCCAGCACGAGATCCGTCCCCCGCATGGCGTCATGCTGCGCCTCGTCGAACGCCAGGACCCGTGCGGAGTGACGCCTGACCTCGTGAGGGAGGACAGCTTCTGCTCCATAGACGAGGAAGAACGGGGTCTCGCCAGTCGGCTTGGCCGCGATCGTGCGGATGGACCACAGCACGGACTGGAGCTCGTTGTCCCAGCCCCTGCCGCAAGCCTCCAGCTTCTTCTTGAAGGTCTTGGTTTTGAGGCCCTCCAGGACCTCCGCTTTGGCTCGTTCGGCCTGGCCGTTACTCTGGGGGTGCGCCACCGAAGCGTAGCATATCTGCGTTCCAAGGTCAGCACAATACATTTTGAAGAGATTGCTGGTGAACTACGAACCGTTGTCGGTGATGATGCGGTTAGGCACCCCAAACCAGCTCACGAGGCCCCTGATGAACTTGATCGCAGAGCCCGCTGGGATGGTGCGGACAGCTTCCACCTCAGTCCACTTGGTGAACTTGTCCACGGCGACGTATAGGTAGCGATAGCCCCCTGGCGCCCGAGGGAATGGGCCTAGAATGTCCAGCCCCCAAACTGCGAATGGCCATGAGAGTGGTATAGTTTGCAGACCTCCAGCCGGCTGATGGATCTGCTTGGCATGAAATTGACAGGCCTCGCAAGCCTTTACCAGCTCAACATCGTCGCTGAGTGCTATTGGCAAGTAGAACCCGCCGCGGAACGCCTTGCCAACGAGGGTCCGTGACGATGAGTGATGCCCATAGTCTTCGCCGTGTATGTCTTCCAGCAATTCCTTCCCTTGCTCTCTGGAAATGCAACGTAGGGACACGTCGTTCGGTCGCCTCCGGTAAAGCTCTCCGTCCCTGATGCACGATGGCCGTGGCTTGCCGTGCCACACGCTCCGCCTCCTCCTCCTTCTCCGACAGGGTCCCCCGCGTCAAGTAGCTCTTGAGCTCTGTGATCCAGCACCCTTCCTGAGGCTCCAGCGCCAGGAGTAGGCGTGCCCCTGAGGCCGGGCCGCAGACCGGGGCTCCCGAGGCAGGCGGCTGGGGGAGCTCCTCCCTGATGTCTACTACGCAACCTTCTTCTTGTAGACGTTGTTGGGCCTGCAAGTGCACAGGTTTGTAGGACAGTAGCAAATTTCCCTCAAGTGGATGACCTAAGGTTTATCAATCCTAGGGAGGCGAAGGATGAAGATGGTCTCTCTCAAGCAACCCTGCAACCAAATAGCAAAGAGTCACTTGTGTCCCCAACACACCCAATACAATGGTAAATTGTATAGGTGCACTAGTTCGGCGAAGAGATGGTGATACAAGTGCAATATGGATGGTAGATATAGATTTTTGTAATCTGAAATAATAAAAACAGCAAGGTAACTAATGATAAAAGTGAGCACAAACAGTATTGCAATGCTAGGAAACAAGGCCTAGGGTTCATACTTTCACTAGTGCAAGTTCTCTTAACAATAATAACATAGATAGATCATATAACAATCCCTCAGCATGCAACAAAGAGTCACTCCAAAGCACAAATAGCGGAGAACAAACGTAGAGATTATGGTAGGGTACGAAACCACCTCAAAGCTATTCTTTCGGATCAATCTATAAAAGAGTTCGTACTAGAATAACACCTTAAGACACAAATCAACCAAAACCCTAATGTCACCTAGATACTCCATTGTCACCTCAAGTATCCGTGGGCATGATTATACGATATGCATCACACAATCTCAGATTTATCCAACCAACATAAAAGTACTTCAAAGAGTGCCCCAAAGTTTCTACCGGAGAGTCAAGAACGTGTGCCAACCCCTATGTATAGGTTCATGGGCGGAACCGGCAAGTTGGTCACCAAAACATACATCAAGTGGCACATGATATCCCATTGTCACCACAGATAAACACGGCAAGACATACATCAAGTGTTCTCATAAAAGACTCAATCCGATAAGATAACTTCCAAGGGGAAACTCAATTCATCACAATAGAGTAGAGGGGGAGAAACATCATAAGATCCAACTACAATAGCAAAGCTCGGGATACATCAAGAGCGTGCCATAGAGGGAACACGAGAGAGAACACGAGAGAGAGAGATCAAACACATAGCTACTGGTACATACCCTCAGCCCCAAGGGTGAACTACTCCCTCCTCGTCATAGAGAGCGCCGGGATGATGAAGATGGCCACCGGTGATGGATTCCCCCTCTGGCAGGGTGCCGGAACGGGCTCCCGAGAGGTTTTTGGTGGCTACAGAGGCTTGCGGCGGCGGAACTCCAGATCTATTCACTATTCTGGAAGTTTTAGGGTACTTAGGTATATGTGGGTGAAAGAAGTACGTCGGTGGACCGAAGGGGGGGGGGCACGAGGAAGGGGGCGCGCCCTAGGGGGGTGGTGCCAAGCACCTTGTGAGCACCTCCTTCTTTCTGACGTGCACTCCAAGTCCATCGGGTGGCTTTCCTTCCAAAAATAACTTCTCCAATTGATTTCGTTCGGTTTTGACTCCGTCTGATATTCCTTTTCCTCGAAACACTGAAATAGGCATAAAACAACAAATCTGGGCTGGGCCTCCGGTTAATAGGTTAGTCCCAAAAATAATATAAAAGTGGATAATAAAGCCCAATATTGCCCAAAACAATAGATAATATAGCATGGATCAATCAAAAATTATAGATACGTTGGAGACGTATCACTCCCGAGGTTGTGCCGCGCTTGATAGTGGCGGTGCCGCCGAGGGCCTGAAGAGTCGCTCTTCGAAGATGCCAGGCTCCTGAGGCAGCCGCCTGGATGCCCTCTTGGCGATGTCATCCGCCTCTTGATTGGTGCCGCGAGGCACATGCTGTAGCTCCAGCCCCCAGAACTGTTTCTCCATCCTGCGAACCTCCACGAGGTAGGCTTCCATGTGCTCGTCCTTCGGTTCGTATATCTTGTTAGAGAAGTTGACGAGGAGTTGTGAATTGCCCTTGATGATGAGGCGCTTTACCCCCAAAGCGACTGCGGCTCTCAGGCCTTCCTATTCTGCTATGTTGTTGGAGACCTTTTCCCCATGCTGGAAACAGAGCTGCACGTGCTGGATACGAGCACTGCACCGGCCCCCGCCCCATGTCGGGAGAATGCACCATCGAAGTACATGACCCAGCCGTCTGGTGCCTCGCTCCCCGGAGAAAGCGATCGGTCTTCGCCTGCTTCGAGGCCGGGTCCCTACGTCCATTCTGCCCTGAAATCTGCCAATGCGGCCCCCTTGATGACTCTGGTTGTGCTGAATTCTAGCTGAAACGCTTGTAGTTTGATGTTCCACTCGACGACTCTTCCAGATGAGTTGGGGCTCCTAAGCACCCTCTCCAGAGGGTATGCTGAGACGACCTTGATGGGATGACCTTGGAAGTAGTGCCGCAGCTTGTGTGAGGCTACCAACAGCGCGAGGAGGAGTTTTTGGGTCATGGGGTACCGTGCCCTCGCATCCCGTAGCACCGTGCTGACGAAGTACACTGGGTGCTCGACGAGAGTAGGGGTGCTGACGAGGCCCGTGCCCTCCGTAGGGTCTGACACCTCCTGAGTCGACGGAGCCCCCAGTGCCTGGCTGCCTGGCGCGGCCCTTTCGGCCCTAGGGGCATCTTCCTGCTGAGGCTGGTTTCCGTCTGCCGAGGCCGTGACCTTCACGAGGCCTTCTTGGTCTTGTGCCGCCACGGCCGGGGCCGTGGCCGGGCGTGACGCAGCCCTGATCTGGCGCTCTTCCCGAACCGCCACTAGAGCTGCGCTGGCGGAGTAGGGTGTGGCGGCGAGGTAGAGCACCAGGGGCTCGAGTGGGCGTGGCGTGACCATCACATGAGGGCTGGTAAGGTACCTCTTGAGTTCTTGGAATGCCTTGTCGGCCTCTTCACACCATTCAAAGGGGCCCTTCTTCTTCATCAGCTTGAAGAATGGCAGTGCTCGTTCCCCTAGCTTGGAGATGAAACGTCCTAGCGCGGTCGCACGCTCGGTGAGTTTCTGCATTTCTCTGAGGGTCTTTGGTGGGTTCATGTCTTCGACTGCTTTGACCTTTTCTGGGTTGGCCTTGACGCCCCTATGAGACACAAGGAAACCCAGGAGCTTGCCCGAGGGGACTCCAAATACGCACTTCTCTGGGTTGAGCCGCAGATCCACTTTATCAAGGCTCGCGAAGGTTTCTTCAAGTCCTGTATCAGGGTTTTCGCCTCCCGAGTCTTCACCACAATGTCATCGACGTAGGCCTCAGCATTCCTCCCGAGCTGTTGGCCCAGGGCGATGTGCATCAGCCGCTGAAAGGTTGCACATGCGTTGCACAACCCTAACGACATGCAGGTATAGCAGTATACTCCGCACGGGGTCAGGAAAGCCTTTTTTTCCACGTCTTCTACCGCCATCTTGATCTGGTGATAGCCTGAGAAGGCATCCAGGAAGCACAGCAGGTCACACTCAGCAGGGAGTCGACGATCTGGTCAATGCGAGAAAGCAGAAATGGATCCTGTGGGCAGGCCATGTTGAGGTGGTGAAGTCGACACACATGTGTTCCTTTCCCCCCTTTTTTGGCACGACAAGTGGGTTGGCCAGCCAATCCGGGTAGCGGACCTCGCGAATAACCCCTGCTACCTCTAACTTGCGGGTCTATTGGACGATAAAAGCTTGTTTCTCTGTGGACTGTCGCCTCGCCTTCTGCTTCACGAGGCGCACGTTGGGGCACACGTTGAGGTGATGCTCAATCACGCCCCTCGGGACCCCCGCCAACTGATCAGGTCCCCACGCGAACACCTTCTTGTTTGCACGCAGGAACTTCACCAAGGCCTCCTCCTGCTTGGGTTCGAGGTTCACGCCTATGGTGAAGGTGGCGTCAGTGGACCCGTCCTCATCGACTGGTACCTGCTTGGTTTCCGCCTTGTTTTGAGTGAATAGCTTCTTCTTCTTGGACGGTGCAGCCCCCTTGGGCTCGGGGGCGTCAGCGCTGGCAGGCCGTGCCGCCGCAGCCGCCTTGAAAACAAGCTTGAGCGCCTTTAGTGCATCTCCGGTGTTTCCTGACACGGTAACGACACCGCTGCTCCCGGGCATCTTCATAAGGTTGTACGCCGGGTGAGTTGCTGCCATGAACCGGGCCAAGGCCGCTTAGCCAAGGATGGCGTTGTAGGGGAGCCTGATGGGGGCGATGTCGAAGTCGATCAGCTCCGTGCGGTAGTTGTCGCGGGTGCCGAAGGTCACCGGGAGGCGAATTTGTCCCAGGGAGGCGGTGGAACCCGCTCTGACTCCCGAAAAAGGCCTGCTGGGCTGGAGCCGCTCTGGTGGCACATGGAGGAGGCTGAAGGCCTCCACAGAGAGCATGTTGAGGCCGGCTCCCCCGTCGATGAGGGTCCTGGTGACTGCCACTTTGCAGATGGTGGGGGTGCACAACATCGGGAGCGCACCCGATCCGGCGGGGTTGTAGGGGTGATCGTCGGAGTTGAAGAGCAGATCGGCCTCGGGCGCCACCCAGCCTGGCGGGGCTCCCTGGCGCCTGGAGGCGGCGGCGATATGGAGGGTGAACGGCTTGATGTGGCGGCTTGAAGGTGGCGCCAGTGAGCCGCCTAGGAGAGCCGCGACGACCGGGAGCGCCGGCTCGGTGCGATGGGCGAGGTAGAGGTCGCACAGCTCCCCCCAACGGGCCTGCTGCTCGTTCCCCGCTTGACCGGCAGGGGCATTGGCGGCAGGCGATGGGGAACGACGGGGGCGTCCGCCGATGGGAGCCATCTGGGCGACTCGAGCGGCGCGAGCAGCCCGACGCTCGGTGCGGGCTCGGCGAGCGTCAGCCATGGACATGACGGAAGATCAAACACAACCAGCGGAAGAAAGATTTCGGCGCGCCCCTACCTGGCGCGTCAAATGTCGGATTTCGGGTTCCGGCAGACCCTTGAGGTTCGAACACTGGGGTGCGCACGGAGATTTTTCCCCTACCAGCTCATGCGTGAATGGTTAGCGAGGGATCTAATATAAGAGGAAGAACACACAAGGGACACGAGGTTTATACTAGTTCGGGCCACCATTGTGGTGTAATACCCTACTCTAGTTCGTGGCGTGGTGGATTGCCTCAGGGGCTGATGGTGAACAGTACAAAGGAAGAACAACCTCGCGAGGGGCTGTTCTTGAGCTGGTGCGATGAACTGCTTGGGCTTGTCCAGTCGCTTCTCTCTCTCTCTCTAGGCGCGATCTCCCTGGTTCCCCTTCTCTAGTTGGTGGCTAGTCCTATATATAGAAGGAGGCCCTAGGCCTCTTCCCAAAAAATTAGCGGGAAGGGCGCCAAAAATTGGCCGTTTTGAAGGGGAACATCTAGTACACTTATCCTGACTAAAGTCGGTCTTCGGCTGCCAAAGGCTCTGACAGTGACGCCGTCCTGGGCTCCACGATGACCTCCTTCCTGCCGCTCTGCTGGTCTTGGTCCTGTTGCACAGAAGTGGTAACCTTTGCCTAATGCCTTGGCCTGTGCTTGCCCCCTTTGCACCAAAGGGGAAACGAGGACACTGCGCAGGCCGGTGCCCGCCTGGCGCCCGCCTGGTCTCGATCGTCACGGCTTGCGTCACGGGGCTCCCTCGTGAGGTACCCTGCCTTGATCTCTCCGCCTACTCGTGAGCCTGCCTGACGAGGCTGCTCCTGAGGAAGGTTCCTGTCGTCCGCCCCGCGAGGCTTGGCACCTCGCAAGGGTCTTGAGCTTGAGCTGATGAAGCTGGGCCGCGCTGGGCCCCCACTTGAGCCACGCCGCAGTCCGCCGGCAGGCAAGTCTGGGGACCCCCGTTCCCAGAACGCCGACATGCGCCGCATCGGAAGAACTCTTCTGCAAGTCTAAAAACTCGTCCGGAGATATCCACACTTGGTTAAGATGAGCATAGATCGGATCGCTGAACTTAGCCTGTAGCAAAAAGGGCTTACCGGCCGCAATCTCCCTAGCTTGCTGGATCTCCTCACGGGCTGCTCTGGATTCAGACCGCTCTTCCCTCGCCTCTCGTAAGGCCTTGTCAAGTTCAGCCGTTTTGGCTTCATTCTCCTTCTCAAGAAATTCACAGCGGCCAGTAGCATTTTTTAGTTCGAGCACCATCCTGGATATCTTCTCCTCGTCTTGGCGCCGAGCAGCTTGTTCGGCCTTTAACTCAGCCGATGCCTTTTCGAGAGCCGCATTACTAAACCGGGCCTGCTCCTTGGCCCGGGCCAGCTCCGCCCGAAGAATCTCAACGGCGGCAGCACCATCTGCAGCCATGCATATCCCAGTATATAACTTTCAGCGTCATGCTTATATTACAAAAATGTATGTGAAAGGACTGCTCCGAATACATACCTTGCGACTCGTCAAGACGCTTATTGATTGACGCAATGTCATCCTGAAAGTGCAACTATCCCGAGGTGGTTTTGGTAATTCCTAACAACATATAGCTCATTGAGCTAATGCTATTCCAAGACGAATATTTCAGGAAAGCTCAATGAATGGCATGGCATGGATGATGAAAGTGGATCCCTCAAAATATCAAGGACAAAGGATTGGCTCAAGCTCAAAAGCTCAAGACTCTACATTGAGTCCATAGGAACAGCCAATACTATCAAGGAGGCATGAGGTGATGCTTAATGAGCCTTTTGCGTCATGTGCTTAGTGATATGCTCCAAAACCCTCAACTACTTTCTCATATCCACATATGACCTAAACCTAAAGTCAAACTCGGCCCTACCGATTCTTTCTATCCGGCGCCACCGAGTTCAGATGTCATAGCCACTGCCACAAACCCTAGGCAAATCGGTTTCCCCGATAGGGATCTCGGTCTCACCGAGATGGGATTGTAATCTCTTTGTTTCCCTTTCGTAACTTTTCGGTCTCACCGAAAGAGCGAATCGGTCCCACAGAGATTACAATGTAAACTCTGTGTTTCCCTTTTGTAACTTTTCGGTCTCACCGAAAGAGCAAATCGGTCCCACCGAGTTTACCTGACCAACTCTCTGGTTAGCAAATTACCAAATTCGGTCTCGCCAAGTTTGTGTGATCGGTCTTACCGAGATTACGTTATGCCCTAACCCTAACCATATCGGTCCTACCGAGTTGCATGTCAGTCCCACCGAAAACCCTAAGGATCACTAGGTTTACTGAATCGGTCTGGCGGAGTTTGTTGATTCGGTCCCACCGAGTTTGGTAAATTGTGTGTAACGGTTAGATTTTGTGTGGAGGCTATATATACCCCTCCACCTCCTCTTCATTCATGGAGAGAGCCATCAGAACAAACCTACACTTCCAACTTACCAGTTCTGAGAAAGAACCACCTACTCATGTGTTGAGGCCAAGATATTCCATTCCAACCATATGAATCTTGATCTCTAGCCTTCCCCAAGTTGCTTTCCACACAAATCTTCTTTCCACCAGATCCAAATCCTATGAGAGAGAGTTGAGTGTTGGTGAGACTATCACTTGAAGCACAAGAGCAAAGTGTTCATCATCAACACACCATTTGTTACTTCTTGGGGAGTGGTGTCTCCTAGATTGGCTAGGTGTCACTTGGGAGCCTCCGACAATATTGTGGAGTTGAACCAAGGAGTTTGTAAGGGCAAGGAGATCGCCTACTTCGTGAAGATCTACCGCTAGTGAGGCAAGTCCTTCGTGGGCGACGGCCATGATGGGATAGACAAGGTTGCTTCTTCGTGGACCCTTTGTGGGCGGAGCCCTCCGTGGACTCGCGCAACCGTTACCCTTCGTGGGTTGAAGTCTCCATCAACGTGGAGGTACGATAGCACCACCTATCGAAACCACGACAAAAACATCCGTGTCTCCAATTGCGTTTGAATTCTCCAAACCGTTCCCTTTACATTCTTGCAAGTTGCATGATTTATTTTCTGCTGCCTATATACTCTTTGCATGCTTGCTTGAATTGTGTGATGATTGCTTGAATTGTTCAAAGATAGCTAAAATCTGCCAAAGTCTAAAATTGGGAAAAGGCAGAGCTTTTAATTGGTCAAGTAGTCTAATCACCCCCTCTCTAGACATACTTCAAGGTCCTACACATCCCCTGCCACATCAAGCTTCCGCTGCAGCTCGGCAATATCCGTAGTCCGAGAAGTAGCCAGGGGGGAAGCAACCTGTGTTTCAGTTAATCAGATTAGTCCTTGAGTATTTATTTTTGATCCTTCGTTCGCCTCCCATGGGAAGCCAACCCGAGTCTCTGGGGCTAATACCTATACACAGGTGGATCTCTGCAAATAAAATATTGTTGAAAACATTACATCACAAACCTCGAAGCCTCTTAGCAGGCTCATGAAGGCTTCACTCAATCCGCTCTTCGCGGATAGAATCTTCTCAACCACCGTACCCATCAAGGTACGTTGTTCCCCCAAGACGGATGCTTTTCGCAGCATATCCCTCAACATATCCAGCGCCGCCGGGTCCCCGGAAGCCGCTGTAGGAGCACGACCATCCTTTGAAGGAACCCGTTCACCCGTCTCCAGAATCATCGTTGGCTGAAAAACGGACAGTCCGGGGCCTTTATCAGTGGCCCCCGAATCCCGGACGATCGGAGGTTCACCTTCGGGTACTGCCTCCTTCGTCCCCTGCACTGCTTGTTGATCAAGAAAAACCCTCCGAGATGACACTTTGGAATCATCCGCCTTTTTGGGCGAGGAGGTCGGGGGAGGCGTCTCGCTTTCCATCATCTCTGGGAGGAGATCTTCCGAAGAAGAGGATTGCCCAGAAAAACTCTGTGCCGAACTATAAAAATACATAGGCACGTGACATGTCTCTTCGGTAACAGGAAAGGAGCGGGATCCTATCAAAGCACCCCGTATTCACTTACGATTTGGTTGAGGGATTGTCCTCACGACGAAGCTGTTCAACGGCGTCGCCTTCCAATCTCGAGCCGCTCGACGGTGGCATCTTGCCCCTCTTAGGAGACCGCCCTCCCAACTTTCGGAGGCGGCCCTTTTCTTCCTGGATGGAGAAGGGATACTTGCTTCTCTTTCGCCTTTGACTTCGGGCGAGGAAATGTTGATTTCCCCAGACTCAGTATCTAATTTACCTCCGGAACAAAGGTCACCCCGGGTCTTCTCACTCTCCACCTTGCTCTACCCTACCGGTGCCTGGTACGGTGCTGGTGCCAGTGTCCTTGTTAACACGGGGTCCGATGAGTCTTCGGGAAGAGGGGCCGGACACCTAATCCGTTCCGCTTTGTTTATCCAGCCCTGGAAAAAGATTGTTTGCTTAGTGTCTTACCACAGGATATCTGATTAGGAGGTGTTCGGTAGACGAGTACTTACCATGGTATCCGGATGGTTACAGTCTAGGCCGGTATCTTCGGTGGTGTTCGGCAATTGTTTTCATTTCCCGAAAAATAATCTCCACATTCCTTCGTGCGTAGTGCCGAAGAAGTGCTGAAGAGTCCGTGGCCCTTCTGGGTTAAACTCCCACATGCGAAGAGGCCGTCGCTGGCACGGCAGGGTCCGGCGGACTAGCATTACCTGAATAACATTGACAAGATCGATATCCTTCTCAATGAGGCTTCGGATGTGACTTTGCAGAGTCTGCACCTCGTCAACTGATCCCCAGTCCAACCCCTTATCAATCCACGATGCAAGCTGAATTGGGGGGCTGGATCGAAACACAGGCGCAACTGCCCACTTGGAACCGCGGGTTTCAGTGATATAGAACCACTCTTGCTGCCATAAGTCAGAAGATTCTTTGAAAGATCCTTTTAGCCAAATAGCACTGGTAAACTGGCTCATTGAGGCACCACCGCACTCCGCCTGCTCCCCCTCTATCATTTGCGGTTTCACATTGAAGGTCTTGAGCCACAAGCTGAAGTGTGGATGAGTTTGGAGGAAGGCTTCGCACGTGACGATAAACGCCGAGATGAGAAGAATAGAGTTCGGGGCGAGATCGTGAAAATTTAATCCATAATAGAACATGAGCCCCCGAACAAAGGGATTAAGGGCGAACCCTAATCCTCGGAGGAAGTGGGAAACGAACACGACCCTTTGGCCGGATCTAGCGGTAGGGATAACCTGCCCCTCCGCGGGAGGCCGATGGAGGATTTCTGCTCTCAAATATCTTGCCGCCCGAAGCTCCATGATATCCTCCTCTGTGACAGAAGAAGCCACCCACCGGCCCTGACAGCTGGATCCGGACATGACTGAGGCTTGCGGAGGGTGAAACCTGGGTGTTGGAACTCGAGGTAGTAAGAGTCGAGGAAGAAGCAAGCATCGAGAGGAAGGGCGGGTCTGTGCCCCTTTATAGAGGCCGAGAATATCGAACGCCTCCTCCCGGGCCTTAAAATTTTCCTATTCCCAAGGAGTTGTACCCTAGGGACGGTTGGGTTACCAACGTCATTGTCGATAAAAGAATCCCTTAATAAGGGGACACGATCTCTGCTTAGATGAGACGTGCCAATGACAACCGCGTCTT
Organism: Aegilops bicornis; assembly: GCA_021605145.1. Classification (NCBI taxonomy): domain Eukaryota; kingdom Viridiplantae; phylum Streptophyta; class Magnoliopsida; order Poales; family Poaceae; genus Aegilops; species Aegilops bicornis. The sequence goes on along the minus strand of CM038672.1, from coordinate 191,596,895 downwards.
GGAACGTGGGGCCACAGGCGAAACAACGGTTTGAAATAATGACCGGACTGATGTGATGTCATGTTGTAAAAAGTTGCCAGGGGATTGGACTTATAAATTATTATGCCCTTTGTGGAAGTATATGCTGCTTGTGCAGCCGAGCCAAACTCGATCCTCCGAAGACCATTGTGAAGTATCTGGAAAAAAGGGAACCCGCCTTGCAATGCCGAAGACAAATCTGCGCGCCGGACTCCTTGTCATTGAAGCCAGGTTGAGGGGCTACTGAGGTCGTGGACTAAGGGCTCCTCGGGCGTCTAGCCTATTAGCCATTGGCCAGAGTGATGGGCTGTGAAGATACAAATACCGAAGACTGCACCCGTGTTCGCATGGGACTCTCCTTGGCGTGGAAGGCAAACTTGGAGACCGAATATGTAGATTCCTTTGTAACTGACCTTGTGTAACCCTAGATCCTCCCGGTGTCTATATAAACCAGAGTACTTAGTCCGGAGGGGAGAGATACTCATTACCAAAGTCATACAGGCTAGACTTTTAGGGTTTAGCCATCTCGATCTCGTGGTAGATCAACTCTTGTAATACTCATATTCATCAAGATTAATCAAACAGGAAGTAGGGTATTACCTCCATAGAGAGGGCCCAAACCTAGGTAAACATCGTGCCCCCGTCTCCTCTTACCATCGACCTTAGACGCACAGTTCGGGACTCCCTACCCGAGATTCACCGGTTTTGACACCGAGAGCGCCGCCCGTGGAGGGCCCCGCACCGCCTATGGGGGGCCCAGCTCCGTTTTTGGAGTTGGCAGCATGCGGCCCGTCGTCTCGCGCACGAACAACGCCGCTCGCCAGGCTCTGACTGCCAGAGCGATGTTGGTGTTCGCGAGCCGCCCCTCGGGTTCTGTCCGGGACCGCCCCGCTGCACGCCCACACCGGTACAGGCCGCCCGGCCGGATGAACCGATCAACGTTATCGTCTTCTTCTTGGGAGCCATGTCGAAGAAGAACTGCTAGGCTAACTGCCAGACCGGATTTTCACAACTGCGCGCACCCCTACCTAGTGCGCCAAAGATGTCGGGGGAAATCGACACCTATGGGGTCACTGGATTCCCTTCTACGGTTGGCGGGCGCGAGGTTGTGCAAAGAGCGGGTCTGGCAGGAAGCACAAAGATCGTTTACCCAGGTTCGGGCCGCGAGGATGCTAAAACCCTAGTCCTGCTTTGGTGTATGTATTGGAGTGTTCTTGAGTTCATGACCTAGCAATCGTGCGTGTCTGGTCCCCAAAGTGTGACACTCCAAAAATTTTTGTTTTGGTTTTCAGCAAAAACTTTGTTGGTTTTGAAGGAGGTCATTTAAACCCTTCCAAAAATCTCCTTCTCTCAAGAATTTTCCCTTTGACAAAAGATTTTATTTTGGCATCTTCTTCAACTCTGGTGTTGGTTATTAAAAACCTTTCTTCTGATTTTCCCCTTCTCAAGAATTGTTTTTGGGATTTATTTTTCTTTTAGAAGAAAACCCTAGGAGTTTTGGGTCTTCTCTTATTTGAAAAACCATCCATGGTTTTGCCATGCCTCATGTGGAAAAATCTTCCCAAAACCCCTCCTTCCCCTTCGGGACAATTCAAATATTCTGTCCCAACAAGTCCAACTCATTTTTGGATTCTATTTCATTAAATTCTTTTCCCAAAACAATTCTGTCCATTATTTTGAGCCTAGGTGATTTGCAAAGCAAGTACCTAAATGCCTTTGAGTTTTGTTCTTAAACCAACTATTCTGGATAGTCTTTGGTACCCACAACCTAGAACAATCAAGATCCACTCTTCTTCTTTTCAAAAATTTCAAATTTCAGTCTCTGCAAGTTTGGACCAGATTTGTCAAATTTGATGAAATTCTTATCTCCTCTCCTCCAAAATTTCCACCAAAATTCAGGCAACCCCCAGATGCAATGAGAGGCCACTCCACCAAAAATCAGCTCAAGGAGAAACTCACACATACCAAAATCATTACAGCCGAACACAGCGGCCTTTGTTTCTTTGCATTTTCGAAATGTTCAGAGTTTGAGTTGATGTCGTTTCCCTTAAATCGGAGTTCAGTCACGCGTTGACAGTGCGCCTGGCGCGTTGCGCACAGCCCCTCCTCCCTGTCCAGAGTGCGGCACGCATGCTTGCACGGTTCCTGGCGTCGGTGGCACCCTGGCCCGCCCTCGCCGGCGTCTTCTGCGGCGTCGGGACCTCCCGTGGCGGCCGACAGAAGGCACCCTACGGCACAACACCGTTCGGCGCCGCCCAAGCCACCTGGGATCTCCGCGTGGCCATCTCCCTTGCCAGCGCACGCATGCAGCACCGTCGCCGTGGCGTGGCACGCACAGGGCGCGCTCCCTACCGCCGACGTGCCGTACGGCCGTTCTGACAAGATCATGCCGTAACCTCCCCACCTTGCTGAGTTGGGCACTGGGATGGGCTCGTTACGACGTCTAGTCAGTGCTCAAGCCCCTAAACCAACTGCCCAGCCACAGCGCCTCCGTAATCACTTGCCGGACTTATCCCGTTTGCGGCAACTGCCTCGGGCCGGCTATTTATAGCGCCTCCAAGCTCGCTCTCGCCCCCACACACCTCCACCACCTCACTAGACCCCACCTAGCTACTGGAAGAGCCTCGAGGGGCCCTTCTTCCTCGACTCCGGCCAACTCCGTCCGCTTCGGGCTCCGGCAACGTTCTCGCTGATGAGAGCTTCTCCACTGCCCTGGACTTGCCCGTAGCCTCATGGCACCTATAGAAGGCTAACCCACACTCCAATTTGACCCCAGTAGCTATCTCCGACGAGGCCCACGACCACCCGAACCACCTTCCGCCGGAGAAAGGGCCACCGTCGACGTGGTGCTCGCCGACGACCACCACCACCACCCACCGATGCGGAATGATGCACTGAACACGGAGGTACCCTCTGATCTCCCTGCCTCGCCGTGGATCGCCGCCCGCGACCACCGCGGCTCTCGGGCACCGTCGTGCTCTGCCGCCTCTTTTGAATATTCAAACTGTGGGTGGGACCCGCCCGTCAGCCTCTCTGTTGTTTTTTTTGAACTGTTTTCTGAAAGCGTAATCTGGCAAAATACGCTTTCCAAACTGAATTGTTTTCTGCACTTTTCTTCTTAGACCCCTGAGAGTTTTATGTTTCATTACAGATGGGTCCTTGGACCAAAACTCTTATAACTTTTAAAAAGAAAGGGATTTTTGAGTGATTCTTTTTCTGTCCTCTTCAAAATTTTGTCTAGTTGTTTATCAGATTTATTTGAAAACTATTTGGAATATTTTTTGAGTACCCCTTTGTATTTACGTTAGTGCATATATTTTTGTATACCGTAGATACCGAATGAGGTGACGGGACCGCGAACTTCACCGAGCTAGGCCCCGAATAATCCGAACCAGGCAAGCATGTTTGAACTTTTGATATGATGAGTGTTTGGGCATGTTTGGATTAATTTAGTATCATGGCATGTTCATGAGTATCTCGATGTAAGTTTATCTCGAGTTGAGGCAAGTGAGTTTCGGGAAATCCATGAGTTGTTGGAAACATGTTGCATGGCCATGAGTTGGCATGAGAATGGGTAAGATGGCAGTGTTGTAGCATGCCGGTCTTATGCGGAATCGCTGACCCAAAGGTCAACATAAATCAGTCAAATTCCGTCCGTCTCCCCTTTCGTACTACTACATGTTTTCCGCAAGGATACGGCTTAGTAAGTTGCAAACCACTTCCTGGTACACACCAAATCAAGAGGCCGGGATGAGGGTTCCATGGCCCTGGATTAAAGCCTTTCATCCGGTCAGGGGGCATGGGTGTTTCCGGTTGGGACCGAGAGGGGGGCACCCCTTAGAGCGCGCATATATAAATTTGATCCCATGCTATTCGAGATTGTGATCTCCCCGTCTCAAAGGTTTTCTTGAACGCTTTCTAGGGTGATTCCTGGCAACGTGAGGTAGGATGGGTGTGTACTGGTTAGCTGTGTTTTCTCCGAAATACCATAAATGGAACAACTCCTTCGTGACTACGGAAATCCGTTGGCTGTGGATAATTTTAGTACAAACTCTGCAGAGTCACAATTCTTGAAATTCATCTTATCAATGTCCAAGTACTGTGTTCATCCTATCTTGTCAAGTGTCAGTCTCGGTGATGAAACTCCTGAGAACCATATGAGTGTTAAAATGTTTATTTTCCTGTGAATGGACTAACCCGCTTATTAACTTGTGATGAATATTTTCCGTGAGCACCATTTTTTGTAAGTTATGGATAATGAGCTATAAGCCCTTTCTGTGATGTCGCTCAGACGTCCGACTGTGGCATTGTTGTTTATTTATTTATGATATAAGCCCTTTCTGTGATGTCGCTCAGACGGCCGACTGCGGCATTGTTATTGTTTACTTTAATTATAAGCCCTTTCTGCAATGTCGCTCAGACGTCCGACTGCGGCATTGTTATTATTTAATTTTGTTACAAGCCCTTTCTGTGATGTCGCTCCGACGTCCGACTACGGACGCATGTCTTTTTTTTTCAATATAAGCCCTTTATGAGGTGTCGCCTAGACGCCCGACTGTGGCAATGCTTTATTTATTTATTCACCCTTCGAGGCGTCGCTTCAGACACCCGATCGGTTTTGAGTTTATCTTCTTTGGGTTTTCGAGCGGACTACCGCCGATTCCCTTTTTACTTACCTTGCTATACTAAATTGATTGCGCATTGTTAAATTATTCATGACACATTCATGCATACATTTGTTATATATTTTTTCCGAACTGTCTTGCGAGTACTTTTGAAGTACTCACCTGGCTTGTTGATTTGGCCAGATGCTCACGAAGGCGATCTCATGGATGAAGAGTTCGATAGCGAGTCTGACGCCTAGAGGAATCCCAGTCAGTCTCGTGCGACCCGTGGATTAGTCACTGTGATATATTCGCTTCCGCTACCCAAATAAATTCACCGAGCCTCACCTCGACGCTCGATGAGCCGCCAGTGTAGGAGTCATATCTCCCACTCCAATATGTTATTCCACCACTTTACCACGAGTCAGTAGTATGCCACCACCCCACTGTGTCATATCCGCCACTATGTATAATTATTGGCGTGCTTGTAATAAATTGTTGAGCAACTTCATCTCGACCCTGTAATATATCATATGCTACCGGCTCATTGTATCAAGATTTTGTCTACCGGTATGGAGGATTTTCCTCACACTGGATTTTGTAGGTCGGTTTCTCAATAAATATTTTTATTGAAAAACCGGTCGTGACAAGCTTGGTACCAGAGCCAGCTTTGTGTAGGGAAGCCACTAGGTGCGATCGCTAATCTGTTATTATCATATAGAGCTTTTTAATTAATTTTACAAACATAGTCAATTTAAGCGATCGGCATAAATTTATGATTTGACTACTCAGAATTTTGTCTACTTTTGTAGATGGCTGGCAACGACTGCGAGTCACAGATGTTCGCCAACATGCCCGATGGGTTCGTCAAGCTTCTCTCCTTCATCATCCAAGTCGCGATGGGGCCATCTGTGCACACAGTCTTCTCACTCTCTCAAAGACAAGGTCAATGACCGTCTAACCATGCACCAAGCAGCGGTGCAATTCAAGGGAGGGCGAGTTGAGCGTTTCCGGTTCTTGGGAGAGCCATGCCCACAGAGAAGCATGCACTGCAGATGGCAGCCTGTGAGGCGATAGCTCGTCTCAGGGATATCCTCCCTTCGATGAAGACTCGTCGTTACCGCTACCTGCCATGTCACGTGCCATACACCTGCCACTACGCGTTCTCTTGCCCCAGAGGAGAACAAGACGAAGCTTTTGAGATGCTTATCGAGTATCTCCGGGCTTTGGAGGCAGCCTTCGACAACCTGGTGGACGACTTTGTAGCTGCCCGCATGGACTCAGTCCATGGCTGTGCCGCCAACAGGAGGGAGCTCCTGCGCGCCGCACCGCCACTGACTTTCGTCTCGTCATCAGCATCGTTTGCTCCTACTGCTCTCACCACTACTTGTCGCCTGCCTACCATGGAGGAATTCAACCATGTCGTTGCGCCTACTCCGGTTCGTTCTGCACCACCCCTCGTGCCCGCTCATGTTCGAGATGCCCCGCATAGGGCACCTGCTCCACCAACTCAGCGCAGCTCTTCACGTCTGGAGCCTATCACCGAAGAGGAGGTTGAGTCCCCAGCCTCACTGCGCCTCACCCTTGGCAGGCCAAGGGAAATCCTTACCATCTCCGACTGAGTACGCTTAATCGCCATGTGATGTACCGACTTGTACGATATGTTTACATGTACATAGGCTGTGAGAAGTAGCTTGTTTGCGCATCATGTAGGAACTGGAGGAGTGCACTAGCCTAAATAACATGTCAGGAATATGTACGCATATCCTGAGTGATGTATTATATAATTACTGCTTGCTTGTAAGATATGTAATGAGCAGTCCTTCTCCGGGCGCAAACGTTTATTCTCTTGAAAAGTCTTGGAGCATTTGCGATTTTTTTCCGTCTTCATGAATTTATTGACTTCTGCGACTCAATTTCTTTTCTTATGAGTGTTGCAAAATATATCCCCAGAGTGAACAATGTCTCGTCCTTGGACGCGCTCCATGCCAACTCCGTCAGAGGAAAATTTTGGCACACCCCCAAGCAACAATTTCACACAGGGGCAGTCAAGTCAACATGACAGTGAAACGGCACTTTCCCAAATGTGCCGTCTTTATGAACAAAGTCAGCAACAACATCAGGAAATGATGAACCAAGTCATCAATATGGGAAATCACCGTGGGCGATGTCGGCAGCAATCCAAGTTATTTGAGCTACAGAAGACACGTCCCCAAACTTTTTCTCACACTGACAAACCTCTTGAAGTCGAAGACTGGCTTCGAGACATGGAAAGAAAATTAATTATTGCCCAGTGTTCAGACCTCGAGAAGGTGCTTTATGCTCCGCACTATCTCACTGGAGCAGCCGCGTAAATGGTGGGAAAATTTCCTACACATGCACCCCAACGAAAATAATATAACATGGGAGGAATTTAAAGAAGGTTTTCGTGGGGCACATATTCCTAAGAGTCTTATGAAGATTAAAAGAGAGAATTTGATGACCTCAAGCAAAGGACAATGACGGTGTCGAATACAACGGTCAGTTTACTCTGCTATCTCGCTACGCCAACGAGGAACGTATGTCTGAAAGCAAGAAAATGGAAAAATTTCTAGACGGACTGACGCCCGCGCTTAAATGCCAACTGGTCGTGCACACCTTTCCAGATTTTAAGACGCTGGTGGATAAGGCCATTACCTTGGAAAATGAGAGATGCAGCTTAGAAGATTTCCGCAAGCGGAAGAGGGACCAGACTAATCATGCCCGCAACCACCGCAGCAAGACAGATGTTCAGAAAAACTAGACACCCAAACCCACGACAAGCGTCTCACGCCCAATCAAGAATTTTCATGCAAGGGACAAGGAGTTCACATACCGCCCAGGCGTTACCTGTTACGCTTATGGAGAAGAAGGGCACTATGCCAAGCAGTGCCCCAAGCCAAGGAACTCGACCCCAAAGCCGAACAATGAGGCAATAATTGGCGCCAACGCGCAACAATTTCAACCCAAATAACAACCACAGGAAGGGTCATCTGAACCACGTGACCAAAGAGGAAGCACAAAATGCCCCAGATATCATACTCGGTACGTTTCCTGTCAACACAATACCTGCCATGGTTTTGTTTGATTCTGGAGCTTTTCACTCATTCGTTTCGAAAGGTTTTTCCTTGCAAAATAATTTTTTGATGCTTCCCTTGGAAAATCTATGACCGTCAAGTCCCCTGGAATTAAGCAAGTTACCCAGAGTTACTGCCAGGGTGTGGTTATCGAGTTTGAAGGGTTGAAGTTTCACGCAAATCTTATCGTGTTGGAAAATAAAGGACTGGATGTCATCCTAGGGATGGATTGGTTAACCACCAACAAAGGTTTTATTGATTGTTTCAACCGGACCGTAATTCTCACCCACCACCACGGGAAGACCATAAAGGTTTCAGCCAAGGAAAGAAAAATATCCGGCAACCGAGATTGAACAAGGTGGATATTTCTGAATTGAGCAAGGTTCGATGGTGTGTGAATTTCGGATGTATTTCGAAGAGCTACCAGGCATGCCAACAGACCGAGAGATAGATTTCAGCATTGAGCTAGCACCCGGAACCGCCCCCATATACAAGAAACCATACAGAATGGCACCATCCGAATTGGTAGAACTGAAGAAGCAAATAAAAGAATTACTGGACAAGGGTTATATACGAGCTAGCTCCTCACCACAGGGTTCACCAATTTTATTTGCCAAAAAGAAGGATGGAACACTGAGATTGTGCATAGACTATCGAGCGCTAAACATGGTCACAATCAAGAACAAATATCCGTTGCCACGAATAAATGATTTATTCGATCAACTCGCTCAGGCCAAGGTATTCTCAAAGATTGACTTGAGGTCGGGATACCATCAACTGAAAGTGCGAACCGAGGATATTCCCAAGACAGCTTTCACCTCCAGATACGGATTGTATGAGTTCACCGTAATGCCATTCGGACTAACAAATGCCCTCAAGATATTTTGTTCACCTCATGAACAAAGTATTCATGAAGTTTATGGACAAGTTTGTTGTGGTATTTATCGATGATATTACGATATACTCCAAAACACCGGGAGAAACCTGTTGAACATCTCCGAATTGTACGGGGAACTCAGGAAACATCAATTGTACGCTAAATTTAGCAAGTGTGAATTTTGGCTAAAGCAAGTAGGTTTTCTGGGCCACGTACTGACCCAAGAAGGTATCGTCGTAGACCCGGAAAAAGTCAAGGCCGTACTTGGGTGGAAGCCACCAGCCAGCTTGACGGATGTATGAAGTTTCTTGGGAATGGCGGGATACTACCGAAGATTTATTGAATTGTTCTCCACCATAGCAAAGCCAATGAGGCAACTACTCAAGAAAGACAGGAAGTTTGAATGGACGGAAGCTTGCGAGAAAAGTTTCCAAGAATTAAAGAGGAAATTAAAGTCAGCACCGGTATTAATTGTGCCGGACATACACAAGAATTTTGAGGTATATTGCGACGCCTCCCGGAAAGGCCTCAGATGCGTGTTGATGCAAGAAGGCAAGGTAGTCGCTTATGTCTCTAGACAACTTCGCAAACATGAAGAAAATTATCCTACTCATGACCTGGAGTTAACAGCAGTTATACATAAACTCAAAGAATGGAGACACTTTTTACTTGGAAATCGTTGTGAGATATACACGGACCATAAGAGCCTCAAGTATATTTTCACACAACCGGAACTGAATTTGAGGCAACGACGCTGGTTGGAACTAGTGAAGGATTATGATGTTGGAATCCACTACCACTCGGGAAAGGCAAATGTAGTGGCAGACGCCCTAAGTCGGAACCCTAGCCCAAACGACGACGACCTGCCAAACCTGAGACCTGAATTCCGGCAGGAGTTTGCTAAACTCAACCTGCTGGTGATCACCGAAGGCAGCATATCAAATTTAGAAATACAGCCTACCTTGATGGAGACAATTAAAGAGGCTCAGCATGGACACCCCAGCATTGAAGGCATTAAACGGAAAGTGAGTTTGGGCAAGGCCCCAGAATTCATTATCGATAAGCGAGGGAATATTGTGGTGCGGGGATAGACTTTGCGTACCAAATATCAAGGATCTTAAGCAGCAGATCTTAGTGAAGGCCACACCGCCCGTATTCGATACATCACGGAGGGACAAAATGTACAAGGATATTCAGGAAAAATATTGGTGGCACGGTCTAAAGGGACATAGCCACGTTCATCGCATGTTGTGACTCTTGTCAACGCATCAAAGCCGAGCATCGAAACCGCCAGACTTTTACAGACCAAATAAAATACCCGAGTGGAAATGGGACGAGATTGGGATGGATTTTATTGTTGGGCTACCTCGGTCACGACACGGAAATAACATCATTTGGGTCATCACTGATAGACTGACTAAAGTAGCACACTTCATCCCCGTGAAGACAACCCACACCACTCAGAAGCTTGCTAGGATCTACCTTTCCCGTATCGTCTGCTTACATGGAGTCCCAAAGAAAATAATCTCGGACAGAGGCACTCAATTCGTCTCCCGATTTTGGGATCACTTACAACAAGCTCTGGGAACTCAGCTGGCATTCAGTACCGCATACCATTCCCAGCATGTATGGGAAAACTGAGCGAGTAAACCAGATTCTAGAAGATATCTTTGAGAGAATGTGTCCTCACCTATGGGACCAGTTGGGAAGAGAGCTTACCATACGCAGAATTCGCTTATAACAACAGTTATCAGGCCAGCCTGCATATGGCACCATTTGAGGCTCTGTACGGGCGAAGATGTCGTACCCCGCTAAATTGGTCGGAAACCGGAGACAGCCATACCTTCGGCCCAGACATGCTCAAAGAGGCTGAAGACAAGGTCAAGGTGATTAAGGACCGACTCAAGACAGCCCAAACTCGACAGAAGAGTTATTACGATCAAAAACATCGGGGAATCAGCTTTGAACCCGGTGAATTTGTGTACCTACGAGTATCCCCTATGAGAGGCCTGCATCGATTCAAGATTAAAGGGAAGCTAGCACCAAGATTCATCGGACCATTCTGCATAGTGGCACGGAAAGGCACGGTAGCCTACCAGCTAGACTTACCCGAAGATTTATCCGACGTCCACGACGTGTTCCACGTCTCGCAATTGAGGAAGTGCGTGAAAACATTGACGTGCAGCTAGACCTCACATATCGAGAGCATCCAATAAAAATCTTGGAAGAGTCTGAAAGGAGAACCCGACAGAAAACCATCAAGTTCTTCAAAGTTCAGTGGAGCAACCACACCGAAAGTGAAGCCACTTGGGAAAGAGAGGATTTCCTTCGGACAGAGCACCCACATTTATTTGAGGATCAGCTGGAATCTCGGGGACGAGATTTTTCCTAAGGGGTAGATGTTGTGACACTCCAAAAAAATTTGTTTTGGTTTTTAGCAAAAACTTTGTTGGTTTTGAAGGAGGTCATTTAAACCCTTCCAAAAATCTCCTTCTCTCAAGAATTTTCCCTTTGACAAAAGATTTTATTTTGGCATCTTCTTCAACTCTGGTGTTGGTTATTAAAAACCTTTCTTCTGATTTTTCCCCTTCTCAAGAATTGTTTTTGGGATTTATTTTTCTTTTAGAAGAAAACCCTAGGAGTTTTGGGTCTTCTCTTATTTGAAAAACCATCCATGGTTTTGCCATGCCTCATGTGGAAAAATCTTCCCAAAACCCCTCCTTCCCCTTTGGGACAATTAAAATATTCTGTCCCAACAAGTCCAACTCATTTTTGGATTTTATTTCATTAAATTCTTTTCCCAAAACAATTCTGTCCATTATTTTGAGCCTAGGTGATTTGCAAAGCAAGTACCTAAATGCCTTTGAGTTTTGTTCTTAAACCAACTATTCTAGATAGTCCTTGGTACCCACAACCTAGAAAAATCAAGATCCACTCTTCTTCTTTTAAAAAATTTCAAATTTCAGTCTCTGCAAGTTTGGACCAGATTTGTCAAATTTGATGAAATTCATATCTCCTCTCCTCCAAAATTTCCACCAAAATTCAGGCAACCCCCAGATGCTATGAGAGGCCACTCCACCAAAAATCAGCTCAAGGAGAAACTCCCACATACCAAAATCATTCTGTCGAACACCTGGCCGGCACTCTTTCTTTGCATTTTCAGAAATGTTCAGAGTTCAGTGTTGTTTCCCTTCGTCAGAGTTCAGTCACGGGTCGATAGTGCGCCTGGCGCGTTGCGCACAGCCCCTCCTCCCTGTCCAGAGTGCCGCATGCACGCTTGGCCGGTTCCTGGCGTCGGTGGCACCCTGGCCCGCCCTCGCCGGCGTCTTCTGCAGCGTCGGGACCTCCCGTGGCGGCCGACAGAAGGCACCCTACGGCACAACGCCGTTCGGCGCCGCCCAAGCCACCTGGGAGCTCCGCGTGGCCATCTCCCTTGCCAGCGCACGCATACAGCACCGTCGCCCTGGCCTGGCATGCACAGGGGGCGCTCCCTGCCGCCGACGTGCCGCACGACCGTTCTGATGAGATCAGGCCGTAACCTCCCCACCTTGCTGAGTTGGGCACCGGGATGTGCTCGTTACGACGTCTAGTCAGTGCTCAAGCCCCTAAACCAACTGCCCAGCCACAAGCGCCGCCGTAATCACTCGCGGACTTATCCCGTTTGCGGCAACCGCCTCGGGCCGGCTATTTATAAGCGCCTCAAGCTGCGCTTTCGCCCCGCACACCTCCACCACCTCACGAGACCCGCCACCACTGGAAGAGCCTCGAGGGGCCCTTCTTCCTCGACTCCGGCCAACTCCGTCCGCTTCGGGCTCCAGCAACGTTCTCGCTGGTGAGAGCTTCTCCACCGCCCTGGACTTGCCCATAGCCTCATGGCACCTATTGAAGGCTAACCCACACTCCAATTTGACCCCAGCAGCTATCTCCGACGAGGCCCACGACCACCCGAACCACCGTCAGCCAGAGCAAGGGCCGCCATCGACGTGGTGCTCGCTGGCGACCACCACCACCACCCACCAACGCGGAATGATGCACTGAACACGTAGGTACCCTCCGATCTCCCTGCCTCGCCGTGGATCGCCGCCGGCGACCACCGCGGCTCTCGGGCACCGTCGTGCTCTGCCGCCTCTTTTGAATATTCAAACCTGACGGGTGGGACCCGCCCGTCAGCCTCTCTGTTGTTTTTTTTGAACCGTTTTCTGAAAGCGTAATCTGGCAAAATACGCTTTCCAAACTGAATTGTTTTCTGCACTTTTCTGCTTAGGCCCCTGAGAGTTTTCTGTTTCATTACAGATGGGTCCTTGGACCAAAACTCTTATAACTTTTAAACAGAAAGGGATTTTTGAGTGATTCTTTTTCTGTCCTCTTCAAAATTTTGTCTAGTTTTTTATCAGATTTATTTGAAAAATATTTGGAATATTTTTTGAGCACCCCTTTGTATTTACGTTAGTGCATATATTTTTGTATACCGTAGATACCGAAGGAGGTGACGGGACCGCGAACTTCACCGAGCTAGGCCCCGACTAATCCGAACCAGGCAAGCATGTTTGAACTTTTGATATGATGAGTGTTTGGGCATGTTTGGATTAATTTAGTATCATGGCATGTTCATGAGTATCTCGATGTAAGTTTATCTCGTAAGAGTTGAGGCAAGTGAGTTTCGGGAAATCCATGAGTTGTTGGAAACATGTTGCATGGCCATGAGTTGGCATGAGAATGGGTAAGATGGCAGTGTTGTAGCATGCCAGTCTTATGCCAGATCGTTGACCCAGTGTCAACATAAATCAGTCAAATTCCCGTCCGTCTCCCCTTTCGTACTACCACATGTTTTCCGCAAGGGATACGGCTTAGTAAGTTGCAAACCACTTCCTGGTACACACCAAATCGAGAGGCCGGGATGAGGGTTCCATGGCCCTGGATTAAAGCCTTTCATCCGGTCAGGGGGCATGGGTGTTTCCGGTTGGGACCGAGAGGGGGGCACCCCTTAGAGCGCGCGTATATAAATTTGATCCCATGCTATTCGAGATTGTGATCTCCCCGTCTCAAAGTTTTTCTTGAACGCTGTATAGGGTGATTCCTGGCAACGTGAGGTAGGATGGGTGTGTACTGGTTAGCTGTGTTTTCTCCGAAATACCGTAAACGGAACTAGTCCTTCGTGACTACGGAAATCCGTTGGCTGTGGATAATTTTAGTACAAACTCTGTAGAGTCACAATTCTTGAAATTCATCTTATCAATGTCCAGGTACTGTGTTCATCCTATCTTTTCAAGTGTCAGTCTCGGTGACAGAAACTCCTGAGAACCATATGAGTGTTGAAATATTTATTTTCTTGTGAATGGACTAACCCGCTTATTAACTTGTGATGAATATTTTCCGTGAGCACCATTTCTTGTAAGTTATGGATAATGAGCTATAAGCCCTTTCTGCGATGTCGCTCAGACGTCCGACTGTGGCATTGTTGTTTATTTATTTATTTATGATATAAGCCCTTTCTGCGATGTCGCTCAGACGTCTGACTGCGGCATTGTTATTGTTTACTTTAATTATAAGCCCTTTCTGCGATGTCGCTCAGACGTCCGACTGCGACATTGTTATTATTTAATTTTGTTATAAGCCCTTTCTGTGATGTCGCTCCGACTCCGACTGCGGCACACATGTCTTTTTTTTCAATATAAGCCCTTTATGAGGTGTCTCCTAGACGCCCGACTGTGGCACTGCTTTATTTATTTATTCACCCTTCGAGGCGTCGCTTCAGACACACGATCGGTTTTGAGTTTATCTTCTTTGGGTTTTCGAGCGAACTACCACCGATTCCCTTTTTACTTACCTTGCTATACTAAATTGATTGCACATTGTTAAATTATTCATGACACATTCATGCATACATTTGTTATATCTTTTGTCCGAACTGTCTTGCGAGTACTTTCGAAGTACTCACCTGGCTTGTTGATTTGGCCAGATGCTGACGAAGGCGATCTCATGGATGAAGAGTTTGATAGCGAGTCCGGCCTAGAGGAATCCCAGTCAGGTTCGTGCGACCCCTGGATTAGTCACTGTGATATATTTGCCTCCGCTACCCAAATAAATTCACCGAGCCTCACCTCGACGCTCGATGAGCCGCCAGTGTAGGAGTCATATCTCCCACACCACTGTGTTATTCCACCACTTTATCACGAGTCAGTAGTATGCCACCACCCCACTGTGTCATATCCGGCACTATGTATAATTATTGGCGTGCTTGTAATAAATTGTTGAGCAACTTCAGCTCGACCCTGTAATATATCATATGCTACTGGCCCATTGTATCAAGATTTTGTCTACCGGTATGGAGGATTTTCCTCACACTGGATTTTATAGGTCGGTTTCTCAATAAATATTTTTATTGAAAAACCGGTCGTGACACAAAGTCCGGATCCTTCTCCAGGACGCCTCGGGCCTCCTTTTATAGACAAAAAAGGGTTGCCACAGTGGCACACAGGAGGTGGAAAGGTGCATAGTGCGCAAGCTTATCGCTTGTCATTACGAGACAAGACGCATTAAATGCGCTCCCTTAGGTGTCCCGTTGCTTTACGAGGGATGGCAACGAGGCCCGTACCGTCTGTCGCCGCTCCGTCTTGCTCCGACGTGCGTCCAGGCCAACGAGGCATGCAGTGCCACGTAGGCTGGCAGGCTGCTGAGATGGCGTGGTGGTAGTGTCTTCACGAAGATCTGCATGCCACCACGCAGGTGCTTGCTGAGCTGGCCTGGAAGCTGCATGTTGCCACGCAGGTGCCTGCCCAGCTGGTTGGGCTGGTAGTTGCATGGGAATGGCAGTGGAGTCTTGGCAGACGCGGGCCTGGCTGCGGCCCCATAGATGTCTTCGGCAAGGGCCTTGCTGGGGCCCCGACAAGGGTCTTGCCGGGGCATCGTGGTCGTCCTCGGCAAGGGTCTTGCCAGGGGTCTCGTGGATTTCCTCGGCTAGGACCCCGCCGAGGATTGTCGTCTCCTAGTCCTCATATGATCTTGTGTATTTATGATCTTCACAAAGATCTGCATGCCACCATGGAGGTGCCTCCCGAGCCTTGGCTCCAATGTGGTTGTTGGTGGCGTTGGAACCCTCGGGCACAAGGGTGGCTCGCTCTGCTGGCGTCGGGCAAGTTGCCCCGGCAAGGCTCTTGCCGGGGCTGCGGAGGCCGCCCCGGCAAGGGTCTTGCCGGGGGAGTCCACCTCGCCCACTCGCTCTTTTGTGTTTCTTGGTCTTGGCGTTGCCTTGCCTATCTTGTGCTTCTGCTTCCCTTCTTTGCCCTGCTAAGTGTGGCCGTGGGTGCGGCTTTGACTGCCCGTGCACAAGTAAAGGGGTCAAAAGGAGTGCCCCTACTTTTGTACACCGACATGGTGTAATACCCTACTCCAGTGTGGTGTGGTGGATTGCCTCTTGGGCTGAGGATGAACAAGTAGAAGGGAAGAACAGCCTCCTGAGGAGAGGTGTCCTTGAGCTCGGTGAGCTTGTGTGTGCGAGGATGGAATGGATCCGATCTTGGGTGAGTTGCATCTCTACGCTGGTGGCTAGTCGTATTTATAGAGGCCCTGGTCCTCTTCCCAAATGTAGGCGGGAAGGGATCCAACAACGGCCAAATTTGAAGGGAGACAACCAGTACAAGTTATCCTGACTAAAGGTGGTTTTCACCTGCCAAAGGCTCTGGTGGTGATGTCGTCCTGGGCTCCACGGTGACCTCCGTCCTGCCGTCCTGGTGGTGTTGGTCTTGTTGCACCGATATGGAAACCTTTGCCTGATGCCTCGGGACTCCTCGCCTGTGCTCGCCTCTTTAGCACCAAAGGGGAAACGAGTACACTACGCGCTCTGGCACCCACCTGGCCTTGGTCGTCATGGCTTGCGTCACAGGGACCTCACGAGGTGCCCCTTGCCTTGATCTCTCCGCCCCTCGCGAGCCAGCCTGGTGAGGCCGCCCCCGAGGAGGTCTTGCGTCAAACGCCTCGCGAGGCTTGGCCCCTCGTGAGGGTCTTGAGTGTTTGCTGACGAAGATGGGCCATACGGGGCCGCTGGTGGAGCCACGCCATGGGCCGCAGGTAGGCAATTCTGGTTTCAGGACCCCGATCCTAAGTCACACCGATCTAGCATGTAACACATCATATCACTTTGCGGCCTCACGCACGGTATTCCCACGGGTGTCGCCTTACCATGGCCCGGGACCGTTTGCGTCTTTTGGCTCACGATATGATAGTGTCGCTAGCATCCATATGACAAAGAACCCGGGCCGACATGGCTAGTCGTGAACCCAAAGCGGCGCTAACCCATGGGGACAGGCTTACATGAATCTCATCGATCATGTCGGTCATCAACGTATATATTCGGGCTGTATCACTGGGCTAACAGGGCTCCGGTTGCCCGGGATGTAGCAGGCTAGGCTGGACTCCGAATAACACCGCGTGACATTTCCCGAAGAACGGACATAGGAACGAAGTGAAACACATGCCGGCCGATCAAGTGTCCAAGCGGTAGTCTTGGGCTAGCGAGACTCGGTGAACCGGGCTGTAGCGGACTACTATCGCTCGTAATCACGAGACTACATTTCCCCATATGAGAGGTTGCCAAGGATAAACAACTAGTTTGTCGGATCCCACACATACCAAGCATTTCAAACATACACACATTATGCTCAATATGCGTAGATACAACATGGCATCACAACATAACTCTACGACTCAATATATTATTCATTAGGCTCAAGAGCGAGATATTACAAACATGGGTCTCATGACCCAACACTCGGAAACATACAAGTCAAAGCACAAGCGGAAGCTAATCATGTCCGAAAGTACGCATAACTATAAATGAAAAAGGCCGAGAAGCCCGACTATCTACAGATCCTGCCGAAGACACAAGATCGTAGCTGAGGTAACAAGCTAACCGTCGAAGTCCAAGCGGAACTACTAGCGAGACTAAAGTCTCTCTGCAAAACATAAAATAGGCAAACGTGAGTACAAACGTACTCAGCAAGACTTATATCGAACTAGCTACATATGCATCATTATCAAAAGGGGTGGTGGAGTTTGACTGCAAGCAAGCCAGCTTTGACTCGGTGGCTATCCTGAACTCATTTTGCAAGTAACTCTTTTGAGGTGGCGCATACGAGTCCACATATTCACCATATCAATACACCACTATGGACCCGCTCCGTCTCCCTACGAGAACGCCATCCATAGCACTCACGCTTATCTTGCGCATTTTAGAGTATCCACTTCAAGTTGTCTATGTACCACGTAAGCATCCAAGAAGTCCATAACCGAGGACACGGCTATTCGAATAGATCATGATAACCCTGCAGGGTGTACTTCTTCACACACGCTCTCGCCACTTACCGCCATATACACGTCATGTATCTCGGCAACCTTCAAGCGGAAGCTTTGGCGAGGGTGTCGGCCACGACACGACTAACCACACAAGACTCTAGTCCGTGTTTATCGCCTATTCGGGTTCCATCCGCAAGGAGATCCGGCGGGTGTCGCCACGGCCCCAAACGATGTGAGCAGGGTTCCCAAGCCCACCATCCGGTGCCACTTGGTACACCGTGCCACACAATGCCTAGTCTGTCCCAAGCCCACCCTGCCGGGTGCCACTCGCAGAAAAATAGCACTACCTACAAACACCAGAGACTAGTTGCGACTCTGGACAGAGATCAAGTCGGTTAATAAGTCGAGAGGGCTTGGAGCGCCCGGAGCCCAATGTGTGGTAGTATCGAGTCATTGGACAACATACATAGAACTTCGGTGCTTAAGGGCGGTTCCAAAGTGAGACAACCCACCATGTACTCCTACATGGCCTCTCACCGCTACCTTTACCAAATCGTGTTCACACACTTCACTCTCGACATCGTAACATAGAACTGTACTCCAATTCGCTCCCAATGAATCAGACCCGACTCAACTCTAAGCGTAGCAGGCATGACAAACAAGCATAGATGAGTAGGCACAACATGGCTCAAACAATTCCTACTCATGCTAGTGGGTTTCATCTAATTCTTGTGGAATGACAGGTCATGCAAAGGATCAAGGGTGTTAGCTACATGAGCAAGTAACACATGAGTCGTTGTTGTCCTAATGCAGTAAAATAGAGCAGGAGCGAGAGAGTGGGATTGTATCGGAATGAACAAGGGGTTTTGCTTGCACGGCACTTCGAAGATAATATAGTTCTTCATCGGTGTCATCGAATTCATCGTCGAACGTCGTCTCACCGAGAGGGACAAACACGATGGCGAGAAAGAACACAATCAATGCAATGCACATATATGATGCATGATCATGTTAAGGAACTGAATTTACCTAGTGCAATAATAATCCAAGTTAGTTGAAGTGGAATTCAAACAAGGTTGAACTCCAACTCCAAATGCTATTTCATAAATTATCCTAATCATGATTCATCCTATTCAGTGAGGTTAACTTGTTCAAACATGCATGATCATGGCATAAACAGATTCTTCATATTTTTCTGATCATTTTCATATATAAATTATTTCCCTCCGGAGTTACGGTTGAATTTATATGATTTTTAGAAGTTTAGAGTATTTCCTGGAATTTCCTGAATATAAATAAATCCAGAAAACTAGTTATTGCGTCGACCGACGTCGATGTGACGTCGGCCGGTCAACTGGGTCGCTGTCCAGGTCAACTCGTATTTGGGACCCATCGGTCAAGAGTTAGTTTAACTAACTAGTTTGGTTAGTGTTAACCGGTTAGTTAGTGGCCGGGCCCACTCGTCGATGACCAGGGGTCAAATCCTGGTCAACCGGGGCTAATCCACCAAGGCGTCGAGTCGCCGGTGAGGCCAGCGCGTGGCGGAGCAAAGTGCTTTTGCGTTCCGGCCACCAAATGGGGCGCGGAAAGCATCTAGGAGGAGCTGGGGAGGCAAGCTCTTGGTGGGGTTAGCCGGGGTCGGGGTGGCCGGGATCGACGCCGGCGGCGTGTTTGGCGGCGGCCGGAGCTCGGGCGAGCTCGGGCTCGATGCTGCGGCGCACTAGAGGGGAAGCGGAGGCTGCGTGGTTCCCCGGTGCTGCAGTGAGCCCGGAGGTGGGGTTGGCTTCGAGCCACTGGGGCTCTAGCCACGCCGGCGACGAGGCACGGCGGCGGCGGGCTTCGGCCGTGGTGGAATCAGTGGCTAGAGGAGGGGAACGAGTCGGGGAAGAGGGGCGAGGGGCGCAGGAGCTCACCGCGGTTCCGCAGGGGTGGTCACTGGGCTCGGGGAGGGGCCGGAGCAAGCGGGGCGGCGATGGAAATCTCCGGCGACCCGAGGAATGAAGGGTCGGGAGGGTGCTTGAGGCGTCTGGCGGCGCGGCTCGGTGGGGAGGAAGAGGAGGTCGAGGCGGAGCTCGTGGGCATGTCGGGAGGAGAGAGGGTGGCGGTGGTCATGAGTATAACGGCGAGCGGGCGGTGGCGTTCTCGGTGGTGAGAGGAGAGAGAGCGGAGGAGAGAACGAGGGAGAGGGAGAGAGCGAGGGGTCCAGGGGGTTCGGGAGGCGCGTGGCGTCTCCGGCGTCGAGGGGAGCCAGGCAGGCGGCAGGAGGGAGGTGGCGAGCTCGGCCATCGCCTGTCCCTCCTCGCCCTCTTGGCAGAGGTAGGAGACGAGCGGCGTGGCGGTTGGTGGGCTGGGCCACCAAGCCTGGGCCCAGCGAGGAGGAGGGAGAAGGCTGGGCAGTGGAGTTGGCTGAGTGGGCTGAGAGGTAAGCCAGGTAACCCTTCTCTCTCTCTTTTATTTGTTTTAGTTTTCTAATTTTCTGTTTTGTTTTAGTTTAGCAAAATACTAAACCATTTAATTAAATCCTGAAAATAATTGTGGCCATTAACTAAATTATTACAGAGGCCCTTAACTATTTTCAGAATTGTTGGAGCATTTAAAATATTAATAGTATTTAAATGCCCCAATTCAAATACAATATGGTTTATTCAAAAAATCCAAAAATGTCTTGGAAAAATATCCATCACCTCTGGATATGGTTTTCACCTTTTTCCATTAATCATGAACATTTTTGCAAACCACTTTGGGTTCTTTGAAGATATTTTGAAGTTGAACTTATTTGAATTGCTTTAGTGCTAGGGCTTGATCATCCCCATTTCAAATTTCATGGAAATTAAACATGATGCATGGATGCAATGCTACTAGTTACAAGCAAGCTCTAGGGTTGATCTGGGGCTGTGACAGCTCACCCCCACTAAACAAGAATCTCGCCCCGAGATTCAAGACGTGAGGCAAGAGGAAAAGGGAAGTCACAAACTATCACAATCTTCATGATCCATTTGCCCTCCTCGAAAATGTTGATTTACTCCATCATCTTGGTCTTGACGTCTTCGAGATCTTCACCCGACACGACAAACGAAAGAAGGGGAGAAACCCTATATGATTCGATCTTCACGAAGATCAAGTAAACATGATCGACTCACGGACTGAGACGGTGACACATCTCGAGTTGAGACACAAGACACATCGAGAGGGATGGAGGAACAACCGATGGGGTTTGATTGGTGGCAACAATTCCACGCTTAGAAAGATGGTGGATGGTGTCAAGGTGGCGAGAAGATACTTTCCATGATTCAATAACGGGCCACCTCGAGAAAGGTGGCGCGAGGAACTATTCCCTTAAGTGGCAAAAGAATTACTTTTGATCCATAGATCATTGGAACTCTTTATACCAGCCTAAGGCAATCACAAGCGATTATCTGGTGGAATGCAAGGAATGGTACACCCGGACTAGAATGGATGATGTGGACTACCTTGTTGAAGACAACGCAATGGATGGTTTTTGCTTATCGTCGGAGGTGGAGGGGACCCATGGTAAGTCCACTTTTGAGGATGAACCTGGACAAGAATTGCTAAGAAGACAGTCTATAGCGAGATAGCGCAAGGACTGTGCAAGCTGGGAACGAAATGCAATCGTTTGAATGTTCCAACCATCATATCTGCACTGAGATTCAGATCTGGTTGGTGTTAGGATATTCAGACTCAAAGACGTCTGAAAAAGGAAAGGTTGCAACACAATTTGACGAGATGGCGTTGCGAGATTCTCGGGATATGAACTACGATAGCGAGCTCCAAAACATGAGCTGGTTCTCGCTACAAACCTGTGGAACACATTGTCCTGCATAAGCATGACCACAAGGTAGTCTTATAATAAAACACTACCGAGTTCAGGTTGGGAACCATCATCGAGGATATCGGAGTTTAACATAAGTCATATGATTAGCTCTTATGAAGAAACTTCTTCTCCTTGTACAAATCAGTTAGTGGCTTGGTGTGCTAGGAATACATACGGAATGAAGATGATCAGTCTGTCAAACCATAGAATACTTCGCACATGCATGACTGACTTGGAATGATTCCAGAGGAAGCAAAACAAACCTTTCTCAAATTCATGGCGGCAACTTACACCTAAAACACATAAATTCGAGGAAGTCTCTTCAACCATCCAAGCATAGGCTTCATGAACGGATCACGAAGGCATTGCTTACACAAGTTTCCAACACTAGGTTGATGTTCAACATGACTCATGGGGAGACAAAATGCTCTTGATGGGCTCAACAGACAACTCATCGGAATTTCCATATCACTTTGGACTTCCACCATCATGTGAACACGGTGATAGCATTGGTCGACCAAAAGATATAATGGTGTATGCTCGAGGGATCAACCACGAGTAAGACAACATTACGAATATCGTTTGTTCTGATTTGACTTGACAATGGCACATACTCAAATCTAAGAATTGGTTGGACGATAGATCCAACAACTGATCACAGTGACCAATCGATGAAGATATCATCTTTCTTCAACACACACTTCACAAGAATATCCCTTTGGATCGAATCTAAGTTAGGCAAGCTTTTATCTTCCAACTCTCCAAGTTGTTGTTTGGCTTTAACCAACTAGCTCAGGGGTATCCAACACAGATTCTTGGAGAAAGGGTGGTTCACAAGAAACCGACTTGATCACGGGCTCAACATAACAGTCAGGGAACAACCCGGTAACACTTCCAAGAAGATATTTGGAAAGTCACGAACCACCGGTATGTTACTAAGCATCGAGAACAATCTTGCTTTTCAGGGCAAGATGGTATGATCAAATGAGTGAGGACTTGACACAATCCTAACTCATCAATCAAGTGTGCACCAGAAGTAAGGACTAGGTAGCACGATCAATCTTAGGATGATGGTTTAATAACTATCACGCTTAAGAATGAGAATATTGTCCATTCACTACCAAGCAACAAGTTGCTCGAGGTATTGATTTCACACATCACAATTCACTTGCGGCATTCCGGTTGCAACAACACGGAACCGAGGAATGAATAATGATAGCGAGTATCACTGCGTCAAGAGTTCATAAAAGAAGGTGCAATTCTCATGAAGTTCCTGACGTAAAGATGGTAACACTCCAAGGTAGAGCAGAATCAAAGCTGGATGGCACTTTGATCTGCGGAATACAACTGCTTTGACCTAATCCTAGAAATGGATGAGGTACTGGAGTCTGTTTCTCCTAGTCATTCCGGAATAGAATGGCTTGACGAACCACATGAGTAATAGGCATCGATAAACGATGTACACATGCCCTTGCCTATCAATTGATCGACGAGGGTCAGAGTACAACTAAAGAGGAACAACTCGAGGAGCATATAACTTTCTGAGTTGTGGATGCACAGATTAGTATGTCGAGCAAGCTTAACATTTCTTCCGGATAATCCACGCAGAAAAGGTAGAACTGGCAGAGTCACAATATGAATGGAGTACTCCTCAAGAGCACTCTTATTGTGATGTTTTGGTTCAAAAGAACTTCTGCCATAATTAGTTCATGGTATTTGGAAGAAGGAGAATACCACGGACTTCGAGGACTATCGCAAAGGTTACTAATATCCTAAAGGCACTAGCAAATACTAACAACATGAAGTAGGATGAATCTCGGGTTCAGAAACCCAGGAGTAGAATGCCTACTACCAAGTGGCATCACGGGATGCTCTCGAAAGTGATGGCCAGAATCATCACACTGGGGATACAAAAGCATTGCTAAATTGCTAGGTGACTTCCTAAACACCTAGGGTCATAATAATAGTTCCAACATATATGCCGAGGCAACAGAGTACCTCAACTTACCGATTGGTGTGCTTATTCTGACCAAAAGGTCATCGGGAACGGAAGGAAAGAATTTGCAAATGCATCGAGACTATTTAGAGACCTGGGATGACTCGGACAGCATAACGGCTGTAAATGCTCAAAATGATTTGAGACATCCTGCGAGAAAGGGTGGCATAACCACTCAACAACATCATAACAAGATTCTGAGATCAACAGTTATCATACAGGAATAGTAGGAACTGAGCTGGGGATTAAATCCAACAATCTTAAAAGTCTAGGGATTAGTAACACGTCATCCTAATAGATAGATGAGAAGCCTAGTTCTTAAACCCGTAGAAGAAAAGAGGATGACTCAGATCAGAAGGCCATGAGGTATAAGGAGTAAAAAGAGCCTTACGTTCCCTTCCACAATCAATTCCCTTATATAACTAAAGCATTTCTAGACACAACTTCGACCAGTTTGGCTTGGTAATCCTCTGAGCAGTCGGGGCTCGATACCAACGCTGTCGGGACCCGATCCTAAGTCACACCGATCTAGCATGTAACACATCATATCACTTTGCGGCCTCACGCACGGTATTCCCACGGGTGTCGCCTTACCATGGCCCGGGACCGTTTGGCGTCTTTTGGCTCACGATATGATAGTGTCGCTAGCATCCATATGACAAAGAACCGGGCCGACATGGCTAGTCGTGGAACCCAAAGCGGCGCTAACCTATGGGGACAGGCATACATGAATCACATCGAGCATGTCGGTCATCAACGTATATATTCGGGCTGTAGCACTGGGCTATCAGGACTCCGGTATCCCGGGCTGTAGCAGGCTAGGCAGGACTCCGAATAACACCGCGTGACATTTCCCCGAAGGGACAGACATAGGAACGAAGTGAAACACATGCCGCCAGTCAAGTGTCCAAGCGGTAGTCTTTGGGCTAGCAGGACTCCGGTGAACCGGGCTGTAGCGGACTACTATCGCTCAGAATCACGAGACTACATTTCCCCATATGAGAGGTTGCCAAGGATAAACAACTAGTTTGTCGGATCCCACACATACCAAGCATTTCAAACATACACACATTATGCTCAATATGCGTAGATACAACATGGCATCACAACATAACTCTACGACTCAATATATTATTCATTAGGCTCAAGAGCGAGATATTACAAACATGGGTCTCATGACCCAACACTCGTGAGCATACAAGTCAAAGCACAAGCGGAAGCTAATCATGTCCGAAAGACAACTATAAATGAAAAAGGCTGAGAAGCCTGACTATCTACCAGATCCTGCCGAAGACACAAGATCGTAGCTGAGGTAACAAGCTAACCGTCGAAGTCCAAGCGGAACTACTAGCGAGACTAAAGTCTCTCTGCAAAACATAAAATAGGCAAACGTGAGTACAAACGTACTCAGCAAGACTTATATCAGAACTAGCTACATATGCATCATTATCAAAAGGGGGTGGTGGAGTTTGACTGCAGCAAGCCAGCTTTGACTCGGTGGCTATCCTGAACTACACTGCAAGTAACTCTTTTGAGGTGGCGCACACGAGTCCACATATTCACCATATCAATACACCACTATGGACCCGCTCCCGTCTCCCTACGAGAACGCCATCCATAGCACTCACGCTTATCTTGCGCATTTTAGAGTATCCACTTCAAGTTGTCTATGTACCACGTAAGCATCCAAGAAGTCCATAACCGAGGACACGGCTATTCGAATAGATCATGATAACCTGCAGGGTGTACTTCTTCACACACGCTCTCGCCACTTACCGCCATATACACGTCATGTATCTCGGCAACCTTCAAGCGGAAGCTTTGGCGAGGGTGTCGGCCACGACCGACTAACCACACAAGACTCTAGTCCAGGTTTATCGCCTATTCGGGTTCCATCCGCAAGGAGATCCGGCCGGGATGTCGCTCACGGCCCCAAACGATGTGAGCAGGGTTCCCAAGCCCACCATCCGGGTGCCACTTGGTACACCGTGCCACCTGTGCCTAGTCTGTCCCAAGCCCACCCTGCCGGGTGCCACTCGGTAGAAAAATAGCACTACCTACAAACACCAGAGACTAGTTGCGACTCCTGGACAGAGATCAAGTCGGTTAATAAGTCGAGAGGGCTTGGGCGCCGGAGCCCAATGTGTGGTAGTATCGAGTCATTGGACAACATACATAGAACTCAAGGTGCTTAAGGGCGGTTCCAGTGAGACAACCCACCATGTACTCCTACATGGCCTCTCACCGCTACCTTTACCAAATCGTGTTCACACACTTCACTCTCGACATCGTAACATAGAACTGTACTCCAATTCGTTCCCAATGAATCAGACCCGACTCAACTCTAAGCGAGAGGCATGACAAACAAGCATAGATGAGTAGGCACAACATGGCTCAAACAATTCCTACTCATGCTAGTGGGTTTCATCTAATTACTGTGGAATGACAGGTCATGCAAAGGATCAAGGGTGTTAGCTACCGCAGCAAGTAACACATGAGTCGTTGTTGTCCTAATGCAGTAAAATAGAGCAGGAGCGAGAGATTGGGATTGTATCGGAATGAACAAGGGGGTTTTGCTTGCACAGCACTTCGAAGATAATATAGTTCTTCATCGGTGTCATCGAATTCATCGTCGAACGTCGTCACCGAGAGGGGACAAACACAAGAATCGAGAAAGAACACAATCAATGCAATGCACATATATGATGCATGATCATGTTAAGGAACTGAATTTACCTAGTGCAATAATAATCCAAGTTAGTTGAAGTGGAATTCAAACAAGGTTGAACTCCAACTCCAAATGCTATTTCATAAATTATCCTAATCATGATTCATCCTATTCAGTGAGGTTAACTTGTTCAAACATGCATGATCATGGCAGTAAAAGATTCTTCATTTTATTCTGATCATTTTCATATATAAATTATTTCCCTCCGAGTTTCGGTTGAATTTATATGATTTTTAGAAGTTTAGAGTATTTTCCGGAATTTCCTGAATATAAATAAATCCGTAAAACTAGTTATTGCGTCGACTGACGTCGATGTGACGTCGGGGTCAACTGGGTCGCTGTCCAGGTCAACTCGACGCTGGGACCCACTGGTCAAGAGTTAGTTTAACTAACTAGTTTGGTTAGTGTTAACCCGGTTAGTTAGTGGCCGGGCCCACTCGTCGATGACCTGTGGGGTCAAATCCTCGGTCAACCCGGGCTAATCCATCAAGGCGTCGAGTCGCCCGGCGAGGCCAGTGGCGGAGCAAAGTGCTTTTGCGTTCCGGCCACCAAATGGGGCGGAAAGCATCTAGGAGGAGCTGGGAGGAGCCAAGCTCTTGGTGGGGTTAGCTGGGTCGGGTGGTTGGGATCGACGCCCGTGGCGTGTTTGGCGGCGGCCGGAGCTCGGCGAAGCTCGGGCTCGGCCTGCGGCGCACTAGAGGGGAAGCGGAGGGCGCTGCGGGTTCCCAGTGCTGCGGGGAGCCCAGGAGGTGGGGTTAACCCGAGCCAGGGGCTCTAGCCACGCCGGCGACGAGGCACGGCGGCGGCGGGCTTCGGCCGCGGTGGAATCGGTGGCTAGAGGAGGGGAACGAGTCGGGGAAGAGGGGCGAGGGGCGCAGGAGCTCACCGCGGTTCCGCAGGGGTGGTCACTGGGCTCGGGGAGGGGCCGGAGCAAGCGGGGCGGCGATGGAAATCTCTGGCGACCCGAGGGGAATGAAGGGTCGGGGAGGGTGCTTCGAGGCGTCTGGCGGGGCGCGGCTCGGTGGGGAGGAAGAGGAGGTCGAGGCGGAGCTCGTGGGCATGTCGGGAGGAGAGAGGGTGGCGGTGGTCATGAGTATGGCGAGCAATGGCGGCGGCGGTGGCGTTCGGAGGTGGGAGGGAGAGGGAGCAGAGGAGAGAACGAGGGAGAGGGGGAGAGCGAGGGGGTCCAGGGGGTTCGGGGAGGCGCGTGGCGTCTCCGGGCGTCGAGGGGGAGCCAGGCAGCAAAGCAGGGAGGAGGTGGCGAGCTCGGCGCTGTCGCCAGAAACCTCCCTCCTCCGCCCTCTTGGCAGAGGTAGGAGGCAAGCGGCGTGGCGGTTGGTGGGCTGGGCCACCAACTGGGCCAGCGAGGGGAGGGGGAGAAGGCTGGGCCGGTGGAGTTGGCCAGGTGGGCTGAGAGGTAAGCCAGGTAACCCTTCTCTCTCTCTTTTTATTTGTTTTAGTTTTCTAATTTTCTGTTTTGTTTTAGTTTAGCAAAATACTAAACCATTTAATTAAATCCTGAAAATAATTGTGGCCATTAACTAAATTATTACAGAGGCCCTTAACTATTTTCAGAATTGTTGGAGCATTTAAAATATTAATAGTATTTAAATGCCCCAATTCAAATACAAGATGGTTTATTCAAAAATCCAAAAATGTCTTGGAAAAATATCCATCACCTCGGGATATTGATTTCAACTTTTTCAATTAATCATGAACAATTTTGCAAACCACTTTGGGTTCTTTGAAGATATTTTGAAGTTGAACTTATTTGAATTGCTTTAGTGCTAGGGCTTGATCATCCCCATTTCAAATTTCATGGAAATTAAACATGATGCATGGATGCAATGCTACTAGTTACAAGCAAGCTCTAGGGTTGATCTGGGGCTGTGACATCTGGTCCAGGCGGTATCTGGCTGCAGGTGGATGGCTGCTGCAGCAAGGCTTCATGGGTCGCGGAGGAGGTCTCCGTCACGGGCAACGCAGCCTTGGCCCGCGGATGGCAGATGTTTGCTCGTGCACGCGGCTTGGGCAGGCGGTGTACCCTCCACTTCAAGTATGATGGCAACGCGACCCTCTACATGAGGGTATTCGGAGAAGATGGTCGCCGCGTAGGGTGCTGCCCTGAGGACAACGACGGCGGCGCGGTGCTCGACCTTGGCGACGGTCGTCACGAGGGTGAAGGTGAGCTTGTCCTTGGCGCCGGCCGCGGCTCATCCAGCTACGGCGACTCTTCCTCTGGCGACAGCTCCAGCAGTGGCGGCTGTTGGTGTAAAAACCAGCGGATCTCGGGTAGGGTGTCCCGAACTGTGCGTTTAAGGTCGATGGTAACAGGAGCTGGGGGCCACAATGTTTACCCAGGTTCGGGCCCTCTCTATGGAGGTAATACCCTACTTCCTGCTTAATTGATCTTGATGAATATGAGTATTACAAGAGTTGATCTACCACGAGATCATAATGGCTAAAACCCTAGAAGTCTAGCCTGTATGACTATGATTAAATTTTTTCGCCTCTATGGACCAAGACCTCCGGTTCATATAGACACCGGAGGGACTAGGGTTACATAAAGTTGGTTACAGAGAAAGGAATCTTCATATTTGGTCGCCAAGCTTGCCTTCCACGCCAAAGCGAGTCCCATCCGGACACGGGTAGAGTCATCCGTCTTTGTATCTTCACAACCCATTTGTTTGGCCCATGGCTATCAGGCCGGACGCCCGAGGACCCCTTAGTCCAGGACTCCCTCAATGGCTATGACTAGTCGCCACGCCGTCGTGCCCGCTTCGAGGGCGGTAGCGGGTCGTCTCGTCGCCGCGTCCCAGTGAAGTGCGAGGAGGGGTCTGGCTGAGCCTAGGGGAGCGCCAAGGACCCACCCTTGGAACCGCTGCGGGGGCGCGTGCTGCTTTTGTTTTGTTCTTTCCTTTCTTCCTGCATTTAAAAAGGAAACAAGTATGGGGCCCTGCAGGGGCGTGCAATCGAACCGTGATTTCCAAGTTGCTATGTTATGTTTATCGTTCCTGTGTCGTGTTGCACATCAGTGTTTTATGTAGGTGTGTAGAGATAACTTAGCTTGATGAGTCTAAAGTAGTTTCCGCCTCGTGAGGCGTGCATATCCCTGTACTTGGTGAGACCTCCTTGCCGTTGGCTTGGGATGCGTTGAGGAAGTGCAAAAATTTGTTAAAAAATTCTTATTCTTCTGAGCCCAGGTCGCGGGTGTAGCCGGCCATGACCCAGAGCTTCGTATCATGGTACCCGTGGGCACGGATTAGGGGAGGAGCGCCAGCTTGCGAGCTCGAGCGAGGGTGCCTCGTGAAGAACAGGAAAAACGCTCACGAGTGCACCTGTCCAGCCCCCTCGCGAGGCATGTGAGGGAGAGTACAGGCCAAAATAGAGAACCGAGGGAAGAATAGAGGAAAAGGCGATCGAACCAAGACGACAAGAAACACCAGAATGTGAACTTCCATTAAAAAGGGGCAAGCCAACTACGGAAAGCAAATGAAAAGCCGCATTCGGCACCTAGTCTAGTCTTCTCACCAGCGCGGAGCTAAGAGCTGCCACTAGGACGTGCGAGGGAGCCCCCGAGGCCCGAGGGCGGCACTCCTGAGACTCCGGGGCGTGTACAGCCCCACTCATTATTATGTGAGAGTGTCAGGAGCCGAGACCTTCATAGGCACGGGGCCTTGCTTCACAGGCGCTGGGCCTTGCTTCATGGGTAGAACTTCCGGAGGTGCTAGATGTTCCAGGCGTTATGGATGGGGACCCCGTCCTACGTCTCTAGGTGCACGGCGCCAGGCCTGGAGACATGGGCGACCCTAAACGGGCCCTCCCACATGGGAAAAAGCTTATGCAGCCCTTCCCTGGAGAGCACCCGCCTTAGGATCGACAAGGTCACCCACCTCGAGCGTCCTGGAGCGGACGCTGCGGTAGTGATACCGCCGCAACGCCTGCTGGTATCTTGCCGCTCGAAGTGTGGCTTCGCGGCGGCATTCCTCCCCCAGCACAAGGTCCATCCCCCGCATGGCGTCCTGCTGCGTCTTATGAAACGCCAGGACCCGCGTGGAGCAATGCTTGACCTCGTGAGGGAGAACCGCTTCTGCTCCGTAGACGAGGAAGAACGGGGTCTCGCCTGTTGGCTTGGTGGCGGTTGTGCGGATGGACCACAACACAGGTTGGAGCTCATCGTGCCAGCCCCTGCCGCAGGCCTCAAGCTTCTTATTGAAGGTCCTGGTCTTGAGGCCTCTCAGGACCTCCGCATTGGCGTGTACAGCTTGGCCATTGCTCCTAGGGTGTGCAACCGAAGCGTAGTAGATCTGTGTTCCAAGGTTAGCACAATATGTCTTGAAGAGATTGCTAGTGAACTGTGAGCCATTGTCGGTGATGATGCGATTAGGGACCCCGAACCGGCTCACGAGACCCTTGATGAACTTTATCGCAGATCCGACAGGGATGGTGCAGACAGTTTCTACCTCCGCCCATTTGGTTAACTTGTCAATGGCGACATAGAGGTAGCGGTAGGCCCCAGGCGCTCGAGGGATCGGGCCTAGAATATCCAGCCCCCAGACTGCGAATGACCACGAGAGCGGGATGGTCTGGAGGCCCTGAGCTGGCTGATGGATCTGCTTGGCGTGGAATTGGCAAGCCTCGCAGGACTTCACCAGCTCGGTCGCGTCGTTGAGCGCCGTAGGCCAGTAGAACCCGCTGCGGAACGCCTTGCCGACGAGGTTTTGTGATGACGAGTGGTGCCTGCAGTCTCTGCCGTGTATGTTATCTAGCAACTTGTTCCCCTGTTCCCTATAGATGCATCACAATGAAATGTCATGTGGCCGCTTCCTGCATAACTCACCGTCCTGGATGCAGTATCCCATAGCCGGTCGGGCCACGCGCTGCGTGTCCTCTTCTTTCTCCGGTAGTGTCCCTTGCATCAGGTATTCCTTGAACTCCTTGGTCCAGCACCCCTCCTGAGGCTCGAGCGCCAGGAGTAAGCGCGCTCCCGAGGTCGGGCCGCGGGCCGGGGCTCCCGAGGCAGGTGGTAGGGGGAGTTCCTCTCGAGGCGGCGCCGGCCCCGAAAGTGGAGGTGCTGCTAACGGCTTGAAGAGTCGCTCCTCAAAGACGCCAGGCTCTGGGGGTTACCTCTTGGATGCCCTCTTTGCGATGTCGTCGGCCTCCTTGTTGGTGCCACGGGGCACGTGCTGCAACTCTAGACCCAGGGAATGCTTTTCCATTTTGCGTACCTCCATGAGGTATGCCTCCATGTGCTCGTCCCTCGACTCGTATACCTTGTTGGAGAAGTTGACGAGGAGCGGCGAGTCGCCCCTGATGGTGAGGCGCTTCACCCCAGGGCCACCGCTGCCTTAAGGCCAGCGATGAGGCCTTCGTACTCCGCGATGTTGTTGGAGACCTTCTCGCCTTGCTGGAAGCAGAGCTGCATGGCATAGTAGAGCATGTACGGCGTGGGCGAGATGAGCACTGCTCCAGCTCCCGCGCCCTGGCGTGCGAACACGCCATCGAAATACATGACCCAACCATCTGGTGCTTCACTTCCCGGTGAGAGGGATCGGTCTTCGGCTGCTTCAAACCTTGGGGCATCAGTCCATTCTGCCACGAAGTCGGCTAGCGCGACTCCCTTGATGACCCTGGTTGTGGTGAACTCCAGCTGGAATGCTCGCAGCTCGATGTTCCATTCGGCAACTCTTCCACCAGCGTTGGGGCTCCTGAGTACCCTCTCCAGTGGGTAGGCCAAGACGACCTTGATTGGGTGACCATGGAAGTAATGCCGCAGTTTGCTCGAGGCCACCAAGAGCACGAGCAAGAGCTTCTTAGGCATGGGGTACCGTGCCCTTGCATCCCACAGTACCGTGCTGACGAAGTACACTGGGTGCTCGACAAGGGCGGGAGCATCGACGGAGCCTGCGCCTTCCAGGAGTTGGGGCGTCTCCTAAGGTGATGGGACCCCAAGAGCCTGGACACCAACTGCGGCCTCCGCTGGCTGGTGAACGCCGCCTCGCTGGGCCTAGTCACTCATTGGCGTCGCTGTAGCCCTTGTGGCGCCCTCTAGGTCCTGTACTGCTCCGGCTGGGGGCGCAGCGCGGCACGGCAGACCCTTGACCTGGCGCTCTTCTCGAACTGCCACTAGAGCTGCGCTAGCAGAGTAGGGAGTGGCGGCACAGTAAAGCACCAGGGGCTCGAGAGGGCGAGGCGCCACCATCACCGGAGGGCTGGTCAGGTATCTCTTGAGGTCTTGAAATGCTTAGTCAGCCTCCAGGGTCCACTCGAATGGGCCCTTCTTCTTCATCAGCTTGAAGAATGGCAGGGCGAATTCTCCTAGCTTGGAGATGAAGCACCCCAGCGAGGTCATGCAGCCTGCAAGCTTCTGCATTTCCTTGAGAGTTTGTGGTGGGCTCATGTCTTCTATCGCCTTGACCTTCTCCGGGTTAGCCTCGATCCCCCTATGGGACATAAGGAAGCCTAGCAGCTTGCCAGAGGGGACACCGAACACACACTTCTCTGGGTTGAGTCGCAGGGCTACCTGGCGCAGGCTTGCGAAGGTCTCCTCCAGGTCTTGGATCAAAGTTCTTGCCTCCCGAGACTTTACCACAATGTCATCGACGTAGGCTTTAGCGTTCCTACCGAGCTGCCGACCCAGGGCGCTGTGCATCAGCCGTTGGAAGGTCGCGCCTGCGTTGCACAACCCGAACGACATGCAAGTGTAGCAGTACAGCCCACACGGGGTCAGGAAGGCCGTCTTCTCCACATCCTCCACTGCAATCTTGATCTGGTGATAGCCTGAAAACGCGTCCAGGAAGTAAACAGGTCGCATTCGGCGGTGGAGTCGACAATCTGGTCGATGCGCGGGAGCAGGAACGGGTCTTGGGGATAGGCCTTGTTAAGTTTGGTGAAATCAACACACATGCGCTCCTTCCCGCCTTTCTTTGGTACGACGACGGGGTTCGCCAGCCACTCCGGGTACCAAACCTCGCAAATGACACCTGATGTCTCCAGCTTGCGGGTTTCTTGGACGATGAAGGACTGCTTCTCTGTGGACTGCCGCCGTGCCTTCTATTTCACAGGGCGCACATTGGGGCACACCCTCAAGTGATGCTCGATCACTCCTCTTGGGACCCCTACTAGCTGCTTGGGTACCCAGGCAAATACATCCTTGTTTGTGCGCAGGAACCTCACTAATGCCTCCTCTTGATCCAGGTCGAGGTTGGCGCCTATGGTGAAGGTGGCTCCCGAGGACCCATCTTCCTCGACCGGCACCTGCTTGGTTTCGGCCCGATCTTGAGTGAACAACTGCTTCTTCTTTGCTGGCGCGGCCTCCTTAACCCCAGGGGTGGCCTCGTTGGCCGGTCGCGCTGCCGCGGCGGTTTTGAGGGCAAACTTGAGTGCCGCCAGAGCCTCCTTGGTGTCTCCAACTATATCAGTGGGAACGACACCTATGGGGTCACTGGGATCCCTTCTACGGTCGGCGGGCGCGAGGTTGTGCAAAGAGCAGGTCTGACAGGAAGCATACAGGCGTTTACCCAGGTTCGGGCCGCGGAGATGCATAATACCCTAGTCCTGCTTTGGTGGATGTATTGGGTGTTCTTTCGTTCTTGAGCTAGCTACGGGGTGCAACTTGCCCAAAAGAGCCGAATCCCTCTCCTGGTCGCCTCGGGCCTCCTTTTATATACAAAAGGGGTCGCCACAGTGGCACACAGGAGATGGAAAGGTCTACAGTGCGCGAGCTTATCGCTCGGCATCACGGGACAAAACGCATTAAATGCGCTACTTAGGTGTCCATTAGCTTTATCAGCGACGGGAACGAGGCCCGTCCCGTCCGTCGCTGCTCCGCCTCGCTTCGACAGGCGCCTGGGCCAGCGATGCGTGCGGTGCCATGTAGGCAGGCAGGCAGCTGAGGTGGCGCGGTGGCTGGGCCTGCACGAAGATCTGCATGCCTCCACGCAGGTGCTTGCTGAGTTAGCCTGGAAGTCGCATGTTGCCACGCAGGTGCCTGCCCAGCTGGTTGGGCTGGCAGCTACATGCGAACGGCGGCGAAGTCTTGGTTGATGCAGACCTGGCAGTGGCCCCGCTAATGCCTTCGGCAAGGGTCTTGCCGGGGGCCCGGCAAGGGTCTTGCCATGGCGTTGCAGTCGTCCTTGGCAAGGTGCTTGCCGGGGGTCTTGTGGATTTCTTTGGCTAGGATCCTGCCGAGGGTCGCAGTCTTCTCGTTCTCATTTGACCTCATATGTTTATGATCTTGACGTTGATCTGCATGCCACCACGGAGGTACCTCCCGAGCCTTGGTTCCAATGTTGTTGTTGGCGGTGTTTGGAACTCCTGGGCTCAAGGGTGGCTCGCTCTGTTGGTGTTGGGCAAGCTTCCCCGGCAAGGCTCTTGCCAGGGCCGTGGAGGTCGCCCCGGCAAGAGTCTTGCTGGGGGAGTCCACCTCGCCCCTCTGCTCTTTGTCTCTCTGGTCTTGACGTTGCCTTGGTTTGGCTTGTGCATTGGCTCCTCTCTGGCTTCCCTCCTCTGCCCTGCTAAGTGTGGCCGCGGCATGTGGCTCTGACTGCCCATGCACAAGTAAAGGGGTCAAAAAGAGAGCCCCTACTTTTGTACACCGACAGGAGCCCCCGGGTCTAGGCCACACATAAGCGCGACGCGTTGTTGGGCCAGGCCCAGAACGGTGCGTGGGCAGGTGGGGCGGATTTTTACCGTAGTAACTGTTTCATCCGCTGCGCTTCCCCACGACCCGCATTGAATGCGCGACGTGGAGTATCGTGTGTGACATGGGCGTCATGCGTGGGCGGTTCCCGCACGCATGCGTCACATCGCAGTAAAGAGGCGGATCGCGCCTTCCCCATAAGAAAAAGAGGGAGGCGCAAAGGTGCGGCTCATTTACTGAGTGGACTCGGGTCACTGTCTTCACGGCGCCCACCCCCCACGATCATGGGGCGGGGAACGGTCGCCTCACCAGTCCTCTCGATCCTGCTCGCTCGCCACGCGTCCCCCATGCAGGTGGCAGGCGGTGGAGGCAGGAAACCGGGCCGTCGCTGATTGGGACAGCGGGTCGGTCCTGATTCCCTGCGCTTCCGATGGCTGGATTGGTCGAGTGGGGCGGCCGAGCCTCGACTCCGCCCTTTATAAGGAGGGGGAGGGGGATGTCACCCCACGTTCTCCCAACATCCATCTTCTTCCACTTCCGCTCCTTCCTTCCACCCATCATGGCGAGAGGGGGCGCAGGCCCTTCAACGGTGGGGGCGAGGCTCGCTGCTCGACAGCGTATTCCTCGTTCCCACGAGCTCGCGGCGGCGGAGCCGGCCATGGAGGAAGGGGGAGGGGGCGAGGCCGAGGTCGCCGCCGCGGTCGGGCGAGAGGGGGACGAGGCAGCGCGATGGCCGTGCCTCCACTAGCGATGCCGCCCGTGATGGAGGGCCACGTTGGGGACCAGCCCCACGAGTTCTTCATCAGGCTGCATGGGCCACCGCGGCGTCGTCTTCGCCTCCCCACCCCATTTGCTCGGGAGATGGAGCTCGATCCTCCCCAGACCCTCAGGCTGCACATGAGGGGCTGCGGGAACGGCGGCACGCGGGTCGACGTCGACTTCCCCTCTCCTCACGTTATGTACCTCCATCGTGGATGGAAGACATTTGCTCGCATCCATAGCCTGACGGCGGGGCTCGTCCTCTACTTCAAGTTAATGGAGGGCGGCCTGCTCTCCGTCAAGGTCTTCGAAGATCTTGGAACTCGCCTAAAGTGCTGCGTGGAGAGCTCCTCCGATGATGAAGATTCCTCCTCAAGCGGGAGTGACGAGGAGGACAGTGACATCGGTGACGAGGGAGCCGAGCAGCGAGACGCTGACTCCGACTCCGACTGACCGCGTCGCCCTTCCCTCAGCCACGCGCCCTACCGAGGGTCTTCCTCGTCAAGCTCTCCATCAGGGCGCTCCCCATCGTCTCCTTGGGCGGCTGGCGTAGGAGGGCCTGAGAAGGCGAAGAAGGCGGGTGGTTGCCGTCAAGTCGGAATACGCGGGCACCGACACCTTCGTCGCGTATTGCCGGCC
The DNA here is from genome assembly GCA_021605145.1 of Aegilops bicornis. NCBI lineage: Eukaryota > Viridiplantae > Streptophyta > Magnoliopsida > Poales > Poaceae > Aegilops > Aegilops bicornis. Next base: position 191,560,415 of record CM038672.1, on the reverse strand, counting down.
CGCTGCCTCGTCTTCCAGCTACTTTCCTGGCACCAAGAAGTTCTCTTGGTGCCTTCTACTCCTCGTACCTTGCCTAGGCGCTCTTTTTGCCCTCGTGCTTTCTTGTTCCACCTTCTGAGGAGAGGGAGAAGAAAGGGATTACGGGCACCTTATCTCTTTTTAGTTTGTAAGCCTGTGGGCACTTGTTAATTTTAAGACTTGTAATCCCCTTGCTCATGTTTTTAATTCCGTATGAACTCTACCTGTATGGGATGTTTTTAATGAAAAAGGGTGCTTGCCGGGTTCTTTGTGCGTGAGCGAGGCCCATGCCAAGGAACGAATCCTTGTTATTTTTAAGATAAACATTGTCGCCCGGCAACAGGCCTTGCCGTTCCCTCACTTCAGTCGACCATTCTCACGCTTTTGGCAGAGGCAGGGGCGAAGTAGAGTTAGGCTCCTCGTTTATTTCCTTGCCACCGCGTCTACGATCTGGTTCTGTCCCACAGACTTGGGTACAAGAAGAAGGGGGAGCACGGTGGTCTCGGAGCAAAACGAGGTTTCATTTGTCCTAGTTCCATATGGAAATGCACAACCGGGGATGAAGGACTTATCTGAATCCGCAGCCCCTGGCAACTTTGGTTTGCCGTGGTTAGATCCTTGTGTCTTCAGCCCCCGACCATCCTGGCTTGCCGGGGCTAGAGCGCCAGTTCGTCCTCTTTCTCCCAAGCGGCTCAGCGGAAGTGTCCACTTGCCCTGCGAACCAAAGAGGACAGAAAGACGCATACTAGACCTCTTGGCTAGGGGTTAGCCGCCTCTAAGCACTATTAACCTAACCGAGGGAGAGACTTAACCTAGCATGCATGCTAAATCTTAGGGCGCCAGAGCTTCGTTTATTTATGCTCAGGGTCTGCGCCTGGCTTTGTACAGAGGGTTGCATGCCTTGCCGGCAAAGCTTGTACAAAAGGTGGCTTGCCAGGAGGCCCGACAACCGCGCCTTATGGGTAAAACTTGCAAAGATGTCCGATGTTCCAGGAGTTGCTCACTGGGACAACATCTTCAGTCTCTAGGCGGATTACACCAGGCCAGGTGACTCGTATTACCCAATAAGGGCCTTCCCACTTCGGCGTCAACTTGTTAGAAGTCTTGGCTGACTGAACGCGTCGAAGAACAAGGTCACCTTCCTCCAAGCTTCGGGCATGAACCTTGCGGCTATGGTAGTGGCGCAAGGCTTGCTAGTAGCGTGCTGCTCTCACAGCCACCCGAAGACGATCTTCCTTAAGGAGAGTTGCCTCATCTTGCCGCAATTGCTCTTGCTCAAACTCGTCATAAGCGAGCACTCGAGGTGATCCGTATGTGAGTTCCGTGGGGAGAACTGCTTCGCCCGTGATACCGTGGCAAAGGTTTGTCCGGCGGTGGCTCGACGGCATCGCTCGATCAACCAAAGAACCGGCAACTCATCAATCCAGCGCCTTCCACTCTTGTGCAGCCTGTCAAAAGTCTTTGTCCTCAGGCCTCGCAATACTTCAGCATTTGCCCTCTCCACCTGGCCGTTGCTCTGTGGATGTGCCACGAAAGTCAAACAAACCGTGCTGCCGAGGTCTTGGATGTATTGCATAAAGGTGTGGCTTGTGAACTGTGTGCCATTGTCGGTGATGACTGTGTTTGGCACACCAAAACGGCAGGCTAGCCCCATGAAGAACTTGACGGCTGACTGTGCAGTAACCTTCCTCACTGCCTCCACCTCCGGCCACTTTGTGAACTTGTCGATTGCAACATACAAGTACTCAAAGCCCCCGATAGCACGAGGGAAAGGGCCCATTATGTCGTGCCCCCAGATCGAAAAAGGCCAGGAGAGAGGGATTGTTTGAACAGCTTGAGCTGGTTGATGAAGCTTCTTCGAATGGAACTGACACGCTTCACACTTGGTTACGAGTGCCGTTGCATCCTGGAGGGCAGTGGTCCAGAAGAAACCCTGCCGGAACGCCTTGCCGGCAAGGGCCATCGACCCTATGTGGGAGCCACATATGCCTCCGTGTATCTCTGCCAATAGATCCAGCCCTTCCTCCCGGGGGATGCACTTCAATTTCACACCGTTCGATCTCTTCCTGTACAGGACGTCATCGACAAACTGATACATGGCAGACCGATGGGCTACTTTCTCCGCTTCTTCCTGCTCCACAGGAAGCTCCCCTGTTTGGAGGAATTGGACTATTTACCGTGCCCATGCCGGAGCCTAGGGCTCGACGGCAAGGACTAAAGGCATTTCTTCTGCCATGCGAGCGGCCGTCTCCACGATCAGGGCTTGACGGCCTGCCGGAGTCAGTCGCTGCTCGGCAGGCTCGGAATCCGCAGCAACACCCTTGCCGGCGGCCCCCGGGAGCTCAGCAGGAAAGTACTTGTCGGGGCCTGATTTCCTCCGTTTGTTCTGCTCCATCGATGGTTCGACGGATGGTTGAGTTAACCGACGCAAAAAGGTTCCTGGTTCCACAGGTAGCTTGAATGCAGCGCACTTTGACAGGTAATTGGCGATGTCGTTCTTCGCTCGGTGAACGTGCTCCGCTTGTATACCATCAAAGCACTCCTCCAGCTTCGTCACCTCATCTACGTAGGCCTCCATCAACGGGCTCTGATAGTCTTTGTTGACTTGTCTGACGACAAGCTGTGAATCACCTCTGACGATGAGCTTATTGACCCCGAGGTTTGCCGCGATCCTTAGACCGGCAAGCAACCCCTCTCAGAAGCGTTGTTGGTGGACATCTCCCTGGGAAAGTGCATCTGGATTACATATTTGAGGTGCTCTCCGGTGGGTGCGATGAGCAGCACACCAGCGCCGGCGCCTTGGAGCGAGAAAGCCCCGTCAAAGTACACGATCCAGTTGTGACTAGCTTCCTTGCCGGGGAGAGTGGTCTCCTGGATTTCCTCGTCAGGCGTTGAGGTCCATTCTGCAATGAACTCCGCCAAGACTCTGCTCTGGATTGTCGAAGTACTTTCAAACTTTAGACCAAAGGTTGGAAGTTCCAAGGCCCACTCCACAATCCTTCCGATCACGTCTGGGTTGTGCAGTATCCGTTGTAACGGGAGGCGGGTGACGATGGTGATTTCCTGTGCTTGGAAGTAGTGATGCAGCTTCCTCGAGGCCATAAGGAGGCCGAAGAGCAATTTCTGCTTGCCAGAGTACCTTGACCTAGACCCCTGCAGGAGGGAGCTGACAAAGTAAACCGGGTGCTGCATCATCTGCTTCTTCTGCACCACCTCTTTTGTTTGTATGGGCCCTGTCCTGATGGCGTCTCACTCTTCTAGGGGCGTTGCCTTGCCGGCATCGGGACCTGCCAGGGGAATCTCTGGCTTGCCATCCATCAGTCCCGCCGTCGCCACTGCCTCTTCATCGACCTCCCTCTGCGCCACTAGCGCAGCACTGGCCACTTGATTCGTCGCCGCCAGATATAGCAGCAACGGCTCTTGTGTTTTAGGCGCAAGCAGTATTGGTGTAGAGGAAAGGTATTTCTTCAGATCCTACAACACTGTCTCAGCCTCTGGGGTCCACTCCATTTGGCCCACCTTCTTGAAGATTTTGAAAAAGGGAAGGGCACGCTCAGCAGACTTGGAGATGAATCTGCTCATGCCGGCAAAGCAGCCAGTGAGCCAACGCACATCCTTGATCCGCTTGGGTGCCTCAGTCTGCTCAATAGCCTTGATCTTGTCCGGGTTTGCCTCGATCCCACGTTGCGACACAAAGAACCCGAGAAGTTTGCCGGATGGAACACCAAAGACACACTTCTCAGGGTTCAACTTGAGGTTGATCTTGCGTAGGTTGCCAAACGTCTCTTCTAAGTCTTGTACAAGGGTTGCCTTGTCCTTGGTTTTGACCACTATGTCATCCATATAAGCTTCCATATTTCTATGTAGCTGGTGCTCAAAACCAATTTGGACCGCCCTTGCGAATGTCGAGCCAGCACTCTTCAACCCGAAATGCATCCGTAAAAAGCAATACATACCAGATGGGGTGATGAATGTTGTCTTCTCTTTGTCTTCCTTTGTCATGAAGATCGGTGGTAGCCCGAGTAGGCGTCGAGGAATGATAACAGATCACACCCGGCCGTGGAGTCAACAATCTGGTGAATGCGCGGCAACGGGAAGGGGTCCTTAGGATAAGCCTTATTGTTATCTATGTAATAAATACACAGCATCCACTTCTCGTTCGCCTTGCACACCACCACCGGATTGGCCAGCCACGTCAGATGGAGCACTCCTCTCACCAAGCCCGCCACTCCCAACTTCCTGATCTCCCCTATGATGAATTCATGCCGTTCCAAAGCTTGCTTCCTTACCTTCTGCTTGACAGGTCGCGCATGGGGACAGACAACAAGATGGTGCTCAATCACTTCCCTTGTAACGCCGGGGATGTCGGATGCCTGCCATGCAAACACATCGACATCCGCCCGCAGGAAAGTGATGAGCGCGCTTTCCTATTTGCTGTCGAGGGTGGAGCTTACGGTGAAAGCCCATCCCATGCCATCCTCCTTGACGGACACCCTCTTTGTCTCTGGTGGTGCAGCTCTGGATTTCTTGCTCTTGCCGATGGAGCTCTCTGGCACGTCCTCGACGGTAGCACAACACTCCGAAGAGGTGTGCTTGCCGGAGTGGGTGCGAGAGGTCTTGCCAGTCTTCTTCTTCCCTCCCGGGGCTTCAGTGGCAGGAGCAAGTGCCTTGACGGCAGCTGCTGCAACTGCTTCCCGGTAGAGTAGGTCGGCGCAGATCAGTGGATCCTTCTTGTCGCAGGGGATGGTGATGATGGTCATCGGCCCAGGCATCTTCAGCGTGTTGTAGGAGTAATGCGATGCCGCCATGAACTTGGCCAGTGCCGGGCGGCCGAGGATCCCATTGTAGGGCAAGGGGATCTCAGCTACACGAAGACAATCCTCTCCGTCCTGTAGTTCAACTCGCCTCAAATGTCACAGGCAATGTGACCTTCCCCTTCGGCTGGCTCCTTCCCGGATTGACCCCTTGAAACGTGCCCGTCTCCTGATCACAACGGGCGAGATTAAGTTCAGCCCGGCTCCGCCGTCAACTAGCATCTTGTTCACCTTGAGGTTGACTATCGTTTGTGAGACCAACTACAGAAAACACACGACCGCAGTTGTGCGGTCAGGGTGGTATTCGGCGTCAAAGATGATGGGCGTGCTGGACCACTTCAGCGGCTTCTGAGCTTCGAACGATGGCTCCGCTGCTGTGATCTCACGCGCCCACTGCTTGAGCTGGTGGTGAGAAGTGTGCAGCGAGGCGCCACCATCGATGCACATGGCCTCCGCAGCCTCCTGAAACTCTTGCTCGCCGGACTCGTCGTCCTCATCATGATCATCGTCTTCCTGCTTCTTGTCACGGCCCGAGCGGGCCTCTCTTGCTGGTTATCCTTGCCGCGGCGACCTCCTTGGCCGCCACGCTTCTTGCCGGATCCTTCGGCACCGTCCTGACCCTTCTCCTTGTCTCGCCTCCCATACGCGGCCTTTTGCTTTTCGGCAAGCAGCTCGACCTATCGGCAGTTCTGGAGGTCGTGGCCCATGGTGCGGTGGATCTTGCAATACTGCTTGTCGGAGCCTCCTGTCTTGTGGGCGGCTGCCAAGGCCCGGCAGGCGGCGCACCCAGCAATCTCCTTGCCGGGGTCGTCTGCCTTGGCCTTTTTGGCAGCGCCTGTGCCGTCGGATCCCTCGAGGCAAGCACGGTCTTGCCCTTGCGTTTCCTGTTGCGACACCGGCCCTTCCTCGTCGAGGCGGCGGTGTCTTCATTAGTAGAGTCGGTTTCCATGCCGGCATCCTCGCCGGGGTACTTCCTTCCCTCTTCAGCCCGGGCGCACCTATCGGCCAGAACATAAAGTTCGGCCACATCCTTAACCTTGTTCATCGCCAGCTCTTCACGGATCTTGCGATTGCGCACGTTCTAATGGAGTGCGCTAATCACGGCGACGGGATGAACATCGGGGATGTTGTACTGCACCTGTCTGAACCTCTGTATGTACTTGCGCAGGGTTTTCCCTTCCTCCTGGGGAATGATATGCACATCACTCGCCTGGCCATGAGCTTGGTGGCCTCCAGTGAAGGCACCAATGAACTCATGGCACAGATCTAACCAAGAAGAAATGGAATCCAAGACATGACGTTGGGTTTCAGTGCCAACGGGAAGTAATTGGCAAGCACCTTGTCGTCGTGAGCCCCAGAAGCTTGCATCGCGATGGCGTAGATGCTGAGGAACTCTGACATATGGGTTTTGCCGTTGTACTTCTCGCCGACGTCGGGCTTGAACGTGCGGTGGGACGGCAACTGGAACTGCCGCAGCTCACGGGTAAAGGCTGGGCAACCCACCTCGTAAGGTAGGACGCCGGAGCCCCCGGTGCTAGGTGGTCCATAGTGGGCCCGCCCGCTTATCCTACCGGTGGCATGTATCACGCCGGCGCTCGATGGTGGTTCGAGTGTCTTCATGGGATCGCTCCCAAAGAACTTGGCGCTGATCACGGTGGGTCCGTGGGTCGGACAACACTATGGAAACGTTATCACAAGCGTCATCACGACATACCAACAGCCGCGGTGGCTGGCATGGAGGAGGAGAGTGCACCGTGGCCGCGGCCTCCAGCCCCTCCACCGCTGGCGTGCGGTGGTTCGATGGAGCACCGGCCTGAGGGCCCTGCCGGCCGTGGCTCGTCTTTGTTGGCGATGGCGACGAGGCTCCGAATGGTGGCTCTCCACTCGTCGAGCTTCTCCGCGGCAGGAGGGAAGTCGAGGATCAGCTGCGCGCGCGCCAAAGCTTCTGCTGGCGTGGGTGGTGGCGAAAGCTGCGTGGACAGTGGCGCGCTTTGACTTCTAACCACATTAGAAGGAGCTCTATCATGGCCCAGCGGCTCCGTGCCATTTTCGCCAGCACTTCGGTGGGCATGCTGGCCTTCTTCGTCCCACAGATGATGCACAGGGCTCTTCCCACGGCGGTGTCCAGGGTCACCGGTTTGGTTACGCTGCTCGTCGCGCACACCTTGGGAAGAGCGTGCTGTGGGCGCTGGGGTGAGCGTCTTGCAGGTCGTCGCGCCGCCCGTGGGTGGCACGGCGACGCACCCGGAGGGCCCCGCGCCACATGCGGGGGGCCCAGCTCTGTCTCTGGATTTTGCGGCGTGCGGCCCATCGTCTCGCGCACGAACGACGCCACACGCCAGGCTCTGACTGCCAGAGCGATGTTGGTGCTCGCGGGCCGCGCCTCGGGTCCTGTCCGCGACCGGCCCGCTGCTCGCCCGCACCGGTACGGGCCGTCCGGCTCCCGACGAACCGACCGCCATGGCCGCCTTCTTCTTGGGAGCAATGGCGATGAAGAACCGCTAGGCTAACTGTTAGACCAGATTCTCACAACTGCTCCCCTACCTGGCGCGCCAAAGATGTCGGCGGGAACGACACCTATGGGATCACTGGGATCCCTTCTACAGTCGGCGGGCGCGAGGTTGTGCAAAGAGCAGATCTGACAGGAAGCACACGGGTCGTTTACCCAGATTCGGGCCACGGAGATGCGTAATACCCTAGTCCTACTTTGGTGGATGTATTGGGTGTTCTTGCGTTCTTGTGATAGCTATGGGGTGCAACTTGCCCAAAAGAGCGGAATCCCTCTCCTGGTCGTCTCGGGCCTCCTTTTATAAGCAAAAGGGGTCGCCACAGTGGCACACATGAGGTGGAAATGTCTACAGTGCGCGAGCTTATCGCTCGGCATCACGGGACAATACACATTAAATGCGCTACTTAGGTGTCCATTAGGTTTATCGGGCACGGGAACGAGGCCCGTCCCGTCGGTCGCCGCCCCGCCTTGCTTCGACACGCGCCCGGGCCAGCGATGCGTGCGGTTCGATGTAGGCAGGCAGGCAGCTGAGGTGGCGCGGTGGCAGGGCCTTCATGAAGATCTGCATGCCTCCACGCAGGTGCTTGCTGAGTTGTCCTGGAAATCGCATGTTGCCACGCAGGTGCTTGCCCAGCTGGTTGGGCTGGCAGCTGCATGCAAATGGTGGCGGAGTCTTGGTTGATGCGGACCTGGCAGTGGACCCGCTGATGCCTTCAGCAAGGGTCTTGCCGGGGGCCCGGTGTCGGTGTCAAAACTGGCAGATCTCTGGTAGGGGGTCCCAAACTGTGCGTCTAAGGCAGACGGTAACAGGAGGCGGGGGACACGATGTTTACCCAGGTTCGGGCCCTCTCTATGGAGGTAATACCCTACTTCCTGTTTGATTGATCTTGATGATATGAGTATTACAAGAGTTGATCTACCATGAGATCATAGAGGCTAAACCCTAGAAGCTAGCGTATGGTATGATTGTTGTTGTCCTACGGACTAAACCCTCCGGTTTATATAGACACCGGAGGGGGCTAGGGTTACACAGGGTCGGTTACAAGGGAGGAGATCTACATATCCGTATCGCCAAGCATGCCTTCCACGCCAAGGAGAGTCCCATCCTTACACGGGATGAAGACTTCAATCTTGTATCTTCATAGTCCTACAGTCCGGCTAAAGGATATAGTTCGACTCTCATAGGACCCCCTACTCCAGGACTCCCTCAGTAGCCCCCGAACCAGGCTTCAATGACGATGAGTCCGGCGCGCAGATTTTCTTCGACATTGCAAGGCGGGTTCTTCTCCAAACTCTGAGTACCTGTTGAGTAGTGTCTGTCTTCCCATAAATGTTGCACTCCTTGGCTTCCGCGCCTAATAGTGGCTATCTTCCACGTGTCGAGCGAATGGAAGAAGCCAGGGCATTTTTAGATTTGCCACCCTAGCCATGCGAGTAAACCGTCTATTAAAGAGACGGGGATCCTTAGATCCAGATCACACCATCCTCCCATAGCGAGTATCCATCGGAGCGCGCCTGGAAAAATCCATTCCAACATGGCCGTCCATCGCATCTCCTCCTCTCGCTCCCGTAGCCCTAAGCCCAGCGATTGGAAGAAGTGTTCCGTCCCTCATAGCCAATTAGTAGAGTTACATACCCAGGGATTTCTCCCTCCAGCCATATGGTCCTCGTTCGAGCCGGGCTCGCTACTTACAATGGCGGGGAGCAAGCAGAGAGCTGCCCCAACCCATTCAAGGGGGAGCGGGTATGCCTTGTCCCTTACTTATTAAGGGGACTTGGATTTCCAATCCATCCGTTCCTTCACAGAATCCTGGAGTTTTACGGCCTCCAGTTGCATAACTTTACCCCCGCTTCCATATTACACATCGCTGGCTCCGTCGCCCTTTGCGAGCTGTTTCTGGGCTGCGAAGCTCATTTCGAGCTATGGCAGAGGCTATTCTGCCTCGTGCCCTGCATACGAAGGATCAATATATCATGTGGGCGGAGCCGAAATATGGCACATCGCCGGGACCGGATACCTGTCCGGTACCCCGAAGAAGACGTCCGAAGACTAGCCTTCGGAGTGGTTCTATATGGAGGACATCCCCCTTCCAGATCCTATTCGGATGGGCCTTCCTGAGTCCGACAATGCCCCTTTGAAGAAACGCCGCAGCTGGCGCCCTCGGAGCCCCCAGGAGGAAGATAACGGAGAATTCCTTTACCTGATGGGCCGGATAGAGATGCTGGCCAAATCAGGATTGGGAATAACCGAGGTTATGTCCATATGTATAATGCGGGGGGTGCAACCACTTCAATATCGGGGACAACCCATGTGGCACTTCAATGGAGTAGACGGTGCCACCCGCTGCGGTCGTAAAGTTTCGGACTCCGTCGCTGCCCTAGCGAAGATACTGTCTCATTTGTATAAAGGAGAAGGAGAGGAGTTCGTCCGTATTAAGCCACGGGATGGATTCTCCAACTACAACCTCCCAAGCTGGGTGAGCTGCTACTTTCCAGTACAATCCTTTCCATTCTTTGTCATAAGTATTTAACTTGCTATTTCATAGCAGGAACTGCGAAAAGCTGTGAGGGAGCTCCACAGCCCGTCTCCACAACCGGAGGACCCTGACCGGGCCTTCGACCCCGGACTCGAAGAAGATCCGGACACATTTGTGGAGCTCATCGACAGAACGTTCTATCAGTTGAGCTGTGACGGTGCCTTGGTGGCCATCATAGCCGATTATCCTGGACTGCTAACTTCCAAGAATGTCATAACTTCCAAGAAGGATCTCTTTTTATGCACTTCACCTACCGCACACATATGGTGTTTTACAGGGAAGGCCCTTGGGACGCCATGCCGAACCCGCAGTGACTCGCCAACAAGGGGCACCGAACCCGGGTAGGCTTAAAAGGAAGGCGGTCAGGACTGAGACGCCGTCGCAGAGGTACAAAAGAGAACCCCGCTCCATGGTGGTCGTCTTTTAAAATATAATAACGCCCATGTTTCCTAGTAGGAAAAACGCTCGCCGGACTATATCCGGAGAGGCTGCCAGTCACGCCTCCACCAGTCTGGCTCCAGAGCCGAACATAGAGGCGGAAGCTAACATGGGGCCAACGCCGGATGTTCCTCCTACATAGGATGCAGATAGGCTATCCGCTACAAATTCCGAAGTGGAGAGCGCCATGAATCACAAGCATCGCAGGGCCGTACTTCGTGACGCTTGTTTCTCCCCAGAGGCGTTCGATGCCTTCAACTCAGGAGACGCGTACATCCGAGCTGCTCAAAATGGTCTTGCCAGAGCCACGGACCAGTATGTAATAGATATACTGGTAAGGAAATCTAATAATTATGTATAAAAGTAGCCCCTGAGACTTGAAACAGTTGGCACAACTGAATTAAGGATCATTGTCTGCATAGGTCCTTACGGAGAAGAATACCCAGTTGTCTCTAGAGCTGGAGAAGTGCAAAGCCCAACTTCAGGCCGCAGTTGCCGCGGTGAAGGAGTCCGAGAAGGCCCCATCTGGTAACACTTGTTTTCATTGCAAAGAATGTCATGTACCAGGTAGTATGTGGCATGCGTGGAAATCTAACAATAGATTATGCAGATGGTCCCGGAGTGAATCCGGATGCGCAACATGCTCAACAACAGCTAAAGGCTGGCGAGCACATGCTTACGCAAGTTAGGCAGGGGAAAACCAATCTCCAAGATGCCAATACCCGGCTGAGCATTGAACTGAAAGATGTTCGGTCACAGCTTGCTGACTCCATAAAGGAGAATAAGAGGCTTCGACGCGGCATTTTCAGTAAGTGCTTGACCAAACTTTTATAGAGTTCGGCGAAGAAACTGGCTGATAGAATTATATCTGTAGGTATACTGACGAGTCGTCCCGCGGAAGAGATGCCCGGTTCTACGGGCAATCTTCTGCCAGAGCTCTCACAACTGTACGAACAAGTGTGGTAGGTGATGCAGGGCATTGCCCAAGCCTTGTGGCCGTCCGCCTCCCTGCCAAGAGGCATGAGAGAGCTTGTAGGAAAGCTCCAGGGAGCGCGGCGGCGCTTCCGATTATGCAAGATATCGGGCTGCCGACAAGGTGCAAGGGAGGCCTGGGCCATGGTGAAGACGCGATATACCAAGGCTAACTCGAACCACATGGCCGAGGTCGGACCTATGGGTCCTGATGGGAAAGAGATCCCCGTCAGTTTGGTTTATGACCAGGTAGAATTAGCCGCAAAGTATTCTCAATAGGACTGTAGGCTAGACAACCTATTGGATGGTATAGAAGAAGAAATTAGTCAGTCTAAGTGAGTGTGTACTTCAAGTGACATATATTGTCCCTAGCCGGATTGTAAATCATTTGTCATGGCGGACCCTTTCGCTTCAACCTCCGGACCCGACAGTCCGGAGTGTATCCGAATACCCGCTCAGTTATGTAAAAACCGGGATATGCGTGGAAACCAGGCGTAGGGGTCATAAGTGCGTGAACAGACAAGTACCCAACTAGCTATGTTATATTACATGGATAGTAAGAAACATCTTCCAGGGAGAATAGTTCCGTTAAGGGTTCCTTTCCCAGGGTATGCATGCATTAATGTGCATGTCCAGACTGCGAAAAGAGACGCAGGATATAAACTTCTGGGGCATGTAGTACAATAAATAGAAATCGTCTTTTGTTCACCGACCGAATATTCCCTTAAGAACGCTAGATTTCGGCTTCACCCAGTCTGAGGTACACATCCGCTGACCCGGGAGTAACAATCGCAGAGGTGCTCCCCTTATGCCCTAGACGAATTAACGGGAACGTAGGGCATAAACATAAGAGCCAGGCAACCCATCTTGGCCAAACCTTAAGTCATATCGATGCATATAATGGAGAAAAAAGGTATATGTTAAAAGTAACACATGTTTGGGGCCTAGAGCCCGAAACATAGTAATATTAAGCTTCTGTATAAGAAGCCCCCAGGTATCATGAGCGCAGCCAGCGCGTCAAGATTGTGTAGTCAAGACACATTTTAGCCTTTTAAGGCCTTGAAGAAAAAGGGGAAGAAAGAAAGAAAGAAAAGACAGGTAACACATATATAAAAAATTGACAGTGGTAAGGAGACGAACACCGAGTCTAGCACTAGGCGTAGATCAAGCTCGACTTCTTTCTCTTCATACAAGCGCAATCGAGATGAGTCATGAATTATGTCGCTGGGCAGTACCGCCTCTGCGCCGTACACCTAAAAAACGGTGTGTATCCGGTAGTGCGATTCGGCGTGGTCCGCAGCCCCCATAGTACGTAGTCGAGTTCCTCTACCCAGTGCGTATTGGATTCCTTCAACGATCGCACTAATCTGGGTTTAATGTCACTCATGATAAGACCGTTTGCACATTCGACTTGACCGTTAGTTTGCGGGTGATAGACAGAAGCATAATCGAGCTTGATGCCCATGTTGCTGCACCAAAGTTTTACCTCGTCGGCTGTAAAGTTCGAGCCATTATCAGTGATGATGCTGTGGGGGACACCATAACAGTGTACAACCCCGGATATGAAGTCTATCACTGGTCCGGATTCGGCCGTTTTAACTGGTTTGGCTTCTATCCATTTGGTGAATTTATCCAGCATGACCAATATGTATTTTTTCTTATATCTTTCCCCTATGAGGGGTCCGACCATATCAAGCCCCTAGACCACAAAGGGCCAAGTAATGGGGATTGTTTGGAGAGCGGTAGGAGGCATATGGCTTTGGTTTGCAAAACACTGGCAACCGAAGCAACGTTTAACGAGGTCCTGTGCGTCTGCTCGGGCTGTCGACCAGTAGAAACCTGTACGGAAGGCCTTTCTTACAAGGGCCCGAGCTGCGGCGTTGTGGCCGCCAAGTCCAGCAAGAATTTCTGCCAAAAGTTGCCGCCCTTCCTCTCCGGAGATGCACCTTTGAAGGACACCGGTAGCGCTCTTCTTATAAAGCTCCCCCTCGTGGACCTTGTAGGCTTTAGACCGCCGCACAATGCAGCGCGCCTCGTTTGGGTCCTCGGGTAGTTCCTGCCTAGTTAGGTAGGCCAGGAATGGTTCTGTCCACGGGGCGATGACAGCCATTATTACGTGGGCGGAAGGTGTTATTTCGGTGGCAGAGCCTCCGATTATGTCAGAGTGTTCGGTATCGATTGTTGTGGCCAGGTCCGGACTATTGTTACCGGTCTCCCCATCCCATACCACGGATGGCTTAAACAACCTTTCCAAGAAGATATTAGGTGGGACAGGGTCGCGCTTAGCGCCGATGCGGGCGAGGATATCCGCCGCCTGATTGTTTTCTCGGGCCACAAGGTGGAATTCAAGCCCCTCAAACCGAGTTGACATTTTGAGGACGGCGTTGCGATAAGCCGCCATTTTTGGATCCTTGGCGTTGAAGTCTCCGTTTATTTGAGATATTGCGAGGTTCAAGTCCCAATGCACCTCCAGGCATTGAATGCCCATGGAGACTGCCATCCGGAGACCATGTAACATGGCCTCCTATTCTACGGCGTTGTTGGTGTCTGTGTATAGTATTTGGAGTACGTATTGGACTGTATCTCTGGTGGGGGACGTCAGGATGATGCCAGCCCCCAGACCCACCAGCATTTTATAGCCGTCAAAGTGCATAATCCAATTGGAGTACGCGCCGTACTCTTTTGTGAGTTCGGCTTCTATCCATTTTGCGAAGAAATCAGCCAGTACTTGTGACTTAATGGCTCGCTGTGGTTTGTATATTATGTCAAACGGGAGGAGCTGAATAGCCCATTTAGCAATCCGGCCCGTGGCCTCGCGCTTGTTTATTATGTCGTTGAGTGGCATTTCAGAGGCCACCGTAATTGAACACTCTTGAAAGTAGTGTCGTAATTTTCGGGATGCCATGAAGACCGTGTATGCTATCTTTTGATAATGTGGGTACCGTGATTTGCATGGATTGAGGACAGTGGATACATACTATACCGGCTTTTGAAGAGGGAACTTATGCCCGTCCATCTCTCTTTCCACGATGAGCACTGCGCTTACAACTTGGTGTGTTGCCGCTATATATAGCAGCATTGGTTTGCCGACGTTAGGTGCGGCCAAGATTGGGTTTGTGGCCAAAACGGCTTTTATTTCTTCTAATCCGGCCGTGGCCGCATCCTTCCACTCGAAGTGTTCGGTGCGTCGCAGAAGGCGATAAAGAGGCAGTGCCTTTTCTCCTAATCGGGAGATGAAGCGGCTTAAGGCAGCCACGCATCCAGTTAGTTTCTCGATTTGCTTGAGGTCTGTTGGGATGGCCAACTGTGACAGAGCTCAGATTTTAGCCGGATTTGCTTCGATTCCTCTGTTGTAGACGATGAAGCTTAAGAGCTTTCCGGCGGTCACGCCGAAGACGCATTTTTCCGGGTTGAGCTTAATGTCATATGTTCGGAGATTGTCGAACCTGAGCCTCAAGTCGTCTATTAAGGATTCGACATGTCTGGTTTTAGTGACCACATTATCTATGTATGCGTCCACTTTTTTCCCAATCTGTGTCTCCAAGCATGTCTGAATCATGCGTTGATAGGTTTCACCGGCGTTTTTGAGCCCGAAAGGCATGGTGTTAAAACAGAAGGGGCCGTATGGAGTGATAAATGCCGTTGCGGCTTGATCGGACTCCGCCATCTTAATTTGATGGTATCCGGAGTATGCATCGAGGAAACACAATGAGTCGTGTCCTACGGTAGCGTCGATAATTTGATCGATGGAGGGAGGGGGAAGGGATACTTTGGGCAAGCTTTATTAAGGTCCTTGAAGTCGAGCATAGGCGCCAGGATTTGTCCTTCTTTGGTACCATCACCAGGTTTGCTAGCCAGTCCGGATGTTTTATTTCTCGAATGAATCCGGCCTCCAGTAACTTGGCTAGCTGTTCTCCCATGGCTTGTCGCTTAGGCTCAGAGAAACACGAAGAGTTTGCTTGACCGGCTTGAATCCCCTGAGGATGTTAAGGCTATGCTCGGCCAGCCTGCGTGGGATTCCTTGCATGTCTGAAGGATGCCATGCAAAGATGTTCCAACTCTCGCGCAAGAACTCCCGTAGTGCGGCGTCTACTGTGGGGTTTAACTGTACCCCGATTGATGCTGTTTTTGTAGGGTCCGTTGGATGGACTTGGAATTTGACTATTTCATCCGCTGGTTTAAAAGAGGTGGACCTGGATCTTTTGTCGAGTATCACGTCGTCCCTGTGAACTGAGGAGCACAACACAGTTAATTTCTCGGCCGTGAGGGCTTCAGATAACGCCTCGAGGGCCAGTGCGGCTGTTTTATTTTCGGCGTGGAGTGCTATGTCCAGATCACTAGCTGGAGTGATGATTCCATTGGGCCCAGGCATTTTGAGCTTCATGTCCGGATCACTAGCTGGAGTGATGATTCAATTTGGATCACTAGCTTGGAAGATCGTGAATGCCTCCTGCCCTAGAAGGGCGTGGTATCCGCTATTGAACGGAACCACTTGGAATGTGATTTCTTCAGACCTATAATTCTCCAGCGTGCCGAATACCACATCAAGTGTGATTTTGCCAGCAAATCGTGCCTCCCGACTAGGGATGATTCCTCTAAAGGTCATGCTGCTTTGCTCAATGCGGCTTCTGTCTATTTCCATTTTTTGAAGAGTCTCCTCATAGATGAGGTTTAATCTGCTGCCGCCGTCCATGAGCACTTTGGTAAGCCGGAAGCCGTCCACAATTGGACTAAGGACCAAGATGGCTGGTGCTCGGGCTGTTCAGAATTTAGGTTCGTCACTGGCATTGAAGGTGATAGCTGTATCGCTCCATGGATTTATTGCTGCTACTTGGCAGACTTCGGCAAGGCTGCCGATTGCTTGCTTACGCCTATTATTTGAGGTGAAGGTTTTGAAGACTGTCAATACTGTATTATTGTTCTCCACGGGATGGTGTTCTGCGGTATTGTTGATGTGGATATCCTCACCGCTCTTGGCCACCTGCCGGAGTACCCAACACGCTCTAAGGCTGTGTGTTGGTATGGTATCCGCTGTACTGTGAATTTTGCATGGCCCGTTGAGCCATCCCTCCAATACGGTTCCACTCCCTGTAGCGGGCTTTTGTTTCTTTGTAACTGGATCGGGTGACTTATGAGGGTATACCCTTTTAGTTCGGACGGGGGGTTTAGTGAGAGCCGGAGGATCCCAGAATTTTGTTTGGCTTTTCCAGGCACTTTCCATCGCACGGTACTTCTATACTATGGCCGCCAAGTCAGCGAAGTGTGCTATGTCACAACGACTTATGGCGTTGAGGATTCCCTTGTCCGTGCAATTTTTGCAAAAGAATGAAATTGCGTCTTCCTCGCGACAGTCCTTGACCTTGCTCATTACAAGGAGGAATCTGGCCCAATAGTGATGTACTGTCTCTTGGGGCTCTTGTCTAATGTGGGAAAGATCACTTATATCTGGGTGGGTGGGTAGATTTAGGTCCGAACCCTGACCCGCTCTAAGACCCAGGAGCAGCCGAGTTTCCGATCTTGAAAGTTAGGGCTCCGGTTTGTTGCCCAATAGGTCTGGCCCGCTGTCTGATTCTCGGTCCAGAGCATGGGCCATGTCCTCCCATAGACGGGTATCCGGCTTAGAGAGCTCGGTAATCCGCACATAGCTTGTCCTCAAGATAGAGGAAGAATCGCTGTGTTGCTCCTCGACCACCGCTATCTGATGGGTGACCAGTGGAGAGTTAATCTCCCTTTGGTCGGGTTTAAGCCCGATCCGATCATAGTCCATAGCGATTCCCAAGGCGGCGAAGCGATCCAAGAGCTCGTTCAAAGAAGAGAGCTCCATTGGATCCATCTGCTTGGTGAATTCCGAGCCGACGTAGAGACTGTTTTTGATGACCCGAGAAGTCATCGTCGGCGCAGTGGCCGAACGGGCGGTCATGACGAAGCCGCCTAGTCGGAGAGTTTGGCCTACAGCCAGGGATCCCCCAGACGTGATGTTGTCCTTGACAACGAGACGAGCCATCCAGCTTTATGATGACTTCACAGTGGAACTCTCAATGAAAGCACCAATGTTGGTGTCAAAACCGGCGGATCTCGGGTAGGGGGTCCCGAACTGTGCGTCTAAGGCAGATGGTAACAGGAGGCGGTGGACATGATGTTTACCCAGGTTCGGGCCCTCTCTATGGAGGTGATACCCTACTTCCTGCTTGATTGATCTTGATGATATGAGTATTACAAGAGTTGATCTACCACGAGATCGTAGAGGCTAAACCCTAGAAGCTAGCCTATGGTATGATTTTTGTTGTCCTACGGACTAAACCCTCCGGTTTATATAGACACCGGAGGGGGCTAGGGTTACACAGAGTCGTTTACAAGGGAGGGGATCTACATATCTGTATCACCAAGCTTGCCTTCCACGCCAAGGAGAGTCCCATCCGGACACGAGACGAAGTCTTCAATCTTGTATCTTCATAGTCCTACAGTCCGGCTGTCCGAGGACCCCCTAATCCTGGACTCCCTCACCCGACAAGGGTCTTGCCATGGTGTTGCAGTCGTCCCTGGCAAGGTGCTTGCCGGGGGTCTTGTGGATTTCCTCGGCTAGGATCCTGCTGATGGTCGCCGTCTTCTGGTTCTCATTTGATCTCATATGTTTATGATATTGACAAAGATCTGCATGCCACCACGGAGGTGCCTCCCGAGCCTTGGTTCCAATGTGGAACACCTGTGCTCAAGGGGTGGCTCGCTCTGTTAGTGCTCGGCAAGCTGCCCCGGCAAGGCTCTTGCCGGGGCCGCGGAGGTCGCCCCAGCAAGGGGCTTGCCGGGGGAGTCCATCTCGCCCCTCTGCTCTTTGTCTCTCTGGTCTTGGCGTTGCCTTGGTTTGGCTTGTGCTTTGGCTCCTCTCCAGCTTCCCTCCTTCCCTGCTAAGTGTGGCCGCGACGCGTGGCTCTGACTGCCCATGCACAAGTAAAGGGGTCAAATGGAGAGCCCCTACTTTTGTACACCGACAAACTATGGTGAGGACGTCCTTGATCCCGGGCATCTTCATGAGGTTGTAGGCCGGATGGGTCACCGCCATAAACTGAGCCAGAGTCGGGTATCCAAGGATGGCGTTGTACGGGAGGCCAATGCGGGCGATGTCGAAGTTGATCAGCTTGGTGCAGTAGTTGTCGCGAGTGCCGAAGGTCACGGGAAGGCGGATCTGCCTCAGGGGGCTGGTGGAGCCACCGCCGACCCCGGAGAAGGGCTTGCTGGGGTGGAGCCGTTTGAGTGTTACATGAAGAAGGCTAAAAGCCTCTATAGATAGCATGTTTAGGCCGGCGCCACAGTCGATGAGGGTCTTTGTGACAGCTACGCTGCAGATGGTGGGCGTGCAAAGCATTGGAAGCACGCCCGTGCCGACGGTGGTGACGGGGAGTCAAAGGTGATGTCGACCTTGGGCGCCAACCAACCCGGGGGAGAGGGCTCCTTGCCGCACGGAAGCTGCGCCAATCTGGTGAAAGAACGACTTGGTGTGACGGTCTGAGGGCGGTGCTTGCGAGCCGCCGAGGAGGGCCGCGGCGGCGAGGGGCGCCGATGCTACGAAGTGCGCAACGAAGAGGCCTTGCAGCTCCTCCCAAGATTCCACTGAGGATCCTGGGAGGGCGAACAGCCAGGCATGTGGTGCACCAGCGAGGGCCATGGGAAGCCAGTTGGCCATGACCTTGTCGTCACCCCCAGCCTCCAGGACGGCCTCTTCATATGCCAGCAGGAAGGCCGACGGGTCCGTCGCACCGTCGTAGTGAGGTGGCACTTCCGGCTTGAACTTCGGCGGCCATCGTACCTGTAGCAAGGCGGGGGCGAAGGCCCTGAGCCCTTTGGCGTTGTCGTGGGCATCCGTCATCCCAGCCAGGGGAGCAACACCGGCTATGGGGACAAGGCGCGGAGGTGGCGGGGTGTGGATCAACGGAAGGAAAGCTTCAGCGCACCCCGACCTGGCACGCCAAATGTTGGATTTCGGGTTCCGACAGACCCTTGAGCTTTGAACTCTGGGGTGCGCACGAAGATCTCTCCCCCTAACTCTCTCCCTCACCACGATCTCAAAGCTCAGCACGTTGAACTCGAAGAACAAAGGACATAGGGTTTATACTGGTTCGGGCCACCGATGTGGTGTAATACCCTACTCCAGTTTGGTGTTGTGGATTGCCTCTTGGGTTGAGGATGAATAAGTACAAGGCAAGAACAGCCTCCTGAGGAGAGGTGTCCTTGAGCTCGATGAGCTTGTGTGTGCGAGGATGGAATGGATCCGATCCCGGGTTAGTTGCCTCTCTACGGTGGTGGCTAGTCCTATTTATAGGGGCCCTGGTCCTCTTCCCAAATGTAGGCGGGAAGGGATCCAACAGCGACCAAATTTGAAGGGAGACAACCAGTACAAGTTATCCTGACTAAAGGTGGTCTTCACCGGCCAAAGGCTCTGGTGGTGACGCCGTCCTGGGCTCCACGGTGACCTTGGTCCTGCCGTCCTGCTGGTTTTGGTCTTGTTGCACCGATATGGAAACCTTTGCCTGATGCGTTGGGACTCCTCGCCTGCGCTTTCTTCTTTAGCACCAAAGAGGAAAAGAGCACACTGCGCGCTCTGGCACCTGCCTGGCCTTGGTCGTCATGGCTTGCGTCACAGGGACCTCGCGAGGTGCCCCTTGCCTTGATCTCTCCGCCCCTCGCGAGCTAGCCTGGTGAGGCCACCCCCGAGGAGGTCTTGCATCGTCCGCCTCGCGAGGCTTGGCCCCTCGCGAGGGTCTTGAGTGTTCGCCAATGAAGATGGGCCGTATGGTGCCGCTGGTGGAGCCACGCCGTGGGCTGCAGGCAGGCAAGTCTGGGGACCCCCGTTCCTAGGACGCTGACACAAGAGAACTACCGGCAACTCCTCAATCCAGTGCTTGTCGTGCTTCTGAAGCGTATCGAAACTCCTTGTCTTGACTCCAAGAAGTACTTTATCATTCGCCCTCTCAGCTTGGCCATTGCTCCGGGGGTGTGCCACAGAGGCGAATGAAATCTTGCATCCGAGGGAATGAACCTATTGCATGAAGGCGTGGCTCGTGAACTGGGTGCCGTTGTCAGTAATGATCCTTGCCGGAACTCCGAAACAACACACCAATTCTTTTAAGAACTTGATAGCTGACCGAGCAGTCACCTTTCTCATGGCAGTCACTTCCGGCCACTTTGTAAACTTGTCGATGGGAACGAACAAGAATTCAAAGCCCCCGATTGCTCGGGGGAAGGAACCGAGGATATCAAGCCCACAGACCTAAAATGGCCATGATAAAGGGATTGTCTAAAGGGCTTGGGCAGGCAGGCGTGTTCTCTTGGAATGGAACTGGCAGGCTTCACATGTTGTGACAAGCTCAACTGCATCTTGGAGGGCTGTGGGACAATAGAATCCTTGCCGGAATGCTTTCCCAACTAACGCGCTTGATCCAATGTGTGAGCCGCACATTCCTCTGTGAATCTCAGCCAGGAGTTCCTTTCCATCTTCCCGGCACACACACTTGAATTTCACACTGTTGGGCCTTCTTCTGTACAGAGTTTCATCGACAGACTGATACATACTGGCCTCCGGGCTACTTTCTTAGCTTCATCTTGGTCGCCGCGAAGCTATCCAATTTGGAGGAAGCGGACGATGTGTCTTGCCCAAGTTGGAGCCTGAGGCTCGGCAACGAGGACTAGCGGCACCTCCTCAGCTGCGGGAGCACCAGCCTTGTTCGCGTGGTCCATAGGCCCGGCTAGAGGGGCGGTCCGGCAGGCTGTGAGGAGTTTTTTCCGGCAGGATCTCTGCCGGGAGAGGATGGCTCTGCCGGGAGAGGCTTACCGTAGTCCAACTTTCTGCTTTTCTGGGCCATTGTGGCTGGTGATACGGAGGGTTGAGAGAGATGGAGAACAAAATTTCCTGGTTCCACACGAAGCTTCTGCGCATCACACTTTGACAGGTGATCATCTATGCTGTATTTCGCACGGGGTACGTGCTCCGTTTGCAACCCATCAAAGTGCTCCTCTAATATCCTCACGTCCTTGACGTATGCTTCCATCAATGGGCTTTGATAATCCTTGTTGACTTGTCTCACCACAAGCTGTGAATCTCCTCGAATGATCAGCTTCTTAATTCCCAATTCTGCTGCAATCCTGAGCCCGGCAAGGATCCCTTCATACTCACCTGTATTGTTGGTGGCTTCTTCCCGGGCAAAGTGCATCTGGACGACGTACTTCAAGTGCTCCCCAGAGAGGGTAGCAAGAAGCACGCTAGCCCCTGCACCTTGTTGGGAAAAGGCACCATCAAAATACATAATCCATTCTTAGGGTGATTCATTGCCGGGGAGAGCTGTTTCTGTCATTTCCTCATCAGGGGTTGGCGTCCATTCTGCAATAAACTCTGCTAGTGCCCTATTATAAATAGTTGAAGTGCTCTCAAACTTTAAACCAAATCTGGATAACTCCAAAGCCCACTCCACTATTCTGCCGGTAGCCTCAAGGTTTCGGGGTATCCTTTGCAACGGGAAACGAGTGACAACCGTAATCTCATGGGCTTGCAAGTAGTGGTGCAGTTTCCTTGAGGCCATGATGAGGCCAAAGATCAATTTTTGCACACTAGAGTACCTCGATCTAGCCCCTTGCAACAAGGAGCTGACGAAGTACACTGGGCGCTGCACCACTTTCTTCCTTGCCGCGTACTTGGGGTTGCACTCGTTGTCGTGCTCACCGCTGTTCTGATCCTCTTCTGATTCTGCCGCGGTCTGGCCGCTCTCTGCTTCATCCACTCCCCGCTGTGCTACCAAGTCTGCACCGACCACTTGGTTGGTTGCCGCCAAGTAAACCAATAATGGCTCATGGGGTTTGGGGGAAACCAAGATAGGCACAGATGATAGGTAGGCCTTCAACTCTTACAACGCTGCATCTGCTTCTGGGGTCCACTTCATGGGCCCTGATTTCTTCAAAATCTTGAAGAATGGCACGACACACTCAACAGACATGGAAATGAATATGCTTAGCGCGGCAGCGCATGCCGTCAAGCGCATCACATCCTTGACTGTCCTTGTTGCTTGTATTTGCTCATTGGCCTCGATCTTATCGGGGTTGGCTTCAATCGCCCAATGGGACACGAAGAATCCAAGTAGCTTGCCGGAGGGAACGCCAAACACACACTTCTCCGGGTAAATCTTCAAGTTGATCTTGCGCAAATCAGCAAATGTTTCCTCTAAATCCTGGATAAGGGTGTCCTTATCCTTGGTTTTGACCACAATGTCATCCATATAAGCTTCTATGTTTTGGTGCAACTGCTGCTCAAAACCAATCTGGACTGCTCTTGCAAAAGGGGACCCGGCACTCTTCAATCTGAAAGGCATGCGGACAAAGCAGTATGTACCACATGGAGTGATGAATGATGTCTTCTCCTCATCTTCTTTGGACATGAAGATAAGGAGAGCAGAGCACATCCTGAAGTGGAATCCACAATCTGGTCGATGCGTGGCAAGGGAAATGGGTCCTTCGGGAAAGCCTTGTTGAGATCTGTGAAATCAATGCAAAGCCTCCATTTCCCATTTGCCTTCCGGACTACCACTGGGTCTGCTAACCATGTAGGGTGTAACACTCCTTAGACTAAACCAGCTGCTTCCAGCTTCTTGATTTCCTCGGCAATGAACTGTTGCCTCACCAAGGCCTGATTCTGAACTTTCTGCTTGACGGGTTAGGCATGTGGGCACACAACAAGGTGGTGCTCGATTACCTCCCTGGGAACACCGGGGATATCAGATGGTTGCCAGGCAAACACATAGATATTCGCCCGCAGGAAGGAAATGAGCGCGCTTTCCTATTTGTCATCAAGGGTGGCACTGATAGTGAAAGTACCATCAACGCCAGCCAGCTATGCCGGGACCTTCTTCACTTGGGGTGTAGCAACCTTGGATCTCTTGCTCTTGGAACACTCCGGCACATCGTCAACGGGTGTAATGCACTCGGAGGGGGCACGCTTCCCGTACTCCTTGCCGGAGGTCCTACAATCCCTCTTCTTTCCTTCGCTTTCCTTGGTGGGAGCTGCGGCTGCCGCAGCCTCTGCTGTGACAGCATCCCGGTACATCTTGTCCACGCAGATAATTGCATCCTTGTCATCTGATGGGATAGTGATGACCCCCATCTGCGCAGGCATCTTCAAAGCATTGTACGCATAGTGGGATGCTTCCATGAACTTGTCCAGGGTTGGGCGCCCCAGAATCCCATTGTACAGCAGGGGGATCTCAACCACATCAAACACAATCTTCTCAGTACGATAGTTCAGTTCTCCCCCAAACGTCACCGACAGCGTAATCTTTCCCTTGGAACAGCTCCTGCCGGGATTGACTCCTTGAAATGTGCCGGTAAACTCTAGCTCTTCTTCTCCTATCTAAATCTTGTTGATGACTGTCGTGGAAATCAGATTCAACCCGCCCCGCCATCCACTAACATCTTTGTGGCCTTGAGGTTGCGAATTGTTGGGGAGACCAACAATGGCAAACACCCTACCGCTCTGGTGCGGCCAGGGTGATCCTCCTCATCAAAGATGATGGGCGTGCGGGACCACTTGAGATGTTTCCGGGCCTCTGGCACTGGTTCCATAACATTGACCACTTGTGCCCATCGCTTGAGTTGGCGATGAGAGGTGTGCAAAGATGCACCTCCATCAATGCACAGGGCGTTAGTGGCCTTCTGAAATTCCTGCTCACTGGTTTCCTCTTCATTCCCTTCATTACTCACATCATCACAGACCTCCTCCTCTTTGCCCCTGGCGGGTTTTCCTTGATTCCGAAAGGGTTTGCCGGGGCGATTTGCTTCACCGCCTCGGCCCTTACCGCCAGCAGTATTCTGACCTTTCTCCTTATCACACCTATCATACTCTGCTCTCTGACTATTGACGAGCTACTCAACCCGGTAGCACTCTTGAAGGTTGTGGCCCTTTGTCTAGTGGATCTTGTAGTACGGCCCATCACGTTTCCCAACTTTTTCCACGGCAGCGGCTTCTCGACAGGCAGCGCATGTGGCAGCTTGCTTGCCGGGGGCCTGAGCCTTGGCCTTCTTGTCAGTACTGGGTAAGCCAAAACCTTCCACAGTCATTACTACCTTATCTATTGGCTTCTTATTCCGCTTGTTGCCCTTTCTCTGGCTGGTTGATTCATCTTCATCCTCTGAATCAACATTGATGCAATCCTCCTCTCAAGGCAACGTCCTTCCTTCCTCCATCCGAGCACACTTATCCACAAGTGTGTATAGCTCCTTCACAGTCTTGGGCAACCATACATTCATCTTAGAACGCATGCAACGGTTGCACACATTGGACTGGAAGGCTGCTATAACAGCTGCCGGATGGATATTTGGAATATTTCTATGAACTTTACTGAATCTTTGTAAATACTTACGGGGGTTTCTCCTTCCTTCTACTGTAGAAGCGGCAGGTCCCGGGGCCTGCAGGGCTCTTGGTGTCCACCGGTGAAGGCACCGATGAACTCGTGGCATAGATCCGCCCACGACAAAATGGAGTTCTCTGTCAGATGCATCAACCAAGACCTCACATTGTACTTGAGGGCCAATGGGAAGTAGTTGGCGAACACCTTCTCATCTCTTCCCCCGGCAGCCTGAACAGTGATGGGTTTAGCCTCCCATCGTACTTCTTAGGTATCTCTGGCTTGAACGTGCGAACGGACGGCCAAAGAACTTTTTGCAGTTCTCGTGCAAAGGCAGGGGAACCAACCTCGAAAGGTAGGCAGCTGCCAACACTGAGCGCAGGCTCGTCGACGTTGAGGCCGTTGCACCCATCGGTTTGGCGGAGGTCGTCATGGCGCCGATCCATGACGATGCAGGCATCTCCTCGCTGCCTATCCTCTAAGGCTCGACGTTGGCCTGGACGTGTTCGAGGGCCGGAAGAGGCCATCGAGACGTTGTCAGGGTATTGACTCTGCAGTGCCTGCGTCGGCTGCCGCGATGGGGACTGCACTGTGTGAACAGCCGCCTCCGTTCAGCCAGCAGTGTGGGCGGTTGCTATCGCTTGGGGAGATCGCAGCGGGCCAGCTTGTCGCGAGCCCCCAGCTTCAGCGAAACCGAGCAGGCTTTGGATGGTAGCACGCCACTCGTCCATCTACTCGGTGGCCGGCGGAAACCTCAGTAGTAGCTAAGCTCGTGCCATGGCCTCCATGTCTATGCTTGGCATGGCGGTTGATGACATCGACCGCATCGTCGCATGTCTCTGACGGTGCATCGGGTGGTGATGGCGGCGTTTGCGCACCCGTGCTGCTGTGGGATGACCACCTGGGCAGCGAGATCGCGCGACAATGGTGCTCGAGGGCCCGTGGCTCCGTCAGGCACAACAGTCGAGTCGGCTCGTCCGGAAAGAGGTGCATGCGCCGTGACTGCTCCCGTGGCAGTGCTGGCCAGTGGGCGATGGATCACTCCGGACCGAGCACCATTGCTGTGGCTGCGCCTGCCGGCGGGAGGAGGGGTGCAAGCGGAGCGACCCTCTTGTCCGCGCCTCATGGAGCGTGGCCGTCGAGGCGCTGCTGCTGATGTTCTCCTCTGACGTCTCCAGCCCCCGTGTCGACCGCAGGGGGAGTGGTGATGGCGCCACACGCTCCAACCACAACCCCAAGAGCGCTCACATCCTCGCTCGTCTCCGCATCCCCCGCAGCATTAGAGGCTGCGGGCGGCGGAGCCTTCGAGGAGGATGGCTGGCTTGGAGGGCCGGACTTATTCTTCTTGGACGAAATGGTCGATGGCGTCGTCGCAGATGAAGAGGACGATGAAGATGACGCGCTGCGCACGCTCTCAGGTTCGCACAAGCCAGCCCCCTACCTGGCACGCCAAAGATGTCGCAGGATATCCGCGGCCACCTATGGGACCGGGTGGCCCCTTGCTGGTTCGGCGGGGAGACGTCACGTTGCACAAAGAGCGCATCAGCCGCACGGCAAAGACGGCTGTAAAGCACACGAGCAATTTACCCAGGTTCGGGCCACCGCGAGGTGTAAGCCCCTACTCCTGGTTTGGTGGATTGATCATGGAATGAATGTGGTGGTGCATAGTACACTTGCCCGGCAAGGGCTGCCTCAGGGCAGCATCGACTACGCGCGTGTAGTGGCTTGGGCTTGTCAACTTTCCAAGCCTCTAACCCCCTCCTACGAGTGCCATGGGCCTCCTATTATAGATTAAGGGGTCACCATCGTGGCAAAGCGGTCATTATCCACAAATATGATAGAAAATAGTGATATCATACCCAACTCTGCGGGCTGACAGGGTGCATTAAATGCACCGCTTAGTGTCTGTCGGATTTCGGGTTCTGGCAGACCCTTGAGGTTCGAACACTGGGGTGCGCGTGGAGATCTTTCCCCTACCGGCTCATGCGTGTAAGGATTGCAAGGGATCTAAACTACTAATGATGAACAACACAGAGACACGAGTTTTATACTGGTTCGGGCCACCGTAGTGGTGTAATACCCTACTCCAGTGTGTGGTGTGGTGGATTGCCTAAGGGGCTGATGATGAACAATACAAAGGAAGAACAGCCTCGCGAGGGGCTGTTCTTGAGCTGGTGCGACGAACTTCTTGGGTGAGTTCAGTCGCCTCTCTCTATCTCTCTCTCTGCGTGATCTCGATCAGATTGATCCTCCTGATCAGATCGATCCTCCTCCTTTCTCTCTGTGGTAGCTAGTCCTATTTATAGAGGGAGGCCCTGGGCCTCTTCCCAAATAATGAGCGGGAAGGGCGCCAACAATCGGCCATTTTTAAGGGGAACATCTAGTACACTTATCCTGACTAAAGTTGGTCTTCGGCTGCCAAAGACTATGACGGTGACGCCTTCCTGGGCTCCACGATGAGTTCCATCCTGCCGTTCTGCTGGTCTTGGTCTTGTTGCACCGAAGCGGTAACCTTTGCCTGATGCCTTGGCCTGTGCTTGACTCCTTTGCACCAAAGGGGAAATGAGGACACTGCGCGGGTTGTCGCCTGCCTGGCCTTGATCGTCATGGCTTGCGTCACAGTACACCCTCGCGAGGTACCCTGCCTTGATCTCTCCGCCTCCTCGCGAGCCTGCCTGACAAGGGTGCTCCCGAGGTAGGTTCCTGTCGTCCTCCCCACGAGGCTTCACCCCTCGCGAGGGTCTTGAGCTTGAGCTGATGAAGCTGGGCCGTGCTGGGCCCCCACTTGAGCCACGCCGCAGGCCGCAGGCAGGCAAGTCTGGGGACCTCCGTTCCCAGAACACCGACAATAGCCCCCAGGCCCAAGGCGCGCCCGGACTTGGCTTAGCAGAGAAGCGAAGGGGCAAGTGCGAAGCGCCGCGGGCCCCAACAGCCTGCGGCCTTGGGCGCCGAGTGGCGATTGATTGGTCGTGGGCGTCTCCACTTCCCCATGATGCCTCGGCAACCGCATGACTTGACAAGTCCCTACATGCAGAAACAGGTCATGATTACCTGCGATCGTGGAGGCCGATGGTTGGCCTCCTTCGGCTATAAGTACGGAACGGCGCAAGCCCTTCCGGTCCATCTCTTCTTGCTGCTCCTTCTTCTCCATCCTCGCCCTTCCTCCACATTGCGACGATGGCTCCAATCCGCCGGTTCTCCGCAGAAGAGAAAGGAAAGGCCCCCCAAGAGGGTCCCGATCCGCTTCCGCCGAAGAAACGGCTAGCCCTCTGCTGCCGAGATGAGGGCACCCGGCAGGAGGTGTCGAGGCCCTGGTACGAGCGGCCGCCGCCAGGGTTCCCGCTGCCCTTCTACGCCCGCATTGAGGGCCCTGTAGGATTTGACGCGGAGCGCCACGGACGACGCCGTCATCGGCGTCGGCGGGTCACGGCAGTGCGTGTTGTTCCTCCCGGAGTCCATGCCGAGGGCTCCTCCCGAGAGTTTGTGCACCACGCCGCCATGCCTCCTCAGTCTTGGATTCGCCTTCCTCCCTCCTTCGCCTTCGAGATCCCGTAGAGGGGCTCTCTGGCGCTCTGGCTGCAGCATGCTTGCTGCAGCACCCCTGCGACCGGAGCAGAGGTTGCGGTCGTCGCCCTGGGCAAGGTCTTCATGACCCGAGGCTGGGGCGAGATCGCCCGGGTCTGCCGGACGAGGGGCGCCCTCGTGATCCACCTGGAGTACGATGGCGCTTCCTTGATGTTCTTCAAGGTCTTCGACACGGAAGGACGTTGGCTGGAATACTACCCCGAGAAGGGCGGTTCCGGCGGGGGGGGGGGGGGGGGGGCCCCCCCCGCCACCGAGCGTCGGGCGCCGCCGGAGATGAGCTACGACAGCTACGAGCTGCCGAGTTCGCAGCGCGATCGGAGCCGGGTAGGCGCTTCAGGCTACCAGTGCCGGTGATCTGGATGGGGTTGGCGCGGTGCCTGGCGGCCCACTGTTGATGATGGCGTCCCCGGCGGAGGCTTGCGTAGTAGGCATTCTGAACGTGCAACTATCCCTAGGTGGTTTTGGTAATTCATAACAACATATAGCTCATTGAGCTAATGCTATTCCAAGACGAATATTTCAGGAAAGCTCAATGAATGGCATGGCATGGATGATGAAAGTGGATCCCTCAAAATATCAAGGACAAAGGATTAGCTCAAGCTCAAAAGCTCAAGACTCTACATTTTACATTTTAGTGATCCAAGATCACATTGAGTCCATAGGAAAAGCCAATACTATCAAGGAGGGATGAGGTGATGCTTAATGAGCCTTTTGCGTCATGTGCTTAGTGATATGCTCCAAAACCCTCCACTACTTTCTCACATCCACATATGACCTAAACCTAAAGTCAAACTCGGCCCTACCGATTCTTTCTATCCGGCGCCACCAAGTTAAGATGTCATAGCCACTGCCACAAACCCTAGGAAAATCGGTTTCATCGATAGGGATCTCGGTCTCACCGAGATGGGATTGTAATCTCTCTGTTTCCCTTTCGTAACTTTTCGGTCTCACCGAAAGAGCGAATCGGTCCCACCGAGATTACAATGTAAACTCTCTGTTTCCCTTTTGTAACTTTTTGGTCTCACCAAAAGAGCAAATCGGTCCCACCGAGTTTACCTGACCAACTCTCTGGTTAGCAAATTACCAAATTCGGTCTCACCGAGTTTGTGTAACCGGTCTTACCGAGTTTACTTTATGCCCTAACACTAACCATATCGGTCCTACCGAGTTGCATGTCAGTCCCACCGAAAACCCTAACGGTCACTAGGTTTACTAAATCGGTCCGACCGAGTTTGTTGATTTGGTCCCACCGAGTTTGGTAAATTGTGTGTAACGGTTAGATTTTGTGTGGAGGCTATATATACCCCTCCACCTCCTCTTCATTCGTGGAGAGAGCCATCAGAACAAACCACCACTTCCAACTTACGAGTTCTGAGAAAGAACCACCTACTCATGTGTTGAGGCCAAGATATTCCATTCCAACCATATGAATCTTGATCTCTAGCTTTCCCCAAGTTGCTTTCCACTCAAATCTTCGTTCCACCAGATCCAAATCCTATGAGAGAGAGTTGAGTGTTGGGGAGACTATCATTTGAAGCACAAGAGCAAGGAGTTCATCATCAACACACCATTTGTTACTTCTTGGAGAGTGGTGTCTCCTAGATCGGCTAGGTGTCACTTGGGAGCCTCCGACAAGATTGTGGAGTTGAACCAAGGAGTTTGTAAAGGCAAGGAGATCGCCTACTTCGTGAAGATATACTGCTAGTGAGGCAAGTCCTTCATGGGCGACGGCCATGGTGGGATAGACAAGGTTGCTTCTTCGTGGACCCTTCGTGGGTGGAGCCCTCCGTGGACTCGCACAACCGTTACGCTACGTGGGTTGAAGTCTCCATTAACGTGGATGTACTATATCACCACCTATCGGAACCATGACAAAAACATCCGTGTCTCCAATTGCATTTGAATTCTCCAAACCCTTCCCTTTACATTCTTGCAAGTTGCATGCTTTATTTTCCGCTGGCTCTATACTCTGTGCATGCTTGCTTGAATTATGTGATGATTGCTTGAATTGTTCAAAGATAGCTAAAATCTACCAAAGTCTAAAATTGGGAAAAGGCATAGCTTTTAATTGGTCAAGTAGTCTAATCACCCCCTCTAGACATACTTCAAGGTCCTACAGGTGGTATCAGAGCTTTGGTCTCCATTTGCTTTGATTTCCATAGCTTTTGGTGATCATAGCCTTGGTTTCACAACCTAGGAGAGTATGGCATCTAGCGAGGGAAATTATCATCGTAGAGGTCCTTACTTTGATGGCACTAATTTTGCTAGTTGGAAGCATAAGATGAAAATGCATATTCTCGGACATAACCCCGCCGTTTGGGTTATTGTGTGTATTGGCTTGCAAGGTGAATTCTTTGATGGGAGAGAACCGAACGGTGAAGCTAGTGCGTAAGAGTTGAAGATGTTGCAATACAACGCTCAAGCTTGTGATGTGCTCTTCAACGTATTGTGCCCCGAAGAATTCAACAAAATCAGCCGTCTTGAGAATGCAAAGGAAATTTGGGATACTTTGATTGATATGCACGAAGGTACCGACTCTGTCAAGGAATCCAAGTTGGATGTGCTCCAAAGTCAGCTTGACATGTTCAAAATGAAGGATGGTGAAGGTGTCGCTGAAATGTACTCTAGGCTTGCTCTTATCACAAATGAGATTGCCGGTTTAGGAAGTGAAGAGATGACCAACAGATTCATCATCAAGAAGATCCTAAGAGCATTGTATGGAAAATATGATACCGTGTGCACATTGATCCAAATGATGCCAAATTACAAAGATCTCAAGCCAACGGAAGTCATTGGAAGAATTGTTGCTCATGAGATGCCACTCAAGGATAAGGAGGAACTTCACAACAAGTCAATTGGTGCTTACAAAGCCTCATGTGAAGCCCCCACATCATCAAGTGAGAAACAAACCTTCAATGAAGAATTGAGCTTAATGGTGAAGAACTTCAACAAATTCTACAAGAGTAGAAGCAAAGAAAGAAGCTCCAAGTCAAGGTCCTACAATGACAAAAGATCTTCTAGTCGAGAGCGCAATTGCTACAATTGTGGGAGACCCGGACACTATTCCAATGAGTGTATGGCACCCTACAAAAGAAGAGAAGATTCTCCCGAGAGAAGAAGTAGAAGAGAAGAATCACCACCAAGAGAGAGAAGGAGTAGAGATGATCGTTATGAACAAAGACCCTCACGGAGAAGCAAGCATTCGGAAAGGAAAGACAAGTCATCAAAGAGCTACACAAAACGAAGACATCAAGCTCATGTTGGTGAATGGGTATCCGGCTCCGACCTCGGCAATCACTCCGAGAGAAGCTATCACTCGACTCGAATATACTCAAGATGAAGGTGTCGCGGTTAAGCACTTGTGTCAACCAACTCCTACGACATATTTGAATCACCAAATGAAGGAATTGGAAGATGATTCATGGCCAAAGGTCCTAAGGTAACACACCCCGAGTATGTTGATTTTAATAGTGATGAAGATGACTTGCTAGGTGATGATGATTTACTTGTTGACAACTCTAGTGATGAATACTATGATGAAACGTCAATTAATCATGCTAATCAATATGAAACGAATGACAATGATAAGGAGAAAATTGAGCATCTAACTAAAGAACTAAACACTCTTAAGTTAGCTCATGAAACTATCTTTGAAGATCATCAAGAACTTTTAAGGGCTCATGAGAAGTTACGCTTTGAAAAGCTCAATCTTGAGCAAGAGCATGAGTTCCTAAAAGCGATCAATGATGATCTTCGTAAGAAAAGTTATTCTTGCATTGCCAAGCGTTTACTCCTATCTACTTACATGCCTCAAGTCAAGTCTAGCAACAAGAACAAGAAGGATTCTTCTTCTAGTAGTAACAATAACAATGCTAAATCCAATATTGTTGCTTCTAGTATTTCTCTTGATTCCACTAATGATTCTCCTAGCCAAGTTACACTTGAGCAAGAAAACAGCTTATTGAAGGGAATTATAAAGAAAGGTGTATACAAGAGCTTTGCCGGGAGTAAGCAATTTGAGGAAATTGTACGCAAGCAAGGAAGGCACCGGAAGAATCAAGGTGTTGGTTTTGAACGAAAGTTCAATGCCAATGGAGTTGAGTGGGAAGAAGATCAATACCCCAAGACGAAGTTTGTTCCTCAACAAGAGAAGTATGATCCTACTTCCTTCAAGGGAACACAAGCTCAAGATGATCTTCCACCACAAGACCACAAGAACAAAGGCAAGGACAAGCTTCAAGAGGAGATTGATGCATTTGAAGAAGCACCTAAGGCCTTGGTCAAGTGGGTTCCCAAGACTACGTCAAGTTCTACTTCATCAAGCACGACTACTACACCAAGGATTCCCATCAAGATGATGTGGATTCCAAAGAACAAGAACTAGAGTAGTTCTTCAGGCTGACTCCGCCAACATTTTTCACCCATATCATTATGGCAAGGACAAGTGCAATCAACTTCCATATCTTGCACTAGTTCTAGGAATAACAAACCCTCATGTTGGTAAGGCAAGGGACAAGGTAACCTAATGTTTTCATGGACATCATTTTGTGTGTGCATCACTCTATGTCTATGGATATTCTTGTTTGTTCCTTGTGGGACTAACCCGTGTAGGTATTGAAAGTGGAAATCACTCCAAAGGATTGCTCCAAAAGATCTACATCAACATTGAGCATCCACATCTTTAACACCTACATGAAGTCATTAACGACAACCCAAGGTTAGTTTATCCCTGTAAGGGGGGATCTCACATCTAGGGGGAGCTTAACTCTAAGAATTGAGCCAAAGCAACTCTAATGATGTGAACACATAAATGCTTTATGTAAAAGTGGTAACCCCACTTGAGCTTAAACGATGAGTATGACCTATGATCAAATGTTCTCATTTGACTCGGAAGTCAATATACTCATATCTAGATGACCTAGTCATCGCCAATTGTTTGATAGATGCTAGAATTGGTTGTGCATGCTTTGTCACATATTTCATTTGTCATTTTATTGTGTGAGCATGTTGGTTGCATATTTTACTCATTCGAGGACATCCACTTGTTGTTTTATTGTTTGGCTTTTGTTTCTTTGGCCAAGTGGATGGACAAGAATGCCTAAGAACCTTCTCTAGCTATCTATGCTTTTCTCGTCTCAAACTCTATTCATGCTACATCACAAAATTTGATCAAGTCAGATTCGAACCACTCTGTGTGAGGAGCACTCGGAGTCCCCGATTCGTCATAGACTTAAACTTCCAAAACTTCTTTGTGATTTTCGGTCTGACCGATTCCTCCATTTCGGTCATACCGAGATTACTAAGTCAATATATGCTTTCAATTTCGGTGCAACCGATTTTAACTTCTCGGTCACACTGAGTTGCTGTAACTATTAACAGTTATGCATCTCGGTGTAACCGAGTTGTTCAACTCGGTCACACCGACAGTGTCGGGCTATATATATCACACGGGCAAATTTTGGAAAATTTTCGCCGAAACTTCTCGCCCGCGCATAGCTCGCTCTGCCTACTTGGTCTATGGATCGTCGACTTCGTCGCCAGCCGCCTCCTGTCACTGGTCTCCGCCGCCGTCAACGGAATTCTCCTCCGCCGTTGCCGCCGTAGCAAGTTCACCACCAAACTAGGGTATGAACTTGATCTTTGTGCTTTCCTCGTCCAATTCTCAGCACATTGTATTTGTAATGCATCTTGCCACGATTGAAACACTTCTATCCATTCAAAACAATCCTTAGAATAGGTATGATTCAAAATGTTAGTGTTAGGTTTCATGAAACCATTTCGAGACCACCGAGTTGAAAAACTCGGTCCCATCGATTTGGCTAACGCCATTGCACTAGTAATTCTCGGTCTGACCGAGAATTACAAATCGGTGTGACCGATTTTAGGACTTTGTGAAACCCTAGCAGTCTCGGTGCCACCAAACTGTGACTTGGTCTGACCAAGTTCACTAGTTTAGGTTTCAAAACTGCTTCGATATCACCGAGTTTGAAAATCGGTAGATCCGAAATGCTTTCTGTGGAAACTAAAACTAAGTTTTTTGAATAATTCATTTGCAAAAATATCTGCATTTTGTGATGCTCATCCACTCTACCTCATCTATAACTATTCATAGGGTCAGTAGTCAGTCAGTGCAGCATGTCAGACCAAAGTGACAGCCAGAACATGTCAGAGGAGCAAATTCAAATGAGCGAGGGCACTAGTTCCTCAAGCAGCCCAGATGAGGGGAGCAGAAGCACTCCCAGTAATTTTCCCAAGGCTGCCACAAGGACAAGGAAGAAGAAGACCTCAGAGTCTGAGGATGAAGATTATGTGGTAGCTGAGGATGAGGCCAGTTCCAAGAAGAAAGTGCTCAGGAAAGAGCACAACTCAACAACAGTTAAGCCTGGAATGAAGATCAAAAGGCCAGCGGGTAGACAACCTATGTCCAAAGCCAGAGTCTACACTCAAGCTTCTTTGGAGTCCCAACCCAAAGAACCTGCTGCTGCTGAAGGGAAGAAAAGGAAGGAAAGGGTCAAGAAGACCTTGGCCAGGGTGATTGGGAAACCATCTATGATGGAAGAAGAGGAAGAAGAGGAAGAAGAAGAGGTTGTTGAGCCTGCACCCAAGGCACAAAAGCTGATGGGTGATGCCATAAAGTCAGGGGCTGCAACCTCAAAGCCCAAAGCTGCCCCCAAGCCCAAGAGTGCACCAAAGAGAAATACCAGAAGTATACCTGCAACTGAGAAGAACAAGGCTCCAATGCCTGAGATTGAAGCTGAGGAAGATGAAGAAGGGCAGGTCCTCAGGAAGCTCAAACCCAAGATCCCAGACCACAATGATGCTCATCCTGTGGATGAAAACATGAAGATTAGGAGAGATCAAGGGTTGAGGCTATGGAGAGAGTCAGATCCATATGCCACTAGGAGAAGGACTGCTGTGGATTACAGGTTCCACACAAAGGAACAGCAGGACTTCTATGAGACTATCTTGTTGGATAATAAGCCCATAGTTTGTGATATGAGGTGGGTCGACTGGACCTACATTCAGGAGAATGAAGAACACTATCCTGGAGTGTATGACAGCTTCAGTGATTGTCGAGTTGCAGATTTTGTTGGGCAGAAGTTCACAAATTGGAACGACGAGCTCATTATGCAATTCTACTCCATAGCACATTTCTATCCAGATGGCAGGATAGTGTGGATGTCTGAAGGAACACGATATCCCAACCATAGAGGAATGGGCAAGTCTGATCAATGCCCCACAGGAAGATGAAGATGACTTGGACATTTATGCCAAGAAGAAGATGGGTCACAACTCAATGTCACACATGTACAAGGAACTCCCAGATGATGCACTTGAGTCCTTCAAGTTTGGATCAGTTCACTATCTTTTGTCAGGGCTGCCTACAATCAACTGGATCCTAAGGCACACTATTTTGCCCAAATCAGGTGACCACAACATGATTAGAGGGCATGCAATCAATTTGCTTCACGTTTTTGATGTGCCTTAGAAATTCAAAGTCATGAGCCTCATAGTTGAAACTATCAAGAGGACTGCAGCAGACCAGAAGAGGAGCTGTGAATATGCCCCATAGATTCAGGAGTTGATAAACTCAAAGATGGGCACAGCAAAGTATTAGTTGGATAAGGAACACATGGTTCTCTATCCTGACTTTGAGGACAATCAAGTTGTCATGACTGAGAATGAACCAACATCAGTGCAAGCGCAAGAGAAGAAGGAGAAAGCTAGGAAAGAGAAGGCTACCAAGATGTCAACTCAAGCAGAGACATCTGAATACTTTCTGAAGAACAAGCAGGAGCAGCTTGGTTACTTGATAGCATCAACTCTGCGGATTGAGAAGGGGTTGGCCACCTAACTCAAAACCAGGAGAGCCTGGAAAGAATCATGGAACAAAAATTCTATGATCTTGATGTCAAAGTAATGGCGAGATTCGATCCACCGTGGAGCAGGTACAGGATGACATGCATGAGAGGAAGGGCAGAACAACGACTGATGCATTTGCCAGAGTGCCACGTGTTGGGGAACGCAGTAATTTCAAAAAAATTCCTACGCACACACAGGACCATGGTGATGGCATAGCAACGAGAGGGGAGAGTGTTGTCTACGTACCCTCGTAGTCCGTAAGCGGAAGCGATCACAACGTAGAGGAAGTAGTCGTACGTTCTCCTCGCGATCCTGCCGATCCCAAAGGCCGCATTACTCCGGCACCTCCGAGTCGATGATGACGTAGAGGAAGTAGTCAGACGTTCTCCTCGCGGTCCAGCCGATCCCAGCGCCGTTACTCCGGCGCCTCGAGTTCTTGGCACACGCTCAGCTTGATGACGCTCCTCGGGCTCCGATCCAGCAAAGCTCCGGGAGAGGGAGTTTCACAAGACGACGGCGTGGTGGACGATCTTGATGTTTCACCGACGCAGGCTTCGCCTAAGCACCGCTACGATATGACCTAGGTGGAATATGGTGGAGGGGGTCACCGCACACGGCTAAGGAACGATCTCAAGGATCAACTTGTGTGTCCTAGGTGCCCCCTCCCCGTATATAAAGGAGGGAGGGAGGAGGTGGCCGGCCACAAGGGGCGCACCATGGGAGGAAACCTACTCCAAGTAGGTTTCCCTCTCTTTCCTTATCTTATTTGGAGGAAGGAAGGAGTACTAGTATTAGGAAGTAGTACTAGTAGTAGGAATAGGAAGAGGGGAAGGAGAAAGGAAAGGGGGCGGCCCCTCCCCAGTCGGATTGGGCTTGGGGGCGCGCCCCTCCCTTGTTCCTTCTCCTCCCTCCTACATGGGCCCAATAAGGCCCATATACCTCCCGGGGGTTCGGTAACCTCCGGAGCTCCAAACTTCTCCGGAACCTTTCCGGTGTCCAAATATATCCGTCCAATATATTAATCTTTATGTCTCGACCATTTCGAGACTCCTCGTCATGTCCGTGATCATATCCGGGACTCGAACAACCTTGGTACATCAAAATACACAAACTCATAATATAACCGTCATCGAAACCTTAAGCGTTGCGGACCCTACGGTTCGAGAACAATGTAGACATGACCGAGACACATCTCCGGTCAATAACCAATAGCGGGACCTGGATGCCCATATTGGTTCCTACATTTTCTACGAAGATCTTTATCGGTCGAGACCGCATAACAACATCGTTGTTCCCTTTGTCATCGGTATGTTACTTACCCGAGATTCGATCGTCGGTATCCAATACCTAGTTCAATCTAGATTCGGCAAGTCTCTTTACTCATTCCGTAATACATCATCTCACAACTAACTCATTAGTTGTAATGCTTGCAAGGCTTATGTGATGTGTATTACCGAGAAGGCCCAGAGATACCTCTCCGAGCAATCGGAGTGACAAAACCTAATCTCGAAATACGCCAACCCAACAAGTACCTTTGGAGACACTGTAGTACTCCTTTATGATCACCCGATTACGTTGTGACGTTTGGTAGTACCCAAAGTGTTCCTCCGGTAAACGGGAGTTGCATAATCTCATAGTTATAGGAACATGTATAAGTCATGAAGAAAGCAATAGCAACATACTAAACGATCAAGTGCTAGGCTAATGGAATGGGTCATGTCAATCAGATCATTCTCCTAATGATGTGATCCCGTTAATCAAATGACAACTCATGTCTATGGTTAGGAAACATAACCATCTTTGATTAACGAGCTAGTCAAGTAGAGGCATACTAGTGACACTCTGTTTGTCTATGTATTCACACATGTATTATGTTTAGGTTAATACAATTCTAGCATGAATAATAAACATTTATCATGATATAAGGAAATAAATAATAACTTTATTATTGCCTCTAGGGCATATTTCCTTGAGTCTCCCACTTGCACTAGAGTCAATAATCTAGTTCACATCGCCATGTGATTTAACATCAATAGTTCACATCTATATGTGGTTAACACCCATAGTTCACATCGACATGTGACCAACACCCAAAGGGTTTACTAGATTCAGTAATCTAGTTCACATCTCTATGTGATTAATACCCAAAGAGTACTAAGGTGTGATCATGTTTTGCTTGTGAGAGAATCTTAGTCAACGGGTCTTTCATATTCAGATCCGTTATGTATTTTGCAATTTTCTATGTCTACAATGCTCGCATCGGAGCTACTCTAGCTAATTGCTCCCACTTACAATATGTATCCAGATTGAGACTTAGAGTCATCTGGATTAGTGTAAAAAGCTTGCATCGATGTAACTCTTTACGACGGGCTCTTTTATCACCTCCATAATCGAGAAATATTTCCTTAGTCCTCACTAAGGACGTTCTTGACCAATGTCAAGTGATCTACTCCTAGATCACTATTGTACTCCCTTGCAAAATTCAGAGCAAGGTATACAATAGGTCTGGTACATAGCATAGCATACTTTATAGAACCTATGGTGAGGCATAGGGAATGACTTTCATTCTCTTTTCTATTTTCTGCTGTGGTCGGGATTTGAGTCTTACTCAATTTCACACCTTTGAAACACAGGCAAGAACTTTTCTTTGACTGTTCCATTTTGAACTACTTCAAAATATTGACAAGGTATGTTCTTATTGAAAAAACTCATCAAGCATTTTTGATCTATCTCAATAGATCTTGATGCTCAATTTGTACGCAGCTTCACCGAGGTCCTTCTTTGAAAAACTCCTTTCAAATACTCCTTTATGCTTTGCAGAATAATTCTACATTATTTCCGATCAACAATATGTCATTCACATATACTTATCAGAAATGTTGTAGTGCTCCCACTCACTTTCTTGTAAATACAGGCTTTTCCAAAAGTCTGCATAAAACCATATGCTTTGATCACACTATCAAAGCGTTTATTCCAACTCCGAGATGCTTGCACCGGTCCATAGATGGATCGCTGGAGCTTGCACATTTTGTTAGCTCCTTTAGGATTGACAAAACCTTCTGGTTGCATCATATACAACTCTTCTTTAATAAAACCATTAAAGAATGTAGTTTTGACATCCATTTGCCAGATTTCATAAAATGTGGCAATTGCTAACATGATTCGGACAGACTTTAAGCATCGCTATGATTGAGAAAATCTCATTGTAGTCAACACCTTGAACTTGTCGAAAACCTTTCTGCGACAAGTCGAGCTTTGTAGATAGTAATACTACTATCTGCATTTGTCTTCCTCTTGAAGATCCATTTATATAATATGGCTTGCCGATCATCGGGCAACTCCATCAAAGTCCACACTTTGTTCTCATACATGGATCCCATCTCAGATTTTATGGTCTCAAACCATTTCGCGGAATCTGGGCTCATCATCGCTTCCTCATAGTTCGTAGGTTCATCATGGTCTAGTAACATGACTTCCAGAATAGGATTACCGTACCACTCACAGTGCGGACTGTACTTTGGAAGACCTACAAGGTTTTGTAGTAACTTGATCTGAAGTTTCATGATCATCATCATTAGCTTCCTCACTAATTGGTGTAGGAATCACTGGAACTGATTTATGTGATGAACTACTTTCCAATTCGGGAGAAGGCACAAATTACCTTATCAAGCTCTTACTTTCCTCCCACTCACTTCTTTCGAGAGAAACTTCTTCTCTATAAAGGATCCACCTTAGCAACGAATAACTTGCCTTGGATCTGTGATAGAAGGTGTACCCGATGTTGCCTTTGGGTATTCTATGAAGATGCACTCCTCCGATTTGGGTTCGAGCTTATCGGGTGAAACCTTTTCACATAAGCATCACAACTCCAAATTTTAAGAAACGACACTTAGGTTTCTTTGTTAAACCATAGTTCATACGGTGTCACCTCAACGGATTTAGATGGTGCCCTATTAAACGTGAATGCAGTTGTCTCTAATGCATGACCCCAAAAGCGATAGTGGTAAATCGGTAAGAGACATCATTGATCGCACCATATCAAAATAAAGTACGGTTATGACGTTCGGACACACCATAATGTTGTGGTGTTCGGTGGCGTGAGCTGTGAAACTATTCCACTTTGTTTTAATTGAAGACCAAACTCGTAACTCAAATATTCATCTCCACGATCAGATCGCAGAAACTTTATTTTCTTGTCACGATGATTTTCTACTTCACTCTGAAATTCTTTGAACTTTTCAACTATTTCAGACTTATGTTTCATCAAGAAGATATACGCATATCTGCTCAAATCATCTGTGAAGGTCGAAAATAATGATACTTGCCACGAGCATCAACACTCATTGAATCGCATACATTGGTATGTATTATTTCCAATAAGTCAGTAGCTTGTTCCATTGTTCCGGAGAACGGAGTTTTAGTCATCTTGCCCAAAAGGCACGGTTCGCAAGCATCAAATGATTCATAATCAAGTGATTCCAAAAGTCCATCAGCATGGATTTTCTTCATGCGCTTTACACCAATATGACCTAAACGGCAGTGCCACAAATAAGTTGCACTATCATTATTAACTTTGCATCTTTTGGTTTCAATATTATGAATATGTGTATCACTATGATCGAGATCCAATGAACCATTTTCATTGGGTGTGTAACCATATAAGGTTTTATTCATGTAAGCAGAACAACAATTTATTCTCTTACTTAAATGAATAATCGTATTGCAATAAACATGATCAAATCATATTTATGCTCAACACCAAATAACACTTATTTAGGTTCCACACTAATCCCGAAAGTATAGGGAGTGTGCGATGATGATCATATCAATCTTGGAACTATTTCCAACACTCATCGTCACTTCCCCTTCAACTAGTTTCTGTTCATTCTGCAACACCCGTTTCAAGTTACTACTCTTAGCAACTGAACCAGTATCAAATACCGAGGGGTTGCTACGAACACTAGTAAAATACACATCAATAATCTGTATATCAAATATACCTTTGTTTACTTTGCCATCCTTCTTATCCGCCAAATACTTGGGGTAGTTCCGCTTCTAGTGACCAGTTCCATTGCAGCAAAAGCACTTAGTCTCGTGCTTAGGTCCAGACTTGGGCTTCTTTACTCGAGCAGCAACTTGCTTGCCGTTCTTCTTGAAGTTCCCCTTCTTCCCTTTGCCCTTTTCCTTGAGACTAGTGGTCTTGTCAATCATCAACACTTGATGCTCTTTCTTGATTTCTACCTTCGTCGATTTCAACATCACGAAGAGCTCGGGAATCGTTTTCGTCATCCCTTGCATCCTATAGTTCATCACGAAGTTCTAGTAACTTAGTGTTGGTGACTAGAGAATTCTGTCAATCACTATCTTATCTGGAAGATTAACTCCCACTTGATTCAAGCGATTGAAGTACCCAGACAATCGAGAACATGCTCACTAGTTGAGCGATTCTCTTCCATCTTTTAGCTATAGAACTTGTTGGAGATTTCATATCTCTCAACTCGGGTATTTGCTTGAAATATTAACTTCAATTCCTGGAACATCTCATATGGTCCATGACGTTAAAAACGTCTTTGAAGTCCCGATTCTAAGCTGTTAAGTATGGTGCACTAAACTATCAAGTAGTCATCATATTGAGCTAGCCAAACGTTCATAACGTCTACATTTGCTCCTGCAATAGGTCTGTCACCTAGCGGTGCATTAAGGACATAATTCTTCTGTGCAACAATGAGGATAAACCTCAGATCACGGATCCAATCCGCATCATTGCTACTAACATTTTTCAATACAATTTTCTCTAGGAACACATATAAAAATATAGGGAAGCAACAACGCGAGCTATTGATCTACAACATAATTTGCAAAATACTACCAGGACTAAGTTCATGATAAATTAAAGTTCAATTAATCATATTACTTAAGAACTCCCACTTAGATAGACATCTCTCTAGTCATCTAAGTGATCACGTGATCCAAATCAACCAAACCATAACCGATCATCACGTGAGATGGAGTAGTTTTTCAATGGTGAACATCTTATGTTGATCATATCTACTATATGATTCACGCTCGACCTTTCGGTCTCCGTGTTCCGAGGCCATATCTGCATATGCTAGGCTCGTCAAGTATAACCTGAGTATTCTGCGTGCAAAACTGGCTTGCACCCGTTGTAGATGGACGAGAGCTTATCACACCCGATCATCACGTGGTGTCTCAAGACGCATTTAACTTTGGCAACGTGCATACTCGGGAGAACACTACTTGATAATTTTAGTGAGAGATCATCTTAAAATGCTACCGTCAATCAAAGCAAAATAAGATGCATAAAGGATAAACATCACATGCAATCAATATAAGTGATATGATATGGCCATCATCATCTTGTGCTTGTGATCTCCATCTCCAAGCACCGTCATGATCACCATCGCCACCGGTAGCGACACCTTGATCTCCATCGTAGCATCGTTGTCGCCACGCCATCTATTGCTTCTACGACTATCGCTACCGCTTAGTGATAAAGTAAAGCAATTACAGGCGTTGCATTTCATACAATAAAGCGACAACCATATGGCTCCTCGCCGATTGCCGATAACTTCGGTTACAAAACATGATCATCTCATACAATAAAATATAGCATCACGTCTTGACCATATCACATCACAACATGCCCTGCAAAAACAAGTTAGACGCCCTCTACTTTGTTGTTGCAAGTTTTACGTGGCTGCTACGGGCTGAGCAAGAACCGTTCTTACCTACGCATTAAAACCACAACGATACTTCGTCAAATAGACTCCGTTTTAACCTTCTCAAGGACCGGGCGTAGCCACTCAGTTCAACTAAAGTGAGAGAGACAGACACCCGCCAGCCACCTTTAAGCACGAATGCTCGTGAACGGTGAAACCAGTCTCGCGTAAGCGTCTGGCGTAATGTCGGTCCGGGCCGCTTCATCTCACAATACCGCTGAACCAAAGTATGACATGCTTTGGTAGGCGGTATGACTTGTATCGCCCACAACTCACTTGTGTTCTACTCGTGCATATGACATCAACGCATAAAACCTGGCTCTGATACCACTGTTGGGGAACGCAGTAATTTCAAAAAATTTCCTACGCACACACAGGACCATGGTGATGGCATAGCAACGAGAGGAGAGTGTTGTATACGCACCCTCGTGAGACCGTGGCGGAAGCGATCACAACGTAGAGGAAGTAGTCAGACGTTCTCCTCGCGATCCTGCCGATCCGGTGTCGTTACTCGATGCGTCCGAGTCGATGATGACGTAGAGGAAGTAGTCGTACGTTCTCCTCGCGGTCCAGCCGATCCCAGCACCGTTACTCCGGCGCCTCCGAGTTCTTGGCACACGTTCAGCTCGATGACGCTCCTCGGGCTCCGATCCAGCAAAGCTCCGGGGAGAGGGAGTTTCGTCAGCACGACGGCGTGGTGACGATCTTGATGTTTCACCGACGCAGGGCTTCGCCTAAGCACCGCTACGATATGACCGAGGTGGAATATGGTGGAGG
Source organism: Aegilops bicornis (assembly GCA_021605145.1). NCBI lineage: Eukaryota > Viridiplantae > Streptophyta > Magnoliopsida > Poales > Poaceae > Aegilops > Aegilops bicornis. The sequence continues at coordinate 191,516,783 of CM038672.1, read as the reverse complement.
GGGGCACCGCACACGGCTAAGGAACGATCTCAAGGATCAACTTGTGTGTCCTAGGGTGCCCCCTCCCCCGTATATAAAGGAGGGAGGGAGGAGGTGGCCGGCCACAAGGGGCGCACCATAGGAGGGGAAACCTACTCCAAGTAGGTTTCCCTCTCTTTCCTTATCTTATTTGGAGGCGGAAGGAAGGAGTACTAGTATTAGGAAGTAGTACTAGTAGTAGGAATAGGAAGAGGGGAAGGAGAAAGGAAGGGGCGGCCCCCTCCCCAATTCAGATTGGGCTTGGGGGGGCGCGCCCCCCTCCCTTGTTCCTTCTCCCTTCCTCCTACATGGGCCCAATAAGGCCCATATACCTCCGGGGTTCGGTAACCTCCGGAGCTCCAAACTTCTCCGGAACCTTTCCGGTGTCCAAATATATCCGTCCAATATATTAATCTTTATGTCTCGACCATTTCGAGACTCCTCGTCATGTCCGTGATCATATCCGGGACTCAACAACCTTCGGTACATCAAAATACACAAACTCATAATATAACCGTCCTTGAAACCTTAAGCGTGCGGACCCTACGGTTCGAGAACAATGTAGACATGACCGAGACACATCTCCGGTCAATAACCAATAGCGGGACCTGGATGCCCATATTGGTTCCTACATTTTCTCTGAAGATCTTTATCGGTCAGACCGCATAACAACATCGTTGTTCCCTTTGTCATCGGTATGTTACTTACCCGAGATTCGATCGTCGGTATCCAATACCTAGTTCAATCTCGTTATTGGCAAGTCTCTTTACTCGTTCCGTAATACATCATCTCACAACTAACTCATTAGTTGTAATGCTTGCAAGGCTTATGTGATGTGTATTACCGAGAAGGCCCAGAGATACCTCTCCGACAATCGGAGTGACAAAACCTAATCTCGAAATACGCCAACCCAACAAGTACCTTTGGAGACACCTGTAGTACTCCTTTATGATCACCCGATTACGTTGTGACGTTTGGTAGTACCCAAAGTGTTCCTCCGTAAACGGAGTTGCATAATCTCATAGTTATAGGAACATGTATAAGTCATGAAGAAAGCAATAGCAACATACTAAACGATCAAGTGCTAGGCTAACGGAATGGGTCATGTCAATCAGATCATTCTCCTAATGATGTGATCCCGTTAATCAAATGACAACTCATGTCTATGGTTAGGAAACATAACCATCTTTGATTAACGAGCTAGTCAAGTAGAGGCATACTAGTGACACTCTGTTTGTCTATGTATTCACACATGTATTATGTTTCCGGTTAATACAATTCTAGCATGAATAATAAACATTTATCATGATATAAGGAAATAAATAATAACTTTATTATTGCCTCTAGGGCATATTTCCTTCACCACGAGCTCAGAGATCAGCTGCAGAGCCAGTTCAAGACACCAGAGTCACTTCATCAGCTCCAGCTACAGATCCAGCACAACCAGCTCCAGCACCAACTCCTTCAGCTCCATCTACATCGACTGAAGCATTCGTTCTTGGAGTTCTCTGGACACCACCACCACCAGAAGACCAAGCCTGAGAGACGTTATAGTCCTATGCATTTTCTAGGAACTTTTGGTAACGTGTTGCCAAAGGGGAGAAAAATGTATAGATCATAGGCTTCGAGAGAGAGAGAGAGAGAGTTTTGCTTTTGTTCTCTCTTGTCTTTTGGTTGAACTTCATTTGCTTTTGATTGGTTGAGATACTATGCAATTACTCGTGAGACATTGATGATCAATTGTTTGATCATAAGCTACACTTATGCTAGTTATGATATTATCTTATTTATCCTTATATGATCATTCACTTTGCTTGGTGACGAGTGCATGTATTTAATCTTTGTTATTTTGAGCGCTCCACCAAGATGTATGTGACATGGAAGAGTAACCCATGAGCCTAATTCCTTGTGCATTTGCAGTCCAAAGCAAATATTTCGATGCACAAATTTAGGGGGAGCTCTTGCTTATCACATACTTCTCAAAGCGACGATGTTTTTCAAATTTTATTATCATTTGTCGAAGCTTTGATCTATATGTTGTCATCAATTACCAAAAAGGGGGAGATTGAAAGTGCAACTATCCCTAGGTGGTTTTGGTAATTCATAACAACATATAGCTCATTGAGCTAATGCTATTCCAAGACGAATATTTCAGGAAAGCTCAATGAATGGCATGGCATGGATGATGAAAGTGGATCCCTCAAAATATCAAGGACAAAGGATTGGCTCAAGCTCAAAAGCTCAAGACTCTACATTTTACATTTTAGTGATCCAAGATCACAATGAGTCCATAGGAAAAGCCAATACTATCAAGGAGGGATGAGGTGTTGCTTAATGAGCCTTTTGCGTCATGTGCTTAGTGATATGCTCCAAAACCGTCCACTACTTTCTCACATCCACATATGACATAAACCTAAAGTCAAACTCGGCCCTACCGATTCTTTCTATCTGGCGTCACCGAGTTCAGATGTCATGGCCACTGCCACAAACCCTAGGCAAATCGGTTTCACCGATAGGGATCTCGGTCTCACCGAGATGGGATTGTAATCTCTCTGTTTCCCTTTCGTAACTTTTCGGTCTCACCGAAAGAGTGAATCGGTCCCACCGAGATTACAATGTAAACTCTCTGTTTCCCTTTTGTAACTTTTTGGTCTCACCGAAAGAGCAAATCGGTCCCACCGAGTTTACCTGAACAACTCTCTGGTTAGCAAATTACCAAATTTGGTCTCACCGAGTTTGTGTAATCGGTCTTATCGAGATTACGTTCTGCCCTAACCCTAACCATATCGGTCCTACCGAGTTGCATGTCAGTCCCACCGAAAACCCTAACGGTCACTAGGTTTACTAAATCGGTCTGACTGACTTTGTTGATTCGGTCCCACCGAGTTTGGTAAATTGTGTGTAACGGTTAGATTTTGTATGGAGGCTATATATACCCCTCCACCTCCTCTTGATTCGTGGAGAGAGCCATCAGAACAAACCTACACTTCCAACTTACCAGTTTTGAGAAAGAACCACCTACTCATGTGTTGAGGCCATGATATTCAATTCCAACCATATGAATCTTGATCTCTAGCCTTCCCCAAGTTGCTTTTCACTCAAATCTTCTTTCCACCAGATCCAAATCCTATGAGAGAGAGAGTTGAGTGTTGGGGAGACTATCATTTGAAGCACAAGAGCAAGGAGTTCATCATCAACACACCATTTGTTACTTCTTGGAGAGTGGTGTCTCCTAGATTGGCTAGGTGTCACTTGGGAGCCTCCGACAAGATTGTGGAGTTGAATCAAGGAGTTTGTAAGGGCAAGGAGATCGCCTACTGCCGTGAAGATCTACCGCTAGTGAGGCAACTCCTTCGTGGGCGGCGGCCATGGTGGGATAGACAAGGTTGCTTCTTCGTGGACCTTTCGTGGGTGGAGCCCTCCGTGGACTCACAAGCAACCGTTACCCTACGTGGGTTGAAGTCTCCATCAACGTGGATGTACGATAGCACCACCTATCGGAACCATGACAAAAACATCTGTGTCTCCAATTGCGTTTGAATTCTCCAAACCCTTCCCTTTACATTCTTGCAAGTTGCTTGCTTTATTTTCCGCTGCCTATATACTCTTTGCATGCTTGCTTGAATTGCGTGATCATTGCTTGAATTGTTCAAAGATAGCTAAAATCTGCCGAAGTCTAAAATTGGGAAAAGGCATAGCTTTTAATTGGTCAAGTAGTCTAATTACCCCCCCCCTCTAGACACACTTCAAGGTCCTACACGTTCCTTAGGATTAGCACCTTTTATTTCCTGCAAAGAATCGGAGTAGCACCCCGCGGGGGTATGTAAGGCGCTGGCCACGTTTTGGTGAATATTATGCCCTTATGATGAATCGGTGTGAGATGCTCATTCTGCCCCAGCTCAGCTCCCCCTTTCTTTCCTCACGAGGGCTTGGTGCTCTGCGCTGACAGGTCCCGGTCCCCAGGTAGGCTTCAGCCGTCGCTGGTATGACAGGTCGCGATGTCGTGAGTCAAGGCCAGGAGGTGAGCAGCCCGAGGTTTAGTAAGAGCCCCTGAGTCGCGATGCTCAGGAGGTGCCCTTTAGCGCTCAAGAAGCCTCCGCAAGGCAAGAATGGCAGGCAGCTTTGCCGTGACAGAGCAGCAGAAGGCGAGGGTTTTAGCGCTGAGGCAAATAAGCTTTTGGCGTGACTTACCTTGCGAGTTTGGAGCGGCGTTCGATGAGGTGCCGTGTCTACGCGATGGCAACTGAGGTGTCGCTGGGTCGGGACCTCGCGAGCTTCTTCCCTCTCCCCCGCGCTTTCCTTAATGCTCTACGTCCTCAGGCCCTCGAGCGAGCACAGCCACCGCTGGTATGATAGGTCGCGATGCCGTGGGTCAAGGCCAGGGTGTGAGGGCTGGAGAGCCAGTAAGAGCCCATGAGTCGCTATGCTCAGGTACCCTCATTTTAACGCGCAAGCGGATCGTGCCGGAGTGGAGGAGAGAAGGCTCGTGAGGCCGCCAGCGTTAGTCCTGGAGCAGGTCCTTTGTATGAATCACGGGGAGAAACAAGGTTCGTCGTTATGGTTGCCAGCCAACCATTGGTCGCTCCGAGAGAGTGATCGGGGGCACTGAGGGCCTGGTGAGGTGGCGCCTTGCGGGACTCCCTCGGCCAGAGCTCGGCCACTCTGATTTATCAGTGTTGCAGGGACGGACCTGTGCGCAAGGACCGTGCCGGAGCAAGCAGCTCCAAAGGTAGGTGTCAATCGAGCAGGCGATTACGTCAAGCATATTATGTATGAACAAGAAAATTCATCTAGATAGGTGCGGAGAAAGCATACGCCACTGGGTCTAGCCCGAGCAGCTTGGGGACAATGCAGCCCGTGGGGCGCCCCCAACAAGGTAAAAAGAACATAGCAAAACGGATACATGCCGCAGGGACGGACCCACGCAGCCTGGGAATGATGCAGCACGAGGGGCGCTCCCAGCTGAAAACGAAACTTGGAAAGGAGTCACCTGATATGGTCGGAGATGGCGGGGTGTTGGGGTAGCGGATGACGCGTGACGAGGACGCCGGTCCTCACGAGCCCTCCGGACCTGGAGCCTCGGGAGGCTCTGGGGGTACGGTGGGTTCCTCGAGAGCCATCTCCATCTCCGCCAGGACCGCACGGTGCTTGACCTCCTGAGCCTCCAGAGCGCCCCTCAGCAGGCGTTGATGGGCGGCAACTGCGTTCGGCAGGCCGAAAGGCATGCGAACGTAGCTGTGAGGTGGACCCTCGCAACGCCCCACGCGTGAGGGCTAGAGGTGCTCCTGAGACGCGGCTCGGTTGAGCCCTGGTATGTCGATGCAGATTCGCAGCCCAGCATCCTCGCCTATATGTGGGGCCACGGCAGGCAAGCGGCGACAGCCGTGCATGACTCTTGACTCCTGTAGCTCCTGAGTGCTCCTAGCGATGAACTCCAGAGGGTTTGGCCATCCTTGCTTTGCTCCTTCCTGAGGGAAACGTGCCTTGAAGCACGCCTCCAAGTGGTGCCCGAGCGCCTCCCTCGTGACTTCGGCTAGGTCGGTGGCTCACCATGAAAGAGCCCCCGAGCCCTGCCTGAGGAGGGCGCCGGGCGCGCCTTCCTATGCGTCAGAGGGTGGCGCCCCTTGAACGGGCACTGGTCTTGTTGCCATGCCTCCGGAGGTGCCTACCCCACGAGGGGTTGGACCAGGTGAGGCCTTCTTCTTCTTGGGGATCGTGTCGGGAAGTCTCCCGCTCCTGTGATCTGGGTCTTCGATTGCCGTGGCTTGGAAGGCACGCTCAAGAGAACACACTGCATCCTTTTCCTCGCAAGGCACTGTGATGACTCCTTCGCTTCCTGGCATCTTGAGGACATTGTAGCCATGGTGAGTCACTGCCATGAACTTGGCCAAAGCTGGGTACCCGAGGATGGCATTGTATGGCAAAGAATGTGGGCGACGTCGAAGTCGATGAGCTCGGTACGGTAGTTGTTGCGCTGTCCGAAGGTGACAGGAAGGCGGACTTGCCCTATCGGGACGGTGGAACCATCGGTGACTCCGGAGAAAGGCTTGGTCGGCTGAAGCTTATCGTATGGCACTTGGAGATCATTAAATGTCTTGACAGATAGGACGTTGAGTCCTGCTCCTCCATCGATGAGGGTCCTGGTGACTTGCACGTTGTTGATGAATGGTGAGCAAAGCATGGGGAGGACTCCGGCCGTTGCTGCGCACTTGAGCTGATCCGCTGAACTGAATGTGATAGCGCATGACGACCACCTCAGAGGGCGTGTGGCCTCTGGCTTGGGGAGGACTGCATTCACTTCGCGAGCAGACTGCTTGAAGATGCGCTGAGAGGCTGGGGCCTGAGCGCCACCCAGGATGCAAGCGATCGCGCGCGGCTCCTGGAAGCCCCCAGCCCCCTCGTCCTGATGATTGTCTTCATACCTCCTTGGCGGCTGCGGCAGAGGCGGGAGCCCTGCATGGCCTTGAGGGCGATCCTCGCGAGGTTGGTCCCTCCAACCTCCCTCGCGAGGCTGGTCCTGCCAGCGGTCCTCGCGATGTCTGTCACGCCATCCCTGACGAGGGCCACGGTCTTCCCAGCGTCCTGCGCCTCTTCCTCCTCCTCGGCCGTAGCCTCGATCACCGCGGTCGGGGCGTCGACCGATTCGCCCTTCTCGCACGGCCCTGAGCTCTTGGCATTCATTGGTGTTGTGGGTGTGGAGATCGTGGTACACGCAGTACCGGCTGCCCTTGGAAGACTCAGGCTGATCCCTGCCTCACTTGGTTTCTGGTTCTGCCATGAGCACTGCAGCCCCCTTGCGCTTCACGTCCTTGGCCTTGGGCTTCTTCTCTTCTGGATCGGTAGCTGGAAGCTCGAGGAGGGATAGGCGCCCTTCCTCAGCCCTGGCGCATTTGGTCGCCAAGTTGAACAGCTCTAGAGATGTGCACAGATCTTCATGCATCACCAGCTCCTCCTTCATCTTGACGTCACGCACACCATCGGAGAAGGCTGAGATGATGGCTTCCTCAGTCACCTTGGTAATCTTGAGGCGTGCGTTGTTGAAGCGCTGGATGTACTTCTGAAGGGTCTCTCCTGGCTGCTGCTTGATGCGGCGCATGTCGCTCACGGCAGGAGGCCGGTCGCGAGTGCCTTGGAAGTTGGCGATGAAGCGGGTGCGCATCTCGTCCCAGGAGGAGATCGTGCAGGAGCCGTGTTCAGAGCTGTGTTCGGGCTCCGTCCTTCAGCGCCATGGGGAACCAATTTGCCATGACCTTTCCGTCCCCGTTGGCGGCTTTCATGCCCAGCTCGTAGAGCTGGAGGAACTCCGCAGGATCTGCGGTGTCGTCGTAGCGAGGAGGCAGGTCTGGCTTGAACTTGCCGGGCCATGCAACGCTGCGTAGACCGGCGGTGTAGGCGCGGCAGCCTGCAGTGGCCACTAGGGCTCTCTGATAATGCGGAGCTTGCTCTTGTGGATTCCCGCGCACTACTGCCTGGAGCAGCGCGGGGTCTTCACGCGGTGGTGCTGGAGCGTGGTCGTGGCGCTCCGGTGCTGGGAGCATGCAAGCACCTTCTTGGGGACGAGGGATCTCCTGGCAACTCCTTTCTTGGTGCGCGGGCGCCGGGCGCGGAGGGTCTCGGCCTGGGGCCACGCGTCTTGGAGCCAGGGCGCCTTCTTGGGAAGGAGGTGGCGGGGGCACCTCCGGCCCCCTGCCTCCCGCGCGTGGTGCGGGGCGAGGCAGTGAGAGGGACGACGCGGGGGAGCCCCCTGCGGCGCGGATGATCTTGGCAACGCGGTCGAGCCACTCCTTGTAGACGTCGCCGACGGGGCGGTATCGCAGGAGCTCGTTTGCCGCGATGAGCACGGCTCGAGCCTCCATGGGAGCGCGGAGCGCGCGGGACGAAGAACCAGCTGGGCCGAGCGAAGGAGTAGCGGTGCGGCCGTCTCGCCTCACGGACGGATACTGGGACGAGGCCTGCTGCTCGTTCCCCACCGTGCCGGTGGCGGCGTTGGCGGCAGGCGATAGGGAACGACGGGGGTGTCCACCGACGGGAGCCGTCTGGGCGACTCGAGCGGCGTGAGCAGCCCGGCGCTCGGCGCGAGCTCGGCGAGCGTCAGCCATGGACACGATAGAAGATCACACACGACCAGCGGAAGAAAGATTCCGGCGCACCCCTACCTGGCGCGCCAAATGTTGGATTTCGAGTTCCGGCAGAACCTTGAGGTTCGAACACTGGGGTGCGCGTGGAGATCTTTCCCATACCAGCTCATGCCTGTAAGGATTGCAAGGGATCTAAACTACTAATGATGAACAACACAGAGACACGAGGTTTATACTGGTTCGGGCCACCGTTGTGGTGTAATACCCTACTCCAGTGTGTGGTGTGGTGGATTGCCTCAGGGGCTGATGATGAACAGTACAAGGAAGAACAGCCTCGCAAGGGTCTGTTCTTGGTCAGGGCGACGAACTGCTAGGGGGAGTTCAGTCGCTTCTCTCTCTCTCTCTTTTTTCAAGATGCCTCTTTTTGGATGCCTCTACCCTGTGGGTGGCTAGTCCTATTTACAGGCAGAGGCCCTGGGCCTCTTCCCAAATATTGAGCGGGAAGGGCGCCAACAATTGTCCATTTTGAAGGGGAACATCTAGTACACTTATCCTGACTAAAGTCGGTCCTCGCCTGCCAAAGACTCTGACGGTGACGCCAGCTTGGGCTCCATGATGACCTCCTTCCTGCCGTTCTGCTGGTCTTGGTCTTGTTGCACCAAAATGGTTGCCTTTTCTTGATACTCTTGGCCTGCGCTTGCCTCACTTGCACCAAAGGGGAAACGAGGACACTGTGCGGGCTGGCGCCCACCTCGCGCCCTCGGTCGTCATGGCTAGCGTCATGGGCACCTCGTGAGGTACCCCGCCTTGATCTCTCCGCCTCCTCGCGAGCCAGCCTGACGAGGTCGTGCCTGAGGAAGCTTCTTGTCGTCAGCCCCGCGAGGCTTGGCCCCTCGCGAGGCTCTTGAGCTTGTGTTGATGAAGATGGGCCGTACTGGGCCACCCCTTTAGCCACGCCGCAGGCCGCAGGCAGGCAAGTCTGGGTACCCCCGTTCCCAGAACACCGACAGTAGCCCCCGGGCCCAAGGCACGCCTGGACTTAGCTTAGGAGAGAAGCGAAGGGGCAAGTGCGAAGCGCCGCGGGCCCTAACAGCCTGCGGCCTTGGGTGCCGCGTGACGGTTGATTGGACATAGGTGTCCCCATTTCCCCGCGACGCCTCGGCAACTACACGAATTGACAAGTCCCTGCATGCAAAGCGGGTCATGAGTACCTGTGATCGTGGAGGTCGACGGTTGGCCTTCTCCGGCTATAAGTAGAGAACGACGCGTGCCCTTCCAGTCCATCTCTTCTTGCTTCTCCTTCTTCTCCATCCTTGCCCTTGCTCCACATTGCGGCAATAACTCCGATCCGCCGGTTCTCCGCAGAAGAGAAAGGAAAGGCCCCCCGAGAGGGTCCCAATCTGCTTCCGCCGAAGAAACGGCTAGCCCTCTACCGCCGAGGTGAGGGCGCCCAGCAGGAGGTGTCGAGGCCCTGGTACGAGCGGCCACCGCCAGGGTTCCCGCTGCCCTTGTACGCCTGCATTGAGGGCCCTGAAGGAGTTGACGCCGAGTGCCATGGCCGACGCCGCCGCCGGCGCTGGCGGGTCACGGCGGTGCGTGTTGTTCCTCCCGGAGTCCATGCCGAGAGCTCCTCCCGAGAGTTTGTGCTCCACGGCGCCATGCCTCCTCGGTCTTGGATTCGCCTCCCTCCCTCCTTCGCCTTCGTGATTCCGCAGAGGGGATCTTTGGAGCTCTGGTTGCAGCACGCCGACTACAACACCCTTGCGACTGGAGCGGAGGTTGCGGTCGTCGCTCCAGGCAAGGTCTTCATGACTCGAGGATGGGGCGAGATTGCCCGGGTCTGCAGGACGAGAGGCGCCCTCGTGATCCACCTGGAGTACGACTGCGCTTCCGTGATGTTCTTCAAGGTCTTCGACGTGGAAGGACGGCGGCTGGAGTGCTGCCCTGAGAGAGGTGGTCGGAGCCCTGCCGCAGCGAGGACTAGGCTCGCCGACCGCTCCCCCAGCAGCTCCTCAGGCGATGGAGGCGTTGGAGGATCCAGCGACTCCGCCGAGCTCTTCACGACTCCGAAGACGAGCGACGACAGCTACGAGCCCCCGAGCTTGCGTCGCTCTCGGAGCAGGGCGGGCTCGTCAGGCCGCCGCCGCCACTGATCTGGATGGGGTTGGCGCCGGTGCCTGACGGCCCACTGTTGATGATGGCGTCTTTTGCAGAGGCGCGTGTAGTTAGCGTTCTTTAGGATCTGCTCCCTTTGTTCCCTGCGAGGAATCGAAAAACGCGCCCTGTGGGGACTTGTAAGGTGCCTGCGGTTCTGTTTGTTAATATGATCATTGTCGTGAAGTAGTGCGAGATGCTCATCCCATCTTAGCTTAGTTCCTCCTTTCGAACCTCGCGAGGGCTTGACACTCTGCGCCGACAGGTCCCGGTCCCAAGGCAGGCTTCAGCCATCGCTCAAGGCCAGGAGGTGAGCGGCCTAGGGTCCAGTAAGAGCCCCTGAGTCGCGATGCTCAGGAGGTCCCCTTTAGCGCTCAAGCAGCCATCGTTCGGTGAGAAAGGAGCGCGACGTTGCTAACACGGGATTGCTTTATGTGCGAGGTCGGTGCTGCGATAGCTAGTATTTCCGGGGGATGACTTATCTCGGGAGTCAGGAACCGCTTCTAGGTGCGGCGTTAGGTCCGCGCATCGGCAGACGAGGAGTTTCCTGGCAAGGTCCCCGCGTGCCTCTTCCCTCTCGCCTTTACTCCCCTTTCTTCTCTGCGTCCTCGAGTCTCGGCCCTCGAGCGAGCTCAGCCGTCGCTGGTATGCCAGGTCGCGATGCCGTGGACAAGGCCAGAGGGTGAGGGCTGGAGAGCCAGTAGGAGCCCATGAGTCGCGATGCTCAGGTACCCCCCCTTTAACGTGCAAGCGGTTCGCGCGGACGAGAGTGAAGGAGACGCCGTGAAGGCCTCGCCTGACGCTGCTCCTTGAAGAGATCCTGCAGGCTCATCACAAGAACAGCAAGATTTCGCCATGACAATCGACAGTGAGCCGTTGGTTGCTCTGGAGGGGTGACGAGGCATTGAAGGCTACGAGGTGGCGCCATGCGGGGCTGCCGCGGCCAGAGCTCAGCCATTCAGGTTTGTCGGCGTTGCAGGGACGGACCCATGCGCAAGCGTCCTGCCGTTAGGGAGCAGCTCCATCAGTTGGTGTCAATCGAGCGAGCGACTAGGTCAAACACGTTAATCACGAAGGAGCAAGTCCATTTAGATAGGTGCAGAGAAGGCGGACATCGCTGGGTCAGGCCCGAGCGACTTGGGGATGACGCAGCCCGAGGGGCGCCCCCAATAAATTAAACTAGAAACATGAATCAAAAGGGATAAATGCCGCAGGGTCGGACCCACGCGGCCTGGGAATGATGCAGCCCCGGGGGGCGCTCCCAGCTGAAAATGAAACTCGAAGGATGTCACCTAATAATGTTGAAGATGAAGGGATGCTGAAGTAGCGGACGTCGTGCGCTGAGGAAGCCGATCTTCAAGAGCCCCCAGGCCCAGGAGCCTCGGGAGGCTCCGGAGGTGCTGGTGGCTTCTCGCGGACCATCTCCATCTCCGCCAGGACTGCAGAACGCCTGGCCACTTGAGCCTCCAGGATGCTCCTCATGAGGCGCTGGCGCGTGGCAGCCGCGTTCGGCAAGCCGTAAGGCATGCGAACGTAGCTGTGGGGTGGACCTTCACAGCGCCCCACGCGTGAGGGCCAGAGGCGCTCCTGAGAGGCGGCTCGGTTGAGCCCTGGTATGTCGATGCAGACGCGCAGCCCACCATCCTCGCCTGGATGGGGAACTACGGCGGGTAAGCGGCGGCTGCCACTCATGACTCTTGACTCCTCCAGCTCCTGAATGGCCTTGCTGACGAACTCTTGAGGGTTCGGCCCTCCTTGCCTTGTTCCTTCCTAAGGGAAATGTGCTTTGAAACACGCCTCCAAGTGGTGCCCGGGTGCCTCCCTCGTGATCTTAGCAAAGTTGGTGGCCCTCCAGGAGAGAGCCCCCGAGCCTTGCTCGAGGAGGGCGCCGGGCGCGCCTTCCTATGCGACAGGAGGAGTTTCCCCCTGAACAGACGCGGACCGTGAGGGGCCTGCCCCCTTGAGGGGTCAGGCCAGGCGATATCTTCTTCTTCTTAGGAGCAGCCTCGGGAGGCCTCCCGCTCCTGTGATCTGGGTCTTCAATTGATGCGCCTTGGAAAGCACACTCCGGAGAACACACTGCGTCTCTTTCTTCACAAGGCACCGTGATGACTCCGCCGCTTCCTGGCATCTTGAGGACATTGTAGTCGTGATGAGTCACGGCCATGAATTTGGCCAGAGCTCGGTACCCGAGGACGGCATTGTATGGAAGGCGAATGTGGGCGACGTCGAAGTCAATGAGCTCGGTGCGGTAGTTGTCGCGCGTCCCGAAGGTGATAGGGAGGCGGACCTGCCGAATCAGAACTGTGGAGCCATCGGTGACTCCGGAGAAAGGCTTGGTTGGCTGAAGCTGATTGTATGGCACTTGGAGATTGTTGAATGTCTCGACGGACAGGACATTGAGCCCTGCTCCGCCATCGATGAGGGTCCTGGTGACTTGCACGTTGCTGATGATTGGGGAACAAAGCATCGGGAGGACTCCGGCTATGGCTGCGCACTTGAGCTGATCCGCTGAGCTGAACGTGATGGCGCACGCTGACCACCTGAGAGGGCGCGTGGCTTCGAGCTTGGGGAGGACTGCATTCACTTTGCGGGCGAATTGCTTGAAGATGCGCTGAGAGGCTGGGGCTTGAGCTCCGCCCAGGATGCAAGCGATTGCATGCGGCTCCTGGAAGCCACCAGCCCCCTCGTCCTAATGATGGTCTTCATTTCTCCTTGGCTGCGGTGGTAGAGGAGGGAGGCCAGCGTTGCCTTGTGGGCGATCCTCGCGAGGCTGATCCCTCCAACCTCCCTCGCGAGGCTCATCCTGCCAGCGGTCCTCGCGAGGTCGGTCACGCCACCCTTGGCAAGGGCCACAGTCTTCCCAATGTCCTGTGCTTCTTCCTCCTCTTCGGTCGTAGCCTCAATCACTGCGGTCGGGGCATCGACCAATTCGCCCTTCTCGCACGGCCCTGAGCTCTTGGCATTCGTTGGTGTTGTGGGTGTGGAGGTCGTGGTACACGCAGTACCGACTGCCCTTGGAAGACTCGGGCTGATCCCTGCCTCGCTTGGTGTCTGGTTCTGCCGCGAGCATGACAGCCCCCTTGCGCTTCACGTCCTTGACCTTGGGCTTCTTCTCTTCTGGGTCGGCAGCCGGCAGCTCGAGTAGGGAGAGGCATCCTTCCTCAGCCCTGGCGCACTTGGTCGCCCAGTTGAACAGCTCCAGGGATGTGCACATGTCTTCATGCATCGCCAGCTCCTCCTTCATCTTGACGTCACGCACACCGTCGGAGAAGGCTGACATGATGGCCTCCTCGGTCACCTTGGGAATCTTGAGGCATGCGTTGTTGAAGCGCTGGATGTACTTATCCAGGGTCTCTCCTGGCTGCTGCTTGATGCGGCTCATGTCGCTCACGGCAGGAGGCTGGTCGCGAGTGCCTTGGAAGTTGGCGATGAAGCGGGTGCGCATCTCGTCCCCGGAGGAGATCGTGCCAGGAGCCAGGTGCGGGCACTGTCCTTGAGCGCCATGGGAAACCAGTTCGCCATGACCTTGTCGTCCTCGTTGGCGGCTTTGATGCCCAGCTCGTAGAGCTGGAGGAACTCCGCAGGGTCGGCCGTGCCGTCATGGCGAGGAGGCAGGTCTGACTTGAACTTGCCGGGCCATGCGACGCTGCATAGCTCGGTGGTGAAGGCGTGGCAGCCTGCAGTGGCCACGGGAGGCCTTTGGTGACGGAGGGCTTGATCTTGCGGGTCCCCGTGCGCTGCCGCTGGGAGCAGCGCGGGGTCTTGGCGTGCTGGAACAGGAGCGCGGTCATGACGGGCCGGTGCAGGGAGCACTCGGGCAGCTTCTTGGGGGCGAGGGACCTCTTGGCAGCTCTGCTCTTGCTGCGCTGGTGCCGAACGGAGTGGGTTCCGCCCAGGGGCCACGTGCCTTGGGGCCAAGGTGCCTTCTTGAGGGGGGGAGGCTGAGGCGCCCCTGGAGCTTCATCGTTTGCGCAAGGCGGGGCGCGGTGCAGTGAGAAGGACGGCGCGGGGGAGACACCGTGGCGCGGACGAGCTCGACGACGCGGTCGAGCCACTCCTCATAAACGTCGTCGACGGGGCGGTAGCGCAGGATCTCGTTTTTCGCGATGAGCGTGGCTCGAGCCTCCATGGGCGCGCGGAGCGCGCGGGACAAAGAACCAGCTGGCGCGAGCGAAGGAGTAGCGGTGCGGACGTCTCACCTCTCGGATGGATGCTGGGACGACGCCTGCTGCTCGTTCCCCGACGGGCCGGTGGTGGCGTTGACGGCAGGCGACGAGGAACGGCGGGGGCAGCCACCGAAGGGGGCCGTCTAGGCGACACGAGTAGCGAGAGCGGCCCGGCGCTCGGCGCGGGCCCGACGAGCACCTGACATGGACGCGAGGGGCGGCGAAGAGCAGGGCGGTGGAAGGCGGATTCCGGTGCACCCCTACCTGGCGCGCCAAATGTCGGATTTCGGGTTCCGGCAGACCCTCTAGGTTCGAACTATGGGGTGCACACGGAGATCACACCTCCAACCTACCTACACCTCGTCGCCTCGCAAGGATCTAAACTACACAAAGAGCAACACAAGGGACACAAGGTTTATACTTGTTCGGGCCACCATTGCGGTGTAATACCCTACCCAAAGGTGTGTGGTGTGGTGGATTGCCTCAGGGGCTGATGATGAACAGTACAAGGAAGAACAGCCTCGCGAGGGTCTGTTCTTGGCCGGGGCGACGAACTGCTAGGGGGAGTTCAGTCGCTTCTATGTCTCTTTCTCTTTTCAAGATGCCTCTTTTTGGATGCCTCTACCCTGTGGGTGGCTAGTCCTATTTATAGGCAGAGGCCCTAGGCCTCTTCCCAAATATTGAGCGGGACAGGCGCCAACAATTGGCCATTTTGAAGGGGAACCTCTAGTACACTTATCCTTACTAAAGTCGGTCCTCGCCTGCCAAAGACTCTGACAGTGACGCCGGCTTGGGCTCCACGATGACCTCCTTCCCGTCGTTTTGCTGGTCTTCGACTTGTTGCACCGAAATGGTTGCCTTTGCTTGATACTCTTGGCCTGCGCTTGCCTCCCTTGCACCAAAGGGGAAACGAGGACATCTGCTGGGCTGGCGCTCACTGGCGCCCTCGGTCATCATGGCTTGCGTCATGGGCACCTCATCAGGTACCCCGCCTTGATCTCTCCGCCTCCTCGCGAGCCAGCCCGACGAGGTCGTGCCTGAGGAAGCTTCTTCTCGTCCGCCCCGCGAGGCTTGGCCCCTCGCGAGGGTCGAGCTTGTGTTGATGAAGATGGGTCGTACTGGGCCACCCCTTTAGCCATGCCGCAGGCCGCAGGCAGGCAAGTCTGGGTACCCCCGTTCCTAGGACACCGACAGTGGTGGCTAGTCCTATTTATAGAGGGAGGCCCTGGGCCTCTTCCCAAATAATGAGCGGGAAGGGCGCGAACAATCGGCCATTTTGAAGGGGAACATCTAGTTCACTTATCCTGACTAAAGTTGGTCGTCGGCTGCTAAAGAGCATGACGGTGACACCGTCCTGGGCTCCACGATGACCTCCATCCTGCCGTTCTGCTGGTCTTGGTCTTGTTGCACCGAAGCGGTATCCTTTGCCTGATGCCTTGGCCTGTGCTTGCCTCCTTTGCACCAAAGGGGAATGAGGGACACCGCGCTGGCCGGGCGCCACGGCCTTGATCGTCATGGCTTGCGCCACATTGCACCCTCGCAAGGTACCCTGCCTTGATATCTCCGCCTCCTCGCGAGCCTGCCTCGACGAGGCTGCTCTGAGGTAGGTTCTCGTTCCGCCCGCAATCACAGGCTTGGCCCCTCGCGATGGTCTTGAGCTTGAGCTGATGAAGGTGGGCCGTGCTGGGCCCCCACTTGAGCCACGCCGCAGGCCGCAGGCAGGCAAGTCTGGGGACCCCCGTTCCCAGAACACCGACAGTGTCACATCAATGGCTGTCCAGCAAGTCCTGTCAGGCTATCTCGCCAACTCTGCATCTGTTCTCTTGACACGTCGCAGGACGGGTGTCATCTGTGAGTTTCTTCTGTAGGAGATGTCCACCATGTGGCGAATGGCTGGCACTTAACCATCTTGCGGCTTGACACCGCACTGATTGACAACGTGGGTCGTGCTTAAGTGGTTGGTGGGGTGATTCAGCCCCTGTGAGCCCCGGCAGGCTCTGCAGGGGAGTATTGGTTTCTTGCTTTGGGTGGTGGCCTCGCCCCTTGCGGGCTCGCCTGCCTAGGAAGGGAGGGCCTTCTCTTGCCGATATCCTGTTCCTTTGGCTTGATCTCGATCTCTCGAGGCTGCATGTTGGTTCTTCAAGCCTCTTGGTTCTTCAATCTCTGGTTTGTCCTTGGTGCTTCAATCTTGATCTTGTACCTGTGCACAATTGGGCAACAAACCCAGAGTCTGTTGCACCAACACCAGGTGTATTGTGCCCACCAGGGTACGCTTCTTGGAAGTTTCTTTATTCCAAAAATTCTTAAATATCCCAAAACTGATAAAAAATATTTTTCCAGATTTTTTGGAGTCCGTTTACTTAATTATCATGTACCTCCTTATTTTCACGATTCTGGAGTGCTCCGGGAGGACTCTTTTATGGGCTCTTCTGGTGGTAAAGTTTGGATAATATTACTTTCAACGTTAATAGGCGTACCTAAGATATAATGCTTTATCAGTTGCCCATTGACAACATTCGGGTTCATACCTTCGGAATTATTTATTTTGAGAGGAGTTTTCCTGCAAAGAATTTAAAACGAGAGTTGTACAAAAGAACATATTCTCCAACTTTAAACTAATACTTCTGAATTCTTTTGTCATGCCATATTTTAACCTTTTCTTTAAATAATTTTGCATTTTCATAAGCTTGGGGTTCTCCATTCATCTAGAGAGCTAATATGAAATAACCTCTTTTCACCAGCAAGTTTGAAATCATAATTGAGCTCTTTGACGGTCCAATATGCTTTATGTTCTAACTCAAGAGGCAAATGACAAGCTTTTCCATAAACCATTTTATATGGAGACATACCCATAGGATTTTTATATGATGTTCTATAAGACCAAAGTGCATCATCTAATTTCTTAGACCAATTCTTCCTGGACATATTAACAGTCTTTTGCAAAATTAATTTCATTTCTCTATTGCTAAGTTCAACTTGACCACTAGACTGAGGATGATAGGGTGATGCAATTCTATGGTTAACATCATACTTGGCAAGCATTTTACGGAAAGCACCATGAATAAAGTGTGAACCACCATTAGTCATTAAATACCTAGGGACTCCAAACATTCGGAAAATAACTTCCTTAAGCATTTTAATAGAGGTGTTGTGATCAACACTACTAGTTGGAATAGCTTCTACCCATTTAGTAACATAATAAACAGCAACCAAAATCTGAGTATACCCATTAGAGGAAGGAAAAGGTCCCATGTAATCAAATCCCCAAACATCAAATGGTTCAACAGCAAGTGAATAATTCATAGGCATTTCTTGACACTTACCGATATTACCTATTCTTTGACATTCATCACAAGATGAGACAAACTTACAGGCATCCTTGAAGAGAGTAGACCAATAAAATCCAGATTGCCATACCTTATGAGCGGTTCTATCTCCAGCATGCTGCCCTCCATAAGCTTCGGAGTGACATTTCCATAGGATTTGTCCCTGTTCATGCTCAGGTACATAACGTCTAATAATACCATCTACTCCTTCTTTATAAAGATGCGGGTCATCCCAAAAATAATGTCTTAAATCATAGAAGAATTTTTTTCTTTTCTTGGTATGTAAAGCTAGGTGGTAAATATTTAGCAAATATACAATTAGCATAATCAGCATACCAAGGAGAACTATTAGAAACATTTATTGCAGCTAACTGCTCATCAGGAAAACTATCATCAATAGGCAGTGGGTCATCAAGCACATTTTCAAGCCTAGACAAATTATCAGCTACTGGGTTCTCAGCTCCTTTTCTATCAATAATATGTAAATCAAATTCTTGCAACAAGAGAACCCAATGAATAAGTCTAGGTTTAGCATCTTTCTTTTCCATAAGATATTTAATAGCAGCATGGTCTGTGTGAACAGTTACTTTTGAATCAACAATATAAGGTCTAAATTTATCACAAGAAAACACCACTGCTAAGAAATCTTTTTCAGTAGTAGCATAGTTTCTTTGAGCACTGTCTAGAGTTTTACTAGCATAATGAATAACATTCAGTTTCTTATCAACTCTTTGTCCTAGAACAGCACCAACAGCATAATCACTTGCATCACACATAATTTCAAAAGGCAAGTTCCACTCAGGTGGTTGAACAATAGGTGTAGAAATTGAGGCTTTCTTGAGTGTTTCAAAGGCATCTAAACAATCATCATAAAAAACAAAAGGAATATCCTTCTGCAAGAGACTAGTAAGAGGCCTAGAAATTTTAGAAAAGTCTTTGATAAATCTCCTATAGAAACCAGCATGACCTAGGAAACTACGAATACCTTTTACATCTTTAGGACATGGCATTTTCTCAATTGCATCAACCTTAGCTTGTCCCACTTCAATACCTCTTTCAGAAATTTTATGACCCAAGACAATGCCTTCATTAACCATAAAGTGGCACTTTTCCCAATTCCATACAGGATTTGTTTGTTCACATCTCTACAAAACTCGCTCAAGATTGCTTAAACAATCATCAAAAGACTTCCCATAAACAGAAAAGTCATCCATGAAAACCTCAACAATATTTTCACAAAAGTCAGAGAAGATAGCAGTCATACATCTTTGAAAGGTAGCAGGTGCATTACATAAACCAAAAGGCATACGTCTATAAGCATAGGTTCCAATGGGACAAGTAAAAGTGGTCTTTTCTTGATCTGGTTGAGAAACAGGTATTTGTGAAAAGCCAAAATATCCATCAAGGAAGCAAAAGTGTGTGTGCTTAGATAATCTTTTAAGCATTTGATCAATAAAAGGCAAAGGGTAATGATCTTTTCTAGTTGCTTTATTTAGTTTTCTAAAATCAATTACCATTCTATAGCCTGTAACAATTCTTTGTGGAATAAGTTCATTCTTATCATTAGGAACAATAGTAATACCTCCTTTCTTAGGAACACAATGAACATGACTTACCCATCTACTATCAGCTATAGGATAGATTATACCTGCTTCTAGAAGTTTTAGTATTCCCGTTCTTACCACTTCCTTCATTTTTGGATTTAATCGATGTTGGTGATCAACAACGGGTTTAGCATCAGATTCCATATTAATTTTGTGCTGACATAGAGTGGGTCTAATGCCCTTTAAATCATCAAGAGTATATCCAATAGCAGCTCGGTGCTTCCTTAGAACTTTCAATAGTCTTTCTTCTTCATGTTCTGAAAGGTTAGCACTAATAATAACAGTATATATCTTCTTTTCATCAAGATAAGCATATTTCAAAGTGTCTGGCAATTGTTTTAATTCAAACACAGGATCACCTTTAGGTGGAGGAGGACCTCCTAGAGTTTCAACTGGCAAATTGTGTTTAAGGAGAGGACGTTGTTCAAAGAAAATTTTGTCCATTTGATTTCTTCATGCATATGTAAATCATTTTCATGGTCTAGCAAATATTGTTCTAAAGGATCGGTAGGTGGTACATCAATAGAAGCAAGACCAATTAATTCATCCTTACTAGGCAATTCTTTTTCATGAGGATTTCTACTAAACTTGGAAAAATTAAACTCATGAGACTCATCACCAAATCTAACACCAATAGTTTGTTTCTTACAGTCTATATTATCATTAAGTATATTCAAGAAAGGTCTACCAAAGATAATGGGACAAAAGTAATCCTGTGGGGAACCAAGAACAAGAAAATCAGTAGGGTATTTTATTTTCCCACACAAGACTTCAACTTCTCTAACAATCCCAAAAGGTTATATGGTGTCTCTATTAGCAAGTTTAATAGTAACATCTATGTCTTCTAACTCTGTAGGTGCTATGTCTTTCATAATTTCTTGATATAATGTGTAAGGAATAGCACTCACACTAGCACCCATGTCACATAAACCATGATAACAACGATCTCCTATTTTAACTGAGATGACAGGCCTGCCAACAATAGGTCTATGTTTATCCCTTTTATCAGGTTTGGCAATTCTAGCAGCTTCTTCACCGAAGTAAATAACATGCCCATCTATATCTTCTTGTAAGAGATCTTTAACCATAGCAATGCTAGGTTCTACTCTAATTTGTTCATCAGGTTTAGGTGTTCTAATATAGCTTTTGTTAACCATAGTTGAAACTTTATCGTCCGAAACCCTGATACTTCGAACGAGATTTTCCATTTTTTACATGAAGTGCATCTAGTTTTTGCCGTAACCCTCTCAACTTTTAAGCACATGGTACGTGGGTGAAATGATGATACCATGCCAACTTTCAACCTTTTCAGAGTTCATTTTGTAGTGTTTTTCAATTTCAGGGTCATTTAACTAAAATAAATCACTAAATGCATGAAAAATAGGAAATGAAGTAAGAAAGTGTTGAAAATTGATTACGTGGCTTTGAATGGTGCATACTGGACGCACAAAAAGTCTGGAGTTGAAATAAGTTTAAAAAAATTAAATGCCTTTGTAACAGATGAGTTTTCGTCCAAAACCATGATACTTCGAAAAAGATTGTCCATTTTGTACATGAAGTTTATCACCCACAACTATAGGGGACCAATTGTAGCTCTTTTCAATAAGTAAGAGTGTCGAACCGAACGAGGATCAGAAGGAAATGACAAGTAGGTTTCAGTAAGGTAATGTCTGCAAGTGCTGAAATTGTAAGTAGCGGAGTAGTTTGATAGCAAGATAATTTGTAACAAGCAAGTAACGATAATAGTAACAAAATTGCAGCAAGGTAGCCCAATCCTTTTGAGGCAAAGGACAGGCCAAAACTGTCTCTTATGATAAGCAAAGCGTTCTTGAGGGTCCACGGGAATTTCATCTAGTCACTTTCATCATGTTGGTTCAATTTGTGTTCGCTACTTTGATAATTTGATATGTGGGTGGACCGGTGCTTAGGTGTTGTTCTTACTTGAAAAAACCTCCTACTTATGATTAACCCTCCCGCAAGCATCCGCAACTACGAGAAAAGTATTAAGAATAAATTCTAACCATAGCATTAAAATTTGGGATCCAATCGGTCCCTTATGGAATAGCGCATAAACTGGGGTTTAAGTTTCTGTCACTATCGCAATCCACCATCTAATTGCTACTCCACAATGCATTCCCTTAGGCCCAAATATGGTGAAGTGTCATGTAGTCGACGTTCACATGACACTACTAAGGGAATCACAACATACATACTATCGAAATATTGAAAACATATCAAGTTCACATGATTACTTGCAACATGATTTCTCCTGTGACCTCAAGAATAAAAGTAACTACTCACATATGATAAACATGCTTATGATCAAAGGAGTATTAAATAGCATATTGGATCTGAACATATAATCTTCCACCAAATAAACCATATAGTAATCAACTACAAGATGTAATCAACACTACTAGTCACCCACAAGAACCAATCTATAGTTCCGGTAACAAGATTGAACACAAGAGATGAACTAGGGTTTGAGATGAGATGGTGCTGTTGAAGATGTTGATATGGATTTCCCTCCCCAAGATGGGAGAGTTGTTGGTGATGATGAGGACGATGATTTCCCCCTCAGGAGGAAGTTCCCCAGTGAATCGCTCCACGGGAGGGCAAAGTGCTCCTGCTTGAAATGCCGCCTCAAAGGCGGCGGCGCTTCGTCCCGAAAGTACTCTTATTTTTTCTAGGTAAAAATGACTTATATACCATAAGATGGGCACCGGAGGTGGGCCGAGGAGGCCACAACCCCCCAGGGCGCGCCAGGGTTCCTTGGCACGCCCAGGTGGGTTGTGCCCACCTAGTGGCCCCCCTCTGGTAGTTATTTGCTCTAGTATTTCTTATATATTCCATAAAAAATCCCCGTGGAGTTTCAGCTCATTTGGAGTTTTGCAGAATAGGTAGCCCGACGTATCTTTTTCAGGTCCAGATTTCCAGCTGCTGGAATTCTCCCTGTTGGTGTCTACCTTGTAAATTGTGAGAGAAAAGGCATTATAATTACTCCAAAAAGCATTATTAAGGGTAAACACATTATAAATAACAGTAATAAAACATGATGCAAAATGGACGTATCAGAAGTGCATCCAGTTTTTGCATAATATTTGTTTGTACATAATATTTCTTCGCCTTTCAAATGGCAAAACAAATAAGTACCCTAACTATTTCAATGGTTCCCTCCGGTTTGTCCGAACTGGGACTTTCCAGATATATAAGTCCCGAAACTCACTAGAGAAGAAAGTGATGACAGTGAAGCTGGTGACATCCTAGAGTGGGATCTTTGGGTGTAAAACTTTTTCTTCGCTTGTGTCCCTTTGCGCCGTAACCATGGAAAATCTTCATCATTTAACTAGATGCTCGGTTCAATAGTCACAGTGAAGGGAGCAATTTCATGAAACTTTTCATAATCTTCTGACATGTCTGTCTTGTCCTCCACTCCTACGATGTTTCTTTTCATTGAAAGAAGTATGTGGCGCTTTGGCTCATCGTATGATGTATTCGCTTCCTTATCTTTTCTTTTTCTCGGCTTGGTAGACATGTCCTTCACATAGAAAACCTGCGGCATATCATTGGCTAGGAAGAATGGTTCGTCTGTGTACGCACGATTGTTGAGATCCACTGTTGTCATTCCGTACTGCGGGTCTTCCGTTACCCCACCTCATGTCAGATTGACCCATTTGCTCCGAAACAAAGGGACCTTCAAATCACGTCCATAGTCAAGTTCCCATATCTCCTCTATGTAACCATAATATGTGTCCTTTGTCCTATTGGTGTTTGCTGCATCAAAGCAGACACCACTGTTTTGGTTGGTGCTCTTTTTATCATAGGCGATCTTGTAAAATGCTTTCCCATTTATCTCGTACCCTTTGAAACTCAATATATTCGAAGATGGTAACTTGGACAACAAGTACATGTCATCTTCAAGAGCGTCGTCGTGCATGAGACGTGTCTGCAACCAACCAGCGAAAGTCCCTGTTTGTTCACGTGTAATCCCGTGGTCAGACTGCTCCGAGTTTTGGTGCGTAGAATATTCTTGTGTTCCTCGATATACGGAGCCACCAAGGCGGAATTTTGTAGAACTGTGTAGTGTGCTATAGAGAGAGAATGCCCGTCCATACATATTATTGCTTTCGGTCCTAGCGTGCCTTTTCCACCCAGTCTGCCCTCATGCCACGATTCAAGAACACCGATCGGCTTAAGGTGAGGAATAAATTCAACACAAAACTCAACGAACTCCTCATTTTCATGGCCCTTGGAGATGCTTCCTTCTGGCCTAGCACAGTTATGACCATATTTCTTTAAGACTCCCATGAACCTCTCAAAGAGGAACATATTGTGTAGAAATACATGACCTAGAATGGCAATCTCTTCGTCACGTGCATCACGTTGATTTCAGAGCGGACCTCTAGATCTTTCCAGTAGGGTAGGTCCCAAAATTTAGATTTCTTCTTCCACATGGGTGCACGTCCGTCAGTGTCATTCGGAACAGATTGTGTGCCAGGACCCTTTCCAACGATTACTTTTAAAACCATTACCATATCAAGTATGTCACGACTAGTACAGTGGCGAGGCTTCTTCTGGTGATCTTCCTCACCTTTGAAATGCTTGCCTTTCTTTCTTACGGGATGCCTGCCCGGAAGAAATCGATGATGTCCTAGGTACACATTCTTCTTACAATTATCCAAATATATAATATCGATATCATATAAACAATGCGTGCATGCGCGGTATCCTTGTTTGGCTGTCCTGAAAGGTTACTGAGAGTAGGCCAATCATTGATGGTCACAAACAACAATGCATGTAGGTCAAATTCCTCCTGATTGTGCTCATCCCACGCACGTACACCTTTTTCATTCCACATCTATAGGAGTTCTTCAACTAATGGCCGTAGGTACACATCAATGTCGTTGCCGGGTTTCTTAGGTACTTGGATGAGCACTGGCATCATAATGAACTTCCGCTTCATGCACAACCAAGGAGGAAGGTTATACATACATAGAGTCACAGGCCAGGTGCTATGATTGCTGCTCTGCTCCCCAAAAGGATTAATGCCATCTGCGCTTAGACCAAATCATACATTCCTTGCGTCATCTGCAAAGTCCCCCCACTTTCTCTCGATTTTTCTCCACTGTGACCCATCAGCGGGTCCTCTCAACTTCCCTTCTTTCTTACTGTCTTCTTTGTGCCATCGCATCAACTTGGCATGCTCTTTGTTTTGGAACAAACGTTTCAACCGTGGTATTATAGGAGCATACCACGTCACCTTGGCAGGAATCTTCTTCCTGGGGCGCTCGTCCTCAACATCACCAGGGTCATCGTAGTTGATCTTATAGCGCATTGCACCGCATACTGGGCATGCATTCAAATCCTTGTACTCACCATGGTAGAGGATGCAGTCATTAGGGCATGCATGTATCTTCTACACCTCTAATCCTAGAGGGTAGACATCCTTCTTTGCTTCGTACTCACTGTCGGGCAATTTGTTGTCCTTCGGAAGCATCTTCTTTAAAATTGTCAGCAACTTTTCAAATCCCTTGTCAGATACACCATTCTTTGCCTTCCATTGCAGCAATTCCAGTGTGGTGCCCAGCTTTTTCTTGTCAGCTTCGCAATTTGGGTACAACAATTTCTTGTGATCCTCTAACATGCGCTGCAACTTCAGCCTCGCCTTTTCACTTGTGCAGTTTCTCTTGCATCGGCAATGGCCCGACCAAGATCATCAGTGGGCTCATCTGATGCTTCTTCTTCAGCTTCTTCCCGCATTGCCGGCTCAGCTTCTTCCCACATTGTTGTACCATCGTATTCAGGGAACCCATGGCCAGGATAGTTGTCGTCATCCTCTTCTTCTTCATTCTCTTCCATTAGGACCCCTCTTTCTCCATGCTTGGTCCAACA
The DNA here is from genome assembly GCA_021605145.1 of Aegilops bicornis. Classification (NCBI taxonomy): domain Eukaryota; kingdom Viridiplantae; phylum Streptophyta; class Magnoliopsida; order Poales; family Poaceae; genus Aegilops; species Aegilops bicornis. Next base: position 191,491,542 of record CM038672.1, on the reverse strand, counting down.
GTTATAGCCGGACATGAAACCAGACTCAAACATGTGGATGTGAATGGTTCTTGAGTTAGAGTAATTTCGAGCATTCTTACAGTCAGCACATGGACAACACATAAAACCATCCGCCCGCTTGTTTGCCTCAGCCGCAATCAGAAAAGTATGCACACCATTAATGAACCGGGGAGAGCATCGGTCATCGTACATCCATTGCTGGCTCATCTTCATTACACAACACCGAAAATACCAAACTAATACAAGTTCATACACACTTATTTTCATAAAACAACATACAAACTCTCTAGCTAAAGCATTTAAATGCAACAACAAATGCAATCAAGATCGCAACTAAGGTAACAATTGATCCAACAGCATAATGATACCAAGCCTCATTATCAATGGCATATTTTCTAATCTTTCTAATCTTCAAGCGCATTGCATCCATCTTGATCTTGTGATCATCGATGACATCGGCAACATGCAACTCCAATTCCATCTTCTCCTCCTCAATTATTTTCAAATTTTTCTTCAAGTAGTTGTTATTTTTTTCAACTAAATTTAACCTCTCGACAAGAGGGTCGGTTGGAATTTCCGGTTCACGTATATCCTAGATAAAAATATGCATGTCAAGTTGATGGGCATAATTTGTCATAAACACGAATTGCAACAAATACTTATAAAAGAGAATATACCACATCGAAATCATAAACCGGACGAGGGCCGCGGGTCGGATATCAAAACCATACCATGATGTATAAACAACAGCGGTCCGGTAAGAAAATTATACAAGTAACTATCTAAATCACACAAAAATTATTTTTTAATAAAAGGATAAGAACAAGAGGCTCACCAAGGTGGCGCGGACGATGGGACGGTGCGGGCGATCGACGGTGGTTAGGACAGGGACAGGAAGGCACTAAGTAAACCACACCTACACATGGAAACTAAGAAGTTAATTTGAACTTAAATGGCATATAAATCAAATAAACTACCACATATAATAATCCCAAACTAAAACCCACAAATCACTATACTTATAGAGCATTGCAAGAGCTAATCTAGCAATGAGAGATGAAAGGACAATGTTGCTAACCTTTGTGAACACTTGGAAGGATGGGGTGCCTTCAAACCTTCACAATGTTTTGCAAAAAATGGAGGATGATCTCGAGAGGGGAAGAACAAAGGAACGGGGACGAACAGAGAGATTTTGCTCGATAAAGGGTTCATATAGGAGCATCTTTTGTCCCGGTTGGTTATGCAAACCGGGACTAAAGGTGCATCTCTAGTCCCGGTTTGTGACATAAACCAGGACTAAATGTGCCAGTGGGCCCCCAGCCTGACACAAGCCTGCCACCACACCTTTACTAGAGGTTCAACACAAACCAGGACTAATGATTCACGCCCCCTAGTCGCTGGAATCGACACTAATGGTCACATTAGTGCCCGTCCGTTAACAAACTGGGACTAGTGTTGCTCACGTAAAGTAGTTTTTATACTAGGGAAGTTATTATTGCCTCTAGGGCATATCTCCAATAGTCTCACACTTGCACTAGAGTGAATAATCTTGTTCACATCACCATGTGATCAACAACCAACGAGTTCTAGGGTTAAATCATGTTATGCTTGTGAGAGAGGTTTTACTCAATGGGTCTGCAACATTCAGATCCGCCTGTACTTCGAAAATCTCTATGTCATATTGTAGATGCTGCTACCATGCTCCACTTGGAGCTATTCCAAATGGATACTCCACTATACGTATCTGGTTTGCTACTCAGAGTCATCCAGATTGGTCTTAAAGCTTGCATTGACGTAACCCTTTACGTCGAACTCTTTATCACCTCAATAACCGAGAAACATTTCCTTATTACTCTAAGGATAATTTTGACCGTTGTCCAGTGATCCACTCCTGATCACTCTTGTACCCCCTTGCTAGACACGGGGCAAGGCACACATCACGTGAGGTACACAACATGGCATACTGTTGGGGATATAACTATTGGGTATGACCCGCCCAGGAGGGGCCGGGTTATACCAACGGTGGTTCATCAAGAGAAAGCCCATGAAGACGTTGAAGATGGCGGTTCATGAAGCAGACTTGCTGAGGGCCCGAATCCCGTAGGCGACTTAAGGCCCATAGGTGTAAACCGCCATATATGTATGAGTTGGAATGTAAGGCAAGTATAATTCGTCACCGTGTCGGACACATTGATTATGAGCCGGCCGGGACTCTGTGAGTCGCGGGGCGTCAACCTGTGTATATAAAGGGACGACCCAGAGATAGCTTAAGAGAAGAGAGGGAACAGATCGAAAGCTAGGTCAAGCGTATTCGCTCCCTGGTAATCAAGACATAAGAGAGAGAACAGATCAAAAGCTAGGTCAAGTGCCAACCTGTGAATCCAAAACCAGTAACAACAACATCGTCAGCCTTCTCCTCAGCAGGCTTAATCAGGCTTGGCAGCTTAGAAATAGACGGTTCAACATATGTATGATCTATGGAGACTTCATGGTATTGAGGTGGCGGATCATCAATAATTCTTCAGCAGCTGGTTGTTGTTGTTCTAGCTCGGCCGGTATGACATCGTCGGCCGGCTTACTCAACTTTGCTTTCTTGATGGGTTTGGCCTGGCCCCTGAAATTAAGAAACATAAAGAGGTTAGTGTAATGATCAGATATAAATTTTGAATAGTTGAAAATGTTCTTACCCAGGTAAAGTTTTGAAAGCTGGGATTTGAGTTCCCCTTGACTCACCAGAGGAGGAATGAGAATTCCCCTGATAGTTTAAATCAGACGGGTGAAGAGGGTGTCGGAAATGACCCGCCTTGGGATAAAGTATATCAGAAATAGATAAGACCTCTGGGCGGCGTTTGAGAACCGGTGTGTTTGGTAAGCTAGATGAAGTGATTACACCACCGCTATGGCGGGTGGTACGGCTAGCTTCATTTTGCTGTTTCTTCAAAAGAAAGTTGGGATCTAAGTGGGCTAGGGGGTGGGAAAAGCTTACTTTCCAGCTTGCTTGTCGGGTTTTCTGTGTTGGAAGAGGTTCTGAGCCGGAGGAAAGAATAATTACCTCTGTGTCGCCTACACGGCTGGCCTCTGCGTCATATTGATAACAATCATTATCGAGGAGATGTATTAAAAAGGAGCCAAGAGATTCAAGTTCTACCTCTGACTCATTATGATCATCATCATCATCAATGTTTAACTCGGCGGACTCGGTGGTCTTCTTCTTGGCAGGGCTTTTGGTGGCGTTCGTTTTGGTATGAGCCGGTTTTGCCGGCTTATCTTGCGATATCTTCTTCCAAAATGGAGAATCAACCTGTTGAGGTCAAAAAGATTATGAGTAAGTATAAATATTGAAAATATTGATTAAATGGAAGGTGTGGAGCACTTACGGCTGACGGCTTGTTGAAGGAGCTAAAAGGACTAAGTCTTGTTTTGCTGCATTCCTTTAAAGGTTCATTCAGAAATTTCTTGTTGGCTTCTGTAATTTCTGCTTCAGACAGTTGAATGTCACCATGGCGTTGGGGATCTTTTACGTCACCAGTGTATTCACACATTAAGCCGGAGCGACGGCTTAATGGCAAGATGCTCCAAGACACCCAACACCGGACAAAGTCGACGCCGGTTAATCCGTTGTCCATAAAGGCTCTGAGTCTTGAAAATGCTGGTGCATATTTGGCCCGTTCCTTCGCAGTTAGCCGTGAGGGGAGTGGATGTGTGTCGCTAAGTCGGTGATCACGGTAACCCGACAGAGGATTCTCACCAGCTGGAGATGTATCTTGAAAATAGAACCAAGTTTGGTTCCAGTCTTTGGTGTGACTATGAGGCTTAGCATAGGGAAAGCTGACTTCTTTCCTCTTTTGAATTGAAACCCAACCGAGTTCGGTGTTGGGCCCGTCAACAAACTCAGTCTGACGGTTTAAATAGTAGAATTCTCTGAATAAATCAACTGTGGGCTCTTCTTGAAGATAAGCTTCACAGAGCACTTGAAAATTGCAAATGTTGGATACAGAGTTAGGTCCGATACCTTGAGGGTGAAGTTGGTGGACATGAAGCACATCACAGAAAACTTTGAGCCAGGTGGGTTGAACCCCCGACTCAGGTGGTCAGTAAAGACAATCACTTCTCCATCCTTGGGTGTAGGTGGATTTTCTTCACCAGGGGCCCTCCAATGGATTACCTCTTTTTTGGCTAAGGCTCCAGTTGCAACATGATTGTTCAGATCTTCTTCCGTAACCCGAGATTGGACCCAGTTGCAGGAAGTGTACGTGTTAGCCATTTTTTTGATGATCTGAAAGAAAGATTATGCCGGTTCAAGATTATATGGTTAAGCCGGCTGATGGTTCAAAAGGCAAGCCGGAGATTACATGAAGCATGCATGGGTGTTAAACCAGAGATTGGCATTGAAGTTACAAAGACGAGATATTGGCGGCTTAAGAGGGGACTAATGCTACCTGGCGTGTTATGGTTTTAGAGTTAAGCCACCCACACAATTATTGAGGTACAGATCTGAGAAAGGAACAATTGCTAAGTGTTAAAAAACAGGTTTCGCAGATTAATGCTATGATTTTGGATCTACGACACTTCAGATAATGGAAAAATATCTAGACCTAAAATTACGGTGCTTGAGCAATTCATATGTCCAGATCGGATTTTTTATGCAAAAGGAGATGCCCTAGTAGCAAAAATGAATACTACAGCTACCCCCGCATAGGAGAGGTACCAAGTTCAGATTAAAAAGAGCAAGCTACAGCAAAGAACGAAGATGAACTCCGACGAACTCATAAGAAACCCTAATGGGATCTATAGGAAAAGGAAGGTGGAGAACTCACCAGAGCTGTTGAATAGCGGAGGCGCGCGGATGAATTCTGGTCAGAACAGGTTGATGCAGCGGCCGTGGTTGAGGCAGTGGCGAAGGTTGACGACATCGGTGGAGTTCGGGCGCTGAGGCGATGCAAGGTGGAAGAAAAAGACGAGGAGGCAAGGGGGGAAAGTGAAAGGGACCCCTGGCCCTATTATAAGGCTGGAAAGGTAAGTGCCAGGCGGAGGAATCGAGGAGGTTAAAAAATGGATATGTGACGGCGCGGACGCCTTGATTTTTGGAGGTTCATTAGAAGAGAAGATACATTAAGATTTGGGATTTATGTAATATGAATGACAGGTGACGTCACGGCGGGTTACCACGATCTTAGATGATGATGTCACGGCGAGTTATAGGGTCTCGCAAGAATAAATGAAGAAGGATTTTCCTAAGTGTTGAAGATTGACATGAACAAGTTTAAATCAACCTGGGGCCTAATGTTGGGGATATGACTATTGGGTATGACCCGCCCAGGAGGGGCCGGGTTATACCAACGGCAGTTCATCAAGATAAAGCCCATGAAGATGTTGAAGATGGCGGTTCATGAAGCAGACTTGCTAAGGGCCCGAAGCCCATAGACGACTTAAGGCCCATAGGTGTAAACCGCCATATATGTATGACTTGGATTGTAAGGCAAGTATAATTGGTCACCATGCCGGGCATATTGATTATGAGCCGGCCGGGACTCTGTGAGTCACCAGGCATCAGCCTGTGTATATAAAGGGACGACCCAGCGATTGCTTAGGAGAAGAGAGAGAGAACAGATCGAAAGCTAGGTCAAGCGTATTCGCTCCCTGGTAATTGGGACATAAGCAATACCACCTCAAACTGGATTAGGCCTTTACATTCACCGCAAGGGGCCGAACCAGTTTAAACTCCTTGTGTCCTTTGTCCCATTTAACCCCTTTAAGCTAACCTAGTTGTGATGGCTCCACGACTAAGTTCTTCTGCTAGGACATCTGCCGTGATAATTCCACGACACATATCGTATAGAGCTTATGGCTGAGGCATAGGGGACGACCTTTGTCCTTTTTTGTTTCTTCTGCCGTGGTCGAGCTTTGATTCTTACTCAACTTCACACCTTACAACTCAGGCAAGAACTCCTTCTTTGACTGATCCATTTTGAACTCCTTCAAAATCATGTCAAGGTATGTGCTCTGTGAAAGTCTTATCAGGCGTCTTGATCTATCTCTATAGATCTTGTTGCCCAGTATGTAAGCAGCTTTACCCAGGTCTTCATTTGAAAAACTGCTTTCAAACAACCCTTTATGCTTTCCAGAAATTCTACATCATTTCTGATCAACAATATGTCATCCACATATACTTATCAGAAATGTTGTAGTGCTCCCACTCACTTTATTGTAAATACAAGTTTCTTGCAAACTTTATATAAACCCAAAAGCTTTGATCACCTCATCAAAGCATATGTTCCAACTCCGAGATGCTTGCTCCAGTCCATAGAAGGACCGTTGGAGCTTGCATACCTTTTAGCATCCTTAGGATCGACAAAACCTTTTGGTTGTATCATATACAAGCTTTCCTCATAGAAACCGTCAAGGAAACTTTGTTTTGACATCCATCTGCCAGATTTCATAATTGAAAATGCAGCAACTACTAACATAATTTCAACAGACTTTTAGCATCTCTATGATTGAGAAAGTCTCATCACAGTCAACTCCTTGAACTTGTCGGGAACTTCTTTGTGACAAGTCGAGCTTCATAAATGGTGACATTACCATCAGTGTTTGTCTTCCTCTTAAAGATCCATTTATTCTTAATGGCTTGCTGATCATCGAGAAAGTCCAACAAAGTCCATACTTTGTTCTCATACATGGATCCTATCTCAGATTTCATGGCTCCCAGCCATTTGTTGGAATCCGGGCCCACCATCACTTCTCCATAGCTCGTAGGTTCACTGTTGTCCAACAACATGACCTCTAAGACAAGGTTACTGTACTACTCAGGAGTTGTGCATACCCTTGTCGAACTATGAGGTTTGATAGTAACTTGATGTGAACCATCATCATCATGCTCTTCAGCTTCCTCTTCAACTGACGTATGTGCCACAAAAACATCTTTCTGTGTTGTGCTCGCTGGTTGAAGTAAAGGTTCAACAACCTCATCAAGTTTTACCTTCCTCCCACTCAATTCTTTAGAGAGAAACTCCTTCTCTAGAAAGGATCCATTTTTGGCAACAAAGACCTTGCCTTCGGATCTGAGATAGAAGGTGTACCCAACTATTTACTTAGGTTATCCTATGAAGACGCAATTTTCCACTTTGGGTTCAAGCTTATCAGGCTGAAGCCTTTTCACATAAGCGTTGTAGCCCCAAACCTTAAGAAACGACAACTTTGGTTTCTTGCCAAACCATAGTTCATATGGTATCATCTCAATGGATTTAGATGGTGCCCTATTTCAAGTCAATGTAGTTGTATCTAATGCATAACCCCAAAACGATTGTGGTAGATCGGCAAGAGACATCATAGAATGCACCATATCCAATAAGGTACGATTACGATGTTCGGACACACCGTTACGATGTGGTGTTCCAGGTGGCATCAACGTTGAAACAATTCCACATTGTCTTAAATGATTGCCAAACTCATAACTCAGATATTCTCCTATTTGACCGAGTCGTAGGAATTTAATCTTCTTGTTCCGATGATTCTCAACTTCACTCTGAAATTACTGGAACTTTTCAAACATTTTAGACTTATGCTTCATTGAGTAAACATAACCATATCTACTCAAATCATCAGTGAAGGTGAGGAAATAACGATATCCACCGCGCGCATCAAAACTTGTCGGACCGCACACATTGATGTCTACTACGCAACTTTATTCTTGTAGACACGTGTTGGGCCTCCAAGCGCGGAGTTCTGTAGGACAGTAGCAATTTTCCCTTAAGTGGATGACCTAAGGTTTATTAATCCATGGGAGGTGTAGGATGAAGATGGTCTCTCACAAACGACCCTGCAATAAAACATAAGAAATCTCTTGTGTCCTCAACACACCCAATACAATGGCAATTTTTATAGGTGCACTAGTTCGGCGAAGAGATGGTGATACAAGTGTAATATGGATGGTAGAAATATATTTTTATAATCTGAATAAATAAAACACCAAGGTAGCAAATAGTAAACAGGCACAAAAACGGTATTGCAATGCTTGAAAATGAGGCCTAGGGTTCGTACTTTCGCTAGTGCATTTTCTCAACAATGTTATTATAATTGGATCATATAGCCACCCCTCAAAGTCCGATGAAGAATCACTCCAAAGTTCCTATCTAGCGGAGAACATAAGAAGAAATCGTTTCTAGGGTACGAAACCACCTCGAAGCTATTCTTTCCGATCGATCTATCCAAGAGTTCATACTAAAATAACACCAAATAATTTCAGATTCATAATACTCAATCCAACACAAAGAACTTCAAAGAGTGCCCCAAGATTTCTATCGGAGAAACAAAAGACAAGAACGTGCATCAACCCCTGCGCGTAGATTACCCCAATGTCACTGCGGGCATCCGCAAGTTGAGTGCCAAAACACATATCAAGTGAATAAATATGATACCCCATTGTCACCATGAGTATTTGTCGGTGTACTAGAGAAGGGGTACCCTAGTATCCCGAACTTGTGCACGGGCAGTTGCAGCCCTCCGCGGCAAGGCTTACCGGGTGACCACCAAGGTCCTCCGTGGTTCCTTTGGAGCCATTCAAGAACAAAGCATTCAAGCCAAGGAGACAAGGCCCCGGCAAGAGGAGCTTGCCGGGAAGGCCACCCAAGGCACCTAAGAGACAAGGCCCCGACAAGAGGAGCTTGCCGGGAAGGCCACCCAAGGCACCTAAGAGACAAGGCCCCGGCAAGAGGAGCTTGCCGGGAAGGCCCGGTGAGCGAAAAGCTTAGGACGCGACAAGACAACAACATGACAAGGCGCTTGCCGCATGGCATCACCACTACTGTACTGCGCTCCAGCACATCCACTAACGTGTCGCCACAGGACCTTTCGGTAGCAGCGTGGCAAGAGGCCGATGCAGCCCGGAGCGCTGTGGCAAGCGGCGCTGACAAGATTGCCATCGTGGCAAGCGGTGGCGCCCCTGACGGTCCCTTTCTGCACTGTTAGGGCGACGTAGACGGGCATTTAATGCCTTTGTCCCATGCCGTCAGGGTTAGGTATGATACACTGTACAAGTAGCTGTACCAACCACTCCTTTTCCATTTTTACCCTTGTCTACGTTGCCACCTGTCGGAGACCCCTTTAGCATATAAAAGGAGGCCCATGCGCAACGTAGAAGGGGGTTCGTTGGGTTCGAAGCCAGAGAACACTCACGCTCGGTCTCGCTAGCAGCTTGTGTGTACTGTAGCACTCAGCGCTCCTGAGCAAGAACTCAATACACTTTCGGACATGCAGCAGTAGGAGTGTTATCTCTCCGGAGAGCTCCGAAGCTGGGTAAACCGCTTCGTGCTTCGCCTCGATCTGCTCTTCGTGCGACCTCCGCCCCCCGCCGAACCAAAAGGGGCTCGGTCCACCGGTCCCATAGGTGTTCGTGGGTCAGATCAGCCTCCCCGACATCTTTGGCGCGGAAAGGAGAAGATAATGGTGTGGACCAAGCGTTGCTCAAGGAAGTCTAGCCTTACCGGGAAGCAAACGACAGAAAAGCTAAGATGCTAAAGTTTGAGCGATCAGTTTTAAATTTTTTAAGTTATCTTCCTCGAACGACCGTACTTTGTATGGAAAACCTGTGTGCGGAGGAACCAACTCGTAGCTAGTTGCGCCCTTACTTTGTTTCGAGTCCGCTCAACAACTTAAGTGAGCTGCGACTAGTTGCGACAAGGTTTCTTGTCGTTAGCAACACCGCCCGACAGTTGCCGACGTCACTTTTCGGCGCTCGTGGCCCAGTGCTACTGTGACAAGTTCCCTAAAAGCGTAGGGCAAAAACATACAAAGGAAGGAACCAAGTAAAGGAAATAACATAGCAATTGCTACCCGAAATAGAGTTATATTACAAGATAGCTTGTCGTAGCTCTAATAGATTGTTCTCGTAACATGACCAGCAGCGGCAAGAAAAAGAGAAAGCGGGCGGCCTAATCTACGCGATCGCCCTCAACCCTCTTGATCCCGCTCACCCTGTCCACGATGGATGCGTCAAGGGTCTTGAGCGCTTCCACATCAGCATCCGGCGGCAAGGACTTGAGGACGTTGGTGAGGTTGAGGCCTGGGTTGCGGAAGGCCACCTTCACCAAAGACCATTTGAAGAGCTCCAGCAGATCTGGCGCGACTCCTCGCCAGCCGCTTTGGGATTTCTTCCCGGAGTCACCGGAGGGCCGCCACCACGCCCTTGAAGAACAAGCTGAGCTTGGCGCTGGGTCGGAGGTGCTCATCGGAGGAATATCCAAGATCCTCCATCCCAGTGCGCCACTCCCGTCGATGGCTGCAGCAACATCCATGAGACCCTCGGTCCAGTGCTCCACATTCTCCCTAAAGGTATTCTGGGTGGCAGCAGCACTCTCCAGCAGCGCCTCATCGGCCTTGATCTTCTCCTTCAAGGCCACCTCTTGCTCCCTGGCGCCGTCTAGCGCCTGTGTCAAGGTGGTCAGCTTCAACTCAAGATCTGCGTTCGAGTCCTTGGCGGCGCTGAGCTCCTTGCTCCTCTCGGCGAGACGGCCCTGCAGCTCGCCAAGAGTGTAGGCGTCCTTCTCGCGCTCATGCTTGAGTGTAGCAAGCTCCTCGCCGCTCTCCTTGAGATTGGCCTCCAGCTGCATCACCTTCGTCTCCAGCTCCTTCTTGGCGGCCTCGGCAGCTGCGGCGGCATCCTTTGCTTCCTCGAGAGCCCCGCCAAATGTTTGCTCGCGCATGGCTAGATCCTCTTCATGGATGTCAAGATTAACCTTCCTCTGCGCCAACTCGCCTTCCTGCGTAGATAGCTTCTCGGCGGCAAGCCGCTGTTGCTCCTCATCTTCAACCTTCTCGAGGAGGAAGGCTTTCCGCTCCTCGGCGAGTCGCTCCCGCTCCTCTGCCAAGGACCGGAGAGCTTCCTGGTTGAGGCCCCGGAGCTCCTCCGCGCGCTTCTCAATGTCTGCTCCCGCCTTCGCGACAAGCGCTTCCCGGGATTCCAGCTTGGCTTGTCAGGCGCGGTAGAGCGACAATAGCTTCCGCAGCAGCTGCTCCTCCTCAGACTCGCCGTTGCTGCTGTTTGGTGCGTCGACCAGCATCAGTCCAGCGGAGGCGAGCAGCTCTTCATCAAAAGTTTCTCCTTCGACCGGCGCCACGAGCTCGGCGCCCATGGGAGCTTGATGAAGACGCCATCGCCGCCTTCAAATAGGCGCTGGCTGGGGCTCTTGAACTGAGCTGCGGCAGCAGCGGCGGAGGGATTGGCGGTCGGCGTAGCGCCTGGCGCTCCTGCGGCCTCAGGGCCGTCAGTGCGATCGTCGGACCCCTCGCCAGCTTCTGCGGCGGCAGCTTTGGCGGCCTCTTCGCCGGCGGGCTCGTCGGCGCCAGCTTCTTCTCCGATGGCAGCGGCGTCGTCAGTATTGCCGCGCGCGTCCTCCTCGCCGGCGGCCTAAATCTCCATTGGCTCTGTGGCGGATGGATCTGATGACCGGAAAATGAAGAAAAGTCAAGCAAATATTCAAAAAGAAGATCAGAAGAAGAAGAACACAAGGAAAGTTTTCAAGGAAGAGGATTACTTGTGCTAGGGTCTGCAGTCATGGTCTCCGCCACCAGGGGATCGCTGGTGCTGTCCCTTGCCGGAGAGCTGTCCCTTGCCGGAGAACTGCCCCTTGCCGGAGAAGTCTCCCTTGCCGGAGAACGGCTCCTTGCCGGGGAATCCTCCCTTGGCGGTGTAGTCGAAGCAGAAGGCATGTCAGGAGCGGCTTCAGGGCACTCCTGGTAAGGCTGCTCTACTCCTACACAAATCAGCAGTCAGATATCAGCAAAGAAAGGGCACACATGCACGCCTAACAGTGGGAAGTAAACCATATACTTACGCTGGGGGCTGCACTGGGGGCTGCTTTGAGGAAGAGTTGCCGCGTCCGGCAAGGTGGTCTCGGACGCGCCTCCTGCTGTCGCGGTGGGTTCGTCCTCGATGACAATCACCGGGGCCTTGGCTCTCTTCGACACTCTCTGGGCCAGCGTCCTGAAAAGGAATGGGTTCAGAGTGAAGCAAATCAGATACAAGACAAAGCAACAAGCCGAAGAACTACAAATGCTGCAAAGAATCTTACTCTTCTTCTTCCTCGTCGGAGCTGAGCGCGGAGAGATCAAATTCTGGCTCGCCTCCAGTACGACGAAGCGGAGGAGTAGGTTCCCTTGGCCGCTTGGCGGGAAGCGAAGCGGTGGTGCGAGGGCCCGCTCCGGTTACGCAGCAGCGTGGGGTGCTCCAGCAACAATGATGCTTTCCGCGGTGGAGCGCGTCACGCGGCGCGGCGGCTGTTGACCCGTCTGCCGCCCCGCTACGTCTCCGGCCTTGCGGAGATGCCTTCTTGGTGGAGCTGGGGCCTCCGCTCGCGGCAAGCTGTCTGAAGGAGGGGAGGAGGCGCCCTCGGCGGGCTCGCTCAACTCAGCTTCAGGCCCGACAAGCTCTTCCTCGCCAGCAAACTCCCCTCGCTCGACAAGGCTTGCCGCCTCTGCTGCCTCTGCCTCCTCCACGGTGAATCCGAACTGCGCCCGTGGCGGCCTGCCGCCTCTTCCAGCCTGGTGGCGATGCGCTGCATCTCATCAGCATTGGTGTCGCGGGTGAGGCTCTTCTGTTCATCGCGGCGGACCGGCACTTCTACCAGGCTGTCAAAGAACACTCGCACGACATCATCTGCAGGCTCTTGCCATGTTGGAACGATTCCATGCGAATCGCACAACGGCATCATTGCACGGATGCGGTCGAGCGAGGAATTTACACAATGGGGCGACATTCTTTGGCAACCTGAACGCTCCGAGATGCTCAGGATCGTGCTTGAACAGCTCCAAGAGCATCGCGTCCAGTTCCAGGACAGTGAAATTGAAGTTGAGGCCCGGGCGCAGCCTCATGATATCCGCCGCGTTCCGGAACTCCCAGGCGGGTCTCCTCCTCTCCTGCAGGGGGGCGATGCGGCGACGAAGGAAATCTGCGCCAACCGCCTACAGTGAGTCCAGCAAGCCTCAGACGCAGGATCCGGATGACGGCAATCTTCAGCCTAGCGTCTTCCGGGGCCAGACTGCTCCAATCGTTGCCGCGCACTACTGAGGTTTGGTGTTGGGCGGTAAACGGCTGCGGGTTCTCGTCGACAATCCAGCACCAGTCTGCTCTCCACTGGTCCCATTTGCTGCGGAGCTCTCCCTCCAGATAAGCTTCGTTCTTGCCGGTCCTCGAGATCCAGGCGATACCACCGGAAAGAGGCTCCCCTCCCTCAACTCGGGGCATAAAGAAGTGGCGGAAAAGGGCTACGTTTGGATGGACTCCGACAAAGTTTTCGCAGAGATGTGCGAAAACTGCCATGGTCAGAACAACATTGGGGGTGAAGTCAAGGAGGCGGAACCGTAGGTGTTCATGATATCGCAGAAAAATTCAGAGAAAGGCGGGCAGAGCCCGCAGTAGAAGAACATCGCGAAGAAAGGGTACCCATTCGGAGCCAGTTCCGAAGCAGCAGCTGGGAGTACCTTCGTGCGCGGATGCGCTCGCGTCTCCGTCGACCAGAAGAGGTAGTAGTACTCCCTCAGCTCCCTTGCGGCGAGCTGGGGGGGGGGGAAGATTGCCCGCTCCTTCCGCAGCGCCACAAGCCGCTGCGCCTCGGCCGACTTCACAGCCTTCTCCTTGTCGGCTTTCGGAGCCATGGCGGAGGTGGTGAGGGAGATCGATGGCGTTGGTGATGCTGGTGGCGATGGGGGGCAGAGCGCTGCTCTCTCTTCAGCCTTGGGAAGAAGGGGGAGGCAGCGGGGGTTTTTCGAGATTGGACAGCAACTGGCGAGATGGGCGAACTGCCCCTGTTTCCCCTGCTTATAAAGAGGGAGGGGGCGGATGTTCCGTTTTTCAGAATAAAGAAACCACCCACGATCTCTCACACGACGCCGCAATCGACGCGTGCCGTTCATGGAGGGCGTGGTGGGTCCGGGGTGAGTTACGCCGTAACCCAGGCCGCGCGTGCCCGTGCCCTGTTTTTGGCCTGGCCCAACAGCGCTCGGCACCGTGTGTGGCCCAGGCCCGGGGGCTCCTGTCGGTGTACTAGAGAAGGGGTACCCTAGTATCCCGAACTTGTGCACGGGCAGTTGCAGCCCTCCGCGGCAAGGCTTACCGGGTGACCGCCAAGGTCCTCCGTGGTTCCTTTGGAGCAATTCAAGAACAAATTATTCAATCCAAGTAGACAAGGCCCGGCAATAGGAGCTTGCCGGGAAGGCCACCCAAGGCACCTAAGAGACAAGGCCCGGCAAGAGGAGCTTGCCGGGAAGGCCACCCAAGGCACCTAAGAGACAAGGCCCGGCAAGAGGAGCTTGCCGGAAGGCCCGATGAGCGACAAGCTTCCTGGACGCGACAAGACAACAACCATGACAAGGCGCTTGCCGTGGTAGACCACCACTACGTACTGCGCTCCAGCACATCCACTAATGTGTCGCATACAGGACCTTTCCAGCAGCGTGGCAAGAGGTCGTGGCGGCCAGCGGAGCGCGGTGGCAAGCGGCGACGACAAGATTGCCATCGTGGCAAGCGGTGGCGCCCGACGGTCCCTTTCGCACTATTAGGGTGGCGTGACGGGCATTTAATGCCTTTGTCCCTGTCGTCGTGGTTAGGTTTGATACACCGTACAAGTAGCTGTATCAACCACTCCTTTTCCATTTTACCCTTTGTCTACGTTGCCACCTGTCGGAGACCCCTTTAGCATATAAAAGGAGGCCCATGCGCAACGTAGAAGGGGGTTCGTTGGGTTCGAAGCCAGAGAACACTCACGCTCGGTCTCGCTAGCAGCTTGTGTGTCTTTGTAGCACTCAAGCGCTCCTGAGAAAGAACTCAATACACTCAGACATGCAGCAGTAGGAGTGTTATCTCTCGGAGAGCTCCGAAGCTGGATAAACCGCTCGTGTGCTTCGCCTCGATCTGCTCTTCGTGCGACCTTCGCCCCCCGCCGAACCAAAAGGGGCTCGGTCCGCCGGTCCCATAGGTGTTCGTGGGTCAGATCAGCCTCCCCGACAGTATTCATATGCAAGACATATATAAAGTTCTCTCAAATCCATAGAAGTACTCAATCTGATAACAGCGAAATCTCAAAGGGAAAAACTCAATTCATCACAACAAGATAGAGAGGGGAAAACACCATTTGATCCGACTATATTAACAAAGCATGTGATACATAAAGATCGTGCAATCTCAAGAACACGAGGGAGAGGGAGAGACATTAAACACATAGCTACTGGTACAAACCCTCATCCCCGAGGGTGGACTACTCCCTCCTCATCGTGGTGGCCGCCGGGATGATGAAGATGGCCACCGGAGATGATTCCCCCCTCCGACAGGGTGCCAGAATGGGTATCAATTGGTTTTCGGTGGCTACAGAGCCCTGTGGCGATGGAACTTCTGATCTAGGTTTATTTCTGATTGTTTCTCTATTTATAGGATTTTTGGGCGTCGGTTTCACGCGAAGATGGGCCTCGAGGTGAGCACAACCCACCGCGGTGAGCCAGGCCCACCAGGCGCCCCTGCTGGGTTGTACCCTCCTCGTGGCTCTTCTGGCCCACCCATGAAGCTTCGGGGGTATCTTTTGTTCCAAAAAAATTCGTCAAAAAGTTTCAGCTCATTTGGAGAACTTTCATTTATGCACAAAAAAAACACCACAGTAGTTCTGCTGAAAACAGCATCAGTCCGGGTTAGTTCCATGCAAATCATACCAAAACCATATAAAATTGTTGTAAGCATGGCATGAATACTTCATAAATTATATATACGTTGGAGACGTATCACACATCAGCATGTATGATTTCTAACAAGTCATTTGCCCGTTCCATTGTTCCCAAAAACAGGGTTTTAGTCATCTTGCCCATGAGGCATGGTTCACATGTGTCAAGTGATTCAAAATCAAGTGACTCCAATAGTCCATCAACATGGAGTTTCTTCATGCGCTTTACACCAATATGAGCTAAGCGGTAGTGCCACAAGAAAGTGGTACTATCATTATCAACTCTACTTCTTTTGGCATCAATGTTATGAACACGTGTATCACTACGATCGAGATTCAATGAACCATTCACATTGGGTGCATGCCCATAGAAGGTGTTATTCATGTAAATTGAATAACTGTTATTCTTTGACTAAATGAATAACCATATTGCAATAAACATGATCTAATCATGTTCATGCTCAACACTAATCTCGAAGGTAGAGGGAGCGTACTATGGTGATCACATCAACCTCGGAAACACTTCCAACACATATCGTCACCTCACCTTTAGCTAGTCTCCGTCTATTCCGCAGCATTTGTTTCGAGTTACCAATATTAATAAATTGTCAGGGAAAACAAATAGGGGTATAAATTTTTCCCCTGACTCGTTCACGAACCGTTCAAGGCCATGCTAGAGTACAAGAGACCAAGAGCTTCAAAGGACCAACATGTAGACCAAGAGGACCAAAGTCAAGCCAGAGAAACAAGATGTCACCAGGAGAAAAGCCTCCCTTGTCGGGCAGACGGGCTCGACAAGGACCGGGTCGCCCCGGAAGAAGACGTCCAAGATGTCCCGGCAGGGTCTGCCGGGACTCACAAAGGCAAAACCACCTCACCCAACTACTCCACCACGACCCGCGTCGTCAATCAGTGCGGTGTCAAGCTGCAAAGTGACTGAGTGGCAGCCATTTGCCACATGGAAGCCTCTTTCTACAGGAAATGCCTATAGATGACACCCGTCCTATGACGAGTCAAGCGAGCAGGCATGGAGTTGGTGAGACAGCCCGGCACGGCTTGCCGGGCAACCAATGACGTGACGTTAAGTGGTGCATTTAATGCAATGTTTTCTATCTTATCAGTGCATAATTACTACTTTGCCATTGTGGTAACCCCTTAATCTATAAAAGGAGGCCCATGGCAACCGTAGAAAGGGTTAGAAGGTCGGATAACAAACACGCCCATACGCACGTAGCCAATGCCGCCCTTGCTGGGCAAGTGTACTACGCTCCCCCACCACACTTCCACCATCAATCCAGCAAAGCAGGAGTAGGGTTTTATGCCTCACGGCGGCCCAAACTTGGGTAAAATTGCCTTCGTAATCTCTGTCGTGCCACCCCACGCTCGTCTCCTCTTTGTGCAATGCGACGTCCCCCTGCCGAACCAGCAAGGGCCCTCTGGTCCCATAGGTGGTCGTGGTTTCCCAGTACATCTTTGGCGCGCTAGGTAGGGGGATCGCTTGCGCGAACCTGAAAGCGTGAGTAGTGCGCCTTATCCGTGGTAGCCCGCTCGAAGCCTCTGGCATTTTCGGCGCCCATGAAGATACGAAAACTAAGCTGGACCATCCCGGCACCACATTGTTCCTCTCCACGCCTCGCCGTAGCCGCGGATATGGCGAAGATCACTGCTGGTGGCAATTTGCTCCTCACAGCGACCTAGGTGGTGCGCCTGCTATTCAGGCGTCGTTCGGGAAAATGAGGTGGGCCGCGCGGGCGCGAGGTCGCTCTTTCCCGTTCCTTCCCTTCATCAACAATCGAGCAGTTTTGGCCCTGGCATCGCTAATGTCGATGACTAATGCACGATACTCGGTCTAGTATTTACCCTATTTCGGGAATCCTGAGTGAAGCGCTGGTATAGTCCACGTGATCGCTGCCGCCAGGCTGTTTCAATGAAAGGAATGGGGAAGGGAGGGAGACTGGGAGAGCCCGCACCGCACCCCGATGCCCGCCTGCTGCACAAGATGTGTGTCGCTCCCTGCTGGGAATGAAAGAGTTGCCCGATTGGCTTCCGCTCCTCCGGGCGTCGCGAGCGCGCCAAGCGGGCGGCCCGACAGAGGAGAACGGAGCTTAAAACGAAAGCTAAGTCTACAATTATCACTTCTTGTTGATACATTTCAATTTTTTGTAGTTATTTATCCCTTAGCTTTAGTGAGTGTTCGTATCGTGAAAACCCTCATGTGATGGAACCTAGGCTAGTTTCTTTGATCGCACCATCGTCCTATCTCGATCCATGCTCTCAGGTCAAAAGGTTGCGTCGAGAGCTACCTAGGAAAAACCTGCCGGGACGCATCCACGCCAAGATGAATGTTAAGGGCCAGACCCTTAGGACAATCACGTCAATATGATACCGGCAGACATCCAGAGAAGACATAGGGATTGATCATCCGAACACAAACATATAGAGCTCAAAGGGATAAACACGCATTTAAGATCCAACCGAGAATATTAGTTCCAAGCAAACACTAGAGATAGAGTGACTAAACACAAAGTATACGTCATGCACAGGTGCGCTTCGGTCCTAAACAAACGATTTTTAACCCCTTTCCACAACGGCATTTGGAACCGTCGCCAAGTGAGTGTGTGAGATAGGGTGTCCTTCCCACACGACTGAGAAACCGTCGGGGATGTGGAGCAGTGATCCACAGGCCTTCCTAAATGTAATCATGTGGGATGCAGAACACACTAAATTCTTTCGCACGTGTGGTATCGATGATTAAGCGTTTCTAATGACGCAGTGAAACCATACGGTCTGTCGTAACGAACCGTTTGGGAAACAGTATGTAAGGCACACGGGCCAACATATGAACTGTGTGCGATTTGTGCCCCATCGCACACGAGTTTTCTGCGTAACCCGTCTGCCATGCTAGACTCCATCACACATGTTTTCCAATAATTACCGTCTGCGATAATGTTCTATCACAAACGGTTCAGGAGCACCTTCGCACACATACAAATGCTGCAGACCGTTTGTGATTTGTTAGGTATCACCGACGGTTGCCGCAAGAGTGACGTGTGATTTTCGTTTGGGATCCCACATGTTTCCTGAAAAATTGACGACTGGGATTGTATTTTGCATTGGGCACGGTTTACTCCCAGTTCTCGTGTGCGATAACGCGACATCACAAATGGTTTCGGAGAACCTACGCACACGTAGTAGCGCTACAAATCGTTTGCGATCTGCTGTGTATCACCAACGGTTTCGCTATGATTGACGTATGCTTTGCGATGTGGATCGCACACACTCATTTATTTGAACCATGTGCGGAGCAATTGCCAGGTCAAAACAAAAATATCCCATTTTGTATCGGCACTCAAAAAGCAAGTTCGCCACAATATTCAATTGAACAAATAAACAAAAATATCCCATTTTGATTCGGCACGCAAAAAGAAAATTCGCCACAATATTCAATTGAACAAATAGTGTCCACAGGAAGAACATTCATCAGATTTACATAACAATTGCAATTGAACATATGGTAGCTAAATTCCAATGATTTTTCCACACATATATGCATTACATAATTAATCATAGTGTACGAAATACGAAGACCTCATCAGATGGAAAACAATGGATCCATGCGTTATATGTTTAGTAGCTAACTCTTACTCAATGTTTCGGGAGAACGCATGCTGAAATCTTCCTTATCACCAGTGGAATTGATGTAGTGATCCAGGAAGAAGTCGCTGATAAATCTCCGAACCATCAGCAATTCACCAGCCGGGAGCGGTTCAGGGGTCCTCGGTTTTAAGATGAGCTGCAGTATTTTTAAGATTAGAATGTGCCATATGAGTGGAGTAGAAGATATTAATTAAGATAGACTTACTGGTACTAATTCGCGAGGATCGTCACAACTATCAGCAGATTTGCAGATGGAGATCATGTGTCTGCAAAATAGAAAGAGGTTTATTTAGAAGCTTGAACATTTGACTAGCGTAAGGGAAGGTATTTGCAGACTGTTGGATAAATTTTCTGAAAATAACGGATTTTGGTGTGTTACCGGAGAAATGATCTCGTGCTGCACGGGTTGTTCCATCTTGAACAGGTTCCCTGGTTTAGTTTTCCACAATACGATCACACTGCAAATTATGTGAATTTTGACAACATCAATTATTGAACCTGATATGAATGCAAATTAATTTCAACATCACAGAATTCAATACCTATCCAAGAATTGCTGAACATGCGTCAAATCTTGAGCGTTTGTTGACTCTCTGAGAGAATAGATGTAGTAAACTGTGTACTTGTTTGGAACAATGAATATCAATATTAACTGAAGGCTACATATTAAGAAAGCCATGAACTTACAAATGATGTCGAAATCTGAAAGACAATCAGTGTATGCGTGGTTGTTTACTTGACTTACCGTTCATGATATGGCAAGAGAAATGATTCTACATGGGACGTGTTTTCGAAGATACGGAGGACCGTGTTAACGGCCCAGTCCCGTTGGTCCTTACCATCTAATGTTGTGCCATTTGCTATTGTAGGATCTATGAAATACACACTCACCCTTTTTCTTCTCTGCGCGTTCAATCCCCTGAGAGGAATAAAATGCAGTTAGATGTTTACCATTTACAGCTTTGTATGGACAAGTTGATCAGATTTTGTTAAATACTTACACAATCAGGCATCTAACAAGAGTGGCATCGAGGATGTTGAAGTTGAAGAAGAGATGTAAGTCCTCGAAACTCACATTGATGAAACCAACATCGTGTCGGAAATGATCTGTGGGCACCCCGACTCATAAGTCGAGATCACCGAATGCACGTGTACAGTGATCCCAGAGATCAATGCTCACTGAACACATAGAAGCTGAATAACAAGAGTCTTACATACATACATACCGTCTTACACAAATTATGACCATTATGGTCAAGTCTTACATTGATAAAGCCTTAAGGGCTGAACATCAAATGAAACACAAGCAGCGGAAATCTTCGTTGGTAAGTAGAACCCATGCCATCTGCCTTAACCCTACATGCATTCTGACTGGGAAACGTCCTAGTTCGCATGTTCGTCTCCAAAGAACTCTTCTTCAAACTCCGGTTCCTCCATGCCTGGCCAATTAAATAACCAGTGGCAAGCCAATGAGTACTTTGAATGTACTACTTAAGCAACCCATGTTTTGGTTCAAGATGCAGCAATGCTTGACATAGGTAAATTTTGCGAAAGCTAATTTTGAGTGCAAAGACATGTTCAACAACTTGCAAGACATGCATCAGGAGAATTCAAGTAACCATGAGGACAGGTTACAGATATCAACATAAATAGAGTGGGCACCAACCCAACTTAATCATGTCAAGTCCTTTGACTTGACCCAAGTAGTTTTTCCCATACACACACACTGGTTTGCAATCATGTGGACGTAGCCCAAGAGCGGTTACCCAACTGTCCTTGACCGTGGACACGGCTATTCGAATAGTTTGACACTCAGTAGAGGTTGCACACTTTACCCGCAAGATCCGGGGAGCTTCCGTGTCATCCACGATCCGCGGTACCTCAAGTACCCGGGGTAAGCACCCGATCACTATCTTTCCCTAGACGACACTAACAAGGAGTCCACTCGTTGTTCCATATCCTCACGATGTACATCATACAATACTCACTTGAGATTGTAACATCCGAGAGGGGACGCAACGGTGTATCTGGTGCCCTGTAAAAACAGTCATGGCCGCCCTACCTGGCACGACCCCATCCCGAGAGAGAGCACCAAATCTCCCCCGTCACTAGTAATGCGGGATCCAAGCTAGTATCAGCCTAGGTAATCAATAATGCCCTTTCCCATACAAGGGTAGAGTGGTTGTGCATGTAAGGTTGGAATAACGGTCGCAACATAAACCAATCCATTTTGAAAACAACACACACACTTGCCTCGGTACACCACTTCGTCATCAAGTGGCTACTCAGCTCATCATCTCCTTCGGGCATAAGTGGCACCCGACAGGGTTTTCGAAAAGTCTTTTGAAAATGCCTTGCCTCCATTACCATGCATATCCCCGTCCCTTTTCGTGTAGCACTACTTAGCATCCTATCTACTCCCACCGGCATAACCCTCATAAGAAGGTAGGGTCACGCACAATGCAAGTATCAACGAGGAAGTAACGGTGGCAAGCCACCCCATGTGGTGACCACAATATCATGTCTTCGATGCAAGCAATACAAGTGCTATATGGCGTGCATAAAAAGGTTTCATAGACATGGTCAAAGGGCTGCTTGCCTGGCTCAACAAAGTCTTTTGGGTCTTCAAAGTCTTCTGGTCCAACTCCTTCACAAAATAGCATAATCTATCGTCGCAAAAGAATAACGAGAAAATAAGGCAATAATAAAACAGAAAAAACTAAAGTGCTCAGAAAAATGTCAACTCATTTTTGTTAAATACTAGGGTGAAAGCTAAGAAGGGGAAAATTCCTAGTTTTGGATTTGGAGTAGCAGAATAGGAGAAATGGATTTACAAAGGTATATTTAAATGCTTAAAATCACATTTAAATATCTAAAGTGAAGAAAAGGTTGTTGGATTCGAATGAAAGTTGCACCATTAAATAGGTTGCAATATTTTAGAAATTTAGGAGATGGAATCAATTTATTTGGATAAATATTTTATCCTGTGGAATTTTTGTAAGTTTAACAGAAAAGAAAAAAGGAAAAAAAATGGCACCGTGCCACTGGGCCAGAGAGGCCACAGTGCAGCAGGTCTAGGGGGGAAATCGGCTCGCGCGAGGCCGCCACGTCGAAGGCATAAAGGCGGAGTACGCCTTGACCGGCCAGGCGAACCGGTCTTGTAGCGTGCGTTTTAAACCTGACGGGTGGGTCCCACCCGTCAGGGCATGAGGCTGACGGACAGGGCCCACGGCCGTCGTCGTCTACCTCCGTCCAGAGGCAACGGCGAGCTCGTCGGCGGCGATATAGGGCACGGGGGGATGCGTGGGTGGTACCGTTGGACTCGGGGGATGTCGTCGTTCGGGTGATGGTGGAGATGGTCGCCGGAGCATGGTTCGCCAGCGACGAGGTCACACGGCGGAGGTGCTTCTGGCGCTGATGTTTCCGGCCGTTCCTGGCTGCAAAAAGAGCAGGGAAGAGAGGGGAAAGGATCAGCGACGCCTTGTGGTTCCAGATCGAGAAAGAACAGAGGCGGAGGAGGCTTGCACCGCGTGGACGTCGACGTCCCGAGGCGGCGGAGCTCGAGCTCGATCTCGAGCTCGGGCGGCTCTGGAGACAAATAGGTGGTTCGGGAGGTGGATTAGGAGTGTGGGGAGCGACAGGAGGTGAGAGAGGGGCTCGGGGTCGCCTCTTATAGGCCGGCCGAGGCCAACCGTAGGCACGGCCTACGGGTGCCCGCGGGATCGGCTCGGGTGGCCGTTAGAGAGGGAGTGGAGGACTCGGGGGTGTTTGTGGGAGTGGTGTAGGGTGCCAGGGAGAGAGAGGAGGAGTGGGGCAAGCTGCGGGCGGCCACAGGAGCGATGCAGCCATTGGCCAAGCAGGGCGGTGCTCTGGCGCGAGCCGCATGAAAGGGGGAAGGGTGCGGGAGCAAGTGGGCGGCCTGCTGGCGTGGAGCGGACGTCGAGGGGCATCGACTGGCGCGCGGGGGAGGATCGAGGTGGCCGGGAGACGCGGCGTCAACGGTCGGGTGCCTGCCAGTGCTCCAGGCGCGACTTTGGCCGGCATCCAGCGTATTTCCAGCGTCATGGCGTCCACTAGTGTCTGGAGGCTGCAGGGGGTGTGGGCAAAAGCTGGGGAGAGCCTTGGATGCTCTGGAAAGCTGAGGGAAGAGAAGGAGGTTGAGAGAGAGGGAGGAATCTGCTGTCCAGAGAAGAAAAAATGGGGTTCTCCCCTCCTTCATTATTGCTTCCTCGGGCAGAAAAGCATCCAGGTGCTAGAGGGGAACTAGGAGGGGTTGTGGTAAAAAGTGGAGCACAAGGAGATTAGGGGAAGAGGCTGGAATTTGCATTTTGAAATTCTGCCAGAAGGGGTTTGATGTAGGTTTGGGCAAGTAGATGATTTCCATTTGTCATGAAACTCCACAGGGTGAAATGGCACATGTAATTAGGGCCTTCCTCCCATCTTGAGCTCATTTGGGCAAAGTTGCCAATGCAACTTTTGTAAACCCTAGAAATTAGCAGAAATGGACTTGTGTAGATTTAGTTGAGCAAATCACTTCTCCTTGATGCACCACTTGGTGTGGTGGCCTTATTTGGTCATTTGAACATGCTCACCAAAGTTGGGGTCAAGGAGAGAAAGTTGGTAGTACAAAGTTGTTCAAATATGATTCTGGTCAGAGATGGTTTTGGGGCATTTTGGTGAACCAAAATGACTTTAAATGCCATGAGGCTTTGGAAGGTGATCACAATATGCATTTGTGACTAGCTGGATTTTCCTTGGATTTTTATGAAAATATTTCCTATAGAAATATTTCAAATTCCTGAAATGGGCAGAAATGGTTTTGGGAGGTTTTGCCCAACATTTTGAACATAACCATGTGTTGAAACTCTTATATATGGGAAATATATGCCCACTGAGTTTCCCTGATTTTTGTCAAATATTTTTTAAACAATAAAATATTTTTTCCCTATTAAAGACCATTTCTGGCCTTAAGAATAAGCTTTTAAATAAAATAGTAAAATGAACTTTTAAAATTATATTTTTGTGGTTTACGGGAATCCTATATCCAATAGGTTTCAAATATACCTTTTGAAAGATTTTTCTCTCCTCAAATCAAGTACTTGCAGTGCAAATCTCAATTCAAGGGTTTTTGAAAAACTAATTTTAGAAAATTCTTTTTGTCCAATTTATTTTTGTAAGAAAATACTATATTGCTCTATACACATGGCATGATCATTAGGCAGAAGCTTGGGGCAAGGAGATGAAGTATATAAGGTGGAGTTGTGTTGACTTTAAGGAGCACTTAAAAGTCACAGAGAGAAAACCAACTCCAAATAAAAGCCAAATAATGCAAAAGTTTTTGTTGGTCCACATTTTCATGCTTTATTAATGCAAATGACATGTTACAAAATGCAGGGTGTAACAGACCTACCCCCCTTACAAGAATCTTGTCCCCGAGATTGCCAAACTAGGTTTTAAAGGAGATCGGGAAACTCGGATCTAAGGTAGTCTTCATGTTCCCAGGTTGCTTCTGCTTCAGTTTGGTTGCTCCACTAGACCTTGAAGTACTTGATGGTGCGGCTTCGAGTGTGTCGTTCAGCCTTGCCCAAAATGCAGATGGGCCTCTCACGAGGGTCAAACCAGGCTGAAGGTCAATGGCTTGGTGATTGACGTCCTTGTAGAGATCAGGCTTGTCTGGAACTTGGAGGCACTTCCGGAGTTGTGACACGTGGAATACGTTGTGCACATCGGATATTTCAGGTGGCAGTTCCAACTGGTAAGCCACTTCTCTCGTTGTTCAGTGATCTTGAAGGGGCCGATGTATCTTGGTGCGAGCTTCCCTTTGATATGGAAGCGCTGGTTTCCCTTGAGAGGTGTGACCCGGAGATAGACATGGTCTCCAACTCGAAAGTTCATGTATCTACGACGTGAGTCAGCGTAGCTCCTCTGCCTTGACTTGGCGGTCTTCAAAACGCTCTCTGACAAGCTGGACTTGCTCTTCTGCTTCACGGAGGATATCGGGCCCAAAGACTAATCCTTCTCCGGTCTCTGACCAATTGAGGGGTGTGCGGCACTTCCGTCCGTATAACACCTCAAATGGTGCCATCTGAAGGCTTGACTGTTAACTGTTGTTGTAGGAGAACTCCGCGAAAGGGAGACAGTCTTCCCACGTAGCCCCATATGCTAGGACACAGGCTCGGAGCATGTCTGCGAGAATTTGATTTACTCGTTCTGTCTGACCTCCGGTCTGTGGGTGGAAAGCAGTGCTGAAGGACAACTTGGTCCCCATGGCCTCTTGGAACTTCTTCCAGAACCTTGAGGTAAACTGGGTTCCTCGGTCTGACACAATCTCCTTGGGAACACCATGAAGGCTTACGATTCTGCTGATGTAGAGGCTGGCTAGCTGGTTTCCCTTGTAAGTCGTTTTGACAGGAATGAAATGGGCTACTTTGGTCAAATGGTCGACTATGACCCAAATGGAGTCATGTCCCTTATTCGACCTGGGTAATCCAGTGATGAAGTCCATTCCGACTTTATCCCATTTCCATTCAGGCACCTTGAGAGGCTGTAACAATCCAGCGGGTCACTGATGTTCAGCTTTGACCCTTTGGCATGTGTCACACTTAGCGATGAAAGTGGCTATCTCTCTCTTCATGCCATGCCACCAGAATCTTTCCTTTAGGTCTTGATACATCTTGGTTCCTCCGGGGTGGATGGAATACGGGGTGTCATGAGCTTCTTGCAAGATCAAATTCTTGAGCTCAATCCTGTTGGGTACGCAAATGCGATTCCCAAACCACACAATTCCTTGCTCATCCTCTAAGAATCCTGGGGCCTTGCGTGCCTTGATCTTCCTCTTGATGCCTTCAATAATTTTGTGCCCCTCTGAGCTTCCTTAATATCATCCATCAGGGTAGGCTTGACTTCAAGGTTGGCTAAGAATCCTGGTGCAACCAGTTCCAACCCGAAGCTTTCAAGTCCTATGCACAAGGCGGGTAGCCTGTCCTTAAGCATAGCATTCAAGGAGCAAGCCTTCCTGCTTAATGCATTTGCTACCACATTAGCCTTTCCAGGGTGGTATTGAACACTAAGGTCATAATCCTTGATCAACTCTAGCCATCTTCTTTGCCTCATGTTCAATTCCTTCTGAGTGAAAATATACTTCAGACTTTTGTGATCTGTGTATATCTCACACTGCTTCCCTAGGAGGTAATGTCGCCATGTTTTCAGGGCATGTACTACAGCTGCCATCTCGACGTCATGAGTAGCATAGTTCTCTTCATGAGGCCGTAGTTGCCTTGAAAGGTAAGCTATAACTCTGCCCTCTTGCATCAAAACACTTCCCAGTCCGGTTCTTGACGCATCACAATATATCACAAATTCCTTGTGAATATCAGGTGTGGCCAGTACTAGGGCGGTGGTTAATCTCTTCTTTAGCTCCTGGAAGCTCTCTTCACATTTTGGTGTCCACTCAAACTTCTTATCCTTCTTCAGGAGCTGGGTCATAGGTCGGGCAATGCTTGAAAATCCTTCAACGAACTTGCGGTAATATCCCGCGAGTCCGAGGAAGCTTCTAACTTCCTTCACATTGCTCAGGGTTTGCCATTCAGTCACGGCCTAGATCATGGTGGGATCCACTGACAACCCTTCGGCATTCAATACATGACCCAAGAATCCAACCTCACGGAGCCAAAATTCACACTTGCTGAACTTGGCGTACAGTTGGTGCTCTTGAAGCTTGCCTAGGACCATCCTCAAGTGTTGCTCGTGCTCTTCTTCCGTCTTCGAGAAGACAAGAATGTCATCAATGAAGATGACGAAAAAATGGTCCAAATATTCCATGAAGACCTTATTCATGAGATACATGAAGTAAGCTGGGGCATTGGTCAATCCAAAGGACATGACCGTGCACTCATACAGGCCATATCTGGTTACAAATGCCATCTTCGGAATATCTTGGGGTCTTATTTTCAGCTGGTAGTACCCAGATCTGAGATCGATCTTTGAGAACACCTTGGCCCCATTGGGTTGATCAAACAGATCTTCAATCTTGGGAAGTGGATACTTATTCTTGATTGTAACTTCATTGAGGGAGCTATAGTCAATGCACAAGCGGATGGTACCATCCTTCTTTGCCACAAATAGAACAGGAGATCCCCAAGGGGACGCACTAGGGCGGATAAATCCCTTCCTCAACTGCTCTTCCAGTTGTTTCTTCAACTCCGCTAACTCTTCCGATCCCATTCTATATGGCTTCTTGTAGATGGGTCCTGCTCCGGGCATGAGCTTGATAATGAACTCAATCTCTCGGTTAGGAGGCATTCCCGGTAGCTCATCAGGAAAGACATCGGGGTATTCGCATACTACCGGCACTTGCTCCAATCCAACTTCAGTCAGACAGTTGACTTGGGAGGCTTGAGCAGAGGAGGAGTTGGAGGCAAATTTAACTTCGACTCCTTGGTCATTGGTCACTTTGACAGTCCGGTTGGCATAATCTAACAAGCCCTGGTGCTTGATGAGCCAATTCATTCCTAAGATCACATCCAAGCCTTGTGATCTTAAGATGATAAGGTCTGCTAGGAAGTCTACCCCATTAATGACAATCCTGACTCCTTTACATCCTATTTTGGCTCTCATCTCTGCTCCGGGGGTTGTTACCACCATAGGGTTATTCAGGGGTGTAGGGGTCATGCCACTTTTTAATGCAAAATTTTGGGTGACAAATGAATGCGTGGCTCCAGAATCAAACAAAAGCGATTCTATGGTGCCGAGTTGACAAGGAACGTACCCAAAGACGACGTCCGGGTCTTCCGGGCTTCTTCCTATGATGACATGATTCACGACCCCTGCCATTGTTGGGCGATTCTGGGAGCTTGGTTCCTTGGTGGCAGTCCCCGGCCTTGTCCTCGGTTCTATGCATTGGCGGCAGGCGTCGGGCTTTTTGTTGGGGCAATTCTTGGAGTAGTGTCCTGGCTGACCACATCCAAAGCAAGTGACTTGGTCGGGGTTGCTGCTCTTGCCAGCATTGTTATTGGGGTTGCTGTAAGCTGATCTGGGGTTGGCATACTGCTGAGGTGGATATTTGGTGGGGGGTGCAGGAGCTCTTGGCTGCTGATAGGTTGGCTTGACCGGGGCTGGCTGCCACGGGCGAGGCTTCTGGTTGCCGGAGCTACCTTTGCTGATCATATTGCGCTTACGGGTATCATCCAAAGCACGTCGCTTGTCTTCAAGCATGAGTGCCTTGTTCACCAGATCGGGAAAGGTTGGGCAGTCACACACAACAAGCGAAATCGCAGAAGTCTGGTTAAGGCCTTCCATGAAGCGCTCTCTTTTGGCAGCATCGATCTTGACATCCTCAGGAGCATACCTTGACAGAACATTGAAGTTCTGCATGTACTCCTTGACAGTGTTACTACCTTGCTTCAGGGCTCGGAACTCACGCTTTTTGATGGCCATAATCCCAGAAGGAATGTGGGCCTTGCGGAATTCTGCCTTGAAGTCATTCCAAGTGATGTTTTGCCCCGCATGCATGACCTTGAATCCATCCCACCAAGCTCTGGCAGTTCCCCCGAGACAGTGGGTAGCATAAGCCACCCTCTCACGGTCTTCAGTGCAGCCGACTAGTTCCAACAGATCCTCAATTGTGCGGGCCCAATTGTCTGCATCCAGGGGTTCAACAGTCTCGATGAAGGTGGGTGGTGCATGCTTCTTGAACTCTGCCAACGTGGAACGTCCATTGTCGTTCCCCGCCGGTTGGCGATTGACAGCTTGAGCAATCATCTGGAGGGCTGCAGTGTTAGCTTGGCGTTCCTCTCGGAAGGCTTGGAGAAGCTGAGTCATGTCCATGTTTGGAGGTGGTGGCGGTGGTGGAGCTTGTCCTTGGGTTTGGTCCTGAGTGGCTCCTGCGTCGGCTTCTTGCTGCTGGGTAGAGGTACCAGTACGTGTTACAACAGGCATCCTGTTGGAGCGGTCAAGGGCTCATGATGGAAAACAATATAGATGGGGTGCCTAGTAAGGGGGTGGGCGTGACACAATTTTTAAGTTAAACTAGGGCCAGAAGGGCCAAACTCATACATTAAAACCAAATGGGGGATGTAGTCGTTTACAAGTTCCCAAAGGGAAAGTACGACTTCATCAAGGCAAGTTGAAAGCAAGCACAACACATCATGGTTTCATTTGAACCATTACACGGACTCGACTTCGCATAAGGGGTACACGACCTATCCTACCTTAAGGGTTACAGACCGGCCTACCCTAATCCTGAACGGTGTCTAAGTGGTGAAATGCTCGGTCGCGTATTCCGGCTCCTCTGGGTCTTCCTCCTCACCTTCTTCTATCTCAGTATTTTCGTCACTTGAGGGAGTGGGGGAGTGGAGGAGCTGAACACGGCGCTGCTTCGCCGGTGGCACCGTGAAGAGGTTGCGATACTCCTTCGCCGCCATACAGCGTGGCTGAGATGATCCCTTGGCATGCGTGACCTGTGGGGGTCGCCCGCCTCGATAGGCTACAACGGGCTGTCCAGGGGTGCACCATCCTTCTTGATCCTGTCCGCCTTTGTCTGAGCTAGGCGGAGGAGTTCCTTGGTCTGGTGGAGTTCCTTCCGAAGCTCCATCGACTCCGAGCCAGGTGCTATGCCAGGCTGTCTGCACACAAGCTGAGGTAGGTCTGGAAGCGGAGAGAAAGTCCTTCGTCCATGGGTGGGGCTGGTGCGCTGCTCTCGTCATCTCCTTCCTTACGATAAGGTAGGTAACGAGTGGCTGGCTCACTTGCCATCTCTGGCAGGAGATCCCGAAGGCGAGTCAGCGCCTTGAGGGCAGCAGTCTCAACGGCGAGGAGTAGGGTCGCCATCTGGGGTCCCTCAAAGAACCAGCTCGTCGGGGAGTCGTTCGCCCTCACGACTACCTCCACGTGATACTCCTTCTTAGTACTGTTGATCCAGTGCTCGTGGTAGGAGAAGGTGGGGGCTCGAGTAAACTGACACTTCTTGAGGCTGTCCTCGAGAAGTACGGGAAACCCGGTGGTCAGGAAGTCCTCGGGTACAACGGCCATCTACAAAAGTGGAAGGGAAAGGGTCAATAGAGGAAATGTGACCTATGTTTGGGACATTTTTAGAAAACGTAGGTATATAAGTAATTTTTGTAGATAGTCTCACTCTAACTAACGTCCATGCTAACTAAGGCTTCCTACAGTCAGGATTGCTCTGATACCAGCTCTGTGGGCACCCCGACTCATAAGTCAAGATCACCGAATGCACGTGTACAATGATCCCAGAGATAAATGCTCACTGAACACACAGAAGCTGAATAACAAGAGTATTACATCCATACATACCGTCTTACACAAATTATGACCATTATCGTCAAGTCTTACATTGATAAAGCCTTAAAGGCTGAACATCAAATGAAACAGAAGCAGCGGAAATCTTCGTCGGTAAGTAGAACCCATGCCATTTGCCTTAACCCTACAGGCATTCTGACTGGGAAACGTCCTAGTTCGCATGTTCGTCTCCAAAGAACTCTTCTTCAAACTCCGGTTCCTCCATGCCTGGCCAATTAAATAACCAGTGGCAAGCCAATGAGTACTTTGAATGTACTCGCAAGCAACCCATGTTTTGGTTCAAGATGCAGCAATGCTTGACATAGGTAAATTTTTGCAGAAAGCTAATTTTGAGTGCAAAGACATGTTCAACAACTTGCAAGACATGCATCAGGAGAATTCAAGTAACCATGAGGACAGGTTATAGATATCAACATAAATAGAGTGGGCACCAACCCAACTTAATCATGTCAAGTCCTTTGACTTGACCCAAGTAGTTTTTGCCCATACACACACACTGGTTTGCAATCATGTGGACGTAGCCCAAGAGTGGTTACCCAACTGTCCTTGACCGTGGACACGGCTATTCGAATAGTTTGACACTCTGCAGAGGTTGCACACTTTACCCACAAGATTCGGGGAGCTTCCGTGTCATCCATGATCCGTGGTACCTCAAGTACCCGGGGTAAGCACCCGATCACTATCTTTCCCTAGACGACACTAACAAGGAGTCCACTCGTTGTTCCGTATACGAGACTCACTCGAGATCGTAACATCCGAGAGGGGACGCAACGGTGTATCCGGTGCCCTGTAAAAACAGTCATGGCTGCCCTAGCTGGCATGACCCCGTCCAGAGAGAGAGCACCAACTCTATACCGTCACTAGTAATGCGGGCTCCAAGCTAGTATCGGCCTAGGTAATCAATAATGCCCTTTCCCATACAAGGGTAGAGTGGTTGCGCATGGAAGGTTGGAATAAAGGTCGCAACTTAAACCAATCCTTTTTGAAAACAACACACACACTTGCCTCGGTACACCACTTCGTCATCAAGTGGCTACTCAACTCATCATCTCCTTTGGGCATAAGTGGCACCCGACAGGGTTTTCGAAAAGTCTTTTGAAAATGCCTTGCCTCCATTACCATGCATATCACCGTCCCTTTTTGTGTAGCACTACTTAGCATCCTATCTACTCCCACCGGCATAACCCTCATAAGAAGGTAGGGTCACGCACAATGCAAGTATCAACGAGGAAGTAACGGTGGCAAGCCACCCCATGTGGTCACCACAATATCATGTCTCTGATGCATAAAAATGCTATATGGCGTGCATAAAAATGTTTCATAGACATGGTCAAAGGGCTGCTTGCCTGGCTCAACAAAGTCTTCTGGGTCTTCAAAGTCTTCTGGTCCAACTCCTTCACAAGAATGCAATGCAATCTATAAAAAAAGAATAACGAGAAAATAAGGCAATAATAAAACAGAAAAACTAAAGTGCTCCGAAAAATGTCAACTCATTTTTGTTAAATACTAGGGTGAAAGCTAAGAAGGGGAAAATTCCTAGTTTTTGATTTGGAGTAGCAGAATAGGAGAAATGGATTTACAAAGGTATATTTAAATGCTTAAAATCACATTTAAATATCTACAGTGAAGAAAAGGTTGTTGGATTTGAATGAAAGTTGCACCATTAAATAGGTTGCAATATTTTAGAAATTTAGGAGTAGGAATTAATTTATTTGGATAAATATTTTATCCTGTGGAATTTTTGTAAGTTTAACAGAAAAGAAAAAAGGAAAAAAAATGGCACTGCGCTTTGGGCGGAGAGGCCACAAAGGCAGCAGGTCTAGGGGAAATCGTCACATGAGGCCGCCACGTCGAAGGCATAAAGGCGGAGTACGCCTTCAGCCGACGGGCGAAACGGTGCGCGCGTGTGCATTTTTAAACCTGACGGGTGGGTCCCACCCGTCAGGGCATGAGGCTGACGGACAGGGCCCACGGCCGTCGTCGTCTACCTCCGTCCAGAGGCAACGGCGAGCCTGCCGGGCGGCGATATAGGGCACGGGGGGATGCGTGGGTGGTACCGTTGGACTCGGGGGATGTCGCCGTTCGGGTGGTGGTGGAGATGGTCGCCGGAGCATGGTTCGCCAGCGACGAGGTCACATGGCTGAGGTGCTTCTGGCGTCGATGTTTCCGGCCGTTCCTGGCTGCAAAAAGAGCAGGGAAGAGAGGGGAAAGGATCAGCGACGCCTTGTGGTTCCAGATCGAGAAAGAACAGAGGCGGAGGAGGCCTGCACCGCGTGGACGTCGACGTCCCGAGGCGGCGGAGCTCGAGCTCGATCTCGAGCTCGGGCGGCTCTGGAGACAAATAGGTGGTGCGGGAGGTGGATTAGGAGTGTGGGGAGCGACCGGAGGTGAGAGAGGGGCTGGGTGCGCCTCTTATAGGCGGCCGAGGCCAACCGTAAACCTGACCTCACGGGTGCTCATGGGATCGGCTCGGGTGGCCGTTAGAGAGGGAGTGGAGGACTCGGGGGTGTTTGTGGGAGTGGTGTAGGGTGCCAGGGAGAGAGAGGAGGAGTGGGGCGAGCTGCGGGCCACAGAGCGGGCGTGATCATTGGCCGAAGGGGCGGTGCTCTGGTGCGAGCCACAGGAAAGGGGGAAGGGCGCGGGAGCAAGTGGGCGGCCTGCTGGCGTGGAGCGGACGTCAAGGGGCATCGACTGGCGCGCGGGGGAGGATCGAGGTGGCCGGGAGACGCGGCGTCAACGGTCGGGTGCCCTGCCAGGTGCTCCAGAGAGCGACTTTGGCCGGTATCCGCAGTTTTCCCGCGTCCGCACGCGTCCACTAGTGTCTGGAGGCTGCTGGGGGTGTGGGCAAAAGCTGGGGAGAGCCTTGGATGCTCTGGAAAGCTGAGGGAAGAGAAGGAGGTTGAGAGAGAGGGAGGAATCTGCTGTCCAGAGAAGAAAAATGGGGTTCTCCCCTCCTTCATTATTGCTTCCTCGGGCAGAAAAGCATCCAGTGCTAGAGGGGAACTAGGAGGGTTGTGGTAAAAGTGGAGCACAAGGAGATTAGGGGAAGAGGCTGGAATTTGCATTTTGAAATTCTGCCAGAAGGTGTTTGATGTAGGTTTGGGCAAGTAGATGATTTCCATTTGTCATGAAACTCCACAGGGTGAAATGGCACATGTAATTAGGGCGTTCCTCCCATCTTGAGCTCATTTGGGCAAAGTTGCCAATGCAACTTTTGTAAACCCTATAAATTAGCAGAAATGGACTTGTGTAGATTTAGTTTAGCAAATCACTTCTCCTTGATGCACCACTTGGTGTGGTGGCCTTATTTGGTCATGTGAACATGCTCACCAAAGTTGGGGTCAAGGAGAGAAAGTTGGTAGTACAAAGTTGTTCAAATATGATTCATGTCAGAGAGGGTTTTGGGGCATTTTGGTGAACCAAAATGACTTTAAATGACATGAGGCTTTGCAAGGTGATCACAATATGCATTTGTGACTTGCTGGATTTTCCTTGGATTTTTATGATAATATTTCCTGTAGAAATATTTCAAATCCTTGAAATGGGCAGAAATGGTTTTGGGAGGTTTTTCCCAACATTTTGAGCATGACCATGTGTTGAAACTCTTATATATGGGAAATATATGCCCACTGAGTTTCCCTGATTTTTGTCAAATATTTTTAAAACAATAAAATATTTTTTCCCTATTAAATACCATTTCTGGCCTTAAGAATAAGCTTTTAAATAAAATAGTAAAATAACTTTTAAAATTATATTTTTGTGGTTTCCGGGAATCCTATATCTAATAGGTTTCAAATATACCTTCTGAAAGATTTTTCTCTCCTCAAATCAAGTACTTGCAGTGCAAATATCAATTCAAGGGTTTTTGAAAAACTAATTTTAGAAAATTCTTTTTGGCCAATTTATTTTTGTAAGAAAATACAATATTGCTCTATACACATGGCATGATCATTGGGCAGAAGCTTGGGGCAAGGAGATGAAGTATATAAGGTGGAGTTGTGTTGACTTTAAGGAGCACTTAAAAGTCACAGAGAGAAAACCAACTCCAAATAAAAGCCAAATAATGCAAAAAAAAATTGTTGGTCCACATTTTCATGCTTTATTAATGCAAATGAAATGTTACAAAATGCAGGGTGTGACATGATCTCTATTGTAGTGGACTAGCAAAGCATGATAAGCTGCTGACATTTGTTCCATGCAATATTCATGTAACTCGCGGCAACTGGAGCTACACTCATCAAAGTATTCGCCAACAAGACATGGCCGGCCATCGACGTAATTGCGTGCTTCAAGTATGTCTGATTTTCTTTTAGCAAGCAACAATTCTACTTCTTCATCATCCATGGCGTCAGAAATAATATTACTCCCCGTTTCAACCAAGCTGTTGTTAATTTGGTTCTGGGTGATGAGTGCTTTAAGTAAGAGGCAATCGTTCTCTTTCTCTTCACTTTCCCGTTGCGCTTCCTCGTGGTCATGGGTGTGGCCTTTTTGGCCACTTCCTTCTTGGTACTTGATGCATTTCTGGCAGAAGGTCTAGTTGCCTGCAAGCTAGACTACCAAGCAGACGGTGAAGCTTGGACGGACTTCTTAGCAGACAGTTTATCTATGTCGGACCGCTGAGCTGGCGGTGCTGCTATGACGGACTGCTGGGCTGTAGGAGCAGAAGCATCGGACTGCTGACCTTGCGTTGAAGCTATGTCAGGTTTCTGCGTAGATGGTGCCAACTTGTCGGTGTGCTGAGGAGGTCGTGCCAACGCGTTGGTTTGCTGAGCAGGAAGTGCTGACACATTGGTATGCTAATCACACACCTGCGGACCGACGGATTGATGAGCAGTCGGTTCTAGACCTACAGACTGCTTCGTAGGCGGTTCCGAAGCATCAGACTGCTTAGCAGTCTGTTCCAACAGGTTGGTCTGCCGAGCATGTGCTGCAGCTGGGTCTCCCACCGCTGCTTCAGCGGCCGGCATCTGAACCGGTGGTGCGTCATCAGCAGTTGTAGGCCTTGCCACTGGCTGCTTTGGGGCGGAGGATGACATGGCCTGTACGCCACAAAGTTGGTCCGGCTGATCACAGGTTGATGCATAAGCCCGCGAGAGCTGCTGTGGAAAGGAGAGCGTCACCGGTTGAGGGGCGACAGTGGTTGCTCTTGGCGGGGCTTCAGGAATATCATCGACGAACTCTATTTCCTTTCGTGGCTACCAGATGTGATGTAACATTGTTTCTCCTAAGGTCCTTTTGCTCATCGAAGTCTCCTAGGACATTCTTCAGGGCAAATTCATTGAATCGAGGCTTTACTTCAGTCACATAGCACTTCACATAGCCCGGCTTCAATGGCACATTGTCCAAGAAGAGGCCATCTTCCAAGAAGGGTGGGAAACCCAGGTTGTTGCACATTTTAATGTACCTTCATAATGTGTGAGGACGCCCTTCAGTCTGTCTTTCATTCCAGATAGATGATATAGCATCATCACGAGCAGCTGCAATCTCAGTGTCGCCGGGGTCAGCTTATGCACAACTACTCTTGTGCAGTGTTGTCGCGCAATAAGCAGCATCATCCATGCCCGCCTCCCCTGCCATTTGCTAGCTATCTGTCAGTGTTAGAGTCTTCTGCATCATCATAGTTTTCTCAACATCCTTTCGAACAGCCGGATAAATCTCCTTCTTCAACTTTTCAAACAATGCATTCTGCTTCCTTTCACTCCTCGCTTTTTTCATGCTGAGCCTCTCTTCTTTGTTGAGTGTGAAAGCCCTCTTGTGCGGGACATTAAGACCTATACCCCTTGCATGCCCAGGGGCTCTTTTGTGTCTAGAGCAATGGACAAAATGTCACATGGCCCTGAGTTCCTGTAGAACCTTCCAGGGATCTTGGAAGCCTCTACCATCACTTCATATAGTTTGGAATCACGTGCATTTTCAAAGTAATAATTTCCGTCATCACGCCTCTTTGCACGTGCCCGCAAGTAATCTCTGGCGCGTTCGCCCCTGATTTAACTAAATGCCGGATTCCCACCCGCCGCTACTGTTTCTTTGTCCTCATGTTCCCATATCAGTTTCATGCCGTAGTATCCTGCCACACCCATACGGTGGGGGTGTATGTTCTTCTTCCGAAGTTCCGATTCCTTGAAACTCTTCGCAGCAAACTCTGGAGTTGCCCTGACCCTTTTGAATTATGCCCAATCTGCCTTTGTAATTTGGGGTATGCGGGGATTGGGTCCTTGCCTTCACTCAAGTACTTATTGTACAGCACGTGCTTCCAGTTTCTCCAAGCATCCCTAGTCTTCTTCAGTGCAGCTTGTTCCACCTGCATTCTCCACTGCTCTGGAAGGTTGAAGTGATCCATGATCTCCCGGACTATCATTTGCCATGTTTCTATGTCAGCCTTTCGAAAACCTGGCAAATTAATGTTGAGCCTTGCCCTGCCAACAAATCCACACACACTCCTGAACCTCATGCGTGCTTTATCTGGTTTAGTTGGAGCCCAGGACTTTAAATCAGTCTCGGTTACTTCATATACACCTTTAGGCTGGTGTGTGAGCTTCCTTCGAGCGTTCCTCTGTGTCCTAACCGGAAGGGTAATTGCTGCAGCTCTATCCCATTCAAGACTACTTGATCCCTCACAATCTGCTGAAGACCTAGGGTTGTCCAAATCAGATGAAGATACATGGCCTGAATGAGTGTTGTCGCTACTACTCGGCATCTACAAGGAACACATGCGAAACTCGAGAAAGGAGGATAAGCATAAAACTAACAACTTGGTATCAAGCTTTCTAAACACGCCATGCAATAATTTAGAAAATGTAGGGCTAATTTGTTAAGTTTGTGTGACTCGGGCGCCCGTGATTTGTAAATAGGCAGTAACTTATTAGAACAACTACAACTTATATGTATTAAGGAAGGTAGATAATGAACATATATACGCTCTCCGTTATTTTATAGCCAATTTGGGAACATAAGGAGAGAAATTGGAAGAGGGATTGCGAGGAAATATGCCTCACCGCGATGGAGAGCAGTAACTATCAGGCTTCTTAATGCAAACCCGGCCGGACCACAGGAGAGGCGAGTGTTACTGCATCGATATGTTCGAGGGTGGCTGGCGAGCAAACGAAGATGGTGAGGCACAGGACACCGCGTGTTGGGAACAGCAGTGGAGGTAGGCTTGACGCCGAAGAGTGGGCACGCGACCGGGGTGAGCACGGCGGCACCGGAGAGGGTTCCTCTATGGATCTGGTGGGAGGGGGCAGCTGGCAAAGGAGATTGGGTGGACTAGTTGAGTGAAACGTGGGCGGACGGGGGGGGGGGGGGGGGGGTTTTTTGGTGGCCTAGGTGAAAAAGGTGAAAAATATCCCCGGTCGCCGCTCGCGCGGAAAGGCCTATGCAAAACGGTTGCCTCTAAGCGCTCGTGTGCACAAACAGAATAATTTCGTTTGAAATGAAGACGTGAGTTCATCGTTTTGCCTCTAAATTTTTCGCGCGTAAACCAATTACAATTTTACCACGGGTTTGACTTGCTGGCGCATTTCAGGTCTCGTGTGCTATATGTAAGACATTTTTTGGCATTTACCATGCATGTTGGCATTATAAATCAATTCCTAGCCGGATTGCATTTCCCATCGAAATGGATGAGGATTGTCGTTCGATCTGGGAGCATCAATGGTGCAGACGTACGATCCGTGGGGTTTGGGTTCTGGCCAATCAGAACGGATGTCTCAGATCGCGCACGCAGCAAGGGGGGGCATCGGCCACGGTTTGGTAGGCACACGGCTTTTGTGTGTGAACCATGTGCTATTTGAAAACATTTTTTTGGGAGGGGCTATTTGAAAACATGTATATGTGTTGTGAAAAGGGATGAGGATCGTCCTTCGATCAAGGAGAATCCAACGGTGCAGAAATACGATCTGTGGGGTTGGGGTTCTGGCCAATCAGATCGCACGACTCAGATCGCGCGCATGGCAAAGTGGTGGGGGGTGCATCGGCCATAGTTTAGTGGACACACGGCTTTCGTGAGTGAACCGTCTGCTCTTTGAAAACATTTACATTACCTAACATCATATTTTTGTTTGAATGAAAACATGTGTTCATCGTTTCGCCTCCAATTTCTTTCCACGGTATGAAATCATGAGTATAGTGGAGAGTGTCATATACTAGTATCATGAATATACACTACGTATACTAGTGTATGATACTACCTTTAATTAATTATAGCGCATAGTATAATACATAGAGTATAGTATCATATATAGATCATATTTATTGACATGCATGACACAAATTAGCATCGCATTTAACATGATACAGTATC
Source organism: Aegilops bicornis (assembly GCA_021605145.1). Taxonomy (NCBI): domain Eukaryota; kingdom Viridiplantae; phylum Streptophyta; class Magnoliopsida; order Poales; family Poaceae; genus Aegilops; species Aegilops bicornis. Next base: position 191,452,569 of record CM038672.1, on the reverse strand, counting down.
TACCTATATGTTACTCTAACCCTCTTTATATATATTTAATTCTTTGCCATATCAGCATACTTGCTATTTCCGAGTGCATGACATCGTCGGCTATGATACCACCACTATGGCCAGCCTTATATAGTCGGGAGTATCATATACTATTCTGATCACGGGATCAGAATAATATTCTGATCACAACCTAACCTGCCCCGCTAGTAGTACGTTGAACTTCCCTGTGAACTCATTCGAACTTCCGACAACATTGCCCCAACTGGGCTTGCGATATACCGTTGGAAAGCTATGGACACCAATATCATGACCCAACTAAATTTTTTGGCAAAATATAAGCGGATTAAGAGCAGTTTTGAAAACCGTTTTTTCTTCGCACAAAAAACGTGAATCGTATTTTCGATCGCATTTCTAAACCTTTTGTCGGAATGAGGCATATAATATGGCGTTGGAAAGCTGCTGCAAAACCGCTCCTTCCACATGTTGAAAGTTTTTTATAATTCCCTACGGTTAAAGAGTAATTTGAAAAGACGTAAAATTTCGTAAAACCGAATAGCTGAGTTCGTTTTTTCGATGTCCTTTCTAAACGGCTAATCCAATGGAGGCATATGATATGGCGTTGGAAAGCTTATGAAACTGCGCTACTTTTTCATCAGGAAAGTTTTTTTCTAATTTTGAATGGTTTAAGAGTAATTTAGAAAATGGTCCAACTCCTACCGAGTTCGTATTTTCGAGCTAATTTTTTAACCGTGCGTCCGAATGCAGCAAATGATATGGCGTTGGAAAGCTTGAACAAATGCGAAAGTTTTTGGTATGTATTGTTTCTCCCAATGCTTTACGGTTTTAAGTCAGTTTCAAAAATGAAAAAAAAGTATTTTCGCCGTAATTTCTACAAACTTTATTGGAATTGGGAAAATAATATACCATTGAAAAGCTACGGAAAATGCGAAAATTCTTCATGTTGATGGTTTTCTCTGATTCCTAGCCGTTTTCAAGTAATTCTGAAAACGGCGGGATCATTCGTTCTACCTCTACCGCAAAACAGATTCTTTGAAAATGCACCGCGTGAAGAACCTGAACTTCACTCTGTTTTTCACGTGATTTTGATGCTCGTAGATCTTCATCCACTGCTCGTAGCTCTCCATCCCACTCACAGGAATTGAGCGGGTGATATACCGATGGAAAGCTGCTGTAAACACGCAACTTTCCCGTGTTGATCATTTTTTCATACTCGCGACGCTTTTGAAAGTTTTTCATTTGAAATTCATTCAGTGTAGTAGGTGAACTTCCTGCTGTTTTCACGTTGAACTTATGTGACTTAGTTTTGTTTGTAATTTTCTCATCCACATATTCTTTTTCTACAAACCTCTCTCACAATATATTTTTTAACTTTCTCCGACAGAGGGCTTGAATTTGCACAAATTATATTCCAGCCGTTTTGAGGTAAATTAGAAAATGGCGAGATCATGATTTCTGCGTTCATCGCGAACGGGAAGGCACTGTGTGAAATAGTAAAACTTCTGGGGCATGTCTGTTTGAACTTCACTTTGTTTTTGACGTGCTGTTTTTTGCACTGCATGAAGTAGTTGAACTTCTGGGGTATGTCTGTTTGAAATTCACTCTGTTTCACTTTATTGTATTTTTCTTATATGAAACACACACCATCTAGTACGTGAACTTCCGGTTGTTATCACGTTGAACCTCTCTCTGCTTTGAGAGAGTTATTTTAAAACACAAAAAACAACATATTTTTTATGTATTTTGGACATCTAAATACACGGTGAACCTCTCTCACAAGAATTTTTCGAACTTTTCCTCGTCGAGCACTTGAACTTCTAGCAACCATTTTTTCGTTTATGAGGTTGTTTTTAAAAGTGCAAAAAATGGTGTTGTGTTTTTTATTTTTTGAACGGGTAAATCCTAGGTTTTAATAAACTACGAACTTCTCTGTTATTTCAATTTGAACTTCAACTTTTTTATATTTTTGAGTAAAGAATTGTATTCGATTTTTATACAGAAAAAAAGAACATGGAAATACAAGATGAACCTCTCTCGCAAGAATTTTTGAACTTCCCCGGACAGAGCACCTGAACTTCTTTCAACAAACCTTTTAAGCTTTTAATTTTCTATACCTGTATTCACACCTGAAGTGCATTCCTTGCAGTAGTTGAACTTCCCGCTGTTTTCACCTTGAACTTCTGTCACATTTTTGTGTATACGTTGAATTACACGCAATTGAAGGTCGGACATCATTTTTTGCTTTTTTTTCAAACATGTAATTGGAAGTCGTTCGTCTCGCAATATAAATTCCGAACCGTGCACGGAGGAGCACGTGAACTTCTTGCAACGGACCTTTAAAGCCTTTTGTTTTCTATTCTTGTATTCTTATCTGAAATGCATTCCATGTAGTATTTGAACTCGCCGTTGTTCAACCTTGAACTTCTGTCACATATTTTTGTTCAACCTCTCACACAAGACTTTTTGAATTTTCTCGGGCCGAGGACTTGAACTTCTAGCAACAAAACTTTTAGCCTTTTCCTTTTTCATTCTTTTTTTCATACCGAATGCACGCCGTGTAGTACGTGAACTTCTAACAGTTATCAAGATGAACTTATCGCGGTTACGTGAAAATTTGTGAGTTTTTTTATAGGCATTGAAATGCTCTACCTTTTTTATTTCAACTTCATTGTGTATTTTTTTGAAATGTAATAAACATTATACAATTTCTTTGTCATTTCGAACTGAACTTCTCGGTTTATTCGTTAGTAACAGGAAAAATTTGAGTTTTTGTAATAAATATTGAACTCCTCCATTTTTTGAAATTGAACTTCTTGGTTTATTATTTAGTAACGAGGAAAATCAAAGTTTTTATAATTTGTACTTCTTGATTATTTCTTTTAGTAATGGAAATATCCTAGTTTTGTAATAAATATTGGACCGCCCGTTATTTTTAATTTGAACTTCTAGAATTTTGTTAATTCTAGAAACGATGAAAGGTCCCTTTTTATGATTTTTGAACTTCTCTATTTTAAAAATTTGAACTTCTTTTTTTTAGAAACTGTGGAATATCCGCTTCTAAATGCTCTTTTATTTTTTAGCTACTCTATTTTTTTGTTTGAACTTCCTATGAACTTTCTACCATCATGACTCAGCAAATGCATGACTAAGTAATCATAAAATTGCCGTTCTCTTTTTGTCCACATACTGGAATATATGCCGCACATTTCATTTTGTGGCAACTAGGTTTCATGCTGCACATGTCATGTTACTTGAACTGAAAATGGCTTACAGTTTCTTTTCTACAAAATCTTTCATGAAACTGAAAACTCTGCTGAACATGAGTTGGAAATGGCTCATACTGTAATTTACAAAAACCTTTTCCTAAAATGAAATCTCTGCTAGACTTTGAACTAAAAATGGCACATAGTGTGTTACAGAATGGCACATTATAATCTGAATCTGACCGTGCTACTATTACAATTCTACAGAGCATCCTACAAACAAAAAAGATAACACGCTGCTATGTTTAAAGAATTTAGATATCTGGTAGAGATTGTTTTCTATGGCTGCTCACATGGACCACCATCAGGTCCATTGATGCTATGGCTGCTCAAATGAGAGCACCGTCGTGACCAAACAAATGGGATAGACCTGCATTTTTTCACATTTTTTGTCAAAGTGCAGTTTAACTATGATCAAACCTCAAACCACCATCAGATATATGAAAGGGGTCTTCCAAGTTTAGTTTTTCAGAGAACAAACTCAAAAACAAATACTCAAAGAAGGTCAAATACTCCCGAAGTGAGAGTTCAGAGAAGACAGGAAGGGAAAATACCTGCAGGATGGTAGAGACGCGTTGGGAGGAGGGATATCTCACGTTGCCCGGCGTCGATCTGTGTTGTGTGGCGCGCAGGTGGTGGGTGCTGACCCATTTGGCTAGTTGGAGCGTTGCCTCGCGGCCGAAGGGTGGAGGAGGAAGGTGGAAGAAGGTCGCGGCGCAAGGGGAAGAAGGTCACGGTGGTACGGGGAGAAGTTCGCGGCGGCAAGGGAGGGCCTCGAAAGGGGGTACCGAGTGGCGGCTTTTGGGAAGGTGGAAGAAGGTCGCTCTTGGTCATCCGCGGCACGGCAACAGAGCATCAGGATGTGTCCTGCATCGACGGAGCGCAACGGCGGTGTGCTAGAGGCAGAGGTGACCGGGGTGTGAGCGGCACCGGTTCCGATGGTCGATGGCGTCACCGGATCCAAGCGGGAGACAGCAGAGGTGGCAGGGCCCGGCGGAGGCGCATGGTGCCCTCCAGGGTCGGGGGTACGAGGCAGCCATCGGCGGCGCGCTCGGTTGGGGCGGGCCTACATCGATGCCCGTTGGGGCGGCAGTGCCGGCGTCGGTTGGGGCGGGGTGCGGGCGGCGCGGGGGCGGAGGCACCGGTTGGGATGGGGTGTGGGTGGCGCGGGGCCGGCGGCGCCGATTGGGGCGGGGGATCAATCGGGGGCGGGTGGTGAGGAACAATCGGGGGAGGTGGGTCGTGCAGGATGTGGGTCGTGGCTCTGGTGTTTCTTAACGGGTTCGGGAACTTAGGGGGCGGACCGTGATCAGAATAACTATTTTGATCCCAGGATCAGAATATAGTATCATGCATATGATACTAGTGTATGATACTACGTACGTACCTTCATAGTGCATATATAGTATCATAGAGTAGTACTAGCTCCCTCTGTAAACTAATATAAGAGCGTTTAGATTACTAAATAGTGAACTAAACCCTCTTATATTAGTTTACGGAGGGAGTATATATCATAGATGACCGTATTTATGGCCATGCATGACACAAAGTAGTATAACATTTATTATATATATATATATATATGTTATGGTATCTACCTATGTTACTGCTTCTTTGCCACATCATCATATTTTCTATTCCCGGTGCATGATACCGGCTATGATACCCCCACTATGGCCACCCTAATAAGGCTAATCATAATATGGGAGTATCAAGCGGTATGATGCAGGCCAACTAGACTTTTTGGATGATGTGGCACATAGTTAAATGATGAAAGAGAGGGTGTGGTATCATATCATGATACCGTATCACATTAAATGTTGTACTACTTTGTGTCATGCATGGTAATTAATAAGGAACCTAAGATACTAACTTATGATACTATGCATGCACGCATTACAGAGGTATTGCCGATCATATACTAGTATCATGCATATATACTCCCTCCTTTCCGGTTTATAGGCTTATTCAAAATTTTATTTTTTCCATTTTATAAGGCTCAATTTGGTTGTTCCCCATCACATGTCCAGATTCCAAGGTGCACCAAATTATTGCATGCAAGTACTAAGAGAAAGTTGACCAATGCATGTACTTTATATATGCATGCATGTATTGCAATTAATACATTGGAAAACATAATTTTTTGAGGAAAACAATAGCATTAATTGGGTGTTTTTGCAAACTACAAAATGTATTCCACCACTCCCCATCTACCTTGGTTGGTGAGATTTTTGAATTGAGCCCCATAAGGCTAGTTGTAATGGGGAGTATCATATATACTAGTACCATGCATATGGTAGTGTAGCATAGTGTAGGATACTACTTCCGTAATGCATATGATAGTGTAGGGTACTACTTCCGTAATGCATAGTATCATAAGTTAGCATCTTAGGTTGCCTTACTAATTGTGATGCATCACACAAAGTAGTAGTAAAACATTTAATATGACACAGTATCTTGATATGATACCACATCCTGTCTTGTGTGCCACATCATCCAGAAAGTCTAGTTGGCATGCATGATACCGCTTATGATAATACCATTATGACCAGCCTAAACCGGAAATGAGGGAGTGAGACTAGCCACAATGGAGAGTAGTACACTAGTAACATACACATATCCCTAGACTATATATGTTACTACCTTCATAGTGGGTAGTAACATAAGTGTAGTGTCATGCAAAGCTTCATTTATTAGGTTATAGACTCATATTGCATTCAGACTTGTGATGTTACAGCAACTAGCTAAATTACTGAAACTATCTCTCTCCTCATTAACTTATTGCCACATAAGCAAGTTTGCTCAGTTGGAGTCGGTGTCACTTCTGAAGTTACTCCCACTGTGGCGAGTCTGATACGAGCTAGTCGTCTATGATATACTAGCTATCTCAGTAAGAGCATGATTAATAATACAGCCAAGGGTCGGCTATAAGAATTTGCCATGTCATATACAGCCAACCTCTTAGCGGGCATGTACAATAATAAGTTTTATATAATGCATTACTAGTTTATCAATAGTTGGCCCACCTTACATCCTCACAAAGTTTCTTGGGTCTCATGTTGTAGTTGGCTCTACTAACCAAGAGCCCGCTTCTCTTCTCTTTCCTCCAACTAATAAGCACATATATATTAGTCTGTTCCTTATAGCCTACTTAGACCAACCATAGTGGGAGTAACATAGGTAGTAACATCACACATATCTAGATAAAATAGATGATGTGGCAAGCAATAAATGAAGAAATGGAGGAAAGTGGATACGTGTGATGTTACTACCTATGTTACTCCCACTATGGGTAGTCTTACTATAGTATGAGACTACCCACAATGGGAGTAACAGAGGTAGTAACATCACACATATCTAGATAAAGTAGTTGATGAGGCAAGCAATAAATGAAGAAAGAGAGGAAAGTAGTAACATAGCTAGTTACTAGTAGTTTGAGTAACATCAAATGTACATATCAGGGCAAGATGTTTCTATAGCCTAATAAATGAAGTGTTGCATGTTACCACACATATGTTACTCCCCACTATAGAGGTAGTAACATAGACTAGTAACATGGGCATGTTACTAATCTATGTTACTACCCATTGTGGCTAGTCTGCACACATATCAAGGCAAGATGATTCTATAGCCTAATAAATGAAATGTTGCATGTTACTACACATATGTTACTCCCCACCATAGAGGTAGTAACATAGACTAGTAACATTCTATGTTACTACCCATTATGGCTAGTCTTATGTCACTCTATTGTGTACTTGCTCTAATGCATAGTATCATAGAGTAGCTAGTATCATATGTAGTACTTTATTTATATTGTCATGCATGACACATAGTAGCATGGCATTTATTATCATACGGTTTCATGATATGATACTTAACCCTCTCTTTCTTCATTTAATTAATTCTATGATAGCTCATCAAAATTGCCTAGTTGGCATGCATGATACTAGCTATGATACCCCCTTACTATCAGCCTAGACAAGGTGTACAGATCATTTGTGCGTCGCTTTGTGAGTTTTCATCCATTTGTTCGAGAAGCGGGGAGAAGTTTCAAACATTTCGGCCACGAGGTGCGGCCACTGGCGTAGGCCTAGTTGGTATTTTAATTACAGAAAATTCAGATGGAGTTCGGACATCATCAAAGTCGATGTGTGCCTGTGGCGTGCTCTCACGACCCCGTGGAAAAAAATTGGTGAAGTTCGGCACAAGTTTTGATGACCGCATCACCAATTCTCCTTTATGTACTTTCAGCCAAATTCATGAACTCTGTCACGCCACTGATAAAATCTGAGGTTTTCCGATTCTTCATCCATCGAGATTGTTCCATCTGCAGCAGACGAATGGTAATTAAAAACAAAACAACAACATTAATACACGGATTAACTGCTGCCCAAATATGAGTGCATAAATCACAAGGTTTTTTTAATAGTTACTGAGGGCGCTCCATGTTGTTATCCAGACGTGCAATGAAAAAAATTAATGGCCAGTCAATTTACACGCAGAGTACTAGTACAACACTACAGTTAGGAATTGAATACCTTAATTAAGTCACCCACGAAAAGAATACCTTAATTAATTAGCCGCGCGGCGACCTCCACCCAGCAGACAGACAAGCGCGATGCGACGGCACGCCGAGACAGCAGGGTCGAGCCGCAAAGCTTAGTGCGGATGCCACCTGAAGTTCGACCTCCACTATCCCTCAACCACGATGGATGTGCTCGAATCACGCCGCCGCCGACCTCGATGGTTGAGCTCCTCCTATCTCCCGCTGCAGACCGAGGATTGACCTCCTATGACGTCGCCACTGCCCACCCACCAAGGATTGACCTCTTCTTCGGTAGCCGCTGCCTAGGCCGCCGCCGCCATCTCTAAATGCAGAGCGGCTTTTTTTACGGATATCCACGGAGTGGCTGTTTACACGGTATCTCACTGTAACTCAATTATATGGAGATGGTAGTACATGACATACGGTTATGTAACGGCAACCGTTGAGGGAGTCCTGGATTAGGGGGTCATCGGACCGGCGGACTATATACTTTGGCCGGACTGTTGGACTATGAAGACACAAGATTGAAGACTTTGTCCCGTGTCCGGATGGGACTCTCCTTTGAGTGGAAGGCAAGCTTGGCAATTCGGATATGTAGATCTCCTCCCTTGTAACCAACTCTGTGTAACCCTAGCCCCCTCCGGTGTCTATATGAACCGGAGGGTTTAGTCCGTAGGACAAGAACAATCATAATCATAGGCTAGCTTGTAGGGTTTAGCCTCTATGATCTCGTGGTAGATAAACTCTTGTAATACTCATATCATCAAGATCAATCAAGCAGGAAGTAGGGTATTACCTCCATCGAGAGGGCCCGAACTTGGGTAAATATTGTGTCCCCCGCCTCCTGTTACAATCCGCCTTAGACGCACAGTTCGGGACCCCTTACCCGAGATCCGCCGGTTTTGACACCGACAACCGTGTCTAACATACGTTGTCTTCTCACACGGTTTGGTGCGGAAATCATGTGTGACATTGTAATACCTAACACAAATGACATGTACAAACAGTGTGTCGTATACAACATATATATAGTGCCATTAGTAGTTCCTGACCATTAGCTTATCTCCACAGTTTCCCCATTTCCCGAAAATTCCTACATAGCCTCCAAATTCCTCGCGTGTGCCGACATTGGGGGAATGCAGATGAGTGGTGCTGATGGTTTTTGTGCGGCTGCTCCTGCTCGTATCGCCGCCACGACGGCGGTCGCCGCGGAGCACTTGCCTAAGGTCATCAAAAGGCAGGTGTAGTACGGATCTGAATCGTCCTGTTAGGTTCCAATCTATCCCAATCTTTTTAGCATGTCCAAAGTATAGATCCTTGTTGAATCCATCCTGAATGACCCCCCTTCCCCCCCAGGAAAGCGATCGGCCGCCGGATCTGGAGCGTGACTCCAGACTCCCGCAACACGAGTTCGACTCCGAGTTTTGCGCCACCGAGAAGTACCAAAAGATGAGTTGTGTGCACGGGCACACTCCCGCTCGACGTGTATGCACGGAGGGATTTGACATTGGCAAGCGGTTTCTCAGTTGCCCCTTAGAGGTTAGTGCTAATTAAGTTCATCATTTTACTTCAGTTAATGCCACCGGTCATCCAGAATACTATTTAACATTGGCAGGGATATGAGGCTTGTGCCTTTGTTAACTGGCTGGATGAAGAATGCCATGGCAGGGCTCGGAGTGTTATCACCAAGCTCGCAAAAGATAATGTAAAGCTGAAGAAGAAACTGGCTGATCTGCAATGTACAATCAGTACGATGAAGCAAGAAAGAATAAATCACAGGCAACAGATGAAAGAAAGAGACAAGAAGGAACTAGCATGTGTAGTTGTGGTTGTCGCATTAGCCATGTTCTATGCGCTGTTTGCAATTATGATTAGGGGTTTTGTTTGACAGTATTGCTAAAGCACATCTAGATGTGCTCTAAGTAATGCACATCTAGATGTGCTCTAAGTAATGCACATCTAGATGTGCTCTAAGTAATGCACATCTAGGTCCTATGCCATTGATGTTACGCGAAGATTCGTGCAGATATTTTTCTTTGTCTTTTTTCTTTTCCTTTCTAGTTTGATTATTACTGGCTTTATCAAATAGAAGAACTCAATGTATTTCTTGCCAACTGTTCTACTCCATTGGTACCGGTACCGGTGCATAATATCCCAAAACACGTTCCTTGTTTTTGTCCTGAAAAAGGAAAACAGCGAAATAGCCAATAGGAGTCCTCCGCAACCCCGGGAATTTGGAGCGACTGGGTACGAATAATTGCGGTCGATTATATCAGCAGTTAGACAATACGTCAACCCCCGCTTCAATTGGCAGTTCCTCTTCTCTACATACCCTGCTTAAGTGTCCACCATCTTCATCGTCTCGACAGTCATTGCCGGCGCTCGGGAACGGGGTCCCAGACTTGCTCGCCTGCGGCCTGCGGCGTGGGCTCAAAGGGGGCCCATCACGCCCCATCTTCATCAATACAAGCTCAAGACCCTCACGAGGGGCCAAGCCTCATGGGCGGACGACGTGGAGCTTCCTCGAGCACGGCCTCATCAGGCTGGCTCGCGAGGAGGCGGAGAGATCAAGGCGGGGTACCTCACGAGGTGCCCATGACGCAAGTTGTGACGACCAAGGGAACCAGGCGGGCGCCAGCCCGTGCATTGTCCTCCTTTCCTCTTTGGTGCAAAGGGAGCAAGCGCAGGCGAGAGCATCAAGCAAAGGCATCCATTTCGGTGCAACAAGACCAAGACCAGCCCAACGGCAGGAAGGAAGTCATTGTGGAGCCCAAGCCAAGGCGTCACCAGAGCCTTTGACAAAGTAGGACAAACTTTAGTCGATAAGTGTACCAGATGTTCCCCTTCAAAATGGCCAATTGTTGGTGCCCTTCCCACACAATATTTGGGAAGAGGCCCAGGGCCTTCGCTTATAAATAGGACTAGCCATGCACAGAGCTAAGGGCATCTTCAATCGAGGGAGAGAGAGAGAGAGAGCGACTGAACTCCTCCAAGCAGTTCATCGCCCCGGCCAAGAACAGACCCTCGCGAGGCTGTTCTTCCTTGTATTGTTCATCACCACCAGCCCAAGAGGCAATCCACACACCACAAACTAGAGTAGGGTATTACACCACAATGGTGGCCCGAACTAGTATAAACCTTGTGTCTCTTGTGTTGTTCCTTTCGTAGTTTAGATCCTAGCGAGGCGGCGGGGTGCAGGTAGGTAGAGGGCGAGATCTCTGCGTGCACCCCAATGTTCGAACCTCAAGGGTCTGCCGGAACCCGAAATCCGACATTTGGCGCGCCAGGTAGGGGTGCGGCGGAGTTTTCCATTCCGCCACCGCCGCGACCCGCCTCGCGATGAGCAGCGCGCCGCCCGCTCTGGCCGCCAGCGCCAGCGTGGGGGCCAGGGGGCTCCGAGCCCTGGCCCCGGCCTTCCAATGGGTGCGGTGGCCAGACAAGTTCAAGCCGACGACGCCGCCGCGCTACAACGGCGCGACCGATCCGCTGGCCTTCCTGCTGGCATACGAGGAGGCCGTCCTCGAAGCTGGAGGTGACGACAGGGTCATGGCCAAGTGGCTTCCCATGGCCCTCACCGGCGCTCCGCACGCATGGCTGCTCCACCTGCCGGCAGCCTCCGTGGCCTCTTGGGAAGAGCTGCGCGGCCTCTTCCTCACCCACCATGTTGCGCCGGCGCCCCCGGTCGTCGCGGCCCTCCTGGGCGGCTCGCCGGCGCCGCCTTCAAGTCACCACGTCAAGCCATTCATCCGCCGGGTCGGCGCCACCTCCATGTGGCAGGGTCCCCCCGGACCGGTCGGCGCCCAAGGCCAGTCTAACCTTCATCTCGGAGGACCACCCCTCCAACTCAGCCTGCTCGAGTGCGCTCCCCATGCTGTGCACCACCACCATCTGCCAGGTGGCCGTCACCAGGACTCTCATCGACGGCGGCGCGGGCCTCAACGTGCTCTCAGTTGAGGCCTTCAACCTCCTCTGCATACCCCGGGAGCGGCTGCAGCCCAGCCGGCCCTTCTCGGGCATCGTGGGCGGGTCATCCAGCTCCTTGGGACAGATCCGGCTCCCGGTAACTTTCGGCACCTACGACAACTTCCGCACGGAGCTGGTCTATTTCGACATCGCCTCCATCGGCCTCCCCTATAACGCCATCCTCGGCTACCCAACACTGGCCCGATTCATGGCCGTGACTCACCCGGCGTACAACCTCATGAAGATGCCCGGGAGCAACGGTGTCCTCACCGTGCCCGGGGACACCGGAGATGCGTTGCGAGTGCTCAAGCTCGCCTTCAAGACGGCAGCACCAGCACAACCCGACGACGTGGAGACCCCTGAGCCCAAGGGGGCTGCACCAACCAAGAAGAAACAGTTGTTCTCCCAAGACAAGGCAGAGACCAAGCAAATACCCGTCGACTAGGACGGGTCCACTGACACCACTTTCACCGTAGGCGCCAACCTCGAGCCCGAGCAGGAGGAGGCCCTGGTCAAGTTCCTGCATGCAAACAAGAAGGTATTCGCCTGGGAGCCTGATCAGTTGGCGGGGATCCCTAGGGGCGTAATCGAGCATCACTTCCACGTGTGCCCCAACGTACGCCCCGTGAAGCAGAAAGCGAGGCGGCAGTCCACTGAAAAGCAAGCCTTCATCATCCAGGAGACCCGCAAACTAGAAGCCGCTGGGGTCATTTGCGAGGTCCGATATCCGGATTGGTTGGCCAACCCTGTCGTTGTGCCAAAGAAGGGAGGAAAGGAGCGCATGTGTGTCGACTTCACCAACCTCAACAAGGCATGCCCGCAAGATCCGTTCCCGCTCCCCCGCATCGACCAGATCGTCGATTCCACCGCTGAGTGCGACCTGTTATGCTTCTTGGATGCCTTCTCCGGGTACCACCAGATCAAGATGGCGGTAGAAGACGTGGAAAAGACGGCCTTCCTGACCCCGTGTGGGGTGTACTGCTACACGTGCATGCCATTTGGGCTGCGCAACGCAGGGCGACCTTCCAGCGGCTGATGCACATCACCTTGGGTCCGCAGCTCGGGAAGAATGTTGAGGCTTACGTCGATGACATTGTGGTGAAGTCTCGGGAGGCCAGGACCCTGATACAAGACCTGGAGGAAACCTTCGCGAGCCTCAACGCAGTGAACCTACGGCTCAACCCGGAGAAGTGTGTGTTTGGAGTCCCCTCGGGCAAGCTCTTGGGCTTCCTCGTATCCCACCGAGGCATCGAGGCTAACCCAGAAAAGGTCAAGGCGGTCGAGGACATGAGCCCGCCAAAGACCCTCAAGGAAATGGAGAAGCTCACTCGGCGCGTGACTGCGCTAAGGCGCTTCATCTCCAAGATGGGGGAACGTGCATTGCCTTTGTTCCAGCTAATGAAGAAAAAGGGACCCTTTGAATGGACTGAAGAGGCCGACAAGGCGTTTCAAGATCTCAAGAGGTACCTAACCAGCCCTCCGGTCATGGTGGCCCCACGCCCGCAAGAACCCCTGGTGCTCTACCTCGCCGCCACTCCCTACTCCGCCAGCGCAGCTCTGGTGGCGGTTAGGGAAGAGCGTCAAACCAAAACCACATCAGCAGCCTAGGTCAAGGCAAAGCAGGAACAAGGAAGACCCACAGAAACCACTACCACGGCTGAGAAGGACCAGCCGCCGCAGGGGAGCGCACTGGGAACGGAAGAGGTCCCTCCCCCAGACTACCAGCCTCTGGAGGCACCATAGCCTCAAGAGGCACCACGGTCCCCAGAGGGCGCCATCGGCACTGGCGCTCCAAACCTCGTTGAGCACCCAGTGTACTTCGTCAGCACGGTGTTGCGGGACGCGAGGGCACGGTACCCTATGCCTCATAAACTCCTCCTCGCGCTACTGGTGGCCTCGCGCAAGCTACGGCACTATTTTCAGGGTCATCATCGTTGCTGTCGTCGTCCTCCTCCTCCTCGTTTGACCATTCCTCCTCATCACCATCGTCATCCTCTTCTTCGTCCTCCAATGGCTCCTCGCCCGTCTAGTTGTCCTCTTACGACTCCGGAGGTGGCGTCCCTACCACGAACCTGATATAATCGAGGTCTGGGCTCGACGCTGGACTCATGGAAGACGAGCGGGATTATTCTGATGTTGACCTATCATCGGGCGCCAGACTGCTAGCCAAACTGTCGTCCTCGCTATCGCTCGACAAGGCTGCAGAGTGTGTACCAATGTGTAGCGCGGCTGTCGGATTTCAGGTTCCGGCAGACCCTTGAGGTTCGAACATTGGGGTGCACGCGGAGATCTCGCCCTCTACCTACCTGCACCTAGCCGCCTCGCTAGGATCTAAACTCCGAAAGGAACAACACAAGAGACACAAGGTTTATACTAGTTCGGGCCACCATTGTGGTGTAATACCCTACTCTAGTTTGTGTTGTGTGGATTGCCTCTTGGGCTGGTGGTGATGAACAATACAAGGAAGAACAGCCTCGCGAGGGTCTGTTCAGTCGCTCTCTCTCTCTCTCCCTCGATTCAAGATGCCCCTAGCTCTGTGCATGGCTAGTCCTATTTATAGGCGAAGGCCCTGGGCCTCTTCGCAAATATTGTGCGGGAAGGGCACCAACAATTAGCCATTTTGAAGGGGAACATCTGGTACACTTATCCTGACTAAAGTTGGTCCTCGCCTGTCAAAGGCTCTGGTGGTGATGCCGGCTTGGGCTCCACAATGACTTCCTTCCTGCCGTTGGGCTGGTCTTGGTCTTGTTGCACGAAATGGATGCCTTTGCTTGATGCTCTCGCCGCGCTTGCTCCCTTTGCACCAAAGAGGAAAGGAGGACACTCGTGGGCTGGCGCCCGCCTGGCGCCCTTGGTCGCCACGGCTGCGTCATGGGCACCTCGTGAGGTACCCGCCTTGATCTCTCCGCCTGCTCATGAGCCACTGATGAGGCCGTGCACGAGGAAGCTCCCCTGTCGTCCGCCTTGCGAGGCTTGGCCCCTCGCGAGGGTCTTGAGCTTGTGTTGATGAAGATGGGCCGTGATGGGCCCCCTTTGAGCCACGCCAGCCGTAGGGCGGCAAGTCTGGGGACCCCTGCTCGTAACGCCAACAAGAGCCCCCTGCCCAAAGGCGCGGCTTGGCCGAGCAGAGAGGCGAAGGGGCAAGTGTGAAGCGCCACGGCCCTAACAACCTGCGTTTTGGGTGCCGCGTGGCGGTTGATTGACGTATGCCTCCACTTCCCCATGAAGCGCCGGCAATCGCATCGAATTGACAAGTCCCTGTACACAAAGCGGGTCATGATTACTGCGATTGTGGAGGCGGCGGTTGGCCTCCTCACGGCTTAAAATGGCACGGCGCGTGCCCTTCTAGTCTGTCCCTTCTTGCTTCTCCTCCTTCTTCATGGCTGCGCCGAGGAAGTTCTCGGCCGCAGAGAAGGGGAAGGCCCGCCAGGTTGAGCCTGCCTCTCCCCCGCCCAAGAGCGGTCGAGGCCGCCCTCGCAAACATCCTGTGGCTCCGACGGCGACTCCCCGTGGCCGCGGAGGTGATCTCCCGCGCGGTGATGGACAGCTGGTCGCGGCCGGGGGCGCGCTACGGCCGTGCGACCCCCTAGGCCGCGCTTCCGCGCTGCGGAGGTGTTGCCAGAGTTCGTTGTGTGGTCGGCGGAGCCGACTTGCGCCCGGCTTCAGCTTCCTCGCTTCCTCCTAGGTGAGCTCTTGGCTGGCGCCCCGGGCGGCCTCTGGCTCCAGGCAGACGGCTGCTGCAGTCGGGCCTCCTGGGCTTTGTTGGAGGTCCCCATGGCCGGGAGCCTGGCCCTGACTCGCGGCTGGCAGACGTTTGCCCGCGCGCGTGGCCTGAGCCGTCGGTGCACCCTGCACTTCAAGTTCGATGGCGATGCCACCCTTTACCTGAGGGTGTTCGAGGAGGATGGTCGCCGCGCTGGGTGCTGCCCTGAGGACGACGACCACGGCCGGGGGCCCAGCCCTGGCAACGATGGAGAGGACAGCGCACGCGTGGTCGGCGGCGCTCAGGGCTCCTCGAGCTTCATCGATTCTTCTTCGGGCAGTGGCTCTTCCACCAGCGGCCTCGATCAGCCCCCACGCTGTCGTGCCTACTCGGAGGGTGGTAGCGGGTCCGCCCGCCGTCGCGCCTCGGTGAAGCGCGAGAGGGAGTCCGCCTGAGCCCCGGAGGCGGCTCGAGTCTTCCCTGCGGGCTGGTGTCGGGCGAGCCGCGCCTGATTTGTCCTTCCTTTTTCTTTTTCCTGCGTAGAAAGACAGTAGTGTGGGGCCCCGTGGGGGCGTGTTTGGAATGTCGCCGTTAATCATCGTACTGTTTCTGCTATTTCGGTATCATGCCTTCGGGCTGCACGCCTACACGTAGGTAGTTCCCAGCCTCAGCCGTGGGGCGCGACCGACCCAGGTCCTGTGTTCGTGTTGCGGTGCCCGTGAGGCACGGACTGGAGGGGTGCTCATGTGGTGGACCCAGGTTGGGAAACCTTGAACGATAAGGGTAGAAAACACTCGCGAGGGCGCTCAGGCTGTCCCCTCGCGAGACCTTGCGTGAGAGAAATCGAGGTAAGAGGGCGAGAGGTCGAAGAGCCACAAATAAAAAACGACAACAGCTTCGTAAAACTTCAAATGAGAATGAACAAGCCAACTGCAGAAAGCAAATGAAAAAGCCGGCCCAGCACCTAATCTAGTCTTTGACGCTCTTCTCTCACCAGCTGAGCTAAGTGCTGCCACTGGCGTGGGAGGGAGCCCTGTGGCCCGAGGCCGACGCTCCTAAGACTCTGGGGCGTGTACAGGCCCAACTCATTATTACGTGAGAGTGTCACGGGCGGCGAGCTTCACAGGCGTTGGCCTTCTTCACAGGCTCCGGGCATTTCTTGGGGGAAGCAAGCTTCACGGGCTTTGGCCCTCTTCACAGGCTCTGGGCCTTTTCCAAAACGCGACAGCTTCACAGGCATTCGCCTTCTTCACAGACTCTAGGCCTTTTCAAAAAAGATAAGCTTCACAGGCATTCGCCTTCTTCACAGGCTCTGGGCCTTTCCCAAAAAGATTAGCTTCACAGGCATTCGCCTTCTTCACAGGCTCTGGGCCTTTTCCAAAAAGATAAGCTTCACAGGCATTCACCTTCTTCATGTGCTCGGGCCTTTCCAAAAGATAAGTTTCACAGTGCATTCGCCTTCTTCATGTGCTCTAGGCCTTTTCCAAAAGATAAGCTTCACAGGCATTCGCCTTCTTCATGTGCCTGGGCCTTTCCCAAAAGATAAGCTTCACAGTGCATTCGCCTTCTTCACGTGCTCCGGGCCTTTCCAAAAGATAAGCTTCACAGTGCATTCGCCTTCTTCACGTGCTCTGGGCCTTTTCCAAAAGATATGCTTCACAGTGCATTCGCCTTCTTCATGTGCTCTGGGCCTTTTCCAAAAGATAAGCTTCACAGCATTCGCCTTCTTCAGAGGATCTGGGCCTTTTAAGGGTAAAACCTCCGGAGGTGCCGGATGTTCCACGCGCTCGGATCGCACCTCTCCCGAGTCTCCAAGCGCTGAGCTGGGCCTGGAAACATGAACAACCTTGAATGGGCCCTCCCACATGGGAGAGAGCTTATGCAGTCCCTCCCTGGAGAGAACCCGCCTGAGCACGAGGTCCCCTACCTCAAGAGTTCTGGGGCGGATGTTGCGGCAGTGATATCGTCGCAGTGCTTGTTGGTACCTCACCGCTCGCAACGCAGCTTCTCGACGACACTCCTCCCCCAGCACGAGGTCCGTCCCCCGCATGGCGTCCTGGTGCGCCTCGTCGAACGCCAGGACCCGTGCGGAACGATGTCTGACCTCGTGAGGTAGGGCCGCTTCGGCTCCATAGACCAGGAAGAACAGGGTCTCTCCAGTTGCCTTGGTCGTGGTCGTGCGGATGGACCACAGCACGGACTAAAGCTCGTCGTACCAACCTCTGCCGCAGGCCTCCAGTTTCTTCTTGAATGTTCTGCTTTTGAGGCCCCTCAGGACCTCTGCAGCCCGCTCGGCCTGGCCGTTGCTTCGGGGGTGCGCCACCAAAGCGTAGCATATCTGCGTTCCCAGGTTAGCACAATATGTTTTGAAGAGGTTACTGGTGAACTGCGAACCGTTGTCGGTAATGATGCGGTTCGGCACCTCGAACCGGCTCACGATGCCCTTGACGAACTTCACCGCAGAACCTGCGGGGATGGTGCGGACGGCTTCCACTTCAGCCCACTTGGTGAACTTGTCCACGACGACGTAGAGGTAGTGATAGCCCCCTGGCGCTCGAGGGAACGGGCCCAGGATATCCAGCCCCCAGACTGCGAATGGCCATGCGAGGGGTATAGTTTGCAGACCTCCTGCCGGCTGATGGATCTGCTTGGCATGGAATTGGCAGGCTTCGCAAGCCTTCACTAGTTCGACGGAGTCGCTGAGCGCAGAGGCCAATAGAAACCGCCTGGAATGCCTTGCCCACGAGGGTTCGTGATGACGAGTGATGCCCAGTCTCCACCGTGTATATCCGCCAGCAGTTTTTCCTTGCTCCTCGGAGATGCAGCATAGGGACACATCATTTGGTCGCCCGATAGAGCTCTCCATCCACGATGCTTTGTCAGACGTGGCTTGCCGTGCCACACGCTCCGCTTCCTCCTCCTTCTCCGGCAGGTCCCTTGCGTTAAGTAGCTCCGGAGCTCGTGATCCGAAACACCTCCCTCACGAGGCTCCATCGCCGGGAGCAGGCGCCTCGAGGCCGGGCCATGCACCGGGGCTCTGAGGCAGGTGGCTGGGGGAGCTCCTCCCGAGGCTGGGCCGTGTTCGATAGTGATGGCATGGCCGAGGGCTTGAAAAGCCGCTCCTCGAAGACGCCGGGCTCCTGAGGTAACCGCCTGGATGCTCGTTTGGCGATGCCGTCAGCCTCCTGATTGGTGCCGCGGGGCACATGCTGCAACGCCAATCCCCAGAACTGCTTCTCCATCCTGCGGACCTCTGCAAGGTAGGCTTCCATGTTCTCATCTTTTGGCTCGTACACCTTGTTGGAGAAATTCACAAGGAGCTGCGAATCGCCCTTGATGGTAAGGTGCTTCAGCCCTAGGGCAGCTGCGGCCTTCAAACCCGCTATTAGACCTTCATACTCCACTATGTTGTTGGAGACCTTTTCACCTTGCTGGAAACATAGCTGCACAGCGTAGTAGAGCTTGTCCTGAGTGGGAGATATGAGCACCGCCTCAGCCCTGGGCCATGCCTAGAGAACGCCCCATCAAGTACATTACCCAGCCTTTCTCGGCCGCTTCCCGGGGAGAGGGACCGATCCACGTCGGCCTTGAGGCCCGGTGCCTCCGTCCATTCTGCCACAAAATTCGCTAATGCGGCCCCCTTGATGACTATGGTCGTGCTGAATTCGAGCTGAAACGCTTGCAGTTCAATGTTCCACTCAGCGACCCTTCCGGCTGAGTTAGGGCTCCTGAGCACCCTTTCCAAGGGGTATGCTGAGACGACCTTGATGGGGTGACTATAGCGCCAGCGATGAAAAGCCAACAGTTAGCGACAAGAAGCGTCCTCACAAAGACGATGTCGCGGGGCCATCCAACAAGAACAACAAGAAGAAGAAGTACTAAATTCAGCAGACTGTATATATCTCTATTTATCCTGTCAATATCATCGCAGACGGTTAGTAATGTATTCGAAGAAGATCTTCTACATTATCGCCAACAGGTTGATTTATTGAACGGTGTGCTATGACAAGCACACAATTCACAAAAAAACCGTATGGGCTGTCTATAATGATCGCACACAATTCTGATTACCGACCTGTTTGCCGGGTGTCACACACATCATGTTACGTCGAATCGTTTGTGTTCACCTCACTCATCGCAAACGATTCATTGGAGTGAACTGTATGCCGTATATCGCACACACCTTCATCTGGCTGCCCGTGTCTGTTGTTCTGTCTCATTGCAAACAGTTCGTACAGATCAACCGTATGCCCCTCATCGCACAAGCAACTAAAATCTGAACTGTGTTTGATGTATCATTCATCGCAAATGTTTTGCATCATTTTTTATGGTTTTCATACAACACCGTTTGTGATTATTGCATCGCACACAAGTTCTCGAAGGGTCTCTAATCGTAGTGTCGCGTTAGCAGCATCCTGCAGTAGTGATGTTTCATTACAGTGCAATGCAGGAGCGACAACGGCCCGATACTTGGTCCAGTGTCTAGATGAAGCCGTTTAGACGTGAAGGACCCTGGCGGCCGGGGGAGCGGCCTTCTCCTTGGCAGCTGCGACATTGGCGCCCGCTAGCGGCTTCTTGAATCCGTCGTCAATGTCGAGGTCCGGATGGCGGTAGGCAATATTGCTCAAGACCATGAAGAGGGCATCATGGGCAAGCTTCCAGGACT
The DNA here is from genome assembly GCA_021605145.1 of Aegilops bicornis. NCBI lineage: Eukaryota > Viridiplantae > Streptophyta > Magnoliopsida > Poales > Poaceae > Aegilops > Aegilops bicornis. The sequence goes on along the minus strand of CM038672.1, from coordinate 191,432,416 downwards.
CGGTTGCGAAATGCTCGGCCCTCCTCTCCTCGTGCACCTTCAGCTTCTTGATCAACTCATTGAAGAAGACTTCCAGCTTGGTTCTTGGAACCTCGTGCTTGTTCACCAAGAAGGCTGGGCCATCCATGCCCATCACCACAGCTTGGGCGGCAAGACGCTCGTGGATGTCGATCAGGCACTTGATCCAGAGGTTGACCAACTCGGACCGATTCTTCAGCTTGTCCTCTACATCTTTCCGAAGATGCTTGGCAATGTCCAGATTCTTGGACAACAACTGCTGGTGGGACTCAATGGACTCTGCCGCACTTTCCAATGTGCCAATCCGGGCCTTCATGTCTGTGATGGTACCGTTGGCGGTATCAAGGCTTTGGGCCTTTGAGGAGAGCTTCGACTGCACATCATCCAAGAGGATCTCCGCCTTCCGTGCTTCTTCTTTAAGAACCTTCACCTCCTTCACACTCCCCGCAAGATCTTCCGTCAGCTTAGCCACCTACTGGTCGAGGTGAATCTTGGCATTTGACGCGGCAGCCAGGTTGTTAGTAAGCTTCTACAGTTGAGTGGCAGAGTCAGCAGCAAGGGCATCCAGGGCAGCACCATGCTTGTCTTCCAGTTCCTTGGTACGCTAGCGTACAAGAGCCGCCAGATTGTCGTCCTTGGCACGGAGAGTTGCTTCGAGCTTCTCCTCACGGAGGGAGATCTCTTGCTCTCTGGCGTCCAGCAATGCCTTGCGGTCCGCCAGGCGTGCCTCGCAGGCCATGACATCTTCCCGCGTCATCAGGAGCGTCTCTTGCTGCCTCATGAGCACCTTGAACTGCTTGTCATGCCACTCGCGCAACTCCAGGCATTTATCCTTCAGCTTCTGGTCCACCTTGCTGGCGTACTCGCGCCGCTCCTTGAGCACCTTCCACTTCTAGTTATGCCAGTCCTGCATCTCCTTCACGCATGTCGCCAAGGATTCCTGGAAGGACAAGTCCATTGCGACAGCGGCCAAGTCATTGGCCTCTCCAGCTCCCTGATAGAGCGGTGCCAGGAGACGCTGATGCTCTTCGTCGCTCTGCACCCATCGTCAGAGACAGGACGGGGGCTCTTCGGACCGGTCGGCGGAGGGGATGTGCCCCTCCTAAAGGGGCTCGCCCTGCATCGTCTCACCACCACCTCCGACAGAAAGGGTCGAGCCCCCGCTTCCGGGCCAGGGGCTGGACTGGGGGCTCGGCACGGAATCCTCCACGTTGCTCCCAGCCAAGACCGGGCTCCCCGTGGTCCTCGACGACCCAACGCATTGGAGCCTCTTCCGGGGATGGTAGATGAGGGTAATCAGCATGCCCCAAATATTGTCGGATTTTGGGTTCCGGCAGACCCTTGAGGTTCGAACACTGGGGTGCGCGCGGAGATCCAACCTACTAGTTCGGGCCACCGTTGTGGTGTAATACCCTACTCTAGTTTGTGGCGTGGTGGATTGCCTCTAGGGCTATTGAGGAACAATACACGGAAGAACAGCCTCGCGAGGGTCTGTTCTTGGTGGGTGTGATGAACTGCTGGGTGGTGTCCCGTCGCTCTAGATTGAGGATCGGGTCTCTCTCTCTCTCTCTCTCTCTCTCTCTCTCTCTCTTTGGATTCCAAAATGCCAGATCCCTCAACTCTGAGTGTGGCTACCCCGATTTATAGGCGAAGGCCCTGGGCCTCTTCCCAAATATTGAGCGGGAAGGGCGCCAGCAATTGGCCATTTTGAAGGGGAACAGCGGGTACGCTTATCCTGACTAAAGTTGGTACTCGCCTGCCAAAGGCTCTGGTGATGACGCCTGCATGGGCTCCACAATGACTCCCTTCCAGCCGTTGGGGCTGGTCTTGGTCTTGTTGCACCGAAACGGATGCCTTTGCTTGATGCCCTCGCCTGCGCTTGTTCCCTTTGCACCAAAGAGGAAAGGAGGACTCTGCGCGGGCTGGTGCCCGGCTGGCGCCCTTTGTCGTCATAGCTTGCGTCACGGGCACCTCGCGAGGTACCCTGCCTTGAACTCTCCGCCTCCTCATGAGCCAGCCTGACGAGGCCGTGCCTGAGGAAGCTCCTCGTCGTCCGCCCCGCGAGGCTTGGCCCCTCGCAAGGGTCTTGAGCTTGCGTTGGTGAAGATGGGCCGTCCTAGGCCTCCTTTGAGCCACGCCCGCAGGGCCGGCAGAGCAAGTCTGGGACCCCTTTCCCGGAACGCCGACAAGAGCTCCCCGGGCCCACGGCGCGCCCGAACTTGGCCGGGCAGAGAGGCGAAAGGGCAAGTGCGAAGCGTCGTGGGCCCTAACAGCCTGCGGCTTTGGGCGCCGCGTGGCGGTTGATTGGACGCGTGCACACTGCTTCCCCATGATGCCTCGGTAACCGCCCGGATTCTACAAGTCCCTGCATGCAGAGTTGGTCATGATTACCAGTGATCGTGGAGGCCAACGGTTGGCCTTCGCTGGCAATAAGTACGGAACGGCGCGCGCCCTTCCAGCCTATCCTTTCTTGTCTCTCCTTCTTCTCCATGGCTCCACCAAGGAAGTTCTCGGCCGCGGGGAAGGGGAAGGGCCGTCAGGTCGAGTCTTCCTCTCCTCGGCCTAAGCGTGGCCGAGGTCGTCCTCGCAAGCACCCCGTGGCCTCCTCGGCGGTCCCCCGCGGTCGTGGGGGAGGCTCTCAGCGTGGCGACGAGCGGCTGGCCATGGTCGGAGGGCGTGCCCCGACCGCGCGTCCTCCGAGGCCGCGCCTCCATGCCGCTGAAGCGCTGCCGGAGTTCATGGTGAGGGCGGAGGAGCCGTCCGGTGTCCGGCTTCAGCTCCGTGCTTCCTCTGGGTGAGCTCCCAGATGGCACCTGAGTGGCCTCTGGCTCCAGTGCATGGCTGCTGCGGTCGGGCTTCAGGCTTCTCTGGAGGTCTCGCCATGGGGACCTGTTCCTGGCCCGCGGCTGGCAGACGTTCGCTCGCGTGCGTGGTCTCCGCCGCCGGTGCTCCCTGCACTTCAAGTACGATGGCGATGCCACCCTCTACGTGAGGGTGTTCGGGGAAGACGGCCGCCGCATGGGGTGCTGCCCTGAAGACGACGACCGCGGCCGAGGACTCGGCCCCGGCGTGGGCGGAGAGGGCAGCGCGCGTGCGGCCGGCGATGCCCGCGACTCCTCACGCTTCACCAGCTCTTCTTCGGGTGGTGATTCTTCCAGCAGCGGCCGCGGCCAGCCCCCACGCCGCCGCGCCTGCTTGGGGGTGGCAGCGGGTCCGCTTGCCGCCACGCCCCGGTGAAGCGCGAGAGGGAGTCCCCGTGAGCTCCGGAGGCGGCTCGAGCCTTCCTAGAGAGCCGGCACGGGGCATGCTTCACCTGCTTCTGTCCTTTTCCTTTCTTTTCTCCTGCGTAAAAAGGGAACAATGTATGGCCTCGTGGGGGTGTGTTTAGATCAACGCCGTTAATTATTGTACTGCTTTTGTTATCCTGATACTGTTCCCTTCTGCCGTGCGCCCATTCGTAAGTGAATCCCAGCCGTGGCCGCGGGGGCGACCGATCCAGGCCCCGTGTTCGCGTTGTGCTGCCCGTGAGGCATGGTCAGGAGGGGTGCTCCAGCTGTGGACCAGGGCCATGAAAACTTGAGCGATAGGGGCAGAAACGCTCGCGGGGGCTCCCGAGGCTCCCGCCTCATGAGTCCCCGCGCAAGAGAAATAGAGGCAGGAGAGTGAGAAAGATCGAAGAACCACGGATCAAAAAGAGGCAATAGTTTTGATAAAACTCCAAATGGGAATAATCGGTCAATCTGTAGAAAGCACATGGAAAAGCCGCGTCCGCACCTAGTCTATTCTTCGACGTCTTCTCGCCAGCTGGAGCTAAGTGCTGCCATCGGGTGTGGGAGGGAGCCCTGTGGCCCGAGGCCGGCACACCTGAGACTCCGGGGCGTGTACAGCCCCAACTCATTATTACGTGAGAGTGTCACGGGCGGCGAGCTTCAAAGGCGTTCACCTTCTTCACAGGCTCCGGGCCTTTCTTCTGGTAAGCAAGCTTCACGGGCGTTTGCCCTCTTCACAGGCTCCGGGGCTTTCTGTAACGCAGCGTCGGCTTCATGCTGTGCCCGGCCTTTTCCAAAAAGATGAACTTCACAGGCATTTGCCTTCTTCACAGGCTCTGGGCCTTTTCCGAAAAGATGAACTTCACAGGCATTTGCGTTCTTCACAGGCTCGGGGCCTTTTCCAAAAATATGAACTTCACAGGCATTTGCCTTCTTCACAGGCTCTAGGCCTTTTCCAAAAAGATGAACTTCACAGGCATTTGCCTTCTTCACAGGCTCTGGGCCTTTTCCAAAAAGATGAGCTTCACAGGCATTCGCCTTCTTCACAGGCTCTGGGCCTTTTAGGGGTAAAACCTCCGGAGGTGCTGTATAGGTACTCCCTCTTGAGTCTCCAAGCGCACGGAGCTAGGCCTGGAAACATGAACAACCTTGAATGGGCTCTCCCACATGGGAGAGAGCTTATGCAGTCCCTCATTGGAGAGGACCCGTCGGAGCACGAGGTCCCCTACCTCGAGAGTCCTTGGGCGGATGTCAAGCAAGGTGGTATCGCCAGAGTGCTCTTGGTACCTTGCAGCTCATGGCAAGAAGCTTCTCGACGGGCGCTCCTCCCCAAAGACAAGGGCCGCCTTCGCATGGCGTCCTGCAGCGTTTCATCGAAATCCAGGCCCCGCGTGGATCGACGCTTGACCTCGTGAGGGAGGACCGCTTCGGCTCCGTAGACCAGGAAGAAGGGGGTCTCTCCAATTGGCTTGGTTGCGGTTGTGCGGATGGACCACAACACGGACGGAAGGTCGCCGTACCAGCCTCTGCCGCAGGCTTCCAGTTTCTTCTTGAACGTCCTGGTCTTGAGGCCTCTCAGGACCTCTCATTGGCCCGCTCGGCCTGTCCATTGTTGTGGGGGTGCGCCACCGAAGCGTAGCATATCTGTGTCCCAAGGTTAGCGCAGTACGTTTTAAAAAGTTTACTGGTGAACTACGAACTGTTGTCGGTTATGATGCGGTTCGGCACTCCGAACCGGCTCACGATGCCCTTGATGAACTTTACCGCAGAACCAGCGGGGATGGCGCGGACGGCCTCGACTTTGGCCCACTTGGTGAAGTTGTCCACGGCGACGTAGAGGTAGCGATAGCCCCCTGGCGCCCGAGGGAAAGGGCCCAGAATGTCCAGCCCCCAGACCGCGAATGGCCAAGTGAGGGGGATGGTTTGCAGACCTCCTGCATGCTGGTAGATCTGCTTGGCATGGAATTGGCAAGCCTCGCAAGCCTTCACGAGTTCGATAAAGTCATTGAGCGCGGTGGGCCAATAGAAACCGCTGCGGAACGCCTTGCCGACAAGGGTCCGTGACAATGAATGGTGCCCACAATCTCCGCCATGTATATCTGCCAGAAATTCCTTCCCCTGTTCCTCGGTGATGCGCCGCAGGATACGCTGCTCGGTCGTTTCCGGTAGAGCTCTCCATCCATGATGATGTAAGCCGTGGCTTGCCGCGCCACACGTTCTGCCTCCTCCTCCTTCTCCGGCAAGGTCCCACGCGTTAACTAACTCTTAAGCTCCGTGATCCAGCACTCCTCTTGAGGTTCCATCGTTAGAAGCAGGCGTGCTCCTGAGGCCGGGCCACAGGCTGGGGCTCTCGAGGCAGGTGGCTGAGGGAGCTCCTCCCGAGGCTGTGCTATGCTTGATAACGGCGGCAGGGCTGATGGCTTGAAGAGCCGCTCCTCAAAGACGCCCGGCTCCTGGGGTAACCTCCTGGAGGCTCGTTTGGCGATGTCGTCGGCCTCTTGATTGGTGCCGTGGGGCACGTGCTGCAGCGCCAATCCCCAGAACTGTTTCTCCATCATGCGGATCTCCTCAAGGTAGGCCTCCATGTGTTCATCTCTTGGCTCATACACCTTGTTGGAGAAATTGACGAGGAGCTGCGAATCGCCCTTGATGGTAAGGCGCTTCACCCCCAGGGCAGCGGCAGCCTTCAGACCCGCTATCAGCCCCTCGTACTCTACTATACTATTGGAGACCTTCTCGCCATGCTGGAAACAGAGCTGCACGTCATAGTAGAGCTTGTCCTGAGCGGGGGATATGAGCACTGCCCCAGCCCCAGGCCACTGTCTCGAGAGAATGCTCCGTCAAGTACATGACCTAACCTTTCGGGCGCTTCCACAGGGAGAGGGACCGATCTCGCTGGCCCCGAGGCGGGTGCTTCATCCATTCAGCCACGAAATCTGCGGCGCTGCCCCCTTGATGACTCTGGTTGTGCCGAACTCGAGCTGGAATGCTTGCAGCTCAATGTTCCACTCGGCGACCCCTTTCCGGCCGAGTTAGGGGCTCTGAGCACCCTCTCCAGGGGGGTATGCCGAGACAACCTTGATTGGATGACCCTGGAAGTAGTGCCGCAGCTTGCGCGAAGCCACCAACAGCGCGAGGAGGAGCTTCTGCTGCATGGGGTACCGTGCCCTCGCATCCCGTAACACGATGCTGATGAAGTACACCGGGTGCTCAACCAAGTTAGGGGCGTCGGTGCCGGCGGCGTCTTCCGGAAGCTGTGGTACCTCACGAGGCGACGGCGCCTCCGGAAGCTGGGTGCTTGGATGGGAGGCCTCCCCCGCCCTTGGTGCGCTCTGCTGTGACGACTGATCTTCTTTCGTTGCAGTTCTGGCTTTTGCTAGCTCCTTCTGATTCGGTCTTGCCTTAGTTCGGGTGGCTGTTGTGGTCTTGGCCTGACGCTCCTCCCTAATCGCCACTGTGAGCAGCTTGAAGCGGAGTAGGGAGTGGCGGGCGAGGTAGAATACCAAGGCCTCGAGGGCGCGGGGCCACCATCACTAGAGGGCTGGTCAGGTACCTCTTGAGGTCTTGAAACGCTTTGTCGACCTCTTCAGTCCACTCGAAGGGCCCCTTTTTCTTCATCAGCTGGAAGAAAGGCAGCGCCCGCTCCCCCACTCGGGAGATGAACGGCCCAGGCCGTTACGCCCGTGAGCTTCGCACTTCCACGAGGGTCTTTGGTGGGCTCATGTCTTCCACTGACTTGACCTTTTCTGGGTTGGCCTCGATGCCTCGGTCGAACACGAGGAAACCCAGGAGCTTTCCTGAGGGAACTCCAAACACACACTTCTCCGGGTTGAGTCGCAGGCTCACCGCGTTGAGGCTCGCGAAGGTTTCTTCCAGGTCTTGTATCAAGGTCTTGGCCTCGCGAGACTTCACCACGATGTCGTCGACGTATGCCTCCACATTCTTCCCGAGCTGCGGGCCCAAGGTGATGCGCATGAGCCGCTGGAAGGTTGCCCCCGCGTTGCGCAGCCCGAACGGCATGCACGTATAGCAGTACACCCCACACGGGGTTAGGAAGGCCGTCTTTTCGACGTCTTCCACCGCCATCTTGATTTGGTGATACCCGGAAAAGGCGTCCAAGAAGCAGCACAGGTCACACGCGGGGGTGGAATCGGCGATCTGGTCGATGCGAGGGAGCAAAAACGGATCCTGCGGGCATGCTTTGTTGAGGTTGGTGAAGTCGACACACGCGCTCCTTTCCTCCCTTCTTTGGCACCACCACCGGGCTTGGCCAGCCAATGTGGTATCGGACCTCGCGAATAACCCCGCGGCTTCTAGCTTGCGGGTCTCTTGGACGATGAAGGCCTGCTTTTGATGGACTGCCTTCTCGCTTCGCTTCCTTTGGACGCACGCGTTGGGGCTGCGTTGAGGTGGTCCTCGACACGCCCGTGGAATCCCCGCCAGCTGATCGGGCTCCCAGGCGAACACCTTCTTGTTCGCACACAGGAACTTGACAAGGGCTTCCTCCTGTTCGGGCTCGAGGTTGGCGCCTATGGTGAAGGTGGCGTTTGTGGACCCGTCCTCATCGACAGATATCTGCTTGTCTCCGCCTTGTCTTGAGTGAACAATCGCTTCTTCTTGGTCGGCGCAGCCCCTTGGGCTTGGGGGCTTCCGCAGATCGGCAGGCTGCATAGCGGCCGCCGTCTTGAGGGTGAGCTGGCGCCGCTTCGGACCTTCCAGCGTCCCGGCACGGTGAGGACGCCGCTGCTCTGTGCATGTTCATGAGGTTGTACCCGGTGGGTTGCGGCCATGAATTTGGCCACGCGGTAGCCAAGGATGGCATTGTAAGAGAGGCCGATGGGGGCGATGTCGAAGTCGACCAGTTCCGTGCGGAAGTTGTCGTGAGGTGCGAAAGGTCACCGGAAGCCGGATTTGCCCCAAGGAGCTGGATGACCCTCCTCCTACGCCCGAAAAAGGCCGGCTGGGCTGCAGCCGCTCCCTGGGTATGCAGAGGAGGTTGAAGGTCCTGGTGACGGCAACCTGGCAGATGGTGGGTGTGCAGAGCATGGGGAGCGCACCCGAGCCTGCCGAGTTGGTGGGGTGGTCTTGAGAGTCGAAGGTCAGCCCCGCCGACGATTCCGTCCGGCCTGAGGGAGCCCCCTGCCGTGTGGAGGCGGCGCTGACCCGGCGGACGAATGTCTTGACATGGCGGGTGGAAGGCGGCGCCATGAAGCCGCCAGAGGGCTGCGATGCAGCGGAGGAACTGGCGCGACGGGGCGGACGACGAGGGAGCTGCGGCCCCTCCCGAGGTCGCCGAGGAGCGCAGGGACGATGCTTGCCGCCGTTTTCGCCGGGCCGGGTGGCGGCATTGACGGCAGTGACGGGAACGACGAGGGTGCCCGCCGACGGAGCTGTCTGGGCGACATGGGAGGCGAGGGCGGCCTGAGGCCGGGCGCTGGCCTGGCGGGCGTCGATATGGTTGCGGTGGTCGGGGAAGAACGAGGCGGACGAAAAGGCAGATTCCGGCCCACCCCTACCTGGCGCGCCAAATGTCGGATTTCGGGTTCCGGCAGACCCTTGAGGTTCGAACACTGGGGTGCGCGCGGAGATCCAACCCTCCACCCTCTCGTACCTCGCCGAATCGCAGGAACCTAAACTACTAAACAGAACAGCACAAGAAACACAAGATTTATACTAGTTCGGGCCACCGTTGCGGTGTAATACCCTACTCTAGTTTGTGGCATGGTGGATTGCCTCTGGGGCTATTGAGGAACAGTACAGGGAAGAACAGCCTCGCGAGGGTCTGTTCTTGGTGGGTGTGATGAACTGCTCGGTGGTGTCCCGTCGCTCTAGCTTGAGGATCGGGTCTCTCTCTCTCTCTCTCTCTCTCTCTCTCTCTCTCTCTCTTTGGATTCCAAAATGCCAGATCCCTCAACTCTGAGTGTGGCTACCCCTATTTATAGGCGAAGGCCCTGGGCCTCTTCCCAAATATTGAGCGGGAAGGGCGCCAGACAATTGGCCATTTGAAGGGGAACAACGGGCACGCTTATCTTGACTAAAGTTGGTCCTCACTTTGTCAAAGGCTCACAGGTGATGACGCCTGCTTGGGCTCCACGATGACTCCCTTCTAGCCGTTGGGGCTGGTCTTGGTCTTGTTGCACCGAAATGGATGCCTTTGCTTGATGCCCTCGCCTGCGCTTGCTCCCTCTGCACCAAAGAGGAAAGGAGGAGGCCAAGGCTGGCCGGGCGCCCTTGGTCATCATGGCTTGCGTCACGGGCACCTCGCGAGGTACCCTGCCTTGAACTCTCCGCCTCCTCATGAGCCAGCCTGACGAGGCTGTGCCTGAGGAAGCTCCTCGTCGTCCGCCCCGCGAGGCTTGGCCCCTCGCGAGGGTCTTGAGCTTGCGTTGGTGAAGATGGGTCGTCCTGGGCCTCCTTTGAGATCTCGTCCCGAGATCTAGGACTGAAAGAACTCCGGATATTCGGAACGGAGGTGATCCTCGCGCTCCCAGGTGGCTTCTCGGTCGGAATGGTGTGACCACTTCACTTTTAGGAATTTGATTGACTTGTTGCGAGTCTTGCGCTCGGTTTCTTCAAGAATAGCAACGGGGTGCTCATGATAAGAGAGATCTTCTTGGAGGTCAATTTCTTCAAAGTTGATAGTGCGCTCAGGAGTCTTGAAGCACTTGCGTGATTGTGACACGTGAAACACATCGGCGACGCTCGCGAAGTTGGACGGGAGCTCAAGTTGATAGGCGAGATCGCCTCTTTTGCCAATGATTTTAAAGGACCCACGTATCTAGGGGCAAGCTTCCCTTTGATACCGGGCTGACGAGTGCCTTTCATTGGAGAGACGCGGAGGTAGACATGGTCTCCAATTTCAAAAGCCACATCACGGTGCTTGTCATCATATTAGCTCTTCTGGCGGGATTGCGCGGCTTTGAGATTCTCACGAATGACTTTGCACATTTCTTCGGCTTCTGTGATCAAGTCGTTGCCAAGAAGTTGGCGTTCACATTGTCTCGGACCAATTGAGAGGAGTACGACACTTTCTGCCATAGAGAATTTCGAATGGGGCCTTGCCCGAACTCGCTTGGAAGTTGTTGTTGTAGGAGAACTCGACATATGGAAGACAATCTTCCCACTTCATACCGAAGGAATTGACACAAGCCCTGAGCATATCTTCAAGGATTTGATTGACTCGCTCGACTTGGCCACTTGTTTGAGGATGGAAAGCTGTGCTGAAACGAATGTTGGTGCCCATGGCCTTTTGAAAAGAATCCCAAAACTTGGAGGTAAAGATGCTGCCACGGTCTGAAGAGATCAACTGTGGAATGTCGTGCAAGGAGACAATCCTTGAGGTGTATAGCTCGCTAACCGAGCTGCTGTGATAGACTCTTTGATAGGAAGAAAATGAGCCACTTTAGTAAGCTTGTCAATGACAATGAAGATAGCATCATTTCCACGCTTGGACTTAGGAAAACCAGTCACGAAGTCCATTTCGATATGATCAAACTTCCATTATGGAATAGCAAGAGGTTGGAGGAGACCAGCTGGTCGTTGGTGTTCTGCTTTCACTCTTCTGCAGACATCACACTCATTCACGAATTGAGCAATTTCTCGCTTCATTCGAGTCCACCAATACGATCGCTTGAGGTCATGGTACATCTTCGTACTTCGGGATGAATGGATAGAAGGGAATTGTGCACCTCGTTCATAATGACTTTACGTAGATCACCCTTTGGAACCACAATCCGGTCCTCGAAGAAAAGAGTATCTTTGTCATCAATGTGGAAGCACTTGTATTTGGAAATGCCCTTGTCGATACCACGTTTCACCTTTTTTCACCATGGTATCCAGGAGTTGAGCCTCACGAATTTGGTCTTCCAAAGTAGGAGAGACTATGAGGTTGGCAAGAAAGCCTTGAGGAACAACTTGAAGATTCAGCTTGCAGAAAGCTTCACAAAGATCCGGTTGGAAGGGCTTGAGGATTAAACTGTTGCAGTAAGCCTTCTGCTCAAAGCATCTGCAATCACATTGGCCTTGCCGGAGTATATACAATACTTGGGTTGTACTCTTGAATCATTTCGACCCATCGAGTTTGCACGAGGTTGAGGTTGGGTTGAGTGAAGATATACTTGAGACTCTTGTGATCGGTGAAAATGTCCACTTTCCTTCCCAACAAGAGATGTCTCCAAGTTATTAATGCATGGACAATCGCGCCAACTCAAGATCGTGAGTGGGGTAGTTCTTTTCGTTGGGCTTCAGTTGACGAGAGGTATAGGCCACAACTCTCTTCTCTTGCATTAACACAAAGACCGAGACCTTGAAGAGAAGCATCACGAAGAAAACTTGAATGGCTTGGATTCATCAGGAGGAGTTAAGACAGGGAGCTGTGACGAGTTTCTCTTTGAGGGTGTTGAAAGCAATGTCACACTCGGGGAGACCCGGACATACTTCACATGCTTCCGGAGGAGGTTGGAAAGAGGCTTTGCAATCTTAGAGAAGTTATCAACGAATCTTCGCAATAGCTTGAAGTCCAAGAAAATCGCGAAGTCGCTTGACATTCCGAGGAGGTTCCCAATTCACAACCGCAGACACCTTCTCGGGATTAACAGCGATGCCCTTGGCGGAGATGATATGACCAAGGTAAAGAACTTCATCAAGCCAAAATTCACATTTGGAAAACTTCGCATAGAATTGATGCTCTCTGAGCTTGTCTAGCACCAATCGCAAATGTTTGGCATGATCCTTCTTATTCTTGGAGAAGACCAAAATATCATCGAGATAGACCAAGACGAATTCATTGGTGTAGGGGTTGAATATGAAGTTCATCATTCGAGAGAATGTTGGAGGAGCATTGACAAGGCTGAAAGACATGACAGTATATTCATAAGAACCAAAGCTTGTTCTGAATGCTGTCTTGGGAATATCTTGTTCACGAATGCGAATCTGATGATAACCCATACGAAGGTCAAGCTTGGAGAACACTTTAGCACCTTTGAGTTGCTCGAAAAGCTCATTGATGTTGGGAAGTGGATACTTGTTCTTGATAGTCTTTTTATTCAATGGACGGTAATCGACGCAAAGTCGGTCCGTGCCATCCTTCTTCTGGACAAAAAGAACACCACAACCCCAAGGAGATGAACTCGGTCTGATCAAACCCAGACGCTCTTGTTCATCGAGCTGCTTCTTCAATTCCTTCAGCTCATTAGGTCCAAGCTTGTATGGACGCTTGCAAACGGGTTCAGTGCCAGGCTCAAGATTGATAACAAATTCAACTGCCCGGATAGGAGGCATTCCTGGAAGTTCTTCTGGAAAGACATCTTGGTACTCACAAACGACTGGAATCTGAGAGATAGCATCCAATTCGCCCTTCTCATTGAGAGAAAACAACCGAATGGTTTCATCACGAGCGGCATAGATGATCACATCATTAGAAGAGTGAGTCAATTGAATTTCCCCGGCAGCACAATCGTTGAGCTTTGTGCTGAGAAAGCCAGTCCATCCCGAGAATAAGATCAATATCCGAGTCACCAAGGACAATTGGTTTAGCCAGAAATTTATAGTCGCCCATCTTGATACCGACATTCGGAACCATCATGCTAGAGCTCAAACGCTTAGCCGGAGAAATAACTTGCATAGCTTTAGGTAATGCCTCAGTATCAAAATTGTGCTTCGATGCAAAAAGGATATGACATGAAAGAATGCGATGCACCAAAGATCAAATAAGACTTTTGCAGGAATATCATTAATCGAGAGATTACCCATTATCACATCGAGATTCCTCCGCTTGAGCTGCATTCATCATATTCACCTTTGCGGACTTGGGATTATGCTTGACCACTGCATTGCTGGAAGATTTCACGGGAGGAGGCGGAAGGCGCCTTTGGTTGAAGCACTTGTTCGCATAGTGACCTTTCGCCGACATTTGTTGCAAGTCACCTCTGAGAGCGGACGGTGATAAGGAGCATTTGACCTTGGAGCTTGAGAATTTGACTTGTTCTCGATAGCTGGGTTGGGCGGGTGGGAAGATCCACGACCACCTGAGTTCTTCTCGCCGATAAGGCCGATTTAAACGGAGGAGGAGGAAGGTAGAACTTCGCTGCTTAGCTGCCACTTGAGAGGAAGAAGAAGACTGAACTGCATCCCCGATTCTCTTCTTCAAAGCCTCACATTTGAGCTGGGCAGCTTCTTGCTTCAAAGGCCACGTTGTAGAATTCATCATACTTTTCTCGGCTCAAAAAGCACGAGAGCTAATTGCAGACCTTCTCCGAGACCACCTCTGAATTGATAGATCATACTCTTTTCATCGTGGACGCCTTGCTTAGCAAAGCGGCGAGTTTCAAAACTGGATATTGTATTGATACACGACATGTTGCCTTGCTTGAGATTGCGGAACTCCTCACGCTTGCTCTCAACAACACTTTTCGGAATGTGGTGAGCTTTGAAGTCTCGGCGGAACTCATCCCAGGTAATGACACGACCTCCTATGGAATCTTTGTATTGCTGAAACCACTCGGCAGCTTGGTCCTTGAGTTGAAACAAAGCAAACTTGACAAAGTCCTCAGGTCTAACATTACTACATTCAAAATGTTTGCAGATGTCCACAAGCCAATCGTCGGCGTCTGTGGCCTCGACACAGAAACTGAAAGACTTCGGCTGATTAGCGAGGAACTGATTAAGGGTAGCAAACTGCGGCTGGTTGTTGCCTTGACCTTGATTTCCTTGATTGCCTTGCCCTTGGGTACGCTCTTGCAAGAGTTGCAAAATCATTTGAGCATTGGCATTGGTGGCTGCCATGATAGCTTGCCATGCCTCCGTAGGCGGAGGTGGAGGTGGAGGGTTCGACTGACTCTCATCATTGCGATCCGGATTCAGACGCGTTGGCGGAGCCATCCTGAAGAGGGTGACATCCGTTAGCACTTGATAGATGCATGCATGACAAGTTGAATCAACGGATAGAAATTGCAACATATAGTCTTCACAATAAACATTCGAACAAGGATGAACGAATGAATTCCAAAAGCTAACATCACACGTCCATTAAGGTGAGAAGCCACTTGATTAAGGGTTGATGAAAAAAATAACAAGGATGCAATGGAACAAATAAGTGGTAAGGATTACCCAATCACAAACCAGATATCTGCGGGAAGAAATGCTAGGAGCTACTTGAATCCCACCTATAAACTCCGAAACTTTACGGTTATGCAATCTGGTGTTGGGGATACAGGGACACAAAATATATCACCCAAACTAACAATACCTAGATCCAGCTGTATCCATCCGTCAACACATAACCAAGAAACCTTCGAAATCGTGGTACCTCGACCTTGAAAAGCATCCGTTATACGAGTCATGGCAATACTCGAGCTCGCACCAAGATCGGGTTATCGGGGTTATCTCACCAACAAGCGCACAAAAGAGATTTTCGATGACGGCAAATCTCGTGTATTCCAAACTGCAATGATAAAATTGTGACGACAACACCTCGAGCTCAACTCCCGGGACACCGCCACAACCCCTAAATGTCAGGAGGCACCAAGAACAATGTTCTCGTCACAAAACCATCGGAACGATCCCAAGATACCCGCGTGATCCTAATTTTTTTTTTGTGAAATTGAGGAGAGGAGAGTCAAAACTTCTACGTCAGGAGACCTCACCAGAGCGACGAAGGGACTGGGGAGTAAAAAGAATCCTACTCTCCGATATATATAATCCTAAGACTCAAAACATTTTTGTTCTAGACTCAACAACGCCAAAGAAACAATCAAGCAGGGGCTCCTAAGTCGGGAAGGCTCGATTACCAACTTGTATCGCCTCGATGCGGCTATATCTCCCACGTGTCAAAGCACGACTTAGAGGCATAACCGCATTGAAAGCAATGTCGCAAGTGAGGTAATATTCACACAACCCATGTAATACATAAGGGAAAGAGATACATAGTTGGCTTACAGTCGCCACTTCACACAATACATAAATAAACATCCATCATTCAGATTAAACTCAAGGTCCGACTACGGAACCAAAATTAAGAAGATACCCCAAATGCTACACAGATCCCCGATCGTCCCAACTGGGCTCCACTCATCGATCATCGGGAAAAGACACATAGTAACGACCACGTTCCTCGTCGAACTCCCACTTGAGCTCGGTTCGTCATCTCAGACCGGCATCGTCGGCACCTGCAACTCTTTTGGTAGAATCTGTGAGTCACGGGGACTCAGCAATCTCACACCCGCGAGATTAAGACTATTTAAGCTTATAAGAAGGACAGAGTTGTGAGGTGGAGCTGCAGCAAGCGACTAGCATATATGGTGGCTACATTCGCAAAAGAGAGCGAGAAGAGAAGCAAGGCGCGGTCGTGAAGCTAATAGCGATCAAGAAGTGATCCCGAACTACTTACGCCAAACATAACTCCAACACCGTGTTCACTTTCCGGACTCCGCCGAAGAGACCATCACGGTTACACACGCGTTGATGTGTATTAATTAAGGTCAACTTCGGGTTTTCTACAAACGACATTAACAAATTCCCATCTGCCTCATAAATCATGGGCACGGCTTTCGAAAGATAATACCTCAAGGGGTGTCCCAACTTAGCCCATAATAAGCTCTCACGGTCAACGAAGGATATTCCTTCTACCGAAGACCCGATCAGTCTCGAATCCCGGACTACAAGACATTTCGACAAAGAATAAAACAAGACCAGCAAAGCCGCCCGACAGCCGACAAATCCCGATAGGAGCTGCACATATCTCGTTCTCGAGGCACATCCGGATGAGACTAGCTACGAGTAAAACCAAGCCTCGAAGTTTCCCGTGGTGGCCCACAGGCAGCTTTCGATTCGGGCCAGCACTCGAAGGAGCACCGGTCCGGGGGTTAAAATAAAGATGACCCTCGGGCTCGCGAAAACCGGGGAAAGGCTTAAGTGGCAAATGGTAAAACCAATGTTGGGCCTTGCTGGAGGAGTCTTATTCAAAGCGAACTGTCAAGGGGGGTCCCATAAATCACCCAACCGTAAGGAACGCGAAATCAAGGAACATAACACCGGTATGACAGAAACTAGGGTGGCAAGAGTGGAACAAAACACCATGCATAAGGCCGAGTCTTCCACCCTTTACCTAGTATATAGATGCATTAATTATAGCTGATATATTGTGATATCCCCAACAAGTAAACATGTTCCAACAAGGAACAACATCTCCATGTTCCAACAAGGAATAAACTTCATCTTCACCGCAACTAGCAACGCTTATAAGAGGGGCTGAGCAAAGCGGTAACATAGCCAAACAACGGTTTGCTAGGAAAGGATGGTTAGGGGCTTGACATGGCAATATGGGAGGCATGATAAGCAAGTGATAGGCATCGTAGCATAGGCATAGCAAAAGAGCGAGCATCTAGCAAGCAAAGATAGAAGTGATTTCGAGGGTATGGTCATCTTGCGCAAGGTTCTCGAGTTGTCGAAAGCTTGATCCTCGTAAGCGTTAGCAACAGGTTCCTCGCTCACGCATTGCCTCTCCGGCTTTACCCAAAGCAAGAACACAAACAATGGAACCACAATAAATCACGGTGCAATGCACAAGCAACATGATGCAAAACATGGCATGATATGCGAGATATGATATGCAATGCATATGCGTGCTCCGGAAAGAAAAGATGAACCAGGCATCAACTTGGCAAACCAAGTATGCCACTGGAAAGGTGAGATGATTTCGGTTGAAATCGATATAAAGATCACCGGAATCGGATGCACGGTTTGCAAATGACAAGCAAAACAAGAATGACACAAATCTGCCATTAACAGCATGATACCACTTAGCAAGCAACAAGAAATTAAGCTACTGCACCCAAACGTACCAGAAAAGCATACGGCTGTGATCTACTGAAGATGCTTGACAAAATATGAACACTGAGCTACGGCTAATTCACACACTAACAGGTCCAAACAAGCATGGCAAAAGTGCATATATCAGCTTCACAGACTTAGTGAAAATACTGAACATGGCAGAATCAGCATCAGGAAGCAATGCTCAGAGCAAGCAAACAGCATGCTACAGGAACTTATAATAGCAAAGAACAAAAGTCCCTTACTTACCATGAGCCAAAAGGGAGCATAAAATGCAATAACACCCATGTCAATATAGCAAGTTTCGTTAACAGATTCAGCAACAGGGCATGACAAAAACAGATAACAAGTAGGCATGTTTAAGAGCTCGATGCACTCACTACAGAGCATTACAGTATAAACTAAGCATACATACATCAATAAGACATGGCATAGAAGATATACATGGAAAGAACAGCATCATAGCATACACGGATCAACTACAACAACCTTGGCAAAATTGAAAAACATGTAAATAATCTGCCAGGAAACATTTTATAGCAAAAGTAGAGCTCGATTGACTCAAGCTATGGCACTCCATAATTGCAAACAAGGGCATGTATGGATATAGCATAACCATATGTTCAAAACATCCTTAATGAAGTATCTCAAAATATGCATGGATCTCTCGGTAGCATCAAGTTAACATGGCATGAAAATATCAGCAAAACAGGGGCTGAAATCAGCAACATCATGAAGCCTAATTTACATCCTTGTGCTAGTCACCACAGATATCACAAAAATACATGGCATACACCCCTGTAAAGATGGCATGGCATATTACAAAACACATGTAGGGCTCAAGATCATAGGGTGCACACATCAATCATGGCAAAAATGACAAAAGTGCATGTTCTGATAAGAATCTGAAACTAACATCACATAGCGCTCTTCAAACAGCATTTCGGGCATCAAGATGAGCTCAAATGTAAATGATGCAATGGAATTAAATGATCGACTCTTCGAGGCGAACAATTTGACATATTACACGCACGAAACGGAGCTACGGGTGCAAAGTTATGGCATGATGAGAATGCAACAAAATAATCACAGGTAAAAGACTTGGACGAAAATCGGGGAGAAGTCAACCGTCTGTTTGGATCTGAGATCCGGGCGCGCGCGGATCGAGGAGGCCGGCGGCGGCTCGCCGGAGAGGAGAGGAAGGAGGGCCGGCGCGGGGCCGAGGCCGGGAGGCGGCGAGGCGGCGGGCGCCGGGCGGCCGCGGGTCGGGCGCGGGGCCGAGGCGGCGGAGGACGGCCAAGGCGCCGGGACGGGCTGCTGCCGCGGTGCGGGCGGCCGGGCGGAGCCGGAGGCCGGAGCGGAGGAGAGGCCGGCCGGAGATCCGTCGGCGAGGCGGAGGGAGGCGACGGCGGCCGGTCGCTGGGACGCTGGGCGGCCGGGATCCGCCGCCGGGCGGCGCGTGACGGCGGCGCTGGGGCGCGCGGATGGACACGCTATGGCGCTGTTCGTCCGGGCGCGGGGCTAGGGTTAGGGGTGGAATGATCCGGGATTTCGGGGGAGGGGGTGTTTTTATAGGTAGAAGGAGCTAAGAAGCTCCAAATGAGGTGTAGTTTTCGCCCACATGATCGTGATCCGACGACGGAGAGCATGGAAGTGACTTAGATGGGTTATTGGGCTGTTTTGGAGGGGTGTTGGGCTGCAACTTAAAAGAGGCCTTTGCGGCAAGACGGTTAACCGTTGAGTACCAAACGAGCTCCAAATGACCAAACTTGACAGTTTGTCTACGGTGGTATATCAAGGCCACTTGACAAACCTCGGTCCATTCCGAGAAAGTTTAGTATCCGCTCACGGAAAAAATGTAAAAGGGGCCGCCGGGGGAGATAGGAGTGCCGGATTGCAAAACGGACAACGGGAAAAATGCTCGGAATCATGAGGCGAACACGTATGCAAATGAGATGCACATGATGACATGATATGAGATGCATGACATGGACAAAATGCAAAAACGAAAGACAAAAACCCAACCACGGAGGGAATATCATATCAGAATGCCGAAAATGGCAAGAGTTGGAGTTACAAATATGGAAAGTTACATCCGGGGTGTTACAACAGTCCCATGACAGTGGATTGGCGAGCCAAAACTCTGGAATTTCAGTCTGCTGATGAAGTCGTGATTCTCAAAGGCCATGAAGCATCATCGTCCACTTATTTGACCATCAACAATGTTCAATTGCAAGCGCTCTGCAAACAGGGAGCTGTCTCGCATATTGTTCAAATCTGTGCAGTCTCCATGGGGGAGGAACATCAACAACCTGTACCAGAACCTATTCAGCAATTGTTGTCTGGATTTTCGGAGGTGTTTGGAGAACCACAATGACTACCATCTCGTAGGGCTTGAGACCATCGTATCCCGTTGATTTTAGGAGCACAACCGGTTAACATCAGACCCTACCGTCACAAGCTAGATCACAAGGATGAAATTGAAAAGAAAGTAGAAGAACTGCTCAAAGCCGGGATCATACAACCAAGCACAAGTGCCTTTTCCTCTCCAGTGATACTTGTGAAGAAGAAGGACGACACCTGGCAACTCTGTGTCGACTATAGGCACCTCAATGCATTGACCAATGTAGCCAAATACCCAGTACCTCTCATAGAAGAGCTTTTGGACGAGCTGTTTGGATCGTGTTGTTCATGAAGCTAGATCTATGTGCGGGATCCCATCAGATCCGATTGGCCGAGGGCGAGGAATACAAAACTGCCTTCCAAACTCACTCTGGCCATTACGAATTCAAAGTTTTGTCTTTTGGTATGGCGGGAAGTCCTGGTACTTTTAATGGTGCTATGAACGACACTTTGAAACCTGTGTCGCGCATCGGAGTGCTTTGTTTCTTCGACGACATCTTGGTACACAGCTAGATTCTCCGCGAGCACGTGCAAAAACTCAGGGAAGTGCTTACTCTTCTGCTCCGCGACAGCTGGAAAGTGAAACTATCCAAATGTGCATTCAGTCAGCAAGAAATATCTTACCTGGGTCATGTGATCAGCCCTGCTGGAGTGGCCACGGATCTAGTGAAGATCAAGGTTGTATCCAACTGGGCAGTTCCCACAGATGTCAATGCAGTATGGAGTTTCTTGGGTTTGGCCGGCTACTATCGCCGCTTTGTCAAGAATTTCGGGATCATTGCACGACCACTCTTTAACCTGCTCAAGAAAGGGCTGCCCTTCATCTGGACACCCACCACCGAAACAGCTTTCAGACTCTTGCAACAACAACTTATTTCAGCACCAGTCCTCGCCTTGCCCAACTTCAATCAAAAGTTCACAGTTGAGACGGACGCCAGTGATTCAGGAATCGATGCTATTCTGCAACAACAGGGCCACCCAATCGCCTTCATCAGCAAGGCCCTTTCACCAAGGTACCGTGGGTAATCTGCTTATGAAAAGGAGTACTTGGCGATCCTAGTGGCAGTGGAACAATGGAGGCCATATCTTCAGCACGCTGAATTCATTATCCTCACGAATCAGCGTAGCTTGGTGCATTTGGGGGAGCAGAGGCTGACCACACCATGGCAACAGAAAGCCTTCACAAAATTTCTTGGCTTGCGCTACCAAATCCGGTACCACAAAGGATCTGAAAACAGTGCCGCGGATGCCTTATCCCGAGCATGACCTGTTGAAATCCTGACGGCAGTAACTTCGTGTCAGCCAGCCTGGCTGGATGAACTTCTAGCCAGTTACAACTCAAATCCTCAAGCACTTCGTCTGTTGGAACAGTTGGCTCTTCGCAAGGATCCAAAAGAGTGCTTCTCTTTGCAGCAAGGGATCATACGATTCAGAGATTGTATTTGGTTGGGCAGATCCATGGAGTTACAGCAGGGCATCATTAGAGCTTTTCATGACTGTGCACTTGGGGGTCATTCCGGATTCCCCGCAATGTATTCTCAAGTGTGACGCCTATTTGCATGGCCCAAGATGAAGGCGCATATCTCACAGTACATCAAATGATGCACCACTTGTCAGCAAGCCAAACCAGATCGCTCGGCTTCACTGGGGCTCCTGCTAACTCTGCCAATTCCTACTCAACCGTGGGAACTGATCTCAATGGACTTCATTGATGGTCTACCACAATCAGGGGCATACAATTGTCTCTGGGTTATAGTGGACAAAAGAACAACGTTTTCTCATTTCTTGCCCTTAGCGCATCCGTACACTGCTGCCAAAGTAGCTCAACTTTACATGAGTCAGATATACAAGATCCATGGGTTCCCTCAAGCTATAGTCTCGGATCATGACCCAGTGTTTACAAGTCATTTTTGGCAAGAGCTTTTCAAGTATGCAGGGACAGAACTTCGCCTGAGGACAACCAACCATCCTCACACCGACGGACAAACGGAGCAGGTTAATCAATGTCTAGAGACTTTCCTCCGTTGTTTCACTCACGCGTGTCCAAAACGCTGGAGTTTATGGACACCTCTCGCCCAGTTCTGGTACAACACATCTTTGCATTCAGCCATTGGCATGAGCCCCTTCAAGGCTATGTTTGGCCATGAACCACGCCAATGGGGCTGTCACCATCGATTCTTGCTCGGTACCATCCCTCCAAGCATGGCTGGAAGAGCGCTCCATGATGCAAGAACTGATACAACAACATCTCAACAGAGCAAGGTAGTGCATGAAGATGCAAGCTGATAAGCGAAGATCCGAGTGCACCTTCGAAGTGGGAGAGCAAGTTTTCCTGAAGCTACAATCGTATGTTAAATCATTGGTTGCCCCCGAGCAAATCATAAACTAGCTTTCAAGTACTATGGTCAATTTCCGATCATTCAGCGCATCAATGAAGTAGCTTACAAGATTCAACTACCACCACAAGAAACTGTGGATCCAGTCTTCCACATCTCGCAACTCCGCAAAACACTTCTTCTTGGTACGCAAGTTCATTCTGAGCTTCCTCTTTGTACTCATGATCTCGCAATTCCTGTCAAGATTCTGCAAACTCGATGGTGCAAGAAACACGGGGCGATGTGTGAACAAGTGAAAGTGGAGTGGTCGCCGGGCGCTGGTGTCGGGCACACTTGGGAAACAAGGAAGGACTCCAGCACCACTTCCCACAAGCAGAGGCTTGGGGTCAAGCCTCACGTAAAGAAGGGGGATGTCAGCGCCCCTGACGAGGAAGCCCCACCGGCAGACGCGGCTCCGCCTGGACAGGCGCGGCCCAGCCGCGCCTGCAAGCCCAACAACAGATACATCGGCCCTGAATGGGAGATGACCCAGCCCAGGACTACCACCATTACTGAAGCGCATCTCACTCACAAGCGAGGGCATCCAGTGGATCACCGAACCTGACGGCGGCAGCTACTTACCCTAGTTCATCTTGCAAGAACAATTCCCCTTCTCTGTAATTCGATCTGTATCAGCTACTGCTTCAGAGAATTGTAATAGATCGATCCCACACATAGTCATCCACATCCAGTCCCTTACACAAACAGGGGTATACATTTTCCCCTAACTCGTGCACGTACCGGTCAAGGCCATGCCAGAGTACAAGAGACGAAGAACTAAAAAGGACCAACATGTAGACCAAGAGGACAAAAGTCAAGCCAGAGAAACAAGATGTCTCCAGGAGAAAAAGCCTCCCTCTGGTACCATAGGTGGCCATGGTTTCCCACAACACAAATGAACGAGTATCTAATACCCAGCTGCTACTAGGAGTACTAGTAAGGTACACATCAATAACATGTATATCAAATATACTTTTGTTGAAGTTGCCAGCCTTCTCGTCTATTGGGGTAGTTCCGCTACCAGTGACCGTTCCCCTTACAATAAAATCACTTAGTCTCGGCTTTGGTTTCAACCTTGGGTTTCCTCACTAGAGCGGCAACTGGCTTGCCATGCATAAAGTTTCCCTTATTGCCCTTGCCCTTCTTGAAAGCAGTGGTCTTGTTAACCATCAACACATAAAGCTCCTTCCTGATTTCTACCTTCGTGGCTTTAAGCACCATGAATAGCTCTGGGATCATCGCCATCCCTAGCATGTTACAGTTCACCACGAAGCTCCAATAGCTTGGTGATAGGGACTAGAGAACTCTGTCAATCACTATCTTATCTGAAAGATTAACTCCCACTTGATTTAAGCGATTGTAGCACCCAGACATTCTGAGCACATGCTCACTAGCTGAGCTATTCTCCTCCATCTTGTAGGCAAATAAATTGTCAGAGGTCTCATACCACTCAACACGGGCATGAGCCTGAAATACCAATTTTAGCTCTTGGAACATCTCATATGTTCCATGGTGTTCAAAACACCTTTGGAGCCCGAATTCTGAGCCGTTAAGCATGGCGCACTAAAGTATTAAGTAGTCATCATAACATGTCTGCTAGATGTTCACAACATCCATAGATGATGCTAGAGGGGTTGGCATCAAGGACATACGCCTTCTGTGTAGGAGTGAGGATAATCCTCAGATTACGCCCTAGTCCACACAATTGCTTACAATATCTTTCAACTTAATCTTTCTCTAGGAACGTATTAAAACAGGGAGCTACAACGTGAGCTATTGATCTACAACATAAATTTGCAAAGTTAACATAGACTATTGTTCATGATAAATGAGTTAAATTAATTATATTACCTAAGAACTCCCACTCATATCAACATCCCTCTGGTTGTCCGAGTGTAACATGATCCAAATTCACCAACCCAAGTCCGATCATCACGTGAGATGAGGTGGTTTCAATGGTGAACATCTCTATGTTGATCATATCTACTATATGACTCATGTTCGACCTTTCGGTCTCTTGTGTTCCGAGGCCATGTTCAGACATGCTAGGCTCGTCAAGTTTAACCCAGGTGTTTCACATGTGCAACACTGGCTTGCACCCGTTGTATGTGAACGTAGAGTCTATCACACCCGATCATCACGTGGTGCTTCAAAATGACGAACTTTCGCAACGGTGCACACTTGGGGAGAACACAATTTTATCTTGAAATTTTAGTGAGGGATCACCTTATAATGCTACCATCACCCTAAGCAGAATAAGATGCATAAAAGGATTAACATCACATGCAAATCATAAGTGACATGATATCACCATCAACTTGTGCTTTTGATCTCCATCTCCAAAGCACCGACATGATCTCCTTCGTCACCGACATGCCACCATGATCTCCATCATCGTGTCGCCATCAGGGTTGTCATGCCTACCATGCTTATACTACTATTGCTACCACATAGTGATAAAGTAAAGCATTACATACCACTTAATGATTCACACGCATGTCATACAATAATTAAAGACAACCCTATGGCTCCTACCGGTTGCCGTATGCATCGACATGCAAGTCGATATAAACTATTACAAACATGATCATCTCATACATCAAATATATTTCATCATGTCTTTGGCCATACCATATCACAACATACCCTGCAAAAACAAGTTAGACGTCCTCTAATTGTTGTTGCATATTTTATGTGGCTGCTATGGGTATCTAGAAAGAACGATTCTTACCTACACAAAGCCACAATGGTGATATGCAAGTTGCTATTTAACCTTCTACAGGGACCACCTTTGTCGACTCTGATTCAACTAAGGTGGGAGAGACAGACCTGCCAGCCATATTTATGCAACAAAGTCACATGCCAGTCGATGGAACCGGTCTCGTGTACATGGACATGTAAAGTTGGTCCGGGCCGCTTCATCCCACAATACCTCCGAATCAAGAAAATACCAAGGAAGGAAGCAATCTGAATATCAACGCCCACAAAATCCTTTGTGTTATACTCGTGATGTCATCTACGCATAGACCTAGCTCATGATGCCACTCTTGGGGAACGTTGCATGGGAAAAAATTCCTACGCTCACCAAGACCAATCTAGGAGATGATCATCTACGAGAGGAGAGACTGGATCTACATACCCTTGTAGGTCGCTAAGCGGAAGCGTTAAGAAACATGGTTGATGTAGTCAAACATCTTGGCGATCCAATCATGATCCATCCCCTGAACTCCGATCTAGTGCCGAACGGACGGCACCTCCGTGTTCAAGACACGTACGGCTTTATGACGCCTTCACCTCCTTGATCCAGCGAGCGATGGTGAAGTAGTAGCTCGAGTCCTCCGACAGCACGACAACACGATGGTGGTGGTGGTGGATAAATCTCATCAGAGCTTCACTAAGCACTACAGAGAAGAAGATGGACTACGAGGGAGAGGAAGGGAAGCACCGTGTCCGGGAGATGTGCTCAAGGGTGCGACTTCCCTCTCTCTACCTCTCTAATATAGGGGGAAGGGAGGAGGAGGGGCACCCTAGATACATCTAGGGGGCGGTGGCCACAAGGGATGGGAAACCCTAGATGGGTTTCGGCCCTCCCCCTAGGAGACTTGGCCCCCAAGCCAGGTCGAGGCAAAACCCTAGGGAGCTGCCCCCACTTCTTTTGGCAACGTGGGATGGGGTGAGGGGGGCGCACAGCCCCTTAGTGGGTGGGTGTGTCTCCTCTCCTTGGCCCACGAGGCTCCC
This sequence comes from Aegilops bicornis, assembly GCA_021605145.1. Classification (NCBI taxonomy): domain Eukaryota; kingdom Viridiplantae; phylum Streptophyta; class Magnoliopsida; order Poales; family Poaceae; genus Aegilops; species Aegilops bicornis. The sequence continues at coordinate 191,406,786 of CM038672.1, read as the reverse complement.
CAACACTTGTCGGGGCCCCCCGAAACCCCTTTCGGTCATGCTGGTCATCACCGAGTACCCCTGGAACAATTCTAGACTCCAATACCCTTCATCCATATATAACAATCTTAACCTCCAGACCATTCCAGAGTTCCTCATCACATCTGGGATCTTATCCGGGATTCCGAACAACCTTAGGTAACCACCATAATGACTCAACTATACTTATATCGTCACCAAACGTTAAGTGTGTAGACCCTGCGGGTTCGAGAATTATGCAGACATGACCGAGACACCTCTACAGTCAATAACCAATAGCAGGACATGGATTCCCATATTGGTTCCTACATATTCTATGAAGATCTAATCGGTCGAACCTCGATGTCAAGGATTCAGACAGTCCCGTATGCAGTTCCCTTTGTCTATCGATATGTTACTTGCCCGAGATTCGATGGTCGGTATCTCCATACCTAGTTCAATCTCGTTACCGGAAAGTCTCTTTACTCGTTCCGTAATACAAGATCCTGTGGCTAACTCATTGGTCACATTGCTTGCAAGAACATTGTTATGTTGTATTACCGAGTGGGCCCTGAGATACCTCTCCGTCATACGATGTGACAAATCCCAATCTTGATCCATGCCAACTCAACAGACACCCTCAGAGATACCTGTAGTGCACCTTTATAGTCACCCAATTATGTTGCGACGTTTGGTACACACAAGGTACTCCTCCAGTGTCAGTGAGTTGTATGATCTCATGGTCAGAGGAACATATACTTGACATGGAGAAAACGTAGAAATAAACTTGATACGATCATATGCTACGTTCATAGTTTGGGTCTTGTCCATCACATCATTCTCCTAATGATGTGATCCCATTATCAAATGACAACTCATGTTTATGACTAGGAAACCATAGTCATCTTTAGACCAACGAGCTAGTACGGTAGAGGCTCACTAGGGACACGTTGTTGTCTATGTATCCACACATGTATGTGAGTTTCCAATTAATACAATTCTAGCATGGATAATAAAAGATTACCATGAACATTCAAATACGATAATAACCAATTTCCTATTGCCTCTAGGGCATATTTCCAACAGCACCTGCATGATATTCTTTGGGCCGTCCATGACGGAAAAAATCATGGTAGAAGCGAGGGAGAGGAAAATTTCGGGGAGTTCCCGGTTATGGTGGTTGTTCGGGGCCAAGCGATACACGGAGGTTTGCGCGTTTCTCTCGTGTGTGTGTGTGTGAGGCGTTGGCCTCTAACTGAACCCGAGCGAGGAATTCTCTTACTGAACCCGAGCAATTGCACTAGTTGCGTTACTGAACCCGAGCGATCGGTCCCTTGGCTGTTAACTGAACCCGAGCTATTCCTTCGCTATTGCTGCTAACTGAAGCCGATTGACCCTGCCTCTTGATGAACAGTGACCATTGTTGGGGGTTGTATGAATAGTTCCTAGTGGGGGTTGGATGAACAGGACCCCGTGGTAGTAGGTCATTGCCGCTGGATGAACAGGACCCCGATGAGGCCGCCACACCAGAGCCGATTGCGGGTGGATGCACAAGACCCCGTGGAGGGCTGGTTAAACAGTAGCCGGTGGAGGCTGGATGAACAGTAGCCCGTGGATGAACAGTAGTTGTGGAGGTAAGAGGAATATGCGGAGTATGAATAGTAGCAGGCGGAGGCTGGAGGAAGTTGATGGTGGATGAACAGTAGCCCGTGGAGGCTAGACCGAGGCAATAGACGGCGGATGAATAGTAGCCCGTGGATTTCCATTTTGTGGTACATGATACGTCCATTTTGCATCTGTCAGATTATGGGTTCCGGCAAACCCTTGAGGTTCGAACATTAGGGTGCGCATGAAGATTTCTATCTACCTAGCTCGCTCCCGTAACGATCTCAAGGCCTAGCTCGACGAACCCAAAGAACAAGAGACGTGGGAGTTCATACTGGTTCGAGCCACCATTGTTGTTTAATACTCTACTCCAGTGTGGTGTGGTGGATTGCCTTGTAGGCTGAGGATGAACTAGTACAAGGGATGAACAACCTCCTGAGCAGAGGTTTTCTTGAGCTAGGTGAGCTTGTGTGTGCGAGGATGGTCTCAATGATCCCTCCTTGCTAGGGTGGTGGCTAGTCCTATTTATAGAGGCCCTGGTCCTCTTCCCAAATGTTAGGCGGGAAGGGATCGCACAACAACCAATTTTGAAGGGAGACAACTAGTACAGCTATCCCGACAAAAGGTGGTCTTCGCCTACCAAAGGCTCTCGTGGTGACGCCGCCGTGGGCTCCGCAATGACCTCCGTCCTGTCGTCCTGCTGGCCTTGGTCTTGTTGCACTGATATGGAAACCTTTGCCTGATGCCTCAGGACTCCTCGCCTGCGCTTGCCCCTTTAGCACCAAAGAGGAAACTGGTACACTGCGCCCGCGGGCGCCCGCCTGACCCTGGTCGTCACGGCTCACGTCACGTGAACCTCGCGATTTTCCCCTTGCATATATATCTCCGCTCCTCGGGAGCTAGCCAAGCGAGGCCACCCCTGAGGAGGTCTTGGTGTCGTTCGCCTCGCCCTCGCGAGGGTCTTGAGTGGTTGCTGCTAAAGGTGGGCTGTACCAGGCCGCTAGCTGAGCCACGCCCTGGGCCGCCGGCATGCAAGCCTGGGTACCCCTGTTCCCAGGACGCCGACAGTAGCCCCTGGGCCCAAGGCGCGCTTGGACTTGGCTTCTAGGCGAAGCCAAAGGGCAAGTGTGGAGCGCCGCGGGCCCCAATAGCCTGCGGCCTTGATTGACGCGTGGCGACTGACTGGACATGGGCGTCTCCGCTTCCCCATGCTGGATCGGCAACCGTTTGACTTGACGAGACCCTGCCGCATGCAGAAGAAAAACCATCATTACCTGTGATCGTGTAGGCCGGTGGTTGGCCTCCTTCTAGCTATAAATAAGGAGAGGGGCGGATCCCCCGTTGCTCATCTCTTCATCCATTCCGCCTGCTTATTCTTCCTCCTTGCTCCACCGTCTTGCTACACATCCATGGCACCGACAAAGAGGTTCTTGGACCCAGAGAAGGGGAAGGCTCGCCATGAGGGGCCCGGCTCGCCACCGCCTAAGAGGGGGCGCGGTCGCCCCCGCAAGCACGCCGCAACCCCCGCTATGGACCCTCGTGGGTGTGGACGGACTTCTTTGGGGTCCAGTGTCGTCCCTGGTGGCCGCGGCAGTGCCTCTTCGCGTGGCGGGAGCCGCTGGAGACGTGGCAGTCCCGCCCTCGAGGGGATGCACGCCATGGTCGCCCGGCCTCCCCGGCCGTGCTTCCACTCGGCAGAGGTGCTGCCGGGGTTTGTAGTGTGGTCGGAGAACCTGGCCGGCTCCTGGCTTCAGCTTCTGGGGTCCTTTGTCGGCGAATTGCTGACCATGGGTCCTGGCGGCCTCTGGCTGCAGGCCGACGGCTGCTGCAGCTAGGCTTCATGGGTCGCAGTGGAGGTCTCCATCGCGGGCAACGTACCCCTGGCCCGCGGATGGCAGATGTTTGCCCGCTCGTGAGGTCTGAGTAGGCGGTGCACCCTCCACTTGAAGTACGACGGCACCACGACCCTCTTCGTGAGGGTGTTCGAGGAGGACGATCGCCATGCCGGGTGCTGCCTTGAAGACAGCGATGGTGACGGAGTGCTTGGCCTTTGCGACGGCCGTGACGAGGATGAGGGTGAACTCGCCCTCTGCGACGGCCGCGGCTTGTTTGGCAATGGCAGTTCCTCCTCCGGCAAAAGTTCCAGCAGCAGCCGTGTCGGCGTTCTGGGAACGGGGTTCCCCAGACTTGCCTGCCTGCGGCCTGCGGCGTGGCTCAAAGGAGGCCCAGGACAGCCCAACTTCATCAACGCAGGCTCAAGACCCTCGCGAGGGGCCAAGCCTCGCGGGGCGGACGACCAGGAGCTTCCTCAGGCACGGCCTCATCGGGCTGGCTCATGAGGAGGCGGAGAGTTCAAGGCAGGGTACCTCGCGAGGTGCCAATGACGCAAGCCATGACGACCAAGGGCGCCAGCCCGCGCAGCGTCCTCCTTTCCTCTTTTGTGCAAAGGGAGCAAGTGCAGGCGAGGGCATCAAGGAAAGGCATCCGTTTCGGTGCAACAAGACCAAGACCAGCCCCAACGGCTGGAAGGGAGTCATCGTGGAGCCCAAGCAAAGGCCATCACGAGCCTTTGGCGGCGAGGACCAACTTTAGTCAGGATAAGTGTACCCGCTGTTCCCCTTCAAAATGACCAATTGTTGGCGCCCTTCCCGCTCAATATTTGGGAAGAGGCCCAGGGCCTTCGTCTATATAAGTAGAGCTAGCCACCATAGTAGAGGGAGGGAAACGATCGGCATCCAGAGAAAGACAGAGACCCGATCCTCAAGCTAGAGCGACGGGACACCGCCTAGAAGTTCATCACACCCACCAAGAACAGACCCTCGCGAGGCTGTTCTTCCCTGTACTGTTCTTCATCAGCCCAAGAGGCAATCCACCACACCACAAACTAGAGTAGGGTATTACACCACAACGGTGGCCCGAACTAGTATAAATCTTGTGTCTCTTCTGCTGTTCTGTTTAGTAGTTTAGGTTCGTGCGATTCGGCGAGGTACGAGATGGTGGAGGGTTGGATCTCCGCACGCACCCTAGTGTTCGAACCTCAAGGGTCTGCCAGAACCCGAAATCCGACATTTGGCGCGCCAGGTAGGGGTGCGCCAGAATCTGCCTTTCGTCGCCCTGTTCTTCCCCGACCACCGCAACCATGTTCGGCGCCGTTCGGGCCCGCAGCGCCGAGCCGCTTCGCCTCCCATGTCGCCAGACAGCTCCTGGCGGGCGCCCTGCTCGTTCTCGTCACCTGCCGTCAACGCCGCCATCGCCCGGCGGGGAACGAGCAACAAGCGCCGCCCCAGCACCTGGCCCATGAGGCGGGACGGCCGCACCGCCACGCTTTCGCCACCCTGCCGTTTCTTCGACACGCTGCGCTTCGCTGCTATTGAGGCCCGAGCTGCACTCATCGACGTTTCACGAAGAATGGCTCGACCGAAGTCGCCGAAGCTCGTTCGGCCGCAGAGGCGACCTTCGCCGTCCGTCTCGCTGCACAGACCGCACCCGCCCAGCGGGCGATGAAGCTCCCGGGGCGCCTCAGCCACCTCCTCCTCAAGAAGGCGCCCTGGCCCCAAGGCGCGCGGTCCCTGGGCGGAACCCGTTCCGCCAGGCGCCGGTGCGGCAAGAGCTGAGCTGCCAAGAAGTTCCTCGCCCACAAGAAGCTGCCCAAGCGCTTCCCGCTCCGGCACGTCAAGACCCTGTGTTGCCCCCAGCCGCGGCGCAGGGAGAGGCCCACAAGACCAAGCTCTCTGCCGTCTGAGGCCCCCCGCGGCCACGGCGGGCTGCCGCGCCTTCACCTCCGAGCTGTGCAGCGTCGCGTGGCCCGCCAAGTTCAAGCCAGACCTGCCTCCCCGCTACGACGGCACATCTGACCCTACGGAGTTCCTCCAGCTCTACGAGTTGGGCATCGAGGCTGCCAACGGGGATGAAAAGGTCATGGCGAATTGGTTTTCCATGGCGCTCAAGGACGGGGCCCGCACCTGGCTCTGACCGGCCCTGTGCACGATCTCTTCTGGGCCGAGATGCGCACTCCGCTTCATCGCCAACTTCCAAGGTACTCGCGACCGCCACCCGCCATGAGCGACATGCGTCGAATCAAGCAGCAGCCAGGGAAACCCCGCAAAGTACATCCAGCGCTTCAACAACGCTGCTCAAGATCCCTGTGGTAACGGAGGAGGCCATCATCTCGCCTTCTCCGACGGAGTGCGCGATGTCAAGATGAAGGAGGAGCTGGCGATGCATGAAGATCTGTGCACCTCCCTGGAGCTGTTCAACTTGGCGACCAAGTGCGCCAGGGCTGAGGAGGGGCGCCTCTCCCTCCTCGAGCTGCCTGCCGTGGATCCCGAAGAAAAGAAGTCCAAGGCCAAGGACGTGAAGCGCAAGGGGGCTGCCGTACTCGCGGCCGAACCAGACACCAAGCGAGGCAGAGATCAGCCTGAGTCCTCCAAGGGCAGCCGTGCATGCAGGTACCACGACCTCCACACTCACAACACCAATGAATGTCAAGAGCTTCGGGCCGTACGCGAAGGAAAGGTCGGCAGACGCCCCGAGCGCAACGATCGGGGCTACGGCCGAGGAGGCGGAAGGAATGCAGGACGCTGGGAAGACCGCGGCCCGCGCCAAGGGTGGCGCGACCAACCTCACGAGGACCGCTGGCAAGACCCACCTCGCGAGGGAGGCTGGAGGGATTAGCCTCGCGAGTGTCGCCCGCAGGGGAACGCAGAGCCTCCGCCGGGCGCCGCCGCCAAGGAGAATCAAGACCGTCATCAGACGAGGGGCTGGGGCTTCCAGAAGCGCTGCGGCGATCGTCAGCATCCCGGGCGGAGCTCAAGCCCCACCTCTCGCCAGATCTTCAAGCAGTTCGCCCGCGAAGTGAATGCAGTCCTCCCCAAGCTCGAGTCCACGCGCCCTCTCAGGTGGTCGGCGTGCGCCATCACGTTCAGCTCAGCGGATCAGCTCAAGTGCGCGGCCACAGCCGGAGTTCTCCCGGTGCTTTGTTCCCCAATCATCAGCAATGTGCTAGTTACCAAGACCCTCATCGATGGCGGAGCAGGGCTCAACGTCCTGTCCATGGAGACATTCAACAATCTTCAACAGTCAGCTTCAGCCAACCAAGCCCTTCTCCGGAGTCACCGACGGCTCCACGGTCCCGATCGGGCAGGTCCGCCTTCCTGTCACTTTCGGGGCTCGCGACAACTACCACACCGAGCTCATCGACTTCGACGCCGCCCACATTCGTCAAGCGACAACGCCATCCTCGGGTACCCAGCGTTGGCCAAATTCATGGTCAGAACTCCACCATGGCTACAACGTCCTCAAGATGCCAGGAAGCGGCGGAGTCATCATGGTGCCCTGTGAAGAGAGAGACGCAGTGTGCTCCCTGGAGCGGGCTTTTCAGGCTGCATCGCTGGAAGACCCAGACCACAGCAGCAGGAGGCCTCCCGAGGCCGCACCCAAGAAGAAGAAGACATCGATCGGCCCGGCTCCTCAAGAGGCAAGCCCTCGTGGCCCTTGACCGGGCCAGGGGAGCCTCCTTCCATCGCATAGGGAAGCGCCTGGCGCCTCCTCAGTGGCTCGGGCTCTCCCCTGGAGGGCCGCCGACCTCGCCAAGGTCTCGAGGGAGGCGCTTGGGCACCACGTGGAGGCGTGTTTCGAAGCACGTTTCCCGCAAGCAGGAGCAAGGCACGGAGGGACGAACCCTCAGGAGTCTGTCAGCAAGGCCATTCAGGAGCTACAGGAGTCAAGGGTCATGAGGGGCAGCCGCCGCCACTCACTGTGGCCCCCATCCAGCGAGGATGGTGGGCTGCGCGTCTGCATCGACATACCAGGGCTCAACCGAGCCGCATCTCAAGAGCGCCTGCCCCTCGCGAGGGCCGCCATGAAGGTCCGCCTCAGCCCACGTGACACATGCCTTATGGCTCGCCAAACGCGGGCCGCTGCGCACCAGCGGCTCATGAGGGCCATCCTGGAGGCTCAAGAGGTCAGGCACGCCGTAGCCCTGGCGGAGATGGAGATGGCCCCTAAGGAGCCGCCAGCGCCTCTGGAGCCTCCCGAGGCCCCCGGGCCTGGGGGCTCGTGAGGATCGGCTCCCGCAGCCACCGAGTCTGCTACACCAACAGCCCTTCATCCCCAACATCACCAGGCGACATCTTTAAGTTTCGCTTTCAGCCGGGAGCGCCTGTGGTCGCATCATTCCTGTGCCGCGTGGGGTCCGTCCTCGCTGCATGTATCCCTTTTATTTCATGTCATTAGCTTATCCTGTTGGGGGCGCCTCGGCTGCATCATCCCCAAGCCGCCGGGCCTGTCCCACCGGCATGTATCCTTCTTATGCTTTTCCTTAGGATTATGCTCTCGCTCCACCGCACTTGTTATTTGGAGCCTTTTCCGGTGGCGGAATCTTGCTGCTAAAGGGGGGTGCACGAGCATCGCGACTCAGTGGCTCCTACCGGCTCTCCGGCCCTCACCCTCCGGTCTTGTCCATGGCATCACGACACGGCTTGCGCCGACGGTGAGACAAGCCCGAGAGCCGGGACCCGAGGACGAGAGTTTCGTCATCCAACCCAGCTTGCTGCGTTAAAGGGGCGCTGAGCATCGCGACTCGTGGCTCCTACCGCCTCCGGCCCTCACCCTCTGGTCTTGTCCATGGCATCGCGACCTGGCTTGCCAGCGATGGCTGAGACTAGCCCGAGAGCCGAGACTCGAGGACGTAGAGTCGCTGTGTTTGACCCAGCTTGCGCGTTAAAGGGGGATGCCTGAGCATCACGACTCAGGGCTCCTACCGGCTCTCCAGCCCTCACCCTCTGGTCTTGTCCATGGCATCGCGACCTGGCTTGCCAGCGACGGCTGAGACCAGCCCGAGAGCCGGGACCCGAGGACATAGATTTTCTTCATCCAATCCAGCTTGCGCGTTAAAGGGGGGGTGCCTGAGCATCGCGACTCAGGGCTCCTACTGGATCTCCGGCCCTCACCCTCTAGTCTTGTCCATGGCATCGCGACCGGCTTGCCGCCGACGGCCGAGACCAGCCCGAGAGCCGGGACCCGAGGACATAGAGTTGCGTCATCTAATCCAGCTTGCTGCGTTAAAGGGGGTGCACGAGCATCGCGACTGTGGCTCCTACCGGCCTCTCGGCCCTCACCCTCTGGTCTTGTCCATGGCATCGCGACTGGCTTGCCAATGACGGCCGAGACCAGCCCGAGAACCAGGACCAAGACGAAGAGCACCGGCATCCGCCAAATTTGCAGGAACACACTCAAGATAAGGCTCAGAGCCAGCGCAACCCGCTTTGAGGTAGGGCCCGTGAGTCCCGCTGGCTCACGGGTGCCCAGATACACCTCGCCCAGCCCCTACCGTGCAGGCTACGTGTCGTGGTGGGGCTGTACACGCCTGGGGCTCCTCCCGGAGGGGAGCCCCTCCCACGCTCCAGTGGAAGCACCATGCTCGCTACCGGCTAACGACATCGCCGAGGAGCGGCTTATGCCCAGACGCATGCGGAAGCGCTTATACTGGCAGGGGTGATAAACAACTGAGGGTGGCCTCCGGGTCGCATCAACCTCAGGGAGCCCAGAGCTCAGTGTCCGGCCTCGTCGCAACGCCTCCCCTCGGGAGCGCCGCGCGAGGGGGCTGGGCACGGGGGCTGCGCCTGGGTCACGCCCAGACGCACGCCACCCAGCCAGGCCCCTCGGGCCTGGTTTGTTGCACGTCACTCCCCGAGCGAAGCCAAGGTACGAATGTCGTTTGAGCGTCAAGGGGGATTCGTGAGCATCGCGACTCAGGAGCCTAACTGGTCACGTAGCCCCTCACTCCTTAGTTCCGAAAGGCTAATGGCGGTTGAGGTATGCGCGGGGCCGGGCTCTGCAGACGTAGAACGGCGGATCCGCCCGCGTCTCACCTCCCTACTTGTTGTTCGTGCGCCAAGGGGGACTCCTGAGCATCGCGACTCAGGAGCCTAACTTGTCACGTAGCCCCTCACTCCTTGGTCCCGTCCTGGTTTCCGGTCGGGGCTAACGGCGGCTGAGGTATGCGCGGGGCCAGGCTCTGCCGGCGTAGAACATAAAGCAAGTAGGAAGCACAAATTTCAAGGAATTCAAAAGCAAATATTACAGTCCACACTGTTATCGCAATACCAAACGCAAGTTTAAACGCCTCATCGAGGCATGATACATGTGCAGGAATTAAAAGCAAGGCGGGAGCCACAACGGAGTCACTTATCGGCGGCGGAGCAGTGCGAAGTGGGCTCGCCTCGTGAAGCAGCAGGGCCAGCAGCGCCTCGCTTCGTCTTGGTGCTGAAGGCCCGGAACATCCCCAACAGAGCCTCCGCGCGACCCTTGACAGCCTCAGCAGCGGCAGCTGCATGCTCATCGCTTGCTGGCTCCAGCAGGCTATCCATGTCGACGCTGGGATCGCGAAGATAGATGTGGGTGAGGATCCGCGTCAGTGCCGCGGAAGACAAGACACGCGCCTCGGCCTCAGCCGTGGGCCAAGACCAAGGGAGACATCTTCAAGAGCGCGAACCAGGAAGGGAAGTAGCTTGGCGGGGCCGTCCTCTGCGCCGGCCGGTGGGCTCTCCAGGCCGCTATCGTAAAAGCTCCTCGGCAAGGCGCGAGCCTTCACCTCCATATCCATGAAGGCCACGCTTATCTTCGGCAAGAACCCGCGCCTTTGTCGTCCAGCTCGACCTTCCTCGCCTCCAGCCTCGCCTCCATCGCGCCTTAGGCGGTCACGACGCTTCTTCAGCTTGGCTTCCCGGTCCTAGACGGCCGCCTCGCGAGCCTTCACGCTTTCCTCCTGCTCCTGGCGGAGGCGGGCCTCCTCGGCAAGCTGGTTCTGCAGGCTCTTCACCGCCTCCAGGCGTCTCACACAATGACCTTGGATGTCGGCTGCCTCCCCTGTGGCAACATCGCGGCAACCTTTGCCTCACGAACAGCCTGCTTCTCCTCGTCAAGAAGCCGCCGAGGTTCGGACCAGCGCCGCCTCGAATCGAAGGCGTCGGAGCGAATCCAGCCAGAGGCCAGCTCCAAGCGCCCGGCCACCAAGTGAGGGTCGGCGCTCAAGATCCCGGCCAGCCGGTCCAATTCAGCGGCAGCACGATCCATGACCGTGGGAGGAGTTGGAGAGACAGCAATTGGTGGGGTAGGAGGAGATGGTGGCGGCGTAACCACTGCGCCCTGAGGCGGAACCAGCGCCGCCACGAGTGGGTCAAGGGGGCTGAGCTCGCCCCAGCGGGCTCAGCCAGGCCTCGCGAGGACGCCCGGGCAGGAGAGGCCTGGGCGTCAGGATCATCTTCTTTTTCGGGCAGAGGCACCGCCACGGATGGGGCCTCAGGAGCCCCTTCAGCTTCTTTCTGCAAGGCGCCCGGCTGGTCAAGAGCGTGGACATCAGATCTCGTCGACAGAGCAATAATCAAGACGGGAAGCAGGCACTTACAGGTCGTCACTGGTGGACTCGAGCAGCCTCCGGCCATACTTGAAGCCCGAGAGGGCTGCAGGGATCAGCTTCAAGGGGACCAGGAGCAGGAGGCGCATCTGCGGATCGCCCCGGGGCCGGGGCGGATCCGCGGGGGACCAGCCCAGTCCGGTCCTTCTTCGGGATCGGGGGCATGCTTCTGCCTCCCCGCTCGTCCTCATCCTCGTCATCGTCACTCTAGGGGAGGCGGAGAACGTGGGGCCTGCACTGCAGGGGAGGAACCCTTGACTCCGCTCCCGAATCAACCCCCTCTCCGGCCTCTCCTTCCTCCACTTCTTCGCTGGAGTCGGAAGAGGACACGTCCACAAGGTCCTCCGGAGCCTCCACGGGCACGGGCCCGTCCCCATTGAAGACAGGCATGGGCCCCACTACCTGCTCCCAATCCTCACGAAGGAACAAGGGCGCGAGGGCGCCCTCCAGTCTCGCCACATCGCCCCCAACCAAGGACTGGAGGACCATCGCCAGATTCTCGCTGCCAGACCACGGGCTCGAGTGAGGCCTCCACATCGAGCTTAGCATCTTGGCGGCGGAGCCAGTTGGTGCTCCAGGAACTCCCTCAGCAGCGACGCACCAGTCAGCTTCGCCACCGCCGCGTCGGCCGGCTTCATATCTGCATCCATCTTCTCCAAAGACGGCTTGGCTGGGATCCCAAGCTCCGCTCGGCACCAGCCGTCGGAACTCCTCAGCGGCTCCGTGGGCAGGATCAGCCGAGGGTGGATGCGCCAAGCATCCACCAAGACCCACTTGCTCCTGAAGCCCTCAATCCGCTTCCCAGGGTTTGAAATGGCGATGGCTCCGCCGTATGCAACGAAGCTCGTGCATGCGGAGGCGGAACCACGGGAGGTTCAGAGGAAGAAGTAGTGGCGCAGCAAGGCCACCGAGGGTTTCACCCGAACATGGGCCTCACAATAGTAGGCGAAGATTGCCAGAAGAAGGACGGAGTTGGGATGGAGGTGCAGAGCTTGGATGTTGTAGTGACGGAGGACGGAGAAGAAGAACTCAGAGAAGGGAGGCACCAGACCAGCAATGATGGCGCTCACGAAGAACGGGTAGAAGGTACTCCCCCGACCCTCAGGGGCGGAGGAGCCGACCTTGAACACCGCCGTTCCATTGACGCCCTGCACCTCCAATCCGGGCGATCAGGCGAGGCTCGCCTAACACATTTGGCGGGTCCAAGGCAGAGAGTACCAAGCTCCGGCCAAGCTTGGCGAGGAGCCATGATCTGGCTAGGGCACGAAGGCGGAGTGGATCTGAAGGTCTTGGAAGCAGAGGAGAGGCGCAAGAAAGGGGATCTCGAGCAAAGCAACTAGAGAAAGTAAAGGAGGCAAGGAAGATGCCGCTCTATTATCAACCCACGCTGTTGCAGAGGCGACGCGTCCAATCAACCGCCACGCTGGGCGCCTAAGGCCGCAGGCTGTTAGGGGCCCACGATGCTGCAGACTTGCCCTTTCGCCTCTCTGCTCAGCCAAGTTCGGTGCGCCGTGGGCCCGGGGGCTACTGTCGGCGTTCTGGGAACGGGGGTCCCCAGACTTGCCTACCTGCGGCCTGCGGCGTGGCTCAAAGGAGACCTAGGACAGCCCAACTTCATCAACGCAAGCTCAAGACCCTCGCTAGGGGCCAAGCCTCATGGGCGACGATCAGAGCTTCCTCGAGCACGGCCTCGCCGGGGCCGGGCTCATGAGGAGGCGGAGAGTTCAAGGCAGGTACTCGCGAGGTGCCCATGGCGCAAGCCATGACAACCAAGGGCGCTGGGCCGGGCGCCAGCCACAGGCGTCCTCCTTTCCTCTTTGGTGCGAAGGAGCAAGCGCAGCGAGGGCATCAAGCAAAGGCATCCGCTTTGGTGCAACAAGACCAAGACCAGCCCCAACGGCTGGAAGGGAGTCATCATGGAGCCCAAGCAAAGGCGTCATCACCAGAGCCTTTGGCGGCGAGGACCAACTTTAGTCAGGATAAGTGTACCATTTCCCCTTCAAAATGACCAATTGTTGGCGCCCTTCCCGCTCAATATTTGGGAAGAGGCCCAGGGCCTTCGTCTATATAAGTAGAGCTAGCCACCATAGTAGAGGGAGGGAAACGATCGGCATCCAGAGAAAGACAGAGACTCGATCCTCAAGCTAGAGCGACGGGACACCACCTAGCAGTTCATCACACCCACCAAGAACAGACCCTCGCGAGGTTGTTCTTCCCTGTACTGTTCTTCATCAGCCCAAGAGGCAATCCACCACACCACAAACTAGAGTAGGGTATTACACCACAACGGTGGCCCGAACTAGTATAAATCTTGTGTCTCTTGTGTTGTTTTGTTTAGTAGTTTAGGTTCCTGCGATTCGGCGAGGTACGAGACGGTGGAGGGTTGGATCTCCGCGCGCACCCCAGTGTTCGAACCTCAAGGGTCTGCCGGAACCCGAAATCCGACAAGCCGCTATGACCAGCTGCCACGTCATCACGCTCGCTTCAAGGACGGTGGTGAGTCGTCCTGTCGCCGCGCCCTAGTGAAGCGTGAGGAGGGCTCCGGCTGAGTCCGGAGGCCGATCCTCACAAGCAGCCGCGTCGTAGGAGCCACTTTTGCCTGTCCCTTCCTTTCCTCCTGTATCACAAGAAACAAGTATGGGTCCTGCAAGGGCGTGTAATGAACCGTAGTGCTTATGCTGCTTTGTGCTATGTTTATTGTTTCCGGGTTGTGTTGTGGAACCTATGCTTTGCGCAGGCATAGAGTGGTAACTTAGCTTGATACATCCGGGGTAGCTTCCACCTCTTGAGGACGCGCGCCTCCTGGCATCTGGTGGGGCTTCCCTGCTGCCGACTCGGGCGACACCGCAGAGCTGCGAAAATTCATTAGGAAATCCTTATCCCTCCTTGCGCGAGGCCTCATGTATGGGCTGATCATGGCCTAGCACACCACATCATGGTACCCGTGTGTCACGGACATAAAAAGGGAGGTGCACCAATCACAAGCTCAATCCAGGGCTCCTCGCGAAAACCAGGGAGGGCGCAGGCACGCACACCTATCCAGCCCAATCGCGAGGCGTGCGAGGGAGAGCGTCGGGCAACTGCCGCCCTCCCTGGCATAAAACAAAGAATCGAGGGAAGAATCAAAGAGAGAAGAGGGTGTTCAACCAAGCCATTGAGAAACGCAAGAACTTCAAATTCCATAAAAAGGGGTGCAAGCCAACTACAGAAAGCAAATGAACAGCTGCATCTGGCACCTAGTCCAGTCTTCTCACCAGGGCGGAGCTAAGTGCTACCACTAGGACGTGGGAGGGAGCCCCTGAGACCCGATGGTGGCACCCCGAAGACTCTGGGGCATGTATAGCCCCACTCATTATTACGTGAGAGTGTCATGATCGGAAACCTTCACACGCACCGGTCCTTGCTTCATGGGTAGAACTTCCGGAGGTGCTGGATGTTCCAGGCGTTCTGGATGGGGATCCCGTCCTGCGTCTCCAGGCGCGCGGCGCCAGGCATGGAGACACGGGCAATCCTAAACGGGCCCTCCCACATGGGTGAGAGCTTATGCAGCCCCTCCCCGGAGAGCACCTGCCTCAGGATGAGATCGCCCACCTCGAGCGTCCTGGAGCGGATGCTGCGACAGTGGTACCATCGCAGTGCCTGCTAGTATCTCGCCGCCCGGAGCGAGGCTTGATGGCAGTGCTCCTCCCCCAGCACGAAGTCCATCCCCCGCATGGCATCCTGACGTGCCTCGTAAAATGCCAGGACCCGCGCGAGCTATACTTGACCTCGTGAGGGAGAACTGCTTCGGCTCCGTAGACGAGGAAGAATGGGGTCTCGCCTGTAGGCTTGGTGGCGGTGGTGTGGATGGACCACAGCACGTACTAGATCTCGTCGTGCCAGCCCCTACCGCGGGCCTCGAGCTTCTTCTTGAAGGTCCTAGTCTTGAGGCCTCTCAGGACCTCTGCGTTGGCGCGCTCGGCTTGGACATTGCTCCTGGGGTGTGCCACTGAGGCGTAGCATATCTGCGTTCCAAGGTTAGCACAATATGACTTGAAGAGATTGCTTGTGAACTGTGAGCCGTTGTCTGTGATGATGCGGTTAGGGACCCCAAACCGGCTCACAAGGCCTTTGATAAACTTAACTGCCAACCCAGCTGGGATCGTGCGGACGGCTTCCACCTCTGCCCATTTGGTGAACTTGTCGATGGCGACATAGAGTTAGCGGTAGCCCCTAGACGCTTGAGGGAACAGACCCAGGATATCCAGCCCCCAGACCGTGAATGGCCATGAGAGTGGGATAGTCTTGAGGCCCTGGGCCGGCTGGTGGATTTGCTTGGCATGGAACTGGCAGGCCTCGCATGACCTTACCAGCTCGGCTGCGTCATTGAGTGCCGTGGTCCAGTAGAACCCGCTGCGGAACGCCTTGCCAACCAGGGTGCATGACGACGAGTGATGCCCGCAGTCCCCGCTGTGTATGTTAGCTAGCAGCTCGCTCCCCTGCTTCCTAGAGATGCATCACAAGGGAACATCATTTGGTCATTTTTTGTAAAGCACACCGTCCTGGATGCAATATGTCGTATCCTGCCGGGCCGCGCGCTCCACGTCCTCCTCTTACTCCGGCAGTGTTCCTTGCACCAGGTATGCCTTGAACTCCTCAGTCCAGCACCCCTCCTGAGGCTCGAGCGCCAGGAGAAGGCGTGGTCCTGAGGTCGGGCCACAAGCGGGGGCTCCCGAGGTTGGTGGCTAGGGGAGTTCCTCCTGAGGCGATGCCGGCTCCGCAGACGGAGGTGCTGCTGAAGGCTTGAAGAGCCGCTCCTCGAAGACGCCGGGCTCCTGGGGCAGGCGCCTTGACGCCCTTTTGGCGATGTCGTCGGCTTCCTTGTTCGTGCCGCGACGCACATGCTATAGCTCCAGACCCAAGAATTGCTTCTCCATTTTGCGCACCTCTGCGAGGTATGCCTCCACGTGCTCGTCCCTTGGCTTGTTGGAGAAGTTGACGAGGAGCTGTGAGTTGCCCTTGATGGTGAGACGCTTCACCCCCAAGGCCGCTGCGGCCTTGAGGCCAGCGATCAACCCCTTGTATACCCAATGTTGTTGGAGACCTTCTCGCCCCACTGGAAGCAGAGCTGCATAGCGTAGTATAGCTTGTCTTGGGTGGGTGAAATGAGCACGGCGCTAGCCCCTGCACCTTGCCGGGCGAAAGCACCGTCGAAGTACATGACCCAACCATCTGGTGCTTCACTTCATGGCGAGAGGGACTAGCTCTCGCCTGCTTCTAGCTCCGAGCGTTGGTCCATTCTGCCACGAAGTCGGCGAGGGGGGCTCCCTTGATGACCTTGGTTGTGCTGAACTCCAGCTGAAACGCTTGCAGTTCGATGTTCCACTCTGCGACTCTTCCTGCAGCGTTGGGGCTCCGGAGCACCCTCCCAGCGGGTAGGCAGAGACGACCTTAATTGGGTGGCCTTGGAAGTAATTACGCAGCTTGCGCGAGGCCACCAGGAGTGCGAGCGATAGCTTATGTAGCATGGGATATCGTCCTCTCGCGTCCCATAACATCGTGCTGACGAAGTTACTGGGTGCTCAACGAGGGCGGGAGCGTCGATGGAGCCTTTGGCCCCCGGAGGTTGCGACGCCTCTTGAGGTGGGGGGCTTCAGGAGCCTGGTCACCCATCAGGGCCTCCGCAGGCCCAGAGACGCTGTCTTGTGGGGCCTGATCATCCGCAGGCGTCGTCATGGCTTTAGCGGCACCGTCTTGGCACCGCACCGTCCTGGATGGAGGTGCCGCATTACGCGGCGTGCTCTTGACCTGGCGCTCCTCCCGGACAGCCACCAACGTCGCGCTGGCTGAGTGGGGCATGGCGGCCAGGTAGAGCACCAGGGGCTCAAGGGGACGAGGCGCTACCATCACCGGAGGGCTGGTTAAGTATCTCTTGAGTTCTTGAAACGCCAGTTGGCCTCTGGGGTCCACTCGAATGGGCCCTTCTTCTTCATCAGCTTGAAGAACGACAGGGTGCACTCTCCTAGCTTTGAGATGAAACGCCCCAACGAGATCACGCAGCCCACGAGCTTCTGCATTTCCTTGAGAGTTTGTGGCGGGCTCATGTCTTCTATTGCCTTGACCTTCTACGGGCTGGGCTCGATTCCCCTGTGCGACACGAGGAAGCCCAGTAGCTTGTCAGAGGGGACACCAAACACGCATTTCTCCGGGTTGGGCCACAGGTACATCTGGCCCAGGCTGGCGAAAGTCTCTTCCAGGTCCCGGATGATGGTTCTTGCATCCCGAGATTACCACGGCGTCATCGATGTAAGCTTCAGCATTTCTCCTTAGCTGCTAGCCCAGTGCGATGTGCATCAGCTGCTGGAAGGTCGCCCCAGTGTTGCCTAGCCCGAACGGCATGCATGTGTAGCAGTATACCCCGCACGGGGTCAAGAAGGTCGTCTCCTCCACGTCCTCCACCGCCATCTTGATCTGGTGGTATCCCGAGAATGTGTGCAGGAAACACAACAGGTCGCACTCGGCGGTGGAGTCGATGATCTGGTCGATGCGTGGGAGCGGGAATGGGTCTTGGGGGCAGGATTTTTTGAGGTTGGTGAAGTCTACACACATGCGTTCCGTCCTGCCTTTCTTGGGCATGGCGACGGGGTTCGCCAGCCATTCCGGGTACCGGACCTCGCGAATGACGCCTGCCGCTTCTAGTTTGCAGGTTTCCTGGACGATGAATGAGTGCTTCTCCGTGGACTGTCGCCGCGCCTTCTACTTCACAGGGTGCACATTGGGGTGATACCTCTCCGTCGTATCTATAATTTTTTTATTGTTCCATGCCAATATTCTACAACTTTTACATACTTATGGCAACTTTTTATACAATTTTTGGGACTAACATATTGATCCAGTGCCTAGTGCCAGTTCGTGTTTGTTGTATGTTTTTTTGTCTCGCAGAAAATCCGTATCAAACGAAGTCCAAACGGGATAAAAACTGACGGAGATTTTTTTGGAATATATGTGAATTTTGGGAAGTGGAATCAAAGCGAGACGATGCCCGAGGGGGCCACGAGGCAGGGGCACGTCCCAGGGGGGCAGGCGCGCCCCTGAACCTCTTGGACACCCCGTAAGGTGGTTGTTTCCCTTCTTTCACCGCAAGAAAGCTAATATGAGGATAAAAATCGTGTTCAAATTTCAATCCAATCGGAGTTACGGATCTCCGGGAATATAAGAAATGGTGAAAGGCCAGAATCAGGGAGCGCAGAAACATTGAGAGAGACAGAGAGACAGATCCAATCTCGGAGGGGCTCTCGCCCCTCCCATGCCATGGAGACCAAGAACCAGAGGGGAAACCCTTCTCCCATCTAGGGAGAAGGTCAAGGAAGAGGAAGAAGAAGAAGGGGGCCCTCTCCCCCTCTCTTCCGGTGGTGCTGGAACGCCGCCGGGGCGATCATCATCACCGCAATCTACACCAACAACTTCACCGCCCTCATCACCAACTCTTCCCCCCTCTATGTGACGGTGTAATGCCTATTTACCCGCTGTAATCTCTACTTAAACATGTTGCTCAACGCTATATATTATTTCCCAATGATGTATGGCTATCCTATGATGTTTGAGTAGATCCGTTTTGTCCTATGGGTTAACTGATGATCGTGATTTGTTTGAGTTGCATGTTTTATTATTGGTGTTGTCTTGTGGTGCCCTCCGTGTCGCGCAAGCATGAGGGATTCCCGCTGTAGGGTGTTGCAATATGTTCATGATTCGCTTATAGTGGGTTGCCTTAGTGACCGAAGCATAAACCCGAGTAAGGGGTTGTTGCATATGGGATAAAGGGGACTTGATACTTTAATGCTATGGTTGGGTTTTACCTTAATGATATTTAGTAGTTGTGGATGTTTGCTAGAGTTCCAATCATAAGTGCATATGATCCAAGAAGATAAAGTATGTTAGCTTATGCCTCTCCCTCAAATAAAATTGCAATAATGATTACCTGTCTAGTTATCGATTGCTTAGGGACAAATAACTTTCTTGTGTGACAAAAAGCTCTCTACTAAAATTAACTTAGTTGTGTATTCATCTAAACAACCCCTACTTTTTGTTTACGCGCTCTTTATTATCTTGCAAACCTATCCAACAACACCTACAATAGTACTTCTAGTTTCATACTTGTTCTAGGTAAAGCAAACGTTAAGCGTGCGTAGAGTTGTATCGGTAGTCGATATAACTTGAGGGAATATTTGTTCTACCTTTAGCTCCTCGTTGGGTTCGACACTCTTACTTATCGAAAGAGGCTACAATTGATCCCCTATACTTGTGGGTTATCACGGGGAACACGCTTAAGTGATGCTTGATTACCCCCCTGGGGACCCCTACCAGCTGCTTGGGCTCCCAGGCGAATACCTCCTTGTTCACGCGGAGGAATTTCACCAGTGCCTCCTCTTGGTCCGGGTCGAGGTTGGCACCTATGGTGAAGGTCGCTCCCGAGGATCCATCCTCCTCGTGAGGCACTTGCTTCATTTTGGCCCGATCCTGAGTGAACAACTGCTTCTTTTTCACCGGGGCGGCCCCCTTAGCCCCTGGGACGACTTTGTCGGTCGGGCGTGCTGCCGCGGTGGCCCTGAGGGCGAGCTTGAGGGCCGTTAGGGCCTCCTTGGTGTCTCCAGCCACAGTGAGGACGCCGCGGCTGCCCAGCTTCTTCATGAGGTTTGTAGGCCGGATGGGTCGCTGTTATGAACTGAGCCAGGGCAGGGTACCCGAGGATAGCGTTCTATGGGAGGCTGACGCGGGCGATGTCGAAGTGGATCAGCTCGATGCGGTAGTTGTCGCGGGTGTAGAAGGTGACCAGGAGGCGTATTTGCCCCAGGTGGCTGGTGGATCTGCTGCCGACTTCGGAGAAAGGCTTGGTGAGGCGGAGCCGGCCGTACGGCACATGAAGCAAGCCGAAAGCTTCCACAGAGAGCACATTGAGGCCTGCTCCGCCGTCGATGAGGGTCTTGGTCATGGAGATGTTGCAGATGCACTACAGGAATCAGGTAATTTGCCATCCCCCAAGGCGGACGGCAAAATGCACCGGCAAAGAAAGTATCGGTAAAGACCTTCTTTGCCGTCTGCTTTCTGAAGCGGACGGCAAAGGGGCCTTTGCCATCAGCGGCTGACGGCAAAGAAAGCCGACGGCAATAAATTCGCTGTTAGTCCGTTAGGTGTCTAACGGCAGTATTTTTCGTCCGCGGCTGACAGCAAATAGCATCAGGCCTTTGCCGTCCGCCTAATGCTGTCAGTTGGATGTCACTGCCCACCAATGCTTTGCCGTCCGCCGCTGTAGTCAAAGGCTTTGTCGTCCACCATCAGAGGCAAACCGACGAAAATGGGTCGATTCCTGTGAAGCATAGCTATTGCCACGTGGCTTCTTTTGCTGCCGTCATGGACGGCAAAGAGCCCATCGACGCTGGTTGCCGCAAAGAGCCTGCATTGGCTCGTTTTTTTCTGTTTTTTTAAATCCAACAATTTTCACAGCAAATATATATGACATATGTAGATATATTTCACAGGGTTATTTCACAACAAACATATGACATATCCAGCACATAAGTTTCATCGTACATACATATATAGTTCTATCCATTCATACATAGCAAGTTGCACATACACATTGTTCCAACATAGCAAGTTAAGAATACTAGAAGAGAATGAAAGAAAAAACAAGCACTCCTTCATGGCAAGCTAGCTTCCGTGAAGTGAATGAGATCTGCAAAATGGCAAATAAGAAAGTTAGAAAAAGGTGACTAGAAGAAGAAGTATATGTCATTTATGAGCTAACTTAGGTGAAATGGATCATTTATGAGCTACCTTAGGTGAAATGGATCGTTTATGAGCTAACTAAGGTGAAATGGGTCGTTTATGAGCTAACTAAGGTGAAATGGTTCGTTTATGAGCTAACTAAGGTGAAATGGATCATTTTAGAGCTAACGTAGGTGAAATGGATCGTTTATGAGCTAACTTAGGTGAAATGGATCATTTATGAGCTAACTTTGGTGAAATGGATTGTTTATGAGCTAACTTAGTTGAAATGGATCGTTTCGGAGCTAACCTAGGTTAAATGGATCGTTTATGAGCTAACTTAGGTAAAATGCATCATTTTAGAGCTAACCTAGGTAAGATGGGTCATTTTGGAGCTAACCTAGGTAAAATGGGTTGTTTTAGAGCTAACTTGGGTAAAATGGATCATTTATGAGCTAACTAAGGTAAAATGGGTCATCTTGGATCTAACTTAGGTAAAATGGATCGTTTATGAGCTAACTAAGGTAAAATGGATCATTTTAGAGCTAACTTAGGTAAAATGTATGGTTTTGGAGGTCAGTAAGCTTATTAAGTCATTTTGGAGGAAATAAAGCTAAGTCTAGGTGTTTATGCATTTGGTAAGCAAAACACTAGAGAAACTTACCGTGATCATTGAGGTGTAGGAGCGGGCTACTAATAATCTCGATCACTATCATCAATAAATGCATAATCATCATCATCACTATCATAAATGATGTGCTCATAGGGTTCAGCGGCATCAACATGTGGAAGGCCACCTTGACGTAATCGGTCAAGCATTGACAGGTCATCCGCAGCAGTAACTGATACGTCTCCAACGTATCTATAATTTTTGATTGCTCCATGCTACTTTATCTACTGTTTTGGACTATATTGGGCTTTATTTTCCACTTTTATATTACTTTTGGGACTAACCTATTAACCGGAGGACCATCCCAGAATTGCTGTTTTTTTTGCCTATTTCAGTATTTCGAAGAAACGGAATATCAAACGGAGTCCGAACAGAATGAAACCTTCGGGAATGTGATCTTCTCACCGAACGTGATCCAGGAGACTTGGACTCTACTCCAAGAAGTGCTAGAGGTGGTCACGAGGGTGGAGGGCGCACCCCCCTACCTCGTGGGCCCCCTAACGCTCCACCGACGTACTCCTTCCTCCTATATATACCTATGTATCCCCAAACAATCAGAAAGGGAGCCAAAAACCTAATTCCACCACCGTACCTTCCTGTATCCACGAGATCCGATCTTGGAGCCTGTTCCGGAGCTCCGCCGGAGGGGGCATCCACCACAGAGGGCTTCTACATCAACACCATAGCCCCTCCGATGAAGTTTGAGTAGTTTACTTCATACCTTCGGGTCCATAGCTAGTAGCTAGATGGCTTCTTCTCTCTTTTTGGATCTCAATACAATGTTCTCCCCCTCTCTCGTGAAGATCTATTTGATGTAATCTTCTTTTTGCGGTGTGTTTGTTGAGATCGATGAATTGTGGGTTTATGATCCAGCTTATCTATGAATAATATTTGAATCTTCTCTGAATTCTTTTATGTATGATTGAGTTATCTTTGCAAGTCTCGTCGAATTATCCGTTTTGTTTGGACAACTAGATTGGTAGTTCTTGCAATGGGAGAAGTGCTTAGCTTTGGGTTCAATCTTGCGGTGTCCTTACCCAAAGGATGTAAAGGGTTGCAGTGGCACGTATTGTATTGTTGCCATCGAGGATAACAAGATGGGGGTATTTATCATATTGCATGAATTTATTCCTCTACATCATGTCATCTTTTTTAAGGCGTTACTCTGTTTTTAACTTAATACTCTAGATGCATGCTGGATAGCGGTCGATGAGTGGAGTAATAGTAGTAGATGCAGAATCATTTCGATCTACTTGTCACGGACGTGATGCCTATATACATGATCATACCTAGATAACCTCATAACTATTCTCAATTACATCACAATTGCTCAACAGTAATTTGTTCACCCACCGTAGAATATATATGCTCTTGAGAGAAGCCACTAGTGAAACCTATGCCCCCCGGGCCTATTCTCATCATATCAATCTCTATCACTTTTATACTTGCTTTGTTTTTACTTTGCTTTTACTTTTTACTTTGCATCTTTATACCAAAAATACCAAAAATATTATCTCTATCAGATCTCACCCTCGTCAGTGACCGTGAAGGTATTGACAACCCCTAATCGCGTTGGTTGCGGGTAGCTATCATTTTGTGCAGGCACGAGGGACTTGCGCGTGGCCTCCTACTGGATTGATACCTTGGTTCTCAAAAACTAAGGGAAATACTTACGCTACTGTGCTGCATCATCCCCTCCTCTTCGGGGAAAACCAACGCAAGCTCAAGACGTAGCAAGAAGGATTTACGGCGCCGCTGTCGGGAGGTCTACGCAAAAGTCAACATACCAAGTACCCATCACAATCCCTATCTCTCGCATTACATTATTTTCCATTTGCCTCGCTTTTCCTCTCCCCCACTTCACCCTTGCCGTTTTATTCGCCCTTCCTCCGTTGAATCTTGTGTTACCATGTGCCTTCTTTTTTCTTGCATCTTCGCTTGCTAAAAGTTTATGGATCCTCATCCACTTGCTAATCTCTTTAAGAGATCCAATTATGATGAATCTATTGCTAGTGAATTGGGTGCACTAGATTATCTTTATGAGGTTTTGCCTGAAATTCGTGAATCTAAAAATTGTGATGAAGTACTTTATGAAGCGATTCACGATTGATCTTTGAATAAAAAGCATGATTGCAATGATTTTACTATAAATTCTCTTGATGCCAATTGTGCTAATAATTTGCAAAACCCTAAGCTTGGGGATGCTAGTTTTGCTATGTCTACTACTTGTTTCAATGATCATGATTGGGGTGATTCTTCTTATAACCTTGAAATTTTATTTAAGCCCCATGATGAATATGAGATTGATAATAATGTTTGCAATAATATTGAAAGTGGGTTTGGAAGAGTCTCAACTTTAGATCCCACATGTTTGGAGTATGTTCAATCTTATGATATTTTTGATAAAAGTGGATTCGGAAAGGTCATGACTTTAGCTAATGTTAATCCCACTATCTTGGAAGAGTGTCAACTTTGCATGCATCTGGATCATGTTGAGAATATGTTTGGTGATATATACTTTGTTGAATTTTCCTATGATCCTACATTAATTATCATGAGAGAGGAAAATATGGTTGTAGAAATTTTTATCTTATTAAATTACCTCTCGTCATGTTGAGATTGCTATCGTCTCTTTCTTCTTCCTTGCATATGCTAGTTTTTGCTTGCCATGCAAAAAAAATTGATTATAAGATGCCTATGCATAGGAAGTATGTTAGACTTAGATGTGTTTGTCACGTGTTTCATGATGATCTCTTTGTGCTTCAATTCTTGTCTTTCATGTGAGCATCATTAAAATTATTAATGCCTAGCTAGGGGCGTTAAACGATAGCGCTTGTTGGGAGGCAACCCAATTGTATTTTTATTTTTTTTGTTTTTGCTTCTGTTTAGGAATAAATAATCCATCTAGCCTCTGTTTAGATGTGGTTTTATCTTTTAATTAGTGTTTGTGCCAAGTTAAACCTATTAGATCTTCTTGGGAGATAGTTATTTGATCTTGCTGTAATTTCCAGAATCTCTGCGCTCAGTGCCCGAATTGTTAAAACTCACCAGAACGTGATAAAATAGTGATTCCAATTGCTGATGATCAATAAACAAATCGTCCAGGTCTTCTAATTTTGGTAGAATTTTTTAGGTTCCAGAAGTTTGCGTTAGTTACAGATTACTACAGACTGTTCTGTTTTTGACAGATTCTGTTTTGCTTGTGCTGTTTGCTTATTTTGATGAATCTATGGCTAGTAAAATAGTTTATAATCCATAGAGAAGTTGGAATACAGTAGGTTTAACACAAATATAAATAAGGAATGAGTTCATTACAGTACCTTAAATTAGTCTTTTGTTTTCTTTCTCTAACGGAGCTCACGAGATTTCTATTGAGTTTTGTGTTGTGAAGTTTTCAAGTTTTGGGTGAATTCTTTTGATGGATTATGGAACAAGGAGTGGCAAGAGCCTAAGCTTGGGGATTCCCATGGCACCCCCAAGATAATCCAAGGACACCAAAAAGTCAAAGCTTGGGGATGCCCCGGAAGGCATCCCCTCTTTCGTCTACTTCCATCGGTAATTTACTTGGAGCTATATTTTTATTCACCAACATGATATGTGTTTTGCTTGGAGCGTATTGTATTATTTGAGTCTTTGCTTGGTTGTTTACCACAATCATCCTTTCTTTACACACCTTTTGAGAGAGCCATACATGATTTGGAATTTGTTAGAATACTCTATGTTTTTCACTTATATCTTTTGAGCTTGATAGTTTTGCTCATAGTGCTTCACTTATATCTTGTGAGCGTGATAATTTTTGCTCTAATGCTTCACTTAGATCTTTTAGAGCACGGTGGTGGATTTGTTTTAAAGAAACTTGATCTCTCATGCTTCACTTAGATTATTTTGAGAGTCGTTAATAGCATGGTAATTTGCTTAATGTTAATATACTTAGTGTTCAAGATATGTGAAACTTTCTTTTGAGTGAATTGAATACTAAGATAAATTTAATGCTTCATAATTGTTTTGAAATATGGAGGTAATAATATCAAAGTCGTGCTAGTTGATAATTGTGAATTTGAGAAATACTTGTGTTGAAGTTTGCAAGTCTCGTAGCATGCACGTATGGGTAATGTTGTGTAACAAATTTGAAACATGAAGTGTACCTGGCTTGTGCATCCTTATGAGTGGCGTTCGGGGACGAGCGATGGTCTTTTCCTACCAATCTATCCCCCTAGGAGCATTGCGCGTAGTACTTGATCTTTGATGGCTTCTAAATTTTTGCAATAAGTATATGAGTTCTTTTGACTAATGTTGAGTCCATGGATTATACGCACTTTCACCTTTCCGCATTTGCTAGCCTCTTCGGTACCGTGCATTGCCCTTTCTCACCTTGAGAGTTGGTGCAAACTTCGCCGGTGCATCCAAACCCCGTGATATGATACACTCTTTCACACATAAAACTCCTTATATCTTCCTCAAAACAGCCACCATACCTACCTATCATGGCATTTCCATAGCCATTCCTAGATATATTGCCATGCAACTTCCATCATCATTATTATGACATACATTACTTTTGTCATATTTCCATTGCATGATCATGTAGTTGACATCATATTTGTGGCAAAGTGAAAGCACAAGTGCTCCCTAGGTGGTTTTGGTAATTAATGTCAACACATCTCTTGTTGGACTAACACTTTTATCTAGTATGTTTCAGATAAGTTCAACAATGGAGTGGCATGGACTAAAGGATGTCGGAACTCCTTCAAGATGCTAAGGACAAAGGATTGGCTCAAGCTTCAAGCTCAAGACTTTTCATTTTACATTTCAGTGATCCAAGATCACATTGAGTCTATAGGAAAAGCCAATACTATCAAGGAGGGATGAGGTGTTGCGTAATGAGCCTCTTGCTTCATGTGCTTAGTGATATGCTCCAAACACCCTCAGCTACTTTCCCACTTCCACACAAATGTCCTAAAACCTAAAGTCAAATTCGGCCCCATTGATTCTTCCTATCCGGCGCCACCGAGTTTGGATGTCTTAGCCACTGCCACAAACCCTAGGAAAATCGGTCTCACCAAGATGGGATTGTAATCTCTCTGTGTATGTCCATTACCAAAATCGGTCTCACCGAGTTTGTGCAATCGGTACTACCGAGATTACAATGCAAACTTTCTGGTTAACTTATTACCAAAATCGGTCCCACCGAGTTTGTGTAATCGGTCTCGCCGAGTTTGCCTGACCAACTCTCTGGTTAGCTAATTACCAAAATCGGTCTCACCGAGTTTGTGTAATCGGTCTCACCGAAATTACGTTATGCCCTAACCCTAACCATATCGGTCCTACCGAGTTGCATTTCGTCCCACCAAAATCCTAACGGTCACTAGGTTTACTAAAGTCGGTCCGACCGAAGTTTATTGATTCGGTCCCACCGAGATTGGTAAATTATGTGTAACGGTTAGATTTTGTGTGGAGGCTATATATACCCCTCCGCCTCCTCTTCATTTGTGGAGAGATCCATCGACTGAACCTACACTTCCAAAGATCCTATTTCTGAGAGAGAACTACCTACTCATGTGTTGAGGCCAAGATATTCCATTCCTACCATATGAATCTTGATCTCTAGCCTTCCCCAAGTTGCTTTCCACTCAAATCTTCTTTCCACCAGATTCCAATCCGATGAGAGAGAGTTGAGTGTTGGGGAGACTATCATTTGAAGCACAAGAGCAAGGAGTTCATCATCAACACACCATTTGTTACTTCTTGGAGAGTGGTGTCTCCTAGATTGGCTAGGTGTCACTTGGGAGCCTCCGACAAGATTGTGGAGTTGAACCAAGGAGTTTGTAATGGCAACGAGATCGCCTGCTTCGTGAAGATCTACCGCTAGTGAGGCAAGTCCTTCGTGGGCGACGGCCATGGTGGGATAGACAAGGTTGCTACTTCGTGGACCCTTCGTGGGTGGAGCCCTCCGTGGACTCGCGCAACAGTTACCCTTCGTGGGTTGAAGTCTCCACCAACGTGGAAGTACGATAGCACCACCTATCGGAACCATGCCAAAACATCCGTGGTTCCAATTGCGCTTTGATTTCTCCAAACCCTTCCCTTTACTTTCTTGCAAGTTGCATGCTTTACTTTCCGCTGCTCATATACTCTTTGCATGCTTGCTTGTTGTGTATTGAGAAAGTTAAACTTGTGCCTAAACTTCACTTAAACTTTAATAAGGTTAAAAACTGCAACTTTGGTACTTAGTGTCTAATCACCCCCCTCTATACACCTCTTCTCAAGATCCTACAAGTGGTAGTAGAGCTTTGGGCTCCATTGCCTTGGTTTAATCACCATTGGAGGAAGATGGATGAGTCTACTTCGGGGAGTCTTAGTCATAGAGCGCCTATTCTTGATGGAGAGTATTTTCATGAGTGGAAAAATGAGATGCTTGTAATTTTCAATCAATATCATTTGAACAAGTACATTGCTAGCCCTTGTGCTCCTCATGTTGATCCTATGCATCCTACCCTTGATGAATCTATTGGCATGACTAGAAATCTTAGAACTGTTAATCTTATCACTAGAGGCTTGCCTAGAAACTTGATTAGAATCTTGCCTACCTTTGAGTGTGCCTACACTATATGGAAATTTCTTGAGGAATGCTTTCCAAATTATTCCTTGAAAAATCTAGATGAAATTCTCTACAAGTCTATTGCTTTGAGTAAAATGAATACTAGTGATCCTATGTTTGGTGATCATCTATTTGAACTTACCGACCTTATGCGTGCCAAAGGAGATGTTGGAATTATTAGTGACATTATTTTGGAAGCTATAAGAATTCATAAGCAAGATCATTGTCAAACTCACTCTAACGAATTACCCTCTCTAGGACTTGATCCACCACATGACGATGTTGAACATGGATACTATGATGATAGTGATTTCGATCTTGATGATGCAATGAGACATTTTGGTCTTATGGCAAATCTTCGGGGATATGTGTCAGGAGGAAAGGAATGGGTTCTTGATAGTGGATGTACCGATCACATGACCGGAGATAAAGACATGTTTCGTGGGCTTGCTGAAAATAATGGTCCTCGAAAGTTTGTCACTTTCGGTGACAACTCAAAGGGTAAGATGGTTGGCCTCGGTAAGGTGGCCATCTCACATGATTGCTCCATTCAGAATGTCATGCTCGTTGAATCTGTTGGCTACAACTTACTTTCAGTATCTAGAATTGCTGATTTCGGTTTCAATGTTGTATTTACTGAAATTGATTGCCAAGTGTTTCGTCGAGACAATCTTAAAATGGTCTTTACCGCAAAAGCGTAGAGGTGATCTATACATTGTTGATTTCACTAAAAAGGCTCAACCTAAAACTTGCTTCATTGCTAAATCCTCAAAAGGTTGGTTATGGCATAGACGATTAGGTCACGTTGGCATGAGAAACCTTGACAAGCTTATTAAGGGGAATCATATCCTTGGAGTTAACCATGTCATATTTGATAAGGATAGACTTTGCAGTGCTTGTCAAGCAGGTAAACAGGTTGGAGGAAGGCATCCCGTGAAGAACATCATGACCACAAAGAGGCCACTTGAGCTACTTCACATGGATCTCTTTGGTCCCAACTCCTACAAGAGTCTCGGTGGAAATTCTTTTGGTCTAGTTATAGTTGATGATTTTTCAAGATTTACGTGGGTGTTCTTTCTTGATGATAAATCGCAGGTCCAAAAGATCTTCAAAAACTTCGCTAAGAAGGCCCAAAATCAATTTGAAGTAAAGATCAAGAAGGTTCGCAGCGACAACGGAACGGAGTTCAAGAATGCAAATGTGGACACCTTTCTTGACGAAGAAGGGATTTCACACGAGTTCTCGGCTACGTACACACCTCAACAAAATGGAGTTGTTGAGAGGAAGAACTGGACGCTCATCGAAATGGCGAGAACGATGCTTGATGAGTACAAGACACCGAAGGACTTTTGGGCAGAAGCGGTTGAGACAGCTTGTCATGCAACAAATCGGTTGTACCTTCACAAGCTACTCGGCAAGACGACATACGAGCTCCTCACCGGTAACAAACCACAAGTTGGATACTTTCGAGTATTCGGCTCAAAGTGCTACATTCTTGATAAGCATCATCGTTCTATATTTGCTCCTAAGTCTCATGAAGGTTTCCTACTAGGTTATGGCTCAAACTCCCACACTTACCGTGTCTACAACAATTTCACCCCAAAGGTTGAAGAGACGGTAGATGTGAAGTTTGATGAATCTAACGGCTCGCAAATAGAGCAATTGCCAATTGATGTAGGAGACAAAGACCCTTGGAAGCAATCCAAGACTTGTCTATTGGCAAGGTCCGTCCAACGGAGGTGAAGGAGAGTACCTCGTCTATTCAAGTGGAAGCTTCTACTTCACGACAAGGTGAACCAAGAGTTGATACGGAAGCATCCACAAGTGGGACACACCAAGATGAAGAAAACGAGGAAGTGCATCATCACGAACGTCAACAACCTCCTTCTCCAAAGACGACAAGAGAACGACAACGCCAACAATGAAGAAGGCCAAGAAGAAGAACAAGATGAAGAAGATGTTCAACGAAGACCCAAGCAAAAGCTTTCACGAGATCGAGCAAGAATTGCTAAAGACCATCCCGTCGAGCAAATCTATAATGATATTGAAACCGGGAGAATCACTCGCTCTAAAACTCGTTTAGCTAACTTTTGTGAAAGCTATTCTTTCATCTCTAGAATTGAACCTATGAAGGTTGAAGAAGCATTGGAAGATCCAGATTGGATAAATGCTATGCATGAAGAGCTACACAACTTTGACAGGAATCAAGTTTGGACATTGGT
This sequence comes from Aegilops bicornis, assembly GCA_021605145.1. Lineage (NCBI taxonomy): Eukaryota > Viridiplantae > Streptophyta > Magnoliopsida > Poales > Poaceae > Aegilops > Aegilops bicornis. The sequence goes on along the minus strand of CM038672.1, from coordinate 191,376,535 downwards.
TGAGAAGCCCGACAACAACCACAACATCATCGGTACCAAATGGGTGTTTCGCAACAAGCAAGATGAAAATGGACAAGTAGTTCGCAACAAAGCACGTCTCGTCGCCCAAGGCTACACACAAGTCAAAGGTATGGACTATGGCGAGACTTATGCTCCCGTTGCTAGATTTGAGTCCATTCGCATCTTACTTGCCTATGCTAATCATCATGATATCACCTTCTACCAAATAGACATTAAAAGTGCTTTTCTAAATGGAGAAATAGAGGATGAAGTTTATGTTAAGCAACCTCCCGGCTTTGTCAATCCTAAGAAACCCAATCATGTTTACAAACTTCACAAAGCTCTTTATGGTCTTAAACAAGCTCCTAGAGCATGGTATAAATGCTTGACCAAGTTTCTTCTTGAAAAAGGCTTTGAAATTGGGAAAATTGATTCCACACTTTTTACTAAAAGGGTTAATGGAGAATTATTTGTTTGCCAAATTTATGTTGATTATATCATATTTGGATCAACTAACCCTCATTTTAGTGAAAAGTTTGGGAAGCTAATGTCGGAGAAGTTTGAGATGTCTATGATGAGTGAACTCAAATTCTCTCTTGGGTTGCAAATCAAGCAAACTAAGGAAGGTACTTTTGTCTCTCAAACAAAGTACACAAAGGACTTATTCAAGAAGTTCCATATGCAAGAATGCAAAGGTATGTCTACACCCATGCTTACTAGTGGACATCTTGAATTGACCAAAGATGATGAACCGGCTGATCAAAAAGTTTATCGCTCTATGATTGGTTCATTGTTATATCTATGTGCTTCACGTCCCGATATTATGCTAAGTGTGTGCATGTGTGCATGATATCAAGCTGCTCCTAAAGAATGTCATCTTAAGGTCGTGAAAAGGATAGTGAGATACTTAATCCATACACCAAATTTTGGCATTTGGTATCCTAAGAGGGCCTCTTTCGATCTTGTTGGCTACTTCGACTCGGACTATGCCGGTGACAAGGTTGATAGAAAGTCCACTCCGCGTACTTGTCAATTTCTTGGTAGATCTCTTGTGTCTTGGTCCTCCAAGAAACAAAACTCAGTATCCTTATCCACTGCTGAAGCGGAATCTGATGTCGCTGGTTCATCTTTGTGCTTTCGATTTTGGATGACCCAAACTCTTAAAGATTATGGGATATATGAGAAACATGTTCCATTGCTTTGTGAAAATGAAAGTGCTATCAAAATTGGTCATAATCCTGTGCAACATTCTCGAACTAAGCATATTGAAGTTCGTCATCATTTCATTCGAGATCATGTTGCTAAGGGTGACATTGATCTTAAGCATGTTCGCACCGAAAAGCAATTAGCGGATATATTCACTAATCCTCTTGATGAGAAAGTGTTTTGCAGGTTAAGAGGATAATTGAACATCATTGATGCTTCAAACTTGGAGTAGAAACTCCATGGGATACATGCAAGACATGAGCTTATGCCTAATCTTGATATCTCACCTATGATGGAAATCTTATGTCTTGGATATATTTGTATCTTGCATGTTATCTAACCCATGTAGGTACTTGGTTGAATCAAATTCCATGAGGTTGTAACCCACTCATATCTTGAGCAATCTCTACATCACCAAGTCTATACACAAGGTGGTTGAAGCCAAGGAAGCACAAAACCATTTAAACATATCCTTTGACAAATTCTATGTTGAGCTTCATGATTGTCATTTTTGGATACATAAGTGCTCTTCCTTGCACGAACTAACCCATGTAGGTAGATGGACTCAAATTCCAAGTGGTGCTCCAAATCCTTGATGAGCTACATCAACCTTGAGCAACTCACACAAGTTCAACTACATGGACATCACCACCAACCAAGGTATGTTATTCCATATTTGAGAAGATTTACTCCAAGTCATGAGTTAAAGCAACTCGACAAGATGTGAATACATCAAGATGCTTAAACTAAAAATGGCAACCCCATTTTGAGCTTAAACGATGAGTATGACCTATGATCAAGTGATCTCACTTGACTCCTAAGTCAATATACTCTAACATCGGTGACTTTGTTGCCGACCATCTCTAGATGAAGTTCTCTTGTGTTATTTTCTGTGTTTTTTTGCATCTGTCTCATGCATATGTGTTTCCCCTTTAAAAAAAACTTCATCTAGATTTCTTTCTGTTTGCTCTGCATTTTCTGCATTCCAATTCATTGCAAATCTTTCAGTAAATTCCTTGCAAATCTTTGTGAGATCTTATTAGTCAAGTGAGCTGAGGTGACAAGTGTTTTATCCGTGATGAACTCGGTTACACTGATTTGTTATTTTCGGTCCAACCGAAAACTTTCGGTACCACCGAAGCATACCACTCGGTGCCACCGATTTCACAACAGGAAAATCAGTTTGCCACTTATTCTGTGTTTCTTTTGATCCAGCTCCACTCAATGAATCTTGTCCTCTATGAGCATCACATTTTTATCATTGATTTAGGTTGTGACTCAAGGATCAAACCCATTCATGAAAAATTCTAGCGGGAGAGAGAGAGCTAAAAGTTTTCTTATCAAGCCCTTCTTGGGATGTCAAAGGGGGAGAGAGAGATCACATCAAAGCTTATCACTTAGAGAAATCACTTCAGAGAAGGAGAGAGAGATCCTTCAGGGGGAGAGAGAGATCTCCAGGGGGAGAGAATACTAGCTCAAAGTATTTCTCAAGGACCCCAGATGCTCGGTGTTCAAGAGGAGAGATGCCACATGTATTCTTGAGGGGAAAGACATGTTCATATGTGCTTATTTTCACTAGCTTGCATTAGCTCTGTTCATTTATATCTTTCAGCTCTGATTTTCTGTTCCCTACCTTCTCCCAGTATCCCATGCTAGATTCAGGGGGAGCAAGACATCTAAGGGAAAGAAATCATCTAAATTCATTGCATATCTTTACTCTTGGGGACATGTCAAATCCTATGTAGTACTTAGTACTCACTCTCTACATGTCATCCCAGTCTTGGTATTCTTGTGGTTTCTTTTGTTTGCTCTGGCTAGTAGGTGCATCTGTGTTATCTAACCTTGTTTACGCAGGTTCATTCCATCCTAAGCCAACTCAAGACTGCAAGGTAAGTATATGCATCACAATCATGTGTATGAGGAATTCTTGCTGATGTACATACTGTTTGCAAGAAGGACTCATGGGCATTGTCGGTGTCAAAACCGGCGGATCTCGGGTAGGGGGTCCCGAACTGTGCGTCTAGCCGGATGGTAACAGGAGACAAGGGACACGATGTTTTTACCCAGGTTCGGGCCCTCTCGATGGAGGTAATACCCTACTCCTGCTTGATTAATATTGATGATATGGGTAGTACAAGAGTAGATCTACCACGAGATCAAGGAGGCTAAACCCTAGAAGCTAGCCTATGGTATGGTTGTTGTTCGTCCTATAGACTAAAACCCTCCGGTTTATATACACACCGGATAGGTTAGGGTTACACAGAGTCGGTTACAATGGTAGGAGATCTACATATCCAGACGCCAAGCTTGCCTTCCACGCCAAGGAAAGTCCCATCCGGACACGGATAAAGTCTTCAATCTTGTATCTTCATAGTCCAGAGTCCGCCAACGGTGATAGTTCGGCTATCCGGACACCCCCTAATCCAGGAATCCCTTAGTAGCCCCCGAACCTGGCTTCAATGGCGGTGAGTACGGCGCGTAGATTGTATTCGGCATTGCGAGGCGGGTTCTTCTCCAAATTCCATATACTTGTCGAATAGTGTCCGCTTCACGATAAATGCTGCGCTCCTTGGCTTCTACGCCCAATAAAGGCCATCTTCCACGTGTTTGAACGAATGCGAAAAGCCAGGGTATTTTTACAATTACCCCCCTAGCTGCGCAAATGAGCCGCCTATAAAAGGGGCGAGGTTCTAGATCCGAGTCACACCATCCCTCGCGAGCTTTCATTAGAGCGCCTCTGACCAAAGCCCATTCCATAATGGACAGTCGACGTGGCTCCTTCTCTCGCGCTCCCAGCCCTCAACCTGGAAATTGGGAGAAATGCTCAGTCCCGCATAGCGAGCTAGTTATACTCCAAGCCAAGGGATTTCTTCCCCCGGCCTTCATGGTTCCGGTTCGAGCCGGACTTGCCACCTACTGTATGGAAGCAAGCGGAGAGCGACCCCGATCCCTCTAAAGGAGAGCGGGTATGCTTCATCTCTTATCTAGTAAGAGAACTCGGATTTCCAATCCATCCGTTTCTCCGGGGGCTCTTGGAGTTCTACGGCCTCCAATTGCACCATCTTACTCCTGCATCCATCTTGCACATCGCGGGCTTCGTGGCCCTTTGCGAACTATTCTTGGGCGTCGAGGCTCACTTCGGGCTGTGGAAGAGAATATTCTGCCTAGTACCCCGTTCTCATGAGGGGTCAATATATCAAGTGGGCGGAGCCGAGCTGTGGCGCATCACCGGGACCGGATACCTATCTGGAACCCCAAAGAAGGCGTCCGAAGACTGGCCTTCGGAATGGTTTTACATGGAGGACGTCCCGCTGCCGGATCCTGTTCGGATCGGCCTTCCGGAGTTCAGCAATGCTCCTCAAGAAGCGCCTAAGTCGGGCGCCCTCGGGCCCCGGAGGAAAATGACCAGGATGTCCTTTATTTGATGAGCTGAATAAGGTTACTGGCTCATGCCGGATTGACCATGATCGGAGTCATGGCAATCTGTATTATGAGGGAGTGCAGCCGCTCCAATATAGGGGCCACCCCATGTGGACTTCAACGGGGAGGATGATGCCACCCGCCACGGCCGCAAAGGGCCGGGATCGGTCACCGAACTGGTGAAGATCTTGTCTGCCATGTATAAAGTAGAGGAGGAGGATTTCCTCCACGTCAACCCAGTGAAGGAGTTTTCTTCGAATAATCCTCGAAGCTGGGTAAGAAAACATCTTTGCGACCTGTACGATCCATGTTCCCGTGGTTAAATATCTCATTTCATGGTTTTTGCGCAGGAACTGCGCCGGACTATGGAGAAGATACACAGCCTGCCCCCACAACCCGAGGATCCGGAGCGGTCCCTCGATCCGACCTCGAAGAGGATCCGGATATAAAGGTGGAGTTGATCGACGGGTGTTCTACCAACTTAGCATCGACGATGCTTTGCTGCCATTACGACCGACACCTGCATTACTTCCAAATTTCACAGTAATCGAGACCGAGATCCCAAAGCCCTGATAATGACCCATCCATGCTTATTTTTGATCACCGTATACCAATGGTACTTCGCAGGGGGTACCTTCGAGGCAGGAAGCCGAGCCCGCGGCGGCTGGCCAACAAAGGGCAGTGCGGCCCCGTAGGCTAAAAAGAAGTGCGGTCTGGATAGAAACTCCGCCGCAAAGGTATGGCGTGTCACCATACTCCCGTGGATTGATTCTGGAAGGCGCATTAACGCTGGTGCTCTTTTCAGAAAGAGCGCTCACGGACTGAGTCCGGAGAGGTTGCCAATCGAATCTTCACCGGCCAGGCTTCAAAGCCGGGTCCTGAGGCTGAGGCGAGCACGAGACGTGCGTCGGATGCTCCTCCGACAGAGGATGCCGACAGGTTGTCCGCCACCAACTCCGAGGTGGAAAGCGCCTTGAATCACATGCGCCGCCGGACAGTTCTTCGTGACGCATGTTTCTCCCAGGAGGCCTTGAATGCCTTTGATTCGGGAGGTGCGCACATCCGTGCCGCTCAAGATGGTCTAGCCAGAGCCACGGAGCAGTATGTAAAGGACATACAGGTAAGGAAATTTGACAGTTATATATGCCAGTAGCCCCCGAGACTTAAAATAGTTAGAATAACTGATTTAAGCTTCATTTGTATGCAGGATCTTACAGAAAAGAATACCCAACTGTCCCAGGAGCTTGAAGAGTGCAAGGCCCAACTTGAGGCCGCGCTAGCCGCTACAGGGGGAGCCGCAGAGACCCCCACTGGTAATATACGCTTTAAAAGATAAATAGTTTACGAAGTGCGGCGGGTTTGTAAATCTGACAAAAATATTGCAGATGGCGCCGGACTAGATCCGGACAATCAGCAGCTCTTGCGCCAGCTAAAGGCCGGCGAGAGCGTACTTACGAGGGTGCGGCAGGAGAAAAATAACCTCCAAGACGCCAACACCAAGCTGGGTGAGGAACTGAAGGATGTTCATGCCCAGTTGTCCGACCAGAAGGAGAATCGGCGGCTTCGTCGCGGCAAGAAGTGCTTGAGCGAACTTTAAAAGAGTTCGGCGAGGAAGGCGACTAACATAAACATGTATGTAGGTTTGCTCACTGTGTCGTCCCGAGGAGGAGATGCCCAGTTCTTCGGGTGATCTTCTTCTCAAATCAAGGCTACCGCACGAACGAGTCCGGCAGTGATGAAAGGCATCGGCCAGTGCCTTGTGGCCATCTATCTCCCCGCTCAAGGCATTGGGGAGTTGGCGGAGCGGCTTCAAGGAGCACGGCGGCGCTCCGACTATGGAAGATATCGGCCTGCCGTCAAGGCGCCAATGAGGCCTGGGCCATGGTAAAGACGCGGTACACGGTGACCCAAACCACATGGCCGAGGTCGGACCTGTGGGGCCTGATGGGATGGAGATCCTCAGAAGCTTAGTGTACGGCCAAGTAGAATTGGCCGCCAAGTATTCCCAGCAAGATTGTAAATTAGATAGCCTATTAGATGGCATTGAGGAGGAATACAATGAGTCGAGTTGACTACGTAAAAATGTGACATGAAAAAATGTCTTCTAGCCGGATTGTAGATCGTTTGTCATAGCAGACCTTTTCCCGACCTCGTGACCCAATAGTCTGGAGTGTGTCCGAATACCTTCGTGGTTATATAAGAACCGGGGTATGCATGGAGACCAGGCGTAGGGGTCATTATTGCTGTATCAGACAAGTGCCCAACTAGTTATGTTATATTACACGGGTAGTAAGAAACATCTTCAAGGGAGAATAGTTCCCTTAAGGGTTCCTTTCGCTGGGGTGCATGCCCTAAAGTGCACGTCAAAGCTGCTATGAAAGCAGAAAATCATCTGGGGGCAGATGGGTAAATGGTTAAAAATAATCTTTCAGTTCACCGACCGAATATTCCCTCAAGAACGCTAGCTTTCGGCTTCACCCAGTCTGAGGTACACATTCAGCTGACCCGACAGTAACAATCGCAGAGGTGCTCCCTTTACCACCTAGCCGAACAATCGGGAACGAGGGGTAAGCACAGAGCCAGGCAACCCAGCTTAGCCAAAACTTAAGTCATATCGATGCATATAATGGTGAATAAAAGGTACATGCGGAAGTTTAACGCATGTGTTGGGCATGAAACCCGTATAAATAAGCTTCTGTTAAAGAAGCCCCCAGGTATAATGAGCACGGACAGCGCATCAAGTGTGTGCGAAAAAAGCGCAAACGAGCCTCTAGAGGCTTCAAGAAGAAGAAGGAGGAAGGAGAGAAATAAAAGACAGCAAAAATAGAAAATGTGGACGGAGGAAGGAGACTAACTTGGAGTCCGGCGCTTAGGCGTAGAATCTTCGTAGACGGGCTGCGTTCCATGGGTTCGGCTCGAGTCGGTTATCCGATGCGTTTCGCAGACGGTTTGCCCCGCCGGTCAGGACCTGGTCAATGATGAAGGGACCTTCCCATTTGGGCTTGAGTTTGTCCTTTTTCTTGTCCGACAGGCGTAGAACTAGTTTGCCAATGTTATAAGCTTTGGCCCGTACTTCCCTGCTTTGATATCTTCGAGCCTGCTGTTGATAGAATGCGGAACGAGCTGTTGCCACGTCGCGCTCCTCCTCCAATGCGTCCAAACTGTCCTGCCGATCAAGCTCGTCTTCTCTTTCTTCATACATGCGCACGCGGGGTGAGTCATGTATTATATCGCAGGGCAAGACTGCCTCTGCGCCGTACACCATAGAGAATGGTGTCAATCCGGTAGTACGATTCTGCGTGGTCCGCAGCCCCCAGAGTATGGAGTCGAGCTCCTCAACCCAGTGCGTGTTAGATTCCTTGAGGGACCGCACTAGTCTGGGTTTAATACCGCTCATGAGTAGACCATTTTCTCGTTCGACTTGGCCGTTGGTTTGAGGGTGATAGACTGAGGCGTAATGGAGCTTGATGCCCATGTTTTTGCACCATAATTTGACCTCATCGGCCGTGAAGTTGGTGCCATTATCAGTGATGATACTGTGGGGGACACCGTAACGGTGCACTACCCCTTATATGAAGTCTATCACCGGTCCGGATCCGGCCGTTTTAACAGGCTTATCCTCTATCCATTTGGTGAATTTATCCACCATAACCAATAGGTATTTTTGCTTGTGGGTTCCTCCCTTAAGGGGTCCAACCATGTCAAGCCCTGCATCGCGAACGGCTAGGTGATGGGCATAGTTTTAAGGGCGGTGGGTGGCATGTGGCTTTGGTTAGCAAAAAGCTGGCAACCGACGCATCGTTGGACTAAGTCCTGCGCATATGCCCGGGCCGTCGGCCAATAAAATCCTGTACGGAAGGCCCTCCCTACAAGGGCCCGGGCTGCATCGTGGTGCCCACCTAGTCCGGCATGAATTTCAGCCAGGAGGTTTCGCCCTTCCTCTTCGGAGATACACCTTTGAAGGACTCCGGTAGTGCTTTTCTTATAAAGCTCTCCCTCATGGACTTTATAGGCTTTAGAGCTACTGTACTATGAAGCGAGCCTCATTTTGGTCTTCGGGAGTTCTGGCTAGTTAGGTAGGCTAGGAATGGTTCCGTCCATCGGGCGATAACCGCCATTATTTCGTGAGCAGAGGGTGTTATCTCGGGGCAGAGCCTCCGATTGTGTCGAGTGTTGGCGTCAGCAAAGGCGGTTGGGTCCGGATTGTTATTGCCGGATTCCCCTTCCCATAGTACGGATGGCTTGAACAGCCGTTCCAGAAAGATATTGGGTGGGACGGCATCGCGTTTTGCACCGATGCGTGCCAATATATCCGCCGCCTGGTTGTTATCCCAGGCTATATGATGAAATTCGAGCCCTTCGAACCGTGCTGATATTTTTTGGACCGCGTTGCGGTATGCTGCCATTTTCGGATCTTTGGCATCAAAGTCCCCGTTTATTTGAGATATTGCGAGGTTCGAATCCCCGCGCACCTCTAGGCGTTGAATTCCCATGGAGACTGCCATCCGGAGGCCGTGCGAAGGGCCTCAGATTCGGCTGCATTGTTGGAGTCCGTATACATTATCTCGAAGGACGTATTGGACTGTGTCCCGGTTGGGGACGCCAGACGACGCCAAATTTCTGTGCCGCCAACATTTTGGAGCCGCCAAAGTGCATGATCCAATTGGAGTATGCGCCGTACTCTTTAGGAGTTCGGCCATCCATTCGCCACGAAGTCGGCCAAAACTCGCGACTTAATAGCTCGCCGTGGCTTATAAGTTATGTCGAATGGAAGGAGCTCTATGGCCCATTTAGCAATCCGCCCGTCGGCCGTGGTTGTTTATAATGTCGTTAAGAGGTACTTCGGAGGCTTCCGTTATCGAACACTCTTGAAAGTAGTGTCGCAGCTTCCGGGATGCCATGAACACCGTGTATGCTATCTTTTGATAGTGTGGGTACCGGGACTTGCATGGAGTTAGGACAGTGGACACATAGTAAACCGGTTTTTGAAGAGGGAACCGGTGTCCGTCCGTTTCTCGTTCGACAACGAGCACCGCGCTAACAACTTGATGTGTTGCGGTGATATATAAGAGCATTGGTTCGCCTACATTGTGCGCGGCCAGGATCGGATTTGTTGCCAAAATGGCCTTTATTTCTTCGAGTCCGGCCGTGGCGGCATCCGTCCACTAGAAGTGTTCGGTGCGCCGGAGGAGGCGGTAAAGGGGTAACGCATTTTCTCCCAAACGGGAAATAAAGCGGCTTAGAGCCGCTATGCATCCTGTCAATTTTTGTATTTGTTTGAGGTCTTTTGGAATATCCAATTGTGACAGAGCTCAGATCTTGGCTGGGTTTGCTTCAATTCCTCTACTGGACACAATGAAGCCCAGGAGCTTTCCTACCGGAACAATCAAGACGCATTTTTCCGGATTGAGCTTGATGTCATATTTTCAAGATTGTCAAATGTGAGCCTCAAGTCGCCTACTAGAGTTTCGACATGCTTGGTTTGGACGACCACGTCATCTACATATGCTTCCACCGCTTTTGCCAATCTGGTTTGCCGGACATGTCCGAATCATGCGCCGATATGTTGCGCCGGGCTTTTTGAGCCCAAAGGGCATTGTGTTGAAGCGTAACGGGCCGTATGGAGTGATGAATGCTGTTGCAGCTTGTCAGCTACGCCATCTTGATTTGGTGGTAGCCGAGTACGCCACGAGGAAGCACAATGAGTCGTGGTCCTGTCAGAAGCGCCAATAATTTGATCAATTTGAGGGAGGGGGAAGGGATCCTTTGGGCAAGCCTTATTAAGGTCTTTAAAATCAACACATAGGCGCCAGGATTTATCCTTGTTTGGTACCATCACCAGGTTTGCTAGCTAGTCCGGATGTTTTATATCTCTGATGAATCCGGATTCCAAAAGTTTGGCTAGCTCCTCTCCCATGACCTGTCTCTTGGGTTCAGAAAAGCGCCGAAGAGCCTGTTTGACTGGCTTGAATCCTTTTAGGATATTTAGGCTGTGCTCAGCCAACTGACGTGGGATTCCTAGCATGTCTGAAGGGTGCCAGGCAAAGATGTCCCAGTTTTCTCATAGGAATTCTCGTAGTGAAGCGTCTACATCAGGGTTTAGTTGTGCCCCAATGGAGGCCGTCTTTGCTGGGTCCATTGGGTGGACTTGGAATTTGACTATTTCATCCGCTGGTTTAAAAGAGGTGGACTTGGATCTTTTATCAAGTATCACATCGTCCATGTTCACCGTGGAACGCATCACGGTGAGTTCCTCGGCCGCTAGGGCTTCGGATAGTGCCTCGAGGGCTAGTGCGGCTGTCTTGTTTTCGGCGCGGAGTGCTATGTTCGGATCACTAGCGAGAGTGATGATTCCGTTAGGTCTGGGCATTTTAAGCTCCATGAACCCGTAATAGGGTATAGCTTGAAAAATTGTGAATGCCTCTCGTCCTAACAAAGCATGATATCCGCATTTTAACGGGGCCAGTTGAAATGTGACCTCCTCGGACCTGTAATTGTCCCATGAAATAACACTACGCCCAAAGTGTGATTTTTCCTGTGCAGCATGCTTCCCGGCTAGGGATTATTCCTCTAAATGTTGTGCTGCTTCACTCAATGCGGTTCCAGTCTATTTCCATTTTTCGGAGGGTTTCCTCGTAAATGAGGTTTAGTCCGCTGCCGCCATCCATGAGTACCTTAGTAAGGCGAAAGCCGTCCACTATCGTACTGAGGACCAATGCGGCTGGTGCTCGGGCTGTTCGGAATTTAGGTTCGTCACTGGCATTAATAGTAATAGCCGTGTCACTCCATGGATTTATTGTTGCTACTCGGTAGACTTCAAAGAAGGTTCTTTGAGTGTTCGTTTTCGCATGTTATTTGATGCGAAAGTCTCGAAGACTGTTAACACCGTACTGGTGTTGCCGGGCTGGGATTCCAAAGCTAGAAGCTCCTCGCCACTTTTGGCCACCTGCCGTAGTATCCAACATGCTCAAAGGCTATGACTTGGAGTGGCGTCCTCTGTGCTATGAATTTTGCAGGGTCTGTTTAGCCAACCCTCCAGTACGGTTCCGTCCCCTTTAGGGGGTTTTGGTTTTTTGGTATTTAACCCAGGTGCTTGATAATGATGCACCCTTTTATTTCGGACTAGGGATGTATTCGGGGCCAGATTATCCCAAAATATACTTTCAGTTTTCCAAGCGCTCTCCATCGCACAGTACTTTTGTACTATGGTTGCCATGTCTGCAAAGCGTGTAATTTCACGACGACTTATGGCGTTTAGGATTCCCTTTTCCGTGCAATTATTGCAGAAAATTGGGATTGCGTCTTCCTCTCGGCAGTCCTTTATCCTGTTCAAAACCAGGAGGAATCGCCCAAGAATGATGTACTGTCTCAGCGGGCTCTTGCCGTATTCGAGAGAGATCGCTAATGTTTGGGTGGGCGGGTGGAACTAGATCCGGAACCACGTCCAATTTAGGACTCAGGGGCCGAGGAGTTTCCGAACTCGGAAGTTTGGATTTTTGAGTGTTATCCAATGAGTCCAACCCGCCGCCTAACTTTAAGTTCAGGGCTTGATCGACATCCGTCCCTCTGCGGGAATCCGGCATGGAGGGATCGGGAATCCGGACGTAGCTAGTCCTTAAGATAGAAGAATAATCGCCGTATTGCTCCTCTGTCACAGCAATGTGATGAGTAGCCTGGGGAGAGTTCATCTCTCTCAGATCGGTTTTAGGCCCGATCCGGTCGTAGTCTGTAGCGACTCCTGTGATGGCGATGCGATCCAAGAGCTTCGCTTACGAGGAAAGCTCAATCGGATCTAGCTGTTCGGCAAGTTCGAATTAACATGGAGATTGGTTTCGATGACTCGAGAGGTCATCGCTTGCGCGATGGCGGACTAGCGGTCATAAGAAAACTACCTAGTCAAGAGTTCCGCCAGCGCCAAGGATCCTTGGCCATGGTATCGTCTTTAAAGACGAGATGAGGCATCCTACCTGATGGCGACGACACAGAGGAACTCTCAATGAAAGCACCAATGTCGGTGTCAAAAACGGCGGATCTCGGGTAGGGGGTCCCGAACTATGCATCTAGGCGGATAGTAACAGGAAACAAGGGACACGATGTTTTTACCTGTGTTCGTGCCCTCTCGATGGAGGTAATACCCTACTCCTGCTTGATTAATATTGATGATATGGGTAGTACAAGAGTAGATCTACCACGAGATCAAGGATGCTAAACCCTAGAAGCTAGCCTATGGTATGGTTGTTTTTCGTCCTACAGACTAAAACCCTCCGGTTTATATAGACACCGGATAGGTTAGGGTTACACAGAGTCGGTTACAATGGTAGGAGATCTACATATCCGTATCGCCAAGCTTGCCTTCCACGCCAATGAAAGTCCCATCCAGACACGGGACGAAGTCTTCAATTTTGTATCTTCATAGTCCAGGAGTCCGGCCAACGGTGATAGTTCGGCTATCCGGACACCCCCTAATCCGGGACTCCCTCAGGCATGAAGGTATTTTCTTTAATATTTTTTTCTGATGCATATGGCCAAGATACATGTAACACGTTGCCTGCTCTATCATGATTATGCTATCACATGCTTCTATATTCCATATTCACATGATTGCATACATGTAGGGGGAGCCTATGCCTGTTACATGTCTCTCCAAAGCTTTACTTGCTATTCTTTATACCTTTATCTAAAGGTTTGACGTATGTTGTCATCAATTACCAAAAAGGGGGAGATTGAAAGCACAAGTGCTCCCTAGGTGGTTTTGGTAATCAATGTCAACATATCTCTTGTTGGACTAACACTTTTATCTAGTATGTTTCAGATAAGTTCAACAATGGGGTGGCATGGACTAAAGGATGTGGGAACTCCTTCAAGATGCTAAGGACAAAGGATTGGCTCAAGCTTCAAGATCAGACTCTTCATTTTAAATTTCAGTGATCCAAGATCACATTGAGTCTATAGGAAAAGCCAATACTATCAAGGAGGGATGAGGTGTTGCTTAATGAGCCTCTTGCTTCATTTGCTTAGTGATATGCTCCAAATACCCTCAGCTACTTTCCCACTTACACACAAATGTCCTAAAACCTAAAGTCAAACTCGGCCCCACTGATTCTTCCTATCCGGCGCCACCGAGTTTGGATGTCTCAGCCACTGCCACAAACCCTAGGCAAATCGGTCTCACCGATAGGGATCTCGGTCTCGCCGAGACGGGATTGTAATCTCTCTGTGTATGTCGATTACCAAAATCGGTCTCACCGAGTTTGTGCAATCGGTACTACCGAGATTACAATGCAAACTTTCTGGTTACTTATTACCAAAATTGGTCCCACCGAGTTTGTGTAATCGGTCTCACCGAGTTTGCCTGACCAACTCTCTGGTTAGCTAATTACCAAAATCGGTCGCACCGAGCTTGTGTAATCGGTCTCACCGAGATTACGTTATGCCCTAACCCTAACCATATCGGTCCTACCGAGTTGCATTTCGGTCCCACCGAAAATCCTAACGGTCACTAGGTTTACTAAAATCGGTCTGACTGAGTTTGTTGATTCGGTCCCACCGAGAGTGGTAAATTGTGTGTAACGGTTAGATTTTGTGTGGAGGCCATATATACACCTCCACCTCCTCTTCATTCGTGGAGAGAGCCATCAGACTGAACCTACACTTCCAGCATCCTATTTCTGAGAGAGAACTACCTACTCATGTGTTGAGGCCAAGATATTCCATTCCTACCATATGAATCTTGATCTCTAGCCTTCCCCAAGTTGCTTTCCACTCAAATCTTCTTTCCACCAGAATCAAATCCTATGAGAGAGAGTTGAGTGTTGGGGAGACTATCATTTGAAGCACAAGAGCAAGGAGTTCATCATCAACACACCATTTGTTACTTCTTGGAGAGTGGTGTCTCCTAGATTGGCTAGGTGTCACTTCGGAGCCTCCGAGAAGATTGTGGAGTTGAACCAAGGAGTTTGTAAGGGCAAGGAGATCCCCTACTTCGTGAAGATCTACCGCTAGTGAGGCAAGTCCTTCGTGGGCTTACGGCCATGGTGGGATAGACAAGGTTGCTACTGTGGACCCTTCGTGGGTGGAGCCCTCCGTGGACTCGCGCAACTGCTACTCCTTCATGGGTTGATGTCTCCACCAACGTGGAAGTACGATAGCACCACCTATCGGAACCACGCCAAAAACATCCGTGTCTCCAATTGCGTTTGATTTCTCCAAACCCTTCCCTTTACTTTCTTGCAAGGTGCATGCTTTACTTTCCGCTGCTCATATACTCTTTGCATGCTTGCTTGTTGTGTATTGAGAAAGTTAAACTTGTGCCTAAACTTCACTTAAACTTTAATAAGGTTAAAAACTGCAACTTTGGTACTTAGTGTCTAATCACCCCCCCTCTAGACACCTCTTCTCAAGATCCTACACAAAGCCACCATGCATTATTTTCCATACATGTCACTCTTGATTCATTGCACCATCCCGGTACATCGCCGGAGGCATTCATATAGAGTCATATTTTGTTCTAAGTTTCGAGTTGTAATTGTTGAGTTGTAATAGAAATTAAAGATTGATGATCATCATTATTAGAGCATTGTCCCAAGTGAGGAAAGGATAATGGAGACTATGATTCCCCCAAAAGTCGGGATGAGACTCCGGATGGAAAAAAGAGAAGAGGCCAAAAAAAAAGAGAAAAGGCACAAATAAAAAAATGAGAGAAAAAGAGAGAAGGGACAATGCTACTATCCTTTTACCACACTTGTGCTTCAAAGTAACACCTTGTTCCTCATATAGCGAGTCTCATATATTGTGCTTCAAAGTAGCACTAAGATCTTCATGATAGAGAGTCTCTCATTTTGTCACTTTCATATACTAGTGGGAATTTTTCATTATAGAACTTGGCTTGTATATTCCAATGATGGGCTTCCTCAAAGTGCACCAGGTCTTCGTGAGTAAGCAAGTTGGATGCACACCCACTTAGTTTCTTTTGTAGAGCTTTCATATACTTATAGCACTAGTGCATCCGTTGCATGGCAATCCCTACTCCTCATGTTGACATCAATTGATGGGCATCTCCATAGCCCGTTGATTATCCTCGTCGATATGAGACTTTCTCCTTTTGTCTTCTCCACACAATCCCATCATCATATTCTATTCCACCCATAGTGCTATACCCATGGCTCGCACTCATGTATTGCGTAAAGGTTGAAAGAGTTTGAGATTATTTGAGTATGAAACAATTGCTTGGCTTGTCATCGGGGGCATAGAAGTTGGGAACATCTTTGTGTGACGAAAATGAAGCATAGCCTAACTATATGATTTTGTAGGGATGAACTTGCTTTTGCCATGTTATTTTGAGAAGACATGATTGCTTTGATTAGTATGCTTGTAGTATTATTATTTTTATGTCAATATGAACTTTTGTCTTAAATCTTTCGGATCTGAATATTCATATCACAAGTAAGAAGATTTATATTGAAATTATGCCAAAGTATCACTCCGCATAAAAAATTCTCTTTTTATCATTTACCTACTCGAGGAAGAGCAGGAATTAAGCTTGGGGATGCCTGATACGTCTCCAACGTATCTATAATTTTTGATTGCTCCATGCTACTTTATCTACTGTTTTGGACTATATTGGGCTTTATTTTCGACTTTTATATTACTTTTGGGACTAACCTATTAACCAGAGGCCTAGCCCAGAATTGATGTTCTTTGCCTATTTCAGTGTTTCGAAGAAACGGAATATCAAACGGAGTCCAAACAGAATTAAACCTTCCGGAACGTGATCTTCTCACCGAACGTGATCCAGGAGACTTGGACCCTACTCCAAGAAGTGCCAGAGGCGGTCACGAGGATGGAGGGCGCGCCCCCTACCTCGTGGGCCCTTCGACGCTCCACCGACGCACTCCTTCCCCCTATATATACCTACGTATCCCCAAACGATCAGAAAGGGAGCCAAAAACCTAATTCCACCGCCGTACCTTCCTGTATCCACGAGATCCCGTCTTGGGGCCTGTTAGGAGCTCACGGGAGGGGCATCCACCATGGAGGGCTTCTACATCAACACCATAGCCCCTCCGATGAAGTATGAGTAGTTTACTTCAGACCTTCGGGTCCATAACTAGTAGCTAGATGGCTTCTTCTCTATTTTTGGATCTCAGTACAATGTTCTCCCCCTCTCTTGTGGAGATCTATTCGATGTAATCTTCTTTTTGCGGTGTGTTTGTTGAGACAAATGAATTGTGGGTTTATGATCCAGCTTATCTATGAATAATATTTGAATCTTCTCTGAATTCTTTTATGTATGATTGAGTTATCTTTGCAAGTCTCTTCGAATTATCCGTTTGGTTTGGCCAACTAGATTGGTAGTTCTTGCAATGGGAGAAGTGCTTAGTTCTGGGTTCAATATTGCGGTGTCCTTACCAAAGGATGTAAAGGGTTGCAAGGCACGTATTGTATTGTTGCCATCGAGGATAACAAGATGGGGGTATTTATCATATTGCATGAATTTATTCCTCTACATCATGTCATCTTGCTTAAGGCGTTACTCTGTTTTTAACTTAATACTCTAGATGCATGCTGGATAGCGGTCGATGAGTGGATTAATAGTAGTAGATGCAGAATCGTTTCGATCTACTTGTCACGGACGTGATGCCTATATACATGATCATACCTAGATAACCTCATAACTATGCTCAATTCTGTCAATTGCTCAACAGTAATTTGTTCACCCACCGCAGAATATCTATGCTCTTGAGAGAGGCCACTAGTGAAACCTATGGCCCCCGGGTCTATTCTCATCATATCAATCTTTATCACTTTTATACTTGCTTTGTTTTTAATTTGCTTTTAATTTTTACTTTGCATCTTTATACCAAAAATACCAAAAATATTATCTCTATCAGATCTCACCCTCGTAAGTGACCGTGAAGGGATTGGCAATCCCTAATCGCGTTGGTTGCGAGTAGCTATCGTTTTGTGCAGGTACGAGGGACTTGCGCGTGGCCTCTTACTGGATTGATACCTTGGTTCTCAAAAACTGAGGGAAATACTTACGCTACTGTGCTGCATCATTCTCTCCTCTTCGGGGAAAACCAACGCAAGCTCAAGAAGTAGCAGTAACCTCTTCTTGTTCCAGCTCTTCTTGTTCCTCCTGTGTGGTGATGCCGGATTCACTGTCGCTGTCTACTCCAATGTTTTGGGGTGAAGTATAGAGGTTCTTGAAACGTTTTTTGGAAAAACGTGTCTCTTGGAAGAATTCTCCTTCATATGTGTCTGGGTTAATGTGAGGTTCATATCCTCTTCCTTTGGGGGAGATAGTCTAGCACCTGGCGGCACTTCATAAACGACATCCCAATCTTTCATATTTGGATTAGTTTGGCAGGCTGATACGTCTCCAACGTATCTATAATTTTTGATTGCTCCATGCTATATTATCTTCTGTTTTGGACATTATTGGGCTTTATTATTCACTTTTATATTATTTTTGGGACTAACCTATTAACCGGAAGCCCAGCCCAGAATTGCTGTTTTTTTGCCTATTTCAGAGTTTCGCAGAAAAAGAATATCAAACGGGTCCAAACGGAATGAAACCTTCGGGAACGTGATTTTTGGAACGAACATGATCCAGGAGACTTGGATCTTAAGTCAAGGAAGCTTCAAAGAAGCCAAGAGGTAGGGGGCGCGCCTACCCCCCCAGGCGCGCCCTCCACCCTTGTGGGCCCCATGTTGCTCCACCGACGTACTCCTTCCTCCTATATATACCTACGTACCCCCAAACGATCAGATACGGAGCCAAAAACCTAATTCCACCGCCGCAACCTTCTGGACCCATGAGATCCCATCTTGGGGCCTGTTCCGGAGCTCCACCGGAGGGGGCATCAATCACGGAGGTCTTCTACATCAACACTATAGCCCCTCCGATGAAGTGTGAGTAGTTTACCTCAGACCTCCGGGTCCATAGTTAGAAGCTAGATGGCTTCTTCTCTCTTTTTGGATCTCAATACAATGTTCTTCCCCTCTCTCATGGAGATCTATTCAATGTAATCTTCTTTTTGCGGTGTGTTTGTTGAGACCAATGAGTTGTGGGTTTATGATCAAGTTTATCTATGAACAATATTTGAATCTTCTGAATTCTTTTATGTATGATTGGTTATCTTTGCAAGTCTCTTCGAATTATCAGTTTGGTTTGGCCTACTAGATTGATCTTTCTTGCAATGGGAGAAGTGCTTAGCTTTGGGTTCAATCTTGCGGGTGTCCTTTCCTAGTGACAATAGGGGCAGCAAGGCACGTATTGTATTGTTGCCATCGAGGATAACAAGATGGGGTTCTTATCATATTGCATGAATTTATCCCTCTACATCTTGTCATCTTGCTTACATGCGTTACTCATTACGACGAACTTAATACTCTAGATGCATCTTTGGATAGCGGTCGATGTGTGCGATAATAGTAGTAGATGCAAAGGTGAGTCAGTCTACTTATCTCGGACGTGATGCCTATATACATGATCATACCTAGATATTCTCATAACTATGCTCAATTCTGTCAATTGCTCGACAGTAATTTTTTCACCCACCATAAAATACTTATGCTCTTGAGAGAAGCCACTAGTGATACCTATGGCCCCGGGGTCTATCTTCATCATATTAATCTTCCAACACTTAGTTATTTCCGTTGCCTTTTTACTTTGCTTTTATTTTACTTTGCATCTTTATCATAAAAATACCAAAAATATTATCCTATCATATCTATCAGATCTCACTTGTAAGTAACCGTGTAGGGATTGACAACCCCTTATCGCGTTGGTTGCGAGGATTTATTTGTTTTGTGTAGGTGTGAGGGACTCACGCGTAGCCTCCTACTGGATTGATACCTTGGTTCTCAAAAACTGAGGGAAATACTTACACTACTTTGGCGCATCACCCTTTCCTCTTGAAGGGAAAACCAACGCAGTGCTTAAGAGGTAGCAAGAAGGATTTCTGGCACCGTTGCCGGGGAGGTCTACACAAAAGTCAACATACCAAGTACCCATCACAAACCCTTATCTCCCGCGTTACAGTATTTGCCATTTGCCTCTCGTTTTCCTCTCCCCCACTTCACCCTTGCCGTTTTATTCGCCCTCTCTTTTCCGTTGGCCTTCTCCTTTTTGCCCCTCGCTCCTTCTGTCGTTATGTCTGAAATTGGGGAAATTATTGCTGATATAGATAATAATAATATCATGGAAAGTTCTGATGCTCCTGCTAAAGAACCACCTACCTTGCATACAAAAAGATTTCGATTCGGTAGTGGTAATATTATTGTAAAAGGGGTTATTCAAAATTTCTTTACTTGTGTCGGTGCTTTGCCTTCTATGGGCAGTCCTATTCTTCATAGAACTAGTAGTCTTGCGGACGCTATTGCCATGCTTATAGTTGAACTTGAAAGGCAATTTATGCACATGCACCCTTGCATACAAAGGATTTTCCTAGAATTTTCTAATATAGAGCATTCTTCTGTTAAGCGTGCCGCTACTATCTTTTTGGCTCATGAATTCAGATTTATAATAAAAGTGGCCAAAGAAATCTTTGCAAATTATAGGGTGGACGCTGGCCGTCCTCCCATAGAATCTATCCTCTTTGATCAAGAAGAAATAATGCGTTTTAAATCTCTAGACTATGTTGCTTTCAATGAAACCTTAGAAAAAAGGTCCCTACCAATATTCTAGTTGATAGAATATCTGAACTTAATGATGATTTGGCTATTCGAAATAATGAGGTAGGATATTCTCTCGAGTATAGGCTCACAAAGTTCTGTCAAAAGAATGCTTATAATGATGAATTGGTTGTGCAATATGAAGGTGTAACGCCCACGATGCGGCTATATCTCCCACGTGTCGAGGCACGACTTGGAGGCATAACCGCATGGTGGTTTTGTCGCAAGAAGGGTCATCTTCACACAATCCCATGTAATGAACAAGAATGGGATAAAGAGTTGGCTTACAATCGCCACTTCACACAATACATAAATTAGACATACATCATTCAAAGTACAATCAAGGTCCGACTACGGAACCAAAATAAAAGAAGACAACCCCAAATGCTAGATCCCCGATCGTCCCAACTAGGCTCCACTACTGATCATCAGGAAGCGAAACATAGTAACGACGAAGTTCCTCGTCGAACTCCCACTTGAGCTCGGTTAAGGCCACCTGACCGGTATCATCGGCACTGCAGAATCGCTTTTGGTAGAATCTGTGAGTCACGAGGACTCAGCAATCTCACACCCGCGAGATTAAGACTATTTAAGCTTATAGGAAGGATGGGGTAATGAGGTGGAGCTGCAGCAAGCACCAAGCATATATGGTGGCTAACATACGCAAATAAGAGCGAGAAGAGAAGCAACGCAACGGTCGAGAAGCTAGAAGTGATCAAGAAGTGATCCTGAAGCTACTTACGTTCAAACATAACTCAAACCATGTTCACTTCCCGGACTCCGCCGAAAAGAGACAATCACGGGTATACACGCGGTTGATGTATTTTAGTTAAGTCAAGTGTCAAGTTCTCTACAACCGGATATTAACAAATTCACATCTGCCACATAACCGCAGGCACGGCTCTCGAAAGTTTATACCCTGCAGGGGTGTCCCAACTTAGCCCATCATAAGCTCTCACGGTCAATGAAGGATATTCCTTCTACCGGGAAGACCCAATCAGTCTCGGAATCTCGGTTTACAAGACATTTCGACAATGGTAAAACAAGACCAGCAAAGCCGCCCGATTGTGCCGACAAATCCCGATAGGAGCTGCACATATCTCGTTCTCAGGGCACATCCGGATAAGTCAAGCTACGAGTAAAACCAGGCCTCGAGTTTCCCCGTGGTGGCCCCGCAGGTTGCTCGGTTCGGGCCAACACTCGGAGGAGCACTGGCCCGGGTTTAAATAA
The DNA here is from genome assembly GCA_021605145.1 of Aegilops bicornis. NCBI lineage: Eukaryota > Viridiplantae > Streptophyta > Magnoliopsida > Poales > Poaceae > Aegilops > Aegilops bicornis. The sequence continues at coordinate 191,355,001 of CM038672.1, read as the reverse complement.
AGATGACCCTCGGGCTCGCGAAAACCCGGGAAAAAGGCTTAGGTGGCAAATGGTAAAACCATGGTTGGGCCTTCTTTGGAGGAGTTTTATTCAAGGCGAACTGTCAAGGGGTCCCATAAATCACCCAACCGCGTAAGGAACGCAAAATCAAGGAACATAACACCGGTATGAAGGAAACTAGGGCGGCAAGAGTGGAACAAAACACCAGGCATAAGGCCGAGCCTTCCACCCTTTACCAAGTATATAGATGCATTAATTAAATAAGAGATATTGTGATATCCCGAAATATCCATGTTCCAACATGGAACCAACTTCAACTTCACCTGCAACTAACAACGCTATAAGAGGGGCTGAGCAAAAGCGGTAACATAGCCAAACAACAATTTGCTAGGAAAGGTGGGTTAGAGGCTTGACATGGCAATATGGGAGGCATGATATAGCAAGTGGTAGGTATTGCGGCATAGCAAAAGTGCGAGAAACTAGCAAGCAAAGATAGAAGTGATTTCGAGGGTAGGGTCACCTTGCCTGAGATCTTGCAAGGAACAAGAACGAGTCCATGAAGAAGACAAATGGATGTAGTCGAACGAATCCTCACAACTCCGAAACGAAACCGAAGCTAACGACAGAAGCAACCCGGAAAGAAACAAACAACATAGTAAACACTCAATCATAAACATGGCATGATGCACAATCAAGTATGATGTATGTCCAGTTTAAATGAGGCATGACAGGGCAAAGTGCAACAAACAACACTACAAATTAAGTGGAGCTCAATATGCAATGAGTTGCATATTGACAATTCACCACATCAACTATTTAGTTCTCTCTTGTTTATGTACCCAACAATATTAAACGTTGTTAAACATGACAAGAGGTGAAGCATAATAAAACTTCACATCTAGGCAAGTTTAAATGAGGCCGGAACAACAAACAATAATTCCGGAAAATCCTCATATGCATATTTCGAGTTTGCTACTGTTCTGCTCTAAACACAATTTTAATGTTGTTAAACAGCAAAATAAACTGCACCATGTTAAACTAGGCATTTTCAACCCCATTTACATATAAATAACATTTAATTCCGAGCTACAGTTATTTAGTTATGAAATGAACCATTTTTGCATATTATTTAAGCAAAATTAAACAAACAACATTTTAAGCATTTTAACATGGGATGAAAGTGGCATATTATGAAACTAGCAGAAATCCTAAGCATTTTACAGTATAAAACATTTTAAACCGATGCATGGTTAATTAGTTATTAGATGCATGAACATGAGGGTTTTTCTGTAAAACTACAACCTCTGGAATAATAGACAAATTCGATGGAGAGGGAAAAAACAGAATCGGACCGAATCTGGGATCTAGGCTGGGGATCTGCTCACATTGGGCCTTGAGGCCGATCGGTGGAGAGGGAGGCCGGCATGGGGGCTGCTGGGCCTTGGCGCCATGGAGCGGCCTGTTGTCAACGCTCGAACAGAACAAGCGTAGCGAGAGCAGGGGAAGTCAGCGGCAGCACGGGATGCAGCCGACGTGAGGTCCAGGACGGCAGCAGGCGGTGGATTCGGGCGGCGGCTGCGCGACGCGCTCCTGCAGGACACGGGCGAGAGAAAGGGTCAGGGAGGAAGTGGAAAAGAGAAGGAGGAGCAGGGGCACAAGGCGACCTGCGGAACGGCTGGGGCGACGGCCTGAAGCTGCTGCTGGAGGCGCTCGAGACGAAGCTAGAACGGGCGGCAGCCCTGGCGTTCCTGTGCACGGGGAAGATGTGAGACAATTAACGAGAAAGAGAGAGGAGCTAGAGGAAAAGGAAAAAGGGAGGAAGAGGAGCAGGGACGGCGAGCAGTTCCTGCTGGTGCCCAGCGTCGAGGTGCGCCGGGGCGGCGCTTTGGTCCGGGCTGGACTCTGGCGAGGTGAGGTGGTCCGCGAGGTGAAGCTCAAGGCGCTCGTCGATGCGCGGCTGGGCTGCGGAGAAAATTAGTGGAAGGCGCTGGTTGGGTGGATCAATGGATTGGTAGGTGGAGGCAGCGTTGTGGTTGGGCAGATTGGTGGGTCGGGAGGGATCCAGAGGAAGGTGGAGGCTGGTCGGGGAAGGATTTGGATCGAGGAGAAGTGGTTGGCTGGTGGATTTTTGGATCGGGAGCAATCCCAAGAGGGTGGCGGCAGCCGACTGGGCAAGGGGAGGATTTGACGGATGGGATGGCATCTAGGGTTAGGTGTCTATATAAATACGAAATTGGTGATGATTTGGATCCTCTGATCACGATCGGGCGGTCCGGAATAAATGGGTTAGGAGTCCAAATAAGAAAATAGAGATGTTTTATAGATGTTTGAGGTTGATCCGGATCCATCGGTCATGACAGCCCGGGTCGGGTTCGGGACAACTTCGGATGCGCGTGAGGGTTTTGACGAAAGGCCAAGAAAACAAGGGGGGGTTCGATGGGCTTAGAGAAGAGAGAGTGAAGAGAGTGGCCCGGTTGATTTGAGAGGAGATCAACAGAGACAAAGTAGAAGCGACAACTAGAACGACTACGAGTTTTAAGAAAACATGCGGATGCAATGCGTATGATGTCATGATGAATGCAACAAACAAAAATAAAACACATGGCAAACACAAAAACATGGAAGGCATCTGGAGCGTCGGTCTCGGGGCGTTACAACACTCCACCACTACAAGAGGATCTCGTCCCGAGATCTATGATGGCACCAGGGAGAAATGGAAGAGGAACAGGTAAAACAAGTTGCTTCTTTGAAAAACGAGTGAAACCAATGAACCTTGAGAGGTAGAAAACTTGAAAGAAGAATACGACAGAGTTGAACAAAATTGAGAAGACTCCGGTGAAAAGAGAAACAAGGAACACCATGTGAACCTTGGATCTTGCAAAACTATGAATGACGAACAAAATGGACAAGAAGGAATTTAACCCACTCTGGTTGAAACAAGATAAACAAGGAGCAAGGGAGAACAAATTCGAACAACACTTTGGTTGAAAAGAGATGCAAGACTTGATAAGATGAAAAGAACTTGAAAAGAAAACAAAACACACCGGTTAAATGGATAAGCAAGGAAAGAACACGATCTTCACAATTCGAGATGATGAGCGAAGAGAGCAACATCACAATGCCTCCGGAACGAAAGAACAGAAGCTAGATTGTTGAAATAAGAGAACGGAGGAGGAAATGACAACTTCTCCCACAATTGAATTGGAAAACATCCTTGTAAGAAGGTTAGAACGGAGTTGTTGGAAAACCAACAACGAAACGAATAAGCTTGTAGTGGGTTTATGGAAAACTTCTCAAAATTTGAGTTGCAATTCTGCCACTAACGGAAACAAATAATATAATTGATAACACCAATGAGATGAAAAACTTCTTCTACCAAGAGGATAGGAGAAAACTTGGATCATTGATAAGCGCCACGAATAGCAACATTCCCAATGGAAGGCTTTAGGTGAAATATAACCCAAGATAACTCCAATGAAGAAACGATGGGTTTAAATATCTCATTCTTGACAACATGTGAATCATGAAACATGAATGAAACTGTCAAAATGACATAACACCACCTCAAAAGATATTGTAGAAAGAATTGCACTTTTCAATTCAAGATGAAGAATACTTGAACTCCTCAAAACAAAACATGTGTTGAGCACCATGTTTATTTTGAAGTATGGCTTGACGGATCATAACTTCAAGAGAAATCTTGAAGAACAATTGAAGAATGAAAAGAATCCTTGACGAACGAGCATGTGAACCTTCCATGAATAACTCCGGTAAAACAAGGATGATAGAAAGAGAGAGAAGTTAAAAACACAAGGTGAAGCCTTGCAATGATTTAGATGGAGCTTTGCGACAAGATAAAGCGGAAAAACATGGAACTGCGGAAGAAGGAATTAATCACTTGGATGAAACAAGAACAAGAATTATGTTATGCTTATCCTTCACCAATTTAGATTGATGAAAAGCAACAGATTTGGCATACTACTTATTCTCGTAGAAAGGATTAAGATAGACATAGCACAAACTTGATAAGGTCTTGATGGAACCACCGGTAGGATTTGGGAAGGATGAATGAATTGATACGGTAAAAAAGGAAGAGGAATCTTGAACAAACCACCGGTCAGATTTATATACAAGAGAATGAAGAGATGACGAGCTGACTAGGGAATACTTGAGCGATGCACCGGTCAGATTTGGAGAACGAGAGCTGAAAGCTGGAATGAGTAATTCTGAGATGATGAGTTCCAGAGAATCAAACTGAAAGGACTCCTGAATTGCTCCTGATGGGTGAAAAGAATTCTCACGATTGAAAACAATTATGAGAGCATGGCAACAAGTTAGAACCACCGATCTTCAAGAGAATGGACAAGATTTAAGGTAAACTCTTCTTCGGTCTTCAAAATCCGAGAATGGCAACGAGAAACACCACCGTGAATTGTTGAGATACTCCGGGATGAAAATTAGAAAGGTTGAACCAACGATAAAAAGAATTTGAAAGATCTTGGAGAAAGACATATGACTGATGATAACACATTCTTACGTCAAACTTTGAAAAGAATTTTAGAAGCTCCGGGAAAATTAGAAGAGTCAGGTAAGAACCTGGGAAAAGACCTGTGGGTTAGGGCCCACTCAAAAGAACCAATGTTGACTATTGCTTGAAAAGAGAGATTGCACTGGTTGAATTAAATGGCTTGAATGAGATACCATCCTCGAAATAGCTTGAACGGCTTAAGAATGGAAATGTGAATCTCCTGAGATATCTTCAACACTCCAGAACAAATGAATGGCGAGAAATGGATGATTAAGCACCGGCATGAGAAAACATTAGAAAGGAGGAAAGGGATATGATCAACACCGAAAGCTTGAATTGGATCCATCGGAGAAGAAAATTAGAATGGAACAATGATAAAATTGAAGCTTCCTTAGCGTCTTCATGAGAAATCACCGAATAAAAACATTGAAAGAAAAGAATGAAGAGACTTCTCACAAATAAAAGGATACATGATTAAGAAATCTGAGTCCTTGAAGAAACAAGGGTTGGGAGGGTGGGAAAACAAAGGAAACTTGGGTCGGATGAAACGAACACCGTTGAGAAAAAGCTTAGAATTGATCTGGCGAATGTTGGAGTGATCGGATTTACTTGGAGAGAAGGACACCAGTTGGAAAGGATTGAAAAGACATTTTTGATGAACAAGAAGGATTAGCATCCACATAGAAATATGAGAACACCGCTTAGAATAAGGTATGGAACCAAAAGTTGGTATCGAAGAAACTCGAATACCACAAAACAAAACAAAACAAAGGATTTGGCTTGCAGAATAAGCCGGAAACAAACATATGATAGAGATTTCACCCAAAGTGTTCGTGATGAGGCCCCACGGGCACGACGTACAGCGGACATCATGAATTACAAACAAGACGTCCATGAATCGGCATAGCCAAGGATTCTTTAAGACGCCTCGCGACAACTGTAAATCGACCATGAAAAGCGAACCACTAGACGTTGAACCCAATCTCAAATCATACATCTGTCGAAAAGATATTCTAGGAGCTACTTGAATTCCCACCTATAAACTACCGAAACTTTCTGGTTATGCAATCAGGTGTTGGGGATACAGGGGACACAAAATATATCACCCAAACTAACAATACCTAGATCCAGCTGTATCTATCCTTCAACACATAACCAAGAAACCTTCGGAAATCGTTTACCTCAACCTTTGAAAAGCATCCGTTATACGAGTTATGGCAATACTCCCGAACTCCCGCCCCAGTACTGGGTGGCGTCGAGGTGATCTCGCCAACAACTGCATAAAAGAGATTTTCGATGTCGGCGAAACTCAGGTATTCCAGAACTGCAACGATAAAATTGTGACGACAACACCTCGGAGCTCAACTCCCCGGACACCGCCACAACCCCTAAATGTCGGGAGGCACCAAGAACAATGTTCTCGTCCACAAAACCATTGGAATGATTCCAAGATACCCGCATGATCCTAAATTTTTTAGTGAAATTTGAGGAGAGCAGAGTCAAAACTTCTACGCCGTGGGGCCCCACCAGAGCGATTTAAGGGACTGAGGAGTAAAAAGAATCCTACTCTCCGATATATATAATCCTAAGACTCAAAATTTTTTTAGACTCAACAACGCCAGCGATTCGATCAAGCAGGGGGCTCCTAAGTCGGGGATGGCTCTGATTACCAACTTGTAACGCCCACGATGCGGCTATATCTCCCACGTGTCGAGGCACGACTTGGAGGCATAACCGCATGGTGGTTTTGTCGCAAGAAGGGTCATCTTCACACAATCCCATGTAATGAACAAGCATGGGATAAAGAGTTGGCTTACAATAGCCACTTCACACAATACATAAATTAGACATACATCATTCAGAGTACAATCAAGGTCCGACTACGGAACCAAAATAAAAGAAGACAACCCCAAATGCTAGATTCCCGGTCGTCACAACTGGGCTCCACTACTGATCATCAGGAAGCGAAACATAGCAACGACCAAGTTCCTTGTCGAACTCCCACTTGAGCTCAGTTGTGTCACCTGCACTGGTATCGTCGGCACCTGCAACTGTTTTGGTAGAATCTGTGAGTCACGAGGACTCACCAATCTCACACCCGCGAGATCAAGACTATTTAAGCTTATAGGAAGGATGGGGTAATGAGGTGGAGCTGCGGCAAGCACTAAGCATATATGGTGGCTAACATACGCAAATAAGAGCGAGAAGAGAAGCAACACAACTGTCGAGAAGCTAGAAGTGATCAAGAAGTGATCCTGAAGCTACTTACGTTCATACATAACCCAAACCGTGTTCACTTCCCGGACTCCGCCGAAAAGAGACCATCACGGCTACACACGCGGTTGATGTATTTTAGTTAAGTCAAGTGTCAAGTTATCTACAACCGGATATTAACAAATTCCCATCTGCCACATAACCGCAGGCACGGCTCTCGAAAGGTTATACCCTTCAGGGGTGTCCCAACTTAGCCCATCATAAGCTCTCACGGTCAACGAAGGATATTCCTTCTACCGGTAAGACCCGATCAGTCTCGGAATCCCGGTTTACAAGACATTTCGACAATGGTAAAACAAGACCAGCAAAGCCGCCCGATTGTGCCGACAAATCCCGATAGGAGCTGCACATATCTCGTTCTCAGGGCACATCCGGATAATTCAAGCTACGAGTAAAACCAGGCCTCGAGTTTCCCCGTGGTGGCCCCGTAGGTTGGTCGGTTCGGACCAACACTCGCAGGAGCACTGCCCGGGGGGGGGGGGTTAAAATAAAGATGACCCTCGGGCTCGCGAAAACCCAGGGGAAAAAGGCTTAGGTGGAAAATGGTAAAACCAAGGTTGGGCCTTGCTGGAGGAGTTTTATTCAAGGCGAACTGTCAAGGGGGTCCCATAAATCACCCAACCGCGTAAGGAACGCAAAATCAAGGAACATAACATCGGCATGATGGAAACTAGGGCGGCAAGAGTGGAACAAAACACCAGGCATAAGGCCGAGCCTTCCACCCTTTACCAAGTATATAGATGCATTAATTAAATAAGAGATATTGTGATATCCCGAAATATCCATGTTCCAACATGGAACCAACTTCAACTTCACCTGCAACTAACAACGCTATAAGAGGGGCTGAGCAAAAGCGGTAACATAGCCAAACAACGGTTTGCTAGGAAAGGTGGGTTAGAGACTTGACATGGCAATATGGGAGGCATGATATAGCAAGTGGTATGTGAGGGAGTCCCGATTTAGGGGGTGTCCGGATAGCCGAACTATCACCGTTAGCCGGACTCCTAGACCATGAAGATACAAGATTGAAGACTTCGTCCCGTGTCTGGATGGGACTTTCCTTGGCGTGGAAGGCAAGCTTGGCGATACGGATATGTAGATCTCCTACCATTGTAACCGACTCTGTGTAACCCTAACCTGTCCGGTGTCTATATAAACTGGAGGGTTTTAGTCCGTAGGACGAACAACAATATACCATAGGCTAGCTTCTAGGGTTTAGCCTCCTTGATATCGTGGTAGATCTACTCTTGTACTACCCATATCATCAATATTAACCAAGCAGGAGTAGGGTATTACCTCCATCGAGGGGCCCGAACCTGGGTAAAAACATCGTGTCCCTTGTCTCCTGTTACCATCCGCCTAGACGCACAGTTCAGGACCCCCTTCCCGAGATCCGCCCGTTTTGACACCGACATTGGTGCTTTCATTGAGAGTTCCTCTGTGTCGTCGCCATCAGGTAGGATGCCTCATCTCGTCTTTAAAGACGATACCATCGCCAAAGGAGCCTTGGCCGCTGGCCAGACTCTTTGGCTAGGTGGTTTCCTTATGACCGCCAGTCCGGCCACTGCGACGACGATGACCTCTCGAGTCATCGAAACCAATCTCCATGTCAATTCGGAACATGCCGAACAATTAGATCCGATCGAGCTCTCCTCCGTAAACGAGCTCTTGGATCGAACCGCCGCCCTGGGAGTCGCCACAGACTACGACCCGATCTGGCTTAAAACCGATCTGAGAGAAATCAACTCTCCCCAGGCTACCCATCATGTTGCTGTGATAGAGAAGCAATGCGGTGATTCTTCTTCTATCTTAAGGACTAGCTACGTCCGGATTCCTGATCCCTCCATGCCGGATTCCCGCGGAGGGACGGATGTCGATCAAGCCCTGAACTAAAAGTCAGGCGGCGGGTCGGACTCATTGGATAACACTCAAAAATCCAAACTTCCGAGTTTGGAAACTTCTCGGCCCCTGAGTCCTAAATAGGACGGGGTTCCGGATCTAGTTCCACCCGCCCACCCAAACATTAGCGATCTCTCCCGAATCCGGCAAGAGCCCACTGAAACAGTACATCGTTACTGGGCTAGATTCCTCCTGGTTATGAACCGGATAAAGGACTGCCGAGAGGAGGACGCAATCCCAATTTTCTGCAATAATTGCACGGGCAAGGGAATCCTAAATGCCATAAGTCGTCACGAAATTACACGCTTTACTGACTTGGTGACCATAGTGCAAAAGTACTGTGCGATGGAGAGCGCCTGGAAAACCGAAAGTAAATTTTGGGACAATCCGGCCCCGAATACATCCCTAGTCCGAAACAAAAGGGTGCATCATTATCAAGCTCCTGGGTTAAATACCAAAAAACCAAAACCCCCTAAAGGGTTCGGAACCGTTCTGGAGGGTTGGCTAAACGGACCCTGCAAAATTCATAGCACAGAGGGCACCACTCCAAATCATAGCCTTCGAGCATGTTGGATACTACGACAGGTGGCCAAAAGTGGCGAGGAGCTTCTAGCTCCAGAATCCCAGCCTAGCAACACCAGTACGGTGTTAACAGTCTTCGAGGCTTTCACATCAAATAACATGCGAAAACGAACACTCCGCAACCTTGCCGAAGTCTACCAAGTAGCAACAATAAATCCATGGAGTGACACGGCTATTACCTTTAATTCAAGTGACGAACCTAAATTCCGAACAGCCCGAGCACCAGCCGCATTGGTCCTCAGTCCGATAATGGACGGCTTTTGCCTTACTAAGGTACTCATGGACGATGGCAGCGGACTAAACCTCATCTATGAGGAAACCCTCCGAAAAATGGAAATAGACTGGAACCGCATTGAGCAAAGCAGCACATCCTTTAGAGGAATAATCCTTAGACGGGAAGCATGCTGCACAGGAAAAATCACACTGGACGTAGTGTTCGGCTCACCGGACAATTACAGGTCCGAGGAGGTCACATTTCAAGTGGCCCCGTTCAACAACGGATATCATGCTTTATTAGGACGAGAGGCATTCACAAATTTTCAAGCTATACCCCATTATGGGTACATGAAGCTTAAAATGCCCGGACCTAACGGAATCATCACTAGCCAAAGGATCCCAACATAGCACTCCACACGAAAACAAGACAACCGCACTAGCCCTCGAGGCACTATCCAAGCCCTAGCGGCAGAGGAACTCACCGCGATGCGCTCCACGGTGAACAGGGGACGATGTGATACTTGATAAAAGATCCAAGTCCACTTCTTTTAAACCAGCAGATGAAATAGTCAAATTCCAAGTCCACCCAACGGACCTCGCAAAGACGGCCTCCATTGGGGCACAATTAAACCCTGATGTAGACGCCAGACCACGAGAATTTCTATAAGAAAACTGGGACATCTTTGCCTGGCACCCTTCAGACATGCCAGGAATCCCACGTCAGCTGGCCGAGCACAGCCTAAATATCCTAAAAGGATTCAAGCCGGTCAAACAGGCTCTTCGGTGCTTTTCCGAACCCAAGAGACAGGCCATGGGAGAGGAGCTAGCCAAACTTTTGGAAGCCGGATTCATCAGAGATATAAAAAATCCGGACTGGCTAGCAAACCTGGTGATGGTACCAAAGAAGGATAAATCCTGGTGCCTATGTGTTGATTTTAAAGACCTTAATAAGGCTTGCCCAAAGGATCCCTTCCCCCTCCCTCGAATTGATCAAATTATTGACGCCACAGCAGGAAACGACTCATTGTGCTTCCTCGACGCGTACTCCGGCTACCACCAAATCAAGATGGCGGAGCCAGACCAAGCTGCAACAGCATTCATCACCCCGTACGGCCCGTTCTGCTGCAATACAATGCCCTTTGGGCTCAAAAACGCTGGTGCAACATATCAGCGCATGATTCAGACATGTCTAGCAAACCAGATCGGCAAAACAGTGGAAGCATATGTAGATGACGTGGTCGTCAAAACCAAGCATGTCGAAACTCTAGTAGACGACTTGAGGCTCACATTCGACAATCTTAAAAAATATGACATCAAGATCAATCCGGAAAAATGCATTTTCGGCGTTCCAGCCGGAAAGCTCCTGGGCTTCATTGTGTCCGGTAGAGGAATTGAAGCAAACCCAGCCAAGATCCGAGCTCTGTCACAATTGGATATTCCAAAAGACTTCAAACAAATACAAAAATTGACGGGATGCGTAGCGGCTCTAATCCGCTTTATTTCCCGTTTGGGGGAAAAGGCGTTACCCCTTTACCGCCTCCTCCGCCACACCGAACACTTCGAGTGGACGGATGCCGCCACGGCCGGACTCGGAGAAATAAAGGCCATTTTGGCAACGAATCCGGTCCTGGCCGCGCCCAACATGGGCGAACCAATGCTATTATATATCGCCGCAACACATCAAGTTGTCAGCGCGGTGCTCGTTGTCGAACGAGAAACGGGCGGACACCTGTTCCCTCTTCAAAAACCGGTTTATTATGTGTCCACTGTCCTCACTCCATGCAAGTCCCGGTACCCACATTATCAAAAGATAGCATACGCGGTGTTCATGGCGTCCCGGAAGCTGCGACACTACTTTCAAGAGTGTTCGATAACGGTAGCCTCCGAAGTACCTCTTAAGGACATTATAAACAACCGCGACGCGATGGGCCAGATTGCTAAATGGGCCATAGAGCTCCTTCCATTCGATATAACTTATAAGCCACGACGAGCTATTAAGTCGCAGATTTTGGCCGACTTTGTGGCCGAATGGACTGAAGCCGAACTCCCTAAAGAGTACGGCGCATACTCCAATTGGATCATGCACTTTGACGGCTCCAAAATGTTGGCTGGCCTGGGGGCTGGCGTCGTCCTGACGTCCCCAACAGGGGACACAGTCCAATACGTCCTTCAGATAATGTATACGGACTCCAACAACGCAGCCGAATACGAGGCCCTTCTGCACGGCCTCCGGAAGGCAGTCTCCATGGGCATTCAACGCCTAGAGGTGCGCGGGGATTCGAACCTCGCAATATCTCAAATAAACGGAGACTTTGATGCCAAAGAACCGAAAATGGCATCATACCGCAATGCGGTCCTAAAAATGTAAGCACGGTTCGAAGGGCTTGAATTTCATCATATAGCCCAGGATAACAACCAGGCGGCGGATATATTGGCACGCATCGGTGCAAAATGCGATGCCGTCCCGCCCAACATCTTCCTGGAACGGCTGTTCAAGCCATCCGTACTGTGGGAAAGGGAGTCCGGCAATAACAATCCGGACCCAACCGCCTTTGCTGACGCCAACACTTCGACACAACCGGAGGCTCTGCCCCGAGATAACACCCTCCGCTCACGAAATAATGGCGGTTATCGCCCGTGGGCGGAACCATTCCTAGCCTACCTAACTAGGCAGGAACTCCCCGAAGACCAAAATGAGGCTCGCTGCATAGTACGGCGATCTAAAGCCTACAAAGTCCATGAGGGAGAGCTTTATAAGAAAAGCACTACTGGAGTCCTTCAAAGGTGTATCTCGGAAGAGGAAGGGAGAAACCTCCTGGCTGAAATTCATGCCGGACTGGGTGGGCACCACACCGCAGACCGGGCCCTTGTAGGCAAGGCCTTCCGTACAGGATTTTGTTGGCCGACAGCCTGGGCAGATGCGCAGGACTTAGTCCAACGATGCGTTGGTTGCCAGCTTTTTGCTAACCAAAGACACATGGCACCCACCTCCCTTAAAACTATACCCATCACCTGGCCGTCATGATGCAGGGGCTTGACATGGTTGGACCCCTTAAGGGAGGAACCCACAAGCAAAAATACCTATTGGTCATGGTGGATAAATTCACCAAATGGATAGAGGCCAAGCCTCGTTAAAACGGCCGAATACGGACCGGTGATAGACTTCATATCGGGGTAGTGCACCGTTACGGTGTCCCCACATTATCATCACCGATAACGGCACCAACTTCACGGCCGATGAGGTCAAATTATGGTGCAAAACATGGGCATCAAGCTCGATTACGCCTCACCTATCACCCTCAAACCAACGGCCAAGTCGAACGAGCAAACAGTCTAATCATGAGCGGCATTAAACCTAGACTAGTGTGGTCCCTCAAGGAATCTAACACGCACTGGGTTGAGGAGCTCGACTCCGTACTCTGGGGGCTGCGGACCACTCCGAATCGTACTACCGGATTCACACCATTCTTTATGGTGTACGGCGCAGAGGCAGTCTTTCCCTGCGACATAACACATGACTCACCTCGAGTGCGCATGTATGAAGAAAGAGAAGCCGAGCTCGATCGGCAGGACAGTCTGGACGCATTGGAGGAGGATCGCGACGTGGCAAAATCTCGTTCCGCATTCTATCAACAGCAGGCTCGAAGATATCAAAGTAGGGAAGTACGGGCCAAGGCTTACAACGTTGGCGAACTAGTTCTACGCCTGCCAGACAAGAAAAAGGACAAACTCAAGCCCAAATGGGAAGGTCCCTTCATCATCGACCAGGTCCTGACCAGCTAAGCATACCGTCTGCGAAACGCATCCGATAATCGACTCGAGCCGAACCCATGGAACGCAGCCCGTCTTCGAAGATTCTACGCCTAAGTGCCGGACTCCAAGTTCGTCTCCTTCCTCTGTCCACATCTTTTATTTTTGCTGTCTTTTATTTCTCTCCTTCCTCCTTCTCCTTCTTGACGCCTCTAGAGGCTCGTTTGCGCTTTTTTCAAGACACTTGACGCGCTGTCCGCTCATTATATTCGGGGCTTCTTTAACGAAGCTTATTTATACGGGCTTCATGCCCAACACATGCGTTAAACTTCCGCATGTACCTTTTATTCACCATTATATGCATCGATATGACTTAAGTTTTGTCCAAGCTGGGTTGCCTGGCTCATGTGCTTTCCCCTACGTTCCCGATTGTTCGGCTAGGTGGTAAAGGGAGCACCTATGCGATTGTTACTGCCGGGTCAGCCGCATGTGTACCTCAGACTGGGTGAAGCCGAAAGCTAGCGTTCTTAAGGGAATATTCGGTCGCTGAACTGAAAGATGAATTTTAATTATTTACCCATCTGCCCCCAGATGATTTTCTGCTTTCATAGCAGCTTTGACATGCACTTTAGGGCATGCATCCCAGCGAAAGGAACCCTTAACGGAACTATTCTCCCTCGAAGATGTTTCTTACTACCCATGTAATATAACATAACTAGTTGGGCACTTGTCTGATACAACAACAATGACCCCTACGCCTTGTCTCCATGCATACCCCGGTTTTTATATAACCACGCTGGTATTCGGATACACTCCGGACTATCGGGTCCCGAGGTCAAAGCAAAAAGGTCCGCTATGACAAATGATCTACAATCCGGCTAGAAGACATATTTTCTCATGTCATATTTTTACATAGTCAACTCGACTCATTGTATTCCTCCTCAATGCCATCTAATAGGCTATCTAATTTACAATCTTGCTGGAAATACTTGGCAGCCAATTCTACTTGGCCATACACTAAGCTTACAGGGATCTCCATCCCGTCAGGCCCCACATGTCCGACCTCGGCCATGTGGTTTGGGTCACCGTGGTACCGTGTCTTTACCATGGCCCAGCCTCCACGGCGCCTTTGACGGCAGCCGATATCTTCCATAGCCGGAAGCACCGCCGTGCTCCTTGAAGCAGCTCTGCCAGCTCCCCAATGCCTTCGGGCAGGGAGATAGATGGCCACAAGGCCTGGCCGATGCCTTTCATCACCTGCTGGACTCGTTCGTGGAAGATCACCCGAAGAACTGGGCACCTCCTCCTCAAGACGACCTGTGAGCAAACCTACATACACGTTTATGTTAGTCGCCTTCCTCATCGAACTCTTTCAAAGTTCGCTCAAGCACTTACTGAATATGCCGCGACGAAGCCGCCGATTGTCCTTTACGGAGTCAGACAACTGGGCACGAACATCTTTTAGTTCCTCACTCAGCTTGTTGTTAGCATCTTGGAGGTTATTTTTCTCCTGTCGCACCCTCGTAAGCATGCTCTCGCCGGCCTTTAGCTGGCGCAAGAGTTGTTGCTTGTCCGGAACCAGTCCGGCGCCATCTGCAATGCTTTTGTCAGATTTACACGCCCGCCGCACTTCATAAACTATTTATCTATTAAAGCGTGTATTACCAGTGGGGGTCTCTGCGGCTCCCCCTGTAGCGACTAGTGCGGCCTCAAGTTGGGCCTTGCACTCTTCAAGCTCCTGGGACAGTCGGGTATTCTTTCTCAGAAGATCCTGATAACAAATGATCCTTAAATCAGTTATTCTAACTATTTTAAGTCTCGGGGGCTACTGGCATATATAACTGTCAAATTTCCTTACCCGTATGTCCTTTACATACTGCTCCGTGGCTCTGGCTAGACCATCTTGAGCGGCACGAAGGTGCGCATCTCCCGAATTGAAGGCATTCAAGGACTCTTGGGAGAAACATGCATCACGAAGAACTGTCCGGCGGCGCCTGTGATTCAAGGCGCTCTCCACCTCGGAGTTGGTGGCGGACATTCTATCAGCATCCTCTGTCGGAGGAGCATCCGACGCATGTCTCGTGCTCGCCTCAGCCTCCGGACCCGGCTTTGAAGCCTGGCCGGTGAAGGTTCGATTGGCAACCTCTCCGGACTCGGTCCGTGGCGCTCTTTTTCTGAAAAGAGCACCAGCATTAGTACGCCTTCCAGGAATCAATCACAGGAGTATGGTGACACGCCATCTTTATTGCGGCGGAGTTTCGATCCGGACCGCACTTCTTTTTAGCTCGGGCCGCAAGACCGCCCTTTGCTGGCCAGCCGCCGCGGGCTCGGCTTCCTGCCTCGAAGGTACCCCCTGCGAAGCACCATTGATATACGGTGATCAAAAATAAGCATGGATGGGTCATTATCAGGGCTTTGGGATCTCGGTCTTAGTTACTGTAAAATTTGGAAGTATTCCGGGGTAATCAGCCGTAATGGCAACCAAAGCATCGTCGATGCTAAGTTGGTAGAACACCCCGTCGATCAACTCCACCTTTATATCCGGATCCTCTTTGGAGGTTGGATCGAGGGACCGCTCCAGTTCCTCGGGTTGTGGGGGCGGGCTGTGTATCTTCTCTACAGTCCGGCGCAGTTCCTGCGCAAAAACCACAAAATGAGATATTTAACCATAGGAACATGGATCGGACAGATCACAATAATGTTTGCTTACCCAGCTTCGAGGATTATTCGAACAAACTCCTTCAGTGGGTTGACACGGAGGAAATCCTCCTCCTCCCCTTCGTACATGGCAGACAAGAGCTTCACCAGTTCGGTGACCGATCCCGGCCCTTTGCGGCCATGGCGGGTGGCATCGTCCTCCCCGTTGAAGTCCCACAGGGGGTGGCCCCTATATTGGAGCGGCTGCACTCCTCATAATCTGATTGCCATGACTCGATCATGGTCAATCCGGCATGAGCCAAGAACCTTATTCGCTCATCAAATAAAGGACATCCTGGTCATTCTCCCTCCGGGCTTCGAGGGCGCCAGCTTAGGCGCTTCTTCAGAGGAGCATTGCTGAACTCCGGAAGGCCGATCCGAACAGGATCCGGCAGCGGGACGTCCTCCATGTAAAACCATTCCGAAGGCCAGTCTTCGGACGCCTTCTTTGGGGCTCCGCCCACTTGATATATTGACCCCTCGTGAGAACGGGGTACTAGGCAGAATATTCTCTTCCACAGCCCGAAATGAGCTTCGACGCCCAAGAACAATTCGCAAAGGGCCACGAAGCCCGCGATGTGCAAGATGGAGGCAGGAGTAAGATGGTGCAATTGGAGGCCATAGAACTCCAAGAGGCCCCGGAGAAATGGATGGATTGGAAATCCGAGTCCTCTTACTATATAAGAGATGAACCATACCCGCTCTCCTTTAGAGGGACCGGGGACGCTCTCCGCTTGCTTCCCGCCCTTGTAGGTGGCAAGTCCGGCTCGAACCGGAACCATGAAGGCCGGGGGAAGAAATCCCTTGGCTTGGAGTATAACTAGCTCGCTATGCGGGACTAAGCATTTCTCCCAATTTCCCGGTTGAGGGCTGGGAGCGCGAGAGAAGGAGCCGCGTCGACTGTCCATGATGGAATGGGCTTTGGTCAGAGGCGCCCGATGAAAGCTTCATGAAGGGGGGGATGGTGTGACTCAGATCTAGAACCTCGCCCCTTTTATAGGCGGCTCGTTTGCGCAGCTATGGGGGTAATTGTAAAAATACCCTGGCTTTTCGCATTCATTCAAACACGTGGAAGATGGCCTTTATTGGGCGTAGAAGCCAAGGAGCGCAGCATTTATCAGAAGTCGGACACTATTCGACAAGTATATGGAATTTGGAGAAGAACCCGCCTCGCAATGCCGAAGACAATCAACGAGCCGGACTCATCGTCATGGAAGCCTGGTTCGGGGGCTACTGAGGGAGTCCCGGATTAGGGGGTGTCCGGATAGCCGAACTATCACCGTTGGCCGGACTCCTGGACCATGAAGATACAAGATTGAAGACTTTGTCCCGTGTCCGGATGGGACTTTCCTTGGCGTGGAAGGCAAGCTTGGCGTCTGGATATGTAGATCTCCTACCATTGTAACCGACTCTGTAACCCTAACCTATCCGGTGTCTATATAAACGGAGGGTCTTCGTCCGTAGGGACGAACAACAATCATACCATAGGCTAGCTTCTAGGGTTTAGCCTCCTTGATCTCGTGGTAGATCTACTCTTGTACTACCCATATCATCAATATTAATCAAGCAGGAGTAGGGTATTACCTCCATCGAGAGGGCCCGAACCTGGGTAAAAACATCGTGTCCCTTGCCTCCTGTTACCATCCGCCTAGTCGCACAGTTCGGGACCCCCTACCCGAGATCCGCCGGTTTTGACACCGACAGTAGGTATCGCGGCATAGAAAAAGAGAGAGCAACTAGCAAGCAAAGATAGAAGTGATTTCGAGGGTATGGTCATCTTGCCTGAGATCTTGCAAGGAAGAAGAACGAGTCCATGAAAAAGAAAAACGGATGTAGTCGAACGAATCCTCACAACTCCGGAACGAAACCGAAGCTAACGAGAGAAGCAACCCGGAAAGAAACAAACAACATAGTAAACACACAATCATAAACATGGCATGATGCACAATCAAGTATGATGCATGACATGGCAAAGTGCAACAAACAACACTACAAATTAAGTGGAGCTCAATATGCAACGAGTTGCATATTGACAAATCACCACATCAAGTATTTAGTTCTCTCTTGTTTATGTACCGAACAATATTAAACGTTGTTAAACATGACTAGAGGTGAAGCATAATAAAACTACACATCTAGGCAAGTTTAAATGAGGCCGGAACAACAAACAATAATTCCGAAATATCCTCATATGCATATTTCGAATTTGCTACTGTTCTGCTCTAAAGAACAATTTTAATGTTGTTAAACAGCAAAATAAAGTGCACCATGTTAAACTAGGCATTTTTCTACCCCATTTACATATAAAGAACATTTAATTCCGAGCTACGGTTATTTAGTTATGAAATAAACCATTTTAGCATATTATTTAAAAAAAATTAAACAAACAGCATTTTAAGCATTTTAACATGGGATGAAAGTGGCATATTATGAAACTAGGTGAAATCCTAAGCATTTTACATATATAAAACATTTTAAACCGATGCATGGTTAATTAGTTATTACATGCATGAACATGAGGGTTTTTCTGTAAAACTGCAGCCTCTGGAATAATAGACAAATTCGCTGGAGAGGAAAAAAACACAATCAGGCTGAATCTGGTATCTGGGCTGGGGAGCTGCTCACATTGGGCCTTGAGGCCGGTCGGTGGAGAGGGAGGCCGGCATGGGGGCTGCTGGCCCTTGGCGCCTTGGAGCGGCCTGTGGTCAACACTCGAACAGAACGAGCGTAGCGAGAGCAGGGGAAGTCGGTGGCGACGCGGGATACAGCCGACGTGAGGTCCAGGACGGCAGCAGGCGGTGGATTCGGGCGGCGGCTGCGCGACGCGCTCCTGCAGGACACGGGCGCGAGAAAGGGTCAGGGAGGAAGGGGAAAAGATAAGGAGGAGCAGGGGCACAAGGCGACCTGCGGAACGGCTGGGGCGACAGCCTGAAGCTGTTGCTGGAGGCGCTCGAGATGAAGCTAGAACGGGCGGCGGCCCTGGCGTTCCTGTGCATGGGGGAGATGTGAGATAGTTAACGAGAAAGAGAGAGGAGCTAGAGGAAAAGGAAAAAGGGAGGAAGAGGAGCAAGGACGGCGACCAGTTCCTGCTGGTGCCCAGCGTCGAGGTGCGCCGGGGCGGCGCTGCTGGTCCGGCGGCTGGACTCTGGCGAGGTGAGGTGGTCCGCGAGGTGAAGCTCAAGGAGCTCGTCGATGCGCGGCTGGGCTGCGGAGAAAATTAGTGGAAGGCGCTGGTTGGGTGGATCGATGGATTGGTAGGTGGAGGCAGCGCTGTGGTTGGGCAGATTGGTGGATCGGGAGGGATCCCGAGGAAGGTGGAGGCTGGTCGGGGAAGGATTTGGATCGAGGAGAAGTGGATGGCTGGTGGATTTTTGGATCGGGAGCGATCCCAAGAGGGTGGCTGCGGCCGACTGGGCAAGGGGAGGATTTGACGGATGGGACGACATCTAGGGTTAGGTGTCTATATAAATACGAAATTGGTGATGATTTGGATCGTCCGATCACGATCGGGCGGTCCGGAATAAATGGGTTAGGAGTCCAAATAAGAAAATAGAGATGTTTTGTAGATGTTTGAGGTTGATCTGGATCCATCGGTCATGACATCCCGGGTCGGGTTCGGGACAACTTCGGATGCGCACGAGGGGTTTGACGAAAGGCCATGAAAACAAGGGGGGGGGGGTTCGATGGGCTCAGAGAAGAGAGTGGCCCGGTTGATTTGAGAGGAGGTCAACAGAGACAAAGTAGAAGCGGCAACTACGAACGACTACGAGTTTTAAGAAAACATGCGGATGCAATGCGTATGTTGTCATGATGAATGCAAGAAACAAAAATAAAACACATGGCGAACACGAAAACATGGAAGGCATCTGGAGCGTCGGTCTCGGGGCGTTACAGAAGGGCCGAAGGAGGAACCTATACCTCCTAAAATTGATCTTGGGGACTTTTGTCCCATTAAATTTAGCCCGTTTGATTATTTTTGCTTGCCTAAAAAAAACTTGCTGCCGAACGTAGAGAGTATGAAATGAGTTTCACCGATCTATCCTATTACTATGGCACTACCTAGATCTATCCTTGCTTTTATGCCTAGCTAGGGGCGTTAAACGATAGCGCTTGTTGGGAGGCAACCCAATTTTATTTTTAGTTTTTTGCCTTTTGCTTCTGTTTAGGAATAAATATTTGATCTAGCCTCTGGTTAGATGTGTTTTTATGTTTTAATTAGTGTTTGTGCCAAGTTAAACCTATAGAATCTTCTTGGATGATAGTTATTTGATCTTGTAGAAATTTCCAGAAACTTTCTGTTCACAAATGTTTAGGAATAAAAAAAATTCTAGGTCGTCCTATTTTGGCTGATTTTTTGGAGTTCCATAAGTTTGCGTTAGTTATAGATTACTACGGACTGTTCTGTTTTTTACAGGTTCTGTTTTCCGTGTGTTGTTGCTTATTTTGATGAATCTATGGCTAGTAAAATAGTTTATAAACCATAGAGAAGTTGGAATACAGTAGGTTTAATACCAATATAAATAAAGAATGAGTTCATTACAGTATCTTGAAGTGGTCTTTTGTTTTCTTTCGCTAACGGAGCTCACGAGATTTTCTGTTATGTTTTGTGTTGTGAAGTTTTCATGTTTTGGGTGAAAGATTTGATGGATTATGGAACAAGGAGTGGCAAGAGCCTATGCTTGGGGATTCCCATGGCACCCCCAAGGTAATCTAAGGACACCTAAAATCCAAAGCTTGGGGATGCCCTGGAAGGCATCCCCTCTTTCGTCTACTTCCATCGGTAACTTTACTTGGAGCTATATTTTTATTCACCACATGATATGTGTTTTGCTTGGAGATTCTTGTATGATTTGAGTCTTTGCTTTTTAGTTTACCACAATAATCCTTGCTGTACACACCTTTTGAGAGAGAGACACATGATTCAGAAATTATTAGAATACTCTATGTGCTTCACTTATATCTTTTGAGTTAAATAGTTTTGCTCTAGTACTTCACTTATATATTTTAGAGCAAGATTGTGGATTTGTTTTATACAAACTATTGATCTCTCATGCTTCACTTAGATTATTTTGAGAGTCTTAAATAGCATGGTAATTTTCTTAAATAATCCTAATATGCTAGGTATTCAAGATTAGAAAAAACTTTCTTATGAGTGTTTTGAATACTAAGAGAAGTTTGATGCTTGATGATTGTTTTGAGCTATGGAGGTCGTGATATTAAACTTGTGCTAGTTGAGTAGTTGTGAATTTGAGAAATAATTGTGTTCAATCTTGCAAGTCCCGTAGCATGCACGTATGGTAAACGTTATGTAACAAATTTGAAACATGAGGTGTTCTTCGGTTGACCTCCTTATGAGTGGCGGTCGGGGACGAGCGATGGTCTTTTCCTACTAGTCTATCCCCCTAGGAGCATGCGCGGAGTGCTTGATTTTTTATGACTTGTAGATTTTTGCAATAAGTATGTGAGTTCTTTATGACTAATGTTGAGTCCATGGATTATACACACTCTCACCTTTCCATCATTGCTAGCCTCTTTGGTACCGTGCATTGCCCTTTCTCACATTGAGAGTTGGTTTAAACTTCGCTGGTGCATCCAAACCCCGTGATATGATATGCTCTTTCACACATAAACCTCCTTATATGTTCCTCAAAACAGCCACCATACCTACCTATTATGGCATTTCCATAGCCATTCTGAGATATTTTGCGATGCAACTTTTCACCATTACGTTTATCATGACACGTTCATCATTGTCATATTGCTTAGCATGATCATGTAGTTGACATAGTATTTTTGGCAAAGCCACCGCTCATAATTCTTTCATACATGTCACTCTTGGTTCATTGCATATCCCGGTACACCGCCGGAGGCATTCATATAGAGTCATACCTTGTTCTAGTGTCGAGTTGTAACCATTGAGTTGCAAATAAATAGAAGTTTGATGATCATCATTTAATAGAGCATTGTCCAAAAAAAGAGAAACGACAAATAAAAAAAGGAGGCCAAAAAAAGAAAAAAAGGGAAATAAAAAGAGGCAATGCTACTATCGTTTTTTCCACACTTGTGCTTCAAAGTATCACCATAATCTTCATGATAGAGAGTCTCTTGTTTTGTCACTTTCATATACTAGTGGGAATTTTTCATTATAGAACTTGGCTTTTATATTCCAACAATGGGCCTCATCAAGTGCCCTCGGTCTTCGTGAGCAAGGAAGTTGGATGCACACCCACTTAGTTTCTTTTGTTGAGCTTTCATACATTTATAGCTCTAGTGCATCCGTTGCATGCCAATCCCTACTCCTTGAATTAACATCAATCGATGGGCATCTCCATAGCTCATTGATTAGCCTCAATGATGTGAGACTTTCTCCTTTTTTGTCTTCTCCATATAATGTCACGACCGGTTTTTCAATAAAAACATTTATTGAACAACCGACCTATGAATTCCAATATGAGGAAAAATCCTCCATATCGGTAGACAAAACTTTGATACAAGGAGCCAGTAGCATTACAATATTACTGTGGGTCGACTAAAGATGCCCAACCAATTATTACAACACGCCAATAATTATACATGATGGCGGATATGGCACAAAGGTGTGGGGTGGAAATACTACTGACTCGAAGCATGCGTGGTTGGTGGAATAACACAGTGGGGTGGTTAATAAGTCTACTGCACTGGCGGCGCATCGAGCGTCGAGGTGAGCTCGATGAATTTATTTAGGTAGCGGAAGCGGATATTTCACAATGACTAATCCAGGGGTCGCACGAGACTGACTGGGATTCCTCTAGGCGTCGGACTCGCTATCGAACTCTTCATCCATGAGATCGCTTTCACAAGATCTCGCCAAATCAACAAGCCAGGTGAGTACTATGAAAGTACTTGCAAGAAAGTTCGGACAAAAGATATAACAAATGAATGCATGAATGCGACATAGTTAATCTTAACAATGCTCAATTAAAACAGTATAGAAAAATAATTAAAATGAGAGTCGGCGGTAGTCCGCTCGAAAACCCAAAGAGACAAACTCAAAACCGATCGGGTGTCTAAAGCGACGCCTCGAAGGGTGAATAAATAAGCAAAATATTGCCACGCAGGCGTCGAGCGATACCTCATAAAGGGCTTATATTGAAATAAAAATGCATGCGTGCATGATGGACGTCTGAGCGACATCACGTAAAGGGCTTATAATAAAAATAAGTAACAGCAATGTCATGATCGGACGTCCGAGCGACATCACAGAAATGGCTTATAATAAAAATAAATAATAGCAATGTCAGCAATCGGACGTCTGAGCGACATCACGTAAAGGGCTTATAATAAAATAAATAACAGCAATGTCAGCAATGGACGTTCGAGCGACATCACGTAAAGGGCTTATAATAAAATAAATAACAGCAATGTCATGATCGGACGTCTGAGCGACATCGTAGAAAGGGCTTATAATACATTATTCGTAACTGACAAGATTTAGTGCTCACGGAAATTATTCCTCACAATACAATAAGCGGGTTAGTCCATTCACATGAAAATAAACATTTGACACTCAAATGGTTCTCAGGAGTTCCTGTCACCGAGACTGACACTCGACAGGATGAGATGAACACGGTACTTGGATATGAATAAGATGAATTCAAGAATTTTGACTCTGCAGAGTTTGTACCAAAATTGTCCAGAGCCAGCG
Organism: Aegilops bicornis; assembly: GCA_021605145.1. Lineage (NCBI taxonomy): Eukaryota > Viridiplantae > Streptophyta > Magnoliopsida > Poales > Poaceae > Aegilops > Aegilops bicornis. The sequence continues at coordinate 191,331,371 of CM038672.1, read as the reverse complement.
GATTTCCGTAGTCACGAAGGACTAGTTCCGTTTACGGTATTTCAGAGGAAACACAACTATCTAGTACACACACATCATACCTCACGTTTGCCAGGAATCACCCTAGACAGCGTTTAAGAAAAACTCTGAGACGGGGAGATCACAATCTCGAATAGCATGGGATCAAATTTATTTACGCGCGCTCTAAGTGGTGCCCCCCTCTCGGTCCCAACCAGAAACACCCATGCCCCTGACCGGATGAAAGGGTTTAATCCAGGGCCATGGAACCTTCATCCTGGCCTCTCGATTTGGTGTGTACGAAAAAGTGGTTTGCGACCTACTAAGCCGTATCCCTTGCGGGAAACAGGTGGTAGTACGGAAGGGAAGACGGACGGGAATCTGACTGATTTAGGTTGACATTGGGTCAACGATATGGCATAAGCCTGGCACGCTACAACACTGCCATCTTACCCATACTCATGCCAACTCATGGCCATACAACAAGTTTCCAACAACTCATGGATTTACCGAGCTCATTTGCCACGATGCTCACGAGATAAACTATCATCGAAATGCTCGTGAACGTGCCATGATACAAAAATAATGCAAACATGCTCAGACACTCATCATATAAAAAGTTCAAACTTTTCATGCCTGGTTCGGAGTAGTCGGGGTCTAGCTCGGCAAGGTTCGCGGTCCCGTCACCTCCTTCGGTATCTACGGTACACAAAAATACACGCGCTAACGTAAATACCGTGGGGTACATAAAGTTGATCCAAATATTTTTCAAATAAATATTATAAAAAACTAGACAAAAATTTGAAGAGGACAGAAAAAGAATCAATCAAAAATTCCTTTCTGTTAAAAAGTTATAAGGGTTTAAACCCAAGGACCCATCTGTAATGAAACAGAAAACTTCCAGGGGGCTTTGCAGAAAAATCCAGAAAAACGGTTCAGAGTGGAAGCGTATTTGCCAAAGTACGCTTTCAGTAAACGATTCAAAAAAACAAAAGAGAGGCTGACGGGCGGGTCCCACCCGTCAGGTTTGAAAATTCAAACGAGGGAGTCGGGGCTCGTCGGCGCCCGAGAGCCGCGGTGGTCGCCGGCGGCGATCCACGGCGAGGCAGGGAGATCGGAGAGTACCTCCGTGTTCAGAGGGCCATTCCGCGTCTGTGGGAGGTGGTGATGGTCGCCGGCAGTACCACGTCCGGGCGGGCGACGCTTGCTCGCGGACGGCGATTCGGTGGTCGTGGACTTCGTCGGAGAGAGCGGAGGTGGAATTGAGGAGGGGTTAGCCTCGCGATAGCATGAGAAGTGATCTCGACGAGGTTAGGGCGCGGAGATGACATCACGGAGTGAATCACGGTGGACGCCTTGGCGAACGAAGTGGCGGTCGAGGCGGAGAGCTCCTCATGGCCCTTCCAGGGACTTGGCGAGGTATGGAGGGGTAGAGGAAGTGTGCGGGGGCGAGAGCAAGCTCGGGGTGCTATATATAGCCGCCCCGAGGCGGTTGCCGAGAACGGGGTTCTCCGGCGAGGTGATTACGGCGGCGCTGTGGTTGCACGGGAGGGTTGAGCGTCGTCGTGGGTGTTCCCTGGTTCCGTTTAGGTGCTAACTACGTCGGGATTTGGTTGCTTAGGGGGAGCTCGACGGAACGGGGCGGCGCGGACCCGTTGGCGGCAGGGAGTGCGCTCTGTGCATGCCGCGCCATGGCGACGGTGCTGCATGCGTGCACTGGCGAGGAAATGGCCACGCGGATCCACCAGGTGGTTTGGGCGGCGCCGAACGGCGTTATGCCGCCGTTCTGCTCCCTGTCGGCCGCTACGGTGGTTCGGCCGCCGCAAGACACGCCGGCGCAGGCGCGTTCGGGTGCCACCGGCGCCAGAATGCGCCAAGCAGCGTGTGAGGCTCCGGACAAGCAAGCTAGGCCGTGAGCAACGTGCCAAGTGCACTGTGAGCATGTGACTGAATTTTACGGCGAAGATCGACACTAAAACTCCGAACTTAGCGAGAATGAGCGAAGCAGTGCATGCAAGGTGTTGACAGAATGATCTAGGCATGTAGGGATTTTCCTTGAGCTGGTTTTTGGTGGAGGGCCTCTCATTGCATCTAGAGGCTGCCTGAATATTTGTGGAATTTTTGGAGTAGTGTAGATATGAATTTCACCAAATTTGGCAAATCTGGTCCAAACTTGCAGAGACTATAATTTGAAATTTTTGAACAGGAGAAGAGTGGATTTTGATAGTTCTAGGTTGTTAGTACCAAGGACTATCCAAGGGAGTTGGTTTGAGGTCAAAATTCAAATGCATTAAGGTACTTGCTTTGCAAATTACCTAGGCTCAAAATAAGAGACAGAAAAGATTTTGGGAGAGAATTAAATGAAATAAAAATTCAGAAGAGGGTTGAACTAGTAGAGACAGAATGTTTGGATTGCCCAAGGTGGAAGGAGACATATTTGGGAAGATTTTACCATGTGGTGTAAGGCCAAACCATAAATGATCTCAAATATGGGAGAGGATGAAAAACTCCTAGAGTTTCTTTTTGAAAGAAAAATAAACTTCAAAGATTTTTCTTGAATCCTTGAGAAGAGAGCAATCAGAGGAAAAATTTAGAACCAAACACCAGAGTTGAAGGAGATGCAATAAGTAAAATATTTGCTAGAGGGAAAAAGCTTTTGATAGAGATTTTTGGAAGGGTTTTGGTGACCTCCTTTAAATCCAACATAGTTTTGAAGAAAACCAAAGGAAAATTTTTGGTGTGTCACAACACCTACCCCCTTAGGAAAAATCTCGTCCCCGAGATTCCAGTTGATCCTCAAATAATTGTGGGTGCTCCGCTCGAAGGAAATCCTCTCTTTCCCAAGTGGCTTCACTCTCGGTGTGGTTGCTCCATTGAGCTTTGAAGAACTTGATGGTTTTCATCGGGTTCTCCTTTACGACTCTTCCAAGATTTTTATCGGATGCTCCCGATCGTAAGGTCTGGTTGCACGTCAATGTTTTTATGGGGTACCTGTTTCTCTGGGTTGCTTACGCACTTCCTCAATTGGGAGACGTGGAATATGTCGTGGATGTCGGATAATTCTTCGGGTAAGTCTAGCTGGTAGGCCACCGTGCCTCTTCGTGCTACTATGCAGAAAGGTCCGATGAATCTTGGTGCTAGCTTCCCTTTAATCTTGAATCGGTGCAGGCCTCTCATGGGTGATACTCGTAGGTACACATATTCACCGGGTTCAAAATGGACTCCACGATGCTTCGATCGTAATAACTCTTTTGTCGACTTTGGGCTGTCTTGAGTCGGTCCTTAATTACCTTGACTTTATCTTGACCTCTTTGAGCAGGTCTGGGCGAAGATATGACTGTCTCGGTTTCCGACCAATTTAACGGGTACGACATCTTCGTCCGTCTGAGCTTCAAAAGGTGCCATTTGCAGGCTGGACTGATAGCTGTTGTTATATGCAAATTATGCGTATGGTAAGCTCTCCTCCCAACTGGTCCCATAGGTGAGGACACATGCTCTCACCATATCTTCTAGAATCTGGTATACTCGCTCAGTCTTCCCATCTGTCTGGGGATGGTATGCGGTACTGAATGCCAGCTGAGTTCCCAGAGCTTGTTGTAAGTGATCCCAAAACCGGGAGACGAATTGAGTGCCTCTGTCCGAGATTATTTTCTTTGGGACTCCATGTAGGCAAACGATACGGGAGAGGTAGAGCCTAGAAAGCTTCTGAGTGGTGTGTTTTGTCTTCACGGGGATGAACTGAGCTACATTAGTTAGTCTACCAGTGATTACCCATATGGCATCATGTCCGTGTCGTGACCGAGGTAGTCCAACAATAAAATCCATCCCAATCTCGTCCCATTTCTACTCGGGTATCTTATTTGGTTGGAATGGCCCGGCCGGTTTCTGGTGCTCGGCCTTGATGCGTTGAAAAGAGTCACAACATGCAATAAATGTGGCTATGTCTCTTTTTATACCATGGCACCAAAATGTTTCCTGAAGATCTTTGTACATTTTTGTTCCTCCGGGATGGATTGAATAGGGAGCTGTGTGGCCTTCAGCCAGGATTTGCTGTTTAAGGTCATGGATATTTGGTACACAAAGCATGTTCCCATAGCACAATATTCCTTGCTCATCAATAATGAATTGTGAGGCCTTGCCCAACTTCATCTTCCATTTTATGCCTTCAATGCTGGGGTGTCCACGTTGAGCCTCTTTAACCTTCTCTATCAGGGTCGGCTGTACTTCTAAGTTTGACACACTACCTTCGGTGACCACCATCAGATTGAGCTTTGCGAATTCCTCTTTGGAATTGGTCTTAAGTGTGGCATCTTGTCGTTGTCGGACTGGGGTTCCGACTCGAGCATCTGCTACAACATTTGCTTTGCACGGGTGGTAGTGGATCCCAACATCATAATCCTTTACTAATTCCAACCAGCGTCGCTGCCGTAGAATTTAGTTACGGTTGTGTGAAAATATACTTGAGGCTTTTGTGGTCCGTGTATATTTCTAACGATTACCAAGTAAAAAGTGTCTCCATTCCTTGAGTGCATGAATCATTCTGCTAATTCCAGGTCATGTGTAGGATAATTTTCCTCATTCTTGCGAAGTTATGCGGAAACATATGCGACAACCTTGCCTTCTTGCATCAATACGCACCGAGGCCCTTTCGAGATCGTCACAAAATACCTCAAAATTTTTGTGTATATCCGCCCAATTAATCTTGGTCTTGTCGTCAGTTTCCTCTTCAGTTCTTGGAAACTTTTCTCGCAAGCTTCCGTCCATTCAAACTTGCTGTCTTTCTTGAGTAGTTGCGTCATTGGCTTTGCTATGGTGGAGAATCCTTCAATAAATTTTCGGTAGTATCCTGCCATTCCCATGATACTTCGTACATCCAAATCACTGGCTGGTGGCTTCCAGCCAAGTATGACTTTTCTGGGTCTACGGCGATACCTTCTTGAGTCAGTAAGTGGCCCAGAAAACCTACTTGCTTTAGCCAAAATTCACACTTGCTGAATTTAGCGTACAACTGATGTTTCCTGAGTTCTCTTAGTACAATCCGGAGATGTTCAGCGTGTTCTTCTGGTGTTTTGGAGTATACTAGAATATCATCGATGAATACCACAACAAACTTATCCATAAACATCATGAATACTTTGTTCATGAGGTGAACAAAATATCTTGAGGCGTTTGTTAGTCCGAATGGCATTACGGTGAACTTCATTACAATCCGTATCTGGAGGTGAATGCGGTCTTGGGAATATCCTCGGTTCGTACTTTCAGTTGCTGGTATCCCGACCTCAAATCAATATTTGAGAACACCTTGGCCTGAGCGAGTTGATCGAATAAATCATTTATTCGTGGCATCGGATTTTTGTTCTTGACTGTGACCATGCTTAGAGCTCGATAGTCTATGCACAATCTTAGCGTTCCATCCTTCTTTTTGGCAAACAAAATTGGTGAACCCCAAGGTGAGGAACTGGCTCGGATGTACCCCTTTTCCAACAGTTCCTTTATTTGCTTCTTCAGTTCCACCAATTCGGATGGTGCCATTTTGTATGGTTTCTTGTATATGGGAGCGGTTCCGGGTGCTAGCTCTATGCTGAATTCAATCTCTCTATCTGGTGGCATGCACAGTAGTTCTTCGGGAATACATCCGGAAATTCACACACTCTTGGAACTTTGCTCAATTCGAAATATCTACCTTGTTGAAACTTCGGTTGCGGGATATTTTTCTTTCCTTGGCTGAAACCTTTATGGTCTTCCCGTGGTGATGGGTGAGAATTACGGTCCTGTTGAAGCAGTCAATAAAACCTTTGTTGGTGGTTAACCAATCCATCCCTAAGATGACATCCAGCCCTTTATTTTCCAATACGATAAGATTTGCGTGAAACTTCAACCCTTCAAAGTCGATAACCACATCATGGCAATAATTCTGGGTAACTTGCTTGATTCCAGGGGACTTGACGATCATAGATTTTCCCAAGGGAAGCATCGAAAAATTATTTTACAAAGCAAAACTTTTGAAGCGAACAGTGAGAAGCTCGAGAATCAAACAAAACCATGGCAGGTATTGTGTTGATGTGAAAGCGTCCGAGTACGATATCTGGGGCATTTTGTGCTTCCTCTTTGGTCACGTGGTTCAGATGACCCTTCCTGTGGTTGTTATTTGGGTTGAAATTGTTGCGCTTTGGTGCCGAATTATTGCCTCTGTTGTTCGGCTTTGGGGCCGAGTTCCTTGGCTTGGGGCACTGCTTGGCATAGTGCCCTTCTTCTCCAAAAGCGTAACAGGTAACGCCTGGGCGGTATGTGAACTCCTTGTTCCTTGCATGGAAATTTTTGATTGGGCGCGAGACGCTTGTCGTGGGTTTGGGTGTCTAGTTTTTCTGAACATCCGTCTTGCTGCGGTGGTTGCGGGTGTGTTTAGACTGGTCCCTCTTCCGCTTGCGGAAATCTTCTAAGCTCGTCCCTCATTTTCCAAGGTAATGGCCTTATCCACCAGGCGTCTTAAAATCTGGAAATGTGTATACGACCAATTGACATTTAAGCGCCGGTGTCGGACCGTCTTGGAATTTCTCCATCTTTTGTTTTCGACATACGTTCCTCGTTGGCGTAGCGAAGACGGCAGGGTGAACTGATTTGTTGTATTCCGACCTTGTCATTGTTCTTTGCTTAAGGTCATCAAATTCTGTCTTTTTGACCTTCATAAGACTCTTAGGAATATGTGCCCCACGAAAACCTTCCTTAAATTCCTCCCATGATATATTATTTTCGTTGGGGTGCATGTGTAGGAAAATTTCCCACCACGATGCGGCTACTCCAGTGAGATAGTGCGGAGCATAAAGCACTTTCTCAAGGTCTGAACACTGGGCGATAATTAATTTTCTCTCCATGTCTCGAAGCCAGTCCTCGGCTTCCAGAGGTTTGTCGGTGTGAGAAAATGTTTGGGGACGCGTCTTACGTAGCTCGAGATAACTTGGATTGCTGGATATCGTCTTGTCATGGTGATTCCCCATCTTGATGACTTGGTTCAGTATTTCCTGATGTTGCTGCTGACTTTGTTCGTAAAGGCGGCACATTTGGGAAAGTGCTGTTTCACCGTCCTGTTGACTTGTGCATCCCTATGTGAAATTGTTGCCTGGGGGTGTGCCATAATTTTCCTCTGTCGGAGTTGGCATGGAGCGCGTCCAAGGACGAGACATAGTTTACTCTGGGGATATATTTTTAAACACTCCTAAGAAAAGAAATTGAGCCGCAAAAATCAATAAATTCAAGAGGATGCAAAAAGTTGCAAATGCTCCAAGATTTTTCAAGAGAAAATACGTTTGCACACGGAGAAGGACTGTCCATTACATATCATACATGCAAGCAGTAATTATACAATACATCACTCAGGATATGCGTACATAAATCCTGACATGTTATTTAGTCTAGTGCACTCCTCCAGATCCTACATGATGCGCAAACAAACTACTTCTCACAACCTATTTACATATAAACATATCGTACAAGTCGGAACATCGCATGGCGGTTAAGCGTACTTAGTCGGAGATGGTAAGGATTTCCCTTGGCCTGCCAAGGGTGAGGCGCAGAGAGGTGGGGACTCAACCTCCTCTTCGGAGATAGGCTCCAGACGAGAGGTGCTGCGTGGAGTTGGTGGAGCAGGTGCCTGTGTGGGACAACTCGAATCTGGCGGGCACGAGGGGTGGTGCGAGCAGACGGAGTAGGCGCAATGACATGGTTGAACTCCTTCGTGGTAGGCAGGCTGACGAGTAGCGGTGCGGCAGTAGGAGGCGAGCGATGCTGATGATGAGACGAAAGTCAGTGGCGGTGCAGCGCGCAGGAGCTCCCTCCTGTTGGCGGCACAGCCATGGACTGAGTCCATGCGGGCAGCTAGAAAGTCGTCCACCAGGTTGTCGAAGGCTGCCGCCAAAGCCCGGAGATACTCGATGAGCATCTCAAAAGCTTCGTCTGGTTCTCCTCTGGGGCAAGAGAACGCGTAGTGGCAGGTGTATGGCACGTGACATGGCAGGTAGCGGTAGCGACGAGTCTTCATTGAAGGCAGGATATCCCTGAGACGGCCTATCGCCTCACGGGCTGCCATACATGTGGCGTGCTTCTCTGTGGGCATGGCTACGCCCACGAACCGTAACGCTCAACTCGTCCTCTCTTGAATTCCACCGCGGCTTGGTGCATGGTTAGACGGTCATTGACCTTGTGCTTTGAGAGAGAAAAGCTGGGCGCACATCTGGCCCCATCGCGACTTGGACGATGAAGGAGAGAAGCAGCGAACCCATCGGGCATGTTGGCGAACATCTGCGACTTCATGATCGTTGCTGGCCATCTACAAAAGTAGGCAAAAATCCTGAGTAGTCAAATCATATCTTTGTATCGAAATTGACTACATTTGTAAAAATAATAAATAGCTCTATTATGCTAATAAGCGATTAGCGATCGCACCTAGTGGCTTCCTACAGTCAGCACGGCTCTGGTACCAAGCTTGTCACGACCGGTTTTTCAATAAAACATTTATTGAACAACCGACCTATGAATTCAATATGAGGAAAAATCCTCCATATCGGTAGACAAAACTTTGATACAAGGAGCAGTAGCATTACAATATTACGGGTCGGACTAAAGATGCCCAACCAATTATTACAACATGCCAATAATTATACATGATGGCGGATATGGCACAAAGGTGTGGGGTGGAAATACTACTGACTCGAAGCATGCGTGGTTGGTGGAATAACAAAGTGGGGTGGTTAATAAGTCTACTGCACTGGCGGCGCATCGAGCGTTGATGTGAGGCTCGATGAATTTATTTAGGTAGCGGAAGCGGATATTTCACAATAACTAATCCAGGGGTCGCAAGAGACTGACTGGGATTCCTCTAGGCGCCGGACTCGCTATCGAACTCTTCATCCATGAGATCGCCTTTCACAAGATCTCGCCAAATCAACAAGCCGGTGAGTACTATGAAAGTACTGCAAGACAGTTCGGACAAAAGATATAACAAATGAATGCATGAATGTGACATAGTTAATCTTAACAATGCTCAATTAAAACAGTATAGAAAAATAATTAAAATGGGAGTCGGCGGTAGTCCGCTCGAAAACCAAAGAGACAAACTCAAAACCGATCGAATTATGCAAGCGGCGCCTCGAAGGGTGAATAAATAAGCAAAATATTGCCCGCGATCAGGCGTCTGGCGACACCTCATAAAGGGCTTATATTGAAATAAAAATGCATGTGTGCATGATCGGACGATACATGCGACATCAAAGAATGGGCTTATAATAAAAATAAGTAACAACAATGCCGCAGTCGGACGTCTGAGTGACATCACAGAAAGGGCTTATAATAAAAATAAATAACAGCAATGTCAGCGATCGGACGTCTGAGCGACATCACAGAAAGGGCTTATAATAAAAATAAATAACAGCAATGCCGCAGTCGGACGTCTGAGCGACATCACAGAAAGGGCTTAATAAAAATAAATAACAGCAATGTCGCAGTCCGACGTCTGAGCGACATCGCAGAAAGGGCTTATTATACATTATTCGCAACAGACAAGATTTAGTGCTCACGGAAATTATTCCTCACAAGACAATAAGCGGGTTAGTCCATTCACAGGAAAATAAACATTTGACACTCAAATGGTTCTCAGGAGTTCCTATCGCCGAGACTGACACTCGACAAGATGAGATGAACACGGTACTTGGATATGAATAAGATGAATTCAAGAATTTTGACTCTGCAGAGTTTGTACCAAAATTGTCCACAGCCAACGGATTTCCGTAGTCACGAAGGACAAGTTCCGTTTACGGTATTTCAGAGGAAACACAACTAGCTAGTACATACCCATCATACCTCACGTTTGCCAGGAATCACCCTAGACAACGTTTAAGAAAAACTCTGAGACGGGGAGGTCACAATCTCGAATAGCATGGGATCAAATTTATTTACGCGCGCTCTAAGGGGTTCCCCCCTCTCGGTCCCAACCGGAAACACCCATGCCCCCTGACCGGATGAAAGGCTTTAGTCCAGGGCCATGGAACCTTCATCCCGGCCTCTCGATTTGGTGTGTACCAGAAAGTGGTTACTAAGCCGTATCCCTTGCGGGAAACAGGTGGTAGTACGGAAGGGAAGACAGACGGGAATCTGACTGATTTAGGTTGCCATTGGGTCAACGATATGGCATAAGCCTGGCACGCTACAACACTGCCATCTTACCCATACTCATGCCAACTCATGGCCATACAACAAGTTTCCAACAACTCATGGATTTACCGAGCTCATTTGCCACGATGCTCACGAGATAAACTATCATCGAAATGCTCGTGAACGTGCAGACACTCATCATATCAAAAGTTCAAACTTTGCTTGCCTGGTTCTTAGTAGTCGGGGTCTAGCTCGGCGAGGTTCGCCGTTCCGTCACCTCCTTCGGTATCTACGGTACACAAAAATACACGCGCTAATGTAAATACCATGGGGTACAGAAAGTTGATCCAATTTTTTTTCAAATAAACATGATAAAAAACTAGACAAAAATTTGAAGAGGACAGAAAAAGAATCACTCAAAAATTCCTTTCTGTTCAAAAGTTATAAGGTTTTAAACCCAATGACCCATCTGTAATGAAACAGAAAACTTCCAGGGGGCTTTGCAGAAAAATCCAAAAAAACGGTTCAGAGTGGAAGCGTATTTGCCAAAGTACGCTTTCAGTAAACGATTCAAAAAAAACAAAAGAGAGGCTGATGTGCGGGTCCCACCCGTCAGGTTTGAAAATTCAAACGAGGGAGTCGGGGCTCGTCGGCGCCGAGAGTCATGATGGTCGCCGTGGCGATCCACAGCGAGGCAGGGATATTGGAGAGTACCTCCATGTTGAGCGCCACTCCCGTCTGTGGGAGGTGGTGGTGGTCGCCGGCCAGTACCACGTCGTGGCGGCGCTTGCTCCGTGAATGGCGGCGATTCGGTGGTCGTGGACTTCGTCGGAGAGAGGCTGGAGGTGGAATTGAGGAGGGGTTAGCCTCGCGATAGCATGAGAAGTGATCTCGACGAGGTTAGGGGCGAGGAGATGACCTCACCGGAGTGAATCACGGTGGAGGCCGAGGCGGAACGAAGTGGCCGGAGTCGGGAAGGAGAGCTCCTCGTGGCCCTTCCAGGGACTTGGCGAGGTATGGAGGGGTAGAGGAGGTGTGCGGAGGCGAGCGCAAGCTCGGGGTGCTATATATAGCCGCCCCGAGGCGGTTGCCGAGAATGGGGTTCTCCGACGAGGTGATTACGGCAGCGCTGTGGTTGCACGGGAGGGTTCAGAGGTTGAGCGTCGTCGTGGGTGTTCCCTGGTTCAGTTTAGTTGCTAACTGCGTCGGGATTTGGTTGCTTATGGGGAGCTCGGCGGAGCAGGCGGCGCGGGCCCGCCGGCGGCAGGGAGCGCGCTTCTGTGCATGCCAGCGCCAATGACGGTGCTGCATGCGTCTTGTTGGCGAGGAAATGGCCACTGGAGCCACCAGGGGTTTAGGCGGCCGAACGGCGTTATGCCGCCGATTACGCTCCTGTCAGGCGCTACGGTGGTTCGCCGCCGCAAGACACGCCCGGCGCAGCGGGCAGTGCCACCGACGCCAGAACGTGCCAAGCACGCATGTGAGGCTCCGGACAAGCAAGCTAGGGCGTGAGCAACGTGCCAAGTGCTGCGTGAGCATGTGACTGAATTTTACGGCGAAGATCGACCGAAACTACGAACTTAGCGAAAATGAGCGAAGCAGTGCTTGCAAGGTGTTCGACAGAATGATCTAGGCATGTAGGGATTTTTCCTTGAGCTGGTTTTTGGTGGAGGGGCCTCTCATTGCATCTAGAGGCTGCCTGAATATTTGCGGAATATTTGGAGTAGTGTAGATATGAATTTCACCAAATTTGGCAAATCTGGTCCAAACTTGCAGAGACTATAATTTGAAATTTTTTAACATGAGAGGAGTGGATTTTGATAGTTCTAGGTTGTGGGTACCAAGGACTATCCAAGGGAGTTGGTTTGAGGTCAAAATTCAAATGCATTAAGGTACTTGCTTTGCAAATTACCTAGGCTCAAAATAATAGACATAAAAGATTTTGGGAGAGAATTAAATGAAATAAAAAATCAGAAGAGGGTTGAACTAGTAGAGACATAATGTTTGGATTGCCCAAGGTGGAAGGAGAAATATTTGGGAAGATTTTACCATGTGGTGTATGGCCAAACCATAAATGATCTCAAATATGGGAGAGGATGAAAAACTTCTAGAGTTTTTTTTTGAAAGAAAAATAAACTTCAAAGTTTTTTCTTGAATCCTTGAGAAGAGAGCAATCAGATGAAAAATTTAGAAACCAAACACCAGAGTTGAAGGAGATGCAAAAGTAAAATATTTGCCAGAGGGAAAAAGCTTTTGATAGAGATTTTTGGAAGGGTTTTGGTGACCTCCTTGAAATCGAACAAAATTTTGAAGAAAACCAAAGGAAAATTTTTGGAGTGTCACATATAACCCCCATCATTATACTCTATTCCACCCATAGTGCTATATCCATGGCTCACGCTCATGTATTGCGTGAGGGTTTATAAAGTTTGAGATTACTTAAGTATGAAACAATTGCTTGGCTTGTCATCGGGGTTGTGCATGATGAGATCATTCTTGTGTGATGAAAATGGAGCATGACTAAACTATATGATTTTGTAGGGATGAACTTTCTTCGGCCATGTTATATTGAGAAGACATAATTGCTTAGTTAGTATGCTTGAAGTATTATTATTTCTATGTCATTATTAAACTTTTGTCTTGAATCTTTCGGATCTGAATATTCATACCACAATTAAGAAGAGTTACATTGAAATTATGCCTAGTATCATTTCGCATCAAAAATTCTGTTTTTTTTCATTTACCTACTCGAGGACGAGTAGGAGTTAAGCTTGGGGATGCTTGATATGTCTCCTACGTATCTATAATTTTTGATTGCTCCATGCTATATTATCTTCTGTTTTGGACATTATTGGGCTTTATTATTCACTTTAATATTATGTTTGGGACTAACCTATTAACCGGAGGCCCAGCCCAGAATTGTTGTTTTTTGCCTATTTCAGAGTTTCACAGAAAATGAATATCAAATGGAGTCCAAACGGAATGAAACCTTCAGGAACGTGATTTTTGGAACGAACATGATTCAGGAGACTTGGACCCTAAGTCAAGGAAGCTTCGAGGAAGCCACTAGGTAGGGGGGCGCGCCTACACCCCAGGCGTGCCCTCCACCCTCGTGGGCCCCATGTTGCTCCACCGATGTACTCCTTCCTCCTATATATACCTACGTACCCCCAAATGATCAGATACGGAGCCAAAAACCTAATTCCACCGTTGCTACCTTCCGTACCCACGAGATCCCATCTTGGGGCCTGTTCCGGAGCTCCGCCGGAGGGGGCATCGATCACGGAGGGGTTCGACATCCACACCATAGCCCCTCCGATGAAGTGTGAGTAGTTTACCTCAGACCTTCGGGTCCATAGTTAGTAGCTAGATTGCTTCTTCTCTCTTTTTGGATCTCAATACAATGTCCCCCCCCCCCTCTCTCATGGAGATCTATTCGATGTAATCTTCTTTTTGCGGTGTGTTTGTTGAGACCGATGAATTGTGGGTTTGTGATCAAGTTTATCTATGAACAATATTTGAATCTTCTGAATTCTTTTATGTATGATTGGTTATCTTTGCAAGTCTCTTCGAATTATCAGTTTGGTTTGGCCTACTAGATTGATCTTTCTTGCAATGGGAGAAGTGCTTAGCTTTTGGTTCAATCTTGCGGTATCCTTTCCCTGTGATAGTAGGGGCAGCAAGGCATGTATTGTATTGTTGCCATCGAGGATAAAAAGTTGGGGTTTTTATCATATTGCATGAATTTATTCATCTACATCATGTCATCTTGCTTAAGGCGTTACTCTGTTCTTATGAACTTGATACTCTAGATGCGTGCTAGATAGCGGTCGATGTGTGGAGTAATAGTAGTAGATGCAGGCAGGAGTCAGACTACTTGTCTCGGACGTGATGCCTATATACATGATCATACCTAGATATTCTCATAACTATGCTCAATTATGTCAATTGCTCAACAGTAATTTGTTCACCCACCGTAAAATACTTATGCTCTTGAGAGAAGCCACTAGTGAAACCTATGGCCCCCGGGTCTATCTTCATCATATTAATCTTCCAACACTTAGTTATTTCCGTTGCCTTTCTAATTTGCTTTTATTTTACTTTGCATCTTTATCATAAAAATACCAAAAATATTATCCTATCATACTATCAGATCTCACTCTCGTAAGTGACTGTGTAGGGATTGACAACCCCTTATCGCGTTGGTTGCGAGGATTTATTTGTTTTGTGTAGGTGTGAGGGACTCATGGCGTAGCCACCTCTTTGGATTGATACCTTGGTTCCCAAAAACTGAGGGAAATACTTACGCTACTTTGCTGCATCACCCTTTCCTCTTCAAGGGAAAACCAACGCAGTGCTCAAGGGGTAGCACAGGCCCACGGTAGATAAAATACTTGGGTCGCCTGTTGAGCCGTAATATAGACATCAGGAACATCTAAATGGGTGCTTTGTTTGATTTCAACTAGCCCTATATGTTCATGAGTCCTTCTAGTCTCCTTCGGCTGAAACCAATAACATTTGAAGAGTACGACATTCGGTGGGTTTTCACCATAGAATAGAAGTTTATAAATTGCTTCAACTCTCCCGTAATACTCGGTACCTCCTTCGCTGTTAGCAGATACACAACAATTTGTAGACTTCCGGTCAGCCATAGATAGCTCTTTGCCATAGGTACGAAAGCGATACCCGTTGATGTCGTATTTGTCAAATGAATGGACATTATAGTCAAAACCATTAGCGACTTGTCTCAATTCGGCGTCCATAGACTCGGAATTAGCATACAAGTTTAATATGAAAGGATTGTTTCATTAGGCACAAATTAGCGAATGAAATGAAATGGTCTAATAGAAATTACCGTTTGTTTGAACCAAGAGATGAAACCGGGATAGCCGCCTCCTTGCTTTGCGAGAAGCTCATACTCTTTGATGGAATCCTTTTGGATCACTGCTCCATATGAGAATATGGCGATGTATCGACTGTATGAAATATCCAGGAATAAGAGCAGTTCAAAGGAAATAGAAGTTGTGAAACAATGTACCGAGAACTTACTCGATATACGGCCGCATTTCTGTCAGGCTATTGAAGATATACAACGTAATGGTCCGCCATTCTTCGTTATCCAAAGATACTGGTTTCGAACCACTGGCTGGTGCGAGATTCTCTTTCAACAGGCTGATGTTGGATCCACCCTTCTTAGGTTCGTCAGCATTGTACCAAGGCTTCGGATTATGCAAATGACGATTTTTGGCTTCGTAGTGTGCTGTCACGAAGTTTGCCGCCTCCTCAGTGATGAATGCCTCAACCATCGATGCTTCAATTCTACATTTATTTTTACATTTTTGTCGAAGCGTCTTCTGCATCCTCTCAGTTGGGTAGCACCAACGATTTTGCACGCCCCCCCCCCCAATCTTGCCTCGGTCAGGAGATGCAAACTCAAATGCTGCATTGGATTAAAGAAGCCCGGTGGAAAGATCTTCTCTAACTTGCAGATCAACTCCGGTGCCAACTCTTCCATTTCTTCTAGCACGCCAGGCGATAGTTATTTCACACAAAGAACACAGAAGAAATAGTTGAGTTCTGCCAGTACTAGCCATTCATCCTCAGGGATGAAGCCACGCAACATCATCGGCATTACCCGCTCAATCCATATTTGTGAATCATGACTCTTGAGACCAAATATCTTCAATTTATCAAGATTCGGTCCCCTCTTTAGATTCGCTGCATACCCATCGGGGACATCAACTGTTGTTGCACCCACAACATAATTTCCCTCATAGTTGGCCTTCCAAGATTGAACCATGCCTTTCGCTTCGTCCAGTTCTGCCTTCCTTTCGGTTCTTTCATGTTTTGTAACGGCTTATCACGTAGCGCCTCCAGATCGACTCTAGCATTAGTATTATCCTTTGACTTCCCATCTATGCCGAACAATGTACCAAAGAGTGCCTCGGCGATATTCTTCTTAGTGTGCATCACGTCGATGTTGTGTGGGCAAAGGAGGCCTTTGAAGTAAGGCAGATCCCATAAGCATGTCTTGTGAGTCCAGGCGTGTTTAGAATTATTCCGCTTGAAGTACCCTGGACGCTGTGGATCTAGATCGAGAGCGTTTAACTGATCTAGGGTCTGTTGGCCTGTCAACGCAGGGGGTGCAGAGTTTTTGACAACTCTACCTTTGATGAAGTTCTTCTTGTCTTTCCTGAACTTATGGCGAGGATCCAGGAACTGTCTATGCATGTCGAAGCAAGAAAACTTGCGGCCGGCCTGAAATAACGAAACTCAAGAGCTCCCTTGCATGTGGGGCACGGGAACCTTCCATGCACACACCAGCCAACAAATAGCGCATACGCCGGCAAGTGATGCGTCGAGTACATGTACCAGACACGCATTATGAAGTTCTGTTCGCTATAGGTGTCGTATGTCTTGAACCCATTATCCCAGGCTTCTTGCAATTCGTCCTTAAGGGCTGCATGTACACATTCATATTTTTCCCTAGATAGTTGGGCCCTGGAATTATCAACGTCAGGAAAATGTTCTTTCTTTGCATAATCTGTCCGGGGGGGATTGAGTGGAAAGACAAATACGGGTCAACAACTGTATTGGGTTGCCGTCAGACCAAACACACGGAACCCATCCGTGCTGACGCCGACTCGAGGATGCCTCCGATCTGCCGCTTTGTCATCATGTAATTCATCAAACTTCTTCCACGCAACACCATCTGATGTGTGTACCATCATCAGTTTCTCATCTTCATCTAGTTCGGTTCTTTTGCCCGTTTTGTGCCATGTCATCTGTCTGGCCGTCTCTTCAACCATGAAAAGACGTTGAAGTCTTGGTACGATTGGCATATATCGAAGAACACTAACGGGGATTTTGGTTTGCGTCTTCTCACCCATATTGTTGTCTACCACAACATACCTGGAGGAATTGCAAATGGGACAATAGTTCAAGTCTGCATATTCAAGCCTAAATAAGGCACATCCTTTCTCACAGGCATGTATCTTCTCATAGGGCATCTTCAGTGCACGGAGGATTTTTTCCGACTGGTACATGTTTGCAGGCATTACATGGCCTTTCGGTAGAAAGCATCCAAATACTGTCATAATTGCGTCGTAGCATTCTCTGCCCAAGTTGAACTGAGCCTTCAGAGCCATTACTTGTGAGATGGCGTCCAACTGACAAAGCTCAGTGTGCTCGTGGAGCCGACGTTTTGAAGACTCCAACATTTCATTCAAGGCCTTTGCAGATTCCTCCATCTCCTTGTCCGAATCCCGAGCATCATCCAAGTCTTTCACCATGTTTTCCATCCCGGTACCATGCTCGTCGGTGCGACGACGAACCACCTCAGCTCGGTCACGTTGGGCAGACTCACCATGAAATGTCCACACCGTATAATTGGGCATAAAACCACTCGTCTGCAGGTGTTTGCCCATTTCAGCCTCTGTATTCTTTCCCAATTGTCACACCGGGAACAGGGGCACCAGGTTTTCCTCTGGCCATTTGCAAATGCAGCTTGCACAAACTCCTTGGTTTTTGTGAACCATTCAGTGCTCCATTTGTTCTGACCAGTGTGACCGGTGTACATCCACGCACGATCACTCATCTTGACTTTCAGAGCTACTGGAGACACACAAAATAATATATATATATATATATATAATTCATAATTCACAAATATGTATGATGTTTTGCATAACAAAATCGAAAAATATACGACCTAACTCATAATTCACAAATATATGACCCCATCGGCCTCTGGAAGGCCAAAGAGCACCTTCTACATATTCTTCTTCTTCTCCCCTCCTCTTCTTCTCCTACACTTTCTTCTTCTTCTTCTCCCCTCCTCTTCTTCTCCTACACTTTCTTCTTCTTCTTCTTCTCCCCTCATCTTCTTCTCCTACACTTTCTTCTTCTTCTTCTCCCCTCCTCTTCCTCCTCCTCTTCTTCTTCTTCTTCTTCTTCTTCCCCTTCTACATATTCTTCTTTTCTTCTTCTTATTTTTTCATCTTTTTTCTACTTCTTTTAATTATATGACTAATTATCTAAAACCCATGCACTAAATCTAACACTAACACATATATATCTAGCACTAAACCGACACACTAACAATTAAACAGCAAAAAAAAGAAAAAAAAATAAAAATAACTCACCGAGCGGGGGCAGGGGCATCATAATGGCGGGGTGGCCGTGGCGGCAGGGTGTGAGGGCTCGGCCGAGGCGGTGGAGCTCATCATTGGGGAGGCGGTGGAGCTCATCGGGGAGGAGGTGGTGAGCGGCTGCCTGAGCAGGCAGGAGGCGGGAGTGATGGGGCATGATGGCGGTGGCGGGGAGGGTGGGTGAGCTGCGCGCCGGGTGGTTGGGCGTGGGCGGCGGAGAGTGGTGGGCCGGCGGCAGGCGTCGGCGGGTGGGTGAGGCGGAGGGGTGGTGGGGCGACAGGGCAAGCGGCGGCGGCGGGTGGCGGGGAAGGCGGCAGGGGGTGGGGGCGGCGGCGTGGTGGCTCGGGGAGGAGAGAGGGAGAGAAACATAGAGATGGATCCGGGGCGGGGTGGGTCTTGCCGTTAGTTAGGTTAGTTCTTTGCCGTCATCTTTTTTCTCTTTGCCGTCCGCTAGCTGACGGCAAAGAGGGGGGGCCGGTAAGTTTTTTTAATCAGCTCGTTAGTGGGGACCACCACTCTCTTTGTCATCTGCTAGCTGACGGCAAAGAATTGGCTGATGGCAAAGACCGTTCTTTGCCATCAGCCAGTTCTTTGCCATCCGTTTTCTTTAAGCGGACGACAAAGACCTTCTTTGTTGTAGGCCAGCAGACGACAAAGACTTGGCTGACGGCAAATAAGCTAATTTCAGTAGTGATGGTGGGTGTGCAGAGCACTGGGATCGCGCTTGAGCAAGAAGTGGTAGCTGGGTGGTCCCCTGAGTCGAAGTTGAGATCAGCCTTGGGCGCCGCCCATCTCGGAGGGGCTCCCTACTGCACAGAGGCGGCGCAGATCTGGCGGAAGAACTGCTTGGCATGACGGTCCGAGGGCGGTGCCTGCAAGCCGCCGAGGAGGGCCGCGGCGGCGACAGGCACCGGCGCCGCGAAGAAAAGGCCGCACAGGTCTTCCCAAGAAGCCACGAGGATCCTGGCAGGTTGAGCAGCCAGGCGCACGGCGCGCCAGCAAGGGCCATGGGGAACCAGTTGGCAATGACCTTGTCGTCGCCTCCCGCCTCTAGAACGGCTCCCTCGTATGCCAGCAGGAAGGCCGACGGATCCGCCGCGCCGTCATAGCGGGGTGGCATCTCCGGCCTGAACTTGTGCAGCCACTGCACTCGCCGAAAGGCGGGGGTGAGGGCCCTGAGCCCCATAGCACCGTCGCGGGCGTCTGTCGGTCCAATCGGAGGAGCGGCGCCATCCATGGGGGCTGAACGGAGAGGTGAAGCCGGTGGAGGAGCGAAGCTTCGGCGCATCCCTACCTGGTGTGCCAAATGTCAGATTACGGGTTCCTTGAGGCAAGTCCGTGTACCCCCCTTCCCAGGATGTCGATAGCATCATGTGTTCATACTATTATTTATATGTTTTTATGCGTAATAATGATTTATGGAGTAATTATAATGCCTTTTCTCTTGTAATATGCAAGCTTTACACAAAGAGGGAGAATGCCGGCAGCTGGAATTCTGGACCTGAAAAAGCTATGTCAGAGTTAACTATTCCGCACATCTCCAAATGAGCTGAAAATTTATGGAGAATTGTTTTGGAAGCAAATAACTACCGGAGGGGCCCACCCTGGTGAGCACAAGACACCGGGGCACGCCTGTTGACACCAGATTTTGGCATTGACCAAAACATAATTAAGAAGGCCTCAAATGGAAAAGTTCTCAAAGTGAGGAAGTTTCGTATCAAGGAAAGGAGAAAATTTGATATTTGGGTCATAGCCATCCGATCACATCTCTAAGGCTGAAGTTGTGTTCGAAGTACTGAGATTTTGTATCCAGAATTCTTTTCGGCTGATTACACTTCCAAGACAGCCTCATATGGAAAACTGAACTACATGAACTGTCTTCGTCTCGTCGAAGCGATCGATTTTGATATAAAGATCGTACCAATGCAAGGTGGTATGAAAAAGTTAGAGCCCGCACAGAGCGACCCTCCAGTGGGCAAATTATGACGCCCGGAATCAGACACACCTGTGGGTATGTCTGATAAGCTGCGTGAATATTTAGCTGTTTTATGCGAGCGATTTGGCCCTGAAGATGGCCTCAAATTGAAAAATGTTCAACATAAAAGTTGTTCGTCTAGTTGAAACGAGTAAATATGCTTTTGGGCGCATTTTTATCGGAGGTCGTTTACCACCACAAAAATGACCCGCAAGGTGCAGCCAGTTTTAGACCAAACAGTTTTGGAAAGTTTGGATAAAACCAATCCGAATTTGACTAGGGTTTTGGACGTGAATCCAAACATTTTCCTTGCACGGGAAGTCCCGCCTCCTATATACCTAAGGGGTGATGGCCGATTGAACAACACACAATCGACAAAATCATTTATCACTTTTTATCCTTTATCTTTTCTCTTTAATCCTAGTTCTTCTTCTTCCTCATTCTTCGTTCGTTCTTCTTGTTGCAGGGTGGCGATCCACGAGGCCATAAGGGCGATCAGGTCGACCTAGGGCAGCCCATAACCGTCGCGCGTCCATACGGGGTCCCTCCTAGGCGTGTGGGGTTTCGGGTCCTCAAAAGCACCCGCCAGATTGTCTGCGTACCGCGCTTCCGGCCGGGTCTCCTTCGACGTGAGCTGCGGTGCATCACCCCCGGCGTCGAGGGTACACGGTGACGTATTCGTGTGCGAACACACTTTTTGGAGACTCCGCTGGGGACGAAGCCTTGAACCGTCTTGAGCCCGTTCTTGCTACGAAGAGATCGTCATCAAGTTGCTGCAATCTACAAAGGTAATATGAATAGCCAATTACCCTTTGTAGATGCAAATAATCCATATGTTGTTGTTGGATCACCTAATGAGCATACTGTATCGGCTAGCCCTAGTTTTATCAATCATGCATCTAATTATGCGCAAGGCCGATGCAAAACAATCTTCATGCTTCAAATTGTTATGATTTTAGCAACGTACAACATATGTATCCAAACTCTCATGCTTCGGCAAGCCCACAAATCCATATGCCGATGAACAACATGATGGGTTTGGTTAATCAATTTGAGACACCTCATGTTAAAATTTCCAATAGCATACAAGAAAGTGTTTCACCCTTTTATTTGTCGGGAACTAATTTGCAAAATGTGAATCCAACCTTGCCGATGGATGGAAGAATTGGCCATGCTACTACTAGCTATTCGACTAGTTACTCTCAACCATCATTTGCTATACCTCGTGCTAATAATTTTTCAGCACCGTATGCAACTGTAGATGTTCATATTCGGCACCGCACCTTCATGGTCATAGCCGAATAAGTGAAAATTTTGCAGGAACACACGTGCCGTCATCTAATAATGTAGCATATAATGCATGTTCTATGCAATTCGAGAATTTTGGTAACACTCACGGATCATTGCCGAAAGAATCTGAAAGTATTTTGGAGCAATCCCTTCCAGAAGCGGTTGTGGATGTGTTAAAGAAGAGCTTCGCACAAAATAAGAGGATTAGTGCTCTTTGCCTTGAACAATATGAAAAGGGGTTGTTTCTTGATTATGCTGCAATAAAGGCTAGTGTTTTGTAAGAAGATGAAACTTCATCAATTGATAGAATTGGCAAGAGAACAATCCCTACACAACTGCAAAAATAAGGCAATAATAACAATCTATTGCCGAAAGATCCTAGTAGCATTGGGGGGCAAACTGATCTAGAGCGGGCTGAAATTGAGAGGGGAGTTAAAGCTTTACGCGATAGGGTGCCAGTACTTCACCAAGAGAGAATTGATAGGGAATTAGCTCAAAGAAAAGAAGCCTTGCCAATTGATATAACTAGTGACAAGAATGATGATTCGCAAACTAAAAGTGCTTCGGTTGAAAAAGCCGAATCAAGTAGTATATATTCCGAATCCATCAAATCCAAAGAGGCAAACATTCTTGAGAAAGGGCATGCAAAGTATAGCAAGACAGCCATACTTGATTTTTCTGAAGTTAATGGGACCTACTTCCTGCCCTATGAGTTTCGTGCCATAGAAATTGACGAGCTTCGAGAAGAAGAACAAGTAGCCGAAGAAAATTTGGTGGACACATATCTTCAAACTAATGATTCACGAAATCAAGAAAAAGATGATGACAAGGCATTGGAGAGCTATCCGAAGGCGGAGCAAGATATTCTTCAAGTCACACCACCATCATGCTCTCCCAACATATTTTAAGACGTATGTCTAGCAATTAATTTACCTATTTTCAGATTTGGTCATGACTTAGTTGTTGATGCATATATTATAAAAATCTTCATAAGAAATATTGAGAGACCAATGAAGAAGGGTAATTTATTTGTTGGCAATCAGATTGTCACAAAGCATATGGGTCAACACATTGCACCATTCAGAAAGACCGATAGCGAAAAATTATTGCAGCCAAGGCTTTCCCCATTGCTTTATCTAAAGCTCATATCTAATTGGGTATCTTTGCTTATTTATTACTTGGCTTACACTTGGTCTCAATTGAGACATGTATGTTCTAGCTATTTTCGTTTTAGAAATTTAAAACCAAGGTTAAAATCTTCTAAGCAAACCGATGCCAGTATAGTTTCTTATCCAAAGACATCGGAGACAAAGTGCAAAACACAATGCATAGCCGAATGGGGTGATGCAAAATCTGAACCATTCGTTTGCTTAACTCCAAAGCCGTTCTCACAACAAGATTGACTAGAGAATAAAAATTTACCTTCAATTCAAGCATGTGTGATAAAATATTTGATTTGTTGAGAAGAAATAATTATATTATAATTCTTGATCACCATGTTGAGCCATCTGTCCAGGGACGAATGTATTGTAATTTGCATGATTCGTCGAAGCATAATTTTGAGGATTGCAACATATTTCGTCAAATAGTTAAATCGGCCATTGATAAAGGACGATTGAAATTTGTTGAGACACCAAGAGATGACCAGTCCATTCCGATTGGTCCCGATGGCTGAAAGTTTTTGCATCGGCTGCTTCAGGCCGATCCATTTAAAGAGAAGGTAAAAACTGGAGGTGATCAGATCAAGCTTTCAAGCATAATGAACATAATCTTGAGGGCGAAAATTCCATCGAAGCTACAATGGAGACGCCAAGGACTGGGGGCCAGCAAGCAAATCCAATGATCGATGAAAGCAAACCAGCAGAAAGTAAAGGCCGAAATAAGACCAAGTGTAAGAGATCAAAAATCACCTTCGCTGAACTTTTGGACAATTATCAAAAGAAGAGTGAAGAGAAGAATGCTTATCGGCCAAATCATGCAAAGAAACCAAGATCACCCCAAGGCGCAAATATGAGGATCAGTATTGGCAAAGTGAGAATTTTAATGCAACATATTCATATCCTTATTTTGGGCCGCCAATGCCAATGCCATGGATGCCTCCCTATGCTCATATAGATCCATATTCATCGTGGGAGAGGTATGATACAAGGGCACATTCTCCATCTTATTTTAGACCATCTCACCAATACTATGCAGCTCCAAGAAGATCAACATTTGAACAATCACGCGTCAAAGACCATTTCAATCATAAGGAATCGGTCCAGAGCTCAAGAAAGAAAAAAGAGGTGGTAAAGCAAGTTTACCGTGTGAAAAGAGATGGTCGTAAGTGTGCTACTTCAGATTTGATATCAAATAACAAAGAGCCAATTAAAGTGTTGACATTGGCTACAAAAGGTATCGAAGTGAAGCAATAAATTCATAAAAATCAGAGTGCCAAATCTAAAGAAAAGAAGTTGAGGGTGCACAAGGCCCAAAAAGAGTTGTCATTTGTTGACACAAAATCGCAGTCGAGGTGCTCACTCGACTTATCGTATTGGCAAAAGAAGGAGTTAGAAAAGCTTAGTGCACAAGAACTTGAAGAAAGGAACATGGCATGGGTTCCCAAAGGAAGTACTCAAAATAATAATTATGCGCAAGCTTCCATTAAAAGAAGTGCGGCGAAGGTGAAGAAGGAAAAGAGTGAAAAATATGAAGGACCAAGCCGAAGGTTTCAACATCTTTAGTCTACACATTATCCATATTCTTCAACTATGCCATTAATGCCTATGAGATGGAATTTGTAATTAGGTCTGATTGGTAACCCTCAATGGGCTTACTTTAATCCATGGATGCAATATAATTTCTTACATCATGAAAGGGTGTTGCTGATCCAAAGGGCCGGAATACTTGATTTGTCATTTCATTTGTTTACTTCGGCTATATGTGCTTTAGATGAAGTTTACATGGTAATGGCCGATATTTATCTATCATCCTAAGATTATGTAAATGCATGGCTTGTGTAGTACTCTAACATCGTCCTTAGTTTGATTCGAGAGCGAGATAAGGTACGTGCTCATGGAAATTTATATGTATGCATATATTATGATTGAATGGAGTTGAGACATCATGACCAATGTCATTGAATATATATGCTGCATAGGCCAATTCATACTACAGAATTGGCTAGTGGGCTTATACTTTGTTTGGATATTATTTGTCTTATGCATATTTGAGATCTATAAGAGGCCAAATCATAGCTGATTTTATTACTGAACATCAGATTGATGACATGAAAAATGATGATATTAGCCTTGTCTTTCTAGTAATATGGAGATTATATATTGATGGTTAAATTTGTAGCAATGGCCAGGGTGTTGGTGTTGTTTATGTATCTCCTCATGGTGCTGTTTTTTAAGCCTCATGCCGTTTAGAGTATTTCTGCACAAATAATCAGGCCGAATATGAAGCATTGTTATTCGGTTTAGAGATGTTGTTTGTCATAGGTGCTACACATATTGAGGCTTTTGATGATTCGTAATTAGTAGTGCAACTAATATCCAAAGTGTTTCAATGTTTTAACGAATCACTTCATGTTTATCTTGATAAATGTCTAGATATAATTTCTACTTTTGATTATTTTAGCATTGCTCGTATATCTAGACATGATAATTGGAGAGAGTTGGCATAGTAAGCATCCGGCTACCACGTTGGTCATGGTGTATTGCACATCTATCAATAGCCGATGCTTATTCTTGCCAACATAGGTAAGGCCGAATTGGAGCTCACCACCTCGACCACTAATGAAACTTTTATGCAGGAGAAGTAAGGATTGGAGGAGTTCATTCTTGATTTTCTGCAAAATCCTACCGAAAGGGTGAACAATATGGTTCGGACGATGGTTTTGATCGATGGAACCTTGTCACTGAATTGATATGGAAGTTGAGAAGTTTTCACCCAAGTTTGCATCAAGAGGTTCAAATAAGCAATAGCCGATATATACTTACCATCCTAAGAAAATGCAAAATGGCCGATGGAGTGTTGACATCGTCCTTAGAATAAGCTATGTGCAAGTTCGTTTTTGCACACAAGCTTTGCTGAAAAACAGGGGGGCATGTGTTGACACCAGATTTTGGCATTGACAAAAACATAATTAAGAAGGCCTCAAATGGAAAAGTTCTCAAAGTGAGAAAGTTTCGTATCATCGAAAGGAGAAACTTGATATTTGGGTCATAGCCATATGATCATATCTCTAAGGCCGAAGTTGTGTTGGAAGTACTGAGATTTTGTATCCAGAACACTTTTCGGCTGATTACAATCCCAAGATGGCCTCATATGGAAAACTAATCTACATGAATTGTCTTCGTCTCGTCTAAACAATCGATTTTGATATAAAGATAGTCCCAATCCAAGATCGTATGCAAAAGTTAGAGCCTGCACAGCGCGACTCTCCAATGGGCAAAATATGACGCCCGGAATCAGACACACGTGTGGGTATGTCTAATGAGCTGCGTGAATATTTAGCTGTTTTGTGCAAGAGATTTGGCACTGAAGATGGCCTCAAATTGGAAAACGTTCAACATGAAAGTTGTCCATCTCGTCGAAACAAGTAAATATGCTTTTGGGCACACTGTTATTGGAGGTCGTTTACCACCACAAAAAAGACCCGCAAGGTGCAGCCAGTTTTAGACCAAACAGTTTTGAAAAGTTCGGATAAAACCAATCCGAATTTGACTAGGGTTTTGGACGTGAATCCAAACCTTTTCCTTGCACAGGAAGTCCAACCGCCTCTTATATACCTAAGGGGTGATGGTCGATTGAACAACACACAATCGACAAAATCATCTACCACCTTTTTTCTTTTATCTTTTCTCCTTAACCATAGTTCTTCTTCTTCCTCGTTCTTCGTTCGTTCTTCTTGTTGTAGGGCGGCGATCCACGAGGCCCTAGGGGCGATCAGGTCGCAGGCAGCCCGTAGCCGTCGCGCATCCAGACAAGGTCTCTCCCGGGCGTATGGGGTTTCGGGTCCTCAAAAGCATCCGCCGGATAGCATGTGTACCACGCTTCCGGCCGGGTCTTCTTTGACGTGAGCTGTGGTGCATCACCCGGCGTCGAGGGTACTTACCTGCAGTGTGAACAGCGCTTGGGCCCCAAGGCGCTCCCTGGTGGGTTATGCCCTACTCGGCCCACCTCCGGTGCCCATCTTCTGGTATATAGGTCATTCTTACCTAGAAAAAAAATAAGGAGAGGACTTTCGGGACGGATCGCCGCCGTCTCGAGGCAAAACTTGGCAGAAGCACTTTTTCCCTCCGGCGGAGTGATTCCGCCGGGGGAACTTCCCTCCCAGAAGGGGAAATCACCGTCCTCGTCATTGATACGTCTCCAACGTATCTATAATTTATGAAGTATTCATGCCATTATATTATCATTCTTGGATGTTTCACAATCATTTTATAGCAACTTTATATCATTTTTTGGTACTAACCTATTGACATAGTGCCCAGAGTGAGTTGCTGTTTTTTCTTGTTTTTTACATCATAGAAAATCAATCCCAAACGGAGTTCAATCACAGCGAAACTTTTTGGAGATTTTTTCTGGACCAGAAGACACCCGTTGGGCCAAAGAAGTACCAGAGGGGAGCTCCAAGGAGAGCACAATCCACCAGGGCACGCCTGGGGGCCCAGGCACGCCCAGGTGGATTATGCCTACGTCGGTGGCCTCCCGCACTGCCTCTTCGCCCTATAAATTTCCAAATATTCCAAAAACCCTCGGGATAACCCTAGATCGGAAGTTTCGCCGCCGCAAGCCTCAATAGCCATGGAAAACTAATCTGGACCCTGTTCCGGTACTCCGCCGGAGGGGGAAATCATCATAGGTGGCCATCTTCATTATCCCAAAGGCCACTATGATGAGGAGGGAGTAGTCCACCCTCGGGGCCAAGGGTTTGTACCATAGCTATGTGTTTAATCTTTCTCTCTCTCTCCCTCCCTCCCTCTCTCTCTCTCGTGTTCTTGAGATGTCACTCTTGATGTATCGCGGGCTTCGTTAATACAGTTGGATCATATGGTGTTTCTCCCTCTCTATCTTATTGTGATGAATTGAGTTTTCCCTTTGAGATTTCGTTTAATTGGATTGAATACTTTTATGTATTTGAGAGCACTTGATATATGTCTTGCATATGAATACTCGTGGTGACAATGGGGTATTATATTGATTCACTTGAGATATGTTTTGGCACTCAACTCGCAGATTCCCAAGGTGACATTGGGGTAATCTATGCATATGGGTTGATGCACGTTCTCGTCTTTTGTTTCTCCGGTATAAATCTTGGGGCGGTCTTTGAGGTTCTTTTTGTTGGATTGAGTATTATGAATCTGAATTTGCTTTGGTGTTATTTTAGTACGAATTCTTGATAGATCGATCAGAAAGAATATCTTGGTGTTATTTTAGTACGAACTCTTGATAGATCGATTGGAAAGAATAACTTGGTGTAATTTTAGTATGAAATCTTGGATAGATCAATCGAAAAGAATAGCTACAAACAATTTCTTCTTATGTTCTCCATTAGATAGGAACTTCAGAGTGATTCTTCATCGCACTTTGAGGGATGGTTATATGATCCAATTAGATTAGCATTGTTGATAGATTGCACTAGCGAAAGTACGGACCCTAGGCCTCATTTTCAAGCATTGCAATACCATTTATGCTCCGTTTTATCAATTGCTACCTTGATATTTTTTATTGTTCTTATTACAAAAATCAATATCTGCTATCCATATTACACTTGTATCACCATCTCTTCGCCGAACTAGTGCACCTATACAAATTACCATTGCATTTGGTGTATTGGGGACACAAGAGACTCTTTGTTATTTGGTTGCAGGGTTGTTTGAAAGAGACCATCTTCATCCTACGCCTCCCACGGATTGATAAACCTTAGGTCATCCACTTGAGGGAAAATTGCTACTGTCCTACAAAACTCTGTGCTTGGAGGCCCAACACGAGTCTACAAGAATAAAGATGCGTAGTAGACATCATTCATCACCAACAACCTTCTCATATTTGGGAGAGCAATCTCCATCAAAATCTTCAACATCACCATCTCCTCTCAATCCCTAGTTCATCTCTTGTGTTCAATCTTTGTAACGGAACATCAGATTGGTACATGTGGGTGACTAGTAGTGTTGATTACATCTTGTAGTTGATTACTATATGGTTTATTTGTTGGAAGATTATATATCCAGATCCATTATGCAATTTAATACCCATCTGATCTTGAGCATGGTTATCATTTGTGAGTAGTTACTTTTGTTCTTGAGGTCACGAGAGAAGTCATGTTGCAAGTAATCATGTGAACTTGATATGTGTTCGATATTTGGATGATATGTATGTTGTGATTCCCTTAGTGGTGTCATGTGAACATCGACTACATGGCACTTCACCATATTTGTGCCTAAGGGAATGCATAGTGGAGTAGTTATTATATGATGGGTTGCTAGAGTGACAGAAGCTTAAACCCTAGTTTATGCGCTACTTCGTAAGGGACCGATTTGGATCCAAAAGTTTAATACTATGGTTAGATTTTATCGTAATACTTTTCTCATAGTTACAGATGCTTGCGAGGGGGTTAATCATAAGTAGGAGGTTTTTTCAAGTAAGAACAACACCTAAGCACTGGTCCACCCTCATATCAAATTATCAAGGCAGCGAACACGGATTAAAACAACATGATGAAAGTGACTAGATGAAATTCTCGTGTACGCTCAAGAATGCGTTCCTATTATAAGACACCGTTTTGGCATGTCCTCTGCTACAAATGGATTGGGCTACCTTGATACACCTTATTTACCATTACCATTACTTGCTCATTATAAAATATCTTCCTATCAAACTACCTGTTACCGACAATTTCAATGCTTGCAAAAAATACCTTACTGAAAACCATTTATCATTTCCTTCTGCTCCTCATTGGGTTCGACACTATTACTTATCAAAAGGACTACGATTGATCCCCTATACTTATGGGTCATCAAGACTCTTTTCTGGTGCTGCCGGGGAGTGAAGCGCTCTTCGTAAGTGGAATTTGGTAAGGGAAAATTATTACTATGGGCATAAATTTATTGTCACTTTTTACTATGGAGAACCATCATTTGAGGGGTTTGTTCGGTGTATCTTCACCTCGACCAGCACCACAATTAGTTGCCCCTCATCCTACTGCACCTACTGAAAATATTGGTTATGAAATTCCTTCGAGTATGATAGAACAACCGCTAGCTAATCCTTATGCAGGAGATGGAACTGAACATCCTGATATGCACTTGATATATGTAGATGAAATTTGTTGATTATTTAAGCTTGTAGGTTTACCCGGTGATGAAGCTAAGAAGAAAGTTTTCCCTTTATATTTGAAGGGAAAATCATTGACATGGTATAGGCTATGCTATGATATTGGATCTTGGGATTGGAGTTGATTGAAATTGGAATTTCACCAAAAAAATTATCCTATGCATCTAGTTCATCGTGATTAGAATTATATATATAGTTTTTGGCCTAGTGAAGGAGAAAGTATCGCTCTAGCTTCAGGGAGTTTTAATTCAATGTTATATTAGTGCCCCAATCATGAGCTCTCAAGGGAAATTATTATCCATAATTTTTATGCTCAACTTTGTCATGATGATCGATCCATGCTGATACTTCTTGTACTGGTTCTTTTATGAAGAAGACTATTGAATGCAGGTGGGATCTTTTAGAAAGAATTTAATGCAACTCTAAAGATTGGGAACTCGACGAAGGTAAAGAGTCAGGTATTAAGCTTCATTTTGATTGTGTTAAATCTTTTATGAATACCAATGCTTTTCACAAGTTTAGCACTAAATATCGACTTGACTCTAAGATACTAGCCTCCTTTTGTGAATCATTTGCTACTCATGTTGATCTCCCCAAGGATAAGTGGTTTAAATATCATCCACTTGTTACCAAAGAAATTAAAGAACCGGTAATAACTAAATATGAAACTATCATTTACAATGTTGATCCAGTTGTGCCTACTTCTTATATTGAAAAACCATCTTTCCCTGTTAGAATGAAGGAACATGCTAAGGTTTCAACTATGGTCTGCAAAACTAATAACCTAGACCTTTAGAACAAATGAAAGTAGAACCTAGTGTTGCTATGGTTAAAGATCTCCTAGTAGAAAATATTGATGGGCATGTTATTTACTTCCGTGATGAAGCTGCTAGAATTGCCAAACCTGACGAAAAGGATAAACCTAGACCTGTTGTTGGCATGCTTGTTGTCTCAGTTAAAATAAGAGACCTAGATCGGAAGTTCCGGCACCGCAAGCCTCTGTAGCCACGAAAAACCAATCGGGAGCCCATTCTGGCACCCTGCCGGAGGGGGAAACCATCACTGGAGGCCATCTTCATCATCCCAGCGACCACCATGACGAGGAGGGAGTAGTTCACCCTCGGGGCTGAGGGTATGTACCAGTAGGTATGTGTTTGATCTCTCCCTCTCTCTCTCTCTCTCTCTCTCTCTCTCTCTCTCTCTCTCTCTCTCTCTCTCTTTCTCGTGTTCTCGGTTTGGCACGATCTTGATGTACCGTGAGATTTGTTACTATAGTTGGATCATATGGTGTTTCTCCCCCTCTACCTTCTTATGAAGAATTGAGTCTGGCTCTTTGAGGTTTTGTGAGGTTGGATTGAGTGTTATATTTGAGAACACTTGATGTATGTCTTACGATGGGATATTTGTGGTGACAATGGGATGTTCTATTGATTCACTTGATGTATGTTTTGGCACTCAACTCGCGGAATCCCAAGCTGACATTGGGGTAATCTATGCATAAGGGTTGATGCACATTTTTGTCCTACGTTCTCCGATAGAAAATTTGGAGTGACTCTTTATCACATGTTAAAGGATTGCCATATGATTTAATTATGATATCATTGTTGAGAGACTTTGCACTACTGAAAGTATGAACCCTAGGCCTTGTTTTCAAGCATGGCAGTTCCGTTATTTCTCACTTTTATTACTAGTTACCTTGCTGTTTTTATATTTTCATATTACAAAAACCCATATCTACTATCCATATTACAGTTGTATCACCATCTCTTCGTTGCACTGGTGCACCTATACAATTTACCATTGTATTGGGTGTGTTGGGGACACAAGAGACTCTATGTTATTTGGTTGCAGGGTTGTTTGAGAGAGACCATATTCATCCTACGCCTCCCACAGATTGATAAACCTTAGGTCATCCACTTGAGGGAAAATTGGTACTGTCCTACAAAACACTGCGCTTGGAGGGAGAATACGAGTCTACGAGAAGAAGGTTGCGTAGTATACATCAAGCTCTTTTTTGGCGCCATTGCCGGGGAGGTGAGTGCTTGAAGGTATATCTTTAGATCTTTCAACTGAATCTTTTAGTTTCTTGTTTTATCACTAGTTTGGTTTATAAAAAGAAAACTACAAAAAAATAGAATTGAGGTTGCCACATATAATTCATCTTTTTAATGTCTTTCGTGAATATGATGGAAAGGAAATTTGTGCTCAATTGATAGAATAAGAATGCAATAAAATGTTTGGCATAAAATATTTGAGTGATGAGCATGATTGCAATGTTGTTGGTATGAATTGTTTGAATATCCGTGATGCTAATGATATTCAAAACCATAAGCTTGGGGATTCTATGTTTGATGAAGATGATATTTTTGTCCCTCAAGTTTTGATGTGCAAATTTATTATGATGATAGCATGCCGCCTATTTATGATGATTGCAATATTTATGAAAGTGGGTTTGGAATAGTTTCAACTTTAGATAATAATTATCCCACTATTTTGGGTGTGTTGAATCTTATTATAATGATAAAAGTGGATTTTGAGAGGTCATGACTTTATTTAGTAATGATTCTACTATCTTGGAAGAGGTTTCAATTGATTTTGATGAGACCAAAGTTGCTACTTATGATGACTATTGTCATGACACTTATGTTATAAAAAGTAGTGATGTTTATATTTATAAAACTTGTCATAATTATGATTACCATTTTTCTGAAGATTAATCTTTTAATGTGGAAACAATTTATAGTATTCGAGTTTCTTATGATACTACCACTATTCCGAATGAGAAGAATTTTGCTTATGTGGAGAGTAGTATAATTTCTATACTTGTGCTTCCTGTCGGGGTACTAGAGTAGGGGTACCCTAGTATCCCGTACTCGTGCACGCAGACGATTGTAGCACCCAGCAGGGAGCTTGCCTCGTCGCCGCCAAGATCCTCCGTGGCTCCTTTGGAGCCATTCAAGAACGAAGTATTTGATTAAGAAGACAAGGCCCCGGCAAGAGGAGCTTGTCGGGAAGGCCGCTCCAGGCATGCAGAAGACAAGGCCCCGGCAAGAGGAGCTTGCCAGGAAGGCTCGGAGCGCGACAAGCCTCCGGGACGCGACAAGGATTCGGCGCGGCAAAGGCGCTTGCCGCGGCAAGCAACCTCTCCATCTCCGCTCCAGCTCATCCAAAGAACGTGTCGCCATGGGACCATTCCATGCACGCAGCGTGTCGAGAGGCTGTGCAGCCAGCGGAGAGCAGCGATAAGCGGCGCCGACAAGCTTGCCATCATGGCGAAGCGGAGGCGCACTGACGGTCTCTGTTGCACTGTTTGGGCGACAACGACGGGCATTTATTGCTTTTGTCCCTTGCCGTCGAGTTAGGTATTTTGCAATCGCATAATCGCTCGGTAGGTGTACCAACTCCTGTTTTACATTTGTACCCTCATCTATGTTGCCACCTGCCGGAGACCCCTTGAGCATATAAAAGGAGGCCCATGTGCAGCGTGGGGGTTCGGTTCGATTCGTTCGACTCACTCGAGACCAGATACACCCACGCTAGGTTTTGTAGCTCTCATCGCTCCCTGGCAAGAACACAATACATCAAACAAGCAGCAGTAGGAGTTTTATCTCTCCGGAGAGTTCCGAAGCTGGGTAAAATGCTCGTGTGCCTCGCCTCGATCCGCTCTTCGTGCGATCTCCGCCCCCCTGCGAACCACAAAGGGGCCTGGTCGGCCGGCCCCATAGGTGTCCGTGGGTACGATCAGCCTCCCCGACATCTTTGGCGCGCCAGGTAGGGGGCGTCGAGGCCGTGTGAATCTGATCCGACGTTCACACGAACAGCGTCCTCAGCATCTTCCTCAACATGCCACCGAAGAAGAAGGCTTCGGCGGCAGCAGAGCCGTCTGCATCGTACCCACCATCACCGCAGCAAACGGGTGGTGCGGCGGACGCTGGCGGAGGAACGGGCGCCGACGAAGGTGTTCGCGACGTTGCCAAGTCCAAGGACAAGGCCGCGCAAACCTCGGCGTCTGCGCATCCCCCACGCCCATCTCAGGAGACGCGGGACCAACAACGTCATGGCGTTCATAATGCCATACGTTCGTTGGATCGAGACCCTCAAGACCAGCATGCGCGCCAACATGCTGGCACGAGTGAGATACGGTCGCCCGGACGGGGTGCTGCTCCTTCTAACGTAGTTAGAAGTCCGAGCATATCCCGCTCCTCGCACTGTTCGCCAATGCCACCCACTACTCCAGCAGAAGCTGGCGAGAGCTCAGCTGCTCCTCGACTACCCTCCAACGGCCGACAAGGTCGACGAGTGGAGGGCCACTATCCAGAGCCTCATCGGCTTTGCCAACGGCGACGTTCCGCGGCAACCAACGCCATCATTGCCGCGGCGAGGCGACAAGGCACGAGCCGGTGGCGACGACACTGTCGGAGGTGCAACCACCGTGCACTCTCCGCCACGAAGGCCAAGATCGCCGACTCACCGGATCCACCTCGACAGCGACTCCACCGCGTCGTCCGATCCGCGAGCTCGCCGCGATCAGCGCCAAGTTCTTCATGAGCGACAACAAGAGGACGCTCGAACTCGCATCGAGCGCCGAAGAGAAGCGCTACGTCAGTCCGACAAGCGCGCTGGGCCTTCTATTGACATGCGCGGGCCGGAGGAGCCAGGCGACTTGCCGTACGCGGTAGGTTGCCCTGCGTTCACTCGTGAGCTGCGGCAAGTCGAGTGGCCCAGCCAGAAAAACTTCAAACCAGACGTGCCGGAGAAGTATGATGGCAGGACGCATCCGTTGGAGTTCCTCAGCATCTACACCATCGCGGTGCAGGCTGCGGGGGACGGGACGACAAGATCCTCGCCAACTACTTCCCGCTCGTGCTCAAGCCCAACGTCAGATCTTGGCTCATGCACTTGCCGGACAGCTCCACATCCTCTTGGGCAGATCTGTGCCTTCAGTTTGTTGGCGCCTTCATAGGTGGCCACAAGCCTCATGGCCAAGAGAGTGACCTTCATCTGCTCGCCCAGAAGGAAGGAGAGTCCCTGCGCAAGTTCATTCAGAGATTCAGCCGTGTGCACTACAACATCGAGACGTCCACCTGCTGCGGTGATCAGCGCATTTCATCGAGAATGTGCGAAACCACGGGATGAGGAGGAGATGGCGATGTGCAAAGTCAAGGACGTCGATGAGCTGTACGCCTTGGCCGACAAGTGTGCGTCTTTGAGGAAGGAGGAGACTCGGGAGAGAATGCGGAAGCGAGATCTCGACAGTGAGGACACCGCCCTGCAAAGAAGGGCCGGCGGCGAGGCAACACGAAGAAGAAAGGTAGAGAAGTGCTAGCTGTTGAGCAGTCCGGCAACGGAGGTGGCGACAAGAACGCCAAGGCTGGTGGCTCCGGCAAGGAGGTTGCCGCTGATGCCAACCACCAGTCGGTGGCGGCCGAAACAAGCGGGACGGCTCCGGCAAGCGATCTTGCAAGATCCACCGCACCAAGGGCCACGACCTCCAGAGCTGCAAGAAGGTCGAGTAGCTTGTCGAACAGCAGAGAGCTGAGTACGAGCGGCGCGAAAAGGAGAAGGCCCAAGAAGGTGCTGGGGGAGCAAGCAAGAAACGTCCCGGCCGGGGAGGACGCCGCGGCAAGGCCAAGCAGCGGCAAGGAGACAGACCTCCCCGCGGCCGCGACAAGGATGAATATGATGACGACGACGAAGATATGGAAGACGACGACGTTGATGAGTAGGAGTTTCAGAAAGCCACAGAGGTCCTCTGCGTTGACGGAGGTGCTTCCCTGCATACCTCCCACCGCCAACTCAAGCAGTGGATGCGGGAGGTCAATGCAGCGGAACCATCCGTAGAGTCACGCAAGCCTCTGAAGTGGTCCAAAGACGCCTATCATTTTTGATATTGAGGACCACCACGATCGCATAATTGCGGTCGGGTGCTTGCCGATGTTGGTCTCACCAACCATCCGCAACCTCAAGGTCACCAAAATGCTAGTTGACGGCGGGGCCGGCTTGAATCTGATCTCCTCCGCGGTGCTCCAGAAGCTTCAAATCCCTGACAGCGAGCTCGAAGAGACCGGCACCTTCCAAGGAATCAATCCGGGAAGGAGCAAGCCGAAGGGAAGATTACGTTGCGGTAACATTTGGCGTGAGCTGAACTTTAGGATCGAGAGGGTCACATTCGACGTTGCCGATTTCCCATTGCCTTACAATGGGATACTTGGCCGCCCAAAGACTCGCCAAGTTCATGGCAGCCTCTCACTACGCCTACAACCTACTCAAGATGCCAGGCCCAATAAGCGTCATCTCTGTCCATGGCGACAAGAAGGATGCCCTTATCTGTGCCGACAAGATCTACCGGGATGCAGCAGCCGCGACAGATTGTGAGAATACCCTATGTGCTTCACTTATATCTTTTGAGCTGGGTAGTTGCTCTAGTGCTTCACTTATATCTTTTTAGAGCATGGCGGTGGTTTTATTTTGAAGAAATTCATGAACTCTCATGCTTCACTTATATTATTTTGAGAGTATTGAAACTGTATGGTAATTTTCTTAGGTTATGAATTTAGACCTAATATTATAGGCATCCAAGAGGGATATAATAGAAACATTCAAAAAGAGCATTAAATATATGAGAAGTTTGATTCATTGCAGTTGTTTTGAGATATAAAGAATGTGATATTAGATTCATGCTAGTGAGTAATTGTGTATTGGTAGAAATACGTGTGTTAAAGTTTGTGATTCCCGTAGCATGCACGTATGGTCAACCATTATGTGATGAAGTCAGAGCATGATTTATTTTTTGATTGTCTTCCTTATGAGTGGCTGCCGGGGACGAGCGATGGTCTTTTCCTACCAATCTACCCCCCTAGGATCATGAGTATAAGAACTTTGCTTCAATGGCTAATAAATTTTTGCAATAAGTATGAGAGTTCTTTATGACTAATGTTGAGTCCATGGATTATACGCACTCTCACCCTTCACCATTGCTAGCCTCTCTAATACCGTGCAATTTTCGCCGGTGCATTAAACCCACCATATACCCTTCCACAAAACAGCCACCATACCTACCTATTATGGCATTTCCATAGCCATTCCGAGATATATTGCCATGCAACTTCCACCGTTACATTATATTATGACACATACCATCATTGTCATATTTCTTTGCATGATCATGTAGTTGGAATAGTATTTGTAGCAAGGCCACCATTCATATTTTTCATACATGTCATTCTTGACCAACGCACATCCCGGTACACCACCGGAGGCATTCATATAGAGTCCTATTTGGTTCTAGTATTGAGTTGTAATTCTTGAGTTGTGAGTAAATAAAAGTGTGATGATCATTATTACTAGAGCATTGTCCCATGTGAGGAAAGGATGATGGAGGTTATGATTCCCTCACAAGTTGGGATGAGACTCCAGACTTAAAAAAAAAATAGGCCAAAGAGCCCAAAATAAAAAAAGATGCCAAAGAGCCCAAACAAAAAAAAGATAAAAAAGAAAATAAAAAATGAGAGAACAAGAGAGAAGGGACACAATTACTATCCTTTTCCACACTTGTGCTTCAAAGTAGCACCATGATCTTCATGATAGAGAGTCTCCTATGTTGTCACTTTCATATAATAGTGGGAATTTTTCATTATAAGAACTTGGCTTGTATATTCCAGTGATAGGCTTCCTCAAATTTCCATAGGTCTTCGTGAGCAAGAAAGTTGGATGCACACCCACTTAGTTTCTTTTTGAGCTTTCATACACTTATAGCTCTGGTGCATCTATTGCATGGCAATCCCTACTCACTCACAATGATATCTATTGATGGGCATCTCAATAGCCCGTTAATACGCCTAGTTGATGTGAGACTTTCTCCTTCTTTTTGTCTTCTCCACAACCACCATATTCTATTCCACCCATAGTGCTATATCCATGGATCATGCTCATGTATTGCGTGAAAGTAGGAAAAGCTTGAAAACATTAAAAGTATGAAACAATTGTTTGGCATTAAAAGACTTTCTCCTTCTTTTTATCTTCTCCACAACCACCATATTCATCGGGGTTGTGCATGATGAAATATTTTATGTGATGAAGATAGAGCATAGCCAGACTATATGATTTTGTAGGGATAACTTTCTTTGGCCATGGTATGTTGAGAAGACATGATTGCTTTATAAGTATGCTTGAAGTATTATTGTTTTAATGTCAATATTAAACTTTTGTTTTGAATCTTATGGATCTGAATATTCTTGCCACAATATATAATATTACATGGATAAATATGTTAGGTAGCATTCCACATCAAAAATTTAGTTTTTATCATTTACCTACTCGAGGATGAGCAGGAACTAAGCTTGGGGATGCTTGATATGTCTCCAACATATCTATAATTTTTTATTGTTCCATGCTATTATATTATCTAATTTGGATGTTTTATATGCGTTAATATGATATTTTATATTATTTTTGGGACTAACATATTAACCTAGAGCCCAGTGCCAGTTTCTGTTTTCCCTAGTTTTTGAGTTTTACAGAAAAGGAATATCAAACGGAGTCCAAACGAGCTGAAAATTTACGGTGATTTTTTATGGACCAGAAGAGACCCCTGAAGCACCGGAGCTGGGCCATAAGAGTCACGAGATGTGCACAACCCAGGGGCATGCCCTAGGGCTTGTGGGCCCATCAGGAACTCCCCTGACTTGTTTCCGATGCCAAATATTCTTATAAATTTGGAAACCCCCGAAAAGAACCCTAGATCGGAAGTTCCGCCGCCGCAAGCCTCTAGAGCCACGAAAGAGCAACCAGGAGCCCGTTCCGGCACCCTGCCGGAGGGGGAAACCATCACCGGAGGTCATCTTCATCATCCCGGTGGCCACCAAAATGAGGAGGGAGTAGTTCACCCTCGGGGCTGAGGGTATGTACCAGTAGCTATGTGTTTGATCTCTCTCTCTCTCTCTCTCTCTCTCTCTCTTTCTCTCTCTATCTCGTGTTCTTGATTTGGCATGATCTTGATGCACTGCGAGCTTTGTTACTATAGTTCGATCATATGGTATTTATCCCCTCTACCTTCTTGTGACGAATTGAGTCTTGCTCTTTGAGGTTTCGCTATGTTGGATTGAGTATTGGATTTGAGAACACTTGATGTATGTCTTGTGATGGGATATCTCTGGTTGTAATTGGAAGTTCTATTGATTCACTTCATGTATGTTTTGGCACTCAACTCGCGGATTCCCAAGGTGAAATTGGGATAATCTGTGCATAGGGGTTGATGCATGTTTTCGTCCTACGTTCTCCGATAGAAACTTTGGAGTGACTCTTTGTCGCACATTGAGGTATTACCATATGATTTAATTATGATATCATTGTTGAGAGACTTTGCACTTGTAAGTGCATCTAGTGCCCCTTAGTGATTTTGGTGTATTGAAGACTTATAGGTTAAGGGACTAATTTGTTTATGAGTGTACACAGGTCTATAAGTCTATGAGGAGTTTGATGTTTACAGAGAAAGTCGCCACTAGACAAAGTTCTTCTGGTGACAGAGACGAAGTTCTTCTGGTCGCTGAGGAATTTGTTCTGACTGAGGAGTTAGGAATTCGCCAGTGCGGATTGCCTACACAGTGAGGAACATGATAGCCCTGAGGAATTTGAACCTCAAATTTCCGACCATTGTTGTGCTGCGCGCCATCTATCCCAAAATATCTTATCCACCTAACGGTCATATCATTGAAGGGCATTTATGTCTTATCATGTCGGGCTGCTCCCTAGGCTATAAATAGCCGCCCCTACAACCACTAGCTGGTTGGCTGCTCACGAGAAACTGACACTTGTCATTCGAGAGCATCCCATCCTCCGAGGACTTTGAGTGAAAATCATCAAGTGAGGAAAACCAAACCCAAACACCTACAAACCCAAAGTGATTGAGCATCACTGAAGAGATTGATCATGTGTGGATCCGACGCTTGTTACCTTTGAAGACTATGCTTCTTCCATACGGCTAGGCGTCATGGTCTAGATCATCCAAGAGGAATTGTGGATCGCCAAGTGACCGAGTCTGTGAAGGTTTGGAAGTCGCCTGAAGACTTACCACGAGTGATTGGATGAGGTCTGTGTGACCTTAGTTCAAGGAGAATATGGTGAGGACTTGGTTTCCTGGGCTACGTGCTCAGCGACTGGGTGTCCGAGACTATGTGTCCTCGAGTTTAAATACTCAACCGCTCCAACCAGACGTACAACTGAGACAGCAGTTGGAACTGGTCTACCAAATCATTGTCTTCACCAAGCTTACTGGTTCTATTACCTCAACTCTTTCATTTCCTCATTACTGTGTTGAGTGTTTGTTCATATCTGTGTTTGAAGACTTTGACTGAAGACTTTCTCAATTTCCTCAGTTCAAATTCTTCAGTCTGTTTGTCTTCATCTTGTGTTATCCTGTGATTACGCTTTCTATACTCTGTGATTGTCTTCATTTCATCATGATGACCATGCATGTATTCTGTTATGCTTACTTCTGAGTACTTATTCCGCTGCAAGTAGTTCTTCGCTAACGAATTTCCTCACCGGCAAATTCCTCGGTGAAGAATTCATAAAAATCGCCTATTCACCCCCTCTAGTCGATATAATGCACTTTCAATTGGTATCAGAGCAAGGTACTCCCTTGTTCTGTGTGATTTTGGTTTAACTGCCTGGAGTTTTAGTTATGTCGACCGCAGGTATGATCAAGGTCTCTGTTGGCTGCCTACCTTCGATGGGACAGACTACCCCTATTGGAAGAATAAGATGCAAATGCATCTTGAGGCAATTGATAACGACCTCTGGTATGTTGTGGAAAATGGTGTTCCCACTGTCGCAGCCTCTCTGAACGCTACCAATGTGAAGAGATTCAAGCAACTCGATTCTCAAGCAAAGAATATCATATGTTGTCATCTGAGCAAAGGATAGTATGGTAGAGTGAGTGCTTTGGAAACGGCTAAGCTTATCTGGGATAGGCTGTGCAAAGTAAATGAAGGAGTCTCAACTCAGCGTGACTCTCGAGTTGATGTTCTTCGCAATCTCTTCAACGGCTTAAAAAGACTTGACAATGAAAATGTTGAACAAACCTTCGATCGCCTCACTGACATCTCAAATGAGCTTCAAGCGCTTGGTGCCACTGACATCACCGACCATGAGGTGGTGAAGAAATTGTTGAGATCGCTTGATTCCTCATTTGATACTCTGGCACTGATGATACAAGAACGTGCTGACTACAAGTCACTTGATCCCGCTGATATC
This sequence comes from Aegilops bicornis, assembly GCA_021605145.1. NCBI lineage: Eukaryota > Viridiplantae > Streptophyta > Magnoliopsida > Poales > Poaceae > Aegilops > Aegilops bicornis. The sequence goes on along the minus strand of CM038672.1, from coordinate 191,290,241 downwards.
CTCGAGAGGCTAAATACTCATGAGTTCCAGCTTGCTGAAAAGAGAGATCTCTATGGTTCGAGCTATGGCAAATCACGTGCCCTGAAGGCCAAGGCAGTGTCTGAATCTGAATGTGAAGATTCTGGTAGCAGCCTTGGTGATCCTGAAGTCTTCATCTCACAAGAAGAGCAGCTCCAAGAAGGCTCGGGCATTCATTGGCAAGGAAATGGACTCTGAAGCTGAATCTGAGGAACATGAGGAAGAGGAGGCATCAGAGGAGTCCGAGTCCGGTGTGGCGAGTCTGGCTCTCGCTACTGCATTCGTCAGCAAGTCTATCTTCAACTCTGATGAAACTGACCTCACCAACAATGCTGATGAAGAGAATGATGACTACGCTCCCACCTATTGCTTCATGGCAAAGGGTGCCAAGGATGATCAACCCAAAGCCTCTGAGTGGGTCCTCGATAGTGGATGTACAAATCACATGACTGGTGACAAGAATCTATTGATGGATGCTCCCTTATCACCATCACATCTGAAGCATATCATCTTTCTTGACAAAGGAAAAGCGTCGGTATTGGGTCTAGGTAAGGTTGCGATCTCTAAGGACATACACATGGACAAGGTCACCTTGTTGAGTCCTTAGAATACAATCTCATGTCGATCTCAATGCTTTGTGATCTTGATATGGTTGTTGTCTTTGGCAAGTATCGTTGTGTTGTGATTATGGAAGCTGACCATTCCAAAGTCTTGAAGGCTTTAGGAGAGGAGACTTGTATATTGTTGATTTCTCTGGGACCACAACCAGCCGTGTGTCTACTTGCAAAAGCTTCGGAAGGCTGGCTATGGCATCGACGACTTGGTCACGCATGGCATGAGTAATTTACTGCACGCTTGCGAAGAAGAAGCATGTCATTGGCATTGAGAATGTCAAATTCCTCAAGGATCGCTTGTGTGGGGCTGTGAAGCTGGAAAAATGACCAAGGCCAAGCATCCAAATAAGACTATCATGACCACTACTCGACCATTCGAATTGCTTCACATGGACCTCTTTTGTCCTAATCATTACTCAGCAGTCACTAATGATGCATCCCTATATGGCTTTGTTATTGTTGATGATTACTCTTGTTACACATGGGTACACATTGTTACTTACAAACATGAAGTGCAGGAAGTCTTCAAACGATTTTCCTCGAGGGCTTCGACCAACTTTGGTGTGAAGATCAAGCACATTAGGAGTGACAATGGAACTGAGTTCAAGAATTCTGGTCTTGATGACTATCTCGATGAACTTGGTATTACTCATGAGTTATGTGCTCCCTATACTCCTCAGAAAAATGGCGTCGTGGAGCGCAAGAACAGAACTCTTGTTGAGATGGCTCGCACTATGCTTGATGAATACAAAACACCTCGTCGTGTTTGGATTGATGCAATTGATACCGCGTGCCACATCATCAACAGGTATATCTTCACAAATTCTTCAAGAAGGCGCCTATGAACTCCTCACTGACAAGAAACCCAATGTGAGTTATTTCAAAGTCTTCAGTGCTAAATGTTGGATTAGAGATCCTCATCACAATGCTAAATTTGCACCGAAAGCACATGAAGGTTTTATGCTTTGTTACGAAAAGTACTCACACACCTACAGAGTCTTCAACAGCGCTCTTCACAAGGTTGTTGAAACTGTAGATGTCTTGATTCGATGAAACTAATGGCTCGCAAAGAGAGCACCTACCTTCTGTGATAGATGAACCTAGCACCGAGGACTCTATCAAGATCAAGGCGATCGAGGATGTCATTCCCATCTTGAAGAATCTCCTCAAGAATTCATTCGAACGTGAAGAACGTCGGTGATGCACTGAAGATATTTGAAGAAAATGGTCTTTGAAGAAAATGCTGATCAAATTCCTCGACGACAACCAGCTCATCCTCGCATTGCAAAAGAAGTGCAAGTTGAAAAGATCATCGATGACATTGAAGCACCGGGACCTCTCACACACTCAAAAGCTTCACATTTATCTAAGTTTTGTGGGCACTATGCTTTTGTCTCTATAACGGAACCCACTAAGGTAGATGAAGCATTTCTGGAGCCTGAGTGGATTCAGGCCATGCAAGAAGAATTACATCAGTTCAAACTCAACAATGTTTGGGAACTGGTCAAACGTCCAGATCCTCCTAAGCATAATATCGTTGGCACAAAGTGGATCTACCCAACAAACAAGATGAAAATGTCCTTGTGGTGAGGAATAAGGCACGACTTGTAGCTCAAGGCTACACGAGTTGAAGGAATTTATTTCGATGAAACTTTTGCACATGTTGCTAGACTTGAGGCTATTCGCATATTACTTGGTTATGCTAACCATCATGATATCACTTTATATCAAATGGATGTTAAAAGTGCATTCCTCAATGGTAAGCTTGAGGAAGAAGTATATGTTGCTCAACCCCCAGGTTTTGAAGATCCAAAGAATCCTGAAAAAGTCTTCAGACTCAACAAGGCCCTCTATGGCCTCAAGCAGGCCCCTCGGGCGTGGTATGATACTTTGAAGGAATTCCTCATGAAAAATGGCTTCACACCCGGTTCACTCGACCCCACTCTCTTTACTAAATCTTATGATGGTGAACTATTTGTGTGCCAAATATACGTTGATGATATTATCTTTGGCTGTACTGACCAACATTATAGTGATGAATTTTCCTATATGATGAGTGAAGAATATCAAATGTCTATGATGAGAGAGTTGAAATTCTTCTTAGGTCTTCAAATTCGTCAACAACGCAATGGCATATTCATATCTCAGGAGAAATACCTCAAAGATGTTCTGAGGAAATTCGGCATGCAAGATTGCAAAGGCGTCAAAATTCCTATGCCCACAAATGGCCATCTATGCAATCGATGAAAATGGTATTGACTTCGATCACAAGGTATACCGCTCCATGATTGGTTCTTTATTGTAGTTATGTGCATCAAGGCCAGATATAATGCTTAGTGTTTGCATGTGTGCCCGATTTCAAGCTACACCAAAGGAATCACACCATAAGGCTGTGAAACATATTCTTCGGTATCTAGCTCACACACCAACACTAGGATTATGGTACCCCAAGGGCTCTGCTTTTGATCTCATTGGCTATTCTGACTCTGACTATGCCGGTGATCGTGTGGACCGCAAGTCAACATCAGGTACTTGTCATTTCCTCGGACGATCTTTGGTCTGTTGGTCCTCGAAGAAACAGAACTGCGTATCATTGTCTACTGCGGAAGCTGAGTACATTGGTGCTGGTTCTTGCTGTGCTCAATTGCTGTGGATGAAGCAAACTATCAAGGATTATGGCATCATCGTGAAGAATGTGCCACTCTACTGTGACAATGAGAGTGCCATCAAGATTGCTCATAACCCAGTTCAGCACTCGAAGACAAAGCACATTCAGATTCGTCATCATTTTCTTCGTGATGATGTGTTGAAGGGCGACATCTCCATCGAGCATGTGAAGACTGAAGAACAGCTGGCCGATATCTTCACAAAGCCCTTGGATGAGAAGAGATTTAGCAAGTTGCGGTGTGAGCTAAATATCTTACAATCTTCGAATGTTCTTTGAAAAGGACACTCATCCTAACACTTATGCAAAATTGATGACTTAGATGTGCAACACACGAAGAAACGTTTTTCTTCAATCAATGAAGAACAACACCCTAAGTGTGAAGAAATTAACGAAGAATTTGATTCTCAAAACCCTACGACAATTGTACGCGATGTCTGAAATCATCATTCTTATACGGTGTGTCATGCCACCACCAAAGTTGAAAATCTTCAATTTGAGTTTTTTTCCCAGTTTTGAAATTCTTCAGTTTTTCAAATTCTTCAACTTTGCAAAATCTTCACTGTTTCTGTCGTTTTTCTTCATTGGCTATATATATATATATGGGTTTATGTCCTCTACAACATTCACTTATGGCTATTTCTTCAAGTTGCATTTTCTGCTAAGTGAATGTGATCGGACCCTTCCCCCTCTATGCTATACTCAACCCAATCTATTTACAAATTCTTCATGTGCGTTCTATTTGAAACTCGTTCAAAATCTTCACTGTGTCCTTGTCTGCTAAAGAAATTGCGAACGGAACTTTAAAACTAATCTTCTCAAAATTTTCGGATTTGCCGCTCAAACCGTTCCGCTTCCTTCGATAGAATTATCTATTCACCCACGATCTAACACGATCTCCACTTTTCAGTACGTGGGTGACAGATGTCATGCGAATGAGAAGGGTCAGGGGCACGCTCGTCCTAAATCTTCGGGCGAAAAGTTTTTTTCCGTGGCTATAAATACCCCTCTCCACTTCCTCACTTCCTTTACTCCGCTCGACCGCTCTCTCTCCCGCTCGAGCTTCTCAAACCGTAGCGCGGCCGCTACTCCATCGTCGCCGGTGAGGAAGAGCTTCACTGCCTCGACCTTGTCGCCGTTGTACTCGCGCCGGCCGCGGAAATTTTCACTCCGCCGCCGCCGTAGCTGTCTTCCTCCGCCGAGTTAGGGCGTGGAAGATCTGACCTGACGAGCTTCAAATCTACACTTCTCAGTTCGTCGTGTTCTTCATCCAGGGTAATTAAAAGTTACTTTTACTGCCCTCTTTGATTCAAATTTTGTCTACAAAATCTTCAAAGGTGTTTTATTCTTCAAATCCTCACACACAAAACACCTCTCTAGTCATCTGTTCTTGCTTCGTTTCTCTAAGCATCATTTTTCTTCAAGATTCCTCAATTGTGTAGATCCTCGATCTATACAACTCTGGAACCTAAGACAAAGAACGCTTAGTGAAATTCTTCAGGGCTCATCTGGTCAAATTCCTCAAACTTGTTCTTTTTGAAATACCTTCTGAGAACGCATATGACCTCTCCAAATTCCTCGCAACTATACTCTATTCACAGGTACTCATGTCAGCTGCTGAATCACTAGGTTCTCGTCAACTTAACTCATTTGCAGCATTCCTCAAAGAAAAGTTGCATACTTCTTCAGAGAATTCGATTGTTCAAATTCCTTAACTGAAGAATATGGCAGACGGTAAGAAGCCACAGAAAGGAGGAAAGAGGCCTGAGGTCATGACTGCTTTTGAAATACACGAGGACATCTATCTTGACTATTGCACACTGATGAGGCCATGTTAGGAAAGGAGAACAAAAATCAGCGCAAGGTGTTATCTGAGAGAGATTGAAAGGAGATGGGCAAGAGAATGGAGAATGCAGGTATGTGACTCCAAAGTATATGAAGAAATTCGCACTTAATCCTCCATGCCCAAGAGCTCCATTGGCACCTGGCCAAGAAGCTGACCCCACCAGCATCAAGCGTGGTGAGGATTTTCCTGAAGAATGGGCCAAGCACCAAGCCAAGTTGGCGAGACAAGCCAAAGAAGCAGTGAGGAAATTCAATGAAGACTCTGCTGCTGCTGCTGCCACTAAGGCCTCTGTCAAGCCTAGGAAATCAATGGCAAAGAAGCCCGCTCACAAGCCAAGTGCTTCACCAACTGTGCCCTCACGGCCAAGTTCCTCAGCAATGCCCTCACGGCCAGAATCTTCAAAGCCCTCATGGCCAGAATCTTCAAAGGCCTCACGGCCTGTTCCTCATGCTGCTCCTGCTCCTCCAAAATACTCAGCTCCTCCTCCAAAGTCCTCAGCTGCTCCGGCAAAGTCCTCAGCACCTGTGCATCTGGCCACGTGCCAAAGGACTGCAGGCATCTCTATTGCCTCTGGTGTCTCAGCTAGTTCCTCAGCTGCCCCAAATTCCTCATCAGGCCCCACTCTGCTGAAGACAAAGGCAACTGCTGGACGAGGTCCTCGGCCAAGTCCGAAGAAGAAACAGGTTGCCTTCCAAGTTCCGTCTGACGATGAAGCTGATGATGAGAACTTAAAGAAATCATCAGAGACAGACAAGAAAAGGCCGCTAGAGCCAAAGGCACACCTATACCACTGCTTTTGGATCCTAAGATGATCCTCCATTACATTGATCTCTGGCACAAGGATCCAAACACCCCTATGCCTGATTTTCATTTGACTCCTGGCCAAAGTCACATGCTGACCCATTTCATCTGAAGAGAAATGGAAATTTGAGAAGGCCAGACAGATCAAGAAGGCTCAGTTCAGGAAAGAGAAGTTCCTGAGGAATTTTTTTGTCAAAATGACAACTGATGAACTCATCAAAATTCAGTCTGAAATCAAAGCTCTCAGCGGCAACTTCAACGCCTACTATGCTGATTAGCAAGGAGCCAAAGTCAGGTTTGTTAAACTGACTGAGAAGTTCACCAATGTTGCAGCTCCAACGCAACAAGAAGTTCCTCAGGCTGCAACTTCTGCTCAGCCTACTGAAGAACATGCCAGCACCACTGATGACTTTTAGACTGCTGAAGAAAATGCTAGTTCCCTGGCTGATGACTCCATTCCAGCCGCTGAAGAAACTGCCAGGGCATCCACTAGTGGTGCGCCTGAAGAAAATGAAGAAGTCAGGGCAACGGCATCAGTTGTACCTGAAGCAAATCAATCAGATTCCTCAACTCCTCCTGCGCCTATACCAACTCCTATCCTTCCATCTGCATCAGATGTGAAGAAGACCAAGGCTGCAGAGCGAGCTGCAGTGAAGAAAAGGAAAGCATCAGCTGCTTCAGATTCTTCAGCTCCGAAGAAAATGAAGCCTATGACCAGCTCGTTTGAGAATCCCATTGATGCTATTCCGATCTCAACCATGCCATCAAAGGACCTTGTTCCTTTTGGTGAAGAATATGTGATCCCTAGCGGATCTGATGAAGAAAATCATTCAACGCCCGTCGAGCAGATTGATGAAGAAATTGAAGTGGATGTGATCCCTTCAACACCAGTTGTTTCCTCGCCAATGCCTCAGTTCACAGCTGATGAGGCTGGCATTGAAGAAATTGAAGATGAAGATGTGGATATTGGATGCACTACGCCAGTGATGAATGATGACTTTTGGGAAAGTATGCACCCCAATTCTCCAGTCTTCACCCCACTACAACAAATACCTCAGTCCCATGCACCAACCGTTCAAATGGGCTCTAAAGAAATGCACCCCACCTCGTCAGTGCATGAAGAAATTCCAGCCACTAGTGCTGAAGAACCTTCTGCTGCTGATCCTTTGTACACACAGACTGCCACTAAAGAGGAACCAGAAATTCCTCAGCCTGAAGAACCTGAGATTGCGATTCCTGAGGTCGTGATGCAACTCACTCACACTCCACTGCCAAAACCAAAGGATCCATTCTCAAGCAAGCAAAATTTCAAGGCTGAAGATTTCTTCGGCGAGCATGTATTCTTCACTGACTACAACCCATATGACTCTGCTCGCATAAGGAAGAAGCATTTCTGGACTGCTAGTCAAGCCAATTTCTATTCCTCAGTGCTATTCAACAAAGACAAAGTCTTCGATCATGCACACATATTCCTCACGTGGAAATGTAGTCTTTGTCGGGCTTCAAGCCAGTCCTCAGTGTTCTTCACGATGCTGGATTGCTAAATTTCTGCACTGACATGTGTGATTGGAATGAAGAACTCATTCTTCAATTCTATGCGACGCTGCACATCACAGGAAATTCTGAAGATGTGAACTCATGGGTGCTGGACTGGATGTCGAAAATACTCACTACAAGGCACCAGCAATCGAATTGCTTCCGTGCCCTCCCACTCGATCCTCCCTTGAAGGTGCTCGTTGCGTCTACAATGAACCTGAGCTTACAAATCATTACATGCAAGTTTTGATGAAGCCTTTGAAGCCAGGGCAGGCCCCTCGAACCAAATTCCTCGTCAAGGAATTACTATATGTGCCTCGGACTGTCTATCGCATTCTGACGAAGACAATGAGTCCTATGAAAGGCCACGACTCCAATGACGAAGAAGTCGTTGGCATCATGAACAATATGCTTTTTAATATCATTCATGGTGTTCCCGTCAACTTCCATGATTTCTTCATGAGGACTCTGGCTAATATAGCTATGTCACCATTTGAGTTGAAGCCTTATGCACCATGAATTATGAGATTCATCAGGACAAGGTCTTCACTCAATTACAAAGCTGATACTCTGAACCATTGCAGCTACTTGCCTCCGATGGAAGTCCTCAAACGGACATTTTCCTCAGCTAATGACAAAGGCAAGGCAACTGCTGTGATAGATGAAGGTATTCGTCCATTGGATGGTCAATTTCGTAGGGCCGCATCCTACTCCACCAATGATGACTCGCCACTCATGACTCTTCCGCCAACAACTCTGCGAAGAAAAATCCTCAAGCCACAGCACCCAGGTGATGACTGATCGTGAGTTACTCCTCAGTCTTCATCAGAAAGTTGATCGCAATCATAAATGGGTCAAGCGTCAGTTTGGTTAAATTCTTCACAACATGACCTCAACACACAAAGAAGTGAAGAAAAACCAATACTACCTCCATGAAACCTTCAGCCATACCTGGGCTGTTCTGTCTCATGTCTACAACGAAGAAGATCTGAAGAAAATGGGTCTGAAGGAAGAATTTGACTGGTCTGCACCTCCACCAAAGAAATACAAGAAGGTCAAGGTTCCTTCCTTGGTGGCCAGCTCTTATTCTTCATCGCGCAACACTGATGAAAATGAAGACTTGGACGACACTACGGCAGGCCCTACTACGACAACCGACCCCGACAACGCTGGCTCTCCTCCATCAACTTGATATTCTTCAGGGGCATTAGTCCTCAGTTTCGATCCTTTTGGTCATTCGATGACAAAGGGGGAGAAATTTGAGTTAGTCTTCAAGAGGGTCTATTATATGGGCGTTATGGGTGTTTTTTCCGCTAAGTTACAACTCTCGCTCTTCTGAAACTTTTATTGAATCGAGTTGTAATCTTAAACCCCATGGTGCTCTGATACTTTTGATGTGTTCTTCTGCATGCTTATTCCTCATTATATGTTAATACATGCATGCTGAATTACATCAGTCACTATATTTCATCATGCATTTCAAATTCTTCATATTATATGTCAAATGCGTGTATGAATTACAAGATATAGGGGCAGATCTCCATGATTCAACTCTTCAAATGTGCATTGCCTCAAAAGCAAATTCCTCACTATGCACATCTTCAGGGAGAGTTCTTTTATATCTTGCAATCAAATTCCTCAATATTAGTATTTACACTTCATATATTTATCCCCGTTGAAAACTTAACCTATATTGTCATCAATCACCAAAAAGGGGGAGATTGTAAGTGCATCTAGTGCCCCTTATTGATTTTGGTGTATTGAAGACTTATAGGTTAAGGGACTAATGTGTTTATGAGTGTACACAGGTCTATAAGTCTATGAGGAGTTTGATGTTTACAGAGAAAGTCGACCCCTAAAAATGAAGTTCTTCGACTGAAGACTTTGATATTCTAAAGAGTTTCTGAAGACTTTGAAAGTGAGGATATTGGTGTGACCTTGAAGACTTGGTATTCATTTGAGGAACATGATGCGTGAAGACTTTTGTTTTCGTATTTTCGTTTTCTCTTTCTTGAGTCAAAGGAAACACCGTACTGTTAAAGGGAGTCGAGGAAATACTAAGGAAAAATTTCCATGTGATGCTCAACTCAAAATCCTACACCTACAAATCCCTTCGAGTGAAGCCTTTGGAAATCTCATACAGTTCAGTCAATTTCTTGATGTGAGACGAAGTTCTTACGGTCACTGAGGAATTTGTTCGACCGAGGAGTTAGGAATTCGCCAGTGCGGATTGCCTACAAAGTGAGGAACATGATAGCCTTGAGGAATTTGAACCTCAAATTTCCGACCGTTGCTGTGCTGCGCGCCATCTGTCCCAAAATATCTTATCCACCTAACGGTCATATCATTAAAGGGCATTTATGGCTTATCATGTCGGGCTGCTCCCTAGGCTATAAATAGCCGCCCCCTACAACCACTAGCTGGTTGGCTGTTCCGAGAGAAACTGGCACTTGTCATTTGAGAGCATCCCATCCTCCGAGGACTTTGAGTGAAAGTCATCAAGTGAGGAAAACCAAACCCAAACATCTACAAACCCAAAGCGATTGAGCATCACTGAGGAGATTGATCATGCGTGGATCCGACGCTTGTTACCTTTGAAGACTGTGCTTCTTCCAGACGGTTAGGCGTCATGGTCTAGAGCATCCAAGAGGAATTGTGGATCACCGAGTGACCGAGTCTGTGAAGGTTTGGAAGTCGCCTGAAGACTTACCACGAGTGATTGGACGAGGTCTGTGTGACCTTAGTTCAAGGAGAATACGGTGAGGACTTGGTGTCCTTAGCTGCATGCTCAGCGACTAGGTGTCCGGGACTGTGTCTCCTCGAGTTTAAATACTCAGCCGCTCCAACCAGACGTACAACTGAGACAACAGTTGGAACTGGTCTACCAAATCATTGTCTTCACCAAGTTTACTGGTTGAGTGTTTGTTCATATATGTGTTTGAAGACTTTGACTGAAGACTTTCTAAATTTCCTCAGTTCAAATTCTTCAGTCTGTTTGTCTTCATCTTGTGTTATCCTGTGATTACGCTTTCTGTACTCTGTGATTGTCTTCATTTCATCATGATGACCATGCATGTATTCTGTTATGCTTACTTCTGAGTACTTATTCCGCTGCAAGTAGTTCTTCACTAAGGAATTTCCTCACCGGCAAATTCCTCAGTGAAGAATTCATAAAAATCGCCTATTCACCCTGCCTCTAGTCGATATAACGTACTTTCAGCACTAGGGAAAGTATGAACCCTAGGCCTTGTTTTCAAGCATTGCAATACCATTTTTTCTCTCTTTTGTTACTAGTTACCTTGCTCTTTTTATATTTTCAGATTAAAAAAATCTATATCTACTATCCATATTACACTTGTATCACCATCTCTTCACCAAACTAGTGCTCACTGGGTGTGTTGGGGACACAATAGACTCTTTTTTATTTGGTTGCGGGGTTGTTTGAGATATACCATCTTCATCCTACGCCTCCCATGGATTGATAAACCTTAGGTCATCCACTTGAGGGAAAATTGCTACTATCCTAGAAAACTCTGCGCTTGGAGGCCCAACACGAGTCTACGAGAAGACGGTTGCGTAGTAGACATCAAGGTGCTATTGGGTATACTCTTGATGATCTTAAGGGCACCTGATTAAAATGGAACCTGATGCGGAACCTGTTGGGGATGTAACTACTGAATATAAACCGCCGTGAAGGGGCCGGTTTACCCTCGGCCATAATTGGGGCCCACGAAGACTCAGAAGGTGGCGATTCTTTGTAGAGCTTAGAGGCCCGGAGCCGAGGCGAATTAGGGCCCATAATGGTAAAACCGCCATAACCATGTAACTTGTATTGTAAGATAAGAGAAAGAAGAGACCGAGCCGGACACTTGTATGAGCCGGCCTCGGGACTCTGTAGACCGGCCGGACGTCAACCCGTGTATATAAGGGGACGATCCGGCGGCGGTTTAGGGACAGACAACAACAATTCGAGGCTTAGGCGAAGCTATTGCTCCCTAGTCGCCGAAATCACATCAATCCCATCACAAACTAGACGTAGGCTTTTACCTTCATCGAAGGGGCCGAACTAGTATAAACTCTCGTGTCTTTGCGTCCGCTTTAACCCTTTAATTTAAACCGCACGATGGCCCCGCGACTAAGTCCTTTCATGAGGACATCTGCCGTGACAATTCCACGACGGTTGGCGCCCACCGTGGGGCTATCGCACGATGGTTTGATGATCTTAGAGGGCAAGTTCGAAGGACTCGGAGGCTATCTTTGTGGGCGGATGACCAAGAGTCGTCAGCGGCAAGCTCTACATCGACGATGCAGGCTGGGGCCCGAGGCCGGCTCGATTGAGTATGGGTACGGGTCCCCTTTGGTAGCATACACGTGTTCATCGGCAAGATCGGTGAGCTAGGGCTGGGCGGACATCTGCACCGACCTCGTCCGAGACGGCTCGGGCGAAGAAGAATCCTGCCACAGCTAAACCGGTTGTCGGTGTGCTTTCGTGGGAGTCATCCACGGAGGAGACTATGAGGCGGATCAGCATCTGGTGGCGAAACCGTTGTCTACTCGATGACGAGTCGTCGATCGGGAAGCCGAGTCTGTACCAATGCAAGATGGCGGATCGGGGCTGTTCCGATGGTAGCGATATTCGGACCTTTGATCTGCCCAACTGGGTTGGAATATTCATGGCGGTACACAAGTGACGCTTCACTCCTCAACCGCGCGACAACGGTCGCCGATTCGACGGGCGGTGGCAGCCGGGGCAGGAGGCCATGTGCGCCCGCCGGCTCAAGTTTTATCAGAATTATTTGATGCGTTGGCTGTGCTCATGGCAGAGGCTAACCCGGCGGATCAAGATCTGCATAACGCAGAGATTGCAAAGGTGAAGGAGCAAATCACTCAGGCTAAAGCGGATCTGGCAGCTACAGACGCTAGGATGGTGGCAGAGCGGGCCGCTTTGGATGCGCAGCTTATAGGCTCATCTTTGGATCGAATGCGACGCATGAAGTCATGAAAAGGAAGTACAGATCCCGTTTGCCCTCGGTTTTCGAGGAAGAGACCTCTTCAACACCCGGAGGCGAGGACGGTAATCCGCCGCCAGTGGTGAACCGGGCGGAAGCACCTCGGACGGGCGCGCCGATTCAGCCTCGCGTGATAGATCTACCTCGCCATCACGCCGGCGCGCCTCAAGCTGTGCAAACACCTCCAAGTCACTACTCCAACCCAATGGATAACCTTGTTGCGGCTGCGGCGCGGTTGGAGGCGATTCCAATCGAAGGTGATTCACCACAGGCGGTGGAAACACGCCGGGTCAAAGAGCTCCTTAGGACGGCTCTGGTCCAACAGGAAGCATATTCAAACAGCCGCGATCGGATCCACTCCACCCCCCGCCCGAGCCGGAGCTATAGCAGGCATGCAGATGAACCGGCCGTGTCAAGTAATGTCATGGCCTTGGTGCACCCAGCGGCAACAACCCGGTGGTGGTTTCGAAACGCTCAAGAGGTGGTGGGTGGGCGAGGCACGTGGGGGGCCGAGTTAACAAAGACAAAGATCAAGATTATCAGCTTGCGCCAGTTCAACCGACTATCTTCGAGCCAGAGTTACATCTAGCTCTTTGGGGGTGCCTTGCCTCGTCCCGCTTTTACGCAATATCGTTTGCCCAAAGATTTCAAGGGGCCACGCAAGGTGCCCAATTATACCGCCGATCGGCTCGAAGCATGGATAGAAAGCTATGAGATGGCCATGGAGATCTGGATGTGGATGAAGCTGCGTGTGCAAAGTATTTTACCATGATGCTTGAAGGTACGGCCCGTACTTGGTTGAAAACTTGCCACCCAATTCCATCAGTTCATGGACCCGATTCGGACCCGGTTCATTCAGAATTTCAAAGACACTGTAAGCAGCCCATATGCATGGTGGACTTGGCGGCTTGTGTCCAGGCTGAGGAGAATCCACAACCCATTGGGTGCGCCGCGTTTGAAGTTCTACATTCTTGAGACCGGATCAACAGCGATTACGCAATCTTAACCCTAGAGAGCAACAGCGCGGTTCGAGCCTTTAAAATTGAAGCTGGGTCGCATGAAGCGTTTTGCAATGACATGGGCACTCTCATGGGCGTTTTAGTGAAGTATGCTGATTACGATAGTACCAAGGATCCCGAGTCCGAGGAGGATGATCTGAGGAAGGAAAACAGAACAACAACTCCAGAGGCCAGCAGCATCAGTCGGCGGGTAATGGAGGAAACAAGCATAAGGCGAATGGTAACATGGGCTTTGTAGCCAACACCAACGCGCAGGACAAGGGCCAACGGTGCAGGGGTAAACATCCGAACCGAGGTGGTGCGCCTAATCACAATCCGGACCGGTTGAATTATCTGTTGAATCAACCCTGTCCGAAGCATGGGACGAAGGAGGCGCCAACAAACCACCTCTGGAAGGATTGTTACATTATGCAGGAGTTCAAAAGTTCCAACGCTTTCCGGTATGATCAAGGCCCCGGCGGCGGTTCCGGGTCCGGCCCGGTTCTGATGGAGGAAATTCGGTCGAGTTTAATGGTAATCCGGGCGGGCAGAACAATCAGAACAATCAGAACAACCAAGGTGGTTACAATCAGCAGCAGCGGCAGTCGGGTTATCAAAGCAATCCGAAGCAGTTGAATGGTGGACAATATCACGTCTTCACCACTAGCTTGGACAAGCGAGACCGGAAACTTCAGAAGCGGGCAGTCAACGTTGTTGAACCGGCCGTGCCACATTACCTACGCTGGTCAGAGCAGCCTATTGTGTGGAGTAGAGAGGATCATCCTCCCCGGGTTGACAATCCGGGTCAGCTAGCCCTAGTGGTGGTGCCTCAGGTGGGAGGATACAAGTTCACCAAAGTGCTTATGGACGGAGGGAGCAGCATCAACATCCTGTATTATGAGACCTTCCGTCGTATGGGGTTAACGGATAAACATCTCAAGCCGTCCAATACAGTGTTTCATGGTGTGGTGCCTGGCAAGTCAGCATATCCGGTTGGTAAAATAGCTCTGGAAGTGGCCTTCGGGGATGAACATGACTCCAGATCGGAAACATTGACATTTGAAGTGGTGAAAATTCAAAGCCCTTACCACGCCCTGTTTGGGCGGCCGGCTTATGCCAAGTTTATGGCGCGACCTTGTTATGTCTATTTACAGCTAAAAATGCCAGGCCACAAAGGGACGATTACAGTTCATGGGAGCCGCAAGATCTCTTTAGAGTGTGAGGAAGGTGATGCGGCTTACGCAGAGTCGGTTTGTGCCACCGAAGAGCTAAAGTACTATAAAGACAATGTTGATCCGGCGGATATGACCCGTTGAAGAAGCCAACTACAGAGCACGATCCGGATCTGAAGTTTAAATCGGCGGCTGAGACTAAACTTGTGGACTTTGTGCCCGGTGATTCGTCCAAGCAGTTCAGCATCAGTGCTAACTTGGATCCTAAATAGGAAAGCGCGCTCATCGAGTTCATCCGTGAGAATCGGGACATTTTTGCATGGAAGCCTTACGACATGCGGTGTACCGAGGGAACTTCGTGAGCACACTCTTAATGTTGATCCCAAGTACAAACCGGTAAAGCAGTTCCTTCGCCAGTTTAACGAGGAAAGGCATAAGGCCATTGGAGAGGAGGTTGCCAGGCTCTTAGCAGCAGGTTTTATCGTTGAAGTTTTCCATCCAGAGTGGCTTGCTAATCCGGTGCTGGTCCTTAAGAAAAATGGCACTTGGCGCATGTGTGTGGATTATACAGATCTTAACAAGGCTTGTCCAGCAGATCCTTTCGCCCTACCCCGCATTGACCAGATTATTGATGCTACGGCGGGTTGTGAGCGTCTGAGCTTTTTGGATGCATATTCTGGATATCATCAGATCAAAATGGCGGTTAAGGACCAGGAGAAGACAGCGTTTATCACTCCTTTTGGAGCCTTCTGCTATGTGTCTATGCCTTTTGGGCTCAAGAGCGCCCAAGCAACTTATCAGAGTTGCGTACAAAATTGCTTGCATGAACAGATCGGCCGTAACGTACATGCTTATGTGGATGATATTGTGGTTAAGTCAAGGAAGAAGGAAACACTGATTGAGGATTTGAAAGAAACCTTTGACAACTTGCGGGTGTACAAGATGATGCTCAACCCGGCTAAATGTGTTTTCGGTGTTCCGGCAGGCAAGTTATTGGGTTTCCTTGTGTCCAACATGGGGATTGAAGCTAATCCGGAGAAGATTACAGCTATCACCTCCCTGGCTAAGCCAAAGTGTATCAATGATGTACAGCGATTGGCGGGCGGATTGCAGCGTTGTGCCGGTTTATCGGCCGCCTCGAGAGAAGGCCATTCCTTTGTACCGGAATCTTTGAAGAAGACGGATCGGTTTATGCGGAGCTCGGCTGGCGATGAAGCGTTGGAGGACTTGAAGCGGCAATTGGCCAACCCGCCTGTACTCGCTGCTCCCATTGACAAAGAGCCGCTTCTGCTATATGTTGCTGCTAATGCCAGGGCAGCTAGTGTAGCCATTGTGGTAGAGCGAAAGGAGGCAGGGAAGGAGCATCCAGTTCAACGTCCGGTTTATTACATCAGCGAGGTGCTTATTGATTCCAAGCAGAGATATCCGCATTGGCAGAAGCTGGTGTATGGAGTTTTTATGGCAAGCCGGAAGCTGAAGCAGTATTTTCAAGGGCATCCCATCACGGTGGTCAGTTCACCTCCCTTAGGTGATATCATACAGAAGCGGGAGGCGACTGGCCGGATTGCTAAGTGGGCGATAGAGCTTGGGCCGCACGGTTTAAGGTATATGCCTCGGACGGCGATAAAATCGAGCACTTGTGGATTTCATTAATGATTGGACGGAGTTACAAGCGCTGAAGAAAAGCGGATCATACCTATTGGACCATCCACTTTGACGGGTCCAGGCGGTTGGAGGCTCGGGGCTGGAGTTGTGTTAACTTCCCACGAGATGAAAAGTTTTATTACGTACTCGCTTAATGTTCCCTTGTACTAACAATGCAGCTGAGTATGAAGCCTTGCTCCATGGTCTTCGGATGGCTAAGGAGATGAATCTAAGCGGGTTAAGTGCTTGGTGACTCGGACTTGGTGGCCCAACAAGTGTCAGGCACTTGGGATTCCAAAGACCCACTCATGGCTGCATATCGTCGGGAGGTGGATGTTGTTGCAGGTCATTTTAAAGGCTATCAGGTGGACCATGTGGATCGTCGAAAGAACGAAGCAGCGGACGCTTTAAGCCGGTTGGGCTCTCAACGCAAACCGGTCCCGCCCAATGTCTTCCTTGATGTACTTCACAATCCGTCAGTCAAGCTTCCTGATGAAGTAGATTTGGCTATTCCTGATCCGGAGGCTCAGTTGGTGGCAGCCCTGCATGTCATTCCGGATTGGACGCTCCCTTATTTGGCGTACATGAGCCGGGGCGAGTTACCAGAAGATGAGATATTGGCCCGACAGATCGTTCGGCGGTCTAAGTCTATGACCATTGTTAATGGCGAGTTGCATCATTGCAAAGGTGTCGTAGGCGTTTTCAACGTTGTGTGTCCCCGAGGAAGGCTGTGAAATATTGCGTGAGATCCACGAAGGGGACTGTGGTCACCACGCCGGTTCAAAATCCTTGGTGGCTAAGGCGTTCCGCCATGGTTTTTATTGGTTGACTGCCCATGCTAATGCGGAAGATCTGGTCAGGCGATGTGATGGTTGCTAGAAGTTTTCTAGGCGTGCTCATATACCGGCCCAAGAATTGAGGATGATTCCAATTACTTGGCCATTTGCGACTTGGGGGCTAGATATGGTTGGACCTTTCAAAAGGTCCAAGGACAAGAAGACCCACCTGTTGGTGGCGGTTGACAAATTTACAAAGTGGGTAGAGGCGGAACACATTAGCAAGTGTGATGCGGCCACGGCGGTTCAGTTCATCAAAAAGGTGATTTTCCGGTTTGGGTTTCCACACAGTATCATCACAGATAATGGTACCAATTTGTCCAAAGGTGCCATGAAGGAGTTTTGCGAACGTGAGCACATCCGGCTTGATGTTTCTTCAGTAGCTCACCCATAGTCCAATGGTCAAGCGGAAGGAGCCAATCAAGAGATCCTGAGAGGTATCAAGCCCCGGCTTATGGTTCCTTTACAGAGGACGCCGGGCTGTTGGGTAGAAGAGCTACCATCTGTGTTATGGAGTATAAATACTACCCCTAATAGATCCACTGGATACACACCGTTCTTTATGGTCTATGGAGCGGAGGCGGTTCTCCCCAGCGATATTCGTCATGCCTCGCCTCGGGGGGCAGCCCATGTTGAGCCAGCTAACGAGGCACGAGGGCAGGACGCTTGGGACCGACTGGATGAAGAACGAGATATGGCGGCTGCTCGATCGGCGATTTACTGACAAGATCTTCGTCGGTATCATAGTCGACGGTCGAACCAGAACCTTTCAAGAAGGAGACTTGGTGCTTGGCTCATTCAAGACCGAACGGATATGCACAAGCTATCCCCACCTTGGGAAGGGCCTTTTGTGGTCAGCAAGAATCTGCACAACGGGTCATACTATCTGATTGACATTCGAGGCGTAAAGACTCACGCCGCGTCGAAGAGGAGACCAACAGACCGTGGAACATAGCTCATCTTGACCTCATTATACACCGAGCCATCGGCTCTCCTTATGTACATATTATGACAATGTATATACTATGAATAAAAGCAATAAGCGGAGCCTCGGCTAAAGCGGGGTATCCGATTACGTAAAAATCCGGCTTGGGTACATGGAGTTGTTGTCTTAAGCGGCCTCTGGTTTATCCCTTGAGCTTGCTCTTCAGAAGCTTTTAGATATCACTTGGGGGCTTGGTCGTATCCGAACCAATGCCACACCTCTTGATAGGCGAAAGCCACCAGATCACTTGGGGACATGGTCAAGTCTGAACCAGTCACGCCTCTTGATCGGCCTAAGGCCATAGAATCACTTGGGGCTTGGTGAACCCGAACCATTTCCACGCCACTTGATCGGCATAATGCCACGGTTTCAGTTGGGGACCGGGCTGACTTGAACCATAGCTACACCTTATTGGGAGCTTGGTCGTGTCCGGCCGTGGTAATACCATCTGATCGGCTCCGTAAAGCCTCTTTCTGCAAATTGCTATTTGATTTGTTGTTGCGTTTTAAACCGGTAACATTTTTTCAAACCGGTTCAACCAGTCAATCGACGGGTTTGATTTATATTAATCCAGAAATAACTTACCCGGTTTGACTTTTCCTGTTAACATCCCATTATGGAGTAACAGGGGGCTTAACATGACCCGGCATGGTTTACATCGTAAACCGGCATTATAAATACATGAGCTGTCTTCTCCTTTGACGGTAATGGTTTATACAACCTCCGCTTCGAGTTGGCTAAGCCAAGCTGCATGCCCGACAACCGGCGGTACTTTTGTATCACAAAATTTTGATCATATACCTCAATATTTCCTTACATATACATATGAGCGTCACAAACCGGCTGGCGACACAAGCTGCCGTGGCAGTTTAAGAATTTGTGATTGCAGGCAAAATAGATTGAAGGTTTCGATTATTCAATTAAAAGTATCAGCACCTCTATGCGAAAGTTGCAGGCTGAAGGCATAAAAGGCATATTCAAAAACAAAAGTGCTGGCTATTCTATTACAAAGCCTTCCGAGGCCCAACATTTCGAATGGTGTTATGACTAGCAGCTTATGATGCATCAACCGGCTTGACGGATTAAGCTTCCTCGCCGGGTTGACGTGAAGAAGATGGGTCGTGCAGCGTCGGTTCAGCTTCTTCCTCTTCATCACCCAATGGCGGAAGTCATTGGTAGACCGATCAATCGGTTTAAAGCACGAAAGCGGTCTCTTCACTTATAAGCTCAGCCGGTTCAACGTCATGGTCATAAGTGTGCTTACGGAGTGGAGGAACAAGGGTCTGCACTTACGGAATGACAAATTCCACCCGCTTGTTGTTTGCATCATAGAAAGAGCGGTAAACCGCCGGGTTGGCTTCGCTGCCGATTGACTCACGGAGGACGCATCTCCTTTGTTATTCGTTTGAGGGCGTCATTATCAAAGGCTTCGCCGCTTTCTTGAGCGCTGGGAAGCCCTTGGCTATGTCGGCCGGATCAAGGTCCGCTATCCACGCCTTGGCGCGCGCGTTAAAAGCCAATAAAGTGCCAGGCCGGGCGCATGGATCGTTTCAACTCTCCAAGTTGTGCGGAATCATGGATAGCCGGTCCAGCGTATCTTTGATCAAGGACGGAGCTGTGTTATCATCTGACGTAAGCGCGCTCACGACTTCATTTGGGTGCGGTATCTGTTGCTCAATCGGTGTGTATGCAGCCTTGAGCTTCATCCGCATATCAGAGCCCAGATGAGCAATATGTGTCCCTATACCGGTTTAAGACAGCTCGAGTTAAAGCTGGCGAAATATCAAAAGCAGAATAATGTCGGTGAAAAATTTCTTACCAAAGATCGCAGAGGTCATGGCATTAATTTGGCGCTTTAGTACGGTGAGCCCTTCTGTCACCAGTTTAAGAGCTGCTTCAGCATCTTCAGCCCGTTTCAACAACCCGGCCTTCTCCGTCTCCCAGTTGGCCTGCTCGGATTTATACCACTCCTTGAGCTGCTCCATAGTGGTCAAGGCAGTTTTCAATTCATCCTTGGCCTTGGTGGCTTCTGCTTGTTGAGTCTTGATTGGCACGAAGGTCCTTGAGTTGTACGGTTTCTTGGTCTATCTCACTCTGATAAAAAATGGATCACGTTAGTTGTTTCATTATGAAGTCCCAAGCTCAATACGGGTATTCAACTTGGCACTTGGGGGCTAATGGCTAATTGATCTCATCTTGCTATGGTGATACATGCTAAAGTCCTGGTTTAACTATGCTAAGTTGAACCGGCCCTTGGGTGCTACAGCACTGAAGTTTGAGATGTATGAGTTTTATATTTAAGTCCCGGTTTAACTATGCTCAGTTGAACCGGCCCTTGGGGGCTACTACACAACAAAAGTACAAGAGATGCATAACTCCTTACCTCATAGCGTTCCTTCATACGATTCACCAGACCGGCTTCGAAGTCACGACTTGTGTAGAGTCGGTTCAGGAAGCCGGAGTGAAGTTCTTGGGCAGAGAAGTTATCATAAGCTGACAGATCAGTTTTTCCCTTCTCTTTGCTCATGGCAGTAAACTCTTCCTTGGCGCTGTGTTTTGATAAGGCGACCGGATTGCCAGGGGCGGTATAGGCGGTGCCCATCACTACGACATCATCATCTTTGGCCGGGCTGGCCGGATTGGCATTCTTCCTTGGGCTTGGTGTCTTCATACCCAGGCTCGGCGTTTCAGCAACTGCTATCTGTTCTGCTGCAGGACTCGGTGGAGCAGGATGTGATGTTCCCACTTGGGCTTCGGTTCAACCTCTGGCGGATTAGCATTGTCGTCTTGGTTCAACCCGGCAGAACCGTTTTAGCAACTTCGGGCTTTTCGCCATGGTGCTCTGAGTCTTCTCCGGATCAGCATCCATGAGGGTCGGGGTTTTCGCCTTCTTACTTAAGCGAGCCTTGGTGCTGCAATATTCAGAGTTAGAATGTGATGAACCGGCCGTCTGAAGAAAACAAAAGAGCATTATGCTTACCCTTGAGCAACTTTCGGAGGAGGCGGTTGAGTGGTTGATGAACCTCTAGATGAGTTGGAAGAGGCCTGATAATTCGGATCAGACGGATTGAGAGGACATCGGAAGAAACCTTTCAAAGGATAATGCTTTTCAGGAGAACAAATCACCTCTCAACGACGCTTCCGGGTTGGGGTGTCAGGTAGACCGGACGATGTAATTTGTTGACCGATGTGCCGGGTCGTACGGCGCTCTTCAGCGTGCTGTGTCTTCAAAGAAAGGTTCGGATTCAAATGAGCATGGGAGTGAGATTTTTCACTTTCCGGATCAGGCGGCGAATTCTTTTAACCGTCACAAGATCAGATTCGGAAGAAAGAAGGATTACCTCAACAGGATCGGCATGGTAGCTTCGCATCATCACAGGAATTGAAAATGTCAATAGGATGAAGGATAAAAGGGACAAAGTAAATCAAGCTTTACCTCAGCTTCGAATCTTCTTCTTCCGCGGATCGGAAGACTCGGCGGTTCTCCTCTTACCAGCCTTCTTGGTGGTCTTGGACTTTACACGAGGAACCGGGCGGTTTGGTTCGTTTCGAAGGAGCTGTTAGCACGAGAAGTAACACGGATTAATAGATATCAATAAGGCATTAACATCGGAAGAGCAATGAGCGGAGCCTTACCGCATGGCGGTTTGTTGGAAACACGAATGGGGCCAACCGGTTTGGCTGCAGACGGAGATCGGCTCATCGAGCATCTTCTTCCTTGTCTCGGTGACTTCAAGCTCAGCTATTGCTAGCTCATAGCGTCTTTGAGGGTCTTTGATGCTACCCGGTGTATTCGTGCATCAATCCGGGCGGCGGCTTAATGGCAAGATGCCCCAAGAAACCCAACATCGAACAAGGTCAATACCGGTTAAGCCATTGGCCATTAGAGCACGAGTTTGATAATTTGAGGCGCAAAATTCTTTAGATTCTGCGGCGGTCAAGCGTAAAGGCAATGGGTGATGGTTGCTAAGCCGGTGAGGGCGGTAGCCCGACAAGGAGTTCTCACCGTCGAGGCGGTATTCCGGCAATAGAACCAGGTTTGGTTCCAATCTTTCGGATGGCTATGGTGTTTTGCGTGAGGAAAGTCTACTTCCTTCCTTTTTTGGATTGAAACGCCACCCAGTTCCGTGTTAGGACCATCAGAAAACTCCGTACGGCGGTTCAAATGAAAGAAATCCGGAACAGCTCCACAGATGGTTCTTCTTGAAGATAGACTTCACAGAAAACTTGGAAATTGCATATATTGGACACGTAATTGGACCAATATCTTGTGGATGGAGTTGGAAACTTGCGAGGACATCCGGGAAGAATTTTGATCCCAAGTGGCTGAATCCCCGGTCTAAGTGCTGCATAAATACAATTACTTCTCCTTCTTGAGGTTCAGGAGGGCATTCGGCACCCGGAACACGCCAATGGAGGACATTTTTGGAGGCTAAAGCGCCGGTGGTGACATATCCATTGAGTTGCGTCTCAGTGATCTTGGACCGGACCCAATTGCAAGCTGAGAATTGTTGGGCCATTCCAGAAGAACAGACTGCGAAAGGAAAAGTAAAAAACGGTTCGCCGTTAACGGTTCAGACATATTATACAATGCTAAACCGGCAATTTGGCAGTCAGTTCCAACTTCCGGTTTAACTGAGGACTAATTGAGTATGGCGGATTAGCTATCAAAAAATTAAACCGCCCTAAGGAGGAAGAGACAGAACTAGAAAATCTGCTAAGTGTGGACAGAAACAGGTTTCACATATGAATAGAGTTAATTTGGATCTACCGAAGATTCAGTAAGGAAAAATTTATGCGACCCATGCAAGCCTTATAAAGGGCAGGGAAGTTCGTGCGTTCTAACAAGAGGGTCTGAACAAAAAGACAGATGTGCAACATGCTAAACTGAAGGCGGAACAGTGACTACACAGGATATACGCTACGGTTGGATTAAAAGCCATGGCAGAGCAGGTATGAAGAGATTAAGGATGAACACCTATGAACGACGACATGAACAGGAGCCTCAAGATGCAGATCTAGGGCATGAGGAGGAGCCTTACCTGATGCACAGAACAGCGGAGGAGCGCCAAGAGTCTCTGGTACAACCAGGTTGATGCATCAGCCTTGCACTGACGCGGCGTTCGGAGGTCGGAGGCGATGGCGTAGCTTCAGAGCTGGAGCGTCACGAGGAAGAAGAAGCACGGAAGGAGGAAGAAGAGAAAGGGCCTTCCGGTCTATTTATAATAAGACGGAGTAATTAACAGGCGCGAGAATGGAGGCGTTGAAAGCGGCAGACGGTGCAGCGGTCGCCTCGATTTCCGAGATAGTATTAAATGAAGGGAATCTTCTTGTTGGGCCGTTAATAGAGATGAGCGTCAAGATGCTTTCTGTTGCGTAATTGGGAGGATGACGTCACGGCGGTTTAAGCGAGATGGCGGTTTACGAAATATGAAGGAAGAGATTCAGAGTTTCCTAAGATGTTGAAGATTAACATGAACAGGTTCAAGTCAATCTGGGGCCTAATGTTGGGGATGTAACTACTGAATATAAACCGCCGTGAAGGGGCCGGTATACCCTCGGCCATAATTGGGGCCCACGAAGACTCAGAAGGTGGCGATTGCTATAGAGCTTAGAGGCCCGGAGCCCAGGGGCGAGTTAGGTCCCATAATGCTAAAACCGCCATAACCATGTAACTTGTGTTGTAAGATAAGAGAAAGAAGAGACCGAGCCGGACACTTGTATGAGCCGGCCTCGGGACTCAGAGACCGCCAGACGTCAACCCGTGTATATAAGGTGACGATCCGGCGACGGTTTAGGGACAGACAACAACAATTCGAGGCTTAGGCGAAGCTATTGCTCCCTAGTCGCCGAAATCACATCAATCCCATCACAAACTAGACCTAGGCTTTTACCTTCATCGAAGGGGCTGAACTAGTATAAACTCTCGTGTCTTTGCGTCCGCTTTAACCCCTTTAAGTTAAACCGTACGATGGCCCCGCGATTAAGTCCTTTCATGAGGACATCTGTCGTGACAATTACACGACAGAACCCATTGTTGATCACCAAATATGCTTGAATCCTAAGATGAAATAAGTGGTACGAACTGAAATATTAAAGCTTCTTGAAGCAGGTATAATCTATACCATAGGTGATGGTAGATGGGTAAGTCCCGTTCATTATGTCACTAAGAAGGGAGGTATTACTGTTGTTCCTAATGATAAAAATGAACTTATTCTACCTATAGAATGGTAATTGATTTTAAAAAATTAAATAAAGCAACTAGGAAAGATCATTAACCTCTACCTTTTATTGATCAAATGTTAGGAAGACTATCTAAGCACAAAAACTTTTGTTTCCTTGATGGATATTCTGTTTTTTCTCAAATACCTATTTCACAACCTGATGAAGAGAAAACCACCTTTACTTGCCCTTTTGGAACTTATGCTTATAGACGTATACCTTTTGGTTTATGCAATGCACCTACTACCTTTCAAAGAAGTATGCCTGCTATATTCTCTGATTTTTGTGAAAAGATTGTTGAGGTTTTCATGGATGATTTTTCTATTTACGGAACTTCTTTTGATGATTTCTTAAGCAACCTTGATCGAGTTTTGCAGAGAGGTGAGCAAACTAATCTTGTCTTGAATTGGGAGAAGTGCCACTTTATGGTTAATGAAGGTATTGTCTTGGGGCATAAAATCTCTGAACGAGGTATTGAGGTGGATAAAGCTAAAGTTGATGCTACTGAGAAAATGCCATGTCCTAAACATATTAAAGGTATTCGTAGTTTCCTCGGTCATGATGGTTTCTATAGGAGGTTTATGAAAGACTTCTCTAAAATTTCTAGGCCTCTTACAAATCTTTTACAAAAGGATGTTCCATTTGTTTTTGATGATGATTGTGCAGAAGCCTTTGAAACACTTAAGAAAGCCTTATCTTCTGCACCTATAGTACAACCACTTGATTGGAACTTGCCTTTTGAAATTATGTGTGATGCTAGTGATTATGCCGTTGGTGCTGTTCTAAGGCAAAGAGTTGATAAGAAATTAAATGTTATCCATTATGATAGTAAAACTCTAGACAGTGCTCAACGAAATTATGCTACTACTGAAAAATAATTTTTAGCAGTTGTGTTTTCTTGTGACAAAATCAGATCTTATATTGTTGATTCTAAAGTAACTGTTCACACCGATCATGCTTCTATAAAATATCTTATGGGAAATAAAGATGCTAAACCCAGACTTATTAGGTGGGTTCTTTTGCTACAAGATTTGATTTACATATTACTGATAGAAAAGGAGCTAAGAACCCCATAGTTGATTTACATATTCTTGATGACCCACTACCTATTGATGATAGTTTTTCCCGATGAATGACTAGCTGCAATAAATGTTTCTTAGAACACTCCTTGGTACGCTGACTATGCTAATTACATTGTTTCTAAATATATACCACCTAGTTTCACATACCAATCCTACGGAAATGTCACTTTGAAGCTTATGGAGGACATCATGCGGGAGATATAACTTCTCATAAGGTATTGCAATCTGGTTTTTATTAGCCTACTCTCTTGAAGATGCCCGTAAGTTTGTTTTATCTGGTGATAAATGTCAAATAAGTGGTAATATCGTAAGCGTCAGGAAATGCCTATGAATTATTCACTTGTTGTTGAACCATTTGATGTTTGGGGTTTTGATTATATGGGACTTTTTCCTTCCTCTAATGGGTATACACATATTTTCGTTGATGTCGATTATGTCACTAAGTGAGTAGAAGCCATTCCAACTAGTAGTGCTGATCACAACACTTCCATTAAAATGCTTAAAGAAGTCATTTTCCCAAGGTTTCGAGTTCCTAGATATTTAATGACTGATGGTGGTTCACAGTTTATTCATGGCGCTTTCCGTAAAATGCTTGCTAAGTATGATGTTAACCATAGAATTGCATCACCCTATCATCCTCAATCCAGTGGTCAAGTTGAACTTAGCAATAGTGAAATAAAATTAATATTACAAAAATGTTAATAGGTCCTAAAAGAATTGGTCTAATAAATTAGATGATTCACTTTGGGCCTACCGAACAGCTTATAAAAATCCAATGGGTATGTCTCCTTATAAAATGGTTTATGGAAAAGCTTGTCATTTGCCTCTTGAGTTGGAACAAAAATCATATTGGGCAATTAAAGAACTCAACTATGATTTCAAAGTTGCCAGTGAAAACAGGTTATTTGATATTAGCCCACTAGATGAATGGAGAACCCAAGCTTATGAAAATGCCAAACTATTTAAAGAAAAAGTTAAAAGATGGCATGATAAAAGAATCCAAAAGCGGGAATCGAAAGTTGGAGAATATGTTCTTTTGTACAACTCTCATTTCAGATTCTTTGCAGGAAAACTTCTCTCTAAATGGGCTGGAGCTTATATTATCGAAGGGTTTATCGCTCTGGAGCTATCAAAATAAATAATGCCGAAGGTACTAACCCGAAAGTTGTCAATGGACAAAGAATTAAACGCTATATTTCAGGTACGCCTATTAATGTTGAAAGTAATATTATTCAAACCATGACACCCGAGGAACACATAAAAGAAACCTTCCGAAACACTCCAAAATCATTAAAAAGAGGAGGTACGTGATACGGTAAGTAAACGGACTCCGAAAATTCCGCAATGTTTTTTCAATTTTGGAATATTAAAAAAATTAGGAAAATAATAAACAACCAGGAAGGCAACCAAGGAGGGCACACGACACCAGGGCGCGCCTGCTTTGCCTGGCATGCCCAGGTGGGTTGTGCCCACTTCGGGCACCTTCCCAACTCTGTTTTCCCCTTGTTTCGCATGTTTACCAAGATGAAAAATCTTTATATACCCCATGAACGTATTGACCACAGCATGACAGATAAATCTTCTATTCTTCTTTCTCGTTGTTTTTCTGACAGATCTAGATCGACATGGCCACTCGGAGCTCCTCCAAGGACAGGTTCTTTGAGAACATCATCAAGCCGTATTTGTGGGAGGTGATGCAGCACCCTCAAGCCATTGAGATGCGTCAGGGGTTGCTCCACATCCGAGACATCCAGGGGCCCAAGGGTAAGGGAACCATGGAGGCCAGGCTCGAAGCCATGGAGCAGGAGGTCTTCAAGTGAAAGGGGATGGTGGAGCGCGGACTCAACTCCTATCACCTCATGATTACGGATTTCACCTGTGATAACAAGGTGGATGGCCGGTCCATGAAGGACGTCGTCTTCATCCTCAACGAGCAAATCAACTTTCTGCAAAGCTAAATCTATGATCCCAAAATCAAGTATTTGAATATGAGGCAAGATTTAAAGGTATGAGTTTGGTTGCCAGTTGCACGACTAGGGAGACCCATGCTTCCTCTTATGATGGTGAGCCGCTGCCATGGAATCTGGAGGACAAACATACTACCTCATCACCCCCACCACCATCACCTTCTTCACCACCAAAGGAGACTTGAGTATCGATTATGGGAACTCCCCTTGGCTTGTGCCAAGCTTGGGGGAGGTGCCCCAGTATCGTATCACACCATATCTTTTGACTTGATCTATCTTAGTTTGATCATTAGTTATCTTTTGAATTAGTTGAATAAAATTTTAGTTCAATCTTTTTCGATTGTTTGCTAGTGATCTATCTATCTATGTAGAGATATATAATAAAGTTTACTTTGAGTTTTTCTTTCTTTCCTTTTATGTCTTAGTCAAAATAAAGAAATGAAATAATTGAAAAATAACATATGCTAATCTTAAGGTAAGTAATGACATCACATAAGGAAAATTATAAGTGGTAAAATTTATGGGAGATTGACAAATATAGCATTGGTCAATGATGCAATTCATGAAAGAGTTAATAAGGGAAGAGAAGATTCACATGAAAATACACTATCTTGGACATCTTTCATGATTGTGAGCACTCATCAAAATATTATATGCCAAAATTGTTGATGTTGGACAAGGAAGACGACGTAATGATTTACGCTTGTTCATATTCACATAGAAGTTATATTTTCATAGATCCTTTAACATGTGGTGCTTGCCCCCTATCTTTGCTAGCCAAAAATTCCACACTAAGTAGAGATACTACTTGTGCATCCAAAAAACCCTAAACCCAAATGATATTTTGGGAGTCCACCATACCTACCTATGGATTGAGTAAGATCATTCAAGTAAGTTGTCATCGGTGCAATAAGGCAATAAAAATTGCTTCTAAATGTGTTGGATCATTTAGTCTAAGAGAAAGTTGAGCGTTGTATGAACTTGTGATGGCAAAATAATAAATGCGATAAGCTGCATAATAAAGGTGGCCATCATGAGGGGCAATATAATGTGACGTTCTTTCACACTAAGAGATTGAGCACACAGACCAAAAAGTGCATGATAATCTTTTACTTTTATGTATTTAGTTTTATGCAAGAGTCACAGTATTCTTCCCTATTCCTTTTATTTTCTCTTTTACAAGCATCATGTGGTGAGGAAAGATCTAGTCACATATATCCAGTTGAATGTGAGTGAGCATGAGTTATTATTGTTGACATCACCCTTGAGGTGAATACATTGGGAGGTGAAACTATAAGCCCCTATCTTTCTATGTGTCTGGTTGAAACTTTTTGCTCATGGCTATGCAGTGAGTGTTAGAAATCATAGAACATTATATGATGGTTGAGTATGTGGACTTTCCAAAAGGCTTCGATACATGACCCTTCCCGAAAAGATGATGAATTGTAGTTGCAAAGTTGACCGAGAACATAGTTTGCTGGTTTTCAATAGAGTTTATGCTTCTACTTCGATGTTGTGATGAATTGTTACTTGTTCATGAGAAGTTATATGATAAAAGTTATGTGATAAAATTCTATGATGAAGTTTGTTGCTGTTATAATAATATACATGATGCTTTCGTGTCTGTATTTTGTTTTTACCGACACCTCTCTCCATAAGCATGTGGACATGTTTTTCGATATCGGTTTTTTGCTTGAGGACAAGAGAGGCCTAAGCTTGGGGGAGTTGATACGTCCATTTTGCATTATGTTTGTACTGGAACCTCAGATTGGTACATGTGGGTGACTAGTAATGTTGATTACATCTTATATTTGATTACTATATGGTTTATTTGGTGGAATATTATATGCTCAGATCTATTATGCTAGTTAATAACCCTCTGATCTTGAGAATGGTTATTATTTGTGTTTATTTACTTTTGTTCTTGAGGTCACGGGAGAAGTCATGTTGCAAGTAATCATGTGAACTTGATATTTGTTTGATATTTTGATGATATGTATGTTGTGATTCCCTTAGTGGTGTCATGTGAACGTCGACTAGATGGAACTTCAACATATTTGGGCCAAAGGGAATGCATTGTGAAGTATTTATTAGATGATGAGTTGCTAGAGTGACAGAAGCTTAAACCGTAATTTATAAGCTACTTTGTAAGGGACCGATTTGGACCCAAAAGTTTAATGCTATGTTTAGATTTTATCTTAATACTTTTCTCGTGCTTGCGGATGCTTGCAAGGGGGTTCATCATAAGTTGGAGGTTTTTTCAAGTAAGAACAACAGCTAAGCACCGGTCCACCCACATATCAAATTATCCAGGTTGCAAACACGAATTAAACCAACATGATGAAAGTGACTAGATGAGATTCCCGTGTATTCTATAGAACGCTTTGCCTATTATAAGACTCCGTTTTAGCCTGTCCTTTGCGACCAAAGGAATGGGCTATCTTGCTGCACTTTATTTACCACTACCGTTACTTGCTCGTTACAAATTATCTTGGTATCAAACTACCTATTATCGACAATTTCAGTGCTTGCGGAAAATACCTTGCTGAAAACCATTTTTCATTTCCTTTTGCTCCTTGTTAGGTTCGACACTCTTACTTATCGAAAGGACTGCGATTGATCCCCTATACTTGTGGGTCATCAGTATGCCGCACCCCTCCTGATGAATAGGACCCCATTTCGGCCGTTCCATCCAAGCCGGTTGGCTCCCGGTCGATGAATAGGACACATTCCGACCCAGTCGGTTGCCTCTCGATGAACACAACGTTGTTTGTTCGTTCCGACCTAACCGGTTGGCTGCGAATGAACAAGAATTAGTTGTTTTACGTGTTCGAGACCCCGCCCGTATATACGTATGTGGCCGTATTTTTTGCTGTGTGGCTATACGTACGCGTACAAGATTTAGACGGGATTGCCTGAACTGCTACATTGGGGGCTCTACTACGACACGTCCGGCTACTTACTCGGCCATGGTTCATCCTTGCAGAAAGACCGATCAACCAGTATATACGTACATGTCGCGACTAGAGAGACAACCCTACGTACGGTTCGATCGGGTGGGTCCCAGCTGCAGGGAGGATAAGGAGACACTCCCTTGCGTGCGAAGATATATATGGTGGGTCCTAGCTGTGAGGGGGAGGAATCATTTTTTGCGCCTAATAAGGAGGCAACTTCCTTGCGTGCGAAGATGTAGCTGGTGGGTCATGCTGTTAGCCTCACCGCACTCCCTTGCGCGTGATAAGGAGATAACGTTGACCACGCCGCGGCGTGAGAACTAAGGCAGTGGACGAGGGTGAGGCCTGCTAAGGGGACGATGAGGAGCCGAGGAAGACGAGGCAGTGGATGCCCACACGGAGGGGAGTATAAGGGTTCACTGGTTCCGCTGCGGTGTGAGGCTGTCGTCGCGAGAGAATAACATGGGGTGTGGGTGAGTAGAGGGAAGGCCTGGCCGATGGTGGGATTACGGTGGGGGGATGAGGCCTGCGCAGCAGCACTACTACTGATACGTTTCCAACGTATCTATAATTTTTTATTGTTCCATGCTGTTATATTATCATGCTTGGATGTTTTACAATCATTTTATAGCAACTTTATATCATTTTATGGGACCAACCTATTGTCATAGTGGCCAGTGCCAGTTGCTGTTTTTTGCTTGTTTTTTACTTCACAGAAAGTCAATACCAAACGGAGTCCAAATGCAGCAAAACTTCTTGGAGATGTTTTTTGGACCAGAAGAAACAAGTTGGGCCAAGGAAGTACCATAGGGGGGCTCCGAGATGAGCACAACACACCTGGGCGCGCCTGGGGGCCCAGGCACGCCATGGTGGGTTGTGCCCACCTCGACCGCCTCCCGCACCGCCTCTTTGCTCTATAAATACCCCAATATTCCAAAAACGCTAGGGGAGTCGACGAAACACAATTCCAGCTACCGCAAGTTCCAGAAACCATAGATCCAATCTACACACCATCATAGAGGGGTTCATCATCCTCATTGCTGCCTCTCCGATGATGTGTGAGTAGTTCATTGTAGACCTATGGGTTCGTAGTTAGTAGCTAGATGGCTTCCTCTCTCTGTTTTGATTCTCAATACAATGGTCTCTTCGAGATCTATTTGATGTAACTCTTTTTGCGGTGTGTTTGTTGGGAACCGATGAACTTTGAGTTAATGATCAAATCTATATTTTTATCCATGAAAGTTATTTGAGCTCCTCTCTTATATGCATGACTGCTTATAGACTCGCATTTCTTCGTCGAATCTTTGGTTTAGTTAGGCCGACTAGATCGATTTTTCTTGCCATGGAAAGAGGTGCTTTGTGATGGGTTTGATCTTACGGTGCTCAATCCCAGGGACAGAAGGGGAAATGACACGTATGTATCGTTGCTATTAAGGACAACAAGATGGGATAAAATCTATTCCTACATGAATAAATCTTGTCTACATCATGTCATCGTTCTTATTGCATTACTCCATTTCTCCATGAACTTAATACACTAGATGCATGCTGGATAGCGGTCGATGTGTGGAGTAATAATAGTAGATGAAGGCCGGAGTCCGTCTACTAATCTTGGACGTGATTCCTATATAATGATCATTGCCTGGATATCGTCATAATTATTTGAAGTTCTATGAATTGCTCAACAATAATTTGTTTACCCGCCGTATGCTATTTTTCTTGAGAGAAGCTACTAGTGAAATCTATGGCCCCGGGTCTCTTCCTTATCATATTTGCCTCTGAGATCTATTTTTATTCACCTTTATTTTCAGATCTATTAATCCAAAAACACAAAAATACCTTGCTGCAATTTTTCTTTATTTATTTTATCTCGCGTTCCCGCGAGATCTATTTATCCAATCTACTACAATTTTATCTATCTTTTTACCCTGGAGGGATTGACAACCCCTCTTTTACATCGGGTTGCAAGTATTTGTTCTTTGTGTGTAGGTACCATTGATGTAGTGTTGCGTGGTTCTCTCTCGGGGCAGGCTGATCTGGCCCACGAACACCTATGGGGCCGGCGGACCGAGCCCCTTTCGGTTCGGCGGGGAGCGGAGGTCGCACGAAGAGCAGATCGAGGCGAAACACACGAGAGGTTTACCCAGCTTCGGAGCTCTCTGGAGAGATAATACTCCTACTGCTGCATGCGTGAGCTGTATTGTGTTCTTGCTCAAGAGCGCTGAGTGCTACGGTATACACGAGCTGCTAACGAGACTGACCGTGGAGGGAACTGATCGACCAACCCCCTCTACGTTGCGCATGGGCCTCCTTTTATATGCTCAAGGGGCTCCGACAGGTGGCAACATAGACGGGGGTACAAATGGAAAAATAGTGGTTGGTACACCTACTTATGCGATTAATACGATGTATGCAGTGTAATATACCTAACTCGACGGCAGGGGACAAAGGCATTAAATGCCCATCTAGTCGCCCTAACGGTGCAAACAGGGACCGTCGGGGCGCCACCGTTCGCCACGATGGCAAACTTGTCGGCTGCTTGCCACCTCGCACCGCTGGCTGCCTGACCTCTTGCCACGGCGCTGGGAAGGTCCCAGGGCGACACGTTAGTGGATCTGCTGGAGTGTAGGTACCGTGTGGTGGTCTGCCGCGTCAAGCGCCTTGCCGCGGTTGCTGTCTTGTCGCGCCCGGAAGCTTGTCGCGCACCGGGCCTTCCCGGCAAGCTCCTCTTGCCGGGGCCTTGTCTTGTAGGTGCCTTGGGTGGCCTTCCCGGCAAGCGCCTCTTGGGGCGCCTTGTCTCCTTTGCTTGAATACTTTGTTCTTGAATGGCTCCACAGGAACCACGGAGGACCTTGGCGGTCACCCGGTAAGCCTTGCCGCGGAGGGCTGCAACTGCCCGTGCACAAGTTCGGGATACTAGGGTACCCCTACTCTAGTACACCGACAGAAGACACTTGTGGACTGAATTCTTGGCGGACTGAACGCGCCGAAGAACAAGGTCGCCTTCCTCGAGACTTCTGGCATTGACTTTGCGGCTATGGTAGCGGCGCAAAGCTTGCTGGTACCGAGCAGCTCGTACAACAGCTCAAGACGATCTTCCTCAAGGAGCGGTAGCGTCATCTTGTCGCAGCTGCTCTTGCTGAAGCTCATCATAAGAGAGCACTCGAGGCGATCCGTATCTGAGTTCCGTGGGAGAACTGCCTCTGCTCCATAGACTAGAGCGAAAGGTGTCCGGCGGTGGCTCGATTTGGCGTCGTCCTGATCGACCAAAGAACCACCGGCAGCTCCTCAATCCAGTTTCTTCCGCACCTGTGCAGCCTGTCGAAAGTTCTGGTCTTGAGCCCGTGCAACACTCCAGCATTTGCTCTCTCCGCCGGACCGTTGCTTCTCGGATGAGCAACAGAAGCGAAGCAGACCTTGGCGCCAAGATCTTGGACGTACTGCATGAAGTTGCGGCTTGTGAATTGCGTGCCGTTGTTGGTGATGATCCTGTTAGGGATTCCGAAACGGCAAACAATCGACCAAGAAGTTGATCTTGTTGTCTGTCACCTTCCTCATCGCTTCCACTTCCGGCCACTTTGTGAACTTGTCGATCATAACGCATACAAGTACTCAAAGCCCCGACAGCTTCGGGGAAAGGGGCGAAGATGTCGAGCCCCGGACGAAAATGGCCAGGATAAAGGGATCGTCTGGAGAGCTTGAGCTGGCTGGTGTATCTGTTTGGAATGGAACCGGCACGCTTCACACTTGGTTACTTGTGCAGTTGCATCCTAGAGGGCTGTCGGCCAAAAGAAACCTTGCCGGAACGCTTTGCCGGCAAGTGCTCTGGCGCCAATGTGGTGACCAAATATGCCTCCATGTATCTCTACCAACAGCATTTGTCCGTCTTCCCGGCGAATACACTTCAATTTCACACCATTGAGTCTTCTTCTGTACAGTGTGTTGTCGACAAACTGGTACATACTTGACTGCCGGGCTACCCTTTCCGCTTCTTCTTGCTCTTCGGGAAGTTCTCCTGTCTGAAGGAAATGGACAATCTGTTGTGCCCATCTTTGGAGCTTGCGGCTCGATAACAAGGACTAAAGGCACATCTGCTGCGGCAACATCAGCTTCCACGGCGAGAACCTGCGGCTCAGCCGGAGCTTGACGTTCCCCGGCAAGCTTGCCGGAGCAAAACTTGTCGGGAGCGTCTGCTTCAACGAAACAAACCCTGGGGCTTGTCGGAGCAGACTGCTCCTCAGCACTGTTGGTGTCAATCTTGGGGATTTTCTTGGCGGCGGCTTCGGGAAGCTCTGCCGGAAAGTAGTCACCAGAGATCAACTTCCTCTTCTTGCTCTGCCCAGTTGATGGCGTTACAGACAGCTGAGTCAGCTTGAGCACAAAAACGCCTGGTTCCACAGGTAACTTAAGTGCGGCGCACTTTGACAGGCCATCAGCGATGTCGTTTTGAGCTCTTGGAATATATTCCATCTATAGGCCGTCAAAGTGCTCTTCTAGCTTTCTCACTTCATCAACATAAGCTTCCATCAACGGACTCTGATAATTCTTGTTCACTTGGCGGATGACAAGCTGTGAGTCACCCCTGACAATGAGCTTCTTGATCCCAAGGTCTCATCGCAATCCACGAGACCGGCAAGCAAACCTTCATACTCTGCAGTATTGTTTGTTGCTTGCTCCTTGGGAAAGTGCATCTGGACTACGTACTCGAGGTGCTCTCTGGTGGGTGCGACAAGTAGCACGCCGGCACCGGCGCCTTGCAGCGAGAAGGCACCATCAAAGTACATCAGCCACTCTTTGTTTGCTTCCTTGGCAGGGATGCTCGTTTCTGGAATTTCTTCGTCTGGTGTTGGTGTCCATTCTGCTATGAACTCCGCCAATGCTCTGCTTTGGATAGTTGAAGTGCTCTCAAACTTGAGGCCAAAGCTTGACAATTCCGGTGCCCACTCGACAATCCTGCCTGTTGCTTCTGGATTTTGCAGTATCCTCTTCAGCGGAAAGCGAGTGACAACTGTGATCTCATGTGCACGAAAGTAATGGCGCAGCTTTCTCGAGGCCATGAGAAGGCCGGTGCAGTTTCGCACACCAGAGTACCTTGACCTAGCCCCCTGCAGAAGGGAACTGACAAAGTAAACTGGGCGCTGCACCATCCTTTTCCGCATCTTCTCATGCGTCTGCGCAGATCCGTCCTTGTCGGGACCAGAGCTTGCCGGTGAAGCCCCATGCTTGTCGCTGGATGCATCCACCATGGTTGCTAGCTCGTCATCCGCCTCCCTCTCCGCTACTAACGCATCACTAACCAATTGATTGGTTGCCGCTATATATAGCAGCAACTTCTCTTGTGGCTTAGGTGCGACAAGTGTTGGAGTGGAGGACAGGTATCTCTTCAAGACCTGCAGCGCAGCCTCTGCTTCCGGAGTCCATTTCATCGGACCTGCCTTTTTCAAAATGTTGAAAAATGGCGAGGCCTTCAGCAGAACCTAGAGATAAACCTTTGAGAGCAGCTACATGGCAGCAAGCCTTCAGACATCCTCGGCGCTTTGGTGCTTCAATCTGCTCAATGGCCTTGATCTTGTCGGGATTGGCTTCAATTCCCCGCTGAGACACGAAGAGCCCGAGAAGCTTGCGGAAGGGACTCCAAACACGCACTTCTCGGGGTTGAGCTTGAGGTTGATCTTGCCTTGATTTGCAAAGGTTTAAATCTAAATCTTGAACCAGGGTCGCCTTGTCCTTGCTTTTGACCACTATGTCATCCATGTATGCTTCCACATTTCTGTGCATTTGCGGCTCAAAAGCGTCATGAACTACTCTCGCAAATGTTGAACCAACATTCTTTAACCCGAAGGGCATCCGTACAAAACAGTATGTGCCACATGGGGTGATGAATGCGGTCTTCTCCTCATCCTCTTCTGCCATGAAGATCTGATGATATCCTGAGTATGCATCCAGAAATGAAAGCAAATCACATCCGACCGTGGAGTCAACAATGCAGTCGATGCGCGGCAAGGGAAATGGGTCTTTGGGACAAGCTTTATTGACATCTGTAAAGTCGGTACAAAGCCTCCATTTCCCGTTAGCCTTCTTGATACAACTACAGGATTGGCCAACCACGTAGGATGGTGCACTCTTCGACAAGGCCTGCTGCTTCCGGTTTCTTGATTTCTTCCGCGATGAACTCTTGGCGCTCCTTTGCTTGCTTCCTTACTTTACGCTTGACGGGCGGCGCATGAGGACAAGCGGCAAGATGGTGCTCAATTACTTTCACAGGGAACACCAGGGATGTTAGACCGTTGCCACGCAAACACGCCGACGTTCGCCGCAGGAAAGCAACGAAGCGCCTTCCTATTTAGGGTCGAGAGAGGCGCGATGGTGAAGGTACCACCGGTGCCGTCCTCCTTGGCGGACACCTTCTTGTTCTCTGGTGGAGCTGTCATCGTCTTCTTACACTTGCCGGTGGAGCTCGATGGTGCGTCCTCGACGGTAGCGCAGCACTCCGAAGAGGTGCGCTTGCCGGAGTGGGCATCAGAGCTCTTGCCGGACTTGGTCTTCTTCTTCCCCCCGGAAGCTTCAGCGGCAAGTGGCTTGCAATCTGTTGCAGCTGCTGCCTCCCGGTAGATCTTGTCGGCACAGATAAGAGCATCCTTCTTGTCGCCAGGGACAGAGATGACACTTATCGGGCCCGGCATCTTCAGGAGGTTGTATGCATAGTGAGAGGCTGCCATGAATTTGGCGAGTGCTGGACGGCCAAGTACCCCATTGTGAGGCAATGGAAAGTCAGCAACATCAAAGGTGACCCTCTCAGTCCTGAAGTTCAACTCGCTGCCAAATGTCACCGGCAACGTGATCTTTCCCTTCGGCTTGCTCCTTCCCAGATTGATTCCTTGAAAAGTGCCAGTCTCTTCGAGCTCGCCATCAGGGATCTAGAGTTTCTGGAGTACCGCTGAGGAGATCAGATTCAAGCCGGCCCCGCCGTCAACTAACATCTTGGTGACCTTGAGGTTGCGGATAGTTGGTGAAACCAACATTGGCAAGCACCCCACCGCAATTACACGATCAGGGTGGTCCTCAATATCAAAGATGATAGGCGTGCTGGACCATTTCAGAGGCTTGCATGACTCGATGGATGGTTCTGCTGCATTGACTTCCCGCATCCACTGCTTGAATTGGCGGTGTGAAGTATGCAGAGAAGCACCGCCGTCAACGCACAGGACCTCTGTGGCTACGGAACTCCTGCTCATCGGTCTCGTCATCATCCATGTCTTCATCATCGTCGTCGTCGTCATCCTTGTCGCGGCCACGGGGAGGTCTGTCTCCTTGCCGCTGCTTGGCCTTGCCACGACGTCCTCCCCGGCCGGGGCGTTTCTTGCTGGGTCCTCCAGCACCCTCTTGGGCTTTCTCCTTGTCACGCTGCTCGTATTCAGCTTTCTACTGCTCGACAAGCTGCTCGACCTTCTTGCAGCTCTGGAGGTCATGGCCCTTGGTGCGGTGGATCTTGCAGTATTGCTTGCCGGAGCCGTCCTGCTTGCCGGCGGCCGCCACATACTGGCAGTTGGTGCCAGCGGCAACCTCCTTGCCGGAGCTACCAGCCTTGGCTTTCTTGGCGCCGCCTCCGTTGCCGGACTGCTCAACAACTAGTACATCTCTGCCTTTCTTCTTTCTGTTGCCCCGCCGCCGGCTCTTCTTTGCCGGGGCGGTCTCTTCACTATCAGATCCTCCTGCTTCAGTATTCTCTCCGGGGAGTCTCCTCCCCTCCTCAAAGACGCACACTTGTCGGCCAGGGCATATAGCTCAGCAGCGTGTCGATCTTGAACTTCGCCATCTCCTCCTGCATCCTGCGGTTTCGCACGTTCTGATGGAACGCGCTGATCACCGCGGTAGGGTGGACATCTGGGATGTTGTGCTGTACACGGCTGAATCTTTGAATATACTTGCGCAGGGGCTCCCCTTCCTTACAGGCGGCAGATGAAGGTCGCTTTCTTGGCCATGGGGCTTGTGGCTGCCTGTAAAGGCGCCGACAAACTGATGGCATAGATCTGCCCAAGAAGATATGGAGTTGTCCGGCAAGTGCATGAGCCAGGATCTGACATTGGGCTTGAGCACCAGCGGGAAGTAGTTGGCAAGGATCTTGTCGTCTCGCCCATCGGCAGCC
This sequence comes from Aegilops bicornis, assembly GCA_021605145.1. Classification (NCBI taxonomy): domain Eukaryota; kingdom Viridiplantae; phylum Streptophyta; class Magnoliopsida; order Poales; family Poaceae; genus Aegilops; species Aegilops bicornis. Next base: position 191,251,746 of record CM038672.1, on the reverse strand, counting down.
TGCACCGCGATGGTGTAGATGCTGAGGAACTCCGGCGGATGCGTCTTGCCATCGTACTTCTCCGGTACGTCTGGCTTGAAGTTTTTCTTGCTGGGCCACTGGACTTGCCGCAACTCATGAGTGAACGCAGGGCAACCTACCGCGTACGGCAAGTCGCCTGGTTCCTCTGGCGCGTGCATGTCGACACAGGGCCCAGCGCGCTTGTCTGATTGACGCCGCGCTTCTCTTCGGCGCTCGATGTGAGTTCGAGCGTCTTCTTGCTGTCGATTGTGTAGAACTTCGCGCTGATCGCGACGAGCTCGTGGATCCGATGACGCGGTGGAGTCGCTGTCGAGGTGGATCCGGCGAGTCGGCGATCTTGGCCTTCGGGGCGGAGAGTGCATGGTGGTTGCACCCCCACCGGTCTCGTCGCCACTGGCTCTTGTTTGGTAGTCCTGCCGCGGCAGCGATGCGCTCGGTTGCCGTGGAGCGTCGCCGTTGGCGAAGCCGATGAGACTCTGAATGGTGGCCCTCCACTCATCGACCTTGTCGGTCGTTGGAGGGTAATCTAAGGGCAGCTGCGCTCTCGCCAAAGCTTCTGCTGGAGTGGTGGGTGGCAGTGGCGAACGGCGCGAGGAACGAGATATGCTCGGACTTCTAACTATGTTAGAAGGAGCTGTATCCCGTCCGGGCGACCGTGCCTCGCTCGCGCCAGCACGTTGGCGTGCATGCTGGTCTTGAGCATCCCGAGATCGTCCAGCTTGATCTTGGTCCAACGAGCGTATGGCATTGTGAGTGCCATGATGCTGTCGGTCTCGCGCCTCCTGAGACGGGCGCGGTGCATGTACGGACGCCGAGGTCTGCGCAACCTTGTCCTTGGGCTTGGCAGCACCGTGAGCTCCCCCGGCGCCGTCCATTCTTCCGCCGGCGTCTACCCCACCACCTATTTCCTCCGGTGGTGGTGGGTTCAACGCGGACGGGGCTTCTGCCGCCGAAGCCTTCTTCTTCGGTGGCATGTTGATGAAGATGATGAAGATCTAGCTCGTGTGGACGCCGGATCAGGTTCACACAACCTCGACGCCCCTACCTGGCGCGCCAAAGATGACGGGGCAGGCTGATCTGGCCCACGAACACCTATGGGGTCGGCGGACCGAGCCCCTTTCGGTTCGGCGGGGAGCGGAGGTCGCACGAAGAGCAGATCGAGGCGAAACACACGAGAGGTTTACCCAGCTTCGGAGCTCTCCGGAGAGATAATACTCCTACTGCTGCATGCGTGAGGTGTATTGCGTTCTTGCTCAAGAGCGCTGAGTGCTACGGTACACACGAGCTGCTAACGAGACTCAGCGTGGAGGGAACTGATAAACCAACCCCCTCTACGTTGCGCATGGGCCTCCTTTTATATGCTCAAGGGGCTCCGACAGGTGGCAACGTGAAGCGGGGTACAAATGGAAAAATAGTGGTTGGTACACCTACTTATGCGATTGTACGATGTACAATGTACTATACCTAACCACGGCGGCGGGGACAAAGGCATTAAATGCCCATCTAGTCGCCCTAACGGTGCAAACAGGGGACCGTCGGGCGCCACCGGTCGCCACGATGGCAAACTTGTCAGCGCTGCTTGCCTCCTCGCACCGCTGGCTGCACAGCCTCTTGCCACGCGCGCCTGGGAAGGTCCCAGGGTGACATGTTAGTGGATCTGCTCGAGTGTAGGTACCGAGTGGTGGTCTGTCGCGGCAAGCGCCTTTGTCATGTTGTTGTCTTGTCGCCGGAAGCTTGTCGCGCATGGGCCTTCCGGCAAGCTCCTCTTGCGGGGCCTTGTCTTGTAGGTGCCTTGGGTGGCCTTCCCGGCAAGCGCCTCTTGCAGGGCCTTGTCTCCTTGGCTTGAATACTTTGTTCTTGAATGGCTCCACAGGAACCACGGAGGACCTTGGCGGTCACCCGGTAAGCCTTGCCGCGGAGGGCTGCAACTGCCCGTGCACAAGTTCGGGATACTAGGGTACCCCTACTCTAGTACACCGACATTCTCCTACTAGTTCGATAACCTTATTCTCATCACCGAGGGAAATACCTACCGTAGATGTGTTGTATCATCCCTTGCTCTTCACGGAAATACCGACGTAGTTCAAGGTGCATCAAAAGGAATTTTTGGCGCAGTTGCCGTGGATACATCATCAACATCTACCAGGTTCCTAATGAAAAATCTCATCTCCTTGCATTTCACATTATTTTCCATTTGCCTCTTGTTTTCATCTCCCCCACTTCACAAAATTTTTCCGTTTTATTCACCCCCTTTTTCGTTCGGCATTTACTTGTCAGATCTGTTTTTGTGTGCAATCTTGTTTGTGTCGTCACGATGACTCAAGAAAACACCAAGTTGTGCGAGTTTTCCAACACCAATAATAATGATTTTATTAGCACTCCGATTGCTCCTCATGCCACTAGTTCATAATCTTGTGATATTAATGTCAGTTATTTGAATCTTGCTATGAAAGATCAATTTTCTGGTACTCGTAATGAGGATGCCGCGGCCCATCTTAACACATGCGATATGCAAAAGAAAAAAGATGTGGACAATGATATTGTGAAGTTGAAATTATTCCCGTTTTCTTTGCGAGATCATGCAAAAATTAGGTTTTCTTCTTTGCCTCGGAATAGTATGATTCTTGGGATAAGTGCAAGGATGCTTTTATTACTTAGTATTTTCTGCCCGCGAAAATTATATCACTTAGGACACAAATCATGATTTTTAAGCAACTTGAGCATGAACATGTTTCACAATCTTTGGAAAGAATGAAATTGATGCTAATAAATTGTCCTACTCATGGTTTAAATCTTCGGATGATCATACAAATTTTTTATGCGGAATTGAATATTTTTTCTAGAAATCTTTTAGATTCCGTCGCGGGTGGTACTTTCATGGAAATTAATTTGAGTGAAGCTACTAAATTTCTTGATAATATTATGGCAAATTATACCGAAAGAGCACCTACAAGAAAATATTAATTCGGTTGAGGAAATAAATTCTTTGAGTGAAAATGTTGATGCTCTTATGAAGTAGGTTGCTACTAGAAGTGGTCCTATTGATCTTCATGATGTGCCTTTGTCTACTTTGATTGAGCAAAATAGTGATGCCGTAGATGTGAATTTTGTCTCTGTCAATAATTTTAATAACAATGCTTATAGAGGTAATTTTAATCCTAGACCTTTTCTGGGAAATTCCTCTAATAATTATGCAATTCCTATGGTAATCCTTCTTATAATAATAATAATAACAGGAACACCTCTGATCTTGAGACTAATGTTAAATAATTTATCAATGCTCAAAGAGTTTTCAACAATACGATAGAGGAAAAGTTGAATAAGATTGACGATATGTCTAGAAGCATTGATAGAATTTCTCATGATGTAGAAAATCTCAAAATTAAAATTTTTGTGCCTAAGGTTCAAGAATCAATTAAATCTTTATATGTTTCTATGGATGAAAGTAAGAAAAGAACTGCTATGCTTAGATCTAAAAGAGAATTTTTAGAATTTTTTTTCTAGTGATCTATTTCATAACAGTGATGAAGATCTTAAAATGATTAGTATTTATTCTATTGATTCCTTGTTTAGTAAAATTATAGTTGATGATAAAGGGACTGAAGAAGAGTCAACTTTATTTAGATGGCGTCCCGATAATTCGGAGGGTGAAAATCTTGTTGGGAAATTTGATAAAAGTAGGTTTGGAGAGGTCAAAACTTTAACTAGTGATGTGCCCACTGTTTTGGATTACAAAGACTTTAATTATGATAATTTCTCTTTTATTGATTGTATTTCTTTGTTGCAATCCATGATAAATTCACCCCATGCTTATGAACAAAATAAAGCTTTTACTAAACATATCATTGATGCTATGATGAAAGATTTGGAAGAAAAGTTGGAATTAGAGATTTCAATTCCTAGAAAATTACGTAATGAATGTGAACCCACCATTAAAGTCAATATTAAAAACTATGACTGTTTTGATTTATGTGAATTGGGTGCTAGTGTTTCTACAATTCGAAATATCTATGTGATATGCTTGGTCTTACCGATATTGAAGAATGTTTTTTAAATTTGCACTTGGCGGATTAAACTATTAAAAAGCCTATGGGAAGAATTAATGATGTTCTTATTCTTGCAAATAGGAATTATGTGCCCATAGATTTTATTGTTCTTGCTATTGATTGCAATCCTTCTTGTCCAATTATAATTGGTAGACCGTTCTTACGTAATATTGGTGCCGTGATTGATATAATAGAAGGCAATACTAAATTTCAATTTCCACTAAGGAAGGGTATGGAACACTTCCATAGAACAAGAATTAATCCACCATATGAATCAATCATGAGGGCATCCTATGGACCTAGAAATAAAGATCTATGCAATATGCCTAGCTAGGGGCGTAAAACGATAGCGCTTGTTGGGAGGCAACCCAATGAATAAAGTTCATTTTTGTCTTTTTCTTTCTGTTCTTGAGTATTTGCACAATTATGCTACTGTTATGATTGTGTTTTTTATGTTTTAATTAGTGTTTGTGCCCAGTAAAGCCTTTGGGGTCATGCTGGGTGATAGTTGCTTTGATCTTGTTGGAAAACTTGAATTTTTGCATCCAGTAAAGTAACTTTCAAAAATCATAGAAGTGAAGAAACATTCTGAATTTTTTACACAAGATTGGTATAAAAATTTCCCACGTTGTCCTAATTTTTCAGAATGTTTGGAGTTACAGAGGTATTCAAAGTTTTCAGATTGCTACAGACTGTTTTGTTTTTGACAGATTTTGTTTTCTTTGCGTTGTATGCTTATTTTGATAAATCTATGGACTCTATTTGTCACAACCCTAGAATTTGCTTGTCATTAGTTGCATTAAGGCATTCATGTCATCATGTTTAATCTTCCCAGAAAGTTGAAATGGGGATGGCAGAAACCCCCAGCACCACTTAATCCAACTAGGGTTACTAAAATACTTTTTCAATGAACCTGAAGTGCCCTTCAAAAATGTTCAACATCTTTGCCTTGGTCTAGAACCTCTGAAAAAAATGGTGCACAATTTTATAGGTCATCCTAAGGTCACTAGATTAAATCATATGTTAATTGCATTTGGGCATTCAAATGCTATAAAATATTTTAAATGTACAAATAATCCTAAACTGAAATGTTCCATGTTGGTTATATTCCATACAGTGGGCATGAGCAGTTTGGTGATTTTTGAAAGTGCCTAAGCATTTTTTAGAGAAGCCACAAACTTGCAGAAATAAAAGAAAACAGAAAATAAAAGGAAACTAGACTTACCTAGCAAATCCACCAGCCGGCCCACCTGGCGGCCCAGCATTGTGCTGGCCCGTGCCAACCAGCTGCTTCATCCTCGCCAGGTAGGCAGGGAGGTGAGGCCAGCGTGCGCGAGCTTGCCACGGCGCCAGCTGCTTGCCGCTTGAGCCCCTGGACGTCTGGACGACCTCCACGTCGTCTCCCCGACCCCCTGGACACCTCCATTCTCCCCGAGCGCCTCTTCCTCACCCTCTCCCACCATGGCCGACGCTACCGTAGCCGTGCCGCCATGAAACTGCGACCACCGTCGACTCCACGCCGCCTCGCCGTGTCCAAAAGCTCCGCCGTTGTCCTCTCCATCGAGCAGGCCGAGCCCCGAGCGCTCGCTTGCTCCGAAGCCACTACATCAACCTTGCCCGACTCCGCCACCGCCAGAGATCCCCTTCGCCGTCACCGCTGCAGTAGCTTGTCCCCGACCGTGCCGCCTAGCTCACCGTGTTCACCATGAGCTTCAGCTCCTTCCCATCCCGCCGTTTTCGCTGCCGTCCACTGCTTTTCATAGCGATTTTCACCGCCGCAGCGCCGCCACACGAGTTAAATCGGCGGCGATCCTCCGGCCACCCAACGGGCACACCACCATGTCCAGTGACTTCACAGCACGACGTAGACCATGTAGGAGCCGGCCTTGAGCCTCCAAGATCACCACAGTGACGAGTTCAACCTCATCCAAACTCCCGCAGCCGCACAGCTCGTCATTGGCGTCGTTTCCGGCGACCTGGAGCTCAACCACCAACACCACTCGACGCGGCTCACTCCCTGCGTCACATAGATGCCCTCCGCCGTCCAATTGGTCGCCGGAGGAGGAAACCCGCACTGCCCCGCCGCGTCTGGCCTTGCCCGCGGCTAAACGCTGGTGAGTTGACCAGTTTGACCCAGGTTGACCCCAGTTTGACCCCCCTGGGTAACTGACGTGTGGTCCCTAGGCCACTAACTAAACTAGATTAGTGTTAGTTTAACGCTAACTAAGTTAGATTAGTTAGGTTAGTCACTGACAGACGGGACCCACGGGTCAGGTTTGACCTGGACCATCTCCGTTGACTGTTGACGTCACCCTGATGCCATGCTGAAGCAATAACTCTTTTACTGGATTATTCTTATACAGGAAATTCCAGAAAATACTACAAACTTCAAAAATTCATAGAAATTAATCTGTAACTCCAAATGCAAAGATTTATATATGAAAATTGATCAAAAAATCCAATCTTTCCATCTGTACTAGTATCATGCATGTCAGAACAATTTAACCTTGCTGTTTAGATGAAACAATTAATGCACTAATATGACTTCATATTTTGGGTTTGCATTTGAATATTTTATTCAAATGAGCTCAAACCAACCTGTTCTAAGCTGCATTAGCCGTAACACACCCATATTACCATGCCGTTGCATCCATCATATTGTTGCATATTGCCATGTAATGATTGTGCTACCGATGTGATTTTCGTGGTAGGTTCTGCCTCCGAGGATATTCACGATTTTCCAGCTGAAGGGCAGTATCCCACTACCACTTTGTCAGGCAAGCAAAACCTCCTTGTTCATTTTGATACAATCCCACTCTCTCGCTCCTTCTCCCTTTTACTGCATTAGGACAACAACGAGTCATCTGTTATATGCTACGGTAGTTGAACCCCTTTTCCTCTGCATGACTTGTCATTGCCACAGTAAATAGATGAAACCCACTAGCATGAGTAGGAGTTGCTTGCGCCCTGATGTGCCTACTCATTCATGGTTGTTTGCCATGCCTGCTACTGCTTAGAGCTGAGTCAGGTCTGATTCATGGGGGATGAATTGGAATGGTGATGAACATGTCCTATCGTGTGTGAGATAAGTGTGTGAACACGATTTGGTAAAGGTAGTGGTGAGAGGCCATGTAGGAGAACATGGTGGGTTGACTCGTTGAAGCCGTCCTCAGGAACTGAGTTCTGTGTTTGTGATCCATGAATAGCTACTACCACACGTTGGGCCCTGAAATATGACCCCGCTCGACTTATTAATCGCCCTTGTCCTCTGTCCAGGAGTTGCAACTAGTTTTTGGTGTTTGTAGGATATGTGTTGGAGGCCGTGCGTAGCGCTGACCCTAGGGGTGGGCTATGATGCGGTAGATACACCATGGCCCGGTGTACACGTCGGATTTCGGGTTCCGGCAGACCCTTGAGGTTCGAACACTGGGGTGCACGCGGAATCTCGCCCCCTACCTACCTGCACCCCGCTGCCTCGCTAGGATCTAAACTATGAAAGGAACAGCACAAGAGACACAGGGTTTATACTAGTTCGGGCCACCATTGTGGTGTAATACCCTACTCTAGTTTGTGGTGTGGTGGATTGCCTCTTGGGCTGATGGTGATGAACAATACAAGGAAGAACAGCCTCGCGAGGGTCTGTTCTTGGCCGGGCGATGAACTGCTAGGAGGAGTTCAGTCGCCTTCTCTCTCTCTCTCTCTCTCTCTCTCTCTCTCTCTCTGTCCAAGGTGCATCCAGCTACTGATCAGATGTCTCTACTATGGTGGCTAGCTCTACTTATATAGGCAGAGGCCCTGGGCCTCTTCCCAAATATTTAGCGGGAAGGGCGCCAACAATTGGCCATTTTGAAGGGGAACATCTGGTACACTTATCCTGACTAAAGTTGGTCCTTGCTTGTCAAAGGCTCTGGTGGTGACGCCGGCTTGGGCTCCACAATGATTTCCTTCCTGCCGTTTGACTGGTCTTGGTCTTGTTGCACCGAAATGGACGCCTTTGCTTGATGCTCCCGCCTGCGCTTGCTCCCTTTGCACCAAAGAGGAAAGGAGGACACTGCGCGGGCTGGCGCCCGCCTGGCGCCCTCGGTCGTCATGGCTTGCATCATGGGCACCTCGTGAGGTACCCCGCCTTGATATCTCCGCCTCCTCGCGAGCCATCCTAATGAGGCCGTGCCCGAGGAAGCTCCCTCTCGTCCGCCCCGCGAGGCTTGGCCCCTCGCGAGGGTCTTGAGCTTGTGCTGATGAAGATGGGCCGTGATGGGCCCCCCTTTGAGCCACGCCGCAGGCCGCAGGCAGGCAAGTCTAGGGACCCCCGTTCCCAGAACGCCGACAGTAGCCCCCGGGACCAAGGCGCGCCCGGACTTGGCCGAGCAGAGAACCAAAGGGGCAAGTGCGAAGCGCCGCGGGCCATAACAGCCTGCGGCCTTGGGCGCCGCATGGCGGTTGATTGGACGTGGGCGTGCTTGGACTATTGCTGTTAATTATCGTATTGTTTCTGCTATCTCGGTATTATGCCCTTGTGCTGCACGCTCGCGCGTAGAAATTACTTAGCTCGGGGGCGCCCGTCGTGGCCCTCGTTTCCCGGTGTCGAGGCCTCGTCGGACGCTTCATGTCCTGCGAAGGTTAGTCTGGAGAGGTAGCTCCCGGCCTCAGCTGTGGAGGCGACCGACCCAGGTCTTGTGTTTGTGTCGCGGTGCCCGTGGGGCGTGACTGGCGGGGTGCTCCTGTAGTGGACTCGGGAAGGGAAACCTCGAACAATAAGGGCAGAGAACACTCGCGGGGGCGCTCAGGCTGCCCTCCTCGCGAGACCTTGCGCGAGAGAAATCGAGGTAAGAGGGCGAAAGGTCGAAGATCCACAAGTGAAAAACGACAATAGCTTCGATAAAACTTCAAATCAGAATGAACAAGCCAACTGCAGAAAGCAAATGAAAAAGCCGCGTCCGGCACCTAATCTAGTCTTCGACGTCTTCTCACCAGCGTGGAGCTAAGTGCTGCCACTGGGCGTGGGAGGGAGCCCCAGGGCCTGAGGCCGGCGCTCCTGACACTCCGGGGCGTGTACAACCCCAACTCGTTATTACGTGATAGTGTCACGGGCGGCGAGCTTCACAGGCGTTAGCCTTCTTCACAGGCTCCGGGCTTTTCTTGGGGGAAGCAAGCTTCACGGGCATTGGCCCTCTTCACAGGCTCTAGGCCTTTACCGAAAACACGACAGCTTCACAGGCATTCGCCTTCTTCACAGGCTCTGGGCCTTTTCCAAAAAGACAGCTTCACAGGCATTCGCCTTCTTCACAGGCTCTGGGCCTTTTCCAAAAAGACAGCTTCACAGGCAATCGCCTTCTTCATAGGATCTGGGCCCTTTCCAAAAAGACAGGTTCACAGGCATTCACCTTCTTCACAGGCTCTGGGCCTTTTCCAAAAAGACAGCTTCACAGGCATTCGCCTGCTTCACAGGCTCTGGGCCTTTTCCAAAAAGACAGCTTCACAGGCATTCGCCTTCTTCACAGGCTCTAGGCCTTTTCAGGGGTAAAACCTCCGGAGGTGCTGGATGTTCCACGCGTTCTGGACTGGCACCCCCTCCTGAGTCTCCAAGCGCGGAGCCGGGCTCGAAACATGAACAACCTTGAACGGGCCCTCCCACATGGGAGAGAGCTTATGCAACCCCTCCCTGGAGAGAACCCGCCTGAGAACGAGGTCCCCTACCTCGAGAGTTCTGGGGCGGATGTTGCGGCAGTGGTATCGTCGCAGTGCTTGTTGGTACCTTGCCGCTCGCAATGCGGCTTATCGACGGCGCTCCTCCCCCAGCACGAGATCCGTCCTCCGCATGGCGTCCTGCTGCGCCTCGTTGAACGCCAGGACCCGTGCGAAACGACGTCTGACCTCGTGAGGAAGGACCGCTTCGGCTCCATAGACCAGGAAGAACGGGGTCTCTCCAGTTGGCTTGGTTGTGGTCGTGCGGATGGACCACAGCACAGACTGAAGCTCACGAGGCCCTTGACGAACTTGACCGCAGAACCTGCGGGGATGGTGCGGACGGCTTCCACTTCTGCCCACTTGGTGAACTTGTCCACGGCGACGTAGAGGTAGCGACAGCCCCCTGGCGCCCGAGGAAACGGGCCCAGGATATCCAGCCCCCAGACTGCGAATGGCCACGAGAGGAGTATAGTTTGTAGACCTCCTGCCGGCTGATGGATCTGCTTGGCATGGAATTGGCAGGCTTCGCAAGCCTTCACTAGTTCTACGGCGTCGTTGAGCGCAGTAGGCCAATAGAAACCGCTCCGGAATGCCTTGCCCACGAGGGTTCGTGATGACGAGTGATGCCCACAGTCTCCACCGTGTATATCCGCCAGAAATTCTTTCCCTTGCTCCCTGGAGATGCAGCGTAGTGCCACATCATTCAGTCGCTTCCGATAGAGCTCTCCATCCCTGATGCAGTATGTTGTGGCTTGCCGCGCCACGCGCTCCGCTTCCCCCTCCTTCTCCGGCAGTGTCCCTTGCGTTAAGTAGCTCCGGAGCTCTGTGATCTAGCACCCCTCCTGAGGCTCCATCGCCGAGGCGCAAAGGCCTCGAGGCCGGGCCACGCACGGGGCTCTGAGGCAGGTGGCTGGGGGAGCTCCTCCCGAGGCTGCGCCTTGTTTGATAGTGATGGCATGGCAGAGGGCTTGAAAAGCTGCTCCTCAAACACGCCAGGCTCCTGAGGTAACCGCCTGGATGCTCGTTTGGCGATGTCGTCGGCCTCCCGATTGGTGCCGCGGAGCACGTGCTGCAACTCCAACCCCCAGAACTTCTTCTCCATTCTGCGGACCTCCGCAAGGTAGGCTTCCATGTGCACATCTTTTGGCTCGTATACCTTGTTGGAGAAATTGACGAGGAGTTGCGAATCACCCTTGATGGTAAGGCGCTTCACCCCTAGGGCAGCTGCGGCCTTCAAGCCCGCTATTAGACCTTCATACTCTGCTATGCTGTTGGAGACCTTTTCACCTTGCTGGAAACAGAGCTGCACGGCGTAGTAGAGCTTGTCCTGAGTGGGAGATATGAGCACCGCCCCAGCCCCAGCGCCATGCCTGGAGAACGCCCCATCGAAGTACATGACCCAGCCTTCTGGCGCTTCGCTTCCCGGAGAGAGGGACAGATCCTCGTCGGCCTTGAGGCCCGGTGCCTCCGTCCATTCTGCCATGAAATCCGCTAACGCGACCCCCTTGATGACTCTGGTCGTGCTGAATTCGAGCTAAAACGCTTGCAGTTCAATGTTCCACTCAGCGACCCTTCCGACTGAGTTAGGGCTCCTTAGGACCCTATCTAAGGGGTATGCTGAGACGACCTTGATTGGGTGACCCTGAAAATAGTGCCGCAACTTGCGTGAGGCCACCAATAGCGCGAGGAGGAGTTTCTGAGGCATGGGGTACCGCGCCCTTGCGTCCCGCAACACCGTGCTGACGAAGTATACTAGGTGCTCAACGAGGTTTGGAGCGCCAGTGCCGCCGGCGCCCTCCGGGGACCGTGGCGCCTCTTGAGGCGATGGGGCCTCCAGAGGCCGGTAGTCTGGGGAGGGACCTCTTCCGTCCCCACCGCGCTCCCCTGCGGTGGCTGACCCTTCTCAGCCGCGGTAGTGGTTTCTATGGGTCTTCCTTGTTCCTGCTTTGCCTTGACCTGGGCTCCTGCTGTGTCTTCGGTCTGACGCTCTTCCCTAACCGCCACCAGAGCTGCGCTGGCGGAGTAGGGAGTGGCGGCGAGGTAGAGCACCAGGGGTTCCTGCGGGCGTGGGGCCAACATGACCGGAGGGCTGGTCAGGTACCTCTTAAGATCTTGGAATGCCTTGTCGCCCTCTTCAGTCCATTCAAAGGGTCCCTTTTTCTTCATTAGCTGGAAGAAAGGCAGCGCTCGTTCCCCCAACTTGGAGATGAAGCGCCCTAGCGCAGTCACGCGCCTAGTAAGCTTCTGCATTTCCCTGAGGGTCTTTGGCGGGCTCATGTCCTCGACCGCCTTGACCTTTTCTGGGTCAGCCTCGATGCCTCGGTGGGATACGAGGAAGCCCAAGAGCTTGCCCGAGGGGACTCCAAACACACACTTCTCCGGGTTGAGCCGTAGGTTCACTGCGTCAAGGCTCGTGAAGGTTTCCTCCAGGTCTTGTATCAGGGTTCTGGCCTCCCGAGACTTCACCACAATGTCATCGACTGTAACGCCCCGGATTCGATGCGCCAGGTGTCCGCCAGTTATTTGCCGTCGTTGCCATGTCATTTGCTTGCGTGTTGCACTTTGCCATGTCATCATATGCATTTCATATCATGTCATCATGTGCATCTCATTTTGCATACGTGTTCGTTTCATGCTTCCGAGCATTTTCCCCGTTGTCCGTTTTCCAATCCGACACTCCTATGTCCCCAGGCGCTTCCTTTTACCTCTTTTCATGTGCGGGTGTTAAACGGTCTCGGAATGGACCGAGGTTTGTCAAGCGGCCTTGGTATAGCACCGGTAGACCGCCTGTCAAGTTTCGTGCCATTTGGAGGTCGTTTGATACTCCAACGGTTAACCGGGTAACCGCAAAAGCCTCCTTCTCTTTGCAGCCCAACACCCCTTCAAAGTGGCCCAAAACCCAGCTAACTCCCCTCCATGCTCTCGGTCGTTCGATCACGATCGTGTGGGCGAAAACCGTGCTCCATTTTGACTCTCCTAGCTCCCTCTACCTATAAATATGTGCACTCCCCCGAATTTCCGGATCCCCAAATCCTAGCCCGCTCCTCCGCCGCCGCCGGACACGTCCGTCGCGCCGCCCCGCAGCCACGTGCGCCGCGCCACGTGGCCCTGCTCCACCAGCGCCCCGCGCCGGCCGCTTGAGCCCGCTCCCGGCCCCAGGTCCAGGCCGCCCGCCGCCACGCGGTTGCCCGAACCACCTCGCCCCTAGGCCGAGCCGCCCGCGCCTCTTCTTGGCGCCGCCCTGTCGCGCCAGCCCGCGCTCATGGGATCCGGCCACGGTGCCGCTCCGGCCTCCTCCGCCCCTTCCCGGCGGATCCGCCCGCCTCGGTGTCCCCTCCTCTCCGGCATCTACTCCGGCAAGGATCCGGTGAACGTCGAAGTCCGTGCCCGAGGTTGACTTTTCCCCCCCTCTGAAAACTGCTAAGTCCCCGTAGTTTCCAGTATTTTTGTGCATTTTCATCGCATCATACCTCTGCATCCGTAGCTCCGTTTCGAGCGTGTAATATGTCAAATAGTTTGCCTCGACGAGTAATTCACTTCATTACATTGCATCATGTTCATTTGAGTTAATCTTGTTGCCTGAATCATCGTTGCAAGAGTGCTTCATGATGTTAATCTGCTGAAACTGTTATAACTTGATGATTTGTCATTTTTTTTGCATTTGATGTGTGCATCCTATGAGCTTGAGCTCTACATGTGTTTTGTTCTATGCCATGTCTTCTTTAGAGAGGTGCTATCCATGTATTTCTGTGATTCCTGTAGTGAGTGCGTCAAGCTTGTTAAGTAGGGTACTTGCTGTTACTGTTTTGCTTGTCTGAATCTGCTATATAATGATGCTATGTTATCCTTCTTCTACAAGTCATTCTATGCATAATCTGGAGATGTTCAGTAAGTATGTTTTGTTATACATGTCTTACTCTACCCATCCATGCCCTTTGTTGCAATTATAGTCTGCTGTAACTTGTTGGAATCTTGCACCTAAATTGCTAAATAATGTTTCTGTCAGCCTGTTAAGATTAAGTTCAGTTGTTGCCATGATTGTTTTTAGTGATCCATGCACTCTATGAACTTGATTTTGCCATTATTAGCTTCATAAACTTGTCTTCCTACTGTTGGTTGCCTTGCTATGCCATGTATTTCTCTGTGGCGAGTGGTTCAAGCTTACCAACATGCCTACTTATTGTTGTTCCTGCCATGTATGAATCTGTAATATAACTTGCCATGTTTACATGGGTGCCATTATATCTTCTGATCCTTTTTGGCTCATGGTCAGTAAGGGACTTTTGTACTATGAAATTAGTAGATTCATGCCATGCCTTTTTTTTCCATGATAAGTTCTTGTAACATGTTGTTTGATAGCTCTAAATATTGCATCTTGATGTTATTTTCTGCAATGACTGAAACTGTTATTATTTGCAATCTTGCCATGTGTGTTTGAGCATGTTCTAGTGATTTCTGAAGATAGCTCAGTGTTCATGTTTTGTCATGTTTTACCTGTACATCATGCCGATGCCTTTTGTTTTCACGTTGAGATGCCGTAGCATAGTGTTTTGATGCTTGCAATATGCCTAGTTCCTTTTGGACAGCTTGTCCTTTAAACTTGTAGAGTGTATGTGTTGAACCGTTGCTCCGTTTTGAGTGTGCTCTATATGAAACTTGCGTGATTTTGCATATAGTTTCATATTATCATGTTGCATCCTTGTTTTGAGAGTGTTTGCTTGAGGTTTGTATGCATTTTGCATCAATGCCATGTTTAACTTGTTTTGCTCATATCTTCTAGGCCGTAGCTCCGAATCAAATGAACCTTATATATAACTTGACTAGAATTTCGTGTAGATCATCGTGGTGCATCTTAACTTGCTGTTTCACAACTTGAACATAAGGTTTATTCAGATCTGGACCAATTTCGAAATATGCATATGAGGACTTACCGGAATTGTTATATGTTGTTCTCGGCCTCATTTAAACTTGCCTTGATGTGTTGCTCTTGTTTGCATCATCTCTTGCCATGAGTAGCTTCATGTAACTTTGTCATGCATTATGGTTGTTGTGCATCATGTCTTGTTCATGTGTGGTGTGTTACTATGTTGTGTGCTTTTTCTTGTTAGTTCCTGTTTCGTTGCGATCGTGAGGATTCGTTCGTCTACGCTTGGTTCGGCTTCATCCGGTCGTCTTCTTCATGGACTCGTTCTTCTTCCTTGCGGTATTTCATGCAAGATGATCGTCACCTTGGATCTCATTACTATCATTGCTATGCTAGTTGCTTCGTTCTATCGCTATGCTGCGCTACCTATCACTTGCTGCTCAAGCCTCCCAAATTGCCATGAACCTCTAACCTTTTGCACCCTTCCTAGCAAACCATTGCTTGGCTATGTTACCGCTTTGCTCAGCCCCTCTTATAGCGTTGGTAGTTGCAGGTGAAGATGAAGATTGCTCCATGTTGGATTATGTTTATGTTGGGATATCACAATATCTCTTATATTCTTAATGCATCTATATACTTGGTAAAGGGTGGAAGGCTCGGCCTCATTCCTGGTGTTTTGTTCCACTCTTGCCGCCCTAGTTTCCGTCATATCGGTATTATGTTCCCGGATTTTTCGTCCCTAACGTGGTTGGGTGATTTATGGGACCCCCTTGACAGTTCGCTTTGAATAAGACTCCTCCAGCAAGGCCCAACATTGGTTTTACCATTTGCCTCACCTAGCCCTTTTTCCCTTGGGTTTCCGGAGCCCAAGGGTCATCTTTATTTTAGCCCCCCCCCCTCCGGGCCAGTGCTCCTTCGAGTGTTGGTCCGAACCGAGCAGCCTGCGGGGCCACCACGGGGAAACTCGAGCCTTGGTTTTACTCGTAGCTTAACTTATCCGGTGTGCCCTGAGAACGAGGTACGTGCGACTCCTATCGGGATTTGTCGGCACATCCGGGCGGCTTTGCTGGTCTTGTTTTATTACTGTCGAAATGTCTTGTAGCCGGGATTCCGAGACTGATCGGGTCTTCCCGGAGGAATATCCTTCGTTGATTGCGAGAGCTTATCATGGGCTAAGTTGGGACGTCCCTGCAGGGTATAAACTTTTGAGAGCCGTGCCCGCGGTTATGTGGCAGATGGGAATTTGTTAATATCCGGTTGTAGTAAACTTGAAGCAAACTCTTCTAAAATACACCAACCGTGTGCGTAACCGTGAGTGTCTCTTTTCGGGGTTGATCGAGAGGGGAACACGGTTTCTGGGTTATGTTTGACGTAAGTAGGAGTTCAGGATCACTTATTGATCATTACTAGTTGACGACGTTCCTTTGTTTCTCTTCTCGCTCTCATTTGCGTATGTTAGCCACCATATATGCTTAGCCGCTGCTACAACCTCACCACTTTACCCCTTCCTTACCCCCCCTTTAAGCTTTGCTAGTCTTAATACCCATGGTAATGGGATTGCTGAGTCCTCGTGGATCACAGATTACTACACCAACAGTTGCAGGTACAGGTTATGCGATGCTCATGACGCCAGAGCGATGTGTGCTTGTTTTGGAGTTCTTCTTCTGCTTCTTCAATCAGGGGATAGGTTCCAGGTCGGCAGCCTGGGCTAGCAGGGTGGATATTGTTTGAGTTTCTGTTTATGTTTCATCCGTAGCCGGATGTTGATCTTGTATATGATGTTGTATTCATGTGACATTGTATGTCTTGGTTGTATCCCTATGTATTATGTAATGTTGATGTAATGATATCCACCTTGCAAAAGCGTCTTCAAGATGTGCTTCTATCCTTGGTGGGACCTTCGAGTTCCTTTAGGATAGGGTCGCATCTTGGGCGTGACATAGACGTAAGCCTCAACATTCTTCCCGAGCTGCGGACCCAAGGTGATGTGCATCAGCCGCTGGAAGGTCGCCTTGCGCGCGCATGATCCGAATGGCATGCACGTGTAGCAGTACACCCCGCACGGGGTCAGGAAGGCCGTCTTCTCCACGTCCTCTACCACCATCTTGATCTGGTGATACCCGGAGAAGGCATCCAAGAAGAATAACAGGTCGCACTCAGCGGTGGAATCGACGATCTGGTCGATGCGGGGGAGCGGGAACAGATCTTGCGGGCATGCCTTGTTGAGGTTGGTGAAGTCGACACGCATGCGCTCCTTCCCTCCCTTCTTTGGTACAACGACAGGATTGGCCACCAATCCGGGTACCGGACCTCGCGAATGACCCCAGCGGCTTCTAGTTTGCGGGTCTCCTGGACGATAAAGGCTTGCTTTTCAGTGGACTGCCGCCTCGCTTTCTGCTTCACGGGGCGTACGTTGGGGCCCACGTGGAGGTGATGCTCGATTACTCCCCTAGGGATCCCCGCCAACTGATCAGGCTACAAGGCAAATACCTTCTTCTTTGCGCACAGGAACTTGACCAGGGCCTCCTCCTGCTCGGGCTCGAGGTTGGCGCATATGGTGAAAGTGGCGTCAGTGGACCCGCCTTTGTCGACGGGTATTTGCTTGGTCTCTGCCTTGTCTTGGGTCAACAACTGTTTCTTCTTGGTTGGTGCAGCCCCCTTGGGCCCAGGGGTCTCTGCGTCGGCGGGTTGCGCTGGCGCCGCCGTCTTGAAGGCGAGCTTGAGCACTCGCAGCGCATCTCCGGTGTCCCCGGGCACGGTGAGGACACCGTTGCTCCCGGGCATCTTCATGAGGTTGTATGCCGGGTGAGTCGCGGCCATGAACTGGGCCAGTGCTGGGTAGCCGAGGATGGCGTTGTAGGGGAGGCCGATGGGGGCGAAGTCAAAATCGACCTGCTCCGTGCGGAAGTTGTCGTCGGTGCCGAAAGTTACCGGGAGCCGGATCTGTCCCAAGGAGCTGGATGACCTGCCCCCGACGCACAAGAAAGGCCGGCTGGGCTGCAGCCACTCCCGGGGTGTGCAGAGGAGGTTGAAGGCCTCGACTGAGAGCACGTTGAGGCCCGCGCCGCCGTCGATGAGAGTCCTGGTGACGGCCACCTAGCAGATGGTGGGGTGCACAAGATGGGGAGCGCACCCGAGCAGGCTGAGTTGGAGGGTGTTCTTCGAGTGAAGGTCTGGCGGCTTTGGGCGCCGACCGGTCTGGGGGCTCCCTGCTGCGTGGAGAGACGGCGCCGACCCGACGGAATGACGGCAGCAGCGTGGTGACTTCGAGGCGGCGCCCATGAGCCGCCAGGAGGGCATGGCGACCGGGGGTGCCGGCGCGGCGTGGTGGGTGAGGAAGAGGCCATAGAGCTCTTCCGAAGAGTCCACGGAGGCTGCCGGAAGGTGGAGCAGACACACGCGCGAAGCGCCGGTGAGGGCCATGGGGAGCCAGTTGGCCATGACCCTGTCGTCACCTCCAGCTTCGAGGATGGCCTCCTCGTACGCCAGCAGGAAGGCCATCGGATCGGTCGCGCTGTTGTAGCGCGGCGGCGTCGTCGGCTTGAACTTGTCCGGCCACCGCACCCGATGCAAGGCCGGGGCCAGGGCTCGGAGCCCCCTGGCCCCCACGCTGGCGCTGGCGACCGGAGCGGGTGGCACGCTGCTTATCGCGAGGCGGGTCGCGGCGGTGGCGGAAGGGAAAATCCGGCGCACCCCCTACCTGGCGCGCCAAATGCCGGATTTCGGGTTCCGACAGACCCTTGTGGTTCGAACACTGGGGTGCACGCGGAATCTCGCCCCCTACCTACCTGCACCCCGCCGCCTCGCTATGATCTAAACTACGAAAGGAACAGCACAAGAGACACATGGTTTATACTAGTTCGGGCCACCATTGTGGTGTAATACCCTACTCTAGTTTGTGGTGTGGTGGATTGCCTCTTGGGCTGATGGTGATGAACAATACAAGGAAGAACAGCCTCGCGAGGGTCTGTTCTTGGCCGGGGCGATGAACTGCTAGGAGGAGTTCAGTCGCCTTCTCTCTCTCTCTCTCTCTCTCTCTCTCTCTCTCTGTCCAAGGTGCATCCAGCTACTGATCAGATGTCTCTACTATGGTGGCTAGCTCTACTTATATAGGCAGAGGCCCTGGGCCTCTTCCCAAATATTGAGCGGGAAGGGCGCCAACAGTTGGCCATTTTGAAGGGGAACATCTGGTACACTTATCTGACTAAAGTTGGTCCTCGCCTTTCAAAGGCTCACGGTGGTGACGCCTGGCTTGGGATCCACAATGACTTCCTTCCTGCCGTTGGACTGGTCTTGGTCTTGTTGCACCAAAATGGACGCCTTTGCTTGATGCTCTCGCCTGCGCTTGCTCCCTTTGCACCAAAGAGGAAAGGAGGACACTGCGCGGGCTGGCGCCCGCCTCGCGCCCTCGGTCGTCATGGCTTGCGTCATGGGCACCTCGTGAGGTACCCCGCCTTGATCTCTCCGCCTCCTCTCGAGCCAGCCTGATGAGGCCGTGCCTTAGGAAGCTTCCTGTCGTCCGCCCCGCGAGGCTTGGCCCCTCGCGAGGGTCTTGAGCTTGTGTTGATGAAGATGGGCCATGATGGGCCCCCCTTTGAGCCACGCCGCAGGCCGCAGGCAGGCGAGTCTGGGGACCCCCGTTCCCAGAACGCCGACAGTACCGAGTCGCCCGTTTGGTGTCTCGGGAACCCTGCACACATCGTTTGGGGCTGTGAGCAAAACCCCGGTCGGATCTCCTCGCGGATGGAACCCGAATAGGTGATAAACTTGGACTAGAGACTTGTATTGTTAGTCAGGTCGTGGTCTACACCCACGTCGGATTTCGCTTGAAGTCTGCCGAGCACATGCCGTGTGCAGACGCTAAGTGGTGAAAACATGTGTGAAGAAGTACACCCCTGCAGGGTTATAAATGATCTATTCAAATAGCCGTGTCTGTGGTAAAGGGCTTCTGGGTTACCTGTATAGTTCATAGACAGAATGGATACCCTAAAATGCGCAAGATAAGCGTGAGTGCTGTGGATGGCGTTCTCGTAGGGAGACGGTAGCGGATCCATAGTGGTGTATTGAATGGTGAATATGTGGACTCGTGTGCGCCACCTCAAAAGAGTTACTTGCAGCCCTAGTTTAGGATGGCCACCGAGTCAAAGTTGGCTTGCTGCAGTTAAACTCCACCACCCCCTTTGTTGATAATGATGCATATGTAGTTATTTCTGATGTAAGTCTTGCTGGGTACATTTGTACTCACGTTTGCTTAATTTATGTTTTGCAGAGAGACTTCAGTCTCGCTAGTAGTTCCGCATGGACTTCGATGTTTAGCTTGTTACCTCAGCTATGATATTGTGCCCTCGGCAGGGTCTTGTAGATAGTCAGGCTTCTCAGCCTTTTTTATTTGTAGTTGTCTGTACTCAGACAAGTTAAGCTTCCGCATGTTCTTGCTGCTTGTATGCTCTGTATGTTGGGTCATGAGATCCATGTTTGTAATATCTCGCTCCTCGGAGCCTATTGAATAAATACTTGAGTTCTAGAGTCATGTTGTGATGCCATGTTGCATTTACACATATCGGGCATATTGTGTGTATGATTGAAATGCTAGGTATGTGTGGGATCCGACAACTTAGTTGTCTATCCTTGGTAGCCTCTCTTACGGGGAAATGTAGTCTGGTGCTTCCACTAAGCCATCTTAGTCTGCTACAGCCCGGTTTATCGGAGTCCTGTTAGCCCAGTTGCTACTGCTCCAGAACACTTAGACTGGCCGGCATGTGTCCTTCTTCGATCATGTGTCTGTCCCTTCGGGGAAATGTCACGAGGTGTCTTTCAGAGCCCTGCTAGCCTGCTACAGCCCGGATTCTCGTAGTCCTTCTAGCCCAGTTGCTACAACCCGAATTCATTCGCTGATGGCCGACACGTTCGTCGTTTGGTTATGTATGCCTGCCCCTGTAAGTTAGTGCCACCTTGGGTTCACGACTAGTCATGTTGGCACGGGTTCTCTATCATATGGATGCTAGCAACACTATCATATACGTGAGCCAGAAGGCGCAAATGGTCCCGGGCTAGGTAAGGTGGCACCCATGGGAATACCGTGCGTGAGGCCTCAAAGTGACATGAAGTGTTACATGCTAGATCGGTGTGACTTAGATCGGGGTCCTGACAGCTTTGGTATCAGAGTCTGACTGCCTGTAGGATTACGAAGCCAAACTGGTCGAAGTTGAGTCTAAAAATGCTTTAGTTCTATAAGGGAATTGATTGTGGAAGGGAACGTAAGGCTCTTTTTACTCCTTTACCTTATGGCCTTCTGATCCGAGTCATCCTATCTTTCCTACGGGGTTAAGGAACTAGGTTTTCTCTTCTTTCTATCAGGATCACGTGTTACTAATCCGTAGACTTACAGGATTTATAGTTTCAAGCCCCAGTTCAGTACCTACTACTTCTGTATATTCCTAACTGGCCTCAGAACCTTGATATTTTGATGTTGAGTGGTTATGCCACCATTTTTCAGGATGTCTCAAATCTTTCTGAGCATTTACAACCGTTACGCTGTCCGAGTCATCCCAGGTTTCTAAATAGTCTGATGCATTTGTAAATCCCTCCTTATGGTTCCGAAGTTTCTTTGTGCCAGATCAACCACACTAACTAGTGTGTTTGAGGTACTTCATTTCTTTGGTATATATGTTGGAATTATTATTATGACCCTAGGTTTCTTAGAGAACCACCTGGTACTCCATCCATGTTTTGTGTTCTAGTGTGATGACTCTGGCCATCATTCTCGAAAGAATCCCGTGATGCTACTTAGTAGTAAGTATTCTACTCATGGGTTTTTGAGCCCAAAATTCACCCTACTTACTTCATGTTGATAGTGTTTGCTAGTTCCTTTAGGATATTAGTAACCTTTGCGATAGTCCTCAAGGTCCGTGGTAAGTCCTTCTTCCAATAGCATGAACTACTTATGGCAGAAGTTCCTTGTTGAACCAAAACATCACAATAAGAGAGCTCTTGATGAGTTCTCCATTCTGCATTGTGAATCTGCCAGTCCTACCTTTCTGCATGGATTATCTGGAAGAAATATGTTGAACTTGTTTGACATACTAAATCTATGCATCCGCAACTCACAAAACCATATGTTCCTTTGTGTTGTCTCTCTTTAGTTGCATTCTCACCTCTGTCTATCAAATGATAGTCAGGACTAGTTGAGCATTCGTGTTATCGATGCCTATTACTCTTGTGTTTCATCAAGCCATTCTATCTCGGAATGACTAGGAGAAACAAAGTCCAGCACCTCATCTATTTCTTGGACTTCTTAAAGCAGTTGTACTCCGCAAATAAGAATGGCAATCTAGCTTCTAATTTGTTCTACCCTGGAGTATTGCCATCTTATGTCAAGAATGTCATGGGAATTGCACAACCTCTTATGAATTCTTGATGTAGTGATACTTCTCGCCATCATTATTCATTCCTCGGTCCCGTGTTGTCGCAACCGGAATGCCGACAAGTGAATAGTAATGTGTTAAATCAATACTCCTAGCAACTCTGTTCCTTGCGTTTCCTGTTGCGACGCAGACCCTTCTTCGTTGGGGAGGCGGTGTCTTCATTAGTAGAGTCAGTTTCCACACCGGCATCCTCGCTGGGGTACTTCCTTCCCTCTTCAGCCCGGGCGCACCTATCAGCCAGAACATAAAGTTCGGGCACATCCTTAACCTTGTTCATCGCCAGCTCTTCGCGCATCTTGCGGTTGCGCACTTCTGATGGAACGTGCTAATCACGACGGCGGGATCAACATCGGGGATGTTGTACTGCACCCGGCTGAACCTCTGGATGTAATTCCGCAGGGTTTCCCCTTCCTTATGGGGAATGATATGCAAATTACTGGCCTGGCCATGAGCTTGGTGGCCTCCTGTGAACGGTCTTGCCGAGGACCCGGCAAGGGTCTTGCCGAGGCGTTGCAGGCGCCTTGCCGGGGGTCTTGTGGATCCCCTCGGCTAGGATCCCACTGAGGGTCGTCGTCTTCTGGTCCTCATCTGATCGTGTGTTTATGATCTTGACAAAGATATGCATGCCACCACGGAGGTGCCTCCCGAGCCTTGGTTCTAATGTAGTTGTTGACAGTGTTTGGAACCCTTGGTCTCAAGGGTGGCTCGCTCTGCTGGCGTTGGGCAAGTTGCCCCGGGAAGGCTCTTGCCGGCGCCGCGGAGGCCGCCCCGGCAAGAGCATTGCCAGGAGAGTCCACCTCGCCCTCTTGCTCTTTGGTGTTTCTGGTCTTAATGTTGCCTTGACCGTCTTGTGCCCCGGCTTCTTTCCGGCTTCCCTCCTCTGCCCTGCTAAGTGTGGCCACGGCGCGCGGCTCTAACTGCCCGTGCACAAGTAAAGGGGTCAAAAGGAGAGCCCCTGCTTTTGTACACCGACAATGCGCCAGAGGTCGGAGCGGACGGCCAGCCTCAGCTTGACCGCGCCTCGAACAACAAGCCGCGCCCGAGCGCGCCGGCTGCTGCTGGAGGCGACCAAGCGGAGACTGACCAGCCGTCCACTCCACCAACAGACACCACCGACTCCACCAACCAGCTGGACCCCTCACTACTAGGAAAAGGCCTACTAATGGCGCACCAGTTTTACCTACTAATGGCGCACTAGTGGTGCGCCATTAGTACCACGCCACTAGTATTTTTTACTAATGGCGCACCACAAGTGCGCCATTAGTATACCAGATACTAATGGCGCACCTCCGATGCGCCACTACTAACCCTTAGGTGCTCCACTAGTATTCCCTCTAGGTGCGCCACTAATAGCCTTATAGGTGCGCCACTAGTAATAAAGGAAGGTGCGCCACTAATAAGGGCTGAAATGCGCCACTAGTAATGTATTTGGAAAAAAAAATCCAAATTTACGTAAAAACAACCTATAAGGAAAAATAATTTAAAAACAAAAAATGAAATAGAATCATAATTTTTATTATAGTAAGAATATTACAATGTCTTTACAAGTATCCAATAAAGAAAAATTACAAGGAAATAAAAGAAAATTCTAAAACTAATCTTCTAGTAATCTTTTCTTCTTTTTCCTTACTTTATCCCTGCAAAGAATGATAGAAATATGTGACAATGAACATTGCAGAGAAGTGAAATTGAGCAATTATTTGCATCCGACATCGAAGATCTAAGATACCTTGAATCATAGATATGGGTCATTTCATGAAGCCAATAGTATATGCCATTCAGGATGCATAGTTCCCTGTCAAGAACTTAATTATTCAAGAAACACAGTCCTAAGCTTTTTACATGAGACAAAACATAAGGTATATGCTTGACCAGTTGACCTAAGCTACGGCCACGCTAATCCTGCTAACAACGCACATGCAACTAGATAACCAAGATTACTACTAACATAGTTCACCGAAAAGAGTAATGGTGATGCATCAAAAGGAATCGGCCAGATGTGATCACATTAGACGAGCCTAGGTGTGTGGATCCAAAACAAAGTGTCGGAGAGGTTGCCGCTAATGATTCAAAATGAAGAATAGTCAAGTTAAGTGTTAACCAACATTGTACAAAATACAGATAATTCACCGCTTTGATAACTCACTTAACATTGTACAAGTTGAGGTAATCAAGATAAAATGGAGCTTATGGAAACAATATTCAGAGAGTAGGAGAATAGATCCTAAATTAAAAGGATCCACTAAGTTGTGCCATTGCTACACACAGGACACAGGCGCTGGTATGACATGCCATGCCATCCAAAGCAACACCGGCCATGTCGACCCACAAGTTGATTAAACAAAAACTTGGAAAACTAGCAAGTTGAATATGCATGCATCTTACCTCCCTCGATTGCTTCGATCGGTCACTTGCGATCAAGATGTCCCTTCCTCCTTCCATGGAGAAATGGATCTTTCTTTCTTTCTTCCTTTCTTTGTTGACAACCTTCAATCCCGGATTAGATTAGTAAAGGAAGCAGTCGGCAGGGGGGTCTGAGTAGGAACGACAAGACGAAGTGCTATAGTTTATCAACATGGTCTGCTCTCAAAATCAATTTGGAATTCTCCAAGTATGTTACTAAAATAAATCTTCATACTTCCACAAGTAAATTTCCAAGCACTACAAGGAAAGAAAAGGAACCAAATCTGCACTGCTTGTTCTTTTATTTTGGATTGAAATCAACAATACAGATTGTAGGGACAAGGCTAAGAGGAAAAATGAAACGCACGCAGTGTAGGGAAGGAGACGGCATGGTGAGTTCAGAGATGCAGGGCGGGGGTGAGAGGAAGGGAGAGGAGGCGACTGCTTACGGGGGTTGGGTGCGGTGGCGCTGACGAGATGGAAGGAGACGCCATCGTCCTTGGCCGTCGAGGATCTTGTGGACACCATCGAGGACGGATGAGTTGAAGTCGCCGAGGTTGAGCACGCCGCTCTTGACCAGCACCGTTGTGCGTCGGATCTTGCCCTCCTTCCACGCCTGCTTGTTCTTCCCCGTCAGCCTGCAGAAGAAGATCTCCGCCTCCTCTCCCTCCTCTCCGCTGTGGGGCGCCTGAAGTCGCCTGCCTGCTGCCTGCTTTTTGTCTTGGAGGAGAGAGGTCCTGAGCTCGGTCGACATGGCTGCGGGCGCGAGGAGGGAGGGAGGGACGGAGAGCTGTGGAGGCGGAGGGCGGCTAGGTGGGGTGGAAGGAGTAGGACGCGGTGGCGGTGGTTGCCGCGGCCTGTGGATCTGAGGCCTCGCTCCCTCCTAGGAAGAGACGGAGAGGGGAGAGGGTGGGGGCACCGGCAATGGGATGCAGGGCGGGGCGGGAGGTCAACGGTGAGGCTAGAGGAGACGAGAACGCCGGTGGGGATGGGGATAGGAGGTCCACGCGGCGGGCAAGGGTTTGGAGGGATCGATTCGAGGGGAGAGGAGGAGGAAGCGCTGTGTTGTGTTGTGTTGCTTTGGTTGGATTGGATTCTCTCGAATCAGGGCCGGTCGGTGCAGCACATAGCAATGGCGCACCGTGGGAGTGGTGCGCCATTACTAGTTTCAACTAGTAATGGCGCACCACTCCCACGGTGCGCCATTAGTAGTTTTGAAAAAATTAAAAAAAATTGTTACTAATGGCGCACCGTGGGATGTGGTGCGCCATTAGTATTTGCACACTAATGGCGTACCAACACATGGTGCGCCATTAGTATTTAGTAATGGCGCACCACATGTACAGTGCGCCATTAGTGTCCATCCCATCTATAGCCCTTTTCCTAGTAGTGCCTCTGCTGCTCCCTAGGCCGCCGACTTATCTTTATTTATCCTGCTTTATCAGTCTCGACAAACTTTGTTAAATTTGCACAATTCCACCCACGGGGTGTATTTAGAACTCTGCTGAATGCTGGCCAAGGGACTTTTGATATGTAAATATTCTTCCACACAAGTTGTTCTTTTGCCGAGTTCTGACTTTTCTTGCTTTCTGCTCCTTGGCTTTTTTCCTTTGCCACTCTCGCTTGGCTGCCGTCTTGTTAGCTAAACAGCCGCTCTGCGGACTGCGGCTGAGTCAAGTACTTAGCGGACTAGAGAATTGGCAAGTTAAATAGAAAACGGCCGGCCGGCTGCTCAGCAGCCACTCGAGGAGGCGGGACGCCGGCCTGGACTATGTGCGTGCTTTGGGTCCTTGGCCATTTTCATGTGGACGCCTTTTCTGCAACTCCTACCCACCGAATAGTCGCTCTGCAAGCTGCGGCTTCATAGCAGGAGAAGGTTTAGGTGCCAACACACTACTTATCCGACTATAGGAAGCACCACATAGTACAAGGCGGCAAGCCCCCGGGCCGGCTGGTGGATCCCGGTGCCAGGCGGAATAACGAAATAACACATTTGTATGCATAATACTTATCATATAGATAAAAAAGGGTAGCCCCCGAGCTCTTCTCAGGGCACCAGGGTCTTCTTACTTAATACAAAAGGTAGCGTGGTACATACTGCATCAACTGTAAAATCTTCGAAGGTGGTTTGCATTCCACAGCCGCTCTGTCTCCTTGCCGGAGTCGTCTCTCTTGCGTGCTCTGGGCTTCTGAGCATCGATCAGGTAGTAGGAGTCGTTGCCCAAAACTTTGCTGATGATGAAGGGGCCTTCCCAAGGTGCCGAGAGCTTGTGTTGGCCGGCTGTTCGCTGGATCAGCCGGAGTACAAGGTCTCCCTCTTGGAAGGATCTTGGCTTGACCTTCCGATTATAGTATCGGCGTAGACTCTGCTAGTAGATTGTGGACCAGCTGAGTGCTAATAGCCGGCCCTCTTCCAGCAGATCGACGCCGTCTTCTCATTCTTCTTTTTCCTCCTCCTCAGTGTACATGGTGACTCGAGGGGAGTCGAATTCTATCTCCGTCGGCCTGACGGCTTCAGCACCGTAGACGAGGAAGAAAGGCGTGAAGCCGGTTGACTTGTTTGGAGTTTTGCGCAGGCTCTAGAGGATAGCCGGCAGCTCATCGAGCCAACAGCCGGCCGAACGCTCCAGAGGTTCGACCAGTCGGCGCTTGATGCCGGACAGAATGAGGTCGTTTGCTCACTCCACTTGGTCGTTCGACTGTGGATGGGCGATAGACGCTAAGTCCAGTCGGATGCCCTGCTTTGCGCAGAAACGAGCCAAGGCGCCTTTGGCAAAGTTTGTGCCGTTGTCGGTGATGATGTTGTGTGGTATGCCATACCGAGCGGTGATGTCTGCAATGAAAGTCACATCAGTCGGACCATTCAATTTTTTAATTGGCTTTGCTTCTATCCACTTGGTGAATTTGTCCACGGCGACGAGCAGATGTGTCATGCCGCCACGTGCTGTCTTGAATGGTCCCGCCATGTCCAGTCCCAATACGGCAAAGGGCCAAGCAATGGGGATGGTCTTGAGTGCAGAAGCCGACAGGTGTGGCTTGGAGCGGAACTTCTAGCACCCTTTACATTTCTGGACCAAGTCTTTGGCATCTTCTAGAGCAGTCGGCCAGAAAAAACCATGGCGGAAAGCTTTGGCAACAAGTGATCTTGAAGCCGCGCGGTGACCACACTCGCCTTGGTGGATATCTTTGAGGATTGCTTGGCCTTTCTCCGGCTCCACGCAGCGCTGGTACACGCGAGTGACACTGCGCCTCTCAAGTTTTCTGTTTACAATGGTGTACGCTGCTGCCCGATTGCACTTGTCGGGCCGAGATCTCATTAGTCGGCAGCTCTTTGTTCACCAGAAAGTTGAGGACGGGCTGCACCCATGAAGGTGCAGCTATTTCTTCGATTGTCAGAACTGCGACTTGCACGAGGGAGGTTGGGCCGGGAGGCGGTGGGTTGGAGTCGGCTGCCTTTTGCTATGTCGATGAAGTCCCCGGGCCGACTACTACAGTCCCCTGGCCGGGCTTTGAAGTCCCCGGGCCGGGTGCGACTGCTGCAGCCCCCGAGCCGCCTGCCGAAGTCCCCGAGCCGGCTGCTGGGGTCCCCAAGTCGGATCCGACTGCTTCGGGAGGAGCCGGCATGAAGATGGAATCTGATTCTGGTGATGGCTTGACAGACGGCTTGAGGAGGCGTTGTAGGGCGACGCCGGCTGGTATTGCTTGCCGGGTGGAGCAAATCCGTGCTAAAGCATCTTCTTGCTCGTTGTCATTTCGCGGATCATGGAGGAACTCGCACCCTTCAAAGTATCCACTGAGTTGGTGGACAAGGAAGCGGTAGCTTGCCCTATTTGCATCCTTGGCGTCCCAGTCGCCTGACGACTGCTGGACCACCAAGTCGGAATCACCATAGCACAGGATCTGGCGAATGCCGAGTTCCATGGCAAGCCGGAGCCCGTGTATGAGTGCTTCGTACTCAGCTACGTTGTTGGAGGCGGCAAAGTGAATTTGCAACACATATCTGAGCTTGTGGCCTTTGGGAGAGGTGAGGATGATGCCGGCTCCCAAACCAGTGCGCATCTTGGAACCATCAAAGTGCATCTGTCAATGAGTGGAGTCCGGCGCTAGCGGCAGGTACTGGGTCTCGGCCCACTCGACGAGGAAGTCGATTAGTGCTTGGGACTTCATGGTGGTGAGAGGCTGGTTGTAGATGGTGTAGGGGGCCAAATCTATGGCCCACTTGGCCACTCCGGCCGAAGCATCTCGGCTTCCAATGATCTCGGCAAGTGGAGCAGTGTAGACCATAGTGATTGGGTGCTCTTGAAAGTATGGCTTCATCTTCTTGGCAGCGGAATGCACGCCGTAGCACATCTTCTGATAGTGGGGGTAGTTATGCTTAGAGGTGGACAACACTTGACTCCGGTAATACACCGGCCTCTGGACTGGTAATGCTTTGTCGTCTTCCTTGCGCTCCATAACTATGACTGTGCTGACGACCCAGCTGGTGGTTGCGATGTAAAGAAGCATGGTATCCTTAGCAGCCGGAGCTGCCAGGACAGGCAGAGTGGTCAACATCTTCTTGAGCTGGAGAAAAGCTTCATCCTTCTTGTCATTCCACTCGAAAAAAGTGGTTTTCTTCATGAGCTGGTACAGGGGAAGGGCCTTCTTTGCCAGCCGGCTGGTAAAACGGCTGATGGAAGCCAAGCAGTCGGTGAATTTTGCACATCCAGCAGTCGGGTGGGTACCTCCTTCCTCACGATGGCTTTGATCTTCACATGGGTGCACTCTATGCCACGCTCTAAGACCAGGAAACCAAGAAGATGGCCGGCTGGTACTCCGAAGACACATTTCTCCAGGTTGAGCTTGATTTGAAATCGGCACAAGTTTTCAAAGGTTTCCTTGAGGTCCTCTAGCAGAGTGCCACGCTTCTCCGTCTTCACCACAATATCGTCCACATAGACGTGGGTGTTCCTGCCGAGTTGCTTCAGGAGACACTTCTGCATGCAACACCGAAACATGGCACCAGCATTCCTCAAGACGAACGTAATGTCAGGTAGCAGAAGGCTCTGAATGGTGTGATGAAGGCGGTCTTTAGCCAGTCGGTTGGGTTCAGCTTGATCTGATGATACCCTGAGTATGCATCCAAAAAACTCAACAGCTCGCATCCGGCTATGGAGTCTATCACTTGGTCGATTCTTAGCAAAGCAAATGGATCTTTGGGGCAAGCTTTGTTGAGGCTGGTATAATGAATACACATGCGCCACTGCTTATTCTTCTTCAGCAAAAGGACTGGGTTGGCTAACCATTCTGGGAAGAACACTTCCATAATGAAGGCGGCTGCTAGAAGCCGGGCTATTTGTTCTCCAACGACTCTTCTCTTCTCTTCTGACAGGCGGTGCAAGGGCTGCCTAGCCGGCTTGGCATCAGGTCGGACATGTAGCTTGTGCTTGGGGAAATCCTTCGGAACACCCGGCATGTCCTTAGGAGACCATGCAAAGATGTCCTGATTCTCACGAAGGAAATCGACGAGCTCGCTTTCCTATTTGCTGTCAAGGTTTGTACCAACGACAGCGTGCCTCTCCGGGTGCTCCGGGTCCAATGGTATCTTCTTTGTCTCTTTTGCCGGCTTGAACGAGCCCTCATCTTCCAAGTCCTTGGGGTTTGGCGACATATCCGGCTGCTTGCCTTCCATTGGCACAACCTGGTCAAGGAGCCGCTTCTCTGCTGCAATCACGAGGGACTCAGCTAGCCGACTGATGTCTGCCGCATAGGCGGACAACTTCTTGTAGTCCTCGACTATGGTCAGTATTCCCCTGGTGCTAGGCATCTTCATCTTGAGGTAAGCATAGTGGGGGACCGCCGTGAACTTGGCCAGAGCGGGTCGGCCAAGTAGCGCATGATATCGGCTCTCAAGGTCCACCACCTCAAACCAGACTGGCTCTCTGTGGAAGTGATCTTTGTCTCCAAAGAGGACGTCTATCTGGGTCTTTCTGATTGGTGAGCAGGAAAGGCCAGGGACTATGCCATGGAATATAGTCCGACTGGGCTGAAGCTGCCTCTGCTTAATTCCCAACTTCTCCACAGTGTCACGGTATAGGATGTTGATGCTGCTGCTGCCGTCTATCAGAACTCGGGAGAAGCGAGTAGCCCGCCTCTTTGTTGTGAAGGTGGCATCCAAGACCAGTGCATAAGAACCAGGAGAGTGCATCACCTCCGGGTGGTCAGCCCTGCTCCAACTGACAGGCTTCTCAGATCAATGCATGAACTCGGGGGTCTCTGATGCTACTGCATGTACTTCTTGTTGCCGCTACCGTCTGCTGTGCCTATCGTCGGCCATGTTGGTGAACACGACATAAGCTCCTTGCTCTTCGGGATATTCATCTTGTATTGCGCCGATGATACGTCCCCAACGTATCTAAATTTTTTTATTGTTCCATGCTATTATATTATCTGTTTTGGATGTTTATGGGCTTTATTAAACACTTTTATATTATTTTTGGGACTAACCTATTGACCCAGAGCCCAGTTCCTGTTTTTCCCTTGTTTCAGTGTTTCGAAGAAAAGGTATATCAAAATGAGTCAAAACGGAATGAAATCTTCTAGAGAAGTTATTTTTGGAAAGAAAGCAACCCGGGGGACTTGGAGTGCACGTCAGTAAAGCAACAAGGGAGGCACGAGGCAGGGGGCGCGCCCACCCCCCTGGGCGCGCCCTCCACCCTCGTGGGCCCCTCGTGGGTCCCCTGACGTTTTTCTTCCACCTATATATATCCATATACCATAAAACCTTCGGGGAACAGAATAGATCGGGAGTTCTGCCGCCACAAGCCTCTGTAGCCACCAAAAACCAACCGGGACCCTGTTCCGGCACCCTGCCGGAGGGGGGATCCCTCACCGGTGGCCATCTACATCTTCCCGGTGCTTTCCATGACGAGGAGGGAGTAGTTCACCCTCGGGGCTGGGGGTATGTACCAGTAGCTATGTGTTTGATCTCTCTCTCTCGTGTTCTTGATTTGGCACGATCTTGATGTATCGCGAGCTTTGCTATTATAGTTGGATCTTATGATGTTTCTCCCCCTCTACTCTCTTGTAATGGATAGAGTTTTCACTTTGAAGTTATCTTATCGGATTGAGTCTTTAATGATTTGAGAACACTTGATGTATGTCTTGCGTGGGATAACCATGGTGACAATGGGTTATTCTATGGATTCACTTGATGTATGTTTTGGTGATCAACTTGCGGGTTCCGCCCATGAACCTATGCATAGGGGTTGGCACACATTTTCGTCTTGACTCTCCGGTAGAAACTTTGTGGCACTCTTTGAGGTTCTGTGTGTTGGTTGAATAGATGAATCTGAGATTGTGTGATGCATATCGTATAATCATACCCACGGATACTTGAGGTGACATTGGAGTATCTAGGTGACATTAGGGTTTTGGCTGATTTGTATCTTAAGGTGTTCTTCTAGTATGAACTCTAGGGCTGTTTGTGACACTTATAGGAATAGCCCAACGGATTGATTGGAAAGAATAACTTTGAGCTGGTTTCGTACCCTACCATAATATCTTCGTTTGTTCTCCGCTATTAGTGACTTTGGAGTGACTCTTTGTTGCATGTTGAGGGATAGTTATATGATCCAATTATGTTATTATTGTTGAGAGAACTTGCACTAGTGAAAGTATGAACCCTAGGCCTTGTTTCCTAGCATTGCAATACCGTTTACGCTCACTTTTATCATTAGTTACCTTGCTGTTTTTATATTTTCAGATTAGAAAAACCTATATCTACCATCTTTAGTGCACTTGTATCACCATGTCTTCGCCGAACTAGTGCACCTATACAATTTACCATTGTATTGGGTGTGTTGGGGACACAAGAGACTCTTTGTTATTTGGTTGCAGGGTTGTTTGAGAGAGACCATCTTCATCCTACGCCTCCCACGGATTGATAAACCTTATGTCATCCACTTGAGGGAAATTTGCTACTGTCCTACAAACCTCTGCACTTGGAGGCCCAACAACGTCTACAAGAAGAAGGTTGCGTAGTAGACATCAAGCTTTTTTCTGGCGCCGTTGCCGGGGAGGCTAGGTAAGCGGCACTCACACAACGTCAACTAAGCTCTTTTCTGGCGCCGTTGCCGGGGAGGTGAGTGCTTGAAGGTATATCTTTAGATCTTGCAATCGAATCTTTTTGTTTCTTGTTTTATCACTAGTTTAGTCTATAAAAGAAAATTACAAAAAAATGGAATTGAGTTTGCCTCATACGCTTCATCTTTTTAATATCTTTCGTGAGAATGATGGAAAGGAAAATTGTGCGAAAGTGTTAGAAGAAGAAAGTATTAAAATGTTTGGCACTAAATCCTTGAATGATGAGCATGCTTGCAATGTTGTTAGTATGAACTCCTTGAATATCCATGGTACTAATGATGAGTGCACTAGTTATGATGAAAATGTCTCCTATAAACATTTCAATTTTTGTGGAGTGCATTGGGTTTGCAAGTATACACCAAATAGGGAAGATAGATATTGCAACAGGCATAAGTATTTAGAAACTAAATTGTTGCAAGAAAGTCTTGATGTTTGTGCTGAAAAATTCAATATTTTTCGTGCCCCTTGTGAACTTTGCAGTGAGCATGGTCATTTAAATATCCAATGCAAATTGTTTCATGACCGAATCGTATCCAAAAATTGTGATAATTTGATTACCTTTGAGCGCCATAAAGAGCTTAGGCTTCTTTTGTGGTATGAGGAAATGAAACGTATAACTGAGGGTATTACAAAGTTTAATCTTGATAGATTTCTTGATTTTGATCTAGAGAAGATTTACATGTATTGTGCGGTGAGTTGCATTGAAAATCCTTATATTGCCAATTACATAAAGAAAAGAAAAAAATAGAAGATGAAGAGAATGCTAACAAAAGGGAAGAGACTTACCAATATTCTCCTATTATTTCTTATGATGAATTAGGTAACGAGGAGGAGCCTTCTATTCAACCAATCTCACTAATAAGGAGCTCCAAAAATAGGATTGAACCCACACATGAGGTGAAGAAGAATAAAAGAAAAAGGAAGAGAGGTAAAAAGATATCTCTCCCAAATAATGTTGCACATATTATTGTTGTGCCTCATGAAAATGAATCAAAAATAATTGTGGAAGATGATGCACTTGATGATGATCTCGTTATGCCTATTGCTTGTTGTGATGATTATGATTGGGAAGATAATGATACTCCTTATGATCTTGAAAATCTTTTTGGCACTTGCTTGGAAGAATATGATAATTGCTATACTATTGGTGCTATCCATACTATTAATGATGAGAGTGATTATGCTTATGATATGAAAAGGCCCAAGCTTAGGGATGCTATGTTTGATGAAGATGATGTTTTTGAGAATATATTTGCTGCAATTAATGTTTCTCCCAAGCTTGGGGATGCTACGTTTAATGAAGATGATATTTTTAGTCTCCCAAGTTTTGATATGCAAAATTATAATGATGATAGCATGCCTTCTACCTATGATGAAAGTGGGTTTGGAAGAGTGCCAACTTTAGGAAGTAATGATTCCACTATTTTGGAGGATGTTTAATCTTATAATATTTATGAAAGTGGATTTGGAGAGGTCATGACTTTATTTAGTGATGTATCCACTATTTCGGAAGAGGTTTCAATTGATTATGATGAGAACAAAGTTGCTATTTATGATGATTATTGTGATGAAACTTATGCTATAAAGAGTATTGATATTATATTTATTAAACTTGTCATGATTATGAGTACCCTTTCTCTGAACATTACTCTTTTAATGTGGAAACAATTTATAGTATTCAAGTCTCTTATGATACTCCCATTATCCCGAATGAGAATTTTGCTTATGTGGAGAGTAATAAAATTTCTATGAAAGTAGATCATGAAAAGAATGCTTTAGGTGCTGGTTATATTGTTGAATTCGTTCCTGATGCTACTGAAAATTATTATGAGGGAGGAATATATGCTTGTAGGAATTGCAATAATACCAAGTTTCCTCTCTATGTGCTTAAAGTTTTGAAGTTATGCTTGTTTTGCCCTCCTATGCTAGTTGATTATTGTTCCCATAAATTGTTTGATCACAAAATCCTTATGCGTAGGAAGTTTGTTAGAATGAAATGTGCTAGTCATATTCTTCATGATGCTCTCTTTATGTTTTAATTCTTATCTTTTATGTGAGCATCATTGAAATCATCATGCCTAGCTAGGGGCGTAAACGTTAGCGCTTGTTGGGAGGCAACCCAATTTTATTTTAGTTTCTTGATTTTTGTTTCTGTTTAGTAATAAGTAATCCATATAGCTTCTGTTTAGATGTGGTTTTGTGTTTTAATTAGTGTTTGTGCCAAGTAGAACCTTTGGGAAGACATGGGTGAAGTCTTTATGATCATGCTGTAGAAAACAGAAACTTTAGCGCTAATGGGATTAGCTTCAACCTTTTACTGGAGAGTGATATTTAGTTGATTCTTTTTTGCATATGATTACTAGACAAATTCCTCATGTCCACCAATTTATTTTAGAATTTTTAGAGTTCCAGAAGTATACGTTTGATACAGATTACTACAGACTGTTCTGTTTTTGACAGATTCTGTTTTCATTGTGTTGTTTGCTTATTTTGATGAATCTATGTTACTAAAAGAGTTTATAAACCATAGAGAATGTCACGACCGGTTTTCCAATAAAAATATTTATTGAGAAACCAATCTTTTAATTCTAGTGTGAGCAAAATCCTCCATACTGGTGGACAAAACCTTGATACAATAAGCCAGTAGCAATTAATACATTACAGGTTCGAGCTGATCTTGCTCAACAAATTATTACAAGCACGCCAATGATTATACATGGCGGCGGATATGACACAGTGGAGTGGTGGCATACTACTGACTCGAGGTAAAGTGGTGGAATAACACAGTGGAGTGGGTGATCTGACTCCTACACTGCCGGCTCATCGAGCGTCGAGGTGAGGCTCGGTGAATTTATTTGGGTAGCGGAAGAGAATATATCACAGTGACTAATCCAGGGGTCGCACGAGACTGACTGTGATTCCTCTAGGCGTCGGACTCGCTATCGAACTCTTCATCCATGAGATCGCCTTCACAAGATTCCGCCAAATCAACAAGCCAGGTGAGTACTTTGAAAGTACTCGCAAGACAGTTCGGACAAAAGATATAACAAATGTATGCACGAACGCGACATGAATAAATTAACAATGCGCAATCAAATTAGTATAGCAAGGCAAGTAAAAAGGGAATCGGCGGTAGTCCGCTCGAAAACCAAAAGAAAATAAACCAAAAACCGATCGGGTGTCTGAAGCGACACCTCGAAGGGTGAACAAATAAGTAAAGCATGCCACAGTCGGGCGTCTAAGCGACACCTCATAAAGGGCTTATACTAAAAGAAAAGACATGCGTGCCGCAGTCGGACGTCGGAGCGACATCACTGAAAGGGCTTATATAAGTAATAAGTAAATAACAGTGCCACAGTCGGATGTCTGAGCGACATCGCAGAAATGGCTTATATCATAAATAAGTAAACAACAATGCCACAGTCGGACGTCTGAGCGACATCGCAGAAAGGGCTTATATCAAAATTAAGTAAACAACAATGCCACAGTCGGACGTCTGAGCGACATCGCAGAAAGGGCTTATAATTCATTATTCATAACTTACAAGAAATGGTCCTCACGTAAAATATTCATCACAAGACAATAAGCGGGTTAGTCCATCCACAGGAAAGAAACCTTTAACATTCATGTGGTTCTCGTGGAGTTACCGCTCCGGGACTGACATTTGACAAGATAAGATGAACACAGCACTTGGACATGAATAGAATGATTTCAAGGATTTTTGACTCTGCAGAGTTTGTACTAAAATATCCACAGCCAACGGATTTCCGTAGTCACGAAGAATAGTTCCGTTTACGGTATTTCAGAGAAAACGCAGCTAACCAGTACACTCCCATCCTACCTCACGTTGCCAGGAATCACCCTAGACAGCGTTCAAGAAAAACTTTGTGACGGGGAGATCACAATCTCGAATAGCATGGGATCAAATTTATATACGCGCGCTCTAAGGGGTGCCCCCTCTCGGTCCCAACCGGCAACACCCATGCCGCCTGACCGGATGATAGGCTTTAATCCAGGGCCATGGAACCCTCATCCCAGCCTCTTGATTTGGTGTGTACCAGAAAGTGGTTTGCAACTTACTAAGCCGTATCCCTTGCGGAAAACATGTGGTAGTACGAAAGGGGAGACGGACGGGAATTGGACTGACTTATATTGACACTGGGTCAACGATCTGACATAAGACTGGCATGCTACAACACTGCCATCTTACCCATTCTCATGCCAACTCATGGCCATGCAACATGTTTCCAACAACTCATGGATTTCCCGAAACTCACTTGCCTCAACTTTTACGAGATAAACTTTCATCGAGATGCTCATGAACATGCCATGATACTAAATTAATGCAAACATGCCCAAACACTCATCATATCAAAAGTTCAAACATGCTTGCCTGGTTCGGAGTAGTCGGGGCCTAGCTCGATGAAGTTCGCGGTTCCGTCACCTCCCTCGGTATCTACGGTATACAAAAATATACGCACTAACGTAAATACCAAGGGGTGCTAAAAAATATTCCAAATATTTTTCAAAGAAATCTGATAAAAAACTAGACAAAATTTTGAAGAGGACAGAAAAAGAATCACTCAAAAATCCTTTTCTGTTTAAAAGTTATAAGTGTTTTGGTCCAAGGACCTTTCTGTAATGAAACAGAAAATACTCAGGGGGCAGAACAGAAAAGTTCAGAAAACGATTCGGTTTTGAAAGCGCATTTATCAGAATACGCTTTCGGAAAACATTTCAAAATAAAGAATAGAGAAGCGGACGGGCGGGTCCCACCCGTCAGGTTTAAAAATTCAATCGGGAGGGGGGGGGGGCGGAGCTCGTCGGCGCCCGAGGGCTGCGGTGGTCGCCGGCGGCGATCCACGGCGAGGCAGGAGGATCATGTGGTACCTCCGTGCTCAAGGCGCCATTCCGCGTCGGTGGGTGGTGGTGGTTGTCGCCGGCGAGTACCACGTCGACGGCGGCCCTTGCTCCGGCGGAAGGCGATTCGGGAGGGGATGGACCTCGCCGGAGAGTGCTGCGAAGAGCAAATTGAGGTGGGGGTTAGGCTACTGGGTGCTCGAGAGGGTTGCTGACGAGGTTAGGGCGCCGGGGACGGCCTCACCGGAGTGAATCGAGGTGGAGGCCGAGGCGGAACGGGGCGGCCGGAGTTGGGGGAGGAGACCTCCTCGAGGTCCTCCTAGAAGCCTGGCGGAGTGTTGGTGAGGTGTAGGGATGCTGCGTGCTCGAGGGCGAGCTCGGGGCCCCTTTTTATAGGCAATCAGGGGGGTGGCCGTGAACGGAGTTCTCTAGCGAAGGTTACGGCGGCGCAGAGCTTGGTCGGGGTGGTTTAGCGGTTGAGCATCAACGTGGAGGTCTACTGGCTCCATTTAGACGTTAAACGAGTTTGGACGAGAAGCTTTGGGGGGAGTTCACGGAACGGGGCGGCGCGGGCCCGTCGGCGGCAGAGGGCGTGCCCTGTGCTTGCTGGCCACGGTGACGGTGCAATGGGGGTGCGCTGGCGTGCATGAGCCACGCGGAGGGCCAGGGAACAATGGCCGATGATGGGTGGCGTGGCGAGCGGGCTCGGGCCCTCGCTGGCCGCCAAGGGCGGCGCGGCCACCACAGAAACCGCCAACAACGGCGAGGCTCGCCGCCACCGATGCCTGCATCAGTCCAAGGGGCATGCGGCGCTCCGGCCAAGGAGGAGAGGCTGTCCGCAACACGCCAGGCGCACTGTTGACAGGTGACCCAACCCTGACGAAGAAACGACACTGAAACTCTGAATTTCTGAATTTACTGAAAGTGCAAAGTGACAGTGCAAGCTAGGTGTTCGACAGAATGCTTTTGGCTTGTGGGGATTTTTCCTTGAGCTGATTTTTTGGTGGAGTGGCTTCTCATTGCAACTGGAGGTTGCCTGAATTTTGGTGGAATTTTTGGAGAAGAGGAGATATGAATTTCACCAAATTTGACAAATCTGGTCCAAACTTGCGTAAGCTGAAACTTGAAAATTTTGAAAAGAAGAAGAGTGGATCTTGATGGTTCTAGGTTGTGGGTGCTAGGGACTATCCAGAGTAGTTGGTTTGAGAACAAAACTCAAAGGCATTTAGGTACTTGCTTTGCAAATCACCTAGGCTCAACATAGTGGACAAAATTTGTTTTGGGGAAAGAAATAATTGAAATAAAATCCAAAAATGAGTTGGACCTGTTGGGACAGAATATTTGGATTGCCCCAAAGTGGAAGGAGGGGTTTTGTGGAGATTTACCACATGAGACATGGTAAAAAGTATGGGTGGATTCAATATAAGAGAAGACCCAAAACTCCTAGGGTTTTCTTCTAAAAGGAAATAAATCCCAAAAATAAAATTTGAGAAGGGGGAAATCAGAAGAAAGGTTTTTAATAACCAACACCAGAGTTGAAGAAGGTGCTAAAGTAAAATCTTTTGTCAAAGGGAAAATTCCTGAGAAAGAGATTTGTGGAAGGGTTTAAATGACCTCCTTCAAAACCTACAAGGTTTTTGCTGAAAACCAAAACAAATTTTTTTTCGAGTGTCACAACACCTACCCCCTTAGGAAAAATCTCGTCCCCGAGGTTCCAGCTGATCCTCAAATAAATGTGGGTGCTCTGTCCGAAGAAGATCCTCTCTTTCCTAAGTGGCTTCACTCTCGGTGTGGTTGCTCCACTGAAATTTGAAGAACTTGATGGTTTTCTGTCGGGTTATCCTTTAAGACTCTTACAAGATTTTTATTGGATGATCTCGATATTTGAGGTCTGGCTGCACGTCGATGTTTTCATGGGGTACTTGTTTCTCCTGGGTTGCTCACACACTTCCTCGATTCTTGAGACGTGGAAGACGTCGTGGACGTCGGATAAATCTTCGGGTAAGTCTAGCTGGTAGGCTACCGTGCCTTTCCGTGCCACTATGCGGAATGGTCCGATGAATCTTGGTGCTAGCTTCCCTTTAATCTTGAATCGATGCAGGCCTCTCATAGGGGATACTCGTAGGTACACAAATTCACCGGGTTCAAAGCTGATCCCCCGATGTTTTTGATCGTAATAACTCTTCTGTCGACTTTGGGCTGTCTTGAGTCGGTCCCTAATCACCTTGACCTTATCTTCAGCCTCTTTGAGCATGTCTGGGCCGAAGATATGGCTGTCTTCGGTTTTCGACCAATTTAGTGGGGTACGGCATTTTCGCCCGTACAGAGCCTCAAATGGTGCCATTTGCAGGCTGGCCTGATAACTGTTGTTATATGCGAAATCTGCGTATGATAAGCTCTCTTCCCAACTGGTCCCATAGGTGAGGACACATGCTCTCAGCATATCTTCTAGAATCTGGTTTATTCGCTCAGTTTGCCCATCTGTCTGGGGGTGGTATGCGGTACTGAATGCCAGTTGAGTTCCCAGAGCTTGTTGTAAGTGATCCCAAAATCGGTAGACGAATTGAGTGCCTCTGTCCAAGATTATTTTCTTTGGGACTCCATGTAATCAGACGATACAGGAAAGATAGAGCCTAGCAAGCTTCTGAGTGGTGTGGGTTGTCTTCACGGGGATGAAGTGTGCTACTTTAGTCAGTCTATCAGTGATGACCCAAATGGCGTTATTTCCGTGCCGTGACCGAGGTAGCCCAACAATAAAATCCATCCCAATCTCGTCCCATTTCCACTCGGGTATTTTATTTGGTTGTAAACGTCCGCCGGTTTCGATGCTCGGCTTTGATGCGTTGACAAGAGTCACAACATGCGATGAACGTGGCTATGTCCCTTTTTAGACCGTGCCACCAATATTTTTCCTGAATATCCTTGTACATTTTTGTCCCTCCAGGATGTATCGAATACGGGGCGGTGTGGCCTTCAGCTAAGATCTGTTGTTTAAGATCCTTGATATTTGGTACGCAAAGTCTATCCCCGTACCACAATATTCCCTGCTTATCGATAATGAATTCT
Source organism: Aegilops bicornis (assembly GCA_021605145.1). Lineage (NCBI taxonomy): Eukaryota > Viridiplantae > Streptophyta > Magnoliopsida > Poales > Poaceae > Aegilops > Aegilops bicornis. Next base: position 191,211,250 of record CM038672.1, on the reverse strand, counting down.
GGGGCCTTGCCCAAACTCACTTTCCGTTTAATGCCTTCAATGTTGGGGTGTCCATGCTGAGCCTCTTTAATTGTCTCCATTAGGGTAGGCTGTATTTCTAAATTTGATATGCTGCCTTCAGTGACTACCAGCAGGTTGAGTTTAGAAAACTCCTGCCGGAATTCAGGCCTCAGGTTTGGCAGGCCGTCGTCGTTTGGGCTAGGGTTCCGACTTAGAGCGTATGCCACTACATTTGCTTTTCCTGGGTGGTAGTGGATTCCAACATCATAATCCTTCACTAGTTCCTACCAGCGTCGTTGCCTCAAATTCAGTTCCGGTTGTGTGAAAATATACTTGAGGCCCTTATGGTCCGTATATACCTCACAACGATTTCCAAGTAAAAAGTGTCTCCATTCTTTGAGTGCATGAATGACTGTTGCTAATTCTAGGTCATGAGTAGGGTAATTTTCTTCATGCTTGCGAAGTTGTATGGAGACATATGCGACTACCTTGCCTTCTTGCATCAACACGCATCCGAGGCCATTCCGGGATGCGTCGCAATACACCTCAAAATTCTTGTGTATGTCGGCACAATTAATCTTGGTACGACGTTAATTTCCTTTTTAATTCTTGGAAACTTTTCTCGCAAGCTTCTGTCCATTCAAACTTCCTGTCTTTCTTGAGTAGCTGCGTCATTGGCTTTGCTATCTTGGAGAATCCTTCAATAAATCTTCGGTAGTACCCTGCCATTCCCAAGAAACTTCATACGTCCGTTCTATTGGCTGGTGGCTTCCAGCCAAGTCTGACCTTGACTTTTTCCGGGTTCACGGCAATACCTTCTTGGGTCAAGACGTGGCCCGTAAAACCTACTTGCCTTAGCCAAAATTCACACTTGCTGAATTTAGCGTATAATTGATGTTTTCTCGAGTTCCCCTAGTACAATTCGGAGATGTTCAATGCTCTTCTGGTGTCTTGGAGTATACCAGAATATCATCGATAAATACCACAACAAACTTGTCCATAAACTTCATAAATACTTTGTTCATGAGGTGAACAAAAGATGCGGGGGCGTTTGTTAGTCCGAATGGCATTACGGTGAACTCATACAATCCGTATCTAGAGGTGAAAGCCGTCTTGGGAATATCTTCTGTTCGCACTTTTAATTGATGGTATCCCGACCTCAAGTCAATCTTTGAGAATACCTTGGCCTCAGCGAGCTGATCAAATAAATCATTTATCCGTGGCATCGGATATTTGTTCTTGATTGTGACCATGTTAAGTGCTCGATAGTCTATGCACTATCTCAGGGTTCCATCCTTCTTTTTGGCAAATAAAATCGGTGAACCCCAAGGTGAGGAGCTGGCTCGTATATAACCTTTGTCCAGTAATTCTTTTATTTGCTTCTTCATTTCTACCAATTCAGATGGTGCCATTCTGTATGGTTTCTTGTATATGGGGGCGGTTCCGGGTGCTAGCTCAATGTTGAATTCTATCTCTCGGTCTGGTGGCATGCCTGGTAGTTCTTCGGGAAATAAGTCTGGAAATTCACACACTACTGGAAGCTTGCTCAATTCAGAAATATCCACCTTGTTCAATCTTGGTTGCCGGGATATTTTTCTTTCCTTGGCTGAAACTTTTATGGTCTTCCCGTGGTGGTGGGTGAGAACTACGGTCCGGTTGAAGCAATCAATAAAACCTTTGTTGGTGGTTAAACAATCCATCCCTAGGATGACATCCAACCCTTTATTTTCCAACACGATAAGATTTTCATGAAACTTCAACCCTTCAAACTCGATAACCACACCCTGGCAATAACTCTGGGTAACTTGCTTAATTCCAGGGGACTTGACGATCATAGATTTTTCCAAGGGAAGCATCGAAAAATTATTTTGCAAGGCAAAACTTTTCGAAACGAATGAGTGAGAAGCTCCAGAATCAAACAAAACCATGGCAGGTATTGTGTTGACAGGAAACGTACCGAGTACGATATCCAGGGCATTCTGTGCTTCCTCTTTCGTCACGTGGTTCAGATGACCCTTCCTGTGGTTATTATTGGGGTTGAAATTGTTTCGCTTTGGCGCCAATTATTGCCTCCGTTGTTCGGCTTTGGGGTCGAGTTCCTTGGCTTGGGGCCTTTGCTTGGCATAGTGCCCTTCTTCTCCACAAGCGTAACAGGTAACGCCTGGGCGGTATGTGAACTCCTTGTCCCTTGCATGAAAATTCTTGATTGGGCGTGAGACGCTTGTCGTGGGTTTGGGTGTCCAGTTTTTCTGAACATCTGTCTTGCTGCGGTGGTTGCGGGCATGATTAGTCTGGTCCCTCTTCCGCTTGCGGAAATCTTCTAAGCTGCGTCTCTCATTCTCCAAGGTAATGGCCTTATCCACCAGCGTCTTAAAATCTGGAAAGGTGTGTACAACCAGTTGGCATTTAAGCGTGGGTGTCAGACCGTCTAGGAATTTCTCCATCTTTTTGTTTTCCGACATACGCTCCTCGTTGGCGTAGCGGGACAGCAGAGTAAATTGTCTATTGTACTCTGACATCGTCATTGTCCTTTGCTTGAGGTCATCAAATTCTCTCTTTTTGATCTTCATAGGACTCTTAGGAATATGTGCCCCATGAAAACCTTCTTTAAACTCCTCCCATGTTATATTATTTTCGTTGGGGTGCATGTGTAGGAAATTTTCCCACCATGATGCGGCTGCTCCAGTGAGATAGTGCGGTGCATACAGTACTTTCTCCAGATCTGGACACTGGGCAATGATTAATTTTCTTTCCATGTCTGAAGCCAGTCCTCGGCTTCAAGAGGTTTGTCAAGATGAGAAAATGTTTGGGGACGCGTCTTCTGTAGCTCAGATAACTTTGATTGCTGCTGATACTGTCCACTGTGATTTCCCATATTGATGACTTGGTTCATCATTTCCTGATGTTGTTGCTGACTTTGCTCATAAAGACGGCACATTTGGGAAAGTGTCGTTTCACTGTCGTGTTGACTTGATTGCCCCTGTGTGAAATTGTTTCTAGGTTGTGTGTCATAATTTTGCTCTGGCGGAGTTGGCATGGAGCGCGTCGAAGGACGAGACATTGTTCACTCTGGGGACATATTTTGTGAAACTCATAAGAAAGAAATTTGAGTCGCAAAGGTCAACAATTTCATGAAGACGAAAGAAGTCGCAAATGCTCCAAGATTTTTTTTCAAGAGAATAAACGTTTGCGCACGGAGAAGGACTGCTCATTACATATCTTACACGCAAGCAGTAATTATACAATACATCACTCAGGATATGCGTACACAATCCTGACATGTTATTAAGCTAGTGCACTTCTCCAGTTCCTACATGATGCGCAAACAAGCTACTTCTCACAGCTTATGTACATAAAAACATATCGTACCAGTCGGTACATCGCATGGCGGCTAAGCGTACTTAGTCAGAGATGGTAAGGATTTCCCTTGGCCTGCCAAGGGTGAGGCGCAGTGAGGCTGGGGACTCAACCTCCTCTTCGGTGATAGGCTCCAGACGTGAAGTGCTGCACTGAGTTGGTGGAGCAGGTGCCCTATGCGGACAACTCGAACATGAGCGGGCACGAGGGTGGTGCGTAACGAACCGGAGTAGGCGCAATGACATGGTTGAACTCCTCCATGGTAGGCAAAGGCATTTAGTAGTGGCGAGAGCAAGAGGAGCGAAAGATGCCGATGACGAGACAAAATTCGATGGCGGTGCGGTGCGCAGGAGCTCCCTCCTGTTGGCGGCACAGCCATGGATCGAGTCCATGCGCGGCTACAAAGTCGCCCACCAGGTTGTCGAAGGCTGCTCGCAAAGCCCGGATATATTCGATAAGCATCTCAAAAGCTTCGCCTCGTTCTCCCTGGGGCAAGAGAACGCAGCGTAGTGGCAGGTGTATGGCACGTGACATGGCGGGTAGTGGTAACGATTTAGTCTTCATCGAAGGAAGGATATCCTCGAGACGCAGATATCGCCTCACGGGCTGCCATCTGCAGTGCATGCTTCTCCGTGGGCATGGCTCTCCCCAAGAACCGGAAACGCTCAACTCGACCTCCCTTGAATTGCACCGCGGCTTGGTGCATGGTTAGACGGTCATTGACCTTGTGCTGAGAGAGTGAGAAGATCGGGCGCAGGTGGCCCCATCGCGACTTGGACGATGAAGGAGAGAAGCTTGACGAACCCATCGGGCATGTTGGCGAACATCTGTGACTCGCAGTCGTTGCCAGCCATCTACAAAAGTAGGCAAAAATCCTGAGTAGTCAAATCATAAATTTATGCTGACTGTCAGAAATTGACTACATTTGTAAAAATTAAGTAATAGCTCTATATGATAATAACCGATTAGTGATTGCACCTAGTGGCTTCCTACAGTCAGCCTGGCTCTGGTACCAAGCTTGTCACGACCGGTTTTCCAATAAAAATATTTATTGAGAAACCAATCTTTTAATTCCAGTGTGAGGAAAATCCTCAATACTGGTGGACAAAACCTTGATACAATAAGCCAGTAGCAATTAATACATTACAGGGTTGAGCTGATCTTGCTCAACAAATTATTACAAGCACGCCAATGATTATACATGGCGGCGGATATGACACAGTGGAGTGGTGGCATACTACTGACTCGAGGTAAAGTGGTGGAATAACACAGTGGAGTGGGTGATATGACTCCTACACTGGCGGCTCATGGAGCATCGAGGTGAGGCTCGGTGAATTTATTTGGGTAGCGGAAGCGAATATATCACAGTGACTAATCCAGGGGCCGCACGAGACTGACTGGGATTCCTCTAGGCGTCGGACTCGCTATGGAACTCTTCATCCATGAGATCGCTTTCACAAGATTCGGCCAAATCAACAAGCTGTGTGAGTACTTTGAAAGTACTCGCAAGACAGTTCGGACAAAAGATATAACAAATGTATGCACGAATGCGGCATGAATAATTTAACAATGCACAATCAAATTAGTATAGCAAGGTAAGTAAAAAGGGAATCGGCGGTAGTCCGCTCGAAAACCGAATGAAAATAAACCAAAAACCGATCAGATTTCTGAAGCGACACCTCGAAGGGTGAACAAATAAGTAAAGCATGCCACGATCGAGGCGTCTGGCGACACCTCATAAAGGGCTTATACTAAAAGAAAAGACATGCGTGCAGCAATCCGGACGTCGGAGCGACATCACCGAAAGGGCTTATATCAATAATAAGTAAATAAGATTACCCACGATGGACGTCTGAGCGACATTGCAGAATGGGCTTATATCAAAAATAACTAAACAACAATGCCACAGTCGGATGTCTGAGCGACATCGCAGAAAGGGCTTATATCATAAATAAGTAAACAACAATGCCACAGTCAGACGTATGAGCGACATCACAGAAAGGGCTTATATCAAAATTAAGTAAACAACAATGCCACAGTCGGACGTCTGAGCGACATCGCAGAAAGGGCTTATAATTCATTATTCATAACTTACAAGAAATGGTGCTCACGAAAAATATTCATCATAAGACAATAAGCGGGTTAGTCCATCCACAGGAAAGAAACCTTTAACATTCATGTGGTTCTCAGGAGTTACTGTCTCCGGGACTGACATTTGACAAGATAAGATGAACACAACACTTGGACATGAATAGAATGATTTCACGGATTTTTGACTCTGCAGAGTTTGTAGTAAATATCCACAGCCAACGGATTTCCGTAGTCACGACGGACTAGTTCCGTTTACGGTATTTCGGAGAAAACACAGCTAACCAGTACACACCCATCCTACCTCACCTTGCCAGGAATCACCCTAGACAGCGTTCAAGAAAAACTTTGAGACGGGGAGATCACAATCTCGAATAGCATGGGATCAAATTTATATACGCGCGCTCTAAGGGGTTCCCCCCTCTCGGTCCCAACCGGAAACACCCATGCCCCCTGACCGGATGATAGGCTTTAATCCAGGGCCATGGAACCCTCATCCCGGCCTCTCGATTTGGTGTGTACCAGAAAGTGGTTTGCAACTTACTAAGCCGTATCCCTTGCGGAAAACTTGTGGTAGTACGAAAGGGGAGACAGACGGGAATTGGACTGATTTATATTGACACTGGGTCAACGATCTGGCATAAGACTGGCATGCTACAACACTGCCATCTTACCCATTCTCATGCCAACTCATGGCCATGCAACATGTTTCCAACAACTCATGGATATCCCGAAACTCACTTGCCTCAACTTTTACGAGATAAACTTTCATCGAGATGCTCATGAACATGCCATGATACTAAATTAATGCAAACATGCCCAAACACTCATCATATCAATAGTTCAAACATGCTTGCCTGGTTCGGAGTAGTCGGGGCCTAGCTCGGTGAAGTTCGCGGTTCCGTCACCTCCTTCGGTATCTACGGTATACAAAAATATACGCACTAACGTAAATACCAAGGGTTGCTCAAAATTATTCCAAATATTTTTCAAATAAATCTGATAAAAAACTAGACAAAATTTTGAAGAGGTCAGAAAAAGAATCACTCAAAAATCCTTTTCTGTTTAAAAGTAATAAGTGTTTTGGTCCAAGGACCTTTCTGTAATGAAACAGAAAATACTCAGGGGGCAGAACAGAAAAGTTTAGAAAATGATTCGGTTTGCAAAGTGCATTTATCAGAATACGCTTTCGAAAAATGTTTCAAAATAAAGAATAGAGAGGCTGACGGGCGGGTCCCACCCGTCATGTTTAAAAATTCAAACGGGGGGGGGGCGGAGCTCGTCGGCGCCCGAGGGCTGCGGTGGTCGCCGGCGGCGATCCACGGCGAGGCAGGAGGATCGGGTGGTACCTCCGTGCTCAGGGCGCCATTCCGCGTCGGTGGGTGGTGGTGGTGGTCGCCGGCGAGTACCACGTCGACGGCGGCCCTTGCTCCGGCGGACGGCGATTCGGGAGGGGTTGGATCTCGCCGGAGAGTGCTGCGAAGAGCAAATTGAGGTGGGGGTTAGGCTACTGGGTGCTTGAGAGGGTTGCTGACGAGGTTAGGGCGCCAGGGACGGCCTCACCAGAGTGAATCGAGGTGGAGGCCGAGGCGGAACGGGGCGGCCGGAGTTGGGGGAGGAGACCTCCTCGAGGTCCTCCTAGAAGCCTGGCGGAGTGTTGGTGAGGTGTAGGGATGCTGCGTGCTCGAGGGCGAGCTCGGGGCCCCTTTTTATAGGCGATCAGGGGGGCGGCCGTGAACGGAGTTCTCCGGCGAAGGTTACATTGGCGCATGGCTTGGTCGGGGTGGTTTAGCGGTTGAGCATCAACATGGAGGTCTACTGGCTCCATTTAGACGCTAAACGAGTTTGGACGAGAAGCTTTGGGGGGAGTTCGACGGAACGGGGCGGCGCGGGCCCGTCGGCGGTAGAGGTCGTGCCCTGTGCTTGCCGGCCACGGCGACGGTGCAACGGGGGTGCGCTGGCGTGCATGAGCCACGCGGAGGGCCAGGGAACGATGGGCGGCGACGGGTGGCGTGGCGAGCGTGCTCGGGCCCTCGCTGGCCGCCATGGGTGGCAAAGCCACCACAGAAACCGCCAACGCCGGCGAGGCTCGCCGCCACCGACACCTGCATCAGTCCAAGGGGGCGTGCGGCGCTCCGGCCAGGGAGGAGAGGCCGTGCGCAACGCGCCAGGCGCACTGTTGACAGGTGACCCGACCCTGACGAAGAAACGGCACTGAAACTCTGAATTTGTGAATTTACTGAAAGTGCAAAGTGACATTGCATGCTAGGTGTTCGACAGAATGCTTTTGGCATGTGGGGATTTTTCCTTGAGCTGATTTTTGGTGGAGTGGCTTCTCATTGCAACTGGAGGTTGCCTGAATTTTGGTGGAATTTTTGGAGAAGAGGAGATATGAATTTCACCAAATTTGACAAATCTGGTCCAAACTTGCGTAAGCTGGAACTTGAAAATTTTGAAAAGAAGAAGAGTGGATCTTGATGGTTCTAGGTTGTGGGTGCTAGGGACTATCCAGAGTAGTTGGTTTGAGAACAAAACTCAAAGGCATTTAGGTACTTGCTTTGCAAATCACCTAGGCTCAACATAGTGGACATAATTTGTTTTGCGAAAGAAATAATTTAAATAAAATCCAAAAATGAGTTGGACCTGTTGGGACAGAATATTTGGATTGCCCCAAAGTGGAAGGATGGGTTTTGGGGAGATTTACCACATGATACATGGTAAAAAGTATGGATGGATTCAATATAAGAGAAGACCCAAAACTCCTAGGGTTTCCTTCTAAAAGGAAATAAATCCCAAAAATAAAATTTGAGAAGGGGGAAATCAGAAGAAAGGTTTTTAATAACCAACACTAGAGTTGAAGAAGGTGCCAAAGTAAAATCTTTTGTCAAAGGGAAAATTCCTAAGAGAAAGAGATTTGTGGAAGGGTTTAAATGACCTCCTTCGAAACCAACAAGGTTTTTGCTGAAAACCAAAACAAAATTTTTTTGGAGTGTCACAGAGAAGTTGGAATACAGTAGGTTTAACACCAATATAAATAAATAATGAGTTCATTACAGTACCTTTAAGTGGTGTTTTGTTTTCTTTCGCTAACGGAGCTCATGAGTTTTCTGTTAAGTTTTGTGTTGTGAAGTTTTCAAGTTTTGGGTAAAGATTCGGTGGACTATGGAATAAGGAGTGGAAAGAGCCTAAGCTTGGGGATGCCCAAGGCACCCCAAGGTAATATTCAAGGCTAACCAAGAGCCTAAGCTTGGGGATGCCCCTAAGGCATCCCTCTTTCGCCTTTTGTTCATCGGTAACTTTACTTGGAGCTATATTTTTATTCACCACATGATATGTGTTTTGCTTGGAGCATCATATCATTTATTTTGTTTTTCTTGCTGTTTGAATAAAGTATCAAGATCTGAAATTCTTAAAATGTGAGAGTCTTCACATAGTTGCATAATTATTCGACAACTCATTTATCTTCACTTATATCTTTCGGAGTAGTTTGTTCTTTGCTCTAGTGCTTCACTTATATCTTTTAGAGCATGGTGGTAGTTTTATTTTGAAGAAATAGATGAACTCTCATGCTTCACTTATATTATTTTGAGAGTCCTAAACTACATGGTAATTTTCTTTGGTTATGAAACTAGTCCTAATATGGTGGGCATCCAAGATGGGTATAATAAAAACTTTCATATAAGTGCAGAATACTAAGAGAAGTTTGATACTTGATGATTGTTTTGAGATATGGACATTGTGATATTAAAGTTGTGCCAGTTGACTAGTTGTGAATTTGAAAAATACTTGTGTTGAAGTTTGCAAGTCCCGTAGCATGCACGTATGGTAAACGTTGTGTAACAAATTTGAAACATGAGGTGTTATTTGATTGTCTTCCTTATGAGTGGCGGTCGGGGACGAGCGATGGTCTTTTCCTACCAATCTATCCCCCTAGGAGCATGCGCGTAGTGCTTGGTTTTTGATGAATTGTAGACCTTTGCAATAAGTATGTGAGTTCTTTATGACTAATGTTGAGTCCATGGATTATACGCAGTCTCACCTTTCCATCATTGCTAGCCTCTTCGGTACCGTGCATTGCCCTTTCTCACATTGACAGTTGGTGCAAACTTCGCCGGTGCATCCAAACCCCGTGATATGATACGCTCTTTCACAGATAAACCTCCTTATGTCTTCCTCAAAACAGCCACCATACCTACCTATTATGGCATTTCCATAGCCATTTCGAGATATATTGCCATGCAACTTTCCACCGTTTCCATTTATTATGACACACTTCATCATTGTCATATTGCCTTGCATGATCATGTAGTTGACATCGTATTTTTGGCAAAGCCACCATGCATAATTCTTTCATACATGTCACTCTTGGTTCATTGCATATCCAGTACATCACGGAGGCATTCATATAGAGTCATACTTTGTTCTACTATCGAGTTGTAATCATTGAGTTGTAAATAAATAGAAGTGTGATGATCATCATTTTCTAGAGCATTGTCCCAAGTGAGGAATAAAAAAAGGAGAAAGGCCATAAAAAAAGAGAAGGCATAAGAAAATGAGAGAAAAAGAGAGACGGGACAATGTTACTATCCTTTTACCACACTTGTGCTTCAAAGTAGCACCATAATATTCATGATAGAGAGTCTCTTGTTTTGTCACTTTCATATACTAGTGGGAATTTTTCATTATAGAACTTGGCTTGTATATTCCAACAATGGGCCTCCTCAAGTGCCCTAGGTATTCGTGAGCAAGCAAGTTGGATGCACACCCACTTAGTTTCTTTTGTTGAGCTTTCATATATTTATAGCTCTAGTGCATCCGTTGAATGGCAATCCCTACTCCTTGCATCAACATCAATCGATGGGCATCTCCATAGCTCACTGATTAGCTTCGTTGATGTGAGACTTTCTCCCTTTTGTCTTGTCCACATAAACCCCATCATCATATTCTATTCCACCATAGTGCTGTATCCATGGCTCACGCTCATGTATTGCGTGAAGGTTGAAATTTTTTGAGATTACTAAAGTATGAAACAATTGCTTGGCTTGTCATCGGGGTTGTGCATGATGAGAGCATTCTTGTGTGACGAAATGGAGCATGACTAAACTATATGACTTTGTAGGGATGAACTTTCTTTGGCCATGTTATTTTGAGAGGACATAATTGCTTAGTTAGTATGCTTGAAGTCTTATTATTTTTATGTCAATATTGAACTTTTATCTTGAATCTTATGGATCTGAATATTCTTGCCACAATAAAGAAGATTATATTGATAAATATGTTAGGTAGCATTCCACATCAAAAATTTTGTTTTTATCATTTACCTAATCGAGGACGAGCAGGAATTAAGCTTGGGGATGCTGATACGTCTCCAACGTATCTATAATTTTTTATTATTCCATACTATTATATTATCTGTTTTGGATGTTTATGAGCTTTATTAAACACTTTTATATTATTTTTGGGACTAACCTATTGACCAAGAGCCCAGTGCCAGTTCCTGTTTTTTCCCTTGTTTTAGTGTTTCGAAGAAAAGGAATATCAAACGGAGTCAAAACGGAATGAAACCTTCTGGAGAAGTTATTTTTGGAAAGAAAGCAACCCGGGGGACTTGGAGTGCACGTCATTAAAGCAACGAGGGAGGCACGAGGCAGGGAGGCGCGCCCACCCCCCCTGGGCGCGCCCTCCACCCTCGTGGGCCCCTCGTGGCTCCCTTGACGTATTTCTTCCGCCTATATATATCCATATACCCTAAAACCTTCGGGCAACAGAATAGATCGGGAGTTCTACCGCCGTGGGTGTTCCTGCCGAGTTGCTTGAGGAGACACTTCTGCATGCAACGCCGAAACGTGGCGCCGGCATTCCTAAGGTCGAACGTAATGTCAGGTAGCAGAAGGCTTCGAATGGTGTGATGAAGGCGGTCTTTAGCCAGCCGGCCGGGTTCAGCTTGATCTGATGATACCCTGAGTATGCATCCAAAAAACTCAACAGCTCGCATCCGGCTGTGGAGTCTATCACTTGGTCGATTCTTGGCAAAGCAAATGGATCTTTGGGGCAAGCTTTGTTGAGGCTGGTATAATCAATACACATGCGCCACTGCTTATTCTTATTCAGCACAAGGACTGGGTTGGCTAACCATTCTGGGAAGAACACTTCCATAATGAAGCCGGCTGCTAGAAGCCAGGATATTTCTTCTCCAACGACTCTTCTCTTCTCTTCTGACAGGCGGCGCAAGGGCTGCCTGACCGGCTTGGCATTAGGTCAGACATGTAGCTTGTGCTTGGCGAAATCCGTCGGAACACCCGGCATGTCCTTAGGAGACCATGCAAAGATGTCCTGATTCTCACAGAGGAAATCGATGAGCTCGCTTTCCTATTTGCTGTCAAGGTTTGTACCAACGACAGCGTTCCTCTTCGGGTGCTCCGGGTCCAAGGGTATCTTCTTTGTCTCTTTTGCCAGCTTGAACGAGCCCTCAGCTTCCGACTCCTTGGGGTTTGGCGACATTTCCGGCTGCTTGCCTGCCATTGCCACAACCCGGTCAAGGAGCCTCTTCTCTGCTGCAATCACAAGGGACTCGGCTAGCCGGCTGTTGTCTGCCGCACAGGCGGACGACTTCTTGTAGTCCTCGACTATTGTCAGTATTCCCCTGGTGCTTGGCATCTTCATCTTGAGGTAAGCATAGTGGGGGACCGCCATGAACTTGCCCAGAGCAGGCCAGCCAAGTAGCGCATGATATCGGCTCTCAAGGTCCATTACCTCAAACCAGACTGGCTCTTGGTGGAAGTGATCTATGTCTCCAAAGAGGACGTCTATCTGGGTCTTGCCGATTGGTGAGCAGGAAAGGCATGGGACTATGCCATGGAATATAGTCCGACTGGGCTGAAGCTGCCTCTGCTTAATTCCCAACTTCTCCATAGTGTCACGGTATAGGATGTTGATGCTCCTTACTCCATCTATCAGAACTCGGGAGAAGTGAGCAGCCCGCCTCTTTGTTGTGAAGGTGGCGTCCAAGACCAGTGCAGAAGAACCAGGAGAGTGCATCACCTCCGGGTGGTCAGCCCTGCTCCAACTAACAGGCTTCTCAGACCAATGCATGAACTCGGGGGTCTCTGATGCTACTGCATGTACTTCTTGTTGCCGCTACCGTCTGCTGTGCCTATCGTCGGCCACGCTGGTGAACACGACATAAGCTCCATTCTCTTCGGGATATTCATCTTGTGTTGCACCGATGATACGTCGCCAACGTATCTATAATTTTTTATTGTTCCATGCTATTATATTATCTGTTTTGGATGTTTATGGGCTTTATTAAACACTTTTATATTATTTTTGGGACTAACCTATTGACCCAGAGCCCAGTTCCTATTTTTTCCCTTGTTTCAGTGTTTCGAAGAAAAGGAATATCAAAAGGAGTCAAAATGGAATGAAACCTTCTGGAGAAGTTATTTTTGGAAAGAAAGCAACCCGGGGACTTGGAGTGCATGTCAGGAAAGCAACGAGGGAGGCATGAGGCAGGGGGCGTGCCCTCCACCCTCGTGGGCCCCTCGTGGCTCCCCTGATATATTTCTTCCACCTATATATATCCATATACCCTAAAACCTTCGGGGAACAGAATAGACCGGGAGTTTTGCTGCTGCAAGCCTCTGTAGCCACCAAAAACCAACCGGGACCCTGTTCCGGCACCCTGCTGGAGGGGGGATCCCTCACCGGTGGCCATCTTCATCATCCCGGCGCTCTCCATGACGAGGAGGGAGTAGTTCACCCTCGGGGCTGAGGGTATGTACCAGTAGCTATGTGTTTGATCTCTCTCTCTCTCTCTCGTGTTCTTGATTTGGCACGATCTTGATGTATCGCGAGCTTTTCTATTATAGTTGGATCTTATGATGTTTCTCCCCCTCTACTCTCTTGTAATGAATTGAGTTTTCCCTTTGAAGTTATCTTATCAGATTGAGTCTTTAATGATTTGAGAACACTTGACGTATGTCTTGCGTGGGATAACCGTGGTGACAATGGGTTATTTTATGGATTCACTTGATGTATGTTTTGGTGATCAACTTGCGGGTTCCGCCCATGAACCTATGCATAGGGGTTGGCAGACGTTTTCGTCTTGACTCTCCGGTAGAAACTTTGGGGCACTCTTTGAGGTTCTTTGTGTTGGTTGAATAGATGAATCTGAGATTGTGTGATGCATATTGTATAATCATACCCACGGATACTTGAGGTGACATTGGAGTATCTAGGTGACTTTAGGGTTTTGGTTGATTTGTGTCTTAAGGTGTTATTCTAGTACGAACTCTAGGGCTGTTCGTTGACACTTATAGGAATAGCCCAACAGATTGATTGGAAAGAATAACTTTGAGGTGGTTTCGCATCTACCATAATCTCTTCGTTTGTTCTCCGCTATTAGTGACTTTGGAGTGACTCTTTGTTGCATGTTGAGGGATAGTTATATGATCCAATTATATTATTATTGTTGAGAGAACTTGCACTAGCGAAAGTATGAACCCTAGGCCTTGTTTCCTAGCATTGCAACACCGTTTACGCTCACTTTTATCATTAGTTGCCTTGCTGTTTTTATATTTTCAGATTACAAAAACCTATATCTACCATCCATAGTGCACTTGTATCACCATCTCTTCACCGAACTAGTGCACCTATACAATTTACCATTGTATTGGGTGTGTTGGGGACACAAGAGACTCTTTGTTATTTAATTGCATGGTTGTTTCAGAGAGACCATCTTCATCCTACGCCTCCCACGGATTGATAAACCTTAGGTCATCCACTTGAGGGAAATTTGCTACTGTCCTACAAACCTCTGCACTTGGAGGCCCAACAACGTCTACAAGAAGAATGTTGCGTAGTAGACATCAACCGACGGGCCGAACCGCCGGCTGCTAGGGAGGAGGAGGCGTCGGGCCGGCAGGCGGAGGAGGCAGGAGCCCGTTGCCATTGGCGATCCTGGTGAGCCAGTGGCACTTCCGAGTGGTGTGATTGGATGGCTTCACACCGCTGTGAAACTTGCAGGGTCCATCGAGAGTCTGCTCGTACGCGAAGGCGGGCAACAAGTTGGGCTTGCCGCCCTTCTGACGCTTGGGAGGAGGTTTCCCTTCCGGCAGCTGGTCTTCAACCGTCGCCACCTGCCGGCTTGTGGAAGCCGGCTGTGGTGCCTTGCGCTTGTTCTCGTTTTGCTGCTGCCGCCGACTGATGTCACCAGCTGTGTCGGATGTGGGGTTCCGGCAAACCCTTAAGGTTCGAACAATGGGGTGTGCGCAAAGTCTTTCCCCCCTACCGATCTACGCTCTAGCTCGCTAAGATCTTGCGGAAGAACTCGACGAACTCACAACACAAAAAGAGACACGGGGTTTATACTGGTTCGGGCCACCGTTGTGGTGTAATACCCTACTCCAGTGTGGTGGTGGTGGATTGCCTCTTGGCTGATGATGAACAGTACGAGAGAAGAACAGCCTCCTGACATTGAGGTGTTCTTGTGCATGTGTTAGCTTCCCAATCTGTTCGTGTCATACCTGAGTTCAGCTTCCCGCCTACTGTGGTGGCTAGCTCTACTTATATAGGCCCTGGTCCTCTTCCCAAATTTTGAGCGGGAAGGGAGCCAACAACGGCGGGCAAATTTGAAGGGGGCAGCTAGTACAAGCTATCCTGACAAAAGCGGTCTTCGCCTGCGAAAAGCCCTGGGATGACGCCGTCTTGGGCTCCACGATGACCTCTGCCTTGCCGTCCCCCTGGACTTGGTCTTGTTGCACCAATATGGCAACCTTTGCCTGATGCCTTGGTACTCTTCGTCTGCGCTTGCCTCCTTAGCACCAAAGAGGAAATGTGGATGCTACTTGTACTGGCGCCCGCCTGGCACCCGCGTGGCACCGTTCTTCATGGCTCACGTCACAAGTCCCTCGTGAGGTTTGCCCCGCCTTGATATCTCCGCTCCATGTGAGGCTGCCTGGCTAGGCCACTCCAGAGGAAGCCTTGAGTCGTCCGCCTCGAGAGGGTCCTGGATGCCTTGTAGATGAAGATGGGTCGTACGGCCCGCTGCTTACCCATGCTGTGGGCCGCAGGCAGGCAAGTCTGGGGACCCCGTTCCTGTAACACCAGTAGCCCCGGGCCCAAGGACTTTTCGGGCTTGGCTTCATGGGCGGCCAAGGGTCAAGTTCGGAGCGCCGCTGGCCCCAAAAGCCTGCGGCCTTGGTCGACGCGTGGCGGTTGATTGTGTGTGGGCGTCTCCGCTTCCCCACGCTGCCTCGGCAACTACTCGCCCTGACAAAGGCTGGCGCGGGCAGTTCTTTCCTTCATTGCTTCTTCCTTGCCTTACTCCAGATCCCCTTTCTCGCCCTTCGCCGCCTGCTTCCTCCAGATCTGCTCCACTCTTGCTCTGCTTTTGCCGCCCATGGTGCCGCTCAAGGTCAAATCTTCCTCAACGCCGGCCTGGTACGAGCCGGCCCTCGAGACACCCACCGTCACGGAGAAGAGCCTCGCGTCCATGCGCCTGCTGACAGCGGGAGAGAGTAACGAGTGGGGGAAGATGGAGCTCCGGCTTGCGTCCGACGAGCCAGAGCCCGAGAGGAGCACCTTCTTCCCCTTCTTCTCGAGCAGCGTCGCCGTCGGGTTGGTCCCTCCTTTCTGTGATTTCTTCTATGAAGTCCTTGACCACTATGGACTGCAGGCGCTGCATCTCCATCCCAACTCTGTCCTCCTCCTGTCCTTCTTCGCCTACTACTGCAAAGCATACCTGGGCGTCATGCCGTCTGTGGTGCTCTTGCGCCATTTCTTCTTCCCCCGTGTCACCGGCGAGCATATCACCGGATGCGCTAATTTCGTTGCCTGCGGCAAGGCCAACTCGATCTCGAGCACCAGGAAGAGGGCTGACAACATCCGATCCAAGTGGGTCATGATGGATGCTCAGCGCCGACCCGTGCCTGGAACTTCCCACAGCGGCGCCTCCTCCCAATGGGGGGTGGCCCAAGCCAGAGCTTGTCGACGAGCGGGCATCACTGGTGCTGGGGCAGATGGTGACTGATCTGAGGCCGGGCAACGCGAGGACGGCCAAGGTGACGGGGGCGATGCTCTTGAGGGAGTTCTTGATGCTGCGGGTTGCCCCGCTCCAGGCATGTGCGCGCCCCCTCTGGGAGCTCGACGAGAAGGAAACCATGACCCGCTTGTGACCAGGGACTTGCCTGATGATGAATTGGACGCCGTCTTGCACCTCATAGTCGGGGACAACCAGGAGTACCCGGCTAGTGCCTTCCTTCCCCTGTTCAAGCGCAGGGACTGGGAGGAATTTGTCGCCTCCAGGCCGACTTTTGACGCGCGTGGGCTGGTGCCGCCGGCGCTTGCAGAAGCCCCTATGGCGCAAAACCCGGTGGAGGTGTCCTCTGGTGAGTCCCTCGGAGGGGGAGAAGAGGGGGAGGACTCGGAGAAGGCCCTGGAAGAGGTGGGGGAGACTTTCCCTCTAAGCAAGGCCGAGATTCTTCACGCCCTTCCTCATGATGCCGATGCCGATGCCCACATAGGGGGTAGGGAGCAGCCTCCCATCCCGACGAAGAGCAGGTCATCGTTGGTGGCCCGGGGCGCTGCTTCCGACCCGACACCTCCTGGGGATGGATCCGGCTCTTCCTCCTCTCCGCCCGGCGCCGCCGGTGCCATGACGCCTGCCCCTCAGGTCCCGCAGCCGTCAGGCCTTGGTAAGTGTCTTAAGCTTCGCCTTGTCCTTGTTCGTGCTCATTGTTTCCTGATGTTCTCTCTTGGTTGATCAGGCTGACACCTTCGGCGAAGAAGAGGAAGGAGGATTCGGTGGCCGTGCCTCCCTCGCAAAGAAAGGAAGCAGCAGCGCCCGTGTCTCCCCAGCTTGGTCCTCACGAGGCCAAGAGGAGCCTCGCCGCGTGGAGTTAGCCCCCATGGCCCCTCTGGCTTCGGAGGTACCGGTACTTGGCGCGGCTGACAAGGTCCCAGCTGCTCGGGGACCCGCAGTCTCCCAGGCCCTGGTAACAACGTCGCTTCCTCCTTCCACTGCATCTCCACTTCCCAGTCGTTCTGCTCCTGCTGCCACCTTGGAGCGTGCCATTTTGGAAATGACCCAGCTGCGGGCAGATCTCCTGAGCGCGAACCCGCGCTTGGTGGCAGGGCATCTGGAACTAGCCTCTGGCTGGCTTCACTCTGATCTGGCAGTTCGCGCGGCGCTGGGCCAAGCTGCTGCGGCTTCTGAGAGGGAGAAACAAGGCGCCGCCAGCGCTGCAGCCGATCGTGAGGCAGCGCTGAAAGATGCCAAGGCCGCCCGTGATCGCTGCCAAGAGCTGGAGAGCGAGTTGCAGAGCCTGCACGACAAGCACACTAGAGAGGTGCGCTGCCGCCAGGAGAAGGAGGAGGAGATGAAGGCCTGGTAGGAAGCCGTCAAGAACCGTGATGCTGAACTGGTCGAGCTGGGGAAGAAGCAGGCTGCCGAGCGTAACCGGTTGGAGGAGCTGGAGCATAAGATGAGGACGAAGGGGGCCGATCTTGACGCCAAGGCGCGAGTCCTGGCGGAAGATCGCGTGGCCTTCGCCGAACTCGAGAGGAGGTCACGCGAGGCACTGAAGACGCTCTACGAGCGCGGCCTGGAGAAGCCTCTGGACTCTTACGAGGACGACCCCGCCCAGCTGCTTCCTATCGTGGTGAAGGCGCTTGAGGAGGTCGTCGACAGCGTCGCTCCAATTGCAGAAGCATAAGCTCGCGTCCTGTCTTCAGCTGCACTAACTCGGGTCTTCAGCCATCTGCACCTCCGCGACCCCAACACTCGCCTTGACGAGCTGCTAGAGCTGGTGGCTGAAGATCAATATGAGGCAGCTGCTGCAGCTGTGCAGGATCAGGTGGGGGCCTTGCTGCGGAGGTTCCGCGGCTTTGTCTCCGCTCCTCTGTCCGGCGTCGTCGACCTTGCGGCTGGTGGTGAAGACAAAGCCGATCACGAGTGAGCGCCTTCCGCAGGCGTTGGCGACGCCTGGAGGTGACCCGCATCCATTTCACCTGTTCCATTCCCGCGTCATGTAACCGCCCTCGTGGAGGTGTTTAAACTTTTATTTGGTATTGTAAGGACAATATGCTTATAATATTTGATTCGAGATTTTGCGATTTCCTTCCTATTTTCTTTGTGTTCTGCGTCGGCAGAGCCCGGCCCCGCGCATACCTCAACCACCATTGGGCCGACCGGAGACCAGGACAGACCAAGGAGTGAGGGGCTACGTGACTAGTTAGGCTCCTGAGTCGCGATGCTCAGGCGCCCCCCTTGATACGCAAACATCACATAGGGAGAGTTCGCTGGGATAGAACATTGTTCTACTTCAGCAGAGCCCGGCCCCGCGCATACCTCAACCGCCATTGAGCCGACCGGAGACCAGGACGGACCAAGGAGTGAGGGGCTACGTGACCAGTTAGGCTCCTGAGTCGCGATGCTCAGGAGTCCCCCTTGACATGCAAACAATCCCGTACCTTCCCTCACCGAGGCCTCGGGAGGGGCGCCTGATGCCCAGGTCCGGGGGACCTGGTTGGGTGGCGTGCGCTTGGGCTTGACCAGTGCGCAGCCCCTATGCCCAGCCCCCATGGGCGACTTTCCCGAGGGGAGGCGTTGCGGTAAGGCTGGGCGCTGAGCTCTGGGCTCCCTGAGGTTAGCACGACCATGGGGTCGCCCTTAGTTGTTTATCACCAGTGCGGAGCATAGTGCTTCTGCTTGTGCATGGGCATAGCCGCTCCTCGGCAGTGTCGTCAGCCAGCGCGGAGCATGGTGCTTCCACTTGGGCATGGGATGGGGGACCCCCTCCGGGAGGAGCCCCCGCGGCGTGTACAGCCCCGCCCTGACACGTGGTTTGCACGGCAGGGCTGCGAGGTGTATCTGGGCACTCGTGAGCCAGCGCGGGACTCACGAGGCCCTACCTCAAGGTGGGTTACGCCTGGTCTTGAGTCTTGGTGACTGTATGTTCCTGAAGAGCGGTTAGATGCAAGCACTCTACGTCCTCAGATCCCGGCCCTCGAGCGAGCTCAGCCGCCGCTGGTAGGCCAGGGGTGAGGGCTGGAGAGCCAGTAAGAGCTCCTGAGTCGCGATGCTCAGGAGCCCCCTTTTAACGTGCAAGCGGATTGCATAGGGTGAGCAGGCCCGCGGCGGGCGGCAACCGAGCAGGCGATAGCCGTTGGCGGGTTAAGCATAAAGGGCAGATTGACTTGGATAAATGCAGGAAGATACATGCCACTGGGTCTGGCCCGAGCGGCTTGGGGATGATGCAGCCCGAGGGGCGCCCCCAGCAAGGTAAGCTAAAGACTTAAGAAAAGGGATACATGCCACAGGGACAGACCCGTGCGGCCTGGGAATAATGCAGCCCGATGGGCGCTCCCAGCTTAAACGAACTTGGAAGATGTCACCTGGTGCTGTAGACGAAGTATATTTGATGTAGCTGAAGCCACGTGTTGAAGGGATGACTCCTCATGAGCCACTGGGACCCCATTCCTCGAGAGGCTCTGGGGGCTCGAGAGGTTCCCTGAACAGCGTGGATCCTGGCTTCCTGAGACGCCAGGACCTGCCGCAAGTTGCGCTGATGGGCCGACGCCATGCTCGGCAAGCCGAATGGCATGCGAACGTAGCTGTGTGGTGGGCCCTCACAGCGGCTCGCACGTGATGGCCAGAAGCGCTCCTGAGATGGGGCCCTGTTGTGCCTTGGGACATCGACGTAGAGACGCAGCCGAGCATCCTCACCCGAATGGGGTGCTGCGCCCTGCGTGCAGTTGTGGCTGCGCATGGCTCTTGCCTCTTGCAATTCTTGGGTGGTCTTGGTGATGAACTCCTGGGTGGTGGGCACTCCTTGCCCTGTGTTCTCCTGAGGGAAACGTGCCGCGAAGCACGCCTCCAAGTGGTGCCCAAGCGCCTCCCTCATGAGGTTGGCAAGGTCTGAGGCCCTCCAGAAGAGAGCCCCCGAGGAGGGCGCTGTGCGCGCTTTCCTATGCGATGGAGGGAGGCACCATCTCCTTGGGGTCCTGCACGGTGCCATCTCCTCGGGATCCTGCCTAAGGAGGGCGTTGGGCGCGCTTTCCTATGCGATGGAGGGAGGCGCCCCTAGAACGGGCGCTGATCCTAACAAGGCTCCTGACACGACGCCATCTCCTCGGGGTCCTAAGCGGCGCGGCAACTTCTTCTTGGGGGTGGTCTCTGGAGGGCCTTCGCTTCTGCTGTCGGGGTCGTCGATTGCTGCAGCTTGAAAGGCACGCTCAAGAGAGCACACCGCATCCCTTTCTTCACATGGGACCGTGATGATTCCTCCGCTTCCTGGCATCTTGAGAACATTGTAGCCGTGATGAATGACCGCCATGAACTTGGCCAGGGCTGGATACCCAAGGATAGCGTTGTACGGCAGGCGGTAGTTGTCGCGCTTGCCGAAGGTGACAGGCAGGCGGACTTGCCCTATCGGTGTGGTGGAACCATCAGTCACTCCTGAGAAAGGCTTGGTTGGCTGGAGCTGCTCATAGGGCACTTGAAGGTTGTCGAACGTGTCGACGGATAGGACGTTGTGCCCTGCGCCGCCGTTGATTAGAGTCTTGGTAACTTGCATATTGCTGATGACTGGGGAGCACAGCATGGGGAGTGCGCCTGCGGTGGCCGCACACTTGAGCTTGTCTGCCGAGTTGAAGGTACACATTGGGACCACCTGAGCAGGCGCGTGGCCTCGAGCTTGGGGAGTGCCGCATTCACCTCGCGAACGAACTGTTTGAAGATGCGCTGAGAGGCTGGGGCTTGTGCACCGCCAAAGATGCAAGCGATCGCGCGTGGCTCCTGGAAGCCCCGAGCCCCCTCGTCCTGGTGGTGGTCGTCGTTCCTTCTTGGTGGTGGCAGCGGGGGAAGAGCGGTGTTACCCTGAGGGTGATCCTCGTGAGGTGGGTCTCTCCAAGCGCCCTCGCGAGGTTGGTCCTGCCAGCGATCCTCATGAGGCCGGTCATGCCACTCTTGGCGCGGGCCACGGTCATCCCTGCGTCTGCCTCCACATCCTCCTCCGCGGCCGTAGCCCCAGGTCGTTGCCAAGGCGCCGATCAGAAGGCCCTTCTCGTATGGCTCTGAGCTCTTGGCAGTCGTTGGTGTTGTGGGTGTAGAGGTTGTGTAAGGCACAGAGCGGTCGACCGTTCTTGGACGACTCAGGCTGATCTCTGCCTCGCTTGGTGTCGGGCTCCGCTGCCAGCACAACTGCCTCCTTGCGCTTCACGTCCTTGGCCTTGGTCTTCTTTTCTTCAGCTCCTGCAGCTGGCAACTCGAGGAGAGAGAGACGCCCCTCCTCAGCTCTCGCGCACTTGGTCACCAGGTTGAACAGCTCCTAAGAGGTGCAGAGCTCCTCGTGGATAGCCAGCTCTTCCTTCATCTTGACATCACGGACGCTGTCGGAGAACGCGGAGATGTTGGCCTCGTCCGTGACCATGGGGATCTTGAGGCGGGTGTTGTTGAATTGCTGGATGTACTTCTGGAGGGTTTCTCCTGGCTGTTGCTTGATGTGGCGCAGGTCACCCGTAGCCGGTGGGCGGTCGAGAGTGCCCTGGAAGTTGGCGATGAAGCGGTTGCGCATCTCGTCCCAGGAGCAGATCGAGCCGTGCTGCAGGTTCAGGAGGCAAGAGTGGGCCCCATCCTTGAGAGCCATGGGAAACCAGTTCGCCATGAATTTTTCGTCACCGTTGTCCGCTTCGATGCTCAGCTCGTAGAGCTGCAGGAACTCCGCGGGGTCCGCGGTGCCGCCGTAGCGAGGAGGCAGGTCTGGCTTGAAGTTGCCTGGCCAGGCGACGCTACGCAGCTCAGGGGGGAAGGCGCGATAGCCAGCTGTGGTTGTCGGGGCTCGCTTTGGGGGTGGAACTTGGTCTTGACGGGGTTCGTGCTGCGCCGCTGCGGGCGGTGCGTGGTCTTGACAAGGTGGGGCTGGGAGCGCGGGTGCAGCTTCTCTCGGCCGAGGGATTTCTTGGCAGCTTCTTTCTTCGCGCGCATGCGCCGGGCGTGGTCGATCACGCCGCGGAGGTGCGCGCCTTGGTGCCACGACACCGTCTTGGGGGTGAGGTGGTGGAGGCACGCCATGAGCCTCGTCGCCCGCGGCTAGTTGAGGGGGAGGTAGAGAGTTGGACGGCGCTGGAGAGCCCCCTGCGGCACGGACTAGCTCGGCGACGCGGTCAAGCCACTCCTCGTAAACATCGTGGACAGGGAAGTAGCGGAGGAGCTCCTTCACCATGATGAGCTCGGCTCGTGCCTCCATGGGAGCGCGGTGTGCGTGGGACGAAGAACCAGCAGGGGTGAGCGACGGAGTAGCGGTGCGACCGTCCTGCCGCACCGAGGGGTGCAGTAAGGACGCCTGCTGCTCATTCCCCGCCGGGCCGGTGGCAACGTTGGAGATGGGAGGCGGAGAACGATGAGGTGGCCCGCCTACATGAGCCGTCTGAGTGACGCGGGCGGAAAGGGCAGCCCGACGCTCAGCTCGAGCACGGCGAGCGTCCGCCATGGAAACGACGGAGCGATGGAGCGACGAACCGATGGAAGGGAAACCACGGCGCACGCCTACCTGGCGCGCCAATTGTCGGACGTGGGGTTCCGGCAAACCCTTAAGGTCCGAACACTGTTGAGGGAGTCCTGGATTAGGCGGTGTCCGGATAGCCGAACTATCACCGATGGCCGGACTCGTGGACTATGAAGATACAAGATTGAAGACTTCGTCCCGTGTCCGGATGGGACTTTCCTTGGCGTGGAAGGAAAGGTTGGCAATACGGATATGTAGATTTCCTACCATTGTAACCGAATCTGTGTAACCCTAACCCTATTGGGTGTCTATATAAACCGAAGGGTTTTAGTCCGTAGGACGAACAACAATCATACCATAGGCCAAGTTCTAGGGTTTAGCTTCTCTGATCTCGTGGTAGATCTAGTCTTGTACTACCCATATCATCAATATTAATCAAGCAGGAGTAGGGTATTACCTCCATCGAGAGGGCCCGAACCTGGGTAAAAACATCGTGTCCCTTGTCTCCCCGTTATTGACAATCGACATTGACATTGGTGCTTTCATTGAGAGTTCCTCTGTCATCACCTATAGGCCCGATGGCTCCTTCAATCATCAGCAACGACGCAGTCCAGGGTGAGACTTTTCTCCCCGGACAGATCTTCGTATTCGGCGGCTTTGCACTACGAGCCAATTCGCTAGGCCATCTGGAGCAGATTGAAAGCTATGCCCCTGGCCATCAGGTCAGATTTGGAAGCCCGAACTAT
Source organism: Aegilops bicornis (assembly GCA_021605145.1). Lineage (NCBI taxonomy): Eukaryota > Viridiplantae > Streptophyta > Magnoliopsida > Poales > Poaceae > Aegilops > Aegilops bicornis. The sequence continues at coordinate 191,187,555 of CM038672.1, read as the reverse complement.
ACGGCCGATGTCCGCGGAGATTTGATCTTCGATGGATTCGAACCACAGCCAAGCGCGCCAAGACTTGTCCTCGATGGGCACGATCTAGCTCGCCACCAACAAAGGCTCGAGGTCGCACCGGCCCGCCTCCGACCCTTAGCTCGGAGCCGACTTCCGATCGAGGACGAGTGGTTGGACACCGCCTCGGGGGCTACGATCTCAAAGGCGATTGAGCCGAACTCCATCCCTGTCCTTTGCGAAGACCGTGTCTCCAAGGTGCCGGACTCCTCTCCGGACTCCGAACCCTCCGCGCCCCTGCCAATCGAATTCGATTGGGTGCCGGTCATGGAGTTCACTGCCGCAGACATCTTTCAGCACTCGCCCTTTGGCGACATCCTGAATTCACTAAAGTCTCTCTCTTTATCAGGAGAGCCCTGGCCGGACTACGATCAGGAAGGTTGGGATGCGGACGACGACGAAATTCAACACCAACCCACCACCAACTTTGTAGCCATTGTCGATGATTTAACCGACATGCTCGACTTCGACTCCGAAGACATCGACGGTATGGACGACGATGCCGGAGACGACCAAGAACCAGCGCCTACAGGGCACTAGAAGGCCGCCTCGTCATACGACAGATACATGATGGACATCCCAAAAGATGGGAACGGCGATGGAACGGCGGAGGATGACCCCTCCAAGAAACAACCCAAGTTGCCGACGTCGGGCGCCGCCTAAATCCCGCCACAAGAAATGGTGATTCCGCACGGAGATAATAACAGCCCTGGACAAAGGCCGAAGACAACCCCTCCAAAGAAGATTCAACACAGAGGAGGGAGAAGCCAGCCCTCATGATAGAGCGGCGTGTGAAATGGAGGACGATAATTATACACCTCCCTCAAGATGAGGCAAGCCTCGACGAATTTCAATTTGTCGTGCCCGAGGATCCCGCCGAACAGAGCTGCTTTCAAACGCAGGCTTATGGCCACCTCAAGCAGCCTCAAGAAAAGCAGCAGCAGCTTAGAGCTGACCAAGACTTGCTAGTCGATGATGGACTGAAGTCCTTGCAGCCAAGAGTATGAACTCAACGCCTCCAAGAGATACCCCAACGCAGGCTGCTACCCCAATTAGAGGAAGCAGCACCCAAACCTACATCACCAGCGCATGATGCGGCCGACCGCCACCCGTGGTTATGCGACAGAGAGGCCTCTAGACCCTCCATTCAAGCCGCACTCCGGCGTCGCTCGAAAAGTACAAAGGCATGGGGAAACGCGCCAGACCTGTGAGACATATTGGAGGACAAGGCAAGGCAAACAAGATCGATCTACGGATCGCATGGGTGCCCCACGACACGTGACGATAACCGTCACACCGGATACAGCAATTCCGGCCGGGCCGAACACAGTAGACAAAGCTCATTTGAGCTGCGTCGTGATATAGCTCAATACAGAGGCGCCACACACCCACTATGCTTCACAGATGAATTAATGGATCATCAAATCCCTGAGGGCTTCAAAACCATAAACATCGAATCATACGATGGTACCACAGATCCTGCGGTCTGGATCGAGGACTATCTCCTCCATATCCACATGGCCCGCGGTGATGATCTACATGCCATCAAATAACTCCCACTCAAGCTTAAAGGACCAGCTCGGCATTGGCTCAACAGCTTGCCAGCAGAATCAATTGGTTGTTGGGAGGACCTGGAAGCCGCATTCCTTGATAACTTCCAGGGCACATACGTGCGACCACCAGACGCCGATGACCTCAGCCACATAATTCAGCAGCCAGACAATTCTGGACACGGTTCCTAACCAAGAAAAATCAAATTGTTGACTGTCCGGATGCAGAGGCCCTTGCAGCCTTTAAACATAACATCCGCGACGAGTGGCTCGCCCGGCACCTAGGACAGGAAAAGCCGAAATCCATGGCAGCCTCACCACACTCATGACCCGCTTTTGCGCGGGAGAGGACAGCTGGCTAGCTCAAGCAACAACTTGGCCAAACACCACGATAGTTCGGATACCAAGGACAGCAATGGCAGGTCGGCGTCGCAACAAGCATAAACGCCGCATTAACGGTGATAATGCTGAAGATACGACAGTAAATGCCGGATTCAGAGGCTCTAAACCCGGTCAGCGGAAGAAGCCATTCAAATGAAATACCCAGGGCCCGTCCAACTCGAACCGAATACTCGATCGCCTGTGCCAGATACATGGCACCCCCGAAAAACCAGCCAACCACACCAACAGGGATTGTTGGGTGTTCAAGCAAGCAGGAAAGCTAAGTGCCGAAAACAACGACAAGGGGCTGCATAGCGATGATGAGGAAGAGCCCCAGCCGCCGAACAATAGAGGATAGAAGGGCTTTGCCACACAAGTGCGGACGGTGAACATGATATACGCAACCCACATACCCAAAAGGGAGCGGAAGCGCGCACTAAGGGACGTATACGCGATGGAGCCAGTCGCCCCGAAGTTCAACCCATGGTATTCCTTCCTGATCACCTTCAATCGAAGGGACCACCCCACTAGCATCCGTCACGGCGGTTTCGCTGCATTCTTTCTTGACCCAATTATTGACGGATTTCACCTCACTAGAGTCCTGATGGACGGCGGTAGTAGCCTGAACCTGCTTTATCAGGATACAGTGCGCAAAATGGGCATAGACCCCCCAAGGATTAAACCCACAAAGACGACCTTTAAAGGCGTAATACCAGGTGTAGAGGCCAATTGTATAGGCTCAGTTACACTCGAAGTGGTCTTCAGATCCCCGGATAACTTCCGAAGAGAAGAGTTAATCTTCGACATAGTCCCATTCCGCAGCGGCTGTCACGCACTTCTTGGACGAACCGCATTTGCAAAGTTCAATGCGGTGCCGCACTACGCATACCTCAAGCTCAAGATGCCAGGCCCTCGAGGAGTAATGATGGTCAATGGAAACACCGAACGCTCTCTCCGAACGGAGGAGCACACAGCGGCCCTCGCGGCAGAGGTGCAAAGCAGCCTCTCACAACAATTCTCGAGTCCGGCTATTAAACGTCCGGCCACCGTCAAGCGCGCCCGGAGTAACCTACAACAAGACCGCCTGGCACGATCCGAGCATGCGTAGCAATCCGGCCCCAACCCCAGCCCTTGCGAAAACAGCGAAGCGATTACGCGTACATAACTACGCCCGGAGATACCATGGGCATAAGGGGGGAACGACCACGGCACGCCCAGAATGCAGCTCAACCGCAACAGGGGCTCGCGATTGTGTAATTCTTTTCTTTTCTTCTTTTTCTTACTTTCAGGACTCCGTTTCCAGAAGTCCCGTCCGCACTAGAATTGCCGAACTCACGATGCAACAGCCAGGGAAGCAGAAAGCTACGTCAAGTGTCCAGGTGGTCTCTACTACGATCATTATACCTGTTTTACATACCATCCCGCAGCTTACCCCCGGAGGGGGACATGTTAAATAGTCCCATCCCTTGCTTATCGAACTATTTGTATCGTTCTGCTTCCATTGCAGTACTTTTTGAATAAACAATACATAGCTTTTGCCTATTATTGCACTCCCTTCTTTATCTATATATATGTTCATTTCATGACATGTTGCACCCGTACACTTTGGTACGGCCAATACACCAGGGGCTTAAGTACCCCAAAAGTATGGTGTGATAAGTCCGAACACTTTCACAAGTGCGGCACCCCGAACTTATAGGATTATATGCATCGGCTCCGAATCATGTCTTGGGTCAATAGTTGGGTTTTCCCGGTTCCCATGTTTTGGTACCTTACGTTCCGTCATATCGGCTAAGGTAGCGCTAGGAGAACCACTGCGATTGTGCCCCGGTTGAGCTAGGTTGAGCACCTCAGTGGAGAAAGCTAAAACTGACCGTCATGATAGGGCGAGAGCCGGTCGCTGTTTGAGAGGTTTTTTCGGGTCCCTAAAGACTTATGCCGCTTAGAGCGAGGAGTCGGCATTGTCCAGCCAAAGCGTGGATAGCGCCCCGAACTCGGTCTTCCGAATACTAGGGGCTTCGCCGAAATTTAAAATTATAGAATTCTATGGCTAAGTGAGAGTGTTCAAGCACTATAAGTCTGGTTGCCTTGTTCGCTATGCGTTGAGCGCCTCCCTCGACGGACCCAAGAATGGGAACAAGAGCGCTCAAGTTTATCCCGAACACCCCAAAGCACTCGTGGCATGGGGGTTGAAGCCAAGCACTTGCCATCTCTCAAATTTGATAAACGGCCGCACGTAAGGTAATATTTTAAATTAACAAGCGTTGCTTAGCGCATATGAACAAGTTTTCAACGCATGTGATAACAAATCCGAGTCTATTAAAAACTACATCTTTGGAGCACTCATCCGCTTATCTGGCGGGCACCCTTCAGGACGCCCTCATAGTACATTTCGGGCTTGCAATGCTCCTTGCCCTTCGGTGGCCCGTCCGTCACAAGCTTATCCGCATCCAGCTTGCCCCAGTGCACTTTAGCACGGGCAAGGGCCCGACGGGCACCTTCAATGCAGACGGAGCGCTTGATGACTTTAATCCATGGACATGCGTCCACCAGCCGCTGCACTAGCCCGAAGTAGCTCCCAGGCATGGCTTCCCATGGCCACATACGAACTATGAGGCCCTTCATGGCCTGTTCGGCGACCTTGTGGAGCTCGACCAGCTGCTTCAGCTGGTCGCTCAGGGGCACCGGACGGTCGGCCTCAGCATACTGAGACCAGAACACCTTTTCCGTCGAGCTCCCCTCCTTGGCGCGGTAGAACGCGGCAGCATCAGACACACTACGGGGCAGATCTGCGAATGCTCCTGGAGAGCTCCGGATTCGGGTAAGTAATAGGTAATTCACTTTCACATGCTTGCTTTGCATAAAGAATGCCTTACCTGCCGCTATCTTCTTTAATGCTTCGATTTCTTGGAGGGCTTTTTGGGATTTGGCCTTAGCTGCTTTGGCACTCTCAAGAGCCGACGCAAGCTCGGACTCTCGAGTCTTCGAGTCACCCTCCAAACTCTCTTGTTTTTCCACGAGAGCCTGGAGCTCTTGCCGCACCTCCACCACCCGCTCCTCCTGCTTCTCTCGCTCGGTGCGCTCCGCGGCCGCTTTGCTTTCGGCCGCGGACACCGCTTCCTTCAGGGTCGCCATCTCGTTCGTGGCCCCTACAATACCCACGTTATTCCTATCATTTTTTGCAACCAAATCCTTTCTATAAGGTATTTCTTTAATAAGGTATTGCTTACCTTCCCTGTCCTCGAGCGGCTTCTTGGCAAGGCCGAGCTTGTTCTCGGACCGCTCGAGGCTCTTCTTCAATGCATTAACCTCCGTAGTCAAGCAAGGGCAGAGGTCAAGAAAGAGCCTGCATTCGCATATTGACATACTTATGTTAGACTCCTGCGTATATCTTTTTAGATCCTTAGTCCGGCTTTTCTTTCCAACACCGAACTAAGCATCGTGGGGCTACTGTCTATGCGTAATATTTTTACATATTCTAAACTTACCTCAAAGCATGTTAGAAGGCTGGTACAAGCCAACAGCCCGCTCTTGGCGGAATGAACTTTCTGGATCACCACACTCATAACAATGCGGTGCTCCTCCTTGATGGAGGCGCCGTTAAGCGCCCAAGAAGTTATCCATGCCTCGGTTGACGGAGGACATCGGCGTCTTACCCTTCCTACGAAGGGAGCTTAGGACTTCGAACCGCTGAAGGTTCCGATATGGAGTCCGGATAAGGGTCGGGCTTAGAGCCCCTGGGGGCCTCGCTCCCCTCGCGCCTGGAGTCTGGGAGGCTGCCTTGTGGCGCCTCCTGTGCCACCTCCTCTTGACCAGGCCCCCTCGGGGCCCCACCTCGACATCGTCCGTAGCGTGAGGTGAGGAGGCGGCCGGAAGTGAAGTACTCTCCACTTCCGATGAATTCAGGGACCCGCTCGACGAAGCGGCGAACTCGTCCTTAGGCGGGCTGCATGATTGTTCGGCATTAGAGAACACTATGCAATGGGGAAAAAAGCCATGGGTGCCCGGACACTTACGATCTCGCCGCGGGCTTGGCCCTTGTTGGCCACTCCTCCTCGTCGTTGTCGGCATTGGTGGAGAAGTCCGGAGGAAGGGTCCTTCCCTTCTTGGACCCTCCGGCCTCCCGGTTGGGGCGGCCTTCCTTTCTTCTCTCCTTCACCGGGGAGAGGCTTCTTTTTCCTCCTCCTCTTCCTCAGAGGATGATTCCGCCTCAGGGTTGTCGGGCGATGAGTCCAACAGCACCTGGCGCCGGGAGCTCCTTCGAGTTCCCGTGGCCTCCTTCTTGGCCTTCTTCTCCGGCAACACGTGAGCTGCCGGAGCCAGCAGCCCCGTCAATCGGGCGTCATTGGGTCTTCCGGCAAAGGGCAGACAGTTAATCTATCCGGACGTCTTCAGCCAGTCCTGTCAAAGGTTAGGGAGTTTCAGATCCCACATAGAGTCAATCTATGAAAAACAAGAGTCCCATAAAGGGTAAAATAACTTACCTCGCTGGCTTGACGCTGTGAGCTGAATCCGCGATGTTCGGTAGCGGATGTGGGAGCCTCGACGCCCTTGAACAGCACCTTCCAGGCATCTTCGTACGTAGTGTCGAAGAGCCTTTTCAGAGTTGGGTGCTGTGCCGGATCAAACTCCCAAAATTTGAAGGCCCGTTGTTGGCATGGGAGAATCCGGCGGATGAGCATCACCTGGATTATGTTGACAAGCCTGAGATTCTTGTCCACCAGGTTTCGGACGTAGGTTTTGAGTCCGGACAGCTCGTCCAATCCCCACATCAGGCCCGCTCTCTTTCCATGATGTGAGCCGCGTGGGGAGGCCAGATCGAATTGGGGCCGCCGCCCATTGAGAGTCGCGCGGCTCGGTGATGTTGAACCACCCCGATTGCCACCCCTTTATGGTCTCCACAAAGGAGCCCTCGAGCCATAGGACTTTGGCCATCTTACCAACCATGGCACCTCCGCACTCCGCTTGGCGGCCGTCCACTACCTTCGTCTTGACATTGAAGATCTTCAGCCATAAGCCGAAGTGGGGCTGGATGCAGAGGAAGGCCTCACACACGACGATTAACGCCGAGATGTTGAGGATGAAATTCGGGGCCAGATCGTGGAAGTCCAGGCCGTAGTAGAACATGAGCCCCCGGACAAATGGGTGAAGTGGAAAACCTAGTCCGCGAAGGAAGTGGGTGAGAAACACCACCCTCTCATGGGGCCTGGGGGTTGGAATGAGCTGCCCCTCGTCGGGTAGCCAGTGCGCGATGTTGCTGGACAAGTATCCGGCCTTCCGCAGCTTTTTGATGTGGCCCTCCGTGACGGAGGAGGCCATCCACCTGCCTCCTGCTCCGGACATAGTTGGAGAAGGTTGAGGTGGGATGTGCGGACTTGGGCGCTGGAGATCGAGTGCGCGGAAATGGATGAGCAAAGGAGGAACAAGGCGTAGGTGAAAAGGTGGACCCTTATCCCCTTATATGGACGGACGAAGCTATGCGTCCCCCGCCAGCCTGGTAAAACTCACTTATCTCCCAAGCGCTGTAATCAATGGCGCGGATGGGTTACCCACGTCCGTATTGATGGGAATCCCGGAATAAGGGGGCACGATCTCCGCTTTGATAACACGTGCCAAGGAAACCGCCTCGTTAAACGCGCTGAGGTGGAACAGTAAAAACGATTCGTATAAAGGCCTGGCCGTGGTGTGATGTCACGCCGCGGAATACGTCAGTAGATCTGTGCAAAAGTTATTCTCTCTACGGTAGTATGTGGAACTTGTTTTGCAGAGCCGGACACTATCCTTGTGTTCAAAATCTTCTATGAAGTATTCAGAGGAGGAACCCGCCTTGCAATGCCGAAGACAATATGCGCGCCGGACTCGTCGTCATTGAAGCCTGGGGGAGTCCTGGATTAGGGGGTGTCCGGATAGCCGAACTATTACCGTTGGCCGGACTCCTGGACTATGGAGATACAAGATTGAAGACTTCGTCCCGTGTCCGGATGGGACTTTCCTTGGCGTGGAAGGCAAGGTTGGCAATACGGATATGTAGATTTCCTACCATTGTAACCGACTCTGTGTAACCCTAACCCTATTCGGTGTCTATATAAACCGAAGGGTTTTAGTCCGTGAGATCTAACAACAATCATACCATAGGCTAGCTTCTAGGCTTTAGCCTCTCTAATCTTGTGGTAGATCTACTCTTGTACTACCCATATCATCAATATTAATCAAGTAGGAGTAGGGTATTACCTCCATCGAGAGGGCCCGAACCTGGGTAAAAACATCGTGTCCCTTGTCTCCTGTTACCATCCGCCTAGACGCACAGTTCGGGACCCCCTACCCGAGATCCGCCGGTTTTGACACCGACAACTGGGGTGCCTGCGAAGTCTTTCCCCCCTACCGATCTACGCTCTAGCTCGCTAAGATCTTGCGGACGAACTCGACGAACTCACAACACAGAAAGAGACACGGGGTTTATACTGGTTCGGGCCACTGTTGCGGTGTAATACCCTACTCCGGTGTGGTGGTGGTGGATTGCCTCTTGGGCTGATGATGAACAGTACAAGAGAAGAACAGCCTCCTGAGGTTGAGGTGTTCTTGTGCGTGTGTTGGCTTCTCGATCTGTTCGAGTCGTACCTCGGTTCAGCCTCCCGCCTACTGTGGTGGCTAGCTCTACTTATATAGGCCCTGGTCCTCTTCCCAAATGTTGAGCGGGAAGGGAGCCAACAACGGCGGGCAAATTTTAAGGGGGACAGCTAGTACAAGCTATCCTGACAAAAGCGGTCTTCGCCTGCAAAAAGCCCTGGGATGACGCTGTCTTGGGCTCCACGATGACCTCCGCCTTGCCGTCCCCCTGGTCTTGGTCTTGTTGCACCAATATGGCAACCTTTGCATGATGCCTCGATACTCTTCGTCTGCGCTTGCCTCCTTAACACCAAAGAGGAAATGTGGACCCCGTGCGTACTGGCGCCCGTCTGCCACCCGCCTGGCACCGTTGTCATGGCTCACGTCATGAGTCCCTCATGAGCTTTGCCCCGCCTTGATATCTCTGCTCCTCGTGAGGCTGCCTGGCTAGGCCACTCCAGAGGAAGCCTTGCGTCGTCCGCCTCGCGATGGTCTTGGATGCCTTGTTGATGAAGATGGGCCGTACGGCCCGCTGCTTAGCCACGCTGTGGGCCGCAGGCAGGCAAGTCTGGGGACCCCCGTTCCTAGAACGCCGACAAGCTGGGGTCCGAGGAGCATGAGGAGCCACTTTGCCAGAAGCATCAACCTGAATATATGTCTTCATGGAGGAGTCGTACGTGGCGCACTTGTCTGCTATGGTCAGTAGCTCGTCGAGGGTCGCCGGCTCGTCGCATAGAAGCCGGTGCTTGAGGAGGGTGCCTTCTCGGCACCCGGTGGTGAAGTACTCGATGCCTGCACCTCGCGCACACCCTCGCAAGAGTTGCACAACTCGGCCCAGCGCGTGAGGTAGTCGCGAGTCGACTCATGCCTTGGACGCACGAGGAGAGCTGGCGAGGCTTGGTAGGCCACTTGTATGTGCTGGTGAAGTTGCGGACGAAAGCTTCAGTGAAATCAACCCAGCTGTTGATGCTGCGGGCCATCAGGATATTCAGCCATGTTCGGGTTGTGCCCTGGAGCATGAGCGGAACATATTTCACGCCAACACGCTTGTTGTCATTTGCTATGCTGACGGCCGTGGAGTAGTCGATCAGCCAGTCTTCCGGCTTCACGGAGCCGGTGTACTTGGGCATATCTCTTGGGAGCGTGAACCCTTTCGGGAAGGGCTCATCTCGGATGCGGGGGCCAAAACAAGGAGGACCCAACGCGTCTTCTTCTTCCAGTGCTAGGGACCGGTTGAGACGGTCGATTTTGTGGCGGGCATCATTCTCTCCGACTCCTTCCCGGCGGCCAAGGCGGTCGTTGAGTGTCGGGTGGTCAACAATCGGCGGGGAAGCGCGCCTCTCCCTACGGGTAGGAGGGGGAGGCGGACAGTCGTCCCGTCGTTCCACTGCTCTTGGGCGACCTTCTTGGTTGCGCTCGATGGTGATGCAAGTCCGGCTGCGGCTGGCAGCCGACTCCTTGTCTCTTCTATCGCGGATGCCACCAGTCGGGGTCCGGGATGTCGTGCCTTGATCTCGGCGCGGAGGCGGGTTGTTGTTCCGCCAGTTGGGTGCCTTAGTGCGGCAGCCGGCTTCTTGCTGCTCAGCAGCCATGTCAATGAGCCAGTGGACGTGCTCCATCATGTAGCGAGGCTCGTCGCCCTCGAGCTTGTCCAGCTCGTCTGCTGCCGCTTGGGCGGCTCAGATGTTCTCTGCGGGCGTGGCGTAAACAGCGCAATTTGCCCCGAACATGCAGGCTATGGCCGCGCCGCGTCGCTGGACCGTGCCAACGTGGCTAGGCCCACCAGGAGCCGGCATGTCGCCAACGGCGTGGTCCATCTCATGCTGGTAAGCCTCCGAGAGGCGTCTCATGCTGGCTAGCCTCTTGGCACTTTCGACGTTCTGGACGCGGCGTGCTTCCAGCGTCTCGGCGTCGGTGTCTTTTGGGATGGGCGTGGACAGGTCTTGCGATGCCGCCTCGAGCACCATCAACGCCCGAACGCTCGTCGTGGCTAATCCACAATTGGTGGGGAATGCGTCGAGCGACGTCGTGTCGGAGTTAACAAGCGTCGGGTCGGTGGAACCAACCGACTTCAAGTCCACAAACAGGCTCGCTGATGATGTGGAGCTGGTCGAGGAGGCTGACGAGGAGGCTCTCGGGGCCATCTATGCCCGCGTCAGATACGGGCTTGTTGGAGAGGCGAATCTCGCCAACAAGATCGGCGAGGCAGCTCACCACACAGACGACCTCCACGTTGTGCGGCGCGTCGGCGCAGACGGCGTCTGGCGTGTTGGGCTGGCTGCGCTCGCCAGGAAGGAATAGGGTTCCCATCCAGAACAGGTCTCCATACGACGGTGATCCTCGCCCCACGGTGGGTGCCAAATGTACGGGGTTAGGTGCGACATATGCCAAAGGATGGCTTATCATGGTGGGAGCGAGTAGAACGTCGTCAGTGCCCGGAAGCGGGATGAGGCGTAGACATGAACGCCGACGTAGTTTACCCAGGTTCAGGGCTCTCCTAGGATATAACACCCCTAGTCCTTTGCGGGGTCTCCGCATGATCACTAAGGAACTAGTGAGTGCAATGGTGCTCCTCGAGTTGTATGCTAGAGGTGGAAGAGAGCAGGGCTAGCTCTTTCCTCTCTCTATGTGTCAGTCTAGGTCTAACACGTTGGGAACCCTTTGCATGGGTGCCCTGGGGGTTTTATATAGGCCTACCCCCTAGGGGTAGAATGGTAATCCGGCCGGGTGTGGGACCCGGCTGTAAGCGTCTCTGGTCGCCGGCTTCTCCGCCGGCCGCTAGGGCCCGCCGCCTGGTGGGCCCCGCTAACTGATGCAATGCACGGAGCCGACAGACCGCCTCTGATTCTATGGTCCGGCCGGCTGCTTGTTACTGTAGGCATAGTTCTAATGACACATGCTTGGTCGGGGGGGGGGGGGGGCGTTTCTACAGTCCCGCCGTCTGGTGGGAGATCACTGTAGCCACACCGTTTCTCATTTGGTTAGTGGCGCCCGGACCCCGAGGGAAGAGTGAGCCGCCTGCTAGAGGCGGACCCCCCTCGGGGCCGATTGGTCAGTCTTCTGCCGCCCTCCGGGCTCTCGGTGCCAGGTAGGGCCCGCCGCCTGCAAGCCGTACCGACAGGCCATCGTGGGAGCAGGGCTCCGCCTGACAGGAATGACGTCAAGGGTGGAGTGGCAACAGTGCCGCGCCGTGTGGAAATCTCCGCCTGTACGGGGCACTGTGTCCCCGCTGTGCCCTGGATACGGGGGTGATGGGCTACACTGTAGCCACACCCTGTCTTGTCTTCTTAATGGGGCGCAGACTTTGAGGGCGCTGTGAGCCGCCTGCTAGGAGTCGGCCCGTCTCGGGGCCGTCTTCTGGTGCTAGGCCATCTTACGGTGGCCGGAGCCAGCCAGCACCGTAAGACGGCGCTTCATTCTGGATGCTTGAGGGGCGCAGCCGGCCCAATGTCTTGAAAGGCTCAGGGACTCGGGTTAGGCTACCCGTGGCCCAGCTATAAGTGTATGAAAGCTCAAAAAGAAACTAAGTGGGTGTGCATCCAACTCGCTTGCTCACGAAGACCTAGGGCAATTTGAGGAATCACATCATTGGAATATACATGCCAAGTTATAGAATGAAAAATTTCCACGAGTATATGAAAGTGACAACATAGGAGACTCTCTATCATGAAGATCATGGTGCTATTTTGAAGCACAAGTGTGGAAAAAGGATAGTAACATTGTCCCTTCTCTCTTTTCTCTCATGTTTTTTGGTGGGCTTCTTTGGCCTCTTTTATTTTTTTGTGGGCTTTATTTTATTTTTTATAAAGTCTAGAGACTCATCCAACTTGTGAGGGGATCATAGCTTCCATCATCCTTTCCTCACATGGGACAATTCTCTAATAAGGATGATCATCACACTTCTATTTTACTTACAACTCAAGAATTACAACTCGAGACTTAGAACAAAATATGACTCTATATGAATGGCTCGGGCGGTGTACCGGGATGTGCAATGATCAAGAGTGACATGTATAAAAAGATGAACGGTGGCCTTGCCACAAATACTATGCCAACTACATATACATGCAAAGCAATATGACAATGATGGTATGTGTCATAATATAATGGAACGGTGGAAGTTGCATGGCAATATATCTCGAAATAACTATTGAAATGCCATAATAGGTAGGTACGGTGGCTGTTTTGAGGAACGGTATATGGTGGGTTTAATGCACCGGCGAAAGTTGCGCGGTATTAGAGAGGCTAGCAATGGTGGAAGGGTCAGAGTGCGTATAATCCATGGACTCAACATTAGTCATAAAGAACTCACATACTTATTGCAAAAATTTATTAGCCATTGAAGCAAAGTACTAATATGCATGCTCCTAGGGGGATAGATTGGTAGGAAAAGACAATCGCTCGTCCCCGACCACCACTCATAAGGAAGACAATAAATAAATACATCAATTTCCAACTCCAGCACAAACTTTTACAAAAGTATTCCTACCAATCCACAATTACTCACTAGCATGACCCTAATATCACCATATTTATATCTCAAAACAATCATAAGGAATCCAACTTCACATAGTATTAAACGCTCTTTATATGAAAGTTTTTATTATATCCCTCTTGGATGCCGATCATATTAGGACTAAATTCATAACCCAAGCAAATTACCATGTTGTTTAGAGAGACTCTCAAAATAATATAAGTGAACCATGAGAGTTCTACAATTTCTATAAAATAAAGCCACCACCGTGCTCTAAAAAGATATAAGTGACTAGAGCAATTGCCTAGCTCAAAAAGTATAAGTGAAGCACATAGAGTATTCTAATAAATTCATGATTCATGCGTGTCCATCTCAAAGGGTGTGTGCATCAAGGATGATTGTGGCAAAATAAAAATCAAAGACTCATATCATACAAGAGACTCCAAGCAAAACACATATCATGTGGTGAATAAAAATATTTCCTCAAGTAAATTTACCGATAGACGAAGACGAAAGAGGGGATGCCATCCGGGGAATCCCCAAGCTTAGATGCTTGGTTGTCCTTGAATATTACCTAGGGGTGCCTTGGGCATCCCCAAGATTAGGCTCTTGCCACTCCTTATTCCATAGTCTATCAAATCTTTACCCAAAACATGAAAACTTCACAACACAAAACTCAACAAGAAAACTCATGAGATATGTTAGTATAAGAAAATAAATCACCACTTTTTGGTATTGTTGTGAACTCATTTTTATTTATATTGGTGTAATATCTGCTTTATTCCAACTGCTCCATGGTTCATACCCCTCGATACTACCCATATATTCATCAAAAGAAGTAAACAACACATAGAAAACATAATCTGTCAAAAACAAAACAGTCTATAGCAATCTGAAAACCTCATATACATCTGTAACTCTAAAAGTTCTTAAAACATAGTAAACAGAGGCAATTTGTATATCAAACTTGTGTAAAAAACCAGAGTTTTTCCACGCTTCTGTGATTTTTAACAATTCTGGCAATGAGTGCAAAAGTTTCTGTTTCTCAGCAAGATCATATCACCTCTCACCATAGATCATCCCAAAGGTCTTGCTTGGCTCAAACATTAATTAAAACACCAAAACACAATTACTACAGAGGTAGTAATGTGCATTTATTGCAAAACAGAACCAAAAAGCAAAAACATAAAAAAAAAAATTGGTTGCCTCCCAACAAGCGCTACTATTTAACGCCCCTAGCTAGGCATAGAACATATATCTAGGTATTGTCATCTTCGGTATGCAATCCATAAGTAGCCCTCATAATAGATTCGTATGGAAATTTAATTTTATTTCTAAGTGTTCCATGCCATTCCTTAACGGAAATTGAAATCTAATGTTTCCTTCTTTCATATCAATAATTGCACCAATCGTTCTAAGGAAAGGTCAACCAAGAATAATAGGACATGTAGAATTGCAATCTATATCAAGAACAATGAAATCTACGAGTACATAATTCCTATTTGCAACAATAAGAACATTATTAATCCTTACCATAGGTTTATTAATAGTGGAATCCGCTAGACGCAAATTCAAAGAACAATTGTCAAATTCCCGGAAACCTAACACATCATATAAAGTTTTTGGAATCATGGAAACGCTCGCACCGAAATCACAAAAAGCATGGCACTCATAATATTTAATCTTAATGTTAATAGTAGGTTCCCACTCATCATAAAGTTTTATAGGAATACAGACTTCCAAGTCAAGCTTTTCTTCAAAAGATTTCATCGTAGCATCAACTATATGTTCAGTAAAAGCTTTATTTTGATTATAAGCATGAGGAGAATTCAACATGGATTGCAACAAGGAAATACAATCTTTCAAAGAAAAATTATCATAATTAAAATCCTTGAAATCCAAAATAGTGGGTTCATCACTACTTAAAGTTTTGACCTCTCCAATCCCACTTTTATCAATTTTTGCATTAATATCTATAAACTTCGAAACATTGGGACGCCTTCTAGCCAAAGTTGACTCATCTCCAGTCCCATATTTATCAAGATCTATATTAGAAAACAAGGATTTAATAGGAGTCACATCAATCACTTTAAGATCTTCAACATTATTTTTAGAAAAAACTAGAAGAACACGCTTTTACAAACCAATTTCGCTTAGCACACATCTTAGCGTGCAGTTCTTTCTTTGCACTCATCAATAGAAATTTTAATAGCTTTCCAGGATTCATTAATATCATGCTTGGGTGGAATAGATCTAATTTTCAAAGAATCAATCTCAAGAGAAATTCTTTTGAGATTTTTCTTCAACCATAGCATTGTAATTCTTTTGAGAACTAATAAATTCTTTAATATTGTTCTCAAGATCAGTGGGTATATTATTATAATTTCCATAAGAATTGTTGTAGGAATTTCCATAATTATTAGAGGAATTACTAGGAAACGGCCTAGGGTTGAAATTACCTCTATACGCGTTATTACCAAAATTGTTCCTACCATCAAAATTGACATCCATAGATTCATTATAATTCTCAATCAAAGTAGACAAAGGCATATCATTAGGATCAATAGGAACACTCTTACTAGCAAACAATTTCATAAGTTCATCCATCTTTCCACTCAAAACATTAATTTCTTCAACCGCATGCACTTTTTTACTAGTAGAGGATCTTTCGATATGCCATTGAGAGTACTTAGCCATAATATTATGTAGGAGTTTAGTAAATTCTCCTAATGTGATTTCCATAAAAGTACCTCCCGCGGCGGAATCTAAAAGATTTCTAGAAGCAAAATTCAATCCGGCATAAAAATTTTGTATGATCATCCATAAACTTAAACCATGAGTAGGGAAATTTCTTATCGTCAATTTCATCCTCTCCCAAGATTGTGCAACACGTTCATGATCAAGTTGCTTAAAATTTGTAATATCGTTCCTAAGGGAGATGATCTTAGCGGGAGGAAAATACTTGGCAATAAAAGTATCTTTACACTTATTCCATGAATGAATACTATTTTTAGGCAAAGATGAAAACCAAGTAGCACGATCTCGTAGTGAGACCGGAAATAGGTTCAATTTAACAATACCATTATCCACATCTTTCTTCTTTTGCATATCACACAACTCAAAGAAAGTATATAGATGGGATGCGGCATCTTCACTAGGAAGGCCGGAAAATTGATCTTTCATAATAAGATTCAACAAAGCAGCATCAATTTCATAAGATTCCGCACTAGTGGCGGGAGCAATCGGAGTACTAATAAAATCATTATTATTAGTAATGGAGAAGTCACACAACTTGGTATTTTCTTGAGAAATCATGACAAAGCAAGCAATCGAACACACGCGCAACCAAAAAGCAAACGAAAAGGCGAACGGAGGAAGGGCGAATAAAAAGGCAAACCTTTTTGTATTTTTCTAAAAACGTTTTAGAAGTGGGGGAGAGGAAAACGAGAGGCAAATGGAAAATAATGTAATGCAAGAGATGAGGGTTTATGGTGGGTACTTGGTAGGCTTGATGTAGATCTCCCCGACAACGACGCCATAAATTTTTCCTGCTACTTCTTGAGCTTGCGTTGGTTTTTTTCTTGAAGAGGAAAGGGTGATGCAACACAGTAGAGATAAGTATTTCCCTCAGTTAGGAACCAAGGTGTCAATCCAGTAGGAGATACACGCAAGTCTCCAATCTATGCACCTGCATAAACAATCAAACACTTGCACCCAACGGAATAAAGGGGTTGTAAGAATGGCTCCACCCCACCTCCCACCACCGTAACCCTAGCCGTCACCCCCTCCTCCGGTGATCTCTACATTCAATAGTGGAAACCCAACTCCCATCTGCTCATCCTCTCTGGCGTCCTGGTTTACACCCTTTGGTGACCAACTTGATGGCGGTCCACGCGTCCATCACCCAAGGTTTGGATATTTCGATGGGCATCGGCATGTATCAGGAGATCCTGTGCACCATGCATCGTACGGTACACCCCACTGATGATTCGGGCCACTTCACCGTGGTTGTGTCCTTTGCAAGGCACAACTTTCGACTGACAGAGGATAATGTTGCGCTTGCACTAGAGGCTACAATTGGAGGGTATTTGTTCACCTTTGAAGGTATCTTGCCTACGCGATCGTGTCTTCTCTTTTAGTGTTTCATGCAAAGCAGTGGGTTTCTTCATCTTGAATCAAAGGAATTATGTCTGCCCTCAATTTAAGTGTTATTTTCATCTTTGTGGTTATGGGGGTCCAGATTGGACCAAAGAGTTTGCATCTTGGCAAAGGGAACGTAATGAAAAGTGGACTTTAGTTAGAACACCTAAGCGTAGAGCATGTTTGGGCATGGCTGTTATGATGCGTGCTCCTGCCAAATCTTCTCTATGTTCTAAGGTGGCTACTCATCCCCGTAAGAATCTACGTTTTGCCACGTTCCTCAACTATGATGCATGTCATGGTTATCGCTATAATGCAACACCTGAGGAAATCTCCATAGTCCAGCAAGATGCGGGACATACCCTTGATCCGCAAGAATTTACAATTTCAAATTCTCTTATCAACCATGATGATGTTAGTTCGCCGCCGGTAGCTTCACCGTCGGTGAAAGTTTCTGCTATTCAGTTTGGTTCAGTCCCACCGGTCACCCGTATTTCGCGGGATACAGTCAATCATGATAGGGCCGGTATAATCATTTCCCGGATATTTCTTCTGTTAAGGATTTTTTGGAAGGATCTGCACAAAATCCGTTAGCTCTATCAGATGATGATTCAGTAGCATCTGAGGAAGATGGGTTTTCTACACCGCCTTGCACTTTGGTTGGCCCTGGTCCGACTAATGACCCAATTGCGTCATTGGCCAAGTCACCATTGGAGGTGGTACATGATATACAAGGTTTTGGATGAAGTTGTTGAAGAACTTGATGCACAAGTTTGGGACTGTCCACGTTGTTTGGGTATGGGACACAAGTTGGATACGTGCACGAACAAAACTCATTGCCATCGATGTTTCTAGCTTGGTCACGGTAAAAAAGGGTGTACTCGGTCGCCCCTGAGTTAAATGTTTGGGTTCCCAAGGGTAGAAGCCCAACTACCGACCTTGGGTCTCGCGTCATCAAGACAACCCCTCCCGACGCTTCCAAACAGTGCAAATATCCCCTGCCATAGCCCAAGATTCCCCCTGCAGACAGCCGACTCCTCATCGCCATCGCCACCACAACAGTCCATGGCCAACTATGAGCTTGATCCACGACGTTTCCTCCTAGTAGGCCATGATATTGTCGAAGCAGGCCCACATTGACTGCCATGCACGTTCTAAACTCCAGCAAGAACCTCACCTCGTCACCATGAATCATACATGGTGGCGATTGTGGAGCCGAGCCCGCAGCCGGAGGATGTGCCTCTCCTTTGTCAGCAAGTTCGTGATTTCGTCCTAGACGAGCTCCAACTCCCAGTACTGTCTACTCAAACTTGGTTTCAAGGAGTTGGTCTCTATCAGATGCAAGATCCTATAGTGCGTAGTGCATTGGGTCAATCATCCGCCATGGCCGCTAGGTTTGAATCATCATGGGGAAGAAATTTTAATGAGGTTCATAATCATGATGATCGTGAAGGGTTCAGAGCTCTCCAAGGCCATCGAACGGGTTGGTTCATGTTCATTGGAATACCTCTTGATTACCGTAATGCTGAGAACCTAGCAGAGGTAGTTGGCACTTTCGGACATTTTCAGTATTGGAATGAGGATGATGATCGACTAGTTCATCCTCTGGTGTTTGCCTCTTTCCTTGACAATTTATGAGTACCAAGGGATGTTGTTTTTCATTAGTTTGCAACAGTGGGGGGCTATGGTTTCATGGACAGCATCTTGCTACATTTTAACTGCGGCGTTTGCAGAGCAGCTGCCATAGGATGAGGACATGATGCTCTTTGATGGAAATCCTCATCCAATGCCTAGTCAGTTGCAACCTGATGAGCAATTCTGGGCTTTGCCACCTTACCCTGCCCTTGGCTGGTATGATGTGCCACAGCCTCTTCAACCTGAGCCGCAACACCAGCCGCAGCAAGATCAAAATGATGGTTGGGGCCAGCTGTCGGTTTTCGGGTTCCGGCAGACCCTCTAGTTCGAACTCTGGGGTGCATGCAGAGATCACACCTCCAACCTACCTACGCCTCGTCGCTTCACAAGGATCTAAACTACACAAAGAACAACACAAGGGACAAGAGGTTTATACTGGTTCGGGCCACCATTGTGGTGTAACACCCTACTCCAGTGTGTGGTGTGGTGGATTGCCTCAAGGGCTGATGGTGAACAATACAAGGAAGAACAGCCTCGCGAGGGTCTGTTCTTGGCCGGTGCGATGAACTGCTAGGGGGAGTTCAGTCGCTTCTCTCTCTCTCTATCTTGCCTATTTTCCTGTCGATCAGGTCTCGATCCGAGATGCCTCTACCCTGTGGGTGGCTAGCTCTATTTATAGTGGGAGGCCCTGGGCCTCTTCCCAAATATTGAGCGGGAAGGGTGCCAACCATTGGTCATTTTGAAGGGGAACATCTAGTATACTTATCCTGACTAAAGTCGGTCCTCGCCTGCCAAAGACTATGACGGTGACGCCGGCTTGGGCTCCACGATGACCTCCTTCCTGTCGTTCTGCTGGTCTTGGTCTTGCTTCACCGAAATGGTTGCCTTTGCTTGATACCCTTGGCCTGCGCTTGGCTCCTTTGCACCAAAGGGGAAATGAGGACACTGCGCGGGCTGGCGCCCTACTGGCGCCCTCGGTCGTCATGGCTTGCGTCATAGGCACCTCATGAGGTACCCCGCCTTGATCTCTCCGCTCCTCGCGAGCCAGCCTGACGAGGCCTTGCCCGAGGAAGCTTCCTGTCGTCCACCCCGCGAGGCTTGGCCCCTCGCGAGGGTCTTGAGCTTGTGTTGATGAAGATGGGCCGTACTGGGCCACCCCTTGAGCCACGCCGTAGGCCGGAAGGCAAGTCTGGGTACCCGCATTCCAAGAACCCCGACAGTAGCCCCCGGGCCCAAGGCGCGCCTGGACTTGGCTTAGCAGCGAAGCGAAGGGGCAAGTGCGAAGCGCTACGGGCCCCAACAGCCTGCGGCCTTGGGCGCTGCGTGGCGGTTGATTGGACATAGGCGTCCCTGCTTCTCCATGACGCCTTGGCAATCGCACGAATTGACAAGAGAGCGGTACTCGTCTAGGCTTTACCTCCTTTGCCTTCTCCAGTCATTGCCCAGATCCCCTTTCTCGCTCCTATCCTTCCTGCTTCTGAAATTCCCAGATCTACTCCGACCCCGCGCCCTAGCAAGGTATGGCGCCTCGCCAGACCCCGGCCGGAGCTTGGTACTCGCCCGCTTTGGACTCCCTGAACGTGTCGGAGAAGAGCCTTGCCCGGGCGCGCCAGATGATGGTGGCGCAAGGCAACGATGGGGCGGCGGTGCTTAAGGTTGGCTCTGCCCTTCCCGAGGACCAAGGAGCACCTTCTACCCGCTCTTTGTGAGCGCCATTGCCGCCAGTCTGGTGCCTCCCTTTTCTGAGTTCTTCTTTTCTGTCCTCCGCCATTACAAACTGCAAGCTTTGCACCTCCGCCCCAACTCTGTTCTTCTCGCGGCGATCTTCGCCTACTACTGTGAGGCTCAGGTCGGGGTGCATCCCTCAGTGGCCTTGCTGCGCCATTACTTCTATCTCCGGGTCTCTCGCGGCTCCATCACCGCGTGCGCGAACTTTGTCGTGTACGGCAGCTCCAACGCCATCTCGAAGCCCGGGAAGAGGATTGAAGGCTTCGGGAGTAAGTGGGTAATGGTAGATGCTGGGCGCATCCATCCTCGGCTGATTCTGCCCACGGAGCAGCCCAAGCCCATCGACGCTTGGTCTCACGCGGAACTCGTGGATTCCCGCGTGAAGCCAGTGCTGGAGAAGATGGACGCGGACCTGTGGCCGGGCAACATGGCGACGGCGAAGCTGACCGGGGCGCCTCTCTTGAGGGAGTTCCTGGAGCACCGGGTGGCCCCACTGCGACAATACTCAATCCCGTTGTGGAGGCCTCGCCCGATCCCCGTAGTCTTGGCCGACGAAGATCTGGCCGCGGTCCGCCAATCTTTGGTCGAGGGAGACGTGGCGAGGCTGGAGGGTGCTCATGTACCCCTGTTCCTTCGAGATGATTGGGAGTAGGTGGTGGACTCCATGTCCGCTTTCAACGGGGACGGGCCTGTGCCCGCGGAGGTTTCCGAGGACCCAGCGGCCCTGGCGATGGTGAACGTGTCCTCCGGCGACTCCAGCGAAGAGGAGGAAGAAGAGGAGCGGGAAGAGGAGCCCGATTCCGAGGCGACCGACGGGGAGTCGAGAGCGCCCCTCCCTCCGTGCAGGTCCCGCGCTCTCCGCCTCTTGCCAGACGACGACGAGGATGGCAACGAGCGAGGTGGCGAGAGCTCGCCCCTGATCCCGAAGAAGGATAGGACGGGGCTGGTTCCCCGCGGGTCTGTTCCGGCTCCGAGGCGATCCGCAGACGCGCCTCCTGCTCCCGAGCCTCTTGAGGTTGATCCCAGCAGCCAGCTCTCGGGCTTCAAGTTCGGCCGGAGGTTGCTTGAGCCCGCGAGCGATGACCAGTAAGTGCTTGATTCTCGTTTTGCTTCTTGCTTCATTGTTGAGGCTTGATATCCGTATTCCTTGGCTAGGCCGGCGCCTGCGGCGAAAAAGCTGAAGGGGGCTCCTGAGGCTTCGCCCGGGGCAGCACCTCCATCCGCGGGAGAAGGGGGCGGCAAGACGCGGGCCTCTCCTGCCCGGTCATCCTCGCGAGGCCTGGCGGGGCTAGCTGGGGCGAGCTCAGCCCCCATGGCCCAAGCGACTCCTGAGGTGTCCTTTCCTGATGCCACTGCCGCAGTCATCGGGGCGTAGAAGGTCCGGACTCATGGTGCTATGATTACGCTGCCGTCCTCTCCTCCTACTCCGCCAACTGTCGTTTTTCCGACTCCTTCTACTGTCCTGGATCATGCTGCTGCTGAACTGGACCGGCTGCAGAAAGATCTTCTGGGCGCCGACCCTCGCCAGTGGCAGGCGCTGAGCTGGCCTCATTGGGCTCGCCTGATGCTTGATCCGGCGCTGGCTCAGCCGCTGACGGCGGCTTCTGACGAGGAGAAGCAGGCCGTCCTTGAGGCGAAGGCCGCCATGGCCGCCTTGGGGGAGGTAGCAGATGTCCGAGGTCACTGCAAGGCGCTGGAGAGCGAGCTACAGGGCCTGCGCGACCAGCTTGCCAAGGAGGCCCGTGTCCGCCAAGAGAAGGAGGAAGACATGAAGGCTCGTGAGGCGGGTGCCAAGGACCGGGATGCCAAGCTTGATGAGCGCCATGGCTGCTTACTGGAGCAGGCGTTAGAGGCGAAGAGGATCGAGCTGGACGGTAAGGCACGGGTCTTGGCGGAGGACCGCGTGGCCTTCGCGAAGCTGGAGGTGAAGGCTCGCACCTTGCTAAAGTCGCTTTATGACAGCGGCCTGGAGAGTCCGCTGGCCGGCGCCGAGGACGGTCCCGCCAAGTTGCTTCCCTTCCTGGTCCGCGCCAAGATGTCGCCCTTGGCCTTGGCCCCACGGCTGAGGCCGAGGCGTGTGTCCTTTCTTCTGCAGCGCTGACGCGCGTCTTCACCCACGTCTACCTTCGCGACCCCAACGTTGACCTTGACAGCTTTGGAGCACGTGGAGCGGCGAGCTTGCCGCTACCGCTGCTGAGGCCGTGAAGGGTCGAGCGGAGGCTCTGCTGGCGAAGTTCCAGGCCTTCAGCACTAAGCCAAAGCGAGGCGCTGCCGATCCTAAGGCTCCACGAGGCAAACCCGCCCAGCGCAACTCCGGCGCCAGCGACGGTGCTGCCGAAAAGTGACCCCTTCGTGCCTCCTGTCCTGCTTTCAGTTCCTGCAACATGCATCATGCCTCGTGGAGGCGTTTAAACTCACGTTTGGCGTTGAGAAAACAGTTATGGACTGTAATATTTGCTTTTGAATTCCTTGAGATTTGCGCTTTTCCTTCCTACTTGCTTATGTTCTACGTCGGCAGAGCCCGGCCCCGCGCATACCTCAGCCGCCGTTAGCCCCGACCGAAAACCAGGATGGGACCAAGGAGTGAGGGGCTACGTGACAAGTTAGGATCCTGAGTCGCGATGCTCAGGAGTACCCCTTGACGCACGAACAACAAGTAGGGAGGTGAGATGTATGGGTGAATTTACCATTCTACGTCGGTAGAGCCCGGCCCCGTGCATACCTCAACCGCCGTTAGCCTTTCGGAACAAAGGGGTGAGGGGCTACGTGACCAGTTAGGCTCCTGAGTCGCGATGCTCAGGAGTCCCCCTTGACGTTCAAACAGCCTTCGTACCTTGGCTCCGCTCAGGGAGAGACGTGCGACGAACCAGGCCCGAGGGGCCTGGCTAGGTGGCGTGCGTCTAGGCGTGACCCAGGCGTAGCCCCCGTGCCCAGCCCCCTCGCGCGGAACTCCCGAGGGGAGTCATTACGATGAGGCCAGACATTGAGCTTTGGGCTCCCTGAGGTTGATGTGGCCGGGGGCCACCCTCAGTTGCTTATCACCAGCGCGGAGAATAGCACTTCCGTATGTGTACCGGCATAGCCGCTCCTCGGCAGTGTCGTCAGCCAACGCGGAGCATGGTGCTTCCAGCAGTGCGTGGGAGGGGCTCCCCTCGGGAGGAGCCCCGAGGCGTGTACAGCCCATACGACACATGGCTGGCACGACAGGGCCTGGCGAGGTGTATCTGGGCACCCAAGAGCCAGCGCGGGACTCACGGGGCCCTACCTCAAGGCGGGTTGCGCCTGGCTCTGGGCCTTTTTCTTGTAATGTGTTCCTACAAATTTGGTTAGATGTCGGTGCTCTACGTCCTCGGGTCCCTGCACTCGAGCGGGCTCAGCCGTCGCTGGTATGCTAGGTCGTGATGCCGTGGACAAGGCCAGAGGGTGAGGGCTGGAGAGCCAGTAGGAGCCCATGAGTCGCGATGCTCAGGTACCCCCCCTTTAACGTGCAAGCTGTCGACATGACGGAAGAGGGGTGACGTGGACAGGCATCACATAATGATCATGATGGGTGATAACCCACAAGTATAAGGGATCACAATAGTTTTCGAGGGTAGAGTATTCAACCCAAATTTATTGATTCGACACAAGGGGAACCAAAGAATATTCTCAAGTATTAGCAGCTGAGTTGTCAATTCAACTACAACTGGAAACTTAGTATCTGCAGCAAAGTGTTCAGTAGCAAAGTAATTTGATAGTGATGGTAACGGTAACAAAAGTAAAGACAACAAAAGTAATGTTTTTGGTATTTTTGTAGTGATTGTAACAGTAGCAACGGAAAAGTAAATAAGCGTAAACCAGTATATGGAAAACTCGTAGGCACCGGATTAGTGATGGATAATTATGCCGGATGTGGTTCACCATGTAACAGTCATATTATAGGGTGACACAGAACTAGCTCCAGTTCATCAATGTAATGTAGGCATGTATTCCGTATATAGTCATACGTGCTTATGGAAAAGAACTTGCATGACATCTTTTGTCCTACCCTCCCGTGGCAGCGGGGTCTTATTGGAAACTAAGGGATATTAAGGCCTCCTTTTAATAGATAAGCGGAACAAAGCATTAGCACATAGTGAATACATGAAATCCTCAAACTATGGTCATCACCAAGGGTGGTCCCGATTATTGTCACTTCGGGGTTGGCGGATCATAACACATAGTAGGTGACTATAGACTTGCAAGATAGGATCAAGAACACACATATATTCATGAAAAAATAATAGGTTCAGATCTGAAATCATGGCACTCGGGCCCTACTGACAAGCATTAAGCATAGCAAAGTCATAGCGACATCAATCTCAGAACATAATGGATACTAGGGATCAAACCCTAACAAAACTAACTCGATTACATGATAAATCTCATCCAACCCATCACCGTCCAGCAAGCCTACCATGCAATTACTCACGCACGGCGGTGAGCATCATGAAATTGGTGATGGAGGATGGTTGATGATGACGACGGCGATGAATCCCCCTCTCCGGAGCCCCGAACGGACTCCAGATCAGCCCTCCCGAGAGGTTTTAGGGCGGCTCCGTATCGTAAAACATGATGAAACTTTCTCTCTGATTTTTTCTCCCCGAAAGCCAATATATGGAGTTGGAGTTGGCGTCGGAGGGCCACCAGGGGGCCCACGAGGTAGGGGGCGCGCCTGTGGGAGGGCGCCCCACCTCGTGAGCGTGGTGTGGGCCCCGGCCTTCATCTTTGGTGAGGATTTTTTTAATTTTTTCTAAGGTGTTCCGTGGAGTTTCAGGTCATTCCGAGAACTTTTATTTTCTGCACATAAAACAACACCATGGCAATTCTGCTGAAAACAGCGTCAGTCCGGGTTAGTTCCATTCAAATCATATGAGTTAGAGTCCAAAACAAGGCAAAAGTGATTGGAAAAGTAGATACGACGGAGACGTATCAACTCCCCCAAGCTTAAACCCTTGCTTGTCCTCAAGCAATCAGTTGACAAACTGAAAGAGAAAAATAAAAACTTTTACAAACTCTGTTTGCTCTTGTTGTTGTAAACATGAAAAGCCAGCATTCAACTTTCAGCAAATATTATGAACTAACCATACTCACAATAACACGTAGGTCTCATAATTACTCATATCAATAGCATAATCAGCTAGCGAGCCATAATAATAAAACTCGGATGACAACACTTTCTCAAAATAATCATGACATGATATAACAAAATGGTATCTCGCTAGCCCTTTCTGAGACCGCAAAACATAAATGTAGAGCAGCTTCAAAGATCAAGGACTGACTAAACAATGTAATTCATGGTAAAAGAGATCCAGTCAAGTCATACCCAATATAAACCAATTATAATGAATGCAAACGACAGTGTTCTCTCCAGCAGGTGCTTTTTAATAAGAAGGGTGATGACTCAACATAAAAGTAAATGGATAGGCCCTTCGCAGAGGGAAGCAAGGATTTGTAGAGGTGGCAGAGCTCGGTTTTGAAATACTTATAAATTATATTTTGAGCGGCATACTCTCATTGTCAACATAACAACTAAAAGATGACGATATCTTCCATGCTAAACAGACTATAGGCGGTTCCCAAACAGAATGGTAAAATTTATACTCCCCTTCCTCCACAAGCATCAATCCATGGCTTCCTCGAAACAACGAGTGCCTCCAACATTCAACGGGTCCCAAGGGGAGTTTTGTTTCCAATTATTTTGATTTAGTTTGCAAAAAGCATGGGACTGGGCATCCGGGTGACCAGCCATTTTCTCGTGAGTGAGGAGCGGAGTCCACTCCTCTTGAGAATAACCCGCCTAACATGGAAGATAAGGGCAGCACTAGTTGATATATGAGCTATTAGAGCATGCAAAACAGAATGTTCATTTGAAGGTTTAGAGTTTGGCACATACAAATTTACTTGGAATGGCAGGTAGATACCGCATATAGGAAGGTGTAGTGGACTCATATGGAACAGCTTTGGGGTTTAAGGAGTTTGGATGCACAAGCAGTATTCCCGCTTAGTATAGGTGAAGGCTAGCAAAAGACTGGGAAGCGACCAACTGAGAGAGCGACAACAGTAGTAAGCATGCATTAAAATTAATTTACACCGAATACAAGCATGAGTAGGATATAATCCACCATGAACATAAATATCATGAAGGCTATGTTGATTTGATTCAACTACATGCGTGAACATGTGCCAAGTCGAGTCACTCAATTCATTCAAAGGAGGATACCATCCCATCATACCACATCATAATCATTCTAATAGCATGTTGTACATAAGCTAAACCATTATAACTCATAGCTAATCAAGCATGGCACAAGCAACTATAATCTCTAAATGTCATTGCAAATATGTTTACTTCATAATAGGTGAATCAGGAACGATGAATCATCATATTTACAAAAACAAGAGAGGTCGAGTTCATACCAGCTTTTCTCATCCCAATAAGTCCATCATATATCATCATTATTGCCTTTCACTTGCACGACTGAACGGTGTGTATAATAATAAGAGTGCACGTGCATTGGACTAAGCTGGAATCTGCAAGCATTCAATAAACAGGAGAAGACAAGGCAATATGGGCTCTTGGTTAAATCTACAATGATTCATATAAGAGCCACTTCAACAATTTAATCATGGTCTTCTCCTACTGACCCCCAAAGAAAAGAGAGGAAATAAAAACTATTTACACGGGAAAGCTCCCAACAAGTAAAAAGAAGAACGGGAAATATTTTTGGGTTTTCTTTTTAATTCTACTACAAGCATGGAGAGTAGACTAACTAATTTTTTTGTTTATTTCTTAAGGTTTATCAAACACACAAGAAGAAAGCTAGAAAAAGAAATGTAAACTAACATGGATATTACAGTGAAAGAGTATGAGCACCGGCATCTAGCAATGAGTGTGTGTGAACATGAATGTAATGTCGGTGGGAGATATGTGTTGGAAATATGCCCTAGAGGCAATAATAAAAGGATTATTATTATATTTCCTTGTTCATGATAATTGTCTTTTATTCATGCCATAATTGTATTATCCGGAAATCGTAATACACGTGTGAATACATAGACTACAACATGTCCCTAGTGAGCCTCTAGTTCACTAGCTCATTGATCAATAGATAGTCATGGTTTCCTGACTATGGACATTGGATGTCATTGATAACGGGATCACATCGTTAGGAGAATGATGTGATGGACAAGACCCAATCCTGAGCATAGCACAAGATCGTGTAGTTCGTTTGCTAGAGCTTTTCCAATGTCAAGTATCCTTTCCTTAGACCATGAGATCATGTAACTCCCGGATACTGTAGGAGTGCTTTGGGTGTACCAAACGTCACAACGTAACTAGGTGACTATAAAGGTATACTATGGGTATCTCCGGAAGTGTCTGTTGGGTTGACACGGATCGAGACTGGGATTTGTCACTCCGTATGACGGAGAGGTATCTCTGGGCTCACTCGGTAATGCATCATCATAATGAGCTCAAAGTGACCAAGTGTTTGGTCAAGGGTTCATGCATTACTGATGCGAGTAAAGTGACTTGCGATGTGAGATTGAACGAGGTATTAGGATACCGACGATCGAATCTCGGGCAAGTAACGTACCGATTGACAAAGGGAATTGTATACGGGGTTGCTTGAATCCTTGACATCGTGGTTCATCCGATGAGATCATCGTGGAACATGTGGGAGCCAACATGGGTATCTGGATCCCGCTGTTGGTTATTGGCCGGAGAGCTGTCTCGGTCATGTCTGCATGATTCCCGAACCCGTAGGGTCTACACACTTAAGGTACGGTGACGCTAGGGTTATTAGGAAGACTTGGATGTGATTAATGAATGTTGTTCGGACATCACGAGGAGTTCTGGAATGGTCCGGAGGTGAAGATTTATATATGGGAAGTTGTCATACGGTCACCGGAAAGTTTCGGGGGCATATCGGTATTGTACCGGGGCCACCGGAGGGGTTCCGGGGGTCCACCGGGAGGGAGCCACCTCTCGGAGGGCCTCATGGGCCATAGTGGGCAGGGAACCAGCCTGGAGGGCTGGGCGCATCCCCCTTGGGCACATGCGCCTAGGGTTGGGGGAACCTAGTGGGGCACCCCTTGCTTGGGGGAAAGCCCCTCCCTTGGCCGCCGCCCCTCTAGATCTCATCTAGAGGGGCCGCCCTTCCCCTTCCCCTATAAATAGAGGGGCGAGGGAGGGCTGCACACACAATCCAAGGCGCAGCCCTGCCCTCCCAACACCTCTCCTCCTCCGCGTGAGCTTGGCGAAGCCTGCTTGGAGGCGCCACTCCATCACCACCACGCCGTCGTGCTGCTGTTGGAGCCTTCATCCTCAACCTCTCCCTCCTCCTTGCTGGATCAAGGTGCGGGAGACGTCATCCGCTCCGTACGTGTGTTGAACGCGGAGGTGCTGTCCATTCGGCACTTGGTCATCGGTGATTTGGATCACGACGAGTACGACTCCCTCAACCCCCTTCTCTTGAACGCTTCCGCTCGTGATCTACAAAGGTATGTAGATGCACTCCTATCACTCGATTCTAGATGAACTCATAGATGGATCTTGGTGAAACCGTAGAATTTTTTTTATTTTCTGCAACGTTCCCCAACAGTGGCATCATGAGCTAGGTCTATGCGTAGTTCTCTTTGCACAAGTAGAACACAATTTGTTGTGGGCGTAGATGTTGTCAACTTTCTTGCTGCTACTAGTCTTATTTTGCTTCAGCGGTATTGTGGGATGAAGCGGCCAGGACCGACCTTACACGTACGCTTACGTGAGACAGGTTCCACTGACTGACATGCACTAGTTGCATAAGGTGGCTAGCGGGTGTCTATCTCTCCCACTTTAGTTGGAGCAGATTCGACGAAAAGGGTCCTTCTGAAGGGTAAATAGAAGTTGACAAATCACGTTGTGGCTTTTTTCGTAGGTAAGAAAACGTTCTTGATAGAACCCTATTGCAGCCACGTAAAAGATGTAACAACAATTAGAGGACGTCTAACTTGTTTTTGCAGCAATTGCCTTGTGATGTGATATGGCCAAAACTTGTGGTGAATGATGAATGATATATTGTGATGTATGAGATCATGTTCTTGTAATAGGAATCACGACTTGCATGTCGATGAGTATGACAACCGGCAGGAGCCATAGGAGTTGTCTTAATTATTGTATGACCTTCGTGTCATTGATTCAACGCCATGTAATTACTTTACTTTATTGCTAAACCGTTAGCTATAGTAGTAGAAGTAATAGTTGGCGAGCAACTTCATGGAGACACGATGATGGAGATCATGATGATGGAGATCATGGTTTCATGCCGGTGACAAGATGATCATGGAGCCCCAAGATGGAGATCAAAGGAGCTATATGATATTGGCCATATCATGTCACTACTATTTAATTGCATGTGATGTTTATTATGTTTATGCATCTTGTTTACTTAGAACGGCGGTAGTAAATAAGATCATCCCTCATAATAATTTCAAGAAAGTGTTCCCCCTAACTGTGCGCTATTGCTAAAGTTCGTCATTTCGAAGCACCACGTCATGATCGAGTGTGATAGATTCCTACGTTCACATACAACGGGTGTAAGACAGTTTTACACATGCAAAACACTTAGGTTAACTTGACGAGCCTAGCATGTACAGACATGGCCTCGGAACACAGAGACCGAAAGGTCGAACATGAGTCGTATGGAAGATACGATCAACATGGAGATGTTCACCGATGATGACTAGTCCGTCTCACGTGATGATCGACCACGGCCTAGTCGACTCGGATCATGTAACACTTAGATGACTAGAGGGATGTCAAATCTGAGTGGGAGTTCATTAAATAATTTGATTAGATGAACTTAATTATCATGAACTTAGTCTAAAATCTTTGCAAATATGTCTTGTAGATCAAATGGCCAACGCTCATGTCAACATGAACTTCAACGCGTTCCTAGAAAACCAAGCTGAAAGATGATGGCGGTAACTATACGGACTGGGTCCGGAACACGAGGATCATCCTCATAGCTGCCAAGAAAGCATATGTCCTAGAAGGACCGCTAGGTGAAGCACCCATCCTAGAGAACCAAGACGTTATGAACGCTTGGCAATCACGTGCTGATGATTACTCCCTTGTTCAGTGCGGCATGCTTTACAGCTTAGAACCGGGGCTCCAAAAGCGTTTTGAGCAACACGGAGCATATGAGATGTTCGAGGATCTAAAAATGGTTTTACAAGCTCACGCCCGTATCGAGAGATATGAAGTCTCCGACAAGTTCTATAGTTGTAAGATGGAGGAAAATAGTTCTATCAGTGATCACATACTCAGAATGTCTGGGTTGCACAACCGCCTGTCCCAATTGAATATTAACCTCACGGGCAGGCGGTCATTGATGTAATCCTTGATCACTCCCATCGAGCTACAAGAGCTTTGTGATGAACTACAATATGCAGGGGATGGTGAAAACTATTCCTGAAGTATTTTCAATGTTGAAGTCAGCAGAGGTAGAAATCAAAAAGGAACATCAAGTGTTGATGGTCAATAAAACCACCAAGTTCAAGAAGGGCAAGGATAAGAAGAACTTCAAGAAGGACGGCAGAGATTTTGCCGCGCCCGGTAAGCCAGTTGCCGGGAAGAAGTCAAAGAATGGACCCAAGCCTGAGACTGAGTGCTTTTATTGCAAAGGGAAGGGTCCTTTGGAAGCGGAACTGCCACAAATACTTAGCGGACAAGAAGGCCGGCAACACTAAAGGTATATGTGATATACATGTAATTGATGTGTACCTTACAAGTACTCGTAGTAGCTCGTGGGTATTTGATATCGGTGTCGTTGCTCATATTTGTAACTCACGGCAGGAGCTGCGGAATAAGCGAGAGGCTGGCGAAGGACGAGGTGACGATCTTGGCGTCGGGAATGGTTCCAAGGTCGATGTGATCGCCGTCGGCACACTACCTCTACATTTACCTACGGGATTAGTTTTAAACCTCAATAATTGTTATTTAGTGCCAAGTTTGAGCATGAACATTGTATCTGGATCTCGTTTAATATGAGATGTCTACTCATTTAAATCAGAGAATAATGGTTGTTCTATTTATATGAGAGATATGTTTTATGGTCATGCTCTGATGGTCAATGGTTTATTCTTAATGAATCTCGAACGTAATGTTACACATATTCATAGTGTGAATAACAAAAGATGTAAAGTTGATAGTGATAGTCCCACATACTTGTGGCAGTGCCGCCTTGGTCACATTGGTGTCATGCGCATGAAGAAGCTCCATGCTTATGGACCTTTAGAGTCTCTCGATTATGAATCATTTGACACATGCGAACCATGCCTTATGGGAAAAATGACCAAGACTCCGTTCTCCGGAACAATGGAGCGAGCTATCAACTTATTGGAAATCATACATACCGATGTGAGCGGTCCAATGGGCGTTGAGGCTCGCGGAGGATATCGTTATGTTCTCACTCTCACTGATGACTTGAGTAGATATGGGTATGTCTACTTGATGAAACACAAGTCTAAGACCTTTGAAAATTTCAAGGAATTTCAGAATGAGGTAGAGAATCAACGTCAACGAAAAATAAAGTTCTTACGATCAGATCGTGGAGGAGAATATTTAAGTCATGAATTTGGTACACACTTAAGGAAATGTGGAATCGTTTCACAACTCACGCCGCCTGGAACACCTCGGTAACGATTGTGTCCGAACGTTGTAATCACACTCTATTTGATATGGTGCGATCTATGATGTCTCTTACTGATTTACCGCTATCATTTTGGGGATACGCTCTAGAGACAGCAACATTCACTTTAAATAGGGCTCCGTCTAAATCTGTTGAGACGACACCGTATGAATTATGGTTTGGGAAGAAACCTAAGCTGTCGTTTCTAAAAGTTTGGGGATGTGATGCTTATGTCAAGAAACTTCAACCAGAAAAGCTCGAACCCAAGTCAGAAAAATGCATCTTCATAGGATACCCTAAGGAAACCATTGGGTATACCTTCTACCTTAGATCTGAAGGCAAGATCTTTGTTTCCAAGAACGTATACTTTATGGAAATTTAGTTTCTCTCGAATGGAGTAAGTGGGAGGAAAGTAGAACTCGATGAAGTACTACCTCTTGAACCGGAAAGTAGTGCAGCTCAGGAAAATGTTCCTATGGTGCCTACACCCATTTGGAGAGGAAATTAATGATGATGATCAAGGTACTTCGAATCAAGTTGCTACTGAACTTCGTAGGTCCACAAGGACACGTTCCACACCAGAATGGTATGGCAACCCTGTCCTGGAAATCATGTTGTTGGACAATGGTGAACCTTCGGACTATGAAGAAGCGATGGCAGGCCCAGATTCCAACAAATGGCTTGAAGCCATGCAATCCGAGATAGGATCCATTTATGAAAACAAAGTATGGACTTTGACAGACTTGCCCGATCATCGGTGAGCGATAGAAAATAAATGGATCTTTAAGAAGAAGACGGACGCGGATGGTAATGTTACCATCTATAAAGCTCGACTTGTCGCTAAGGGTTATTGGCAAGTTCAAGGGGTTGACTATGATGAGACTTTCTCTCCCGTAGCGAAGCTGAAGTCCGAATCATGTTAGCAATCGCCGCATACTATGACTATGAGATATGGCAAATGGACGTCAAAACGGCATTCCTTAACGGTTATCTTAAGGAAGAACTGTATATGATGCAGCCGGAAGGTTTTGTCGACCCTAAGAATGCTAACAAGGTATGCAAGCTCCAGCAATCCATTTATGGGCTGGTGCAAGCATCTCGGAGTTGGAACATTCGCTTTGATGAGATGATCAAAGCGTTTGGGTTTATGCAGACTTATGGAGAAGCCTGCGTTTACAAGAAAGTGAGTGGGAGCTCTGTAGCATTTCTCATATTATATGTAGATGATATACTTTTGATGGGAAATGATATAGAATTTTTGGACATCATTAAGGCCTACTTGAATAAGAGTTTTTCAATGAAGGACCTTGGAGAAGCTTCTTATATATTAGGCATCAAGATCTATAGAGATAGATCGAGACGCCTCATAGGTCTTTCACAAAGCACATACCTTGATAAGATATTGAAGAAGTTCAATATGGATCAGTCTAAGAAGGGGTTCTTGCATGTGATGCAAGGTGTGAAATTGAGCTCGGCTCAATGTCCGACCACGGCAGAAGATATAGAAGAGATGAGTGTCATCCCCTATGCCTCAACCATAGGGTCTATTATGTATGCCATGCTGTGTACCAGACCTGATGTAAACCTTGCCGTAAGTTTGGTAGGAAGGTAACAAAGTAATCCCGGCAAGGAACACTTTGGACAACGGTCAAGAATATCCTGAAGTACACGAAAAGGACTAAGGACATGTTTCTCGTTTATGGAGGTGACAAAGAGCTAGTCGTAAAGGGTTACGTCGGCGCTAGCTTCGACACGAATCTGGATGACTCTAAGTCACAAACCGGATACGTGTATATGTTGAATGGTGGAAGCGATGGCTAGTGCAGTTGCAAGCAGAGCATCGTGGCGGGATCTACATGTGAAGCGGAGTACATGGCAGCCTCGGAGGCAGCGCATGAAGCAATTTTGGTGAAGGAGTTCATCACCGACCTAGGAGTCATACCCAATGCGTCGGGGTCGATCAAACTCTTCTGTGACAACACTGGAGCTATTCCACTTGCCAAGGAGCCCAGGTTTCACAAGAAGACCGGGCACATCAAGCATCGCTTCAACTCCATTCGTGAAAATGTTCAAGATGGAGACATAGAAATTTGCAGAGTGCATACAGATCTGAATGTCGCAGATCCGTTGACTAAACCTCTTCCGCGAGAAAAACATGATCAACACCAGAACTCTATGGGTGTTCGATTCATCACAATGTAACTAGATTATTGACTCTACTCCAAGTGGGAGACTGTTGGAAATATGCCCTAGAGGCAATAATAAAAGGATTATTATTATATTTCCTTGTTCATGATAATTGTCTTTTATTCATGCTATAATTGTATTATCCGGAAATCGCAATACACGTGTGAATATATAGACTACAACATGTCCCTAGTGAGACTCTAGTTGACTAGCTCGTTGATCAATAGAAAGTCATGGTTTCCTGACTATGGACATTGGATGTCATTGATAACGGGATCACATCAATAGGAGAATGATGTGATGGACAAGACCCAATCTTGAGCATAGCACAAGATCGTGTAGTTCGTTTGCTAGAGCTTTTCCAATGTCAAGTATCCTTTCCTTAGACCATGAGATCGTGTAACTCCCGGATACTGTAGGAGTGCTTTGGGTGTACCAACCGTCACAACGTAACTGGGTGACTATAAAGGTATACTACGGGTATCTCCGAAAGTGGCTGTTGGGTTGACACGGATCGAGACCGGGATTTGTCACTCCGTATGACGGAGAGGTATCTCTGGGCCCACTCGGTAATGCATCACCATAATGAGCTCAAAGTGACCAAGTGTTTGGTCACAGGATCATGCATTCTGATGCAGTAAAGTGACTTGCCGGTGACGAGATTGAACGAAGTATTGGGATACCGACGATCGAATCTCGGGCAAGTAATGTACCGATTGAGAAAGGGAATTGTATACGAGCTTGCTTGAATCCTCGACATCGTGGTTCATCCGATGAGATCATCGTGGAACATGTGGGAGCCAACATGGGTATCGATATCCCGTTGTTAGTTATTGGCCGGAGAGCTGTCTCGGTCATGTCTGCATGATTCCCGAACCCGTAGGGTCTACACACTTAAGGTTCGGTGACGCTATGGTTATTAGCAAGACTTGTATGTGATTACCCATTGTCGTTCGGAGTCCCGGATAAGATCCCGGACGTCACGAGGAGACCTCCTGAGCATCGCAACTCAGGGGCTCTTACCGGACCCCGGGCCGCTCACCTCCTGGCCTTGACCACGGCATCGCGACCTGGCATACCAGCGACGACTGAAGCTTGCCTTGGGACTGGGACCTATCGGCGCAGAGCACCAAGCCCTCGCAAGGTTCGAAAGGGAGAACTGAGCTAAGGCGGGATGAGCAACTCGCGCTGTTTCACAACAAGGATCATATTAACAAACAGGCACCTTACAAGCCCCCACGGGGCGCGCTTTTAATTCCTCGCAGGGAGCAGATCCTAAAGAACGCTAACTACACGCGCTCTTGCAAAAGACGCCATCATCAACAGTGGGCCGTCGGGCACCGGCGCTAACCCCATCCAGATCAGGGGCGGCGACGGCCTGCCGAGCCTGCCCTGCTCCGGGAGCGGCGCAGGCTCGGAGGCTCTTAGCTGTCGTCGCTCGTCTCCGGAGTCGCGAAGAGCTCGGCGGAGTCGCTGGATCCTCCGACGCCTCCACCGCCTGAGGAGCTGCCGAGGGAGCGGCCGGCGAGCCTAGCCCTCGCCGCGGCAGGGCCCCGATCACCTCTCCCGGGGCAGCACTCCAGCCGGCGCCCTTCCGCGCCGAAGACCTTGAAGAGCATGACCAAGCGCCGTCGTATTCCGTGTGGATCGTGAGGCGCCCCTTGTCCCGCAGACCAGGCGATCTCGTCCCAGCCTCGAGTCATGAAGACCTCGCCGGGGCAGCGACCTCAACCTCTGCCCGGTTGCGAGGTGCTGCAGCCGGCGTCTTTGCAGCCGAGCTCGGGGTCCTCAGCGGAATTGCAGAGGCGAAGAAGGGAGGAAGGCGAATCCAAGACCGAGGAGGCATGGCGGCATGGAGTACGAACTCCGGGAGGAGCCTCGGCGTGGACTCCGGGAGGAACGACGCCAAGCACCGCCGTGACCCGCCGGCTTAACGGGCGGCGCGTCGCCCGTGACGTTCGGCGTCAACCCCTTCAGAGCCCTCGATCTGGCGTACAAGGGAAGCAGAAACCCTGGTGGTGGCCGCTCGCACCAGGGCCTCGACATCACCTGGTGGGCACCCTCATTCCGATGGCAGAGGGTTAGCCGTTTCTTCGGCGGGAGCGGGTCAGGACCCTCTCGAGGAGCCTTTCCCTTCTCTGCCGCGGAGAACCGGCGGATCGGAGCCATTGCAGCAAGACGGAGCAAGAACCGGGAAGAAGAAGCAAGCAGAAACAGACCAGAGGAGCGCTCATCGTTCCGTACTTAAAGCCAGAGGAGGCCAACCGCCGACCTCCACGATCGCAGGTAATCATGACCCGCTTTGCATGCAGGGACTTGTCAATTCGTGCAGTTGCCGAGGCGTCGTGGGGAAGTCGAGACACCCACGTCCAATCAACCGCCACGCGGCGCCCAAGGCCGCAGGCTGTTAGGGCCCGCGGCGCTTCGCACTTGCCCCTTTGCCTCTCTTCTCAGCCAAATCCGGGCGCGCTTTGTGCCCGGGGGCTACTGTCGGCGTTCTGGGAACGGGGGTCCCCATACTTGCCTGCCTGCGGCCTGCGGCGTGGCTCAAAGGGGGGCCCATCACGGCCCATCTTCATCAACACAAGCTCAAGACCCTCGCGAGGGGCCAAGCCTCGCGGGGCGGACGACAGGGAGCTTCCTCAGGCACGGCCTCATCAGGCTGGCTCGCGAGGAGGCGGAGAGATCAAGGCGGGG
Source organism: Aegilops bicornis (assembly GCA_021605145.1). Classification (NCBI taxonomy): domain Eukaryota; kingdom Viridiplantae; phylum Streptophyta; class Magnoliopsida; order Poales; family Poaceae; genus Aegilops; species Aegilops bicornis. The sequence continues at coordinate 191,150,407 of CM038672.1, read as the reverse complement.
TACCTCACGAGGTGCCCATGATGCAAGCCATGACGACCAAGGGCGCCAGGCGGGCGCCCGGCCAGCATGATGTCCTCCTTTCCTCTTTGGTGCAAAGGGAGCAAGCGCAGCGAGAGCATCAAGCAAAGGCGTCCATTTGGTGCAACAAGACCAAGACCAGTCCAACGGCAGGAAGGAAGTCATTGTGGAGCCCAAGCCAAGGCGTCACCACGGAGCCTCCGACGGCGAAGACCAACTTTAGTCAGGATAAGTGTACCAGATGTTCCCCTTAAAAATGGCCAATTGTTGGCGCCCTTCCCGCTCAATATTTGGGAAGAGGCCCGGGGCCTTTGCATATAAATAGGACTAGCCACCCACAAGGTAGGGGGTCTGGAATGAGTAGCTAGAGGTAATCTGGAATCAGAGAGAGAGAGAAGGCGACTGAACTACCCCTAGCAGTTCATCGCCCCGGCTAAGAACAGACCCTCGCGAGGCTGTTCTTCCTTGTATTGTTCATCACCATCAGCCCAAGAGGCAATCCACCACACCACAAACTAGAGTAGGGTATTACACCACAATGGTGGCTCGAACTAGTATAAACCCTGTGTCTCTTGTGCTGTTCCTTTCGTAGTTTAGATCCTATCGAGGCGCATGGTGCAGGTAGGTAGAGGGCGAGATTCCGCGCGCACCCTAGTGTTCGAACCTCAAGGGTCTGCCGGAACCCGAAATCCGACAACAACATGACCAAGAGCCCTGGTAATTCGGATACAAAGGACGACAATGGTAGGTCGCGTCGCAACAAGCACAAGCGCCGCATTAACGGCGATAATGCTGAGGATACGGCAGTCAATGCCGAATTCAGAGGCTCTAAACCCGGTCAGCGGAAAAAGCCATTTAAAAGAAATACTCCGGGCCCGTCCAATTTGGACCGAATACTCGATCGCTCGTGCCAGATACACGACACCCCCGAAAAACCAGCCAACCACACCAACAGGATTGTTGGGTGTTCAAGAAGGCGAGCAAGTTAAATGCGAAAACAATGACAAGGGGCTGCATAGCGATGGCGAGAAGGAGCCCGGCCGCCCGAACAATAGAGGACAGAAGGGCTTCCCCCACAAGTGCGGACGGTGAACATGATATACGCAACCCACATACCCAAAAGGGAGCGGAAGCGTGCACTAAGGGACGTATATATGCGATGGAGCGGTCGCCCCAAAGTTCAACCCGTGGTCTTCCTGCCCGATCACTTTTGATCGAAGGGACCACCCACTACCATCCGCCATGGTGGATTCGCCGCATTGGTTCTAGACCCAATCATTGACGGATTTCACCTCACTAGAGTCCTAATGGGCCGGCGGCAGCAGCCTAAACCTGCTTTATCAGGATACGGCGCATAAAATGGGCATAGACCCATCAAGGATTAAACCCACAAAACGACCTTTAAAGGCGTCATACCAGGTGTAGAGGCCAATCAGACAGGCTCAGTTACACTTGAAGTGGTCTTGGATCCCGGATAACTTCCGGGCGAGGAGTTAATCTTGACATAGTCCCGTTCATGGCGGCTATCACGCCTTTCCGGACGAACTGCATTTGCAAAGTTCAATGCGGTGCTGCACTACGCATATCTCAAGCTCAAGATGCCAGATCCTCGAGGAGTCATTACGGTCAATGTAAACACCGAACGCTCTCTCCGGACGGAGGAGCATCCGGCTGACCCTCGCGGGCGGAAGTACAAAGCAACCTCTTAAGGCAATTCTCGAGTCCGGCTATTAAGCGTCCGGACACCGTCAAGCGCTACCGAGTAACCTACAACAAGACCGCTGCACGTTCCTAGCACGCATAGCAATGCGGCCCAAACCCCAGCCCTCGTGAAATTGCGAAATCAATGTCTGGCGTACATAATTACGCTCTGGAAATACCATGGGCATAGGGGGAGGGGCACGACCACGGCATGCCCAGAATGCGGCTCAACCGCACCAGGGGCTCCCGATTGTGTCATTCTTTTCTTTTCTTCTTTCTTTTTTACTTTCCGGACTCCGTTGTCACGAGGACCGGTCCGGCAGTAGAATCGCTGAACACACGATGCAACAGCCAGGGGAAGCGTAGTTACATCAGTGTCGGTGTGGTCTCTATTACGAGAATTATACCTGTTTTACATACCATCCCGCAGCTTACCCCTGGAGGGGGACATGTTAAAAAGTCCCGTCCCTTGCTTATCGCACTATTTGTATCGTTCTGCTCTTACTGCAGCTCTTTTGAATAAACAATACATAGCTTATGCCTATTACTGAATTCCTTTTTTCTATATATATATATATATGTTCAGTTATGACATTGTGAAACCGTACACTTTAGTGCAGGCAATACACCAGGGGCTTAAGTACCCCACAATATGGTGTGATAAGTCCGAACACTTTCACAAGTCGGCACCCGAACTTATAGCATTATATGCATCGGCTCGAATCATGTCTTGGGTCAATAGTTGGGTTTGCTGGCTCCCATGTTTTGATACCTTATGATCCGTTATATCGGCTAAGGTAGGCTGGGAGAACCACTGCGATTGTGCCCGGTTGAGCTGGGTTAGGCACCTCGGTGGAGAAAGCTAAAACTGACCGTCATGATAGAGGCGAGAGCCGGTCGCTGTTCGAGAGGTTTTCGAGTCCCTAAAGTCTTATGCCGCTTAGAGCGAGGAGTCGACCTTTGTCCGGCCTAGGCATGGATAGCGCCCCGAACTCGGTCTTCCGAATACCAGGGGCTTCGCCGAAATTTAAAATTATAGAATTCTATGGCTAAGTGAGAGTGTTCAAGCATTATAGTCCGGTTGCCTTGTTTGTTCGTTGAGCGCCTCCCTCAAAGGACCCAAGAATGGGAACAAGAGCGCTCAAGTTTATCCCGAACACCCCAGCACTCGTGGCATGGGGGCTGAAGCCGACGACTCGCCATCTCTCAAATTTAATACACGGCCGCCTGAGAAGGTAATATTTTAAATTCAAAAGTGTTGCTTAGAGCATATGAACAAGTTTTCAGCGTACAGGATAACAAATGCGAGTCTACTAAAAAATTACATCTTTGGAGCATTCACCCGCTATAAGGCGGGCACCCTTCAGGACACCCTCATAATACATTTCAGTCTTGCGATGCTCGTTGCCTGGTGGTGGTCCGTCCGTCACACGCTTCTCAGTGTCCATCTTGCCCCAGTGCACCTTAGCACGGGCAAGGGCCCTACGGGCACCTTCGATGCAGACGGAGCGATTGACGACTTCAACCCATGGACAGGCGTCCACCAGCCGCCTCACCAGCCCGAAGTAGCTCCCAAGCATGGCTTCCTTAGGCCACAGCCGAACTATGAGGCCCTTCATGGCCTGTTCGCCACCTTATGGAGCTCGACCAGCTCCTTCAACTGGTCGCTTAAGGGCACTGGGTGTCCGGCCTGAGCATACTGAGACCAGAACACCTTCTCCGTCGAGCTTCCCTCCTCGGCTCGATAGAATGCGGCAGCATCGGACACACTGCGGGGCAGATCTGTGAATGCTCCTGGAGAGCTCCGGATTCGGGTAAGTAACAGATAATTCACTTTCACATGCTTGCTTTGCATTAAGAATGCCTTACCCGCCGCTATGTTCTTCATCGCCTCAATTTCCTGGAGGGCTTTTTGGGCTTCAGCCTTAGCGGCTTTGGCGCTCTCAAGGGCCGAGGCGAGCTCGGACTCTCGAGTCTCTGAGTCACGCTCCGAACTCTCGTGTTTTTACACGAGAGACTGGAGCTCTTGCTGCACCTCCGGACCCGCTCCTCCTGCTTCTCTCGCTCAGTGCGCTCCGCAGCCGCATTGCTTTCGGCCTTGGACACCGCTTCCTTCAGGGTCGCCACCTCGTTCGTGGCCCCTGCAATATTCACATTATTCCTGTCATTTTTTGCAACCACATCTTTTAAATACTCCCATAAGGTATTACTCACCTTCCTTGTCCTCGAGTTGCTTTTTGGCAAGGCCGACCTCGTTCTCGGACCGCTCAAGGCTTTGCTTCAACGCATCAACCTCCGCAGATAGTGCGGCAGAGGTCAGCAGCGCAGCCTGCATTCCCATATTGACATACTTATGTTAGACTCCAGCGTATATCTTTTAGATCCTCAGTTCAGCTTTTTCTTTCCCAACACCAAACTGAGCATCAGGGGCTACTGTCTATGCGGTAATATTTTTACATATCTTAAATACATACCTCAAAGCCTGTTAGAAAGCTGACACATGCTTCAGTCAACCCGCTCTTGGCGGACTGAACTTTCTGGATCACCACACTCATAACAGTGCGGTGCTCCTCGTCGATGGAAGCGTCGTTAGGCGCCTCCATCAAATTATCCGGTGCCTCCGGTTGGACGGAGGTCACCGGCTCGCAGTCTTGCCCTTCTTAGGAAGGGGTCGCCCGCTAGACTCCGGAACCACTAAAGGTTCCGGTACGGAGTCCGGCATTGGGCCGGACTTAAAGCCCTTCGGGGTTTTATCCCCTTTGCGCCTGGAGTCCGGGAGGTCGCTTTGCGGCGCCTCCAGGGCCACCTCCTCCTGGCTGGGCCCCTTTTGGGACTCCGCCTCGGCGTCATCCGCGGCGGGAGGAGACGAGGTGGTCGGAAGTGAGGTGCTATTCACATCCGACGAATCCAGGGAGCCGCTCGTCAAAGCGTCGAGACCGTCCTTGGGCGGGCTGCATGGTTATATTCGGCATTAGAAGACGTTGTGCGACAAATGGAGCGCCATGAGTTATTCTGGTGTCCGGACACTTACGATTTCGCTAGGGGCTTGGTCTCGGTGGCCACTCCTCTTCGTCGTCGTCGGCATTGGTGGTGTAGTCCGGAGGAAGGGTCCTTCCCTTCTTGGACCCTCCGGCCTCCCCAGTTGGGGTGGCCTTCTTTTTCTTCTCTGCCCCCGCTGGGGGAGAGGCCTCTTTTTCCTCCTCCTCGTCTTCGCGGGAGGAGTCTGCCTTGGAGTCATCAGACGATGAGTCCGAGAACACCTGGCGCCGGGAACTCCTTTGAGTTCTCGTGGCCTTCTTCTTGGCCTTCTTCTCCGGCACCACGTAAGGTGCCGGAACCAGCAGCCCCATCAATCGGGCGTTCGCTGGGTCTTCTGGCAAGGGAGCCGGACAGTCAACATGTCGGGACGTCTTTTGCGAGTCCTGTCAAAGGTGAGGGAGTTGTAGATCCCGCATAGAGTCAAACTATGAAAAAGATTCCCGTAAAGGGTAAAATAGCTTACCTCGCTGGCTTGATGCCGCGAGCTGAATCCGCTATCTTCGGTATCGGATGCGGGAGCCTCGGCGCCCTTGAACAGCACCTTCCAGGCATCTTCGTACGTAGTGTCGAAGAGCCGGTTCAGGGTTTGGTGTTGTGCCGGATCAAACTCCCACAAGTTGAAGGCCCGTTGCTGGCATTGGAGGATCCGGTGGATGAGCATAACCTGGACTATGTTGACAAGCTTGAGCTTCTTGTCCACCATGTTTCGGACGCAGGTTTGGAGTCCGGTCAGCTCTTCCAAATTACCCCACGTCAGGCCCATCTCTTTCCATGAGGTGAGCCGTGTAGGGAAGCCAGATCAGAATTCGGGGGCCGCTGCCCATATAGAGTCACGCAGCTCGGTGATGTAGAACCACCCCGATTGCCACCCCTTTATGGTCTCCATGAAGGAGCCCTCGAGCCATAGGACGCTGTCCATCTTGCCCACCATGGCACCTCCGCACTCCGCTTGGCGGCCGCCCACTACCTTCGGCTTGACATTGAAGGTCTTCAGCCATAAGCCGAAGTGGGGCTGGATCCAGAGGAAGGCCTCGCACATGACGATGAACGCCGAGATGTTGAGGATGAAATTCGGGGCTAGATCGTGGAAATCTAGGCTGTAGTAGAACATGAGCCCCGGACAAATGGGTGAAGTGGAAAACCTAGTCCGCGGAGGAAGTGGGGGAGAAACATCACCCTTTCATGGGGCCTGGGGGTGGGGATGAGCTGCCCATTGTCGAGGAGCCGATGCGCGATGTCGTCGGACAAGTATCCGGCCTTTCGCAGCTTTTTGATGTGCCCCTCCGTGACGGAGGAGGCCATCCACTTGCCTCCCGCTCCGGACATAGTTGGAGAAGGTTGAGGTGGGATGTGCGGACTTGGACGCTAGAGCTCAAGTGCGCGGAAATGGATGAGCAAAGGAGGAAGAAGGTGTGTGTGAAAAAGTGGATCCTTATCCCCTTATATGGACGGACAAAGCTATGCGTCCCCACCGGCCTGATAAAACTCGCTTATCTACCAAGCGCCGTAGTCAATGGCGTGGTTGGGTTACCCACGCCCGTATTGATGAGAATCCCGGAATAAGGGGACACGATCTCTGCTTTGACAAGACGTGCCAAGGAAACCGCCTCGCTAAACGTGCTGAGGTGGGACAGTGAAAGCGATTCGAATAAAGGCTTGGCCGTGGTGTGATGTCACGCCATGAATACGTCAGCAAATTGAGTTTGTGTAAATAGTATTCTCTCTACGGTGGTATGTGGAACTTATTTTGCAGAGCCGGACACTATCCTTGTGTTCAAAATCTTCTATGAAGAATTCGGAGGAGGAAGCCGCCTTGCAATGCCAATCCATTTAATAAAGACATCATATAGTTATGTCATCATGTTTACATAGACAACATCTATCTGAATTATGGCATGCCAATCCATTTAATAAAGACATCATATAGTTATATCATCTCATCCTGTATAGTGTTACAATCATCATATTTTGAATTATGTCATTCTATCCGTGATTTATATCATGCTATCATGTTTCCATATGCGGCGTGTATGTTAATTATGGCATGGCAACCTATTTAATAAACACATTATATAGTTATATCATGTCATCATGTTCACATAGTCATCATATTTTGAACTATGTCTTCCATCCTGTTTAGTTAGCTATCATATCTGTGAAATTGTGTCATGCTATCATGTTTAGTTAGCCATCGTATATGTGAAATTGTATCGTGCTATCTTGTTTGCTTAGACAACATAAATGTGAATTATTTCATGCCCTCTTTTATTCCCCACTATCCATTGCACATGTCTATCAATTACTTTTCTTGTTTATCAGCCATTTGAGTTGGAGAGGGTGATGGCAGTATCTAAGGGAGTAACCACACGGTCTTTAGAAAATATATACTACCAGTCAATGCAGATAGAACCACGGTTGTACTTGCCCAAGAACCAGCCCCACCACACATAACCCAGACTCTCACAGATTGTACCCCTACCCTGTTGGACAGAGAACCAGCTATACCCCTTCTAATCCCAACCCCGGCAGATAGTAACCTAGTTTCAGTTGACACAACACAATCTCCAACACACAGCACCCGAACACGAGCAGTTAGTAAGGCAACTAAAGTGCCAAAACCACGAGGACCACCACTCCGAACCCCAAATCAACGCTTAAAGCAGAAGAATAATTATTCTCAAGTCAGGTTCTGTAGCTATGGTTCATACTCATTTGCTCTTGCGTCACTGTATTTACTCATACCATCTATTTTCAAATTTGAAGGATTGAATTGTAACTCCAATGGCGCAACAGGTATGTTTTAAACCTATTTCTTAACTGGTTTGCCATTGTAACTTGCTCTATGTTGATTTCTGTTTCAATTGAATAAACAGTTATGTTCTCATGCCATGCACATTACAAGTGTTGTTATTGCTGTGTAGTTTCCCACACTTATATTCTGACTATTCTGATTTATCTTAAACATATATTATTTGAACTGTGTCTCTATCTTGATTTGGCAACAAAAACTAGAATGATATAGACCATATAGTGACCATGGTACATAGATATATGTTTGTTTCATGCTGTTATCCTTTCCACTTTATCACTGAACTAATTTACCAAAATGAGTTTCATATAAAACATGGTAAACCTGTGATGTGTTTGCTTGTTCTCTGTTAGAATGCGGACAAAATATTGGAGAAGAGTACCCCGTTATGCAATGGTAAAGGAAGTAATGCAGATAAGGTTCAAGATAGCAATATATCCCTGTTGGTCTCCAAGACAGCTGATAAAAACTATCTTGACGACAGTGAGACAACCCAAAAGTCCTATCTTGAAGTAGTGTTCGAGTTACTGGCCACTACTCCTGGCACAAGCTCTTCGAACTCGCTGCTTGTATCAGTTCGTCTTCTTGAGTCTCAACATTAAGTTGAAAGACATCAATCAGATGTGCTGCAACACGAAGCCGAAGGACTGAGGAAGTCCCTGTATAATTCAGATGCATACTTTCTAGTGCAACAGCATGCGCTCGAGGATTTAAGCGCAAAACAAGGGAAAGTTCATAAGCTTTCTAAGCATCTTGCCAACATGTTGGGTACCCAGGATATTATTTCATGAGCTCTTCTGAAGTGGTTTCAGTTCTAGACTTGTTTTGCTGCGGCGTTTATTTGCACTGGTCGCCAACTTTGAAAACCAGTGTATGTGGTATGCTACTTTGTTCCCTATATTTGCACTGGTGGCGAACTTTGATGCCCAGTGGATGTAATATGTGTAATAGCCATAGTAGTCTAGCATTAGTTGCTTGCTTATTTATTTCCTTATTGTCTTGTTTAGTTGTCTGCTTGTAGTCACTGTAGTTTTTTTTCTGCGTTTTTCTAGTGGCCACAATAACCTATTTTTTTCTAACTAGGCCACAATAACCATGGGCAACATACGGACTGTTGTAACCGTGGTCCTGCTACCTACTGCAATGACCATGGGCCGCCTACGGGTCGTAGGATCCATGGGCCCTCAACGGGCTGTATATTCAATGGGCCTTATACGGGCCATATTATTCGTGGACCAATAACGGTCCACAAAATGGGTCGTAAACGGGCTAGAGTTGAAATCATTTGTTTATGGCCCTACCATAACAAGTCGTTAATAGGCCGAAATGTATAACGGGCTTAATTCTACCCATAGGCATCACATGTCATTAATGGGCCTTATTGGATGACGCTACAAGAACATCCCAACGGGTTAACGGGCCACTGACGGGCCGACCGTAACCACGGGCTGAATTTGGCCCAAAGTAGAACATGCCAGTAACGGGCCGTAAGTAACCGAGTGTTGGAAATGAGCCCTAGAATAAATGGGCCCTTAGAAGGCCGAAAGGTAACACGGGCTGGAAACGGACATTAATGGGTGTAAAGCGTTACACTGTTCATTATGGGCCAGTTTCACCATTGGCCTTTAAAGGGCAAGAGTTACAAATGGCCTCGTATGGGCCGAAAGACGTCATGGGCCATACATGGGCCAGAACTTAAAACAGGCTGGAATCATATTGGACGGCCCAGATAATGCTATTGGGCCCAATTTGTTTAGGCCTTAATGGGACTTGAGTTAGCGTGTTGAAAATGGGCTATATGGGAACATGCCGTTAGCATGCTTTCCATGCACCGGCACACTACCTTTTGACCAAGTCAAACGGGCCGGCCTTTTCACCTGAATAGGCCTCTGTTGGGCCATGCCATGTGCCGATGTATTATAGGCGCCTCCTGTCCAATGAGTGGATGCCATCTGTCCTGAAGCTGAGCCGACACGTGGTTCCTCTATCCATTGAGAATTTTACACGTGGAAAATCCCCATTGGTCTGGGCTGTTAACGGATTAATGGATCCAAACCGGAACCCGATAGCTTAACGGCGAGCGGATATGATGGATGCCACGTGTCGGTTACCCTTGACGAAAGCACTTCCATGACGCGCCACTTCCATAGCTGTATATGGAAGTGGACACTTCCGTGATGATAATTTTCGTAATGTGGTGGAACACTTCTACGACAGTACAGGTATGACTATCTTGATTCTGTCATGAAATCATCATGGATGTACAGGCATGACAGAAAACGTGACCTACTATGTCAAACACGTATTATCACGGAAGTGTATTTTTTTGTAGTGGAGGTAGGTGGAGCAACGAGTTGCCTCGCTCGTAACTGCCGGGCTTGACGGGCCACCCTGACGGCTTTTATGCCGAAGATCAGCTCTTCCTGCTCCTGGATGCCGCTGAAAGGGTGGTGAAAATGGTCGAAGGAGGAGCTTGGCCGGCGTCCCGCTCATGAACGGACATGTGGCTCGAGTGGGTTTCTCGCATTCCATGAGGGTTTAAATGTAGATGTTTGAATGCAGCGAGGAGGCGGGTACAACCAGGAGTGCAGTGGGCGGCGCCCTCGGCCGGATGTAGTGAGATGTCACGTCCACCCTTACCCACTTGACAGTGGACCTTGACTGTGTACGTCCGGCTTTGAGCACAACATTATCCTTAAAATGGACCTTGATGGTTTACGTCACCTTGTGTCCAGATCTGAGATGCCACGTGTACCAAATGAATAACTCCAAGTTCGACCCCCATGATGCTAGGTGTGAGCCGAGGAACACTTTTGGAGAGACCCCACCTCATAACTTTCCTACATAGGTCGTTGGATTCATATGATAGAATGATATAGGAATTTTTCGTATGAAATCACGTGTTAATTGGCAATCTAGCATCCGCTCCAACTTTTTTTCACTTCCTTTGTTTTTCTTGTGTCAAACACTATGCTAATGCTATGGGATTCGAGTGGACATGCCACTCCAATCCTTTATTTTTCCTATTCATGCGTTTTAAGTTCCTACGAATGAAAGAAAAGAAACGAAAGGAGTACTTGCTCTAAATGATGTGCCGCTGCAAGAGCCACCTATATTATTAACCATGCTCTAAAAACATGGCACAACTTTGGCTATAGTATTGTACTAAAGGTGGATAGGTGACCTTGTGCTTGGCTCTTCGCCTCTTCCGGAAGTCAAACAATGATGATGGTACTACTATATATATACTTCTGGCAATCCGACACCGAATGAACTGCTGCATGTCCACCGCTTGTATAAAACCCACTATTGTACGCAAAAGCTTTTCCTCATGCTGCGAGCCACCGCGCGCGCATGGGCGAGGGAGGGGGCAAAGTAAGCAAGCCTCTCGCCATTCTGAGAGTTGAGGGGACACATCAAAGTTATTTAGTACTCCCTCCAAAAAGGGCTGACCATGTCCATGGCTACCATCCCATGCTGCGTCATTAAGTACATGCATTATTCACGTGCCATCGACGAAAAAAAAATATTGTGTAGTATGCTCCGTCGAAGTGCACGACTCACTTACGCATTGCTTATCTCCATTTTCTTGCATGACATGTGCACCTTGATGCTAGATGTCCCGTGTGTTGGCAAAAGGATGAACAAAGCTCACGTAAAAAAAAGAGTGGAAGAACATAGATTCTGATGACCAAGAAGGAGCAAGGAACCTCTCGGTGGAGCGTCTGCACTCATAATATTTTATATTATTCAGCGATATAAAATCAACCAAATCTGTCCACATTTCTATACCATTCTATAGTGTAATAATAACACTACTCGGGAAAAGCCTAGCAGCAGCGCGTGTTTTAGGATTCTCAGTAGCGCGGGGACCAGTGCTACTAATAAGGCGCTACCGCTAACTTATAGCAGTAGCGCCTATTGTCCCACGCTACTGCTATACATGAATAGCTGTAGTGCTCTTTAGGAAACGGCGCTGCTGATATTATCTGCAGCGCTGGTAAGGCGGCGCTACTGCTAAATTTTCCCCCCTCGCTACTACTAGTTTTATTAGTTTATTTCCCTACATATTTGTTTTGTATTTGAATAGGCTTTATACAATATAGCATATCATACACATACAAATGTAATCATACCATATACATACAATTAGTCTCATCAAATCATGTCATCATCATAATCATCATCCAACACAATGTGGTCTCTCGTCATCATCTCGAAAATAGCGATACAAGTCTCGATTATAGGTCTCAGTCCCCGATACCACCGGTGGGCCCAGCAACAACATCGGTTGATCATCGGCAAGGCTAAAAAATTCGTCTGCCGCCCGATAGACATCGTCGCAATCACCAGAACCATGTCCTTCATCGTTGCTAGCCATGTTTCCTATGATTAAATCTAGTCAATTAATTCTAGACCTAATAAAATAAATAATGACATAAAAATGCCTATTGTTTTTCAAGAACGTTGACTCCTTCCTGGTGCGGCAAATCCCGGGCACTCGATATGTCCTAGTTTGTAGCACAAGTCGTGCCGAAATTCACGGAAAATTTCAGCATGACCTTTGCTAAAAAGTGGACAAATCGAGAACCTAAAATTTGCCGGAACTGAAATGAATCAACATTCCGGCAAAACATAGGCCACTCAGCTTCATTCCCTGGAAACAACAAAGCCACTTGGGCACAATCGAACCACTTCAATGAAAAGATATAACATGAGCAAACACTATTGAGGAATTTGCATATAACATGGCCACTTCAATGAAAAGATATAATCAACAATAATGGAATATGCAAATGAACATCAATGACATATATCATATAAAAACAATCTTGTTTTTTGTTTACATAGCAACAATTAGTTTGACCAAGTTTTTGAAAATAAAAACAATTCTGTCTTTTGTTTATGGCTAAACGCCATAGCTAATGTTTTTTATTTATAGCTAAATACTTTTGTTTCTTGTCTAAAGCTAAAAGTCTAGGAACTACATTTTCTCTAACCCTTCTGACTTCACCAAAATTTCCACAGCAAGACCTTAGTACCTACACCCAATTTCTTAAAAAATATTCAGGTCCATAGTCCAAATAATTCAAATTTCATTTGAATGAAATTTGGAACAAATTCAGGTCCGTAGTCCAAATATTTTTTATAGCTAAGTGTTTTTTGTTTATAGCCTCTGTTAATTTAAATCTAAATGCTACTATTATTTATATACCCTCTATTAGTTTAAAGCTAAATGGAATTACTATTTTGGCATTTTCATAAAAATTGCCCTAGCTAATTTCCTAAAAAAATCGCTAATCATTTTTCCTAAATGCTATAAAATGCCTACTGTCCTAAAAAAATCTAGGGTTCATATGAACATCTAGGGTTCATATGAACATCAACACAGTATCAACATATATATGAATTGCCCTAGCAGAGAGAGAGAGAGAGGAGGGTAGGGGACAGGAGAGGCAGAGCCTTACGGTCGGCGGCGAGGGCAGGCTCTGGCTCGGGCAGCGGCGGTGAGGTCGAGGGCGGCGGCGGTGAGCTCGAGGGAGGCGACGGTGAGGTAGACGACGGCCTCGGGCGGTGGCTGTGAGGTTGAGGGGGCTGCCTCGGGCGGCGGCGGCGTGCTCGAAGGCAGCCTCGGGCGGTGGCGGTGTGGTCGAAGGCGGCAGGGCGACGACAGCGATGGAGCAGTTGGGGGACAGGGGGGGAGTAGAGGGGGGGGGGAGGACATATCTAAATTTTGAGCCCGGGCTGCCGGGATTTGAGTCAAACTAGCAAGAGCGCATTTTGCGAAAGCAGCGCTATAGCTAAGATAGCTATAGCGTGTTCTAGAGAAACGCGCTACAGCTATCCCTTTCTGTTTTTTCTTTTTCTTTTGTTTTATTTACATTTTCTTTTTTTTCATTTCTCCTTTTTCTTTTTCTTTCATTTTCATTAACTTTTCTAGTTATTTTTCTATTTATTTTCTTTTTCATAGCAGTAGCGCTCTCTGATAAACGCTTGCTACAATGTTTTTAGCGATGGCGTGCTTCCGGGAGAACCGCTACTACTATTTCTAGCCTACCGGCATTAGTGAGGGAATTTTAGTAGTAGCGCTTTTCTGTGAAGACGCGCTACTGCTAAAACAATGGTTGTAGCGTGGTTCTGCAACAAGCGCTACTACTAAGTAGCGCTACCTCTGTGTATAACGTTTTCCCTAGTAGTATAACTTTGAATGTAAGCCATTGATTCACTCTATCCAACGGTCAATAGTTGGCAAATCCAAACAAACCAGGCATTGGACCAGCTTTTTAGCCTCAGATTGTTGTCACCTTGCACATCATGCTGCACCGCAGAAACTACCGCGCTATCGCGTGAACCATCCCAAACATTCATGCGAAGCCGTGGAGACTTGCAAGGCACGTGCTCATGCAACATGTGGGTTCACAACTTCACATGCTTTTTTTGCGGGTGACAACTTCACATGCCGTCGTAGTCAGCTTCCCTATTTCTTTTCTTTACTTTTCTCTAAGAAGTAAAACATATATTCATAATCTCACATGCTATTATCATCTACCCAAATGTTAATTTGTTACTATTTAGAGCATGGACAATGCTTGATAAGACAGTTTTATCTTAAGCATGTCACGTAATCTAGAGGAGATGTCAAAATTTGTTGTAGTGGGTTATTTTTAGTCTTATCTTTAATAACGCGATATTTCTAAATATTTGGCGAGACATATTGTTGCTAAAAGATCATCCATTAATCAAGAGAAGACATGCATTTTCTTATGGTCTCTCTCATCCACCTCATCATTTATTCTACATGGCAGTCCACTGATAATACCATTATAAACACGTAAACCCGGTTACCATTATTTTTGTAAGTTGGTTGTAATGTTAGATGAAATTAAATAATTAAAAAAATGTATGTAACAACATCTTTATATCATTGGGAAAAACATTTATAGGTTTGGCATGTGTATTTTAATTAGGTATATGTTTCTATATGATAATTGATGTGCAAAGCACGTGCAATTTACTAGTAACCAAAAGAGTTCGAAACACATCATACATGGCCTACCTCACACATTCACCATATTCCTAGGCCTTCGTGTGACCCCTAGTTATAGTATATCCAGCAGCCCGTATTGCTTCTCGATCCTCGTCCTTATAGCCAGCTGACTGTACCTTATTATACTTGCTCTTTGAGCAAAGGGCCTTCCTAAGCACGCATTAATTTCGTGGGTATGCTTCTTTCTACTCAATTTTGCATGCACTTTGAGCATGTTGGAAACTCCAGTGCTAGCTTGTTGGCTCATCTTGTAATTAACGCTGACACATTGCAGTACTCCTGCAAGGTCCAAAGGTTAATTTGAGAACAAGTACACCGAGGTTAATTTGGTAGACATGACTTATAAGTTGACAGAAGTCATATCACCTTTTTTGGAAACATGTCGTAAAGTAACATGATGGACCTTCTTTCAAGCCTATTAACATGTGTTCAAAAAACAAAAAGTAACGCGATAGACCTTCGATTAACATTTTTTCAGAAAACAAAAAAATGTCAAAAATTACAAAACAAGGACCTCGAGGTTAATTCAACTAATAGGATGAAGCACTATATACATTTAAGACAATTAAATGTTTATAGTGACCAATCCCATTAGTTAATTTAACATCAAGGCCACTTCCCATCCAGTCACCCATCTGATGACTACTCGAGCCTCAGCACAGTTAACTTGGGAGTTCTGTTAGATGAGCTATTGGTAGGGAAGGTGGTCCATGCTGATATAGGATGCCACTTTGCGTCCTTTGTGGCGTACCCGGATGATCGGCTGTTGCCACCCAATGACCAATGCCACGTCCCCCGCGAATGTAGAAGCTTCCCTCCCTTGTCTAGCTGGTTCCCGCGTTTCCCCCTATTTTTTGCCGCCTGCCCACCTATAGAACCGCCTCGCACCGGCCAATTCCTCTCCAAACACCTAGGGAAGCGGTTGAACCGAACAAGTCTAGACTTGTTTCTATTGGACTCAGTGACATGGACCGGAAGGGTGTGATAGCTGACTCTGACAAAATAATTAACTACCACGTTGGAATACATGAGCAAGGGGCCCACTTGTCAGCATGCTGGGCAGAGGAAGAAATGCAAGAAAAATTGGAGCGCAGAAGGGTGCACGTCGATTGGCTCACGTGTGATGATCACTGGAGCAATCCACTCATATTGTATGTAAACAAATTCGTGCAAACACGGCTGGATATACTGTGAGTAGGGTGACCTTGCACTTGGCTTTTCGCCTCTTCCAGAAGTCGAGCAATGATGATGGTACTATTTTATATATACTTCTGGGAACCTCACACTAGATGAACTATTGCACATCCATCGCCTGTATGAAGCCCACTATCGTAAAGCAAAAGCTTCTCCTCATCCTGCGATCCATCACGCATGAGTGCGAGGGAGGTCGTAGTAAGAAAAGCTTCTCCTTGTTTGCGAGTTGACGGAAGACATCAAAGTAGTGTAGTCTCCAAAAAGGGCTGACCATGTCCATGGCTACCATCCCATGCTCCGTCATTCAGTGCGTGCATGATTCACATTCCATTGAGAAAATAATGTTGCGTACGTGCCATCGAATATAATTACTTAATTTATAAATAACGCGCCACCCCGTCATGGTTGAACGTTGATTCGTCTAATTATCATGTGATCTACCTCTTCGTACAGAAATGAGCTCACCGTGTGCCCGCCCGTCTATTAGGGAAAGAGGCAAAGAGTACCTGTGTCAGTGCCTGCACCTCTTCTCTTCGTGTCCCTATTCCTTTTTTTAGGGTGATTCATGCACGTACTCCACCTATGTTTGTGACCGTTGGTGAGTCTCTCCTTTTACTTAACTCCATTTTCTTGCATGACATGTGGACCTGGATGCCGGATGTCCCACGTGTCTGCAAAACAAAGAAGAACTCTTTCCGACAATCGAAAAGAAGCAAGGAACCTCGTGGTGGAGCATATGGACACTTAATATTTTATATTCAGCGATATAAAATCAACCCAATCTTCTCCACATCCTACTAGAGTGGAAGAGTAAGAAACACTACGGCCCAGTGTAGTTATATCATACATGGTCCACCTCGTACTATCACCATATTTGTTGGCCTCCGTGCGACACCTAGCTCTAGTAATCCACCAGCCTGTATTGCTTCTCGTTCCTCGTCTCTCTCAAAGTGCGGCAGGCTGGCGATTTTGCCGTCTATTGAGGTCGATTAACTCACACTCGCTCCCACATGTTAGCGACATGCCAAGAGTATTCTAAAAAATTAATGTACTCTATTTTTATGCCAAGAAGAGGAAGTTCTTGGACCGACGGACCAAACAAGACTGGCGTGTCGTGCCGTGAGTGGGTCTAGTTTCTCGTTTTAAACTTGTTGGTGTAGTAGTAACACTTGGTTTTTCACCTTCATAGAATGATGCAAATCCCCGCTAAAAAGGTTCTTTGCTTTCTGCTAATCCCATCAACCATCCTTGTTTTGTGCATTAAATTTTTAAGTGCCATGATTAAGATATAATTAACTAATGCATGTAAAACGTTCTTGTTTACTGTAGTACTCCTCACTCATGCATGTGTTGCGATTAGTACTACTCCCTTCATCCATAAGTATGTATAGGGCCTAATGTATTCTTAGAGGATGCCTTTGACTATTGACAAGATTTTATATAATTTGAAAATTATATCAGTCGAAGATCCTTTCACGTACGAAATTGACGGTATGCTTTGAGAAACTTGCATGTCCTATACTTCTCGAACATGTGGTCAAAGTTAGTCTCAAAAAACTGACTAGGCCCTATATATATGGACAGAGGGAGTACATGATACTAGCAAATACTCACCATCTAGTAGTTCATTGGTTGGTTTTGATTTTTGAATTGGGTAGTGCTAGTACACTTGATGTTGTGCTGCTATCGTCCGATATTCGAGTGTGGTGGTTTCCAGAAAAAAAAGGAGGTAGTGCTTACTGTGGGAGAGGTGAAGTGATGGTTGCTTTGTTCGAGCAACTTATTACACTAGGAATACTAGAGTACCAGTGGATTCAACAAAGAGTGAAATGATGGTTGCTTCTTCGGAGCAACTTACTATGGCGAAGGTGGGGCTCTGTGATTTGACTGCTCACTAGTCATTATTACTGCGGCGCAATGACCGGGCTTGTCGGTGTACAGAAGTAGGGGCACACCTTTTACCCCTTTACTTGTGCACGGGCAGTCGGAGAGAAGCCGAAGCCAAAGACAACGCCAAGGCCAAGATAACAAAGAAGCAGAGGGACGGAGCAGGTTCCCCTGGCAAGACCCTTGCCGGGGCAGCCTTAGCGGCCCTGGCAAGATCCTTGCCGGGGCAGCTCCCCCACACCAACGGAGTGAGCCGCCCTTGAGCCCACAGGTTCCAACCCAACCAACTACGTTGGGACCAGGGCTCGGGAGGCACCCCCGTGCTGTGATACGTCTCCAACGTATCAATAATTTATGAAGTATTCATGCTATTATATTATCCATCTTGGATGTTTTATGGGCTTTCCTATGCACTTTTATATGATTTTTGGGACTAACCTATTGACCGAAAGCCCAGTGCCAGTTCCTGTTTTTTTCCTTGTTTCAGTGTTTCGAAGAAAAGGAATATCAAATGGAGTCGAAACGGAATGAAACCTTCTGGAGAAGTTATTTTTGGAAGGAAAGCAACACGGGAGACTTGGAGTCCACATCAAGAAAGCAACGAGGGAGGCATAAGGCAGGGGGGCGCGCCCACCCCCTGGGCACGACCTCCAGCCTCGTGGGCCCCTCGTGGCTCCCCTGACGTACTTCTTCCGCCTATATATATCCATATACCCTAAAACCTTCGGGGAATAG
Source organism: Aegilops bicornis (assembly GCA_021605145.1). Classification (NCBI taxonomy): domain Eukaryota; kingdom Viridiplantae; phylum Streptophyta; class Magnoliopsida; order Poales; family Poaceae; genus Aegilops; species Aegilops bicornis. The sequence goes on along the minus strand of CM038672.1, from coordinate 191,131,976 downwards.
AATAGATCGGGAGTTCCGCCGCCGCAAGCCTCTGTAGCCACCAAAACCCAATCGGGACCCTGTTCCGGCACCCTGCCGAAGGGGGGAATCCTCAACGGTGGCCATTTTCATTATCCCGGTGCTCTCCATGACGAGGAGGGAGTAGTTCACCCTCGGGGCTGAGGGTATGTACCAGTAGCTATGTGTTTGATCTCTCTCTCTCTCGTGTTCTTAATTTGGCACGATCTTGATGTATCGCGAGCTTTGCTATTATAGTTGGATCTTATGATTCTTCTCCCCCTCTAATCTCTTGTAATGGATTGAGTTTTCCCTTTGAAGTTATCTTATCGGATTGGGTCTTTAATGATTTGAGAACACTTGATGTATGTCTTGCCGTGCGTATCTATGGTGACAATCGGATATCACATGACTCACTTGATGTATGTTTGGGTGATTAACTTGCGGGTTCCGCCCATGAACCTATGCATAGGGGTTGGCACACGTTTTCGTCTTGAATCTCCGGTAGAAACTTTGGGGCACTCTTTGATGTACTTTGTGTTGGTTGAATAGATGAATCTGAGATTGTGTGATGCATATCGTATAATCATACCTACAGATACTTTAGGTGACATTGGAGTATCTAGGTGACATTATGGTTTTGGTTGATTCATGTCTTAAGGTGTTATTCTAGTACGAACTCTAGGGCTGTTTGTGACACTTATAGGAATAGCCCAATGGATTGATTGGAAAGAATAACTTTGAGGTGGTTTCGTACCCTACCATAATCTCTGCGTTTGTTCTCCGCTATTAGTGACTTTGGAGTGACTCTTTGTTGCATGTTGAGGGATAGTTATATGATCCAATTATGTTATTATTGTTGAGAGAACTTGCACTAGTGAAAGTATGAACCCTAGGCCTTGTTTCCTAGCATTGCAATACCGTTTATGCTCACTTTTATCATTAGTTACCTTGCTGTTTTTATATTTTCATATTACAAAACCTATATCTACCGTCCATATTGCACTTGTGTCACCATCTCTTCGCCGAACTAGTGCACCTATACTATTTACCATTGTATTGGGTCTGTTGGGGATACAAGAGACTCTTTGTTATTTGGTTGCAGGGTTGTTTGAGAGGGACCATCTTCATCCTACGCCTCCCACGGATTGATAAACCTTAGGTCATCCACTTGAGGGAAACTTGATACTGTTCTACAAACCACTGCACTTGGAGGCCCAACAACGTCTAAAAGAAGAAGGTTGTGTAGTAGACATCAAGCTCTTTTCTGGCGCCGTTGCCGGGGAGGTTAGTGCTTGAAGGTATATCTTTAGATCTTGCAATCGAATCTTTTTGTTTCTTGTTTTATCACTAGTTTAGTCTATGAAAGAAAACTACAAAAAATGGAATTGAGTTTACGTCATATGCTTCATCTTTTTAATATCTTTCGTGAGTATGATGGAAATGAAAATTGTGCCAAAGTGTTAGAAGAATAATGCATTAAAATATTTTGCACTAAATCTTTGAATGATGAGTATGATTGCAATGTTGTTAGTATGAACTCCTTGAATATCCATAGTACTAATGATGATTGCACGAGTTATGATGAAAATGCCTCCTATGAACATGTCAATTTTTCTGGAGTGCATTCGGTTTGCAAGTACACACCAAATAGGCAAGATAGATATTGCAAGAGGCATAAGCATTTAGAAACTAAATTTTTGCAAGAAAGCCTAGTTGTTTGTGCTGAAAATTTAAATTTTCTTGGCCATACTTATGAACTTTGCAATGAACGGGGTCATTTAACTATCCGATGCAAATTGTTTCATGATCTAATCGTGTCCAAAAATTGTGATGACTTGATTTCCCTTGCACATTATAATGAACTTAGTTTGCTTATGGGTTATGAAGAAATGAAACGTATACCTAACTATCTTCCAGAATTTGCCCGTTACAAAACTTCTTGGTTTTGATCTAGAGGAAATTTATATGTATTGTGCGGTCAATTGCATTGAAAATCCTTATATTGCCAATTACATAAAGAAAAGAAAACAAATAGGAGATGAATAGAATACTAATGAAAAGGAAGAGACTCCCAATATTCTCCTATTATTTCCTATGATGAATCAGGTAACGAGGAGGAGCCTTCTATTCAACAAATTTCATTAATAAGGAGCTTCTAAAAGAGGATTGAACCACCATAATGAGAAAAGAAATAATTGTGGAAGATGATGTTGCTCCCAAATAATGTTGCTCCTATTATTGTTGTGCCTCATGAAAATGAATAAAAAATAATTGTGGAAGATGATGCACTTGATGATGATCTCGTTATGCCTATTGCTTGTTGTGATGGTTATGATTGGGAAGATAATGATACCTCTTATGATCTTGAAAATCTTTTTGGCACTTGCTTGGAAGAATATGATAATTGCTATACTATTGGTGATATCCATACTATTAATGATGAGAGTGATTATGCTTATGATATGAAAAGGCCAAAGCTTGGGGATGCTACATTTAATGAAGATGATATTTTTAGTCTCCCAAGTTTTGATATGCAAATTTATAATGATGATAGCATGCCTCCTACTTATGATGATTATATTTATGGAAGTGGGTTTGGAAGAGTGTCAACTTTAGGAAGTAATGATCCCACTATTTTGGAGGATGTTGAATCTTATAAAATTTATGAAAGTGGATTTGGAGAGGTCATGACTTTATTTAGTGATGTATCCACTATTTCGGAAGAGGTTTCAATTGATTATGATGAGAACAAAGTTGCTACTTATGATGATTACTGTGATGAAACTTATGCTATAAAAAATAGTGATGATTATATTTATAAAACTTTTCATTATTATGATTACCCTTTTTCTGAATATTACTCTTTTAAGGTGGAAACAATTTATAGTGTTCAAGTCTCTTATGATACTCCCACTATTTCGAATGAGAAGAAATTTGCTTATGTGGAGAGTAGTAAAAATTATATGCAAGTAGATCATGAAAAGAATGCTTTAGGTGCTGGTTATATTGTTGAATTCATTCATGATGCTACTGAAAATTATTATGAGGGAGGAACGTATGCTTGTAGGAATTGCAATAATATCAAGTTTCCTCTCTATGTGCTTAAAGTTTTGAAGTTATGCTTGTTTTGCCTTCATATGCTAGTTGATTATTGTTCCCATAAGTTGTTTTCTCACAAAATCCCTATGCATAGGAAGTGGGTTAGACTTAAATGTGCTAGTCATATTCTTCATGATGCTCTCTTTATGTTTCAATTCTTATCTTTTGTGCGAGCATCATTGAAATCATCATGCCTAGATAGGGGCGTTAAACGATAGCGGTTGTTGGGAGGCAACCCAATTTTATATTAGTTTCTTGATTTTTGGTTCTGTTTAGTAATAAATAATCCTTCTAGCTTCTGTTTAGATGTGGTTTTATTTTTTAATTAGTGTTTGTTCCAAGTTAAACCTATAGGATATTCTTGGATGATAGTTATTTGATCTTGCTGAAAATTCCAGAAACTTTATATTCATGAAAACAATTGTTAAAAATCACCATAACGTGATGAAATACTGATTCCAATTGCAGAAGATCAATAAAAAAATTATCAAGGTCGTCCTATTTTGGTAGATTTTTCTGAGTTCCAGAAGTTTGCGTTAGTTACAGATTACTACAGACTGTTCTGTTTTTGACAGATTCTGTTTTTTTGCGTGTTGTTTGCTTATTTTGATGACTCTATGGCTAGTAAAAGAGTTTATAAACCATAGAGAAGTTGGATTACAATAGGTTTAACACCAATATAAATAAAGAATGAGTTCATTACAGTACCTTGAATTGGTGTTTTGTTTTCTTTCGCTAACGGAGCTTACGAGTTTTCTGTTGAGTTTTGTGTTGTGAAGTTTTCAAGTTTTGGGTAAAGATTTGATGGACTATGGAATAAGGAGTGACAAGAGCCTAAGCTTGGGTATGCCCCGGAAGGCATCCCCTCTTTCGTATTCGTTCATCAGTAACTTTAATTGGAGCTATATTTTTATTCACCACATGATATGTGTTTTGCTTGGAGCGTCATGTCATTTTATTTAGCTTTGCTTGCTGTTTGAATAAAATACCAAGATATGAAATTCTTAAATGGGAGAGAGTCTTCACATAGCTACATAATTATTTAACTACTCATTGATCTTCACTTGTATCTTTTCGGAGTAGTTTGTTATTTACTCGTGTGCTTCAGTTATATCCTATGAGTAAATGGTTGAATGATTTGAATGTCATAAATTTGAAAATATATATGTTTCATATGCCTTTCCCATGGGGAGTAATGCCTTCACATACAATAAGTAGAGGTGGTAAATTTATTGAAGGTTAGCAAACATTGTATTGGTCACTTGAACAATTCATGAAATAATATTGAAGGAAGAGAGATTTCACATATAAATATACTATCTTGGACATCTTCTATGATTGTGAGTTCCATTAATTATTTTCAAACCTGAGAAAATTAGTTGAAGTTGGACAAGGAAGACAACATAATGAGTTATGCTTGGGTGTATTTGTATAGAAGTTATATTGTTATGGATCCTCTAACATGTGGTGCTTGCTATTTAGAATCCTTTGCTAGCCAAAATACCTGTACTAAGCGGGAATACTGCTTCTGTATCCAAATTCCTTGAACCAAGTTTCTTCCATGAGTGTCCACCATATCTACCTATATGCTGTATTTACCTGCCGTTCCATGTAAATTTGCAAGTGCCAAACTCTAAACCTTCAAATAATAATCTGTTTTGTGTGCCCGAATCGCTCATGTAGCGACTATGGGTTAGCACTATCTTCCATGCTAGGTGGGTTATTCTCGCGATGAATAGACTCCGCTCGTCATTCATGAGAAAATGGCTGGTAACTGGGATGCCCAGTCCCATGATCAAAAGATCGAAATCATATAAAAAATAATTTCAAACAAAACTCCCCCAGGATTGATGTTAGTTGGAGGCACCCGTTGTTTCGTGCAAGCCATGGATTGATGATTGTTGGTGGAGGGGGAGTAAAAATCTTTACCTTTTTGTTTGGGAGCCGCCTATAATGTATGTAGTATGGAAGATATTGGGAACTCTTGGTCGTTATGTTGACAATGAAAGCATAACTCTCAAAATTATTTTCATCTTTGCTTTTGCTTCGAGCTCTGGCACCTCTGCAAATCCCTGCTTCCCTCTGCGAAGGGCCTATCTTTTACTTTTATGCAAGAGTCAGTAGTATTCCTTCTCATTCCAACCTACTATTTAGTTGGCAAGCATCATATGATGGAAAGATCTAAGCATATATGGCCATTCAAATATATTTGATCATGAATTATTATTGTTGACAATTATCTAGATGATAAATAAGTTGGGAGGCGAAACATTAAGCCCCTATCTTTCTCTGTGTTCGATGGATGCTATTTATTCTAAAAATATGCTTTGAGTGGTAGCAATCATGGAAGACTAAATGATAGTTGAGTATGTGAAGTTTGTCGAATCAAAGCTCTGACATAGACTCTTCCTGAAAAGAAGATGAATTGTAATTTTTTGATGACTAATAACACGGTTTGTTAGTTTTCAAGAAGTTTTATGATATATACTTTAACATGTGAATAGCTTGTTACTTATTCATGAAAAATTTTATGAGTTGAGCTACTTTTATGACATATAATGATGATAGAAATGGTGATTGAAATTATCATTGATCAAACATATGCACCTGCTAGCATTCACACTTCATAAATTATTTCTTTTATCATTTACCTACTCGAGGACGAGCAGGAATTAAGCTTGGGGATGCTGATACGTCTCCAACGTATCAATTTATGAAGTATTCATGCTATTATATTATCCATCTTGGATGTTTTATGGGCTTTACTATGCACTTTTATATGATTTTTGGGACTAACCTATTGACCCAGAGCTCAGTGCCAGTTCCTGTTTGTCGGCGTTCTGGGAATGGGGGTCCCCAGACTTTGCGGCGTGGCTCAAAGGAGGCCCAGGACGGCCCATCTTCATCAACGCAAGCTCAAGACCCTCGCGAGGGGCCAAGCCTCGCGGGGCGGATGACGAGGAGCTTCCTCAGGCACGGCCTCGTCAGGCTGGCTAATGAGGAGGCGGAGAGTTCAAGGCAGGGTACCTGGCGAGGTGCCCATGACACAAGCCATGACGACCAAGGGCGCCAGCCGGGCGCCAGCCCGCGCAGTGTTCTCCTTTCCTCTTTGGTGCAAAGGGAGCAAGCACAGGCGAGAGCATCAAGCAAAGACATCCGTTTCGGTGCAACAAGACCAAGACCAGCCCAATGGCTGGAAGGGAGTCTTCGTGGAGCCCAACCAGGCGTCATCACCAGAGCCTTTGGCAGGCGAGGACCAACTTTAGTCAGGATAAGTGTACCCGCTGTTCCCCTTCAAAATGGCCAATTGTTGGCACCCTTCCCGCTCGATATTTGGGAAGAGGCCCACGGCCTTCGCCTATAAATAGGACTAGCCACCCACAAGGTAGGGGGTACGAACATTCAGAAAGATAGCAAGAGAACAAGCGAGAGATAGAGAGAGGCGACTGAACACCACCTAGCAGTTCATCGCACCCGCCAAGAACAGACCCTCGCGAGGCTGTTCTTCCTTATCTTGTTCCTCATCAGCCCAAGAGGCAATCCACCACACCACAAACTAGAGTAGGGTATTACACCACAACGGTGGCCCGAACTAGTATAAATCTTGTGTCTCTTGTGCTGCTCCGTTAATAGTTTAGGTCCTCGCGATTGGCGAGTGCGAGGCGGTGGAGAGTCGGATCTCCGCGCGCACCCAGTGTTCGAACCTCAAGGGTCTGCCGGAACCCGAAATCCGACATTTGGCACGCCCGGTAGGTGCGCGGAATCTGCCTTTCGTCGCCTCGTTCTTCCCGACCACCGCAACCATGTCGGCGCCCGTGCCGCGCGGCGCCGGGCCACCCTCGCCTCCATATCGCCCAGACGGCTCCCGTCGGCGGCGCCCTCGTCGTTCCCGTCACCTGCCGTCAACGCCGCCACCGGCCCGGCGGGGAACGGGCAGCAAGCATCGCCCCTGCACTCCTCGGCAACCCCGGGGGAGGAGCCGGCTTCCAGTGACCTTCGACACCTACGACAACTTCCGCACGGAACTGGTCGACTTCGACATTGCCCCCATCGGCCTCCCCTACAATGCCATCCTTGGCTATCCAGCATTGGCCAAATTCATGGCCGCAACCCACCCGGGGTACAACCTCATGAAGATGCCCGGGAGCAGCGGCGTCCTCACCGTACCTGGAGATACCGAAGGTGCGCTGCGAGCGCTCGGGCTCGCCCTCAAGACGGCGGCCGCGGCGCAGCCCGCCGAAGCGGAAGCCCTCAAGCCCAAGGGAGCTGCGCCAACCAAGAAGAAGCAGTTGTTCACTCAAGACAAGGCGGAGACCAAGCAGATACCTGTCGACGAGGACGGGTCCACAAACGCCACCTTCACCATAGGCGCCAACCTCGAGCCCGAACAGGAAGAAGCCCTGGTCAAGTTCCTGCGTGCGAACAAGAAGGTGTTCGCCTGGGAGCCCGATCAGCTGGCGGGGATCCCAGGGGCGTAATCGAACAGCACCTCAATGTGTGCCCCAACGTGCGTCCTGTGAAGCAGAAGGCAAGAAGGCAGTCCACTGAAAAGCAGGCCTTCATCGTCCAAGAGACCCGCAAGCTAGAAGCCGCGGGAGTTATTCGCGAGGTCCGATACCCAGATTGGCTGGCCAACCCTGTGGTGGTGCCAAAGAAGGGAGGAAAGGAGCGCATGTGTGTCGACTTCACCAACCTCAACAAAGCATGCCCGCAGGATCCGTTCCCGCTCCCTCGCATCGACCAGATCGTCGATTCCACCGCCGAGTGTGACCTGCTATGCTTCTTGGACGCCTTTTCCGAGTATCATCCGATCAAGATGGCGGTGGAAGACATGGAAAAGACGGCCTTCTTAACCCCGTGTGGAGTGTACTGCTAAACATGCATGCCATTCGGGCTGCGCAACGCGGGGGCAACCTTCCAGCGGCTCATGCACATCACCGTGGGCCCGCAGCTCGGGAAGAATGTGGAGGCTTACGTCAACGACATCGTGGTGAAGTCTCGCGAGGCCAAGACCTTGATACAAGACCTGGAAGAAACATTCGCGAGCCTCAATGCAGTGAGCCTGCGGCTCAACCTGGAGAAGTGTGTGTCTGGAGTTCCCTCGGGCAAACTCCTGGGTTTCCTCGTGTCCCACCAAGGCATTGAGGCCAACCCAGAAAAGGTCAAGGCAGTTGAAGACATGAGCCCACCAAAGAACCTCAGGGAAATGCAGAAGCTCACGGGCGCCAGAACGGCGCTGGGCCGTTTCATCTCCCGATTGGGGAGCAGGCGCTGCCTTTCTTCGGTGATGAAGAAAAAGGGGCCCTTTGAATGGACTGAAGAGGCCGACAAAGCGTTCCAAGACCTCAAGAGGTACCTGACCAGCCCTCCAGTGATGGTGGCCCCGCGCCCTCAGGAGCCCTTGGTACACTACCTCACCGCCACTCCCTACTCCGCTAGCGCAGCTCTAGTGGCAGTTAGGAAGGAGCGTCAGGCCAAGACCACGGCGGCCACCCGAGCTAAGGCAAGACCGAATCAGAAGGAACTAGCAGAAGCCAGCACCGCAATGGAAGAAGATCAGCCGTCGCAGCAGAGCGCACCAAGGGCAGGAGAGGCCCCCCATCCAAGCACCCAGCTTCCGGAGGCGCCGTCGACTCGGGACGCACCACAGCTTCCTGAAGACGCCACCAGCACCGACGCCCCTAACCTCGTCGAGCACCCGGTGTGCCGTCCAAGACCGTGTTACGGGATGCGAGGGCACGGTACCCCATGCCGCAGAAGCTCCTCCTCGCGCTGTTGGTGGCTTCGTGCAAGCTGCGGCACTACTTCCAGGGTCATCCAATCAAGGTTGTCTCGGCATACCCCCTGGAGAGGGTGCTCAGGAGCCCCAACTCGGCCGGAAGGGTCACCGAGTGGAACATTGAGCTGCAAGCATTCCAGCTCGAGTTCCGCACAACCAGAGTCATCAAGGGGGCCACGCTGGCAGATTTCGTGGCCGAATGGACAGAAGCACCGGGCCTCAGGGCCGCGCGAGGATCGGTCCCTCTCCCCAGGAAGCGAAGCGCCAGAGGGTTGGGTCATGTACTTCGAAGGAGCGTTCTCCAGACAGGGCGCTGGGGTTGGGGAAGTGCTCATATCTCCCGCTCAGGACAAGCTCTACTATGCCGTGCAGCTCTGTTTCCAGCATGGCGAGAAGGTCTCCAACAATATAGCAGAATACGAGGGGGCGATGGCGGAGTGCGAAGGCTGCCGCTGCCCTGGGGGTGAAGCGCCTTACCATCAAGGGCGATTCGCAGCTCCTCGTCAATTTCTCCAACAAGGTGTACGGGCCAAGAGATGAACACATGGAGGCCTACCTTGCGGAGGTCTGCATGATGGAGAAACAGTTATGGGGGTTGGAGCTGCAGCACGTGCCCCGCGGCACCAATCAAGAGGCCGACGACATCGCCAAACGAGCCTCCAGGAGGTTACCCCAGGAGCTGGGCATCTTTGAGGAACGGCTCTTCAAGCCCTCAGCCCTGCCGCCGTTATCAAGCACAACACAGCCTCGGGAGGAGCTCCCTCAGCCACCTGCCTCGGGAGCCCCAGCCTGTGGCCCGGCCTCAGGAGCACGCCTGCTCCTAACGATGGAATCTCAAGAGGAGTGCTGGATCACGGAGCTCAAGAGTTACTTAACGCATGGGACTTTGCCGAAGAAGGAGGAGGAGGCAGAGCGTGTGGCGCGGCAAGCCACGGCATACAGCATCATGGATGGAGAGCTCTACCGGAAACGACGGAACGACGTATCCTTACGCTACATCACCAGGGAACAGGGGAAGGAACTGCTGGCAGATATACATGGCGGAGACTATGGGCACCATTCGTCGTCACGGACCCTCGTCGTCAAGGCGTTCCGCGGCGGTTTCTATTGGCCCACCGCGCTCAATGACGCTATCGAACTTGTGAAGGCTTGCGAGGCTTGCCAATTCCATGCCAGCAGATCCACCAGCCAACACGAGGTCTGCAAACCATCCCCCTCACTTGGCCATTAGCGGTCTGGGGGCTGGACATTCTGGGCCCTTTTCCTCGGGCGCCAGGGGGCTATCGCTACCTCTACGTCGCCGTGGACAAATTCACCAAGTGGGCCGAAGTCGAGGCCATCCACGCCATCCCCGCTGGTTCTGCGGTCAAGTTAAATCAAGGGCATCGTGAGCGGTTCGAGTGCGAACCGCATCATCACCGACAGCGGTTCGCAGTTCACCAGTAACCTTTTTAAAACGTAATGCACTAACCTTGGGACGCAGATATGCTAAGCTTCGGTGGCGCACCCCCGCAGCAATGGCCAGGCCGAGCGGGCCAACGCAGAGGTCCTGAGAGGCCTCAAGACCAGGACGTTCAAGAAGAAACTGGAGGCCTGTGGCAGGAGCTGGTATGACAAGCTTCCGTCCGTGTTGTGGTCCATCCGCACAACCGCAACCAAGCCAACTGGGGAGACCCCCTTCTTCCTGGTCTACGGAGCCGAAGTGGTCCTCCCTCACGAGGTCAAGCGTCGATCCGCGCGGGTCCTGGCGTTCAATGAAACGCTGCAGGACGCCATGCGGGGGACGGCCCTCGTGCTGGGGAAGGAGCACCATCGAGAAGCCGCGCTGCGAGCGGCAAGGTACCAGCAGGCACTCCGGCGATACCACTGCCGCAACATCCGCCCCAGAACTCTCGAGGTAGGGGACCTCGTGCTTCGCCGGGTCCTCTCCAGGGAGGGATTGCATAAGCTCTCTCCCATGTGGGAGGGCCCGTTCAAGGTTGTTCATGTTTCCAGGCCTGGCTCCGTGCGCTTGGAGACTCAAGAGGGAGTACCTATACAGAACGCGTGGAACATCCAGCACCTCCGGAGGTTTTACCCCTAAAAAGGCCCAGTGCCTGTGAAGAAGGCGAATGCCTGTGAAGCTCATTCTTTTTGGAAAAGGCCCAGTGCCTGTGAAGAAGGCGAATGCCTGTGAAGCTCATTCTTTTTGGAAAAGGCCCAGTGCCTGTGAAGAAGGCGAACGCCTGTGAAGCTCATTCTTTTTGGAAAAGGCCCAGTGCCTGTGAAGAAGGCGAATGCCTGTGAAGCTCATTCTTTTTGGAAAAGGCCCAGTGCCTGTGAAGAAGGCGAATGCCTGTGAAGCTCATTCTTTTTGGAAAAGGCCCAGTGCCTATGAAGAAGGCGAATGCCTGTGAAGCTCATTCTTTTTGGAAAAGGCGCAGAGCCTGTGAAGAAGGCGAACGCCTGTGAAGCTGTCGCGCTCTGGAAAGGGCCGGGAGCCCGTGAAGAGGGCCAATGCCCGTGAAGCTTGCTTCCCAGAAGAAAGGCTCGGAGCCTGTAAAGAGGGCCAACGCCCGTGAAGCTTGCTTCCTAGAAGAAAGGCCCGGAGCCTATGAAGAAGGCCAACGCCTGTGAAGCTCGCCGCCCGTGACACTCTCACGTAATAATGAGTTGGGGCTGTACACGCCCCGGAGTCTCAGGAGTGCCGACCTCAGGCCCTGGGGCTCCCTCCCATGCCCAGTGGCAGCACTTAGCTCCACGCTAGTGAGAAGACGTCGGAGACTAGACTAGGTGCCGGACGCGGCTTTTTCATTTGCTTTCTGCAGTTGACTAGTTATTCCCATTTGGAGTTTTTATCGAAACTATCGCCCCTTTTTGGTCCATGGTTCTTAGATCTTTTTCGCTCTCCTGCCTCGATTTCTCTTGTGCGGGGACTCGTGAGGCAGAAGCCTCGGGAGCCCCCACGAGCGTTCCTGCCCCTATCTCTCAAGTTTTCACGGTCCTGGTCCACAGCTGGAGCACCCCTCCTGACCATGCCTCACGGGCAGCACAACGCGAACACGGGGCCTGGATCGGTCGCCCATGCCACTACGGCTGTGGTTCACTTGCGAATGGGCGCACGGCAGAAGGGAACAGTACCAGGATAACAAAAGCAGTACAATAATTAACGGCGTTAACCTAAACGCGCCCCACGGGGCCACACATTGTTGCCTTTTTGCGCAGGAGAAGCAGGTGAAGCACGGCCCGTGCCGGCTCTCTTGGAAGGCTCGAGCCGCCTCCGGAGCTCAGGCTGACTCCCTCTCGCGCTTCACCGGGGCATGGTGGCAAGCGGACCCGCTGCCACCCCCCAAGCAGGCGCGGCGGCGTGGGGGCGTGGACCCGCGGCCGCTGCTGGAAGAATCACCATCCGAAGAAGAGCTGGTGAAGCGTGAGGAATCGCGGGCATCGCCAGCCGCCCGTGCGCTGCGCTCTCCACCCACGCCGGGGCTAAGTCCTCGGTCGCGGTCGTCGTCTTCAGGGCAGCACCCCATGCGGCGACCGTCTTCCCCGAACACCCTCACGTAGAGGGTGGCGTCACCGTCATACTTGAAGTGCAGGGAGCACCGGCGGCGAAGACCACGCGCGCGAGCGAACGTCTGCCAGCCGCGGGTCAGGAACAGGTTCCCTGCAGTAGAGACCTCCAGAGAAGCCCACGAAGCCCGGCTGCAGCAGCCATCTGCTTGGAGCCAGAGGCCACCCAGGGCGCCATCTGGGAGCTCACCCAGGAGGAAGCACGGGATGTGAAGCCGGACGCCGGACGGCTCCTCCGCCCTCACCATGAACTCCGGCAGCTTCAAGAGCATGGAGGCGCGGCCTCGGGGGCCAGCGGCCGGGCACGCTCTCCGACCATGGCCAGCCGCTCGTCGCCACGCCGAGAGCCTCCCCACGACTGCTGGGGACCGCCGTGGAGGCCACGGGATGCTTATAGGGCGACCTCGACCACGCTTAGGCGGAGGAGAGGAAGACTCGACCTGACGGCCCTTCCCCTTCTCTACGGCCGAGAACTTCCTTGCTGGAGCCATGGAGAAGAAGGAGAGACAAGAAAGGATAGACTGGAAGGGCGCGCGCCGTTCCGTACTTATAACCTGCGAAGGCCAACCGTCGGCCTCCATGATCACCGGTAATCATGACCAACTCTGCATGTAGGGACTTGTCGAGTCCGGGTGGTTACCGAGGCATCGTGGGGAAGCAGTGCGCACACGTCCAATCAACCGCCACGGGTCGCCCAAGGCCGCCGGCTGTCAGGGCCCATGACGCCAAGACTTGACCTTTCGCCTCTGCCTTTCGGCCAAGTTAAAGGCGCGCCCTTGAGCCGGGGGCTCTGTCGGCGTGCAGGAATGGGGGTCCCCAGACTTGCTGCTAGCGGCCTGCGGCGTGGCTCAAAGGAGGCCCAGACGGCCCATCTTCATCAACACAAGCTCAAGACCCTCGCGAGGGGCCAAGCCTCATGAGCGGACGACGAGGAGCTTCTCGAGCACGGCCTCGTCAGGCTGGCTCATGAGGAGGCGGAGAGTTCAAGGCAGGGTACCTCGCGAGGTGCCCATGACGCAAGCCATGACGACCAGGGGCGCCAGCCCGCGCAGTGTCCTCCTTTCCTCTTCGGTGCAAAGGGAGCAAGCGCTGGCAAGAGTATCATGCAAAGGCATCCATTTCGGTGCAACAAGACCAAGACCAGCCCAACGGCTGGAAGGGAGTCATTGTGGAGCCCAAGCAGGCGTCATCACCAGAGCCTTTGGCAGGCGAGGACCAACTTTAGTCAGGATAAGTGTACCCGTTGTTCCCCTTCAAAATGGCCAGTTGTTGGCGCCCTTCCCGCTCAATATTAGGGAAGAGGCCCAGGGCCTTCGCCTATAAATAGGACTAGCCACCCACAAGGTAGGGGGGACGAACATTCAGAAAGATAGCAAGAGAACAAGCGAGAGATAGAGAGAGGCGTGAACACCACCTAGCAGTTCATCGCACCCGCCAAGAACAGAGACCCTCATGAGGCTGTTCTTCCTTGTACTGTTCCTCATCATCCCAAGAGGCAATCCACCACACCACAAACTAGAGTAGGGTATTACACCACAACGGTGGCCCGAACTAGTATAAATCTTGTGTCTCTTGTGCTGCTCCGTTAGTAGTTTAGGTCCTTGCGATTCGGCGAGGTACGAGACGGTGGAGGGTCGGATCTCCGCGCGCACCCCAGTGTTCGAACCTCAAGGGTCTGCAGGAACCCGAAATCTGA